>CM046953.1:152193988-154685723 GCA_025698515.1 Gossypium sturtianum
ATCAATCCATTTGCAAACTCATCAATCACAATAACCCTTGTGATGAAAGAAAAACAAAGAAAAGCAAGAACTGTGGTTTGAACAAAAAGAAAGAATGAAAACGTGGAAGTTGAGAGAAAAGGATGTGACCGAAAATATAACATCATTTGCTCATATAAAGAATAAAATATTGAATTTAAGTTAAAACGAGTATTCAGACACACCTCAATTACACTAAGTAAGTGGGAAGAAGCTTTAGAAAGACTTGAATGCATGTGCCTCAATCAAAACACCTTGGATTCCATGGGATTTGTCTTTTCTTTCATACCTTTTTAATTAATTTCAATTATTTGTACGGATCCACATTGTGCAGAGGACCCACGTGTCGTCATCCCAACTTTGTCTCCATTCAGAAATTTGTGTCAAACGGTAAACATGGAGGAGCCATTTCCCACCAATCAACATTACTTTTTATTTAGTTATACTACTTGCTGGGTGGATGATAATATCTATAAATATACTTTACTCTCTGCGTGTATGGATCCACATCCGTGTTTCATCTTGTTCCAATCATTCTCATTTTACTCCTCCTCTTGCAATAACCAAACACTTCTTTGCTTGATTTCAGTTTGAGCCAGCAATGGCCGAAGCAATTGCATTCGACCTCGCCGTAGAGCTTATTACTAAATTGAGCTCCTTTACTCTCTCTCAAATTGGACTGTGTTGGAATGTCAAAGATGACCTCGACGACCTCAAAAGCACTGTCTCTACTATCAAAGCTGTGCTTCTTGACGCAGAAGAGCGATCCGTGACCAGCCAACTCGTCAAAGATTGGCTTGAAAAGCTGAGAGATGTACTTTATGACGCTGACGACTTGCTCGATGATTTCTCTACCGAAGCTTTGCGGAAAGATCTATTGGGTGGGAACAAGCTGACGAAAGAGGTACGCCTTTTCTTCTCGAGCTCAAACCAGTTTGCTTACGGTCTCAAAATGGGTCGGAAAATGAAGGCCATTAAGGCCAGGTTGATTTCAATTGGAAGTGAAGCCAAGGTGTTCAACTTGGTAGAGCGTGACCGTCCCATGGAAACCTCTTTCATGACTAAAAAGAGGCAGCTAACGCACTCTTTTAAAGATAAAATAATAGGGAGGGACGATGATAAAGCAGCTCTTCTAAAGCTCGTGTTAGAGTTTGAAAGTGAAGAGAACGTTTACATCATTCCAATTGTGGGGTTAGGAGGGTTAGGGAAGACTGCTTTGGCTCAGTTTGTCTATAATGATGAAATGGTCAAAAATCATTTTGAGTTGATGATGTGGGTGTGTGTTTCAGATGTTTTTGATGTCAAAATAATTGTAGAAAACATTATCAAATCTGCAACAGGCAAAGCACCAGATCAAAATCTCGAAATGGACCAATTGCAAAAACAACTTCGGGAAAAAATTGGTGGGAAAAAATATTTGCTTGTTTTGGATGACATTTGGAATGAGGAGTGGGAAAAATGGGTTAGTCTAAAAGAGTTATTGGTAGGTGGGGCTAAAGGAAGTAGGATAATAGTAACTACTCGTTCTTCTAAGGTAGCCAAGATCAGTAGTAAATGTCAGCCTTATGTTCTGAAAGGCTTGTCTGATAATGATGCTTGGTCTTTGTTCAAAGAGATGGCATTTGAACAAAGATCTGCAGACTCAACAGATTCAGGCTTTGTGGAAATAGGAAAGCTGATTTTGAAAAGGTGTTGTGGAGTTCCCTTAGTCATAAGGACGATAGCTGGTACGTTATCTTTCAAAGAAACTAAAAATGAGTGGCTTTCTTTTAAAGATAATGAACTTGCTAGAATATCTCAGAACGAAGGTGAGATTTTACCTACACTTAAGTTGAGTTATGATCATCTCCCGTCCCATTTGAAGCCTTGCTTTGCTTATTGCCGATTGTATCCAAAAGATCATCCAATTGATGTACGAACACTTGTTCAATTTTGGATTGCACAAGGTTTTGTAAAGCAATTGAATTCAAGTCAATCTCTTGATGAGATCGGATTTGGATATTTTAAAGATTTAGTTGAAAGAAGTTTCTTTCAAGAGGTAGTAGAATATGGAATTGGGGATATGAGATGTAAAATGCACGATTTAATGCATGATGTAGCTGAATCAGTAGCAGGGATGGAGAGTAGTATTATAGATTCAAATAATATTGCAAGTGGTGTTGGTGAAAAATGTCGCCACATATCAATTAATCCTTCATTAATTCCTTTGTTTAAGGGAAAAAAGTTGCGAACCTTGTTACGGTCTCCAAACATGGAAACTCAAAATTGGAGCGAAGAAACTTGGGATTTTGTAATTGCAAATTGTAGATGCTTACGTGTATTGGAATTGGATTATCTAAATCTTAAGACGATTTCACCCTCCATTTACAAGTTGAAACATTTGAGGTACCTTAATCTTTCTTCCAATTATAACCTTAAGATTCTCCCAAAGAGTATTTGCAAGATTCAGAATTTGCTAGCGCTGAAACTTGATTGGTGTTCTGGGCTTCAAGAATTGCCAAAGAAGATTGAAAAATTGGTGAATCTGACCCATCTTGGGTGTGGCTATTGTTTTGATTTAACTCATATGCCACGTGGAATAGGGAAGCTGACTTCACTTGAGACGTTAAGCGCGTTTGTAGTGGATAAATATGGGTCCCATGGCGGTGCAGATCTAAGTGAATTGAGACTGCTTAACAACTTAAGGGGAACGCTACAAATAAGAAATTTGGGATTCGTAAAAAATGCAAAAGAGAAGTTTAAGGCTGCTAATTTGAAAGAGAAGCAACATTTGAGATCGTTGGTTTTAGAATGGAGAAATCCTTTTGATGATGATGCTGGTCATGATGACAATAAGTCGCTTGAAGACCTCCAGCCCCATCCTAATCTCAAGGAGCTCTGTATTGAAAGATGGAGGGGTGATGCCAAGTTTCCAAGTTGGCTTTCTTTGCTCACAAATCTCGTCAAAATTATCATAATTAATAGTAATTTCAAATATTTCCCGTCCTTTGGTCAATTGCCCTGTCTTGAACTGCTGGAGATTTGGTTTTGTACTAAGCTGGAGTACATGGATGATAATAGCCTAAAAGGAAGTCAAGGAGAACCACAATCATTCTTCCCATCGCTTAAGGTTCTCCGTCTCGTCGACTGCCCGAATATGAAGAGTTGGTGGAGGACGACAAAACCAATCGATGATGATTCTAACGAGGACGACACAACAGTTATGGGAATATCAACCATGACATTTCCTCGTCTTTCCTCTTTAAGTATATATAATTGCCCTTTGACTTCAATGCCGTTGTATCCTTCACTCGATGATAAGCTAGAGTTGTGGAATACCAGTTCAAGGCCGTTAAAGCAGACCATGAAGATGAACATCACTAGTACGACCCCATCAAGTTCAATCTCTTCTCTTCCTCTCTCCAAATTGAAATCTTTCATTGTAGACAACATTGAGGGATTGGACACTCACACGCTAGATGAGTGCCTGCAACTTCTCACTGGGCTTAAAACTTTAGAAATAAGGAGGTTGATTTAGAGAGCTTACAGTGGGAACCCATTAAGAATCTCTCTGCTTTGGAGATTCATAAGATCCCGCAGCTGGTGTCTCTACCCTGTGGGCTTCAACATCTTGTTCAATTGAAAATATTAAAAATTCATGATTGCCATGGACTGAGGTCACTGTTTCCTGTGTTCCAACATCTCACTTTCCTTGAAGACTTTTCAGTAAGCAACTGCAAGGAGCTGGAGTTATCTGCAGATGGAATCCAAATATTCCAAAATTATACAAGCCTATGCTCTCTATCGCTGGATACTATTCCACAGTGTCGGCATCTTCCGGAGTGGCTTCAACATCTAACAAATCTGCAAAGGCTCTGTCTCATTGATTTGCCCAATTTAACATCGCTTCCGGACGAGATGCGCTGCCTAACCAATTTGCAAATTTTACAAATAAAAGGAATTCCTCAATTGGAGGAAAGATGTCGGAAGGACATTGGCGCTGATTGGCATAAGATTGCTCACATCCCCAACATTGGGTTGGATCAGGTTGGTCCGTCCTTGTTATTTATTTATTTATTTTGATGACCTTATCTTTTGTTGAAGAAAAATAAGAGTGGTAGATTGAATCTCCAAGTGAGGGGTGTGATGCCATTTTTCATTGAAAATATTACTCATTTGAGGGGTGGATACTGTTAATTTCCTTGTTAAAATATTACTCATTTGAAATCCCTTTGTTTTAATCCTACTTTTTACTTTTTTGCTGATTTGTGCAGTAAGGCATTGGAGAAAGGCATTTGTGAACTTCAATTATTTTATATGCATAAAAAGAGGTGCTAATTTATCTATTTGCTTTTTACTTTTAAATCATAATAATTACTTGACAATTGCAATTTAAGGGCTTGTAATAATTTAATTCTGAAAAATCATTGATGTGGAGAGAGAGGCCTATGAAGCCTTCAAAATGGTTGTACTATATGCTCTGCTTTCTTCATTTAAGCACTTACCTATCATATGTTTATATATATTTATGTTCTCTTAATATATGCCAACTGATTACTATCTTAGATGCTACCTATGCTATTTACAGGCTTTTGGAGGTATTCAAATCACGATATTCATTGATGCAGGACACTCTTTTAGCCGTTCGAGATTCCAGCCAAATTTGTTATTGAAGGTCCAAACAGGAAAAAAGGAAGATGCTTCAGAATATTTGGGGGTGAGGTTGAAGTTGATAAAATGTTTGATTATTTATATATGAACAGCGTTATACTAAAAACACATATGTGCAAATATAAGGCTCATAATAATGGGATTTGTAACATATTCTATGTTGGCATTTATAATTTTCAGGTTCATTGATGCTTTTGGAAGAGTCGTTGTTCAAGCATGACAATTGCCAGACATTGCATTTGAATATTTATTATTCCACTTTACATGGAGCTTATTAAGAGCGTGATTTATTTTATGGGTGATGTGTGAATTTGAAGAAGTACACATGTTCATAGTAGGAACTATTATTGAGTGACATTGTTATACACTATCTGAGTGTTGAATGTTGATTTTCACTTGCATAGCTAAAATGAGTTGGGAGAGAATTTACTTAATAGTACAAAAGTGAGATTGCATCAACTGTTTGAAGGGTTAAGCTTAAATCATTTCTTTGTACTATGAAGTTTATAGTGTATTCTTATTTGGACAAAGCCCCGCAGACGTAGGACAAGTTCTAAACTACGTAAACATCTTGATTGTGCTCTTTATTTTCCTTGTTGAATAATACGTGCCAACTCAAGAAAAAACACATTTAAGTTTTTTTTAGTATTCCAAACAGTATTCAAATGCAGAGATGCACAATTGATTATGAGACAACCGATTTTGTAGACAGTATTCCAAGGCTATGTTCAATTATGATGCTTGGGTTAGGATTCTTCCAAAAGATGTCGATTTCCTGACTGTATATACGTATGACTTGTGTGTTGATGCTTATGTTGGCACACATCAAACTACAAGTTGAATAACACCTTGTAATTTGTTTTGTCGTTTAAAGAAAACACAAGGCTTTTCCTTTGGAATAACAATGCGACGGGATACTGCAATCCTCTAAAAGAAGGAAGGACGTGGGGAATGGCAGGGATGTTTCTTGGTGAGCTAAGGAAATCAAAGTCTCCTAGGAGGATTCTAGCCCTTCAATTCCCTCTATATAGCAACAATGAACCTGCAAACTATAAATATCAATATACAGTGAGATAAAACTTGATTCAAGATAAAAATCAACTTGGACTTCTTTACCTAACAAAAGATGAACATGATTCTCAAACTAAATCCAAGGTTTTTGAAACCGGACCGATAGTAAAATTGATCAAGGCCATCGATTCATTGGTTCAACGGTGATTATATTTAGACTCTCTTTATATGGACGGTGAGACTAGCTCTAATGAGATTGAAAACATATATAACAATAATAAGTTTAGGAACTATTCCACAACATCTTGAATTTTAGCACTAAAAAATACCCAAAAAGAAAAAGAGAGAAGAAAAACAACTATTTTTTGGCATAATGATTCTTTTGGTCCTCCAAAATTATAAAAAAAAAATTATTTCAACTCTCCATTTAATTTTTCCTTTTTTTAGCTCTTAAATTTATATTTTTTGTCAAATCATCCCAAAGTGAGTAAAAAAAATTAACGTTTGTTGATTTTGCTGATGTGACATACACATGGATTGCCACGTATATGCCACATAAGCAATTAATTATTTTTAAAAAATAATTAATTGCTAACGTGACATACACATGGTGGTCGACCTATATGTCATGTCAACAAAGTTAACAAACGTTTGCTTTTTCACCCATTTTGGATGGTTTGACAAAAAAAGAGTAAGTTTAAAGACTAAAAGAGAAGGAAAATAAATGGACGACTAAAATAATTCTTTTATAAAGTTGGAATGCCAAAAAAGTTATTATACTTTTATTTTTCAAAATAAGAAAATTTCCATTAATAACACTTTAAACATAAGTGCATTTGCATTTGCTTCGTGATTTTTCTTTCTATAAAATCACCATAATCATGTTAAACAAGTAATTTAGCGAGGTTAAGTATTGTAACAGTGAGATTAAAGCTAATTGTGGAATATACATTTGAATTCAAATGTAAATATACCGATAAAATGAGAATAAAAAAAGCACTATTAAAGCGGAATCAGATGCCCTCATCAATGGTTTTCGGCTTGCTCAATTTCTTAAAGCCGATAATGTCATTTTTGAAACAGATTGTGATAGCATTGTCAACCACTTTAGTTTTCACAAGGAGGACATAACGATTCTTGATCACCACATCAAGGAATCTCGCAAGATGCTTGATTCTTTTGTTTCCGCCAAGGTCAAATGGGTGAAATGTGGTTGTAACAAATTAGCCGATTCTCTTTGTAATTGGGCTCTTTCTAAGTGTTGTAATTTGTCTTTTGAGATGGATTATCCTAGCGATATCCATAACATTGTAGTTTATGATGCAACTTAAATTGAGGTAGTGACCTTCGGGTTCTTTCTTTGTAAAAAAGAAAAAGATATTAAGTTAAAATGCATGTATATGTAAAATAAATAATTAAGAATATATTTAAAAATAAAATATCTTAAATAAACAAACCAAAATCATCCAACTCACAATAAACAATTTTATGTGTATTAAAATAATTAAATAGATATGAGCACTGGAATCAATCTTCATGTTGTATCTCACAGTTTGTAATCACCCTCAATATTAAGTCCAAAACGAAATTAACTTTTCTTTTGTAAGCAATAGTGGTAGAGCTAAAAAAATTTTGGGTCAAAATTAAAATTATATATTTTTATAATAGTATATCTTTATAACTTTTAAAGAGTTAAATCAAACTTTTATAATCTTTGGAGGATTAAAGTGTAATTTTATTATTATTAATTTAAAACTTTATAAATTATAAAAAGTGTAAATTGAAAATTTACCATTTTAGGATTCTCTACTAGGCTGTGCCACTGGTAGGCAACTTGTCAAGAATGACCATGCAAGCTATAACAAAATGTTTTGGGATATGCCAAATCAACTTCTTACATTTTACTTTGATATATTGTATACACAAACAATTATATTAATCTAATGTGAAAATAAATATATGTATGCATTTCCTTAAATGTGTACTTTAAATGTGTACAGTTGAATCTCATGTATATATATATATATATCTATGCAATTATTTAAATGTGTACAGTTGAATCAAAATTAAAGTTTCATGTATATATATATATATGACCCACAATTTAAGTTTCATGTGGAAATTACACCACATCAAAATTCATGTATCAAATTACACATTAAACCAAAATTCATGTATAAATTTAATATTTTCCCCTAATAATAAACAAATCAAAAGCTTCGACCCTTTCTTAATAAATATATGTATATTTAAAAGAAAAATAAAATGCTACTACTGTTAATAACAAATATGCCTTGACTTGTAAGGAACGGTGGTTAAAACTCTTGTCAATACCTGTTTGACACGGATTCAAACAATGTTACCTCCATCTCCACTCTTAATATTATATAAAAAAATTAATAGCAAATATAATTAACATACCCATTAATATAAAAGACATTAATAATAAGAGTATACTAAAATAGTAATGGACAGTAACCATTGTCATAATATATAATTGTAGACATGACAATCATTGTTACCAAGTTACCTTAAACGACAAAATCAAAGCTAAGTACTTGGGTGGAAAATGTAGACACGATAATCATTTGCAAGTTAATTGAATTCTATTCGAAAAAGATTTAAATTTGATTTGATAATTATTAAAATATGTTTAAATTATTGATCTAATGAATTAAGTGGGAAGAAGGTTTAGAAAGACTTGAATGCATGTGACTCAATCAAAATACCTTGGATTCCATGGGATTTGTCTTTTCTTTCATACCTTTTTCATTAATTTCAATTATTTGTACGGATCCACATTGTGCAGAGCACCCACGTCTCGTCATCTCAACTTTGTCTCCAAACGGTAAACATGGAGGAACCATTTCCCACCAATCAACATTACTTTTTATTTAATTATACTACTTGCTGGGTGGATGATAATATCTATAAATATACTTTACTCTCTGCGTGTATGGATCCACATCCCTGTTTCATCTTGTTCCAATCATTCTCATTTTACTCCTCTTGCAATAACCAAACACTTCTTTGCTTGATTTCAGTTTGAACCAGCAATGGCCGAAGCAATTGCATTCGACCTCGCCCTAGACCTTATTACTAAATTGAGCTCCTTTACTCTCTCTCAAATTGGACTGTGTTGGAATGTCAAAGATGACCTCGACGACCTCAAAAGCACTGTCTCTACGATCAAAGCTGTGCTTCTTGACGCAGAAGAGCGATCCGTGACCAGCCATCTCGTCAAAGATTGGCTTGAAAAGCTGAGAGATGTACTTTATGACGCTGACGACTTGCTCGATGATTTCTCTACCGAAGCTTTGCGGAAAGATCTATTGGGTGGGAACAAGCTGACGAAAGAGGTACGCCTTTTCTTCTCGAGCTCAAACCAGTTTGCTTACGGTCTCAAAATGGGTTGGAAAATGAAGGCCATTAAGGCCAGGTTGATTTCAATTGGAAGTGAAGCCAAGGTGTTCAACTTGGTAGAGCGTGACCGTCCCATGGAAACCTCTTTCATGACTAAAAAGAGGCAGCGAACGCACTCTTTTAAAGATAAAATAATAGGGAGGGACGATGAGAAAGCAGCTCTTCTAAAACTCGTGTTAGAGTTTGAAAGTGAAGAGAATGTTTACATCGTTCCAATTGTGGGGTTAGGAGGGGTAGGGAAGACTGCTTTGGCTCAGTTTGTCTATAATGATGAAATGGTCAAAAATCATTTTGAGTTGATGATGTGGGTGTGTGTTTCGGATGTTTTTGATGTCAAAATAGTTATAGAAAACATTATCAAATCTGCAACAGGCAAAGCACCAGATCAAAATCTCGAAATGGACCAATTGCAAAAACAACTTCGGGAAAAAATTGGTGGGAAAAAATATTTGCTTGTTTTGGATGACATTTGGAATGAGAAGTGGGAAAAATGGGTTGGTTTAAAAGAGTTATTGGTAGGTGGGGCTAAAGGAAGTAGGATAATAGTAACTACTCGTTCTTCTAAGGTAGCCAAGATCACTAGTAAATGTCAGCCTCATGTCCTAAAAGGCTTGTCTGATAATGATGCTTGGTCTTTGTTCAAAGAGATAGCATTTGAACAAAGATCTGCAGACTCAACAGATTCAGGCTTTGTGGAAATAGGAAAGCTGATTTTGAAAAGGTGTTGTGGAGTTCCCTTAGTCATAAGGACGATAGCTGGTACGTTATCTTTCAAAGAAACTAAAAATGAGTGGCTTTCTTTTAAAGATAATGAACTTGCTAGAATATCTCAGAACGAAGGTGAGATTTTACCTACACTTAAGTTGAGTTATGATCATCTCTCATCTCATTTGAAGCATTGTTTTGCTTATTGTCGACTATATCCAAAAGATCATCAAATTTATGTACGAACACTTGTTCAATTTTGGATTGCACAAGGTTTCGTAAAGCAACTAAATCCAAGTCTATCTCTCGAGGAGATCGGATTTGGATATTTTAAAGATTTAGTTGAAAGAAGTTTCTTTCAAGAGGTAGAAGGAGACTTGATGGAAGAAATGAGATGTAAAATGCATGATTTAATGCATGATCTAGCTGAATCAGTAGCAGGGATGGAGAGTAATATTATAGATTCAAATAAAATTGCAAGTGATGTTGGTGAAAAATGTCGCCACATATCAATTAATCCTTCTTTAATTCCTTTGTTTAAGGGAAAAAAGTTGCGAACCTTGTTACGGTCTCCAAACATGGAAACTCAAAATTGGAGCGAAGAAACTTGGGATTTTATAATTGCAAATTGTAGATCCTTGCGTGTATTAGAATTAGATTATCTAAATCTTAAGACGATTTCACCCTCCATTTACAAGTTGAAACATTTGAGGTACCTTAATCTTTCCTGTTCTGAGCTTAAGATTCTCCCAAAGAGTATTTGCAGGATTCAGAATTTGCTAGCGCTGAAACTTGACTATTGTCGGCAGCTTCAAGAAATGCCAAAGAAGATTGAAAAATTGGTGAATCTTACCCATCTTGCGTGTTTTGAATGTGATTCTTTAACTCATATGCCACGTGGAATAGGGAAGCTGACTTCACTTGAGACGTTAAGCACGTTTGTGGTGGATAAAGATGGGTCCCATGGCGGTGCAGATCTAAGTGAATTGAGACTGCTTAACAACTTAAGGGGAGACCTAACAATAAGAAATTTGGGATTCGTAAAAAATGCAAAAGAGAAGTTTAAGGCTGCTAATTTGAAAGAGAAGCAACATTTGAGATCGTTGGTTTTACAATGGGATGCTGATAACGGTGATGATGATGAGAAGTCACTTGAAGACCTCCAGCCCCATCCTAATCTCAAGGAGCTCTTGATTGAAGGATGGAGGGGTGATGCCAAGTTTCCAAGTTGGCTTTCTTTGCTCACAAATCTCTTCGATATTTCCATATATGGTCCTAGTAAATTTAAACATCTCCCGTCCTTTGCTCAATTGCCTTGTCTTCAAAAGCTGATGATTTGTAATTTAACTGAGCTGGAGTACATGGATGATAATAGCCTAAAAGGAAGTCAAGGAGAGCCACAATCATTCTTCCCATCACTTAAGGTTCTCCTTCTCAACAACTGCCCGAATATGAAGAGTTGGTGGAGGACGACAAAACCAATCGATGATGATTCCAACGAGGACGACACAACAGTTATGGGAATATCAACCATGACATTTCCTCGTCTTTCCTCTTTAAGAATATATGATTGCCCTTTTACTTCAATGCCGTTGTATCCTTCACTCGATGATAAGCTAGATTTGTGGAATACCAGTTCAAGGCCGTTAAAGCAGACCATGAAGATGAACATCACTAGTACGACCCCATCAAGTTCAACCTCTTCTCTTCCTCTCTCCAAATTGAAATCTTTCATTGTAGACAACATTGAGGGATTGGACACTCACACGCTAGATGAGTGGCTTCAAAATCTCACAAATCTGCAAAAGCTTTGTCTCATTAATTTGCCCAATTTAACATCGCTTCCGGACGAGATGCGTTGCCTAACCAATTTGCAAATTTTACAAATAAAAGGAATTCCTCAATTGGAGGAAAGATGTCGGAAGGACATTGGCGCTGATTGGCATAAGATTGCTCACATCCCCAACATTTTGTTTATTCAGGTTTGGTCCGTCCTTGTTATTTATTTATTTTGATGACCTAATCTTTTGTTGAAGAAAAATAAGAGTGGTATATTGAATCTCCAAGTGAGGGGTGTGATGCCATTTTTCATTGAAGTTGGATACTGTTAATTTCCTTGTTAAAATATTATTCATTTGAAATCCCTTTGTTTTAATCCTACTTTTTACTTATGATTTGTGCAGTGCTAAGGCATTGGAGAAAGGCATATGTGAACTTCAATCATTTTATATGCATAAAAAGAGGTGCTAATTTATCTATTTGCTTTTTACTTTTAAATCATAATAATAACTTGACAATTGCAATTTTAAGGGCTTCTAATAATTTAATTCTGAAAAATCATTGATGTGGAGAGAGAGGCCTATGAAGCCTTCAAAATGGTTGTACTATATGCTCTGCTTTCTTCATTTAAGCACTTACCTATCATATGTTTATATATATTTATGTTCTCTTAATATATGCCAACTGATTACTATCTTAGATGCTACCTATGCTATTTACAGGCTTTTGGAGGTATTCAAATCACGATATTCATTGATGCAGGACACTCTTTTAGCCGTTCGAGATTCCAGCCAAATTTGTTATTGAAGGTCCAAACAGGAAAAAAGGAAGATGCTTCAGAATATTTGGGGGTGAGGTTGAAGTTGATAAAATGTTTGATTATTTATATATGAACAGCGTTATACTAAACACACATATGTGCAAATATAAGGCTCATAATAATGGGATTTGTAACATATTCTATGTTGGCATTTATAATTTTCAGGTTCATTGATGCTTTTGGAAGAGTCGTTGTTCAAGCATGACAATTGCCAGACATATTGCATTTGAACATTTATTATTCCACTTTACATGGAGCTTATTAAGAGCGTGCAATTGATTTATAGTAGGAACACCATCTGAGTGTTGAATGTGAATTTCACTTGCATAGCTAAAATGAGTTGGGAGAGAATTTACTTAATTGTACAAAAGTGTTTGAAGGGTTAGGCTTAAATCATTTCTTTGTACTATGAAGTTCATAGTGGATTCATCTTTGGGCAAAACCCGGCAGACATAGGACAAGTTTTGAACTGCATAAACATCTTAATTGTGCTCTTTATTTTTCTCATTGCATAATACGTGCCAACTCAGGAAAAAAAACACATTTATGTTTTTTTAGTGTTCCAAACAGTATTCAAATGAAGGGATGCACAATTGATTATGAGACAACAATTTTTTTAGACAGTATTCCAAGGCTATGTTCAATTATGATGCTTGGATTAGGACTCTTCCAAAAGATGTCGATTTCCTGGCTGGATATACATATGACTTGTATGTTGATGCTTATGTTGGCACACATTAAATTACAAGTTGAATAACACCTTGTAATTTGTGTTCATTTGTTCTTGTCGTTTAAACAAAACATAAGGCTTTTCCTTTGGAATCTCGATGCGACGAGATACTGCAATCCTCGAAAGGAAGGAAGGAGATGGGCAATGGCAGGGGTGTTTCTTGGTGAGCTAAGGAAACCAAAGTCTCCTGGGAGGATTCTAGCCCATCAATTCCATCTATATGGCAACAATGAAGCTGCAAACTATAAATATCAATATACAGTATGATAAAATTGATCTCGTAAAGACTGAGCAGTGTCCACATGTAGAAAAATCACTTACTGTTACTAAAAACATAACTCCATATTTTGTGCACAAATGGTGGCCGAACACAAATCCGTTGTTTATGCTTTTTGATTGCAAGTTTAAGAAAGGGCCAAACATTGGGCATCATCATCGTCATCATCTGTAATAGTAACAAATTCACTTTCCCATTAGTGTTTACACCTCAAAACTCAATTCCAACTTGATCAAGATTACTTTCAAAACATAACTTGATTCAAGATAAAAATCAATTTGGACTTCTTTACCTAGCAAAAGATGAACATGATTCTAAAAAATCCAAGGTTTTCAAAACCGGACTGATAGTAAAACTGATCAGGCCACCAATTCATTGGTTCAACCGGTGCAATTAAATAAATAATTAAAAAATTCATAAAAAATAAAAACCTGATTCAACTGTCGGGTTCAACCAATTTTTCGCCCAATAAAATCCCCCTTACACTAAAAAGTTAAAATATGTCACAAGTCCCTAAATGTTTTTTGTAAGTTTAGAATTTAGTTTGTATATATATTTTTTTAAAAATTTAGTCCTTATACTTTTTAAATTTTAAAATTCAAGTCCAACTGTTAATACTATTAAAATTATTTTATTAAATTCAGGTTCATTAAAATATTATATTCTTAGTTGCATGGCTACCAAGTAAGTAATTTTTTTATTAATTTAAAACAAAAATAAACAAAACGATGTACTTAACGACGTTACTTCCTTCTTCTCCAACCAAAACGCCGTCGCTTTGTTCTCCAAACGTAATATGGGCCGGACACCTTACATCAATATGATACATCCCAGTTACTGCATGGGACCATTCAGAAATTTGTGTCAAACAACATAAAACATGGTGGGACCATTTCCAACCAAACAACATTATTTTCATTTAATAATAAATGTGTTATAATTATTTATATTCATATAAAAAGTTATTTATATTAAATATTATCAATTTATTATTTAATTTTTTTAAAATTAATTTATAAATTCTAAAATATTTTAATTAAGTTTTGAAAGTATTAATATTATATTAATAAAATCAATTCATTTTTGTAACTGTCAATTTAGGTTTTAAATTTCAGTTCAGATTTGACATGGATTAAATTGTAAATACTTGTGTACTCATCATATTGATAACTTGATTCTAATGTATATAACATGTATACATGTGTTTTAAGTATGTCCCCTATCATATTTAAGCGAACATTTAATGCTCAAGCTAACGGGCTAAGTTAATTGAAAAATGGAATAAATCTCAAAACTATATATAAACTTTGGCATAATATGTAGTTTTATACATAAAATTTTAATTTATTCAATTTTCATAAATTATTAATATAATATTATTTTATGTTTATATATTACATAAATAAATAATTATATTTATCAACTACAAAAATATCTATTTTTTTAAATATCCCACATATTAAAATACAGACATCATAATTTCACTGCAGAAACAAATAATGCTACTCATAATTTATCCCCTGAGAAACTTACCAACCATGAAAAGCTCTATTTATGGACAGATCAAAAGATCACACACACAAAATTAAGCAAATGACATTAAGCGTTAAAAGAGAGTACAGATCTCACAATAATTACTTCAACTTCTTGATCGACTACCATTCCACGACTACTAATTTTTTTATTTTATTTTTAAAGAAAAAAGGAAAATATAATATTTAGGTAAAAGAAATTCAACTAAATGCACACTTTTAAGATATTAAATGAATGGATTTTTTTATTTGATGTATCATATAATTATATTATACGCACAATAATATCACTTTATTAAAAAATAATAATTATTTATTCATTAAAAATATAATAATATGATATGGTTTGATTCATTAATTGTAAATTGTATAACATTAAATGAAATTATTAAATTAATTATAAAAAGAAAAGAAAAAGTAGGTCCAAATTATAAATGAAAAGGAAAATATGTAATGCATTGAATAAGACGGCTTCAACCCCATCATTTTCTTTGTTTTATTTTATGACCACCCATTTTTTTAATTTATGGGTTCAATTTTACTATTAATTCATAAATTATTAATTTAATTTTACATTTTAATTTAATCATTTTTATACATCCTCAAAGTTTTGTTTCTCAATTTTGACGAGAGTTTTAAGAGCACCTCTTTGCCCCGAGTAATTTCTTTTAAGAGAAATTTATTAATTCATTCAATGAATAAATAAATAATTCGAGAGAAAAAAATAACAAATACTTGTTGTACGTGTTAAAGGACAAGCTCCATCAATACAATAAAAACTTCAACTTCAGCATCGATGACTAATGAATCATAGGGCAAAGTCAACTAGCGTGAGGTTTGTAGGAAAATGTAGTTACATTACATAGCGACTTAGTTGCGAACAAGCATGATGAAAGATAAATTGTGACTTTCATCGAAAGCATACAATATTCTTTTAATAGTGATTTATTTTTCATAGCATGAGTTAGACATTAGTTTGAATTTTTTAGCCCTTTTACTTGAACTTTATTATAAATTTAACATCCATTATTTTACTTTTTTTCTTTGTATTTTTTTCTTTCTCATATATATTGATTATAGATTCGCTCATGATATTGCTTCAATAGAAGGAACTCCTAAAAGCTTGAGAAAATTAGTGAGAGCTTACCCCTATATATTTATAAAAGAAAATATGAAAATAAAAATATCTAAATTTTTAATTTTTACATCAATCCCAAAAAACAAAAACTAAAGAGAATATGAAAACTATTAATACGTGCTAACCATATTAAATAAATATGAAACTAAATTCACATATTGATGTTATCTTAGCCAAGGTTTTCAAAATCAGATAAGTGGTCGAACCAATCATATTAATTGGTTTTCTGTCCAATTTGTTTGTTCGATTCAATTGAAATAGTTTAATTTATTTAGGATTTTTAGATATGAAATTTTTATATTACAATAATTGAATTTTGAAAATTTTTATAGATTTTTATAGATTATATATATAAATTTATTTAAAATGTTTTCAAATTTAACGAATCATAGTTAGACATGTGTCATATATTAGTAAAAATTATTAACACTCCTTATTTATTCACCTTTGAAAAGTACATGGTTTCCATTAATCTGTTTTCACCGGCCTCAAAAAATTGACAATAGGAGATTGCAAGGAGGTTGATTTAGAGGGCATGAAATGCGAACCCCTTGGTTGGTCTTCAACATCTCTTTTTCAATTGAAAACATTAGGAATTCATGCCATGGATTGAGGTCACTCTTTCCTTTGTTCCAACATCACATTTTCCTTGAAGAGTTTTCATTAAGTAACTGGAGTTATCTGCACCTAAGTTCCAAATATTCCAAGATCATACAATCCTGCGCTCTCTAGCGCTGGCATAGATTCCAAAGTGTCGGCATCTTCCGGAGTGGCTTCAATATCAAACAAATCTGCCAAGGCTTATTCTCTCTGATTTAACATCGCTTCCGGACGAGAACAAGTTTGGAAGAGTTCTTTATGAAACGACTTCCCCAGTTGGTGGAAAGATGTCCGAAGGCCATTGGTACCGATTGGCATAAGATTGCTCATATCGCTACAGGTTGGTATATTTACTCTCCAACTACCGCCTCTTTTGCCAAAATAGAACAAGCCTTTTGGTGCAATTTCTTTCTTTATCATTTTATTTTGCTAATTTGTGCAGTAACCATCGAAGACTTTTAGTGAAACGAATTTGGCAATTTCAAGAATTTAAATGCAGAAAAAAAGCGGTAATCATTTTATTTTGCTCCCATGAAATCCTCCTGTCTATGCACATTTGTTCTTTCTTTTTCTTTTTTTCTTTGTTGAAGAGTCACTCTGTATGCATTCTTCATCAGCTGATCTTGGAGCTCGTATATATAGATGATTTGTGGACTTAAAAGAACACTTAGTGAGGAACTATTATTTGAGTGCCACCTTATGAGTGTTACCTTATGAGTGTTGATTTTCACTTGCATAGCTAAGGTAAGTTGGAAGAGTGTTTACTTAATTGTCCAAAGGTGAGGTTGCACCAAGTTTGGAGGGTTGGGCATAAAAAAATTCTTTCTACTGAGAAATTCATAGTGAATTCATCTTTAGGCAAAACTCCATAGACGTAGGACGAGTTTTGAACTGCGTAAACATATTGGCTGTATTCTTTATTCTTCTTTATTTTTTCTTTTGTGTGTGCCAACTTAAGAAAAAATACATTTTTCTCTTTAGGCGTTTCAAATAATAATCCAGCACATGGAAACACAACTAATTACAAATGTTTAGCACAGCTCCCTTCAGTTACCAAATGTAGAGAATACAAATATGGATGCCCTGCAACAAATGCATCCCTTTTAGCTTATTACAAAACAACTAAACCTAGATCAAACGTCTTCTTTATCTTCCATTAACTTTTGTATTTTAGGAATTTTGTTTTCGTTGAAAAAGAACATTTTGAGTAAAATTAATATTATATGAATAAAGTTAGTTTAGTTCAACAACTCAAGCTTGCAAGGGGAGAAGTGATGTCTATATATGTTCAATTTGTACCTTGTGAGCTATTTTCAATTAAACTTGTTGAAAAATTTTGACTATATAGATTCGAAGCTTGATTCAGAACCATTGATAAAAGTCAATTTTACTTTTATTTCAGATTGATAAATTCTGGATTGTGCTCTAGTGAAAACGAAGTTGTGGACTATATTTAAAGACGTGAAGAAGGGGAGGTGCTATCTTTTAAAGTAGATTTTGAAAAAGCATACGATTGTGTGGAGTGACAATTTCTTGACTTGGTTATGAATAAAATAGCTTTGTACTATCATTGTCAAACTTTAATATATAATCGTCCCTATAGAAGCAATAAAGTTTTAATAAATGAATTGTTTTTTTTTTATAAATAATAAATGTATTGTTAACCCAAAACAATAGGGAAATTAATAAAAGGGAAAGAGTATAATAAATTTAGTTCAATCTAGACCTACTCATGAGTAAGATTCTTCGTCAAGCCTAGAGGCTCACTTGAAATTTTGGAGGATTTGGATAAAAATATTAAGTTTAAAAAATAGGCTTCGGCAAAAAAAAAAAAAAAAGGTCCGTTTAAAATATGGGTCGAGCTCGAACTTGAATATTCAAAGCCTAAGTTTGGCCTGACCAATTTTTTTAGTTTGCAATATTTTATATTATGTTAAAAAATAAATTTATAATACTATTATAATGTTAAGATTACTATATATAAAAAATTTAATAAAATGTAAAATTATTAAATATTAAGTTAAAAATAATATAAATATATTTTAATTTTTTTAAAAATAGTATGAGTGGATTTAAAATGAACTTGAGTTAAGCTGTTTACAAATTTAAACAGACTTTAAGTTTATATTTTGGATCAGACTGAACTTAAACAAATATAAAATAAAATATAAATATATTCATTTGTTTTTAAATTCTCTATTATATTTTGGCATAATGATTTATTTAACCTTCTAACTTTATGAAAAATCAATTTAGTCCTTAAACTTGCATTATTTATCAAATCACCCTAAAATAGATAAAAAAATTAATATTCGTTAATTTTACTGACATGGCATACACATGAATACCACATTAACAATTAACTAATGTTTTAAATATAAAAATTAAAAAAAAATATACAACTCATTAAAAATTTTAAAAAGTATAAAAATTATTAAAAACTATTTTAAAATTTTTAAAAAAAAAAATCAATTGCTAATGTGGCATACACATTGGCTTAATAAATGTAAACTTTTTCATTCATTTTGGGGTTGGTTTAATAAACAATGCAAGTTTAAGGATTAAAAGAGACAACAATTTAAATGAAGGGCTAAAATGATTTTTTATTGTAAAGTTAGAGAGCCAAATAAGTGATTATGTCTAATTTGTTAGTATAATATTTTGAGAAGCGAACAATCAATCTCTACCTTTCATCACTAGATGTTCAAAAGTAAAACGGTGTCGTAATTGCTAGGACTTCCAAAAAAGAAGATTGTCAGCAAACCAAATTTGAAGCTTCATCTTACGATGTGTTTGGCTTAATGGTGAAGCATCCATATTCCTACTCATCCTTAAGAATCTATTCCAAAGCTGCTAATAAGATGAAATGCCACCTATGGTTGACAACCATTGCTTCTACATTCGCTATAGATGCTTATGCTCCCATTACTACCATGGATATATTCGCTACTGATTTTCTTTTTCAACTTTAAATTTAAATCCTTTCTTTAAGGATGGTGAAAAGTATCTCCACTTACCAATTAATCCTTCATTAATTCCTTTATGGATCCACATCTGTGTTTCATCTTGTTCCAATCATTTTCATTGTCTTCTCTTGCAGCAATCAAACACTTTTTGCTTTGATTTCAGTTTGAACCAACAATGGCCGAAGCAATTGCTTTCGACATCGCCACAGAGCTCATTACTAAGTAGAGCTCTCGTGCGCTCGCTCAAGTTGGACTGTGCTGGAATCTCAAACTGTCCGTACAATCAAAGCTGTGCTTCTTGACGCAGAAGAGAAATCGGTAACCGACAATCTCGTCAAAGTTTGGCTTGAAGAGCTGAAAGATGTACTTTATGATGCTGACGACTTGCTCGATGATTTCTCTACCGAAGCTTTGTGGAAAGATCTAATGGGTGGGAACAAGCTGATGAAAGATGTACGCCTTTTCTTCTCAAGCTCAAACCAGTTTGCTTACGGTCTCAAAATGGGTCTGAAAATTAAGGCCATTAAGTCGAAATTAGCTTCAATTGAAAGTGAGGCCAACACTTTTGGCTTCATGGTGCGTGACCACCCCTTAGAAACCTCTTTCATGACTAAAAAGAGGCAGCAAATGCACTCTTTTGCTCCTAAAGATAAAATAATAGGGAGGGACGATGATAAAGCAGCTCTTCTACAACTCATATTAGAGTTTGAAAGTGAAGAGAATGTTTACATCATTCCAATTGTGGGGTTTGGAGGGTTAGGCAAGACTGCGTTGGCGCAATTTGTTTATAATGATAAAATGGTCCATGATCATTTTGATTTGAGGATGTGGGTGTGTGTTTCAGATGTTTTTTATGTCAAAATAATTGTAGAAAACATTATCAAATCTGCAACTAACCGAGCACCAGATCAAAATCTCGAAATGGACCAATTGCAAAAACAACCTCGAGATATAATTGGTGGGAAAAAATATTTGCTTGTTTTGGATGACATTTGGAATGAGGAGAGGGAAGAATGGGTTAGTTTAAAAGAGTTATTGGTAGGTGGGGTTAAAGGAAGTAGGATAATAGTAACTACTCGCTCTTCGAGAGTAGCAAAGATTACTAGTAAATGTTAGCCTTTTGTTATGAAAGGCTTGTCTGATGACGATGCTTGGTATTTGTTCAAAGAAATAGCATTTGAGCAAAGATATGCGGACTCAACAAATTCAGCCTTAGTGGAAATAGGGAAACAAATTTTGGAAAGGTGTGGTGGGGTTCCCTTGGTCATAAGGACGATATCAAGTACATTATCTTACAAAGAGACTGAAAAAGAGTGGCGTTCTTTCAAAGATAATGAACTTGTTAGAATATCTCAGAATGAAGGTAAAATTCTATCTACACTTAAGTTGAGCTATGATCATCTCCCTTCCCATTTGAAGTATTCCTTTGCTTATTGCCGACTGTATCCAA
This sequence comes from Gossypium sturtianum, assembly GCA_025698515.1. Classification (NCBI taxonomy): domain Eukaryota; kingdom Viridiplantae; phylum Streptophyta; class Magnoliopsida; order Malvales; family Malvaceae; genus Gossypium; species Gossypium sturtianum. The sequence continues at coordinate 152,215,088 of CM046953.1, forward strand.
AAGATTATCAAATTCGTGTAAAGACTCTTATTCAATTTTGGATTGCACAAGGTTTCATAAAGCAATTGAATCCAAGTCAATCTCTTGAGGAGATCGGGTTTGGGTATTTTAAAGATTTAGTTGATAGAAGTTTCTTTCAAGAGGGAAAAAATGATGAACCTTGCTTTACAACATGTAAAATGCATGATTTAATGCATGATCTAGCTGAATCTGTAGCAAGGATAGAGAGTAGTATTGTAGATTCAGATAAAACTGCAAGTGAAGTTAAAGTGTCGCCACATATCAATTTATACTTCATTAATTCCTTTGTTTAAGGGAAAAAAGTTGCGAACCTTGTTATGGTATCCAAACATGGGAACTCAAAATTTGAGCGAAGAAACTTGGGGTTTTGTAATTGCAAATTGTAGATGCTTGCGTGTATTAGAATTGTATGATTTAAATCTTAAGATGATTTCACCTTTCATTTACAAGTTGAAACATTTGAGGTACCTTGATCTTTCTTGGAATTTCAATATTAAGATTCTCCCAAAGAGTATTTGCAAGATTCAGAATTTGCTAGCGCTGAAACTTGATGGGTGTGAGAGGCTTCAAGAACTGCCAAAGAAGATTGAAAAATTGGTGAATCTCACCCATATTGGGTGTGAAGGTTGTAGTGGTTTAACTCATGCCACGTGGAATAGGGAAGCTGACTTCACTTGAGACGTTAAGCGCGTTTGTAGTGGATAAAGATGGGTCCCATGGCGGTGCAGATCCAAGTGAATTGAGACTGCTTAACAACTTAAGGGGAGAGCTAACAATAAGAAATTTGGGATTCGTAAAAAATGCAAAAGAGAAGTTTAAGGCTGCTAATTTGAAAGAGAAGCAACATTTGAGATCGTTGTTTTTAGAATGGGATGATGGTGATGATGATGATGAGAAGTCACTTAAAGACCTCCAGCCCCCTCCTAATCTCAAGGAGCTCTGTATTGGAGGATGGAGGGGTGATGCCAAGTTTCCAAGTTGGCTTTCTTTACTCACAAATCTCGTCAACATTATCATAAGTGATGGTAATTTCAAACATCTCCCTTCCTTTGCTCAATTGCCTTGTCTTCAACAGCTGAAGATATATAATTTAACTGAGCTGGAGTACATGGATGATAATAGCCCAAAAGGAAGTCAAGGAGAAGCACAATCATTCTTCCCATCGCTTAAGGTTCTCGGTCTTTGGGGCTGCCCGAATATGAAGAGTTGGTGGAGGACGACAAAACCAATCGATGATGATTCCAACGAGGACGACACAACAGTTATGGGAACATCAACCATGGCATTTCCTTGTCTTTCCTCTTTACGAATTGCAAATTGCCCTTTGACTTCAATGCCGTCGTATCCTTCACTTGATGATAAGCTAGAGTTGTGGAATAGCAGTTCAAGGCCGTTAAAGCAGACCATGAAGATGAACATAACTAGTACGACCCCATCAAGTTCAACCTCTTCTCTTCCTCTCTCCAAATTGAAATCTTTAACATTAGACAACATTGAGGGATTGGACACTCACACGCTAGATGAATGCCTGCAACATCTCACCAGCCTCAAAGATTTAGAAATATGGAATTGCAAGGAGTTTGATTTAGAGGGCATGCAATGGGAAGCCCTTAAGAATCTCTCTGGTTTGGAAATTTTGAATATTCCAAAGCTGGTGTCTCTCCCCCGTGGGCTTCAACGTCTAACAAATCTGCGAGTGCTTCGTCCCATTGATTTGCCTAACCAGTTTGGAGTATTTACAAATAACAGAAGTTCCTCAGTTGGAGGAAAGATGTCGGAAGGATAGTGGCGCTGATTGGCATAAGATTGCTCACATCCCCTGCATTGATATTTGATTGTAATTGTTGGAGTTGAAAGCTTTTGGCAGCTGGTATATGGATGTAAGTTGCAGTCCAAGTGTCGAGACTTGCTGTTAAAGAAAGAAAGAGAGATGACAGAATTGTTGAGAGAAAAGAAATCTAAGGAAAATGGAACTTAAGTGTGGATGAAATTGCATCTACTTCTCATTACATCACGCTTTTAGAATACATTGCCATTACATATATAAAATGTGGTCAATGTAAATCACAACAAGTTACCACCTAAACATACCTAATCCCAACTAAACTTATGGAAACTTGAGATAATTTCTTGCAAGCTTAACCTTGCTGGTGGTATGGTCACTTTGTCATAATCAAAATGACATGAAATATCAACCTAACATGGTTCAAAATAAACCAAACTAAGTTACATTGACATTGGATTCAAAATAGCAAGTTATGGGACTTGATTTTCATACAATAACAAGAGCAACCAGGCTAGAAGATTGTGTGGCCTTTGGGCGTTGTATGGGCCGCATGGAGTTCAACATTCAACACTCCTCCTTGGACTCTTTGCAACATACACCTAGTTTCTTTCTTAATTCCAAGAACCTTGTTGTTTTGAGGGCTTTAGTAAAAATATCGACAAAAGTGATTTTCCGAATTGCAATAAACCAGTTTAATTTCACCACTGTTCCATCTCTCTCACCACATGAAGCTTTATGTTAAAGTGTTTGGTTCGACCGTGAAACACGGGGTTTTTGCAATTGCAACAAATTAGATTTGTTATCACAAAGTATCTCTGTTGCTCCCTCTTGCTTTAAGTTTAGGTCGACAAGCAATTTCCTAAGCCATATAGCTTGATTTACAAAGAGTGCAGTGAGCTACATATTAAACCTGGCACGTTGATTGGGCCACCAGGTTTTACTTTTTCGAACACCAGTGAGAACATTGCTTGAACCAAGAGAAAAACAAAGATCTGAAGTGCTTTTAAGTCATCCTTCGATCCCCGCCCAATCATCATCATCAGAATCGACCAGACTTCATGCTTTCAATCGAGTTAAACTTCAAGCCATAGGATAATGTTCCCTTGATGTATCTCGGGACCCTTTTTCCTGCTTGAAAATGTTGTTCATTGCGGCAATGCATGAACCGTGATAGTATGCTCACAAAGAAAACATTATATCGGGTCTTGTAGTCATTAAATAAAGAAGACATCCTACCAAACTTACGTAGGTAGACTCCTCAACTGGATCAAAGTCTCCTTGACTTGTCATTTTTAGCCAGTAAGTCATAGGTGTGCTCATCGATTTACGCTTCCATAGAGAATTTGTTTAAAATTTTCTTGGCAAATGCTGTTGGCTCAAGAAAATTTCTCCTTCATCTTGAATCACTTCCATTCCAAGGAAGTAAGTCATGTGTCCAAGGTCCGACATTTCAAACATGGTCTTCATTTCATTCTTGAAATCCTTCAAGACTTTGATATCTCCTCCCCTGTAACAAGTAAATCATCTACATAAAGTGATACTATAAGTGAGTTTCACTTCTTTCTCATTTAACATACACGCGTTGGCTCGATGCTCTGTAAAATCCCAAAGCGATGAGATAGCTATCAATTCGAGCATACCAAGCTTGGGGTGCTTGCTTCACCGTATAGCGCCTTCTTCAACTTGTAAACCATATGTTCTTTGCTCGGTACTTCAAAGCCTTGTGGTCATTCTCAATATATATTTCTCTTCAAGGTGGCCATTTAAAAAGCGGACTTGACATCGAGTTGGTGAATGGTCCATTTCCTTTGTCTTTGCTAACGCAATTAACAATCTGATGGTGTCGAGCACGCTCTCTTTGGAGCAAAGGTTTCCATGTAGTCCGCACCATATTTACGCTAAAGCCTTTGACAACCAACCCGGCTTTCACTTATTTAAGCTCCCATCCGCATTCTTCTTAGCACGATAAACCCATTTAACACCTATGACCTTCCTATCTTGAGGCTTATCAACAAACTCCCAGGTTTGATTCTTTTCGATCATCCTTATTTCTTCTACCATTGCTGCCTTCCAACCTTTGTCCATCTCAAATTTCTTCAAAGTTTATTGGTTCCATGATGGCAACTTCACTCTTTCATAGACATCCATAATGGTCCGGTCCTCTAACAGAACATCATCGATGTCCATCTCTTGACCACCTTGTTCGAGTTCCGATCGCCCCCTTTCAAGCTCTTGAAAGTCTCCATTGGTTGATTGTTATCCCGGTTCAGAGGCATTTTCATCGAAGACAACATCCCTACTCACTTGAACTTTCTTTGTTGTTGGATCAATAATCCTATAGCCCTTTTAAGCGAGCTATATCCTACTAAAACACTTGGAGCAGACTCTCCTGAAAGTTTATCCTCTTTTCTGAGATGGAATCGCACATAACATAGACATCCAAAGAGTTTTAGATGAGCAAGAGAGGGTTTGAAGCCATACCAAGCTTCAAAAGGTGTCATTCGAGTCGAGCCTTTGTTGGTAGTCTATTTTGAAGATAGATCAGCTGTGTTGATCGCTATACGCCCACATGAACTTTGGCATTTTCTTCTCAAACAATGGACATCTTGCCATATCCATGATGCTTCGATTTTTCTTTCACTCACCCCATTTTGTTGAGGTGTGTACACATTGGTTAGCCGTGTTTAATGCCTGCTTCATCACAAATCGCTTTGAAATTGAGTGAAATATATTCACCCCATTATCTCGACTGATGGTCTTTAGCTTGCAACTTTGTCTCGGTTTCTACATGAGCTTTGAACTTCATGAACACTTGTGGAACTTCGGACTTGTGTTTTAAAAAATAAATCCAACAGAATCTTGAGTAATCATCGATAAAGAGAATGAAGTACTGCTTTCCACTAATTGATTCTGTCTTCATGGGGCCACAGACATCTCAGTATGAACAAGTTGAAGCTTCTCACCGCTTCTCTCAAGTTTGGTTTGAAGGAAAGAGTCACTTAGCTTGCTTTTCAAGTTGACACACTTCACACACTTCATTGTTGCATCTTTGAGTTTGTGAAGTTTTCTACCAGATCTTCATGGATCATCCTGCCATTGCTTTAAAATTTGCATGACCAAGTCTTTTGTGCCATGTTTTGAGTCATTGTGAGAGGCGAAGATAAGCTACATTAGGGGCTTCACCAATTAATCTCAAAGGATTTATCGATCGAGTGATCATCATGAAACATGATCCACATGGATCTGTTATTCGACATACTTTGTCTTTGAACACAAGAGAGTATCCCTTGTCAAGGAGTTGAGATATACTTAACAAGTTTTTGTCAATATCGGGCACGAGCAACACATTAGAGATTATCCTGTTGCCTTTTGAAGTCGATATCAGAACATCACCCTTGCCCACAAAGATTGATGAATCGACCATTTGCCACTTTAACCTTGGTTTGTACACTCGCCCCAAGGTTTTGAAGATGGCTTCATTAGGAGACATGTGGTTTGTACATCCACTGTCCAAGAGCCAACCTTTGGAGTCTGTCTTCTGGTCACTTGAGCATGACACAGTAAAGACTTCTTCTTCTTGATCACTTCCACCTTCAGCCACTCGAGCCTCGGTCTTGGATTGTTGTTGAGCCTGCTTCGGTCTGCCTTTTGCCTTGTAAACTCTATCAACATGTCCCTTCTTCTTGCAGTGTTGGCATACTGCATCAGGCCGAAACCAACATTTATCCTCAGGATGGCCTGGCTTTTTGCAAAATCTGCAAAGGCGATCATTGGTCCTTGCAGCATCAGGCTTAGGCTTGTTTTTCCAGGTTTTCTTGCCTTTGTAGGTAGCATTTTTTGAAGAAGTCCTGGCTTTAGCTTGGAAAGCACCTTCTTGGTGCTCCTCGTTCCTGCTTGCCCTTCTTTGCTCTTGAGCATAAAGGGCATTGATTAATTCGGTCAAGGTGATGCTTGGGAGGTCCTTGGAGTCCTCGAGAGAGGATATTTTTACTTCATACCTTTCGGGTAAGGTTGAAAGCACCTTCTCCACTATCCTTGCTTCACTAAACTGCTCTCCAAGGAGCCTTATGCTGTTTACAACAGCCATTATCCTGTCTGAGTACTGTTTTACAGTCTCTTCCTCTTTCATCTTCAAGTTTTCGAAGTCTCTCCTCAAATTCAGAAGCTGCTGCTGCCTGGTCCTTTCTTGTACCTTGAAACTCCTCCTTAAGTCTGTCCCATGCCTGTTTTGGAGTCTCAGAGGCCATAATTCTTGTAAAAATGACATCCGAGACACAATTTTGGATGCATGACAAGGCTTTATGTTTCTTGGTCTTCTCCTCAGCATGCTGTCGTATTTGGGCCACGGTTGGGTTGGCTCGAAGGGGTTCTGGTTCAGCATCCGTGTTCACAACCTCCCATAGATCAAGAGCTTGAAGGTAGGTCTTCATTTTAACTTGCCATATATGAAAACCTTCTCCATTGAAGATCGAAGGCACAGCAGGTGAGAAGCTTGATGAAGCCATTCCAAATTGATCTTAACAGCAACAGGTCCTCAAAGAATGAAGCTCTAGATACCAATTGTTGGAGTTGAAAGCTTTTGGCAGCTGGTATATGGATGTAAGTTGCAGTCCAAGTGTCGAGACTTGCTGTTAAAGAAAGAAAGAGAGATGACAGAATTGTTGAGAGAAAAGAAATCTAAGGAAAATGGAGCTTAAGTGTGGATGAAATTGCATCTACTTCTCATTACATCACGCTTTTAGAATACATTGCCATTACATATATAAAATGTGGTCAATGTAAATCACAACAAGTTACCACCTAAACATACCTAATCCCAACTAAACTTATGGAAACTTGAAATAATTTCTTGCAAGCTTAACCTTGCTGGTATGGTCAGCTTGTCATAATCAAAATGACATGAAATATCAACCTAACATGGTTCAAAATAAACCAAACTAAGTTACATTGACATTGGATTCAAAATAGCAAGTTATGGGACTTGATTTTCATACAATAACAGTAGCAACCAGGCTAGAAGATTGTGTGGCCTTTGGACGTTGTATGGGCTGCATGGAGTTCAACATTCAACAGTAATCAGGTTGGTCCGTCCTTGTTATTTATTTATTTTGATGACCTTATCTTTTGTTGAAGAAAAATAAGAGTGGTATATTGATTCTCCAAGTCAGGGATGTGATGCCATTTTTCAGTGAAGTTGGATACTGTTAATTTCCTTGTTAAAATATTATTCATTTGAAATCCCTTTGTTTTAATCCTACTTTTTACTTATGATTTGTGCAGTGGTAAGGCATTGGAGAAAGGCATTTGTCAACTCAGCTTTCCTATTCCACGTGGCATATGAGTTAAATCACTACAACCACGACACGCAAGATGGGTAAGATTCACCAATTTTTCAATCTTCTTCGGTAATTCTTCAAGCCGACAACAGTCGAGTTTCAGAGCTTCCAAAATTTGTATCTTGGAAATACTCTTTGAGAGAATCTTAAGAGAGAAATTGGAAGAAAGATCAAGGTACCTCAAATGTTTCAACTTGTAAACTTGTAAATGGAGTGTGGAACCGTCTTAAGATTTAAGTAATCTAATTTCAATACACACAAGTATTTACAATTTGCAATTATCAAATCCCAAATTTCATTGCTGAAATTTTGAGGTGTCCAGTGTGAAAAATGTAACAAGGTTCGTAACTTTTTTTCCTTAATGTATTAATGAAGGATTAATTGATACGTGGCGACATTTTTCACCAACCTTACTTGCAATTTTGTTTGAATTTACAATACTACTCTCAGTCCCTGCTACCGATTCAGCTAGATCATGTATTAGATCATGCATTTTACTTCTTAGTCCTTCCCCCGGATATCGATCATGCATTAAATCATGCATTTTACATCTTAGTCCTTCCCTCGGATATCTTTCTCCTACCTTTTGAAAGAAACTTTTTTCAACTAAATCTTTAAAATACCCAAACCCGATCTCTTGAAGAGATTCACTTGGATTCAATTGCTTTATGAAACCTTGTGCAATCCAAAATTGAATAAGAGTCTTTACATGAATTTGATGATCTTTTGGATACAGTCGGCAATAAGCAAAGCAATGCTTCAAATGGGAAGAGAGATGATCATAGCTCAACTTAAGTGTAGAAAGAATTTTACCATCATTCTGAGATATTCTAACAAGTTCATTATCTTTGAAAGAAGACCACTCCTTTTCAGTTTCTTTGTAAGATAATGTACTTGCTATCGTCCTTATGACTAAGGGAACCCCACTACACCTTTCCAAAATCTGTTTTCCTATTTCCAAAAAGGCTGAATTTGTTGAGTCTGCATATCTTTGCTCAAATTCTATTTCTTTGAACAAAGACCAAGCATCGTCATCAGACAAGTCTTTTAGAACATGAGGCTGACATTTACTAGTGATCTTGGCTACCTTAAAAGAGCGAGTAGTTACTATTATCCTACTTCCTTTAGCCCCTCCTACCAATAACTCTTTTAAACTAACCCATTCTTCCCTCTCTTCATTCCAAATGTCATCCAAAACAAGCAAATATTTTTTTCCACCAAATTTATCTCGAAGTTGTTTTTACAATTGGTCCATTTCGAGATTTTGATCTGGTGCTTGGCCAGTTATAGATTTGATAATGTTTTCTACAATTGTTTTGACATCAAAAACATCTGAAAGGCATACCCACATCCTCAATTCAAAATAATCATAGACCATTTTATCATTATAAGCAAACTGCGCCAACGTCTTCCCTAACCCTCCAAACCCCACAATTGGAATGATGTAAACATTCTCTTCACTTTCAAACTCTAACACGAGTTTTAGAAGAGCCGCTTTATCATCTTCCCTCCCTATTATTTTATCTTTAAAAGAGTGCGTTTTCTGCCTCTTTTTAGTCATGAAAGAGGTTCCCACGGGGCGGTCACGCACCATGAAGCCAAAAGTGTTGGCCTCACTTCCAATTGAAGCTAATCTGGCCTTAATAGCCTTAATTTTCCGGCCCATTTTGAGACCGTAAGCAAACTGGTTTTAGCTTGAGAAGAAAAGGCGTACCTCTTTCAACAGCTTGTTCCTACCCATTAGATCATTCCGCAAAGCTTCGGTAAAGAAATCATCAAGCAAGTCATCGGCATCATAAAGTACATCTTTCAGCTCTTCAAGCCAAACTTTGACGAGATTGTTGGTCACCGATTTCTCTTCTGCGTCAAGAAGCACAGCTTTGATTGTGATCATCGAGGTCATCTTTGAGATTCCACCACAGTCCAATTTGAGAGAGAGCACGAGAGCTCAACTTAATAACGAGCTCTGCGGCGATGTCAGAAGCAATTGCTTGGGCCATTGTTGGTTCAAACTGAAATCAAGGCAAAAAGTGTTTGATTAGTGCAAGAGGATGAGAAATGACTGGAACAAGATGGAACATACATGTGGAGTGTATAGTATTTTAAAGAAGTGACCGACCACCCACCAAGTAATATAATTAAATAAAAAGTTATTGGTTTTATATTAAAAACTTAATTAATTAAGGGAGACTCTTTATTTATAATTTTTCTTGTAGCATACGACAAAACTTTTTATCATGAAATTTTATTGTTTTCTTAGGGTTAATATGTTAAAAAAAAGAAAGTAATGTTAATTGATCGGACATGGCCACATGGATTCAGCACAAATTCACAAAATTTGACACAAATTTCTCAAAAGACTCGTCGTTTTTGTTAAAAAAAATAATATGTAAGAAAAATAAAATTAGATAGAGAGAAGCTCCATGTGATATTCAAGTGTTCAAACAGCAACCCATGCATTGTCCGCCATGTGCTTGAGCTTTGGTAATTATTCGTGTATTAATTAACTATACTCTTATTATTAATATTGTTGATATAGATGAAATGTATAAATATATATTATTAAGAGTAGTAGCATTTTATTTATTATTAACATATATTTGTTTATTGTAAGTGGGGTTCATCATTTTTATTTATATATTGCTAACAATCTCGATTAATAGTTGTAGCATTTTATGTTTCTTTTAGATGTACCTATATTTATTAGGAAAGGGTTGAAGTTTTTTATTTGTTTATTATTAGGGTTAAATATTAAATTTATACACGAGTTTTGGTTTAATTGTACAACCTGATACATGAATTTTAATTTGGTGCAATTATTCACATGAAACTTGAATTCTAGTTCATTTATACATATGAAACTTTGATTTTGATTCAATTGTACACATTAAATAAATGAATACATATATTTATTTTCACATTGGATTAATATAATTTTTTGTGTATGCAAAATATCAAAGTAAAATGGTACTAATTCAACAATGTTGTTTGTGATTTGAAAAAAATTGAATTAATAAAATTAAAAATTACACAAAATTAAAGTTCATGTATAATATTACTTATTAGACCAAAGTTTATGTCATCTCTTATTATCATAGGTGATACATGGATTTAATGGAGCTCATATATATGCTCATATATAAAATTGCGAATTAAAATTAATGAACATAAAAATTTGGATTTTATTTTTTATTTTTTTAAATTAAACTTATAATTATATCAATAGTTACCATTAAAAATTATTATTAAAAATATCGAATTAAATAAATAACTTAAAATTGAACTTGCGTACACACAATTATATATATATTTATGTTTTTTAAACTTTTTTAAACTTTTTAAAATTTTGAGGATTTTTGTCCCCATTATTATAAAATTTTAAATTAATTCCCAAAATATGTGTTATATATTTATGACCGTCAACTTGAAACATGGATGCGGTTTGGATTGCCTACCGACGACCCGATTGGGCCCTACTAGTGGGATGCGTGCACGTCTCACAGTGGGAATTCGCCAGAAGAGCTTGCAAGGATGGTTAACAATCTCAGTTCACATATACCATAGAGTTCGCGTGTGAAGGCTATGAAATGCAGCAAGCAGACCAGAATAGTACACATGTCCAACATGTATGAATCTTACTAGGAACTTCAATTCCATGAACATTAACAACATGTATAAATACTCGTTTTGTCCCCTTCAATGAGACAAAAGAAAAAAATTACTCAATAATATGCAATGCTTGTGATTATTTTTGAAATATGTGATTTTTTTAGGTCGAATGTTCAGATTAATGTAAAATTTTAAACACAAAAATTTCTGTGCCCTTTTGAGATTTCGGAGGGAAAAGAAAAGAGATTCACAAATATGACTTCCTACCTCAACACCAATGATGTTGAAGTTTGATTTATTATTTTTACTTTTTAGGGATAAAAATTATTCATAATGATGTAATATGTGATTTGATACATGAACTTTGATTGAATGAAACTATAATTATATAAATCAAACTTTAATTATTATTCAAATGTATATATAAAACTATAATTTTAACGCAATCGTACATATTTATAGAGGAAAAGATTCATTGTATCTTTCATTCAAGTTAGACTATGAAATTGAATTTCCTTTGTTGCTCCTACTGATACAATTTCTTTGTTTATCATCTTTCATAATATATGACAAATTTTTGCAGTAACCCATCAAGAAAGTATATGCAGAAAAAGAGGAGGTAATAATTTATCTAATTGTTTTACACTTTTAAATCAATCATAATAATCTCACAATTTTTGCATTGTACTGTGATGAAATCCTCTTGAAATTGCGGCTTATACCAAATACTAAAATAGTTATTCATACCACTCTTTTCTTTTCTCCTATTTTTCTGATAAAAGGAGATTGCATGAAGTATATTATTTATCACCCAAAATATTCCAACAAAACAAAAAATGGGAATATATGTCGTAAGTTTACTTCTAATTTCCAATTGATCTGATATAAAGGGACGGGTGTATTTCAAGAGTAATGTACAAACTGAGTAGTAGCTTATACGGTACCTATGCTATTAACAGATTCTTGGAGGCATAATCGAGCGTGCAATGTCCTCGCCAAGTAAGTAAATTCAATAGGGGTTGGAGGCTAAAGGTTGATACATAAAAGAAGGGGAGGGGCATAGTTCTGCTTCAAACAAAACCCCAAATTTAGCATCTTGAGTTGTTAAAATAAGCAAATTCACCATACCTTTTTGTTAGATTTTGGCTCTCTTCTTCAGCAGAATGTAGCTTACAGTACAAGAAGCAGGGACCATCCTTTCAACCATGATTTGTTTATCAGCCCACATATTCCAACAAAACGAATATGGTAATAAATGTCATCAATTTCCTTCTAATTTCCAATTGATCTGATATAAATGGTGTAATTCAAGAGTGCTTGTATAATATATATGCCCAACTGAGTACTAGCTTAGATGGAATCTATGCTGTTGATGGACTCTTGGAGGCATGTTCGAGAGTGCTTAAACACATTTGTATTTTTGGTGTTCCATACAATATTATGATGAGTGCTTTCATTAAAAATGATGTAAAAAGTAATACTATAGGGAGTAGAGTCGATCCATAGAAATTGAGATATCAACATTTTATTGTTTAGTTCAACCAAGTTGCATGTCTATATACCTATCCTGTCCACGACGTGTGAAGGTCTGTGCAAAAATAAAATGGAAAATTTTAATGTAATAAAAGTAAAAATAATAAAGATAAAAATAAGCAAAAAGGAAATTAAATTAAATAAACTAATATGATGGAATTCAAGCTTTAAGCTCGATTTTGTTTCAATTTCGAACCAATGCTCGATAACAAGTCTTCTCCTTCAACCTATAAGTCAATTATAGTGATCGAGGATCCCTCAGACCACCAACCCTTCCATATGTAAATTAATTACGAGAAAGCCCAACAATTAATCCTTATCAAATGAACAACCACAAAACACGCATCCACGATTTAGCTTTCCGGTAGCCTTGTGAGCTAAAAGGGTCTGTCTCGAACCAACAGTGTCAATTACGTGAGTCGTTTAGATTCGATTGCTAACTTTTTAGTTGGACACACCAATGTGTTCTTTGGAAGATCGAATACGACAAATGATCAATTCGGTACTTCCAATTGTACGTCTATCAACACCAAATCAACGAGCTCTTTTTAACATGGTGTGTCAACACAACTTTGTGAGATGACAGTGCCTATCTCCTAAATTGGAGAAACAACAAATACCGAAATAAAGGTTTTTAAGTATAAATTTGGATCTCACAGCTCTCTACTGGATTATTTATTTAGCTACTAATGAAAATATATGAAATAAAAGTACACATAAAATTTAAAAAATATGGAAATAGGATTGCGCATGGAACAGAGAAGTATGAATAAAAGAGTGGGCAAAATTTCCAATAATAAAGAAATAAAAATCACCACCCTTTAAAAAAGAGTGGGCCAATCTCACTTTTACCCTTTAAAAAAGATATACAATAATGATTGCAATTGATAATTCTGCCCAACTTCTTGTTCTTTATTCATAGCATCATGTGGTGCTACTCAAGAAAAATACATTGAAAACTGCAGAAAATTTATAAAGGCAGGCCAGTCGTCCGTTAACTAAGTTTTTAATATAAAATTAGTAACTTTTTATTTAATTATTACTTAGTTGGTGGGTGGTGACATCTTTAAAATACTATATTGACTCTACGGGTAATGTATGTATGTATGTATGTATCAACACTTGCGTTTTCATCTTGTTCGAATCATTTCACTCTTCCTCCTGCAATAATCAAACACTTTTTGCGTACCATCAATGGATGAAGCAATTGCTTTCGATATTGCTGGAGAGCTCATTACTAAGTTGATGTCTCGTGATCCCTCTTAGATTGGAGTATGGTGGAATTTCAAAGATGACCTCGATGACTTCAAACGCGCCCTCTCTACAATCAAAGCTGTGTTTCTTGACGCCGAGCAACTATATGTGAAACGCACTCCCTAATTATTTTTAAGCTCATCAGAGTTCTTTTTATTGAAGAAATGTCATGAGAGAGTTTATAATTAAAATTATGTGATATATATAAGTAAAAGAAAGGAAAGAAATAAAAATAGAAATCAAATCAAAATTATACATGAATTTTGATGCAATGTTATACTTAAACTTAGATCTTAAGCAATTTTATAAATAAAATGTTAATTTGATTCAATTTTCACAAACGATTAACATTATTATTTGTATACTTTCATTTTACATGTACATATTATATACATAAATAATTATACTTATCCAATATAAAAATAGGTTAATGTCTTTATTTCTGTAAATGTGTATGATTGAGTCAAAATTAAAGTTTCATGTATATATTTGAATCAATCAAAATTTCATTTGTATTATTGCACAAAATTAAAATTCAAGTATCAAACCACACATTAATTATACCAATGTTTATGAATAATTTTGATATTTTTCTCAGAAAAAATAAAATAAAATAAGACTTCGACACCATTGGTGTTGTGGTTGGAAGTAATATTTGTCAATCTCTTTTCTTTTTCCTCCCTAATCTTTTAGAACTTTTAAAAAAAAAAATGATGTTGGAATATTATTTAAAATACTTAAAATCCATAAATGTATTAACTTTTGAGTTTGTATACACTATGCAACAAGTAAAATAAAAAGTGCAATCAAGATGATTACATAATTTGAGACTTGACCTATATCCATCTAGTCTTATCCAAAGAGATGAATCCATTATAAATTTTATAATACAAATAAATTATTTAAGCCTAATAGATTTGAGTTGCCCTAATCACATTATTATTAGAGCTTTGCATTCCTTTTATAATTAAAAATATAATATTAATAATAAGAGCATAGTTAATTGTTACCAAAGTGAAGTTAAATTACCAAAGCTCGATGCATGGGTTCGTGTTTAAACACTTGAATATTACATAGCTTTTCTCTCTATCTAATTTTAACAAAAACGATGAGCCTTTTGAGAAATTTGTGACAAATTTTGTGACTTTTGTCTGCCATGTGGTGATTCCATGTGGCCATGTCCGACCAATTAACATTATTTTTATCAAGAATTATATTTTTATGATAAAAGGTTTTATCAAGAATTATTAATGTTTATTAACAAAGTTTTAACATCATTGATTTCTCTTAATAAAATTTTAATTATTGAATTATTAATAATCAAGATTAAATTGAAAGAATGTGTAAAGTTAATAGTTAATTTGTTAAATTTTTTAGAATTAAGACTAAATTGATAGAATTTATAAATATTAAAAGGCTAAATTTATTATTATGCTAATAAAAAAGATCATGTCAATATACAAAATGTTATTTTAATGATTTCCCAATTGATGGTGTTTGATTAACTCATGACACCAACTCTCTCAAGTGTTTGATATAAATAAAAATAGATGCATTGTAGAAACATAATTCATAAACGAATCGCTTAATGATAAATTTCGTTCTCGATGTTTATATATTTTTACCAATTTAACCCTTATTCCTTTGTTGAACTATGGCGTCAACCATTTAAAAAGATTCAAATTACTTTTTTTTAAATGAATATGTTGACTAAAACATAAATTTTGTAACGATGTTGATGTGGCAACCTGCATGGTAGACTATGTGTATTTCATACTAATATGACATTATTTGTCTTATATGCCATATCAATAAATAATTTAAAAATTATAATATATTTTTAAAAAATAAAATTAAAAAAATTATATAAATAGTTCATAAAAATTTAAAAAATTAGCATGAGATACACGTGAATTGCCATGCGGGTCACCATAATTAAAAATTTAATATTTTAAACAATATTTTTATTAAAAAGATAATAATTTAACTCTTTTTAAAAGGTTGAAACTATATTTTACTTAATACAGTAAAGGGAATGTTAATGCCAAATTTATAATTGTTCCTAATCAAATAGGAGGCTAACATATAGCATAAAAAATAGTTACTAAGATTTTGTTTGATAAACTAAAAGTTGATATTGCATATGATTGATAAAAAATAAATATGTTAAATTAATAAATTTTGATAGAAATTATAAAGATGATAATGATTGGACTTGAAAAAATTGGGATGATTGAATTTTTAATTTTTGAAAAGTTTGGGACCATTTCGCACCAATCAACATTATTTATAAATTACTTGGTCTCTACATGTATGTATTCAAATCTGTGTTTCATCTTGTTCCAATCATTTCAGTTCTCCTCTTGCGGTAATCAAACACTACTTTCCCTTGATTTCAGTTTGAACCATCAATGGCCGATGCAATTGCTTTCCATCTCGCCACAGAGCTCATTACTAAGTTGAGCTCTCGTGCTCTCTCTCAAATTGGACTCTGGTGGAATCTCAAACATGACATCGACGACCTCGAACGCACTGTCTATACAATCAAAGGTGTGCTTCTTGACGTAGTAGAGAAATCGGTGACCGACAATCTCGTCAAAGTTTGGGTTGAACAGGTGACCGATGCACTTTATGATGCTGATGACTTGCTCGATGATTTCTCTACTGAAGCTTTGCGGAAAGATCTGATGAGTGGGAACAAGCTGACAAAAGAGGTACGCCTTTTCTTCTCAAGCTCAAACCAGTTTGCTTACAGCCTCAAAATGGGGCGGAAAATTAAGGCTATTAAGGCCAGATTAGCTTCGATTGGAAGCAAGGCCCAGATGTTCGACTTGGTAAAGCGTGATTGTCCTGTGGAAACTTCTTTCATGACTAAAAATAGGCAGGAAACTCACTCTTTTATGCTTGAAGATGAAATAATAGGGAGGGGTTATGATAAAAAAGCTCTTCTAGATCTCGTGTTAGGATTTGGACGTGAAAAGAATCTTTATATCATTCCAATTGTGGGGATGGGAGGGTTAGGGAAAACTACATTGGCAAAACTTTTTTATAATGATGAAACGGTTAAACATTATTTTGATTTGATGATGTGGGTGTGTGTTTCAGATGTTTTTAATGTGAAAGAAATTGTAAAAACCATTATTACATCTGCAACTGGCCAAGCACCAGATCAAAATCTCCATATGGAGCAATTGCAAAAACAACTTCGAGATAAAATTTATGGGAAAAGGTATTTGCTTGTTTTGGATGACATTTGGAATGAGGATGTGCAACAATGGCTAACCTTAAAGAATTTATTGTTGGGTGGGGATAGAGGAAGTGCGATAATACTAACTACTCGCTGTATGAGGGTAGCAAAGATTACTAGTAACTGTCTGCCCTATGTTTTGAAAGGCTTGTCTGACGATGATGCTTGGTCTTTGTTCGAAAAGATAGCATTTAAGGAAAGATATTCAGACTCAACAAATTCAGCCTTTGTGAAAATAGGAAAGCAGATTTTGGAAATGTGTGCTGGAGTTCCTTTAGCCATAAAGACGATAGGTGGTATGTTATCTATTAAAGAATCTGCAATTGAGAGGCATTTTTTCAAAGATGAACAACTTAGTAGAATATCCCTAAGAGAAGGTGAAACTTTACCTTCACTTAAGCTAAGTTACGATTATCTCCCATCCCATTTAAAGCTTTGTTTTGCTTATTGTCGATTGTATCCAAAACATCATGAAATTGATGTACCGACACTTGTTCAGTTTTGGATTGCTCAAGGTTTCGTAAAGCAATCGAGTCCGACTCAATCTCTTGAAAAGATTGGGTATGGGTATTTTGAGTATTTAGTTGAAAGTAGTTTCTTTCAAGCAGTAGAAGAAAGAAACTCGATGCAAGAAATGACATTTAAACTGCAAGATTTAATGCATGATCTAGCTGAATTTGTAGCAGAGACCGAGAGCATTGTTGTAGATACAAATTTTAGTGCAAGGGAGGTTGGTGAAAAATGCCGTCACATATCTGTTCATCCTTCATTAATTCCTTTGATTAAAGGAAAGAAGTTGCGAACCTTGTTACATTTTCCAAACCAGAGAGAGCAAAGGCAACATATGAGTGATGAAACTTGGGATTCAATCATTTCAAATTGTAGATATTTGCGTGTATTAAAATTAGATAATTTAGATATTAATAAAGTTCCACGCTCCATTCATAAGTTGAAACATTTGAGGTATCTGGATCTTTCTAACAATCCCAATCTTGAGATGTTGCCTAAGAGTATTTGCAAGATACAAAATTTACAAGCGCTGAAACTTGATTGGTGTAGTCAGCTTAAAGAATTGCCAAAGAAGATTGAAAACTTGGTGAATCTTACCCATATTACGTGTGAACGATGTCATAGCTTAACTCATATGCCACGTGGAATAGGGATGTTGACTTCCCTTCAGACGTTAAGTGCATTTGTAGTGGATAAAGATGGTTCTCATGGTGGTGCAGATCTAAGTGAATTGAGTGGGCTTAACAACCTAAGGGGACAACTAAGAATTAAAAATTTGGGATTTGTGAAAAATGCAAAAGAGATGTTTAAGGCTGCTAATTTGAAAGCAAAGCAACATTTGCGATCATTGGTTTTAGTATGGAGTGGTGATGGTGATGATGACGACAAGTCACTTGAAGACCTACAACCCCATCCAAATCTGGAGTCGTTGCTCGTGATAGGGTGGAGAGGAGATGCCAAGTTTCCAAGTTGGATTTCTTTGCTCACAAATCTTGTAAATATTTCCATATGGGGTCCTAGTAAATTCAAACATCTCCCTTCCTTTGCTCAATTGCCTTGTCTTCAACACCTATTCATTTTGGATTTGATTGAGCTCGAGTACATGGACAATAACAACCCCAATAGAAGACAAGGAGACCTGGAATCATTTTTCCCATTGCTCAAGCGTCTTCACATCCAAAATTGTCCAAATATGAAGCGTTGGTGGAGGAAAAGGCCGATTGATGATGATAACGAGGATGACACAACAGTTATAGGAACATCAACCATGGCATTTCCTTGTCTTTCCCATTTACATATTGAAGATTGCCCTTTGACTTCAATGCCGTTGTATCCATCACTTGATGAACTAATATTGGTCAATACCAGTTCAAGGCCATTAAAGCAGACCCTTAAGATGAACATCACCAGTATATTACCATCAACTGCAACCCCTTCTCTTCCTCTCTACAAATTGAGCTCTTTCCATGTACAGAATATCGAGGAACTGGACACGTGCATGCTAGATGAGTGGCTTCAACATCTAACAAATCTGCAACAGCTTTATCTCATTGATTTGCCCAATTTAACATCGCTTCCGGACGAGATGCGTCGCCTAACTAATTTGCAACAGTTAAATATAGATGGAGTTCCTCAGTTGGAGGAAAGGTGTGAGAAGAACATTGGTGCCGATTGGTATAAGATTGCTCACATCCCTGAAGGTTGGTCTTTTCACTAATTTCCTTATTGAAATACTACTCCTACTAGTACTAATTCTTTAATTGTCATTTTTCATAATATTTTGCTAATTTGTGCAGTAACCCAACGGCCTGGATTTTTACTCTGAAAGGCATTTGACAACTTTAAGAAATTAGATGCAGAAAAAGGGGAGGTAATTACTTAATTGCTTTACATTTTGAAATCATAAGAATCTCACAATTTCAAATGATCTAATATAACCCCGTAACTAAGCTTCTTCTTTTTCAGCATGAGTTCAATGGAAGAGCCAAAACACAGGACATGCATTCTTCATCAGCTGATCTGTCCATGGCATTGTACTCCCATGAAATCATCATCTGTAAGCATATTTGTTCGTTCTTTTTCCTTTTTTCTTTGTTGAGGAGTCCCTCTGATGATTTAATCCTATTTTTTGTTATAATTTGGCTCTCTTCTTATGCAGAGCATAGCATATATTACAAGAAGCAGAGGCCATACTTTCAACTACGATTTGTTTATCTGCCAAAATATTCCAACAAAACAAAAATGGTAAGATATGTCATCAGGTTCCTTATAATTTTTCCAATTGATTTGATATAAATTATATATATGGAGTATTTCAAGAGTTGTAATGTATATGCTAACAGATTACTAGCTTATATGGTACCTATGCTATTGACAGATTGAGTCAGTGTTGGAGAGAGCTTAAACACGAAATGTCGTTGTCAAGTAAGTAAATTGAATAGGGGATGGAGGTTAAGGGTTGATGAAAATGGAGGGGGAAGAGGGGAACTTTGATGCAGGGCACCCCTTTTAGCTGTTTGAATTTTGAAGGTTGAATCAAGAAAGAATCTTGCTTCAGAATATTCGGTGGTGAGGTTGAGGTTGATAAAATGTTTTCATTATTTATAGATGAACAACAATATATTAAACACACATATTAACACTAACGGGGATGTGAATTTGTTACCATTACAGATGATGATAATGATGATGATGCCCAATGTTTGCCCTTTCGTAAAACTTGCACTGGAAAATCATAGAGAATACCTTTGTGGTTAGCCACCATTCATGCACATAATATAAAGTTCTATTTAGTAACAGTAAGTGTTTCTTCTACATTAGGACACTGCTGAGTCTAAATGACATAAATTTTAACATAATATGTATTGGCATTTATAATTTGCAGGTTCATTGTTGCTATATAGAGAAAATTGATGGGCTAGAATCCACCTTGAAGACATTGATATCCTTGGCTCTCAAAGAAACACCCTGCCATTACCTACGTTCTTCCTTTCTTTCTTTCGAGTATCGCAATGTCTCATCGCATTCAGATTCCAGAAGAAATGCTTATGTAAAGCTTGGTTGATCCTGGAGCTTATATATATAGATGATTTGTTTCGTGGGTGATGTATGGATTTAAAGGAACACTTGGTGAGGAACTAATATTGAGTGCCACCTTCTGAGTGTTACTTTTCCTTTGCATAGCTAAAGTAAGTTGGAAGAGTGTTTACTTAATTGTACAAACGTGAGGTTGCACCAAGTTTGGAGGGTTGGGCATAAATCATTTATTTGTACTGTGAAGTTAATAGTGAATTTATTTTTGGGCAAGATCCCGCAGACGTAGGACGAGTTCCGAACTGCGTAAACATTTTGATTATGTTTTTTATTCTTCTTTAGTTTTACTTTTGTGTGTCAACTTAAGAAAAAAAACATTTTTCTCTTTCAGAGTTTCAGATAATGTTCCAACACATGGAAACACAACTAATTATCAGGCAATTTCGTGTACATTATGTAAGACTATCATTTAATGAAAGCGCTTTAGTACCTAATTAATATGGATGAAAATATGGACGCCCTGCAACAATTGCAACCCCTTTTAGCTTGTTACAAAACAACTATACCTAGATCCAATGTCTTCTTTTATCTTCCATTAACTTTTGTATTTTAGGAATTTTGCTTTCATTGAAGAAGAAAATTTTGGGTAAAATTAATATTATATGAAAAAAGTCAGCTTAGCTCAACAACTCAAGCTTGCAAGGGGAGAAGAGATATCTATATATGTTTAATTTGTGCCTTGTGAGCTATTTTCAATTGAATTAAGGTAAAGTCCACTAACCCCATTGATATTTATATTGAGAAGAGGAAAAAAATTGACAATGTATATTCGAAGCTTCGATCAGGACTATCGATAAAAGTTAATTTTACTTTTATTTCGGATTGATAGATCGTAAATTGCGTTCTGATGAAAACGAAGTTGTGAACTATATTCAAAGTAATGAAGAAGGGGAGGTGCCATCTTTTTAAAGTAAAATTTAAAAAAGCGTACGATTGGGTGGATTGACAATTTCTTAACTTGGTTATGGATAAAATTGCTTTGTAAGATACATGTTAGCTTATATTTTGGGTTTAATTTTCAATTAATAGATACATGTCATACCTCCTAAGATCATAGTCAAACTTTAATATATAATCATTCCTATTGGAGTAATAAAGTTGTAATAAGTATATAATAAATTTAGTTTAATATAGACCTGTTTATGGACTGGGTTACCCGTCAAACTTGAATGCTTGTTAAAAATTTGAAAGGGTTTGGGTAAAAATATTAGGCCTGAAAAATAGACTTGGAAAAAAATTAGGTCTGTTTAAAATATGGGTCAAGCTTGGGCTTGAACATTCAAGGCTCAAGCCCGAACCCAATCTATTTTTTTAGTTTGTAATATTTTATATTCTATTATTTTTATATATTATGTAATTTATAACAAACAAAAATTAAATTTATAATACTACTATAAAGTAAACATTAAAATATTTTAATATAAATATATTTGTAAAAATATTAAGATGATTAGCTATAAAATTTTAATAAAAATATATATGTAAAATTATTAAATATTAAATTAAAAAAATAATATGAACGAGTTTAAAATAGGCTTGGGTTAGCTATTTATCAATATGCACAGACTTGGACAAAATTTTAAGTTTCTATTTCGAGTCAGGCTGAACTTGAGTAAGTATAAAATAGATTAATATCATGCCTAAGCCCGATTGAACCCGACCCATGATTACCTTTAATTTAATCTTACGGCTCTGCATTTTGAGATAATATTTGAATGAGTTTTATCAACTTGTATAATATTATTAGACAAACAAAAATTATTTAGAATGAAAGCTTTGATTGTATCAAAAAGTACTATTATAAAATGTGCAATATATAAATTTACTGCTGCTACTTACTTTTGTTTTACTGTTATTTTGTTATTATATTATTATTATTTTGTTGTTATTGTTTGGATAGTATATAACTCTTATTTTATTGTTAATTTTACTACTATTTTAGAGACGTTTACTTTCTAAATTGTAACTATATTAGTATTATTTAAGTATAAAGATATGTTCAATATGTTGAATATCAACACAAATTTGTTGAAAAATATGTTTGTCTGTGTTTATTGCGAAGCAGCTTTTGTTTTTAGTTTCTAGGTACCAGGTTTAATCTTTTGTATTTTGTTAATAGGAAAATGAATCCTATGTCACTTAGAAACAAAAGGCAAGAGATTATAAATTCATATAAAACCTCATATCCTATATTGCTTAGAAAAATAATGATAACAAGACCTTTGGTCTATATAAAGATTATGTTTTAAATATTATTTGTATTTTATTTGGTTTCTTTAAATTTCTCTTACATGATGCAGTTAAATTTTAGTTGAATGAAACAGTAGAGATAGGTGTTCTACCATATATATTTTTATGCATATGTAGGAATCAGATTCTATCAACAGTAGATTTAATTTTTTTTTCATGTTCATTGCCCAATAACATGAGTCATACTGTAGTTTGAAATTTCTTTTGAACTCTTTCACTCAAGAGTAGTGGGTTTGATTTACTATTCACAACATAATTAAATAAAATATTCATTGATAAAAACTCAGTTGCTTTTTTTCTCAGTTTTAATCTCTAGTTGCAGCTAACCATATTAAATAAACAAGAAACTAATTTCATATATTAATGTTGTCTCGGTCAAGGTTGTTAAAACTAGATCGATGGTTGAACCAATCATATCAACTGATTTTCGATTCAATTTATTTGTTCAATTCAATTGAATTGAGTTAATTTAATTTAGGGTTTTTAGATATGAAAGCTTTATATTAAAATATTTGAATTGGAATTTTTATAAATTTTTTATATTATGTTTTAAAATTTAACTAATCATAGTTGGAGAAATGTCGTATATTAGCAGAAATTGTTAACATCGATCTTAATTGTCATTATTTGTTCACCTTGGAAAAGCACATGGTCTCCATTAATCTGTTTTCTTTAGAGAGGAACTGATTTGTTGACTTGCAAAAAGTACAGGGACTTTAAGGGGCATTTACACACACACAAAAAAAGTTTTCATTATAGTAATTACCAAATAAAAGACATTTAAAGCTGTCTAAATTTATAAAGAAAGACAGTAATGTATTAGCGTTGACAAAAACTATATAATAAGCTAATGACACCCATGAAATTTGTTTACATCTATGGGTTTTATTCATTTTTAATTCTGAAATTTTTTCAGTTTTTGGTCCTTTAAATAGCTTTATACATATAAATAATGATGTTTTAATCTCACCATAACAACTCATAAACACCAACTAATAATAATATAGTAATAAACAAATGAAAATATAATTAGTCATAAAATATAGACACGATTTTAATTGTCTCCCAAAAGTCAAAATTCATAATATATCTTAAGTAAAAAAATATATATATAATTACCAGAGTATGAGCATGTGATGGTAATAATTGCAATGCATCAGCTCTCTTTTTTTAATAAAACGTGGTGTAATATATAATTCCAGCGCCAACCAAGCTGAGATTTTTATTCAAGTAACAGATATTGAGATTTTTATTTATTTATTTCTTAATGAGTGGGTGGTGAGACCCTATATGTATGTATGTATACATTACCACCTGCGTTTCATCTTCTTCCAATCCTCCTCTTTCAGTAATCAAACACTTTTTGCCTTGATTTCAGTTTGAACCAACAATGGCCGAAGCAATTGCTTTCGACATTGCCGCAGAGCTCATTATTAAGTTGAGCTCTCGTGCTCTCTCTCAAGTTGGACTGCGGTGGAATCTCAAAAATGACCTCGACGACCTCGAACGCACCGTCTCCACAATCAAAGCTGTGCTTCTTGACGCAGAAGAGCGATCCGTGACCGACAATCTCGTCAAAGTTTGGCTTGAAGAGCTGAAAGATGTACTTTATGATGCTGACGACTTGCTCGATGATTTCTCTACCGAAGCTTTGCGGAAAGATCTAATGGGTGGGAACAAGCTGACGAAAGAGGTACGCCTTTTCTTTTCATGCTCAAACCAGTTTGCTTATGGTCTCAAAATGGGTTGGAAAATTAAGGCCATTAAAGCGAGATTAGCTTTAATTGGAAGTGAGGCCAACACTTTTCGCTTCATTCCGCGTGATAGTCCCGCGGAAACCTCTTTCATGACTAAAAAGAGGCTGGAAACACACTCTTTTGAGCGTGAAGATGAAATAATAGGGAGGGATGGTGATAAAGCAGCTCTTCTAAAACTCGTGTTAGAGTTTCAAAGTGAAGAGAATGTTTATATCATTCCAATTATGGGGTTTGGAGGGTTAGGGAAGACTGCTTTGGCCCTACTTGTCTATAACGATGAAATAGTCAAAAATCAGTTTGAGTTGACGATGTTTGCGTGTGTTTCAGATGTTTTTGATTTGAAAGTTATTGTAGCAAACATTCTCAAATCTGATCAAAATCTTAAAATGGATGAATTGCAAAAACAACTTCGAGATAAAATTGATGGGAAAAAATATTTGCTTGTTTTGGATGACATTTGGAATGAGGATCCAGTACAGTGGTCTAGGCTAAAGAAGTTATTGATGGGTGGGGCTAAAGGGAGTAGGATCATTGTAACTACTCGATCTCTAAAGGTAGCGAAGATTACTAATAAATGTCAATCCCATGTCTTGAAACTAAAAGGCTTGTCTGATGATGATGCTTGGTCTTTGTTCAAAAAGATAGCATTTGAGCAAAGATATGTAGACTCAACAAATTCAGCCTTTGTGGAAGTAGGGAAACAAATTTCGGAAAGGTGTGGTGGGGTTCCCTTAGTCATAAAGACAATAGCTAGTACGTTATCTTTGAAAGAAACTGAAAATGAGTGGCTTTCTTTCAAAAATAATGAACTTGCTAAAATATCACAAATTGAAGGAGATATTCTACCTACACTTAAGTTGAGTTATGATCATCTTCCGTCCCATTTGAAGTATTGCTTTGCTTATTGTCGATTGTATCCAAAAGATTATGAGATTGAGGTACAAACGCTTGTTCAATTTTGGATTGCACAAGGTTTCGTAAAACAATCAAATCGAAAACAATCTCTTCAAGAGATTGGGTTTGGATATTTTAAAGAATTAGCTGAAAAATGTTTCTTTCAAGAAGTAAAAGAAAGAAGAAACTTTATGTCATGTAAAATGATGACATGTAAAATGCATGATTTAATGCATGATCTAGCTGGTATTGTAGCTGGGACGGAGAGTAGTATTGTAAATTCATATTTAAGTGCAGGTGAGGTTAGTGAAAAATGTCGCCATGTATCAATTAATGATGATTCATTAATTCTTTTATTTAAAGGAAAGAAGTTGCGAACCTTGTTAGAATTTTCAAACAAGATACGTGAAAGGAAGTGGGACAAAATTTGGGATTTTATAATTTCAAATTATAAATGTTTGCGTGTCTTAAAATTGGATCATTTTGATTTTAGTACACCACACTCCTTTCATAAGTTAAAACATTTGAGGTACCTTGATCTTTCTCACAATGAAGATCTTAAGATTCTCCCAAAGAGTATTTGCAAGATACAAAATTTGCAAGTGCTGAAACTTGACTGGTGTGATGAGCTTGAAGAATTGCCGAAGAAGATTGAAAAATTGGTGAATCTTACCCATCTTGAGTGTCATGCTTGTTATGGCTTAACTCATATGCCACGTGGAATAGGGAAACTGACTTCCCTTGAGACGTTAAGCAGGTTTGTAGTGGATGAAGATGGCTCACATGGTGGTGCAGATATAAGTGAATTAAGTGGGCTTAACAACTTAAGAGGAGAGCTAGAAATAACAAATTTGGGATTCGTAAAAAATGCAAAAGAGAAGTTTAAAGCTGCTAATTTGAAAGAGAAGCAACATTTGAGATCGTTGAGTTTAGTATGGGGCGGTGGTAATGGTGATGATGAGAAGTCACTTGAAGACCTCCAGCCCCATCCTAATCTCAAGGAGCTCTGTATTGCAGGATGGAGGGGTGATGCCAAGTTTCCAAGTTGGTTTTCTTTGCTCACAAATCTCGTCGATATTAAAATATCGGGTACTTTCAAACAGCTTCCGTCCTTTGCGCATTTGCCTTGTCTTAAACAGCTGGAGATTTGTTATTGTACTGAGCTGGAGTACATGGATGATAATAGCCCAGAAGGAAGTCAAGGAGAACCAGAATCATTCTTCCCATCGCTTAAGCATCTTCACCTCAAGAATTGCCCAAATATGAAGAGTTGGTGGAGGACGGTAAAGCCAATCGATGATGATTCCAACGAGGACGACACAACAGTCATGGGAAAATCAACCATGGCATTTCCTTGTCTTTCCTCTTTAGAAATTATAAATTGCCCTTTGACTTCAATGCCGTTGTATCCTTCACTCGATGGTGAGCTAGACTTGGTGAATACCAGTTCAAGGCCGTTAAAGCAAACTATCAAGATGAACATCAATGCTAAGAACCCATCAAGTTCAACCTCTTCTCTTCCTCTCTCCAAATTAATTTCTTTCCATGTAGACAACATTGAGGGATTGGACACTCACACGCTAGATGAGTGCCTGCAACATCTCACCAGTCTCAAAGTTTTACAAATAAAGGATTGCAAGGAGGTTGATTTAGAGGGCATGCAAGGGGAACATCTAATAAATCTGCAAGATCTTTCTCTCACTAATTTTCCCAATTTAACATCGCTTCCGGAGTGGATTCAACATCTAATAAATCTGCGATGGCTTTCTCTCGATGATTTGCTCAATTTAACATCGCTTCCGGAGTGGATTCAACATCTAATAAATCTGCGATGGCTTTCTCTCAATGATTTGCCCAATTTAACATCGCTTCCAGATGAGATGCGTTGCCTAACCAATTTGCAAGAGTTAAATATATATAGAGTTCCTCAGTTGAAGGAAAGGTGTGAGAAGGACATTGGTGCCGATTGGTATAAGATTGCTCACATCCCTGAAGGTTGGTCTTTTCATTAATTTCCTTAATGAAATACTACTCCTACTAGTACTAATTCTTTCATTATCATTTTTCATTTTAAGTTACTTTGTTTTAGTCCTATTTTTTACTTACCATATTTCATAATATTTTGCTAATTTGTGCAGTAAGCCATTGCAAAGTAGTTTGGAGAAAGGCATTGGTCAACTTCAATTATTTATAAGCATAAAAAGAGGTGGTAATTTATCTAATTGCTTTTTACTTTAAAATCATAATAATTTCACAATTGCAATGATGTAATAGGACTGCATGGTTAGTGCTTCTTTTCATATCTATCATTTCATAAAATGTTTAATTATTTATATATGAACAGCGATGTATACTAAACACACATGTGCAAATATTAGGCTGATAATGGTGAGCATTTTACTGAAAAAATAATTAAACCTCTTCTGCAAAAGGTTTTGAGGTGTAAACACTAATGGGAATGGGAATGGGAGTTTGTTACTATTACAGATGATGATGCCCTATGTTGAACTTGAACTGGAAAAGCATAGAAAATGGCCATTCATGCACATAATATAAACTTCTGTTTAGCAACAGTAAGTGTTACTACATTTGGACACTGCTCATTCTAAATGACATCAATTTTCATATATTATATCTTGGCATTTATAATTTTCAGGTTCATTGTTGCTTTTGGAAGAGTTCTTGTTGATGCATGACAGTTGTCGGAGATATTATATTTGGAAATTTATTATTCCACTTTATACGGAGTTTGTGAAGAGCTTGACCGGTCCTGAAGCTTATATATACATGATTTACTTTCAATACTATTATTGAGTGCAATTGTTATACACCATTTGAATGTTGAGTGTTGATTTTCACTTACGTAGCTAAAATGAGTTGGGGGAGAGTTTACTTAATTGTACAAAGGTGAGGTTGCATCAAGTGTTCGAAGGGTTAGACTTAAATCACTTATTTGTACTATGACATTCACAGTGTATTCATCTTTGGGTAAGGCTCCGCAGACGTAGGACGAGTTCCGAACTGCGTAAACATTTTGATTTTGCTCTTTATTTTACTTGTTGCATAGTACATGCCAACTCAGCAAATAACACATTTGTCTTTAAAATGCCCAAGCCCAATCTCTTCAAGAGATTGACTCGAATTTGATTGCATTATGAGACCTTGTGCAATCCAAAACTGAAAAAGTGTCCATACATCAATTTTATTATCTTTTGGATATAGTCAACAATAAGCAAAACAATGCTTCAAATGGGATGGGAGATGATCATAACTCAAGTGTAAGTAGAATCTCACCTTCGTTCTAAGATATTCTAGCAAGTTTGTTATCTTTGAAAGATAAAGTACCAGTTACCATCCTTAAGACTAAGAGAATTCCACCACACCTTCCCAAAATCTGCTTTCCTATTTTCACGGAGGTTGAATTTGTTAAGTCTACATATCTTTGCTCAAATGCTATCTCTTTGAAAAAAGACCAAGCATCATCATCAAACAAGCATTTCAGAACATGGGGCTGATATTTACTAGTAACCTTTGCTACCCTTAGAGAGCGAGTAGTTACTATTATCCCACTGCCAGGGGCGTAGCCAGGGGGTTGGCAAGGATCCCGCCCCCTCCTAAAATGGAAAAATTTTCATTTAGACCTTTTTAATTTTTTAAAAATTTAAATTAGTATAGGTAAAATTACACTTTGCCCCCCTAAACATGATAAAAATTTGATTTAATCCTTTAAAATTTATAAATATATAGGCTATTCAAATGGTGAAGTTGCATTTTTAGTATCGTATTCAAAACTCTTATACTAAACAAACAATATTAATTTCATTGTCGACAAGTAATCCTATTCCAAATGGAATTGGGAAAATTATGTTCCTTGTATATATATAAATTGAGCTACATAACTCTTATATTCTAAACTCTTTGTTTGTGTGAAGAAAAAAAAATGAAGGTTAAAGTAACGAAGATCAAGGTTCTTGGAAAGGGTTCTTATGGAGTTGTGTATTTGATCAAAATTGTAGCTCTAGTTTATAATCAGATTTATGTGTTAAAGTCTGCCAACGAAGAATGTTCTTCTTTTCTACGTAAGGAAGAAGAAATCCTTCTAAAGTTTGTTGATTGTCCCAATATTATTCAATGCTATGGTGATTTCACGAGCGTTGAGCAAGAACAAGGAATGGTTTAATATGTTCCTTGAATATGCTCCAGGAGGTAGTCTGTTAGACTTGATGAACAAGTATGGTGGTAAAATCCCAGAAAGGGATGTTAATTGTTACACCCAAATGATACTCTAAGGGCTTCTGGACATTCAAGAGAAAAGGTACATTCCTCTGGATCTAAAACCGGGTAATATTTTGGTTTTCCCTCCTCAACATGGAACTCATTTATCTACTTTAAAGATTGTATATTATGGATTAACTAAACAACAATGGGTAAAAGATACAAGGTTCGGGTTTCGAGGTGTAAGGTATTACATGTCTCCTTAATCGATTGTTGGAGAAGTTAGTGGTGCATTGGATATATGGTCATTGGGCTGCATTGTGGTTCAAATGATTACAAGGAAATTGCCATGGAACACTTGTGATCGAGATGAATTAAGAGACAAGCTTTTGAAAGGAGAATCACCCAACATCTCGGAAGACATGTCGAAGCTAGGGAAGAGTTTTTTTTGAAGGAATGCTTTGCTATTGGTCCAAACAAAAGGTGGAATGCTAGTAAGCTACTATGTCATCGATATCTTCTTCTACCGGAGCACATGCTTCCCAGAGATCACCAACAATCTTTCCATGTTTTCAAAAGCAAAAAGTATTACAGCCTCGAAATATTCACTACCACCTAGTTTTAACATTCCTAATAGTGTCTTGTTGGAAAGGAGAAAAATCTTAGAGGAACAAAGGTTAAGAAAGATGATTTGTTCCTATCAGCACAAAAAGCAACAAAAAGCTACGGGATACTTATGTGTCTAGTATCTGTGGTTTCTTTCTATTCAAAAATCAGGATGGCTTCACGAGATATGTTTTCAAATTTCAAGGGAAAATGTCAAGTTGGATTGTAAGAGTAAAGTGTTTGTGGACATGCTTTTAATATCTCAGGTTTAAAACAAATGTTTCGCATTGCAAATAAGTTGGAATATTTAAGTAATTATATAATTATTAGAAAATTCCTGAATTATTTCTTGTATTTAAGTAATTTTCTCATACTTCCATTAGAATGAAATTTTGTCGAATTAGAATTTTTGTTGATGTATTTTGGATTAATTTGTAGAATTAAGCATGATAAGTTATTTTTTAGAATTAAAATTTTTAGGTTATTTCCCTAAATTGAGGTATTATCTTGAAGTTTTAAATTTGCAAGTTTGACATAAAAAACCATGATTTTTTGTGAGATTTTGAGCCTTTAGAGCATACATTTTTCATGCTTATTCTATTATTGGTTATGAGTGTGTCAACTTGATTTGTTATTCTAGAACTTGCTTCAATTATGCATGTCGAGACCACACCTTTGATTTGATATACTGAGATGATAAAAGCGCTTAGGTTTTAACCCACTTATCCCATAAAAAGCGTACCTTTTAATTAACCCTTAGTGAACCCCGTTGAGCCTAACACACTGTTTCTTGATTAACCCATTAATCTTAACCCATGACCCATTTTTTGTCATTGTGACTTTTTCCTGTTTTATTGACTCCCTTTTTGTCGATATTTGATTTGATTAGTTGCCTAACTATGCTCTTTTGTTTGATTTGTTGAATTAGTTCTTATTATTCTAAAAAAAGATAAATATATATATTGATTATTAATTAGTTATTTGTTGATTGAACTTGAACAGTTAAATTCATATTTTGAGAAGAAACTTGTTTTTGTTCTTGAATACTCTTGATTGGTGTACTTGTTTTTAATTCAGCATTTGTTTTTTTTTAGTTTCATAATTTATCAATTCGATCTCGGTTATAACCAACTTTTATGGTCTTTCTCCACACCTTTAACCTAAGCCCCATTACAACCTCTTAAAGACCTTTTCTGGTCATATAATTTTATAGTGGTGGAGATTTGATTTTCAAGCAAGCTTATGGTAATGACATTTCTTGTTCGACTGTTGAGTGTTTATATTCTTGAACCTTAAACACTTTGAGTGATTTGAGTAAATCTTTAGTGAGGATGTCAATTCTTTTCGATTTTGAATTAAAGGTAATTACTTAGATAATGGGAGATATGATGTGTCTCAAACTAACTACGATCACAATAAAGGCAAGCGCACCTGTCGGACAGTAGTATAGTTATGGTAAGACCGAAAATATCGTATCCACAAGGACCAAGAGTACTAGTAGTTAATATCTTTTTATTATCTGACCTAAAAATTGGAGTGATTTCTTTTAAACTAAAACTTAATTAAAAAATATGACAGAGAATGAATTGGGAAAATACTTTTAAGACAACTATATGAGATAAGCAATACCTAAGGAAGAATCCACCTAGACTTCACTTATTACTTTTGATTCATATGATTTATTCACTTGACTTAATCCGTAGAAATCCCTGGTTTATGTTAATATCTCTTTCAAGACTAAAAACAACTGACTCTAGGTTGATTAATTGAAATCTTTTTCTAATTAAAACCCCTATTGTCGCATTAACTCGATCTATGGATTCCCTTATTAGATTTGACTCTAATCCGGCAGATTTTCGTCGCCCTATTTCTAGGGTTGCAATCAACTCCGCTTAATTGTGTTGATCTACTCTTAAACAGGGACTTTTGTTCCACTGAATA
Organism: Gossypium sturtianum; assembly: GCA_025698515.1. Lineage (NCBI taxonomy): Eukaryota > Viridiplantae > Streptophyta > Magnoliopsida > Malvales > Malvaceae > Gossypium > Gossypium sturtianum. The sequence goes on from CM046953.1 coordinate 152,247,140, forward strand.
AGCACATTCGACTTGAATCAATAACCTGAATTATCAAAACAAGAATAAGAACTCACAATTAAGAATAAGAACAAGTATTTTTCTTATAAATCAAATAATAATAAGATCCGTCTTAGGTTTCATCCTCCCTAGGTATTTAGGGAGTTTAGTTCATACTGATAAAGGGAAACATTATGAAATAAGGAAAATAAAAAAACATAAGAAAACCCAAAAACTTCTAAAGAACTTGATGGGAGATCTTTAGTCTTGATGGAGATCCTTCTTCCGGGCTGTTCCCCACGGCTGTCTCTGAGCATTTTCTGCGTTCTATTCAGCGTCCTTTTTTAGGTCACCCCCTAGGGTGTTTATATAGGCTTTGGAACGCCTTTCTTGGCCCACAAGTATCCTATTCCGAATAGAATTCATCTTTGCTACGGCAGGGACACGCCCGTGTTCGACTCCTTAGGTCGTGCTCGCTCCTACTCGCCACACACGGCCGTGTGGTCTGGCCGTGTACGTTGATCCAGGCCGTGTCTCGATTTTTGCTCAAAACACACGGCCGTGGGTGATAGCCCAGGCCGTGTGGGTCTCTGAGTTAGGCCCATTTTGTCCCTTTTTGGCCCGTTTCTCGTTCTTTTCGATTCCCTAAGCTCTCCTGAGTGTAAAACATGAAATTAAGAGATTAGGAGCATCGAATTCATCAAATATAATGAGAATTCATCCAAAAATAAGCCAAGCATGGGGTTAAAATATGTGTAAATTATGGTTTATCAAGATACCTATGTTTTCGTGCTTTAAAAATTTTAGACTTGGATTGTTTGAATCTTTAGTGCTCTTTTAGTTGAATTGGCAATGCATAATTATTTGTGAATTATTTCGAAACATTATTGATGAGAATTACAAGTTGAGAAAGATTAATTTTAATGTGAGTTGAGGATTTTGCTTGAGGACAAGCAAACGCTTAAGTGTGGGGATATTTGATAAATGATAAAACTAATATATTTTAATCTCATTTCTTAATGCGTTTTTGGATGATTATTTATGCAAATTAGTGAATTTGATACTCCTAATCCTTTGAATTCATGTTCTTATACTTAGGTGAGCATTTGAGAGCAGAAGGAGCTAAAATTAGAGAAAAAGAGCAGATTTCAGGAGCCATACGGGCTGGACACACGTCTATGGGCCAACCCGTGTCGATTTCACACCTTGCTTTCCAAACACGAGGAAAAGCACAAGTTTTAGGCTTTCTGAGCATTCTAAAGTCTATAAATACCAAATAGAAGAAGAGATATAGGAGCCATAAGATAAGATCGAAGAAAACACTCAATGAGCACCATTGGAGCCACATTCGTAGCAGATTTCCATCAAGATCGAAGACCTCCTTTTAATTTCTTCTGAAGTTTTTATGAGTTTCTTGGTTTCTTGAGGTTTTTATAACTTTGAGATGTTTTTATTCAGAATTATGAACTAATTCCCTAGATACTTAGGAAGGATGAAACCTATGACAAATTCTACTATTTAATTTATGTTTTACATGATAAATACTTGATTCTTGTTCTCAATTATATGTGTTTATTTCTTGTTTTAATATTTCTGGGATATTAATTCATGTTTAATGTGTTTAATTCAGTGGAGCAAAAGTCTCTATTTAAAAGTAGATCTAGCATAATTTAGTGGAGTTGCATGCAAACTTAGAAATAGGACGACATAAATCTACCGAATTAGAGTCAAATCTAATAGGGAAATCCATAGATCGAGTTAATGCGACAATAGGAGTTTTAATTAGAAAGAGATTTCAATTAATCAACCTAAAGTCAGTTGCTTCTACCCTCGAAAGAGATATTAGCATAATTTAGGGATTTCTACGGATCAAGACACCAAGTGAATAAATCATTTAAATCAGATTAATAATAATAGAAGGAGTCTAGGTGAATTCTTTCTTGGATATTGCCTCTCTCATTGGTTATCTTTCGATTATTTTCCTGATTCGTTCTCTAGTGCGTTCGTAGTTAAATTAGTTTAGTAACTTTAGATTAAAACTCATCACTCTAAATTGTCGGCTAAATAATAAGAAAACGGTAATTACTAATAATTTTAGTCCTCGTGGATACGATATCTCTACTCACCGTAGCTATACTATTGTTCGATAAGTGCGCTTACCTTTGTCGTAAATTTTAGTTAATACGGAAAACACACATCATATAGCCTTCTCAGTTTATCACTTGAGTCAATTCATGCAACATCCCAAAAAGTCACACTTGGAAGCAGCATTAAGAGTGGTGAGATACTTGAAGAAAAATCCAAAACAAAGAATATTTCTTGATGCCTCGAGTGAGTGTGAGCTAGTTGCACATTGTGACTCTGAATGGGCATCTTGCCCAATGACAAGAAAGTCTGTATCAGGTTTTTGTATGAAACTTGGCAAGTCGCTGATTTCTTGGAAATCAATGAACCAATCCACTGCAGCCAGGTCTTCAGCAGAAGTAGAATACAGGAGGATGGCGGTCACAGCAACAGAGGTGGTTTGGCTAGATGGTTTGCTGACTGAGATTGGAATCAGGAGAAAGCAGTCAGTCAAGCTTTTCTATAATAGTAAGGCTGCTTTACATATAGCAACAAATCCGATTTACCATGAACGAACTAAGCACATAGAAGTGGACTGGCATTTCATCAGAGAAAACATTCAGAATGGTCTTATAAAGACTGAGCATGTATCCTCCACAGAGCAGTTGGTAGACATCCTTACAAAGACTTTGGGGGTACAGCAACATGAGCATTAAGTATCCAAGTTGGGGATGTATTTCAACCACCAACTTGAGGGGGAGTGTTGAAACAAATAGTTAGTTTGTTAATTTCAAATTACTTAGAGTTAGTAAGCAGATGACGATTTTTTTTTCTTTGATGATGGTTTGACAACTGTATATATATATTTGTAAATCATTTTATAAGATAAATGAATGAAAAATCAGATGAATTTTTGAAGTTTCTCGATTTTTTAACAATTGCTCACATTGGTAGAGGTTGGTGGTTTCATTCTAGTGATAGTGTTAATTTCCTTATTGAAATATTATTCTTTTACATCTTCTCTAAATTGAATTCCTACATGTACAAATTCTTTAATTATCATATTTTTTAATATTTTGCTAATTTGTGCAGTAACCCATTGGCTTGAATTTTTCTGAAAGGCATTTGACAACTTTAAGGAATTTACATACAGAAAAAGAGGTGGTAATTATTTAATTGCTTTACACTTTTAAATCTTAATAATCGCACAATTTCATCTTAAAAAATTTGTCCTATTTTATATTTCATATTAAAAAATTTGTCCTATTTTTCTCTTAAATTTGTTAAGTTTTTGGCTCTATTCTTCGACAGAGCACAGCATACATTACAAGAAGCAGATGCCACATTTTCTACTACGAGTTGTTTATATTAGCAGCAGCCCATTATCTTTGAAAAGTCAAAGATAATGGGTGTCAGGGGTTGGCACCGAAATTTAGTTTGAAATTTGGTATGGGATAATTGCAAGTTTGGTCCCTATTTGTATAGGTACTTTGCAAGTTGATCCCTGAACCTTAACTATAAATAGGCCTAACCATTTCTCATTTTTTTCATCCCAAAATTTGTCATTCTCTACTTAAGGCATTGTTCTCTCTCCCTATTTGTAAATTTTCACTTGTAATTTTGGAGTGAAATATATTTGGTAGTGCCCGAGGACGTAGGCAAAATTTGCCGAATCTCGTTAAAATTCTGGTGTTCTTTATTATTTATTTTTCATATTTTGTGAGTGTGATTGTAGTGATTTATTGTGCTATTAAATTACAATAGAGGAATATTCTGGCTAGGAAAGACCCGGTACTTAAGTGATCCTCGTGATCCACCTCTCTTTCCTGGGAATTGAACTTAGTGTGATTTTTCAGTACAATAATTTTAATCTTTTACACACTTCCGCACAACAATTGGTACTAGAGCCAGATTCGTACTTGGGGAATACGACCGTTTACGACACTATTCACGTATACGGCACTGTTCACGTATACAGTAGTTGGGATTGAGGAGAACAATGGCAGAGGCATCGTCATCAGCAAGGACTACTGTGACCAATGCAAAATTTGAAGTAGAGAAATTTGATGGTACCAATAATTTTAGTATGTGGCAATGTGAGACCCTGGATGTCTTATGTCAGCAAGAGCTGGATATAGCCCTTGAAGAAAAACCTGACAAGATGGATGACAAGGAGTGGGCCAAGATTAATAGACAAGCTTGTGGTACAATCCGTCTATGTTTGGCCTAAGAGCGTATACTCATGAGAGGGAGACATCAGTGAAGAAATTGTGGGATACAACTGGAAGAAAAGTTTCTAACGAAAAGCCTTGAAAATAGGCTTTATATGAAAAAGAAACTTTATCGATTCACGTATGCACCCGGTATGTCGATGAATGACCATGTGAACTCATTCAATAAAATTTTAGCAGACTTGCTAAATTTGGATGAGAAATTTAAAGATGAAGACAAAGCATTATTGTTGTTGAATTCCCTTCCTGATGAATATGATCATCTTACCACCACATTGCTTCATGAGAAGGACACGATCACATTTGATGCAGTCTGTAGTGCGTTGCATAGATCTGAGACTCGAAAGAAAGATAAAAGAGATCACAGAGATACAACTGTAGAAGTCTTAACAGTAAGAGGTCGTTCACGCAGCAACAAACCTGATAGAAGGGGAAAGTCCAAAGGGAGACCCGCCAAAGATGAATGTGCCTTTTGTCGTGAGAAAGGGCATTGGAAAAAGAATTGTCCTAAGTTACAAAAGGGCAAGGCTATTTCTAATGCATGTGTAGCGGAGCATGATGAGGAGTCAGACTTTAGCTTGGTTGGCATGGTAATGGTATGTCATACTAATGAGTGGATTTTGGATTCGGGATGTACTTACCATATGTGTCCTAATAAGGACTGGTTTTCTAGTCTTAAAGAACTAGAAAGTGGAGTTGTTCTTATGGGAAATGACAGTGCTTGCAAGACAATGGGAGTAGGTACAATACAATTGAAGAATCACGATGGCTCAATCCAAGTCTTGACTGATGTTCGCTACGTACCTAGCTTGAAGAAGAATCTCATCTCATTAGGGGCCTTAGAATCTAAAGGGCTCATAATCACTTTGAGAGATGGATTACTAAAGGTAGCAGCCGGGGAATTGATGCTGATGAAAGGCACAAGAAGAAATAACTTTTACTTTTTAAATGGAAGTACAGTTATTGGATCGACATCAACAGTTTCTGCGAAAAATACAGATTCAGAGGCTACCAGGTTATGGCATATGCGATTGGGACATGCTGGTGAAAAAGCTTTGCAGACTTTGGCGAAGCAAGGCTTGTTGAAAGGTGTAAATTATTGCAAATTGGAATTCTGTGAACATTGTGTTCTGGGCAAGCAGACGAGGGTAAAATTTGGTTCAGCAATTCACAATACAAAAAAAATTCTGGACTACGTTCACAGTGATGTGTGGGGACCTACCAAAGTGGCTTCTTTGGGAGGTATGTACTATTTTGTTACTTTTGTTGATGATTATTCAAGAAAAGTATAGGTGTATCTAATGAAAATAAAAAGTGAAGTATTGGATGCATTTCTGAAATGGAAAAAGATGGTGGAAACTCAGACTGGTCGAAAGGTCAAACGACTTCGATCAGACAATGGTACTGAGTACAAAAATGATCCATTTCTACAAGTTTGTCAAGATGAGGGCATTGTGCGACACTTCACTGTTCGGGATACACCACACCAGAATAGGGTGGCCGAACGTATGAATCGAACTATACTGGAGAAAGTTCGATGTATGTTGTCCAATACTGGATTGGGCAAGGAATTTTGGGCTGAGGCAGTTACATATGCGTGCCATCTAATTAACCATTTTCCATCAGCTGCAATAAATGGAAAAACTCCTATGGAGATGTGGACTGGTAAATCTGCTACTGGTTATGATTCTTTACATGTTTTTGGTTCCACTGCATATTATCATGTAAAAGAATCTAAATTAGACCCAAGAGTAAAGAAAGCATTATTCTTGGGTATAACTGGTGGACTAAAAGGATACCGTCTCTGGTGTCCTGATACAAAGAAGATTGTCTTCAGCAGAGATGTGACTTTTGATGAATCAACTATGTTAAAGGATTCACAAAAGGATGACAAAACCAGTAGTACTTTGCAGCAGGTGGAGCTTGAAAAGGTTAATGATGATCCAACTAATATTGGAAGGACAAATGATGAAGAAGTTTCGACCCAAGAACTTCAACATCAACAAGATTCAATTGCATATAGAAGGCCAAGAAGAGAGATTCGTAAGCCTGCTCGCTTTGATGATATAGTGGCCTATGCACTTCCAATTGCAGATGATGATGCTCCTTCTACTTACACAGAAGCAATAAGTAACCCTAATGGTGTAAAGTGGAAGCAAGCCATGAATGAAGAAATACAGTCTCTTCATCAAAATAGGACTTGGGAGTTGGTGACACTGCCCAAGGGAAAGAAGGCAATTGGATGCAAATGGGTATATGCAAAGAAGGAAGGATTTCTTGGTAAAAAATGAAATTCGGTACAAGGCTAGATTGGTAGCAAAGGGTTACGCTCAGAAAGAAGGAATAGACTACAATGAAGTGTTTTCTCCAGTTGTGAAGCATTCGTCTATTCGGATTTTGCTAGCCTTGGTTGCGCAATATGATCTTGAACTAGTTCAGCTTGATGTGAAGACCGCGTTTTTAAACGGTGATTTGGAAGAGGAAATCTATATGACTTAGCCAGATGGATTCAAGGTTGCTGGTAAAGAAAACTGGGTTTGCAAACTGACAAAGTCGCTTTATGGATTGAAGCAATCTCCGAGGCAGTGGTACAAGCGATTTGATCAGTTCATGAAAGGGCAAAGGTACACAAGAAGTAAATTTGATCATTGCGTGTATTTCCAGAAGCTACAAGAAGGAACTTTCATATACTTGCTCTTATATGTTGATGATATGCTAATAGCATCTAAGAGCAAAGTTGAGATTGAGAGATTGAAGACTCAACTCAATCTCGAGTTTGAGATGAAAGATCTAGGTGAAGCTAAGAAGATTCTTGGCATGGAAATATGTAGAGATAGAGCCCATGGCAGAGTTAGCTTGTCTCAAAAGTCAGATTTGAAAGAAGGTACTACAAATGAGTTTGGCATGAACGAGCGAGACAAAACACCTGTAAGTACCCGTTGGCTTCTCATTTCAAGCTTTCTGAACAACTATCTCCTTCGATGAATACAGAACGAGAATACATGTTGCAAGTTCCGTATTCTAATGCAGTGGGTAGCTTGATGTATGCAATGGTGTGTACAAGACTCGACATTTCATAGGCAGTTAGTATAGTGAGCAGGTATATGCATAATCCTAGAAAAGGACATTGGCAAGCTGTGAAATGGATTCTACGGTATATTCAAAAGACCGTGGATGTTAGATTACTGTTCGAGCAGGATAATACACTTGGTGAAGGTGTTATTGGGTACGTTGATTCTGACTATGCCGGTGATTTGGACAAACGAAGATCAACCACCGGTTATGTGTTTACACTTGCTGGAGGACCAATAAGTTGGAAGTCTACACTACAGTCTACAGTTGCATTGTCAACCACAGAAGCCGAATACATGGCTGTAACAGAGGCTATAAAGGAAGCTATTTGGTTACAAGGTATGGCTAAAACCTTGGGATTGGTTCAGGAGCATATTAATGTGTATTGTGATAGTCAAAGTGCTATTCATTTAGCAAAGAATCAAGTCTATCATGCACGTACAAAGCATATCGACGTACGATTCCATTTTGTCTTGGAAATTATTGATGAGGAAAATTCATCTTCGTAAGATTAAGACTGCAGATAATCCCGAGATATGATGACCAAGGTAATAACAACAACCAAGTTCGAACATTGTTTGAACTTGATCAATATCCTGCAAGTTTAACAGTTGAAGAAGGCACTATCAAGTATTGTTGGCAAAGGCAGAAAGAATTGTGCGAAGATAAGATTATCCTAATCAAATCTTCAAGGTGGAGATTATTAGCAACAGCCTATTATCTTTGAAAAGTCAAAGATAATGGGTGTCAGGGGTTGGCACCGAAAATAAGCATTTAAGGCACCAAAATTTAGTTTGAAATTTGGCATGGGATAGTTGCAAGTTTGGTCCCTATTTGTATAGGTACTTTGCAAGTTGATCCCTGAACCTCAACTATAAATAGGCCTAACCATTTCTCATTTTCTTCATCCCAAAATTTGCCATTCTCTACTTAAGGCATTGTTCTCTCTCCCTATTTGTAAATTTTCACTTGTAATTTTGGAGTGAAATATATTTGGTAGTGCCCGAGGACGTAAGCAAAATTTGCCGAACCTCGTTAAAATTCTGGTGTTCTTTATTATTTATTTTTCATATTTTGTGAGTGTGATTGTAGTGATTTGTTGTGCAATTAAATTACAATAGAGGAATATTCTGGCTAGGAAAGACCCGGTACTTAAGTGATCCTCGTGATCCACCTCTCTTTCCTGGGAATTGAACTTAGTGTGATTTTTCAGTACAATAATTTTACTCTTTTACACACTTCCGCACAACAGTTTATCTGCCAAAATTTCCAACAACAGACAATGGTAATATATGTCACCAATTTCCTCCTAAGTTCCAATTGATCTGATATAAATGATGTAAATGGAGTATGTCAAGAGTTGTAATACACATGCCAACTGACTAATATATAAAACACACATATTAACACTAATGGGGATGTGAATTTGTTACCATTATAGATGATGATGATGCCCAATGTTTGGCCCTTCGTTAAGCTTGCACTGAAAAAGCATAGACAATTGGTTTGTGTTTGCCATTGCCAAAGTTCGTCATTTCTTTCTAGGACTGCAGCATTGTGGCATCGAGATTCCGGAGGAAGAGCCTTATCTTTTGTTTAAATGACGAGGAGGGGGGTTACATGAACAAATTACAAGCTGTGTTATTCGAATTGTGGTTTGATGTGTGCCGACATGAGCAACAACACGTAAGACATGTATATATAGCCAGGAATTCAGCTGCTTTTGGAAGAGTCCTGTACCAAGCATGATCAGGGGCGCAGCCCTCCCCCTAAAATGAAAAATTATCCATTTAGACCCTTTAAAAATTTTAAAATTTTAAAATTTTAAAATAGTAAACATAAAAATACACTTTGTACACCCTAAAAATGATAAAAATTTGATTTAATCCTTTAAATTATAAAGATATAGACTATTAAAAATTATAATTTAATTTCAGCCCCTAAAAAAATTTTTCTGGCTTCGTCCCTGAGCATGATAATGGAAGATAGGCTTCAATATATTGTATTTGGAAATTTATATATATTGTACTAAAAAATGTGCTAATCTAAAAGCAGTTGAGAAAATAAATAAAAGTAGGAGTAAAGTTGCACAAATCATTAAGACAGGGACTATCCGTAAAATTTCACCTAATTAAAGAAAACAGAGGGAGGGAAAGGATGGTAAACTCCTCTCCCTTTTCTTCAAAACTTAAGGAAATTTTATTATGTTATCTTTTAAAAACTTATTTGAATATTTTACTTAGGTATCAACTATGCTTTTAGATTTATATGAACTCAGGTGTGACCTGTGCTTTTAGATTTATATGAATTTAGGTGTGATGGGTTTGAGTAACGTTAGTTATGCTAGTTGTTTGGGTTCTGTCTTGTTAATGTAATTTATCAAAAAAAAATTATATGAATAAGAAAATATTTTCTTTACTAAAAGAAATTTTTTTATTAATTTTCAAATTCATGCTAATGCTTGAAGGGTTTTTTTTTTTTTTTTTGAATTTATGAACTATACTTTTAATTAAGAATTTTACCAAACGCTGATTCTTATATGAAAATTAAAATATTTAGTCAAATTTATTTTTAAAATTTATGAGTTAGTTATAAAATAGCATTTTTTTTCCATTAATTGTTTTAAATTACGAAATTATTTAAAATAATTAATTGTAAAATTATTCATCTGATACATAACAACTTCAATTTTATCTTCAAAAAGGGTATAATTAAAAAATAGATATAATATATTACCTCCTTTTCTTTCTACCATTTAATCAAATTAATCTTTCTTTTCCTCTTCCTTTTCCTTCCTCATTTTAGATATTCTGATAAAGGAATATAATTTAATCCAAATGTAAAAATAAAAATCAAACATTATTAGGAGGAGCAGTAATGAACCCTAAAATAATTAGTTTTAATGAATCATAAAATAGACATAAAGCATAATTTAATTCCAAAGAAGACGAAATGTAAATATCCAACAATGAAAAATAACTTAATACTTATTAAATGTCAATATAGTCTACTTACAAAGAAAAATAACTCAAAATAATTTAATATATAACACTATTTCTTAAAATTGAGCATCCTAAGTTATACTCTTCAATTTTTTATTAAACCGAAGCCATCAATAAGAGAATTGGTTGAAAATTGTTGAGCTATATTCTTATCAATTTTTTATACTGGCTTTGGTGGTTTCGATTAAGGGTTGTATTTGCTCTCCCTCCTTTTTACTTGCGATTTGGTGTTTTTTCTTTTTACTGAGGTTGCTGGTAGTGGATTTGGTTATGGTGATGTTCGGGTTGACTGGGGTTTTGGGTGTGAGGTTGACGGTAGGTGCAAGCTGAAGTAGTGATCTGGGACTCTGATTTAGTGAATAGTGTGTTGGTAGGGGTGGAGTAGAGGTTGGAGCAGTTGACGCTGGTGAAGATGGGAGAGGGAGTTGTCCTTGGCAGTGGTGGTTGGCGACTTTGACTCCATCAACAGGCTCAAGGTCATATGGACCGAATTGTAATTTTTGCAAAATTTGAGAGGATTTTTTTTGTAAAAATCACATTGTTCCATTTTTGTTTCTTCATAATTTTTTTTTTTTGTAATGAATAAAATATTGTAAAATATATAATCAAAATTATATAAATCTAACATTAATGGGGCAAAGCCGAAAAGAATTATTTAACATAAAAAATAAAAGGATCATACATGACCCAAATAGTGAAAATGGGTCCAAATTCAATGAAAGTCCTAATTAATTTGTCGAAATCAACATTGATTCATAATTTATAATTTTCTTTTTTCATTTGAAAAATTAAACTCAATAATTGGTAGACTTAAATAAAATTCGGTGTTTTATTTTTTTTATGGTCTTCGAAAATTCATCTTTGTTGGGTTTATGATTGTATTATCTAAGAATATCATTTTCAAAATTTGAATCTTAATTAAATTTTTTTTTAAAAGTGCAATATATTGGTTGCAAAATGTAAATTTAAATGTTAAATGTTTCATGTAACCATAAGATATGGTTACCAAATTATTTAGGTAACAATAATACTATTAGTTGTGAAATATCATTTTCGATCATATTTTATTTAAGTGAAGATTGACACAAATTTTATAGATTCTTTCAGAATTTGCTAAGTCTAATTTTGTCACTCAAGCAGAGGCCCTCTATTTTAGTTTCCAACTACGAGCTCTTTTGCCTTTGTTTATGTATATAAATATTCATTCAAGTTGGAGAATGATGATTTCCTTATCGAAATATTATTCCTTTTATATAGACTATAAAACTGAATTTCCTTTGTTGCTCCTACTGCTACTAATACAATAATATATGGCAAATTTTTGCAGTAACCTATCAAGAATTTATTTATCTAATTGCTTTTACACTTTTAAATCAATCATAATAATCTGATATAAAGGGAAGGGTGTATTTCAAGAGTGATGATATATTTACAAACTGAGTAGTAGTTTATATGCTATTTAACAGATTGTTGGAGGCATAATGGAGCGTGCAATGTCGTCGCCAAGTAAGTAAATTGAATAGGGGTTGGAAGCTAAAGGTTGATACATAAAAAGAAGGGGAGGGGGATATTTCTACTTCAAACAAAACCCCAAATTTAGCATCTTGAGTTGTTAAAATTCGCCATATTCTTTTCTTAATACTTTTCTATTTGATTCAATAAAACAAGATTTAGGTTAGTGTGAAGTATTTTGGTGGTTCATATGTATGAGTGAGTGAACTTTCAATTCAGGGGCATATAATAATAATTTAGTTCAATTTTGATGCAGGCCATGCCTTTTCCCTATGAAATAATTGGTCAACTTTTTCTATGTTGATTTTGAGAAAAGCCAAAGGGGAAAAGAGTTAGCAGAGACCATACCTTCTGCTACAATTTGTTAATCTGCCAAATTATTCCAACAAAACAAAAATGGTAATACTATTAAGATAATAATATTTTTATAAATTTCCGTAAATGGTATCATATAAACGTTTAAAATAGCTTTATACATATGATGATAAAATCATATTTAATTTACAATAATCTCACCATAACAACTCATAAAACACCACTAACATAAAAAAATAAAGTTTAACTAATAATAAAGAAATGAAAATATAATTATAGTCATAAGATATAGACACCATTTTAATTGTCACCCAAAAGTCAAACTCATAATATTTAATCTCAAGTCAATAAAATTATGGACATTATAATAATTGTTATACAAAAGTCAAAGTCAGCAAAGCTCAAGCACATGATGGGAGTGATTCCAATGCATCGGCTGTTTATTTTAGTAAAACATGGTGTACATCATAATTCCAGCGCAACCAAGCTAATTTGAAAAGTGTGCACAACTTGTGCTTCTTTATTCATTGCATCGTGTGCTCCAATATCAAGTAACAGATATTGAGATTTATATTTACAAATAGCACATTATATAAAATTGTGTTTAGTAACAGCAAGTGTTTCTACATTTGTACACTACTTGTTCTAAAATAGATAAAATTTAATGGTTGAAGATAGGCACAGTGATATTGCATTTGAAAATTTGTTATTTCGTTTTACATGGAGATTAAGTAAAGCTTAGTCCATCCTGGAGCTTATATATAGATGATTTGTTTCGTAGGTGATGTGTGGATTTAAATGAGTACATATGTTTGAGGAACTATTATTGAGTTTTATTGTTATACACCTTTTAAGTGTTGATTTTCAATTGCATAGCTAAAACGAATTGAGAGAGAGTTTACTTCATTGTACAAAGGTGAAGTCACATCAAATATTTGAGGGGTTGAGCATAAATCATTTCTAAAGTATATAGTAGATTTAAGTTTGGACAAGACTCCACAGACTTAGATTAAATTTTGAATTGTGTAAATATCTCGATTGTGTTCTTATTTTTACTTATGTATGTGTCCACTCAAGAAAAAAACACATTTTTCTCTTTTGATGCTCCAAATACGATTCCAACAAAAGAAAACACAACTAATTATCAAGTAATTTTTTGTACATTATATACACTATTAATGAAGGGCTTCACGAAAGAACCATTGAGCAATTTCAAAGATTGAGCTGTACTAACTAGAAGACAATGCAAGATTGAGTAATAAATCCCATAGCTTCATCTCATGATTGGTTTGAATGCTTAGCTTAGCTCAATTCAATTACCAGGTGTTGAGGATATGAGAATATCGAGGCCCTGCAACAAATACAACCCTTTCCAACTTGTTATTGCTTCAATAGCAGCAACTCTTAAAAGCTTGAGAAAATTAGTGAGAGCTTACCCTCATATATTTATAGAAGAAAATATGACATAAAATATTTAAAATATTTAATTTTACACCAATCCCAAAGAAAAGACTAGGGAGAATATTAAAACTACTGACGAGGTTCACTCTCTAGTTTCTTTTTTCCTCGGCACCCAATCTCTAGTTGCAGCTAACCATATTAAATAAACAAGAAACTAAATTCACATTTTGATATTGTTTTGGTTAAGATTTTTAAAATCAGAATGATGGTCGAATCAATCATGCATATCAATTTATTTTCGGTCCAATTTATTTGTACGATCAAATTAAATTAAATTAAATTAGGGTTTTTAGATATAAAAGTTTTATATTACAATAATTAAATTTTATAATTTTTATAGATTTTTTAATTATATATTAATTTATTTAAAATGTTTTCAATTTTAACTAATCATAAACACGTGTCATGTATTAGTAGAAATTATTAACACCGATCTTAATTATCTTTATTTATTCACCTTTGAAGATTACATGGTCCCCCTTAATCTGTTTTCTTTAGAGAGGGATTAATTGTCAAATTGCTAATGATACCCATGAAATTTGTTTAGATCTATGGGTTTTATTCATTTTTAATTCTGAAATTTCCTTCAGTTTTGGCTATTGTCAAATTGGCTTTTCTTAATTTAAAAAATATATAAAATTTTCTAAAATACTTTTATAATTTTCCGCAAATGGTATCATATAACTTTTAAATTTAATAATTTTAAAAAAAATAAAAATAACCTTAAAATATAAAATCCAAATAAACATTAAAATTAGGAAAATTTTATTAGGTAAAAAGCTTTTGTAGATTCATTCTATTTAATAAAAAGATAATTAGTAAATCCAACTTTGACTTTGATAAGAAGGATTTATCCGTTGTTTGAGTTTACGGATTAATGGAATATTAAACACATTCCAAGGGAGAGGAATTAAGTGTTAGATAATGAATATGAATGATGAACAGAACGATAATGCCACTGCATTAATCATGAAGAAAAGAATTGTTTTAAGAATACATGCATGAAGTGCATTTATAACGTTGCACTCCAACTGTTTTGATAACAGCTGATAACAGCTAATAGCTAACAACTTAACTAACTACTTAACAACTAACCACCTTCAGTAGTTACTCTAACATTCTCCTGGTTTTTGTTTTTTGTAAAAAAAAAAAACAAGTCCTTAGGCACTATGCAAAGAGCCTGTTGAAAGAAACTGAAACGTTTAGGGGTGATGGGCTTTGTGAAGACATCAGCAACTTGTTGCTCCGATGGACAAAAATTGACCTGTAACGCACCATCCAATACTTTCTCTCGAACAAAATGGCAGTCGATCTCAACATGTTTGATTTTGGCATGATGAGTTGGGTTGGCAGCTATCGATACTGTGGAGGAGTTATCACACCAAATAACAGGCGATTGAGGAAGAGGCAGACCAATCTCTGACAGTAGCTGAACAACCCACAGAAGTTCAGAAACGCAATTGGCAAGGCTGCGATATTCTGCCTCTGAAGAAGACCTGAACACAACGGCCTGTTTCTTTGAGCACCAGGCAATTGGATTTGAACCGAGGTAAATGACATACCCAATAGTGGATCGTCTGTCTTCAATAGATGAAGCCCAGTCTGCGTCTGCATAGCAAGTGAGTTGAAACTGTCCTTTGGAGTAGCAAAGACCATGTGAGATCGTGCCTTGAAGATAACGAAGAACACGCTTGACTGCCTTCCAGTGATTATCATTAGGAGTATTCATATATTGACTGAGCTTATTGACACAGTAGGCCAAATTCGGACGAGTTATACAGACATATTGAAGCATACCGATTATACTCCGATAGAGATGACTGTCAACCAACTGCGCACTCTCATCAGTTGCAACCAGTTTAGGAAAGCTCACCATAGGAGTTGGTGTAGGTGCTGCTGTGGCCATGCCTGCTTTAACTAGAATCTCACGAATATATTTCTGTTGGCTGAGGAATAGACCTTGAGGGGTATGGTGAACAGCAATACCCAAGAAAAAATTGAGAGACCCCATGTCCTTGAGAGCAAACCGTTTGTGCAACAAGTGAATCACATTGTTCACCTCTTGAGCAAAACTTCCAGTGAGAACGATATCATCAACATATGCCATAAGAAGAAGTAGACTACCAGATGATGTACGAATAAACAACGAAGGGTCTGCCTTGGATGCATGAAAGCCGAGTTGAGTAAGCAAAAACTGTCGGAGAGTTTGAAACCAAGCTCGAGGGGCTTGTCGTAGTCCATAGAGAGCCTTGTTGAGTCGACATACAAGCTTTTGACCATTAGGACCAGATTTTTCAAAACTAGGGGGCTGCTGCATATAAATCTCTTCAGTCAAGTCTCCATTGAGGAAGGCATTGTTGACATCCACTTGCCTTAATGACCAGCCTTTCATGACCGCTAGAGCAAGAACCAAACGAATGGTAGTGGCTCGAACAACAGGACTGTATGTATCGCGAAAATCCAGGCCTGCAGACTGAGAAAAACCTTTAGCAACAAGGCGAGCTTTTTATCTTTCAACTGTGCCATCGGCAGCTGTTTTCACCTTAATTAACCATTTACAACCAACAGCTTGTCTGTTGTCAGGTAGAGGACATAAGGACCATGTATTGTTTTGAGCAAGGGCTTGAAGTTCTTTCAAAACAGCATCCTTCCATAAAATATTAGACATCGCAGCATGGATATCCTTTGGAAGATCATCAGCAGAAGGAATAGTAGTGCTCAGAAAAACTCTTGGTTTAAAGATACCCGCTTTGCCACGTGTGATCATTGCATGTGTGTTGCATGGAACTGGCAGAGAAGGGACGTGAGTAGGAGCAGGGATAGGTATATTGGAAGATATAGGTGTAAGGGTAGGACCAAAAGTACCAGGAGGTGTAATGATAGGACTAGGGGTAGTAGTAGGAGACATAGGGTTAGAACTAACAGGAGGAGTAGGTATAGGCTGTAACTGTTGAGACGCTGGTCTTGGAAAAAGAGCTGGAGGACAATTTAGTGATAAAACAAGTAGTTTTGAACTTGACAATGGTGGGTTTGAAGGAAAAATTTGTTTTAGAGGAGACTTTTGAAATGGGAAGGACGTTTCATGAAAGGTAGCACTACGGGTGATATAGATTCGACCATTGAAATCTAGGCAACGATATCCTTTATGAAGGGACGAATAACCTAAAAAGGTACAGGGTGTGGACCGAAACTGTAATTTGTTTGAGTTGTAAGGCCTTAAATTTGGAAAGCAAAGACATCCAAAAACACGAAGATGGGTGTAAGTGGGTTGAGTGTGGAACAATTTTTCATAAGGTGAAACATAGTTAAGAGGCTTGGAAGGTAATCGGTTGATCAAGTGAATGGCACTAGCAAAGGCATCATTCCAGAAGTTCAACGGCATGGAAGCATGGGCTAGCATGGACAAGCCAGTTTCAACTATCTGCCGATGCTTTCGTTCAACTAAACCATTTTGAGCTGAAGTGTAGGGACATGAAAAACGATGCACAATCCCTTGTTGAACAAGATACATTTTTAAGCTTTGAAACTCTCCTCCCCATCGGTTTGTAGAGTTTTTTAAGTTTGTAACCATGGGAGACGTTCAACCTCACATGCAGTGGGCTGTGGAAACACTGTTAAAACATCGAGACTTCTTCTTTAGAAAGTAAACCCATGTGTATCTTGTACAAGCATCCGTAAAAGCGCAACATAGTAAACGAAAGGCATTAGAAGATAGTGGGCCGGTCCCCAAACATCAGCACCACAAGTTGTAGTGGTTCAAAGATACACCGATATCTCGGCGGGTGAAATGGTTGTTTGTGTTCCTTGCCCAAATGACAGTCAGTACAAGAGAAAGAATTTTTATATGACCCAAGAGGTATATTAAATTTGAGTAATGCCTTTGTAAGTACATCTTTGCATAGGTGACCTAGTCTATAATTCCATAGATCAAAAGGAACTGAAGACTGAACAGTAAGACATTGAGAGGATGTAGTCGAACTGGGCTGGACAGAATCAGGAATTTGAAGCTTGTATAACCCATGATGAGCTGATCCTTTAAGAAGCACCTCTCTTGTACGCATATCACGAACCTGACACTGTGTACGCATAAGCTCAAAAATCACCTTGTTATCTTTAGTAAACTTTGAGACAGATAAAAGATTCTTGGTTATCCCAGGTACACACAATAAAGATCTCATGAGTAAGGGTCTTGAACGTGTAAGTAAAGAAGACTGACCAGAACACAAGACAGGAAGTGCATCACCATTTCCAACATACACCATACCTGGACCCTTGTAGGATGTTGATTCAGTTAAAGCAGTAGGAGAATGCGTGAGATGATGCGTCGCACCAGAATCGGGGTACCAAGCATTGTCGGCAACTGTTTCAGGTGTAGCAAGAAGCGCCTGAGACTGAGAACTCGAAGGAACCAAAGCACTGCCTGTATAACATCCTAGGAAGGGCCTATGCATTTTTCAGATCAATTGTATGAAATGACAAGTCTTAAGTATTATGAATAAATTTTTGATACTTTTGGAAACCTAGAAATGAATGAAAATGGAAATGAAAATGGAGATGGAAATGAAAATGGAGATGGAAATGAAAATGGAAATGGAAATGGACATTTTTGGAAACTTAGACATTTTTGGAAACCTAAACATTTTTGGAAATGATCCAAAAATGGAAACTTGAACATTTCGGGAAACTTGGATATAAGAGAGAAATAAAGGAGTTTTATTCACATAAATATGTGAATAATAAGAGATAAATAAAGGAGTTTTATTCACATAAATATGTGAATAATAAGAGAGAAATAAAGGAGTTTTATTCACATAAATATGTGAATAATAAGAGATAAATAAAGGAGTTTTATTCACATAAATATGTGAATAATAAGAGATAAATAAAGGAGTTTTATTCACATAAATATGTGAATAATAAGAGATAAATAAAGGAGTTTTATTCACATAAATATGTGAATAATAAGAGATAAATAAAGGATTATTTTCTAATGAGATAATTGAGGAGATAATTGATGGATTAAAGGCTTTTATCTTTTAAATAAAAGAGATAATATTATCAAAAAGAGGAGTGGTGGCCAAGTAAAGGACTCCTAGGTCTGATAACTTTGGCTATAAAAGGAGGACAGAGGG
Source organism: Gossypium sturtianum (assembly GCA_025698515.1). Lineage (NCBI taxonomy): Eukaryota > Viridiplantae > Streptophyta > Magnoliopsida > Malvales > Malvaceae > Gossypium > Gossypium sturtianum. Next base: position 152,265,908 of record CM046953.1, read on the forward strand.
CTACTCATTAACATTTGCTCCCTCTTCCTCTCTCACAAAAATTCTCCTAGGCAAAACCCTCTCTGCCGAATTTTCATTAAGCAAAAATCCCTCTCTTTTTCTTCTATTTTCTTCTCCGTTCTACTGTTAAGCTGAATCTTTGTGGATTCTAAGAAAGAGGGCAATCATCCACAACATCAAAAGGGGATCTTTCGGGAAATCTAAGGATCTAAGGTAAGGATTATAAATATAAATATGTGGTTAAAGATTATGATTCACGTTTTCAAAGTTAGATCTAATCTAACACGGAGTTATAGGATTTCAACAGGCTTATAAAGGAATCCTCTTCAGATTTGGAATCCCATCATAAGGTAAGGGATATTCGGCCAAGGCATAATTTGTTTAAGTGTTTTCCATTATTTCAAAAACCGAAAACTGACATGGTTACATACCTAGTATTAGCCGATTTCAAGGAAGAGGAATTCTAGCAACTGTTGGGACTTGATTAAATCAATTCGGCAACTAGGTAAGTAATTCTACTTCTAGTAGGATTTGGTTTTAAGACCAAATAGGTTTATTTATATGTTTTAATTAATGGCCGAATATAGGAGTGAAAGATCTAGATCGGTAGATCGCTCTACGGGAATTCACGGAAACTATTAAGCGAAAAAGGTGTGTACTCTTACTAACTTTCAATAAATTGCATGGCAATCATTAAATATATAAATATGTAACAAGTATGTGAATGTGGCTAAGCACCACAAATGTGGTAAGGAGTACCAGTGCGTTTCCTACTTTTGATAGGATTGTGAATGTGATATATTTTGAACATGTGATTAGTAACATGAATGAAAATTTAGTATGTGAAATATGTTATGAAATAATTGGGGCATTCGGGATATTTGTGGAGGAAGAAAGTGAAGGTGATGACTACGGTCTCACCAACGTAAAGTGGTGACTACGGTCACATAAAGTGAAAAGTGGTAACCGGTTTACATCTAGTGAATACAGATGTCTAATGACACAACATAAGTGGGCGATGAGCACGTCGATTGCAAATGATCAGCCGATGGTGTGTAGCGGATGGAGGGTCGACTTAGTAGTCCCCGCGGTACAGGTTGGTACGGGTGGTGTGTAGCGGATGGACAAATAGGTTTGGATTTGGGTTGCATCATCCTTTATTTTGTATGAACATGATATTGATATGACTTGTATGCTGATTTGTTGGAAATTAGTACTATGTACACATTGAGTCTGTTGACTCACCTGTTGGGGAATTATTTTTCGTGTGATGAGCGAATGGACCGGGTCGGCAGGGAGCTAAAGGTGGCCATGCATCGCTTGAAGAAATTATTTGGAATTTGGACTTTATGAAATTTTAGTACTTTAAACTTTATTTTGGGTTTGAATGATGTAATAAGGCCATAAGGCCCAATTGGATTTTCTTTATTTACTGTTTATTTTTATTTGAATATGATACAATTTATGTTTGATTAAAGATAAGTAAATTTATTTCTTTTAAAATAATAAACCCAAAAATTATTTTGTCACCTTATTTAAGTTGGATTTCGAATTTATTAAATAGGTTTCAAATTAAGCCCAACCCAAAACAATTTTTTTAAAATTACACAAATTTTCTCTAAGTCATTTAGAACATTGAAAACCGATTTATTTAAGGAACATACGAGATCCGGTTCAAGCTCGTGGGCCGGGTGTGGGGTGTTTCAGATTGGTATCGAGCCCGATTTTAAAACTCTCGGCTGTGTGGCTCAGGCCCAAAACGTTTTCAATTCGAGCCCAAATGAATTTCTTTGAAATAAGCGGGTTTTATGGCATGGCACCTAAGTCTCCGACCCGCATCCACCGTAAAGTACCTTTAACCATCTGTGTGATTATGTGAATTATGAATTGTAAAAGGGTAGAAAAGGCATGGAACGTAGAATAGTGTGATAGGAACTTGAACCCTAGGATTAGACTACTCAAACACTTGAAACTCATAAGACTTAATGAACTTAACAAACCTATGACTAAGTTATTAAGCTAGGTGTGGCAACCCACATGCATGTCTAGGATTGGATCCGGAAGAGCCTGGTATTTAAGCGATCCTAGTGACTCACCTCCTCTTCGTAGGTATCCTACAGTGCGTAGCCGGTTCGCCTCTAACTCGAAGGCTCGGTGGTGTGGCAACCTGCATGCGCATGTCTAGAAAGGTCGGTGAGAGCTTGGTATTTAAGCGATCCGCGTGACTCACCTCCTCTTCATTCGAATCCTGCCTGGTGCGTAGCTTTGTTCACCACGACCAAGAGGGCTCGGTCATAGGCTAAACACAAAGAATAAAACCCGAAAGGGACTTAGCCGCTTTTCTCTATAAAAAAAAATACCCTTGGTTTATAAAATGACCAAACCACCCATAGTTTTAACAAAATTTCATTACTTTATCAAATGTTCAAAACCCTAATTTGTAAAATATCAAACTATCTTGATTTTGGAAAATTACAAAATTGCCCTAACTTACAAAATTACCAAAACGACCTTGATTTCCAAACTTTTTGCAATATCATTGCTTTGAAAAGTGTAACTCTCAAAGGAACCCTCAATGTTTTACAATCTTGGAAAATATCCCTAACTTAATAAATTTTACAAATTTACCCTGATTTTTGGAAAAATTATCAAAATACCCCTGAGATCAAAAATTACCGAAATACCCTGGATTTCAAAATTCTTCCAAAATTTTCCTTAACTTTAGAAGTACCAAAATACTTTCACAAAAATCACCAGGAACTTTTTATTTTTGAAAATTTACTGAAAATACCCTGTAGGATAAAATTACGAAAATGCCCCTAGGTAGTGGAAAAGCAAAATAACGAAAACAACAACAAGAATTACAACGTTTCTTTGAATGAACGAAAGTTCATATTTGTTGATGAATGAATGAATGAATGCAAGACTCATATGCATGTATGAATACGAAAGAACCACTCTTAAACTCTTCTTCATAAGATATCATCGCAGTAATAAGTGAAACAAGAATACTAATACATAAAATTCCTTAATCGGATCTCGTCGATAATGAGCTCAAGAGGACGTGGTCGTCGTGAAGAGGTAGAGGAAGGATGACTGTTAGATCGGGACAAGGTTACGACAATGAGATACCACCACCACCATCACCCCACCGTCAATGTTGAGCGGCAGAGAGCTCGCATGAGGAAGATCTGCGTGTCGCAGTCGTGCTTTGCGAGTTTTGGAATTGGTGGTGAGTGCGAGAAACAATTCAGAAATCGTAAGTCTGCGTGCTCGAGCGGCTCCGTGCTAATGGAGCTGAAATGTTTAGAGGAGTATCGGAGTGGCACCTAGTACAGTGAAGATCGGTTGGAAGCAATGAGCGCATCATGGATGAGCTCGACTTGACCCCGAGGAGAAGTTGAAAAGGATGACGGCAGCATCTTTACGCGATGAAGCGTATCAATGGTGGTTAACCGTTCGGGACGGTGCCACGGCGGAAGAACTGACACAGGAATATGCTAAGGAAGCATTTCGAAGAAGAAGTATGTAGGAACCAGTATATATAGATGAGCAAAGGAAGGCTTTTCGGGGTTGGTACAAGGAAGTAAGTCATCACACCGAATATGAAGCGGAATTCTTGAGGTTGAGCCGATATGCCCGAGGAGTAGTGGCGATGAGCATGAACGCTGTGTTCGTTTTGAGGACGGACTTAGGGACGATTTGAGACTTTTGATAGCACCGCATCGGGAGCGGAATTTCTGCCTTTGGTGGAAAAGGCTAAAGTGGTCGAGGAATTAAGGACGCCACCAAGCAGTCAGGGATGCAAAATAAGCCCAAAAGAGGTTTTGGGCCATCTCGAAAAAGGCCACAAGAGGCCTAGAGTTGACACAGCCACAAAGTCAACAAGCTGAGTGCGGGCCGGCAATTTCGCCCTTGTGAACATTGTGGAAGGAAGCACGGGAGAGAGTGTTGGAAAAGGCGGGACGATGTCTCAAGTGTGGGTCCAAGGACCATATGATTAAGGATTGCCCCAAGCTATTAGATGAGAGCCAACCAAAGCGGCTCGGAATGCTAACCAGCCGGTAGAGGCGGACAGCCACCTCAAAGAGGTCGTGGGTCGCCAACAGAGGTAGTGGCGAGGGCCGTGGAGCTCGGGCCGAGGTGCAGCTAACGTCCGAAGCAAGGCAACCGGGTTTGGTTTACGCGTTCACGGAGGGAAGAGGGAGACGCGCGGATGTTATAACCGTGACGCGTTCTTTATTCATGACAAACCCTATTTTGCTCTTATTGATGTCGGCTCAACTCATTCCTATGTTGCATGTAGTGTGGTTGAAACACTAGGCCTAGACTCGAACTTTCGATAGGCGGATAATCGTAGTAAGCCCTTTAGGCCAAACGGTGAGGATAGATAGGATCTTTCGGGATGTACCCCTAGAGATTGGGGAGCGAACTTTCTGGTGACTTAATGGAATTACCCTTGGAGAGTTTGAGCTTATACTTGGAATGGATTGGCTAGTAGAGCATCGAGCCGTGTTGGATTGTGCGGCTAAACGTATGGAACTAAGAACCCCGGAAGATGAGGTAGTAGTGATGATCGGAGAAAGGAGGAACTACTTGTCTAACGTAGTTTCCCTTGACCGAAGGTGAGAAAATGGTTAAGAAAGGATGTAAGGCATTCTTAGCCTTCGTGAGTGTAAGAGGAGAAGAGGAAGGTGTCAAGGAGTTAGAACAGTAAGGGGATTTTGAGGATGTATTTCCTGAGGAGCGCGGAATACCCCCGGATAGAGAAGTGGAATTTGGAATAGATTTGCTACCAGAATGCAGCTCATGTGTCAATCGCTCCCCACCGAATGGCACCAAAGGAGTTAGTGGAGCTCAAGGCTCAAATCCAAGAGTTGTTGGATCGTGGGTTCATTCGACCCAGTGTGTCTCCGTGGGGAGCACCGGTTCTCTTTGTGAAGAAGAAGGATGGAACTATGCGGATGTGCATAGATTATCGTCGATTGAACAAATGACCATCAAGAACAAGTATCCTTTGCCAAGGATAGATGACTTGTTCGACCAACCAAAGGGGCATTGTGTTCTCAAAGATCGACTTAAGGTCGGGGTATCATCAACTCGAAAGTGAAGGAGGCGATATTCATAAGACCGCTTTTAGGACAAGGTACGGTCATTTTGAATTTGTGGTGATGCCGTTTGGGTTGTGACGCACCGCCGCGCGTTCATGGATATGATGAATAGGGTTTTCCAACCTACTTGGATAGATTCGTCGTGGTGTTCATCGACGACATTTTGGTGTATTCCAAGACGGAGGAGGAGCACGATGAGCATCTCCGAGTTGTGTTAGAAGTGTTAAGGAAAAGAAGCTTTATGCCAAATTCAGCAAGTGCGAATTTTGGCTCAAGGAAGTGGCGTTCCTAGGACATGTGGTATCCGCATGAAGGAATAAGAGTGGATCCTAGGAAGATCGAGCGTTGTTGGATTGGAAACCACCTAGGTCGGTGGCTGAAATCGAAGTTTCTTAGGCTTGGCGGGCTATTACGTAAGGTTCGTGGAAGGATTCTCGTCAATAGCCGCACCTTTGACAAAGTTACTAAGGAAGGAAGTACCGTTTGTGTGGACGGATAAGCAACGGAGAGCTTTGAAAAGCTTAAAAGGTGCTTGTGAAGCTCGGTGTTAATTCAAATGAGGCGAGTAAGAACTTCGTAGTATATTGTGATGCTTCGCACACACGTGGTTAGGGTCGTGTGTGCTAATGCAAGAAGGAAAGGTAGTCGCTTATGCATCTCGACAGCTAAGGCGCATGAGGTGAACTACCCAACTCATGACTTGGAACTCGCGGCGGTGGGTTTTCGCCTCAAAGTTTGGAGGCACTACCTTTATGGAGAAAGGTCGATGAATTTACACGGACCACAAAAGCCTTAAGTATTTGTTGACTCGTAAGGAGTTGAACTTGAGGCAACGAAGGTGGGTGGAGTTATTGAAAGATTATGACTGTTCGATAGAATACCATCCGGGCAAGGCGAATATGGTAGTGACGCCCTAAGTAGGAAGGTTGTGTCGGATTTAAGGGCTTTGTTTGCTCACTTAAGTTTGTATGATGACCAAGCTTTGTTAGCGAGTTACAAGTCAAGCCAACCCGGGTGAAGGAGGTGAAAGAGGGACAGGTTATGATAGGGACTTAAGTACTAAGTTACAGCAAACGCGGCAAGGAGGATTAAAGGATTATGGCGTCAATGATGAAGGAGTACTTGTGCTACAAGGAAAAGGTTTGTATGCCGAGGGATAAGGAGTTGAGACAAAGGATTCTTCGGGAAGCGCATGGTAGTCCTTATGCTATGCATCCCGGAGGCATCAAGTCAGATAGAGATCTAAGGAAACAATTTTGGTGGTCGACACAAAAGCGAGAGGTGACCGAATTTGTGGGGAAATGTTTGACATGTCGCAAGTAAAGGCTGAACACCAAGTCCCATCAGATTGCTTCAACCAATTGAGATTCCCCAATGGAAGTGGGAAAGAATTACCATGGACTTAGTTAGTGGGCTTCCCCACGCCTACTCAAGAAGGACTCGGTATGGGTGATAGTGGACCGTTTGACCAAGTCCGCACATTTTATCCCTGTGAGGATCGACTATTCCCTTCAAAAGTTAGCCAAGTTATATGTGGCGGAGATCGTGAGGCTACACGGGGTACCGATGTCGATCATCTCTGATAGAGACCCAAGGTTTACGTCTCGATTTTGGAAAGCACTTCATCAAGCATTAGGCACTAAGCTAGACTTCACTACGACTTTTCATCCACAATCAGACGGGCAGTCTGAACGGGTTATACAAGTGTTGGAAGATATGCTAAGAGGCTGTGTGATGGATTTCCGAGGAAGTTGGGAAGATTACTTGCCTCTAGCTGAGTTCGCCTACAACAACAGCTATCAGGCAAGCATTCGGATGGCACCATACGAAGCATTGTATGGAAGGAAATGTAGAACACCAACTTGTTGGACCGAGTTAGGAGAACGCCGCGTTTTGGGTCCAGAGTTAGTGGCGGAAACTGAGGAGAAGGTGGAATTAATTCGGGCACGGTTGAAAGAAGCTTCTGATAGACAGAAGTCGTACGCAGACCTTAAGAGGAAAGAAATTGAGTTTGAAGTAGGAGACCAAGTGTTTCTAAAGGTCTCACCTTGGAAGAAGGTTATGCGGTTCGGTCGCAAAGGGAAGCTAAGCCCAAGGTTTATAGGGCCCTATCAAGCATCGGGCGAGTTGGGCGATGGCATACCAATTGGAGTTGCCACCAGAGTTGCATCAAATGCACGACGTATTTCATGTGTCCATGCTACGTCGCTATCGATCGGATCCGTCTCATGTGGTACCTGTTGAAGAAGTGGAGTTAAGGCCAGATCTATCCTACGAGGAGGAGCCGATTCGATCTCTTGGAACGTGACGTGAAAGCACTACGAAAGAAGTCGGTGCCTTTAGTCAAGGTGTTATGGCGCAATCATGGATCGGAAGAAGCTTCGTGGGAGCCGGAAGAGACAATGCGACAAAGAATACCCTCAATCTGTTTAGTTAGGAAATTTCGAGGACGAAATTTTATTTAAGAGGGGTAGAAATCAGAACATCCTAGGAAGGGCCTATGCATTTTTCAGATCAATTGTATGAAATGACAAGTCTTAAGTATTATGAATAAATTTTTGATACTTTTGGAAACCTAGAAATGAATGAAAATGGAAATGAAAATGAAAATGGAAATGAAAATGGAGATGGAAATGAAAATGGAAATGGAAATGGACATTTTGGAAACTTAGACATTTTGGAAACCTAAACATTTTTGGAAATGATCCAAAAATGGAAACTTGAACATTTCGGGAAACTTGGATATAAGAGAGAAATAAAGGAGTTTTATTCACATAAATATGTGAATAATAAGAGATAAATAAAGGAGTTTTATTCACATAAATATGTGAATAATAAGAGAGAAATAAAGGAGTTTTATTCACATAAATATGTGAATAATAAGAGATAAATAAAGGAGTTTTATTCACATAAATATGTGAATAATAAGAGATAAATAAAGGAGTTTTATTCACATAAATATGTGAATAATAAGAGATAAATAAAGGATTATTTTCTAATGAGATAATTGAGGAGATAATTGATGGATTAAAGGCTTTTATCTTTTAAATAAAAGAGATAATATTATCAAAAAGAGGAGTGGTGGCCAAGTAAAGGACTCTAGGGCTGATAACTTTGGCTATAAAAGGAGGACAGGAGGGCTACTCATCAACATTTGCTCCTCTTCCTCTCTGCAAAATTCTCCCTAGGCAAAACCCCTCTCTCGCGAATTTTCATTAAGCAAAAATCCCTCTCTTTTCTTCTATTTTCTTCTCCGTTCTCTTCATTAAGTTTGAATCTTTGTGGATTCTAAGAAAGAGGCAATCATCCACAACATCAAAAGGGGATCTTTCGGAAATCTAAGGATCTAAGGTAAGGATTATAAATATAAATATGTGGTTAAAGATTATGATTCACGTTTTCAAAGTTAGATCTAATCTAACACGGAGTTATAGGATTTCAACAGTTTATAAAGGAATCCTCTTGATTTGGAATCCCATCATAAGGTAAGGGATATTCGGCCAAGGCATAATTTGTTTAAGTGTTTTCCATTATTTCAAAAACCGAAACCGACATGGTTACATACCTAGTATTAGCGATTTCAAGGAAGAGGAATTCTAGCAACTGTTGGGACTTGATTAAATCAATTCGGCAACTAGGTAAGTAATTCTACTTCTAGTAGGATTTGGTTTTAAGACCAAATAGGTTTATTTATATGTTTTAATTAATGGCCGAATATAGGAGTGAAAGATCTAGATCGGTAGATCGCTCTACGAGAATTCACGGAAACTATTAAGCGAAAAAAGGTGTGTACTCTTACTAACTTTCAATAAATTGCATGGCAATCATTAAATATATAAATATGTAACAAGTATGTGAATGTGGCTAAGCACCACAAATGTGGTAAGGAGTACCTGTGCACGTTTCCTACTTTTGATAGGATTGTGAATGTGATATATTTTGAACATGTGATTAGTAACATGAATGAAAATTTAGTATGTGAAATATGTTATGAAATAATTGGGGCATTCGGGATATTTGTGGAGGAAGAAAGTGAAGGTGATGACTACGGTCTCACCAACGTAAAGTGGTGACTACGGTCACATAAAGTGAAAAGTGGTAACTTCGGTTACATCTAGTGAATACAATGTCTAATGACACAACATAAGTGGGCGATGAGCACGCCGATTGCAGCGATCGCCTTCGATGGTGTGTAGCGGATGGAGGGTCGACTTAGTAGTCCCCGCGTGTGCAAAGTTGGTACGGGTGGTGTGTAGCGGATGGACAAATAGGTTTGGATTTGGGTTGCATCATCCTTTATTTTGTATGAACATGATATTGATATGACTTGTATGCCCGATTTGTTGGAAATTAGTACTATGTACACATTGAGTCTGTTGACTCACCCCGTTGGGGAATTATTTTTCGTGTGATGAGCGGTAATGGACCGGGTCGGCGGGAGCTAAAGGTGGCCATGCATCGCTTGAAGAAATTATTTGGAATTTGGACTTTATGAAATTTTAGTACTTTAAACTTTATTTTGGGTTTGAATGATGTAATAAGGCCATAAGGCCCAATTGGATTTTCTTTATTTCTGTTTATTTTTATTTGAATATGATACAATTTATGTTTGATTAAAGATAAGTAAATTTATTTCTTTTAAAATAATAAACCCAAAAATTATTTTGTCACCTTATTTAAGTTGGATTTCCAGAATTTATTAAATAGGTTTCAAATTAAGCCCAACCCAAAACAATTTTTTTTAAAATTACACAAATTTTCTCTAAGTCATTTAGAACATTGAAAACCGATTTATTTAAGGAACATACCAGATCCGGTTCAAGCTCGTGGGCCGGGTGTGGGGTGTTTCAGCCTGCTGAAAAACCACTGTTGACAAAGGGATTGGACCACCCATAAGGAGCCATTGTAGGTGAAGGAAGCCAATTTGAATGAGTATTTGGAACAGAATGTGGCACCCAAGGTGTTATGGGAGAGGTAGCTCCAAACATGCAAAGGTTGGCATGTGCAGGCTGTGGTGGTGGTCTATATCCAGTGCTTTTATATGAAGAATCAAATCTATAATAGCAACGATCGATAAGGTGCCCCTGTTTCCCACATAATTGGCATTGGAACCTCGAACCAGACATTCTACCACGGCCGCGCCCTCGATTGCTAGAGGGACGATAGGTGGGCGTAGTATTATTATCAGCCTGTCTTGTGGACTGATTCGTGACTATATTAGCAGAAGCAGGAACTTCAGAGACTAAAGAACATTGCCGTGTCTCGGCATCTAACAGCATAGTAGTAACCGTTTGTACAGTATAAGGAGTTTGACTGGCTGCAACAATTGTAATCACAGACTCATATTCGGAGGTAACCCATTGAGAATAGCAGTAACGTGCTCATGATCGCTGATGATTTCACCACAGCTGGCAAGATGAGCACAAAACTCCTTAATTTTCATCAAGAAATCACGCATAGACAAATCTCCTTTGCGTTGAGAATGTAAAGCTCGTCTATAAAACATTAGACGAGAAGTAGTTTTGCTGCCATACAGGTTAACAATCGCATTCCAAATCTGGGCACTGGTGTCCATACCTATAAGATGCGGGAGCACAGCTTGACCGACAGATTTACAAGAGCCAAGACGCAAGAGCACTGTCTTGCTGCTCAAATCTAGTGAACTCAAGATTTTCTTGAGGAACACCATTAGCATCTGGAAGATATTGAGCAGGAGCCACAGTTTGAGGATCCAAGAAACTTTGAAGCTTGAAAGTCTTGACCACAAGTAAGATCTGTTGACGCCATAATAGAAAGTTAGTATCATCAAGAACCACACTAACCTTCTTTGTCGAGAAAAACCGACTATCAACACCATCAGAAACACTGGATGCCATCACAGGTGCAGCAGATTGAACAGCAGATAGACTGGAAGGTCGAGACATTTAGAAAAGAAAGCAACCTACTAGGATCAATGGCAATCTGATACCATGTTAGATAATGAATATGAATGATGAACAGAACGATAATGCCACTGCATTAATCATGAAGAAAAGAATTGTTTTAAGAATACATGCATGAAGTGCATTTATAACGTTGCACTCCAACTGTTTTGATAACAGCTGATAACAGCTAATAGCTAACAACTTAACTAACTACTTAACAACTAACCACCTTCAGTAGTTACTCTAACATTAAGTAGCTGACTGCATCGTCAAGTTGGCTTCTCATTCGACTACTGGAGTACAAGTTTTTGAAGATATACCTGTGCAGCTTCATACATATAAATAACGATGTTAATATTTAATTTACAATAACAACTCATAAACACAACTAAGATAAAAAATAAAGTTTAACTAATAATAAACAAATAGTCCTAAAATATAGACACGATTTTAATTGTCACCCAAAAGTCAAAGTCATAATATATATTAAGTAAATAAAGTATACTTATAGACATGATAATAATTGTTATACAAAAGTCAAAGTCAGCAAAGCTCAAGCACATGATGGGCTCTTTTTCTTTAGTAAAATATTGTGTAGATTATAATTCCAGCACCAACTAAGCTAAATTGAAAAGTGTTCGCCACTTGTGCTTCTTTATTCATTGCATCATGTGATTTATTAATGAGTGGGTGGTGAGACCCTATATGCATGTATACATTAACACCTGCGTTTCATCTTGTTCCAATCATTTTCATTTTACTCCTTTTGTAGTAATCAAACACTTTTTGCCTTGATTTCAGTTTGAACCAACAATGGCCGAAGCAATTGCTTTTGACATTGCCAAAGAGCTCATTACTAAGTTGAGCTCTCCTGCTCTCTCTCAAATTGGACTGTGGTGGAATCTCAAAGATGACATCGACGGCCTCAAAAGCACCGTCTGCACAATCAAAGCTGGGCTTCTTGACGCAGAAGAGCGATCCGTGACCGACAATCTTGTCAAAGATTGGCTTGAAAAGCTGAAAGATGTACTTTATGATGCCGACGACTTACTCGATGATTTCTCTACCGAAGCTATGCGGAAAAATCTGGTGAGGGGGAACAAGCTGACGAAAGAGGTACGTCTTTTCTTCTCAAGCTCAAACCAGTTTGCTTACAGTCTCAAAATGGGTCGGAAAATTAAGGCCATTAAGGCGAGATTAGCTTCAATTGAAAGTGAGTTCAACACTTTTCGCTTCATGGTGCGTGACCGCCCCGCTGAAACCTCTTTCATGACGAAAAAGAGGCAGGAAACACACTCTTTTGAGCGTGAAGATGAAATAATAGGGAGGGATGATGATAAAGCAGCTCTTCTAAAACTCGTGTTAGAGTTTCAAAGTGAAGAGAATGTTTACATCGTTCCAATTATGGGGTTAGGAGGGTTAGGGAAGACTGCTTTGGCCCAACTTGTCTATAACGATGAAATGGTCAAAAATCATTTTGAGTTGACGATGTTTGCGTGTGTTTCAGATGTTTTTGATGTGAAAGTTATTGTAGCAAACATTATCAAATCTATAACTAATAAAGCACCTGATCAAAATCTTGAAATGGATCAATTGCAAAAGCAACTTCGAGATAAAATTGATGGGAAAAAATATTTGCTTGTTTTGGATGACATTTGGAATGAGAATGAGCAACAATGGTTAAGCTTAAAGAAGTTATTAATGGGTGGGGCTAAAGGGAGTAGGGTAATAGTAACTACTCGATCTCTAAGGGTAGCAAAGATTGCTAATAGGTGTGAATCCCATGTTTTGAAACTAAAAGGCTTGTCTGATGATGATGCTTGGTCTTTGTTCAAAAAGATAGCATTTGAGCAAAGATATGCAGACTCAACAAATTCAGCCTTTGTGGAAGTAGGGAAACAAATTTCAAAAAGGTGTGGTGGGATCCCCTTAGTCATAAGGGTGATAGCTAGTGCGTTATCTTTGAAAAAAACTGCAAAGGAGTGGCATTCTTTCAAAGATAATGAACTTGCTAAAATATCACAAACTGAAGGAGAAATTCTACCTACACTTAAATTGAGTTATGATCATCTCCCGTCCCATTTGAAACATTGCTTTTCTTTTTGCCGTTTGTATCCAAAAGATTATGAAATTGATGTACAAAAGCTTGTTCAATTTTGGATTGCACAAGGTTTTGTAAAGCAATCAGATTCAAAGCAATCTTTTGAAAAGATTGGGTTTGAGTATTTTAAAGAATTAGCTGAAAAATGTTTCTTTCAAGAAGTAAAAGGAGACTTAACGGAAGAAATTACATGTAAAATGCATGATTTAATGCATGATCTAGCTAAATTAGTAGCTGGAACAGAGAGTAGTATTGTAGATTCAAATTTAAGTACAAGTGAGAATGGTGAAAAATGTCGCCACATATCAATTACTGCCTCATTAATACCTTTGTTTAAGGGAAAGAAGTTGCGAACTTTGTTATATTTTTCAAACATGGGACCTCAAAATTTAAGCGACGAGATTTGGGATCTGATAATTGCAAATTGTAGATGCTTGCGTGTATTGGGATTAGATTATTTAAATCTTAAGACGATTCCACGCTCCATTTACAAGTTGAAACATTTGAGATACCTTGATCTTTCTAGAAATAATTTTAAGATTCTCCCAAATAGTATTTGTAGAATACAAAATTTGCAATCTTTGAAACTTGACTTATGTCTTGAGCTTGAAGAATTGCCGAAGAAGATTGAAAAATTGGTGAATCTTACCCATCTTGGATGCGAAGATTGTAGCTTAACTCATATGCCACGTGGAATAGGGAAGCTGACTTCCCTTGAGACGTTAAGCATGTTTGTAGTGGATAAAGATGGCTCACATGACGGTGCAGATCTAAGTGAATTGAGTGGGCTTAACAACTTAAGGGGAGAGCTAACAATAACAAATTTGGGATTCGTAAAAAATTCAAAAGAGATGTTTAGGGCTGCTAATTTGAAAGAGAAAAAACATTTGAGATCGTTGGTTTTAGAATGGAATGATGATGATGATGATGATGATGATGATGATGATGATGATGACAAGTTACTTGAAGACCTCCAGCCCCATTCTAATCTCAAGGAGCTCTGTATCGATGGATGGAGGGGTGGTGCCAAGTTTCCGAGTTGGCTTTCTTTGCTCACGAATCTCGTCAATATTGAAATATGGGGTCCTAGTAAATTCAAACATCTACCGTCTTTTGCTCAATTGCCTTGTCTTCAACAGCTAGATATATTTTATTTAACTGAGCTCGAGTACATGGATGATAATGGCCCCAATGGAAGACAAGGAAACACAGAACCATTCTTCCCGTTGCTTAAGGTTCTCAAAATCCAGCACTGCCCAAATATGAAGGGTTGGTGGAGGACAACAGAAGCAATTGGTGATGAGTCCAACGAGGACGACACAACAGTTATAGGAACATCTACCATGGCATTTCCTTGCCTTTCCTCTTTAGAAATTGAAGATTGCCCTTTGACTTCAATGCCGCTGTATCCTTCACTCGATAATGAACTAAAGCTGGTGAAAACCAGTTCAAGGACGTTAAAGGAAACCCTTAAGATGAACATCACCAGTATAACACCATCAGGTTCAATCTCTTCACTTCCTCTCTCCAAATTGAAATATTTCCATGTAGACTACATTGAGGGATTGGACACTCACATGCTAGATAAGTCCTTGCAACATTTCTCCGGCCTCAAAAAATTAACAATAGGAGATTGCAAGGAGGTTGATTTCGATGGCATGCAATGGGAACTCCTTACGAATCTCTCTCATTTGGAGATTAATAATAATCCGCAGCTGGTGTCTCTCCCCTTTTGGCTTCAACATCTTGTTCAATTGAAAGGATTAACAGTAGGAGATTGCAAGGAAGTTGATTTAGAGGGCATGCAATGGGAAGCCCTTAAGAATATCTCTCGTTTGGAGATTAAGAATATTCCAAAGCTGGTGTCTCTCCCCATTGGGCTTCAACATCTTGTTCAATTGGAAACATTAGAAATCCGTAATTGCAGTGGATTGAAGTCACTCTTTCCTGTGTTCCAACATCTCACTTCCCTTGAAGTATTACGAGTAAGTCACTGCGAGGAGCTGGAGCTATCAGCAGCAGGCTTCCAAATATTCCAAGATCATACAAGCCTACGCTATCTAAGGCTGGAAAACATTCCAAAGTGTCGGCATCTTCCGGAGTGGCTTCAACATCTAACAAATCTGCGATGTCTTTATCTCATTGATTTGCCCAATTTAACATCGCTTCCGGACGAGATGCGTTGCCTAACCAAATTGGAAAGGTTAGATATATCTGAAGTTCCTCAGTTGGAGGAAAGATGTTGGAAGGACATTGGCGCTGATTGGCATAAGATTGCTCACATCCCACGCATTTGTTGGAAATAGGTTCTCAGTGGAAGGACCTTATTTGCTCACATCCGGGACATTCGGTTGTAATCAGGTTGGTCCGTTCTTTTCATTTATTTATTTTTATGACATTTTCTGTTGAAGAAAAATTTGAGTGATATATTTAGTCTCCAACTCTGGGCTCTCATGCCATTTTTCATTCAAGTTGGATACTGTCAATTTCCTTGTTAAAATATTATTCATTTGACATCGTGTATAAATTGAAATTCCTTTGTTTTAATCCTAAAAAATCTTTAAAGGTACCCAATAGACATTGATGTGGAGAGGCCTATGAAGCTTGCACGCTGCCCTTCAAAATGATTGTACTATATGCTCTGGTTTGTTCATTTTCCAAATTTCATTCGAATTTCCAATTGATTCGATTAAGCTTTCATAATATTTTGCTAGTTTGTGCAGTAAGCCATTGGAGAGTTGTCTGGGGAAAGATATTTGTCAACTTCAATAATTTATATGCATAAAAAGAGGTGCTAATTTATCTACTTGCTTTATACTTTTAAATCATAATAATTTCACAATTACAATGATGTAATAGAACCGCATGGTTAGTGCTTCTTTTCTGATCTATCATTTCCCAGGCTTCAATTTAAGGGCTTCTAATAATTTAATTCTAAAAAATCTTTAAAGGTAGCCCAAGGACATTGATGTGGAGACGCCTAAGAAAAGCTTGCATGCTACCCTTCAACACGGTTTGTTCATTTTGCAAATTTAAGCATTTACCTATCATATGTATATAGAATTTTATGTTTTTTTTCCTTGGAAAAAATTGTCCTGTTTTTGTCTTAATTCTTCGGTAGAGCATAGCATACACTACAAGAAGCAGAGACCATACTTTCTGCTACGATTACTTTATCTTCCAAAAAAACAAAAATGGTACCTATGCTATAAAAATGATATAAACTGTGTATTTTAAGAGTTGTAATATATATGCCAACTGATTACTATCTTAGATGGTACCTATGCTATTGACAGAGGCATTAAAATTTATCTAATTGCTTTATACTTTAAAATTATAATAATTTGATAATTGCAATGATGTAATAGGACCGCATGGTTCGTGCTTCTTTCCATCTCTCATTTCATAGACTTCAATTTAATGGCTTCTAATAATTTAATTCTAAAAAAGCATTGATGTGGAGAGAGAGGCCTATGAAGCTTGCATGCTACCCTTCAAAATGGTTGTACTATATGCTCTGCTTTCTTCATTTTCCAAATTCAAGCACTCACCTATCATATGTTTATATATATTTATGTTCTCTCTTAATTTTGGTTTTTTACACTGCAAGAAGCAGAGACCACACTTTCTGTTACAATTTGTTAATCTATCAAAATATTCCAGCAAAACAAAAATGGTAATATATGTCATAAATTTCATTCGAATTTCCAATAGATCTGATAAAAATTATACAAAAAGTGTATTCTAAGAGATGTAATATATATGCCAACTGATTGCTATTGACAGATGATGATGGTGATGCCCTATGTTTGGCCCTTTCGTAAAACTTGCACTGGAAAATCACAATGGCTTTGTGGTTAGCCACCATTCTTGCACATACTACAAAATTCTATTTAGTAAGTGTTTCTTTTACATTTGGTCACTGCTCAGTCTAAATGACATAAATTTTAACATAATTTGTATTGGCATTTATAATTTGCAGGTTCATTGTTGCTATATAGAGAAAATTGATGGGCTAGAAATCTAGAATCCACCTTGGAGACCTTGATATCCTTAGCTCGCTAAGACACCCTGCCATTACCTAAGTTCTTCCTTTCTTTCTTTGGAGGATTTCAATGTCTCATCGCATTGAGATTCCAGAAGAAATGCTTATGTAAATCTTGGTTGATCCTGGAGCTTATATATATAGATGATTTGTTTTGTGGGTGATGTGTGGGCTTAAAGGAACACTTAGTGAGGGACTATTATTTGAGCGCCACCTTCTGAGTGTTGAAAGTAAGTTGAAAGAGTGTTTACTTAATTGTACAAATGTGAGGTTGCACCAAGTTTGGAGGGTTGGGCATAAATCATTTCTTTGTACTGTGAAGTTCATAGTGAATTCATCTCTGGGCAAGGCCCCGCAGACGTAGGACAAATTCCGAACTGCGTAAACATATTGGTTGTGTTCTTATTTCTTCTTTAATTTTACTTTTGTGTGTGTCAACTTAAGGAAAAAAAATATATTTTTCTCTGTCGGTGTTTCAAATAATGTTCCAACACGTGGAAACACAATTAATTATCAGGCAATTTTGTGTAAGACTATCATTTAATGAAGGCGCTTCAGTACCTAATGACTGATTGAATGCTTAGCTTAGCTCTCGTCAGTTACCAAATGTTGAGGATGAAAATATGGATGCCCTGCATCTGCAACAATTACAACCCTTTTCAGCTTGTTACAAAACAACTATACCTCTATCCAATGTTTTCTTTTATCTTTCATTAACTTTTGTATTTTAGGAATTTTCTTTTCATTTTGCATTAGTTTCTTTGTTGAAGAAGAAAATATTGGGTAAAATTAATATTATATGAATTAAGTTAGCTTAGCTCAACAACTCAAGTTTGCAAGGGGAGAAGAAAAGTCTGTATATGTTTAATTTGTGCCTTGTGAGCTATTTGATCTATGGACAACATTGTTGTGTTAAAGGTCGTAATGCCAGAGGAATCATTATCACAAGGCATAAAGGGGAGGTCAGTGTTTATACCCTAAAATTGATTTTCAAGGAAATGAAAAAGGTAGAATCGTAACCATAGCATATGACTATAATCAAAATGCATACATTTGTTTCATACAATATGGGGATTGTGAGAAGAGATATATTTTACATCCCAAATACCTATAATTGGAGACACCATTGTTTCTAGTATATAAGTTCTTATAAAAATGGGAAATGCCCTACCTTTGAGTAGGATTTGAACTATGGATTACACAATAAGAAGGAATCAATTAAGTTTACGACGAAATCTAAAAATCGATTACTGATCCAATTTTAGCACTACTACAGGATAGTCCTCAACAGCAAACTGAAAAGTAATGGCAGCAAAAGTTAGATTAATCTACGACTCTTAAGTTTTTTTTACTATAAATAGGGAGTTAATTTGCATGAGAAAGGGACAAAAGAAAAACGCAGAAATTCCCACTCAAAATTGGAGGTCCTTAACCCAAAATTTTCCCTTTTCTCTTTCTCCATCTTCTTTCTTTTTCTCCGTTCGGCTGCTGCACTGTTCCTACACCACCGTTGCTTGCCTCATTTGATCCGCATGCTACCGTCCCAGCCTCTCGCTTGCCTTGACCTTTCACTGCTCACCACCCATGTCGATTGTCCCAGTCCGCTGTACCCGGTTCATCCAACCTGCGTCAATTAGCCTTCATTCTTTCTTTTCTCTTTTGTATATTTTATTTATTTATCTATTCATTATTATCTAACATTATTTATTGTTGTTGTTATCATTTTATTATTATCCAACGTATTAGGACGAATTTTTGTTGCAAGTAAATTTATTAGTTAGTTTCTTTTAATAAATATATTATATAATATTATTATTATCGGATTTTTAAATTAAATATTTGTTTGGGTTTTTTTTTTAATTAATTGAGATGGGTTGAGTTTTATTTTGGTATTAAGTATTTATTTTATTTTGTACTTGGATATGCAAATGAGTTTTTGGTTTAATAACTAAAAGGGATAAATCTTAAAATTATACCTGAATTTTGATTTAATGTGTAATTGTATATATAAATTTTAATTTGATGCAACTATACACATAAAATTCTAATAATTTTTTTCTGGAAAATGATTTATGGCAAATGATTTCTGGAAAATGTTTTACTTTTCTGGAAAATAATTTACAGAAAATATTTTCTGGTGTTTGGATGAATCTGTGTAAAATATTTTTACATTGTTTGGCGCTTTTCTGAAAATATTTTCCTAAAAAATTTGTTTTTACATATATTAATAAATTTTATATACATATTAATAAATTTTTATATTTTAAATTGTTTTTACATATATTGCAATGATTTATTTATAAATAAATAAATTAAATTAAATATATATAATAATAATCAATTATTAAGCTATATTATTAACCGTCATAAAATGAAAACAACCAAAGTCAAATTTTGTAATTGTGTTAAAAAAGTCAAATTTTGTAATTGTGTTAAAAAATAAAAACAAGGATTGAATAATTATAAATAAACTTACATATTTACAAAAGCATAAACTTACATTTCATTAAACAAAAGAAAAAAAGGCCATTGACACCACTCAACAAGAAGTTGGTATTAAAGTCATGGCACTTACAAGCATCAAAAAGGGTCTAAAAACATGCAAATGTTCTTATATACATAAACATGTCGGTCTTTATATGATACCATAAAACGCCATAACTATTTGGATCAAGTGGAAGAGTGACCAAAGACTAGCCAGATTTCAGTCTAGTACAAAATAACCTTGCCTTCAAGACGGCGCAATTGATGTAGAGGCGGTATACGAAGACGAGCAGGAAGGTCATAATCATCATCATGGACAACATGAACACCTCCAAGTGGAATAGGATCTCTTCTAACAGGGAAGTAAGAAGGCCTATCGACACGAGGGAAGCCTTGCCACCGTGTAATCGCCCGTTTACGCTTCTTCTTACTCTCCCAACATGAATGATATATCTTTTTCCAGCTCCTCGTTACTCCTAACCAATGTCCAAACTCCTCTTCAACTTTCTTCCTCCATAGATCATTATTCGAAGCCACATATTGCATTTCAATCGAAACGCATGCCATCCTTGCGACATCGGTGCCTGGCAATGAGTCCAGAATCTGGAGCTTTAAGTCAGCTAGGAGACGCATGAAACAAGCTGGAAGAGGCAATCCAATCTTAAAAGAGAGATCTATCAACAATGGCAATGCAAGTCCATCCTTAACAACCTTCCAAAACTTGAAAATTTCTTTTTCACTATATGAAATGTAAGACCCATCTTGATTATTATCAGTCCTAGTGAAATTCTTAAAACAACGTACTCATACATAAACCCATAGTTGGCTCAAACGTATATCCATCCAAAGACAATCTATATACCAACCCCTTTAACTAAAGACCCATAAACTGGAGAAAATTGTTTAAAGTTTGAAACTTTAAAACAATATAATCTAAATAAATAAATAAAAACCGATCATAGAAACAGTTTATAAATTCTTAATTACTATAAAACCACGATCAATTCACCAAAATTTAAACATTACCCAAAACTACAGCTCAGGCAAATTTTAGATTGAAATTAACTTTGTCCAAATTCAAATCCATTATTTTTAGAATTCAAATCTAAAGCATTAAAGAATTTTCTGAAATATGAACTATGCCCTCAACTCATTAGGAATGAAAATAAAAATTAGATGACAATACAACAGAGAGTAAATGAAATGCAAGAACTTGGAAATATCAATGAACATTTCTCAAGAGTATGGATAGCTTAACTAACCAAAACTATAAACAAAAGCATAGTGACCCCTAATAAATAATCTCGGGGTCCAATATTCCTCTTAATTCCACTCGTGTGGTGTTCACCATAGAAACGACACCAAAAACTAGTACAATAACAAAAAGATTGATATAAAGTACTCACAAAAATGCACAACACTCGTGGGTTTGCCAAACATTCAAGTTTCAACATGCAAGATTTTCATGTTCCTCATTCTTTACAAATCTCGAACCGGGAGGCAAATTGCTGGCAATTTATTTTCAACACTACTTATATTACTTGTTTCATTGCAAACAGATTAGGTAGAGTCGACATACAGAAGAAAGATTCAAGTAGATATAGATTTGCCCAATGTTTCAGCTTTCATGGAACAAACACATAACTTGAAATAGAAACCAATGCCATCCACCTATCTGTAAATCATGTCAATTGCTAGTAGAAAGCTATACAAGATCTCTACGCCTACAACACTCAGAAAATATAAATGCTTCCATTTAACATTTGACAACTGCAACATGGAAGCTATGGTAGAGACCTTGGAACAACACATTCCGCTTCAATATAGAGAAAATTGTAAAACAAATTTCAAAGCCATATTAAGACGCAGTATTAACCACCAAGCATGCAGGTGCAAGAAACAATGACCATTCACATCTATAAATTAAGGTTAGATTCTTCCTTCTTCAATTTAAGCAAGGCCCAAAGAGAAATAATACTAAAACTAATACTATGTCAAAGTGGTTAACCTAGATGGCAGCTGCATTACATAACGATTGAAAACTCATCAACAGTTTGCTAATTCGAAAAAGTATGATCACGGGCTATGGAGAAGGCCGACATAAATTCCAATTTCAAACCCACGATAACTCCATCATTCAACAAAATAGCCAATTATGCAAAGCCCGAAACCAAGTTAATGGAAAATTTTGATTTTTCAATATGTGAAAAGAACAAACGAGTGTTGCATTCATTCCTTCAAGAAAGAAAAAAACCCAAATTCAACATAGTCCCAAATTCAAGAAATCATGATATAAGGCCTTCGATGAGAAAGCTTTTGAAAGTTTTTTTTAGCTTGAAAACCCAGAAACAGAACAAAGAGGAATAAACAGAGAATAAACAGAAAAAATTGAGAGAATAAACAGAGAAATATGCACATACCTGGAGGAGATCAGAGATGAAATTTTCCAAAGATTTCAAGAAGACCCAACGAAAAGAGGAACTCTGAGAAAGAGAAAAAGAGATTTGTTGGCTGAGAAAGAAAGAAGGAAGGAGAAGGAATGAAGAAGGAAAGAAGGAGAATGTACCTGGATGAGGGGGAAAGCTTTGGAAAATGACTTACCGAAAAAAATTTGGTAAGACGTTTTACAGAAATAAAGAAGACATTTTACCCGTGTTTGTAAAATGTTTTACTTGAGTAATTCATTTTCCATCAACCAAACACCGGAAAATCTGGAAAATATTTTCCGAAAAACATTTTCCACCAAACAAACAGAGCCCAAATGTATACTTGAAACTTTAATCTTGATTTAATCATGCACATTTAAAGAAATAAATACATCAATTTATTTTTATATTAGATTAATATAATTATTTATGTATACAACATATAAACATAAAATGATATTATATCAATAATTGTGTTAATAATTTACAATAATTAGATCAAATCAAAATTTCATGTATAAAATTGCACAGAATCAAAGTTCATTTATACAATTACACATTAAACTATAGTTCATGTATAATTTTAAAATTTATCCCTAATTAAAAAGCTCATCAATCTAAAACATTAAAAATGAAAATCGAGCAAATAAATCAATTAAATCAAACATAAGAATTAATTAAACTAAAAAAAAACTGATTTATATCTTTTGATTCTTTTCAGTGTAATCAATTTAAGGATTTTTTTGCGAAGTGCTTTTATTAAAAAATGTATGACAATCATTTAAACTACTCTGTGTTGGAACATTATCTAGAATACTAAATGCGGAAATATGTTCTTTTGTGAGTTGGCACACGTTGCACAAGTAAAGAATAATAAAGCAAACAATTAAGTTGTTTACGCAGTTGGAACTTGTCTTACATCTGCGGGGTCTTGCCCAGAGATAAATCCATTATAAACTTCACAATACAAAAAAAAATTAGGCCCAATCCCTCGAACACTTGTTGCATTCTCACTCTTGTACAATTAAGTAAACTCTCTATCCAATCTACCTACTGTAAGTGAAAATTAACACTCGAAGGTTATAACAATGGCACTCGATAATAGTTCCGTTCCTCACTATAAACATATGTGCTCCTTTAAATCCACAAATCACCCATGAAGCAAAGCATCAATATATAAACTCTAGGATCAATTAAGCTTTACATAAGCTCCATGTAACATGGAATAATAAATTATCAATGCAATATCTCCAGCAACTGACAATCATTGAATTAGGACTCTTCTAAAAGCAACAACGAACCTGGAAATGCCAATATAGAATATGTTAAAATTTATGTATTTTAGACCAAGCAGTATCCAAATGTAGAAACACTTACTGTTACTACACGCAACTTTATATCATGTGCATAAATGGTGGCTAACCACAAACCCATTGTCTATGCTTTTCCAGTGCAAGCTTAACAAAGGGCCAGACATTGGGCATCGTCATCATCATCATCTGTAATGGTAACAAATTCACATCCCCATTAGTGTTAATATATTGTTGTTCATCTATAAATAATGAAAGAATTTTATCAACCTCAACCTCACCACCAAATATTCTGAAGCAAGATCCTTCAAAATTCAAACAGCTAAAAGGGGTGCCCTGCATCAAAGAATATTGAGAAATATCCCCCACCATTTTCATCAACCCTTAACCCCTAGACCCTAATCAATTTACTTACTTGACAACTACATTGCGTGTTTAAGCTCTCTCCAACACGACTCCAAGAATCTGTCAATAGCATAGGTACCATATAAGCTAGTAATCATTTGGCATATATATAATTTATATCTTATCAATTGGAAATTATAATGAAACTGATGACATATATTACCATTTTTGTTTTGTTGGAATATTTTGGCAGATGAACAAATCGTAGTTGAAAGTATGGCCTCTGCTTCTTGTCATATATGCTATGCGCTACCGAAGAAGAAAGCCAAAATCCAACAAAAATTAGGATTAGATCAACAGAGGGACTCTTCGACAAAGAAATTGAGGATAAATCTACAAAATTTGTGTCTATCTTCAACAAAGAGAAAAAGAAAAAGGAAGAACAAATGTGCATACAGGGTAGGATTTCATGGGAGTACAATGCCATGGACAGATCAGCTCATGAAGAATGCATGTCCTTTTTTGCCTTCTCCATTGAACTAGTGCTGAAAAAAAGAAGCAGCAGCCTAATTACACGGTTATATAAGATCATTGAAATTGTGAGATTAACATGGTTTAAAAGAGTAAAGCAACTGAATAGTTACCACCTCTCTTTCTGTATGTAAATTCTTAAAGTTGTCAAATGCCTTTCAGAAATACGTGGGCCAATCACTTCCTGCACAAACTAGCAAAAATATTATTAAAGAATTTGTACTAGTAGGAGTTGTATTTCATTAAGGAAATTAATGAAAGGACCAACCTAAAGGGATGTGAGCAATCTTACACCAATCGGCACCAATGTCCTTTTGACACCTTTCCTCCAACTGAGGAACTCCATGTATATGTAACTGTTGCAAATTGGTTAGGCGACGCATTTCGTCCGGAAGTGACGTTAATGACAGAAAGCCTTTGCACATTTATTAGATAAGTAAGCTCTCTCCCAACTCACTTTACCTACTATAAGTGAAAATCAACACTCAAATATTTTAATAATGGCACTCAAAAATAATTCACCACTATGAACATTTATGCTCTTTTAAATCCATGCATCACCGATAAAATAAATCATCTATATATAAGCTCCAAAATAGATCAAGCTTAAGCTCCATGTATATATATAGGTGACCAAATATTGACCTCATTATGGTCTTGGTATGTTTGTGCCAATATAGGATATGTTAAAATTACTCTCATTTTAGAGCAGCGTTCAAATGTACACACTTACTGTCACTAAATAGAACTTGATATCCTGTGCATGAATGGTGGCCAACGACAAAGCCATTTTCTACGCTTTTCCGGTGCAAGTTTTAAGAAGGGGCCAAACATTGGGCATCATCATCTGTAATGGTAACAAATACACATACCCATTAATGTTTAGACCTCAAAACCTTGTACAAAAGCAATTTAAAATCTTACTAAAATGCTAACTATCATCAGCCTTGTATTGCACATATGTGTTCAATATATAAATAATGAAACATTTTACCAGCCTCACCTCCAATTATTCTGAAGCAACATTCTTTCCTGTTTCGACCCCAACCCCTGTTTAGTTTACTTACTTGACAAGGACATTGCGCGTTTAAGCTCTCTCAAAATGCCTCTAACAAGAACCTCACAATAGCATAGGGTACCATCTAAGCTAGTAGTCAGTTGGCATATGTATTACAACTCTTGACATACTCCATTTACATCATTTATATCAGATCAATTGGAAATTAGGAGGAAATTGGTGGCATATATTACCATTTTTTGTTGTAGAAATTATGGCCTCTGCTTCTTGTAATGCAAGCTATGCTCTGCTGAACAAATCTAATAAAAATTAAGATTAGATCATCAGAGGGACTCTTCAACAATGAAAGTCAGAAAGAATCTACAAAATTTGTGTCATTCTTAAAAAAGGTAAAAACAAAAGAAAAAAACAAATGTACATATAGAGGAGGATTTCATGAGAGTACAATGCCATGGACAGATCAGCTCATGAAGAATGCATGTCCATTTTGTTTTTTGCCTCTTCCATTGAATTCATGCTGAAAAAGAAGCAGCTTAGTTACGGGGTTATATTACATCATTGAAATTGCGAGATTAATATTTTTTGAAAGTGTAATCCAAGAATGTTGTGAATTATAACACCTCAAGCTGCTATATTTAGGGGTTTTATAATAAATTGAAGTAGAAATATCCTCTTGTTCCTTTTGTTTTATCCACCCTCATCCCCTAACCCCTATTCAATTTATGACATAGGTACCATCTAAGTTAGTACTCAATTGGTATGCATATCATAACTCTTTTATATCATATCAATTGGAAATTAGAAGAAAATTTATGACATATCGGGGCAGATATACCAAATGGTCAAATTTTGCTATTAGACCTTGTATTTTGTGTAAGTTGCGGATTTAATACCTGTACTTTAATTTGGTCATTTTCAGTCCCTATATTTTTAGAATTTAAAAATTTTAGGTCAAACATATTATTGCATGTCTAATGTTATATCAGCTTGTTATTTTCACATATTACTCACAAAGAAATCAGTTAGTAAGTTTATTGATTGTCATTTGCATTAAGATTAAATTTTCGACATTCAAAAAATATAGCAACTAAGAATGATCCAGTTAGAGAACATAGATTAAATTTGTAACTTCATTCATAATACAAGACTAATAGCATAATTTAACAAAACTGATTTAATTGCTACCATTTGATCAGAACAAAAAATTCAAAATTGATAAAATTAAAGTACTAAATCTCATTTTACACAACGTAAGGGTCTAATAGCTAAATTTGACGTAAACATGTCATAGAAAATAGAAGAAAAGAAATGAGTGGAATGAATTACCTGTCATTCCTTGTTAGTGTTGCTCTTCTAACTATTTTAGTGATCACAGAATTTGGTATAAGCTGCAATTTCAAATGTGTATACACAAGAGGACTTCATCAGATCATTGCAATGGTGAGATTATTATGATTTAAAACTGTAAAGCAATTAGATAAATTACCTCCTCTTTTTTCTGCATTTAAATTATTGAAAATTGCCAAATTGCTTTTACTAAAAGTCTTCGATGGTCACTGCACAAATTAGCAAAAGAAAATGATAAATAAAGAAATTGCACCAGTAGGAGTAACAAAATAATTTAAATTTATAAAATATGTAAACATACCAACCTGTAGCTATATGAGCAATCTTATGCCAATCGGCCCCAACGTCCTTCCGACATCTTTCCTCCAACTGGGGAGATAGTTGTATGCATAACTCTTCCAAACTGGTTAGGCAACGCATCTCGTCCGGAAGCGATGTTAAATTGGGCAAATCAACGAGATAAAGCTGTTGCAGATTTGTTAGATGTTGAAGCCACTCTGGAAGATGCTGACACTTCGGAATGGTTTCCAGCCATAGAGCACGTAAGCTTGTATAATCCTGGAATATTTGCATGCCAGCTGCAGATAACTCCAGCTCATTGCAATTCCTTATTGAAAACTCTTCAAGGGAAGTTAGATGTTGGAACACAGGAAAGAGTGACCTCAATCCACTGCAATTACGGATTTCTAATGATTTCAATTGAACAAGATGTTGAAGCCCGATGGGGAGAGACACGAGCTTTGGAATATTATCAAACACCAAACAAGAGAGATTCTTAAGGGGTTCCCATTGCATGCCCTCTAAATCAACCTCCTTGCAATCACTTATTATTAAAGTTTTGAGGCCGATGAGATGTTGCTGCCACCCAGATAAAGACTCTAGCAAATGACAAGAATAAATAAAACAGCTTTCAAGGGAAGTCATATTTTGCAAGCAATCATCTAGCATGTGGGTGTCCAGTCCTTCAATGTTCTCCGCATGGAAAGATTTCAATTTGGAGAGAGGAAAAGAAGAGGTTGAAGTTGATGGGGTCGTACTAGTGATGCTCATCTTGATGGTCTGCTTTAGTGGCCTTGAACTGGTATTCACCAACTTTAGCTTTTCATTGAGTGATGGATACAGCGGCATCGAAGTCAAAGGGCAATATTTAATATCTAGAGAGGAAAGACAAGGAAATGCCAAGGTTGATGCTCTTATAACTGTTGTGTCGTCCTCGTTGGAATCATCGTCGATTGGTTTTGTCGTTCTCCACCAACTCTTCATATTCGGGCAGTTCCAGAGACGAAGAACTTTAAGCGACGGAAAGAATGATTCTGTGTCTCCTTGTCTTCCATTGGGGCCATGATCTTCCATGCACTCGAGCTCAGTTAAATTAGATATCTTCAGCTGTTGAAGACAAGGCAATTGAGCAATGGATGAGAGATGTTTGAAATTACTCGGACCCCATATGGTAATATCAACGAGTTTTTTAAGCAAAGAAAGCCAACTTGGAAACTTGGCATCACCCCTCCACCCGTCCACCTTCAACATCTTCAGATTTGGATGGGGCTGGAGGTCTTCAAGTGACTTTTCATCATCATTGTTGCCATCGCCCCATTCTAAAACCAATGCTCCCAAATGTTGCTTCTCTTTTAAATTAGCAGCCCTAAACATCTCTTTTGAATTTTTTACAAATCCCAAATTACTTATTGTTAGCTCTCCCTTTAAGTTGATAAGCCCACTCAGTTCACTTAGATCTGCTCCACCATGGGAGCCATCTTTGTCCACTACAAACCTGCTTAACATCTCAAGGGAAGTCAACTTCCCTATTCCACGCGGCATATGAGTTAAGCCATAACAATGTACACACCCTATATGGGAAATATTCACCAATTTTTCAATCTTTTTTGGCAATTCTTCAAGCCGAACACACCAATGAAGTTTCAGAGCATGCAAATTTTGCATATTGCAAATACTCTTTGGGAGGATCTTAAGATTGGGATTGTCCGAAATATCTAGATACCTCAAATGTTTCAATTTATGAATAGAACGTGGAACTGTATTAAGATTTAAATTATTCAACAATAATACGCGCAAGCATCTACATCTTGAAATTATTAAATCCCATGTTTCGTCCTCGCTCATAATTTGGCTTTGCTCGCTCTCTTTTGGAAGACAAAGTAAAGTTCGCAACTTCTTTCCCTTAATCAAAGGCATTAATAAAGGACTAATTGATACATGACGACATTTCTCACTAACCTCACTTGCACTTGAATTTGAATCTACAAAACTACTCTCTGTCCCTGCTACTAATTCAGCTAGATCATGCATTAAATCATGCATTTTACATGTTGTAAACCAGGTTTCATCATCTTCTACCTCTTGAAAGAAACTTCTTTCAACTAAATCTTTAAAATACCCCAACCCAATCTCTTCAAGAGGTTGACTTGGATTTGATTGCTTTACGAAACCTTGTGCAATCCAAAATTGAACAAGTGTTCGTACGCCAATTTTATGATCTTTTGGATACAATCGACAATAAGCAAAACAATGTTTCAAATGGGATGGGAGATGATCATAACTCAACTTAAGTGTAGGTAGAATTTCACCTCCGTTCTGAGATATTCTAGCAAGTTCATTATCTTTAAAAGAAAGCCAATCTTTTTTAGAATTTTTGAAAGATAATGTACCAGCTATAGTCCTTATGACTAAGGGAACTCCACCACACCTTTCCAAAATCTGCTTTCCTATTTCCACAAACTCTGAACTTGTTGAATCTGTAGATCTCTGCTCAAATGCTATCTCTTTGAACAAAGACCAAGCATCATCATCAGACAAGCCTTTTAAAACATGGGGTTGACATTTACTAGTAATCTTTGCTACCCTTAAAGAGCGAGTAGTTACTATTATCCTACTCCCTTTAGCCCCACCCATCAATAACTTCTTTAAGCTAACCCATTGTTCCCACTCTTCATTCCAAATATCATCCAAAACAAGTAAATACTTTTTCCCATGAATTTCACCTCGAAGTTGTTTTTGCAATTGATCCATTTCGAGATTTTGATCAGGTGCATGGTTAGCTACAGATTTGATAATGTTTTTCACTATTATTTTCAAATCAAAAATATTTGAAACACACACCCATATCCTCAACTCAAAATGATCTTTGACCATGCCATAAATAAACTGTGCCAGCGCGGTCTTCCCTAACCCTCCAAACCCCACAATTGGAATGATACAAACATTCTCTTCACTTTGAAACTCTAATACGAGTTTTAGAAGAGCTGCTTTATCATCTTCCCTCCCTATTATTTCATCTTTAAGCACATAAGAGTGCGTTCGCTGCCTCTTTTTAGACATGAAAGAGGTTTCCACGAGACGATCACGCTCTACCAAGTTGAACATCTTGGCCTCACTTCCAATGGAAGTTAACCTCGCCTTAATGGCCTTAATTTGACGTCCCATTTTGAGACCATAAACAAACTGGTTTGAGCTTGAAAAGAAAAGGCGTACCTCTTTTGTCAGCTTGTTCCCATTGAGTAGATCTTTTCGCAAAGCTTCGGTAGAGAAATCATCGAGCAAGTCATCAGCATCATAAAGTGCATCTTTCAGCTTTTCAAGCCAATTTTTGACGAGGTTGCTGGTCATTGATTGTTCTTCGGCATCAAGAAGTACAGCTTTGATTGTGGAGATGGTGTTTTTGAGGTCCTCAATGTCATCTTTGAAATTCCACCATAGTCCAATTTGAGAGAGAGCAAGGGAGCTCAACTTACTAGCGAGCCCTCCGGCTATGTCAAAAGCAATTGCTTCGGCCATTGATGGTTGAACCCAAAATCAAGTGAAATGATTCGAACAAGATGAAGTGCAATACATACAGCTAGAGTCTATGGTATTTTATAGATGTCACCACCCACCAACAAGTAATAATTAAATAAAATCTCATTTTCTTGGTTTATTAAAAAATTTTGAGCAGTTTTCAATTTCTGTATTTAACCTTCATTCCATCCTGTGATGGAAACGTGAATTATAAATAATGATTAGCGCAACTCGAATCTTAATTATATATGAGACGATAAATATTTTTAACTATTAAACTAATACACGGGATTCTATTTTAATGGAGAAATTAACCGGTGATTAAATTAAAATATATATATCAATGACTATAATATTAGTGTCCTAAAACTTAATTTACTATTAAAATAAATATTGTCTTTTAAAAAAATAAATATTATCAATCACTCACCTTAAATTGAGTCAAAAACTTAATTAATTGGGCAGCTAAAATCTTACATGTATTTGTTTATTGTAAGTGTGATTGATGATTTTGATTTGTTAGTCAAACTTTATTTTAATATTTATGGTGCTTATGATTTGTTATGGTGAAAGATACTTTATTATAAGTTAAATATTATTTTAACATTATCATCTAGATATGTATGATAACATAAGACAATTTCAAATGTTTATATGGACACTTGGTAACTGCTGATGTTATACGTTGACTTTTAATTATTGTTTATTAGTATAGTTTATCTGTGCTTCCTATTAGGATGGTTTTTTTTTATTTGTGTTAAATTATAGAATAAAAATTTGAATATTAAAGTATGTTCTAAAATTTTATATGCTTCGTGCGTTTGAAATTTAATCTCGTAACTTTACTTTTCAAATTTAAAAATCAGTTTTTAAATTATATATAACTACATAATATTTTGATTGAAAAGTTAATGATATTAACTATTTGGACTAATCAATAACATTATAAACATATAGAGACCAAATTACACTATAAATGAAAATATAAATATCAAATTTAAGTATAATAGGGAGACTAAAATTAAAATTTAACCATTTTCATAATGCAAAGAAAAAGAAAGAAAGCACAATCACGTGTCAATAAAGGAAGGCCTTTAATTTAAAGGTTAAAATATACTCTAAGTCTCTATACACTTTGTATATTTGAAAATTCAAGTCCAATAGCCATTATCGTTAAATTTTTTCTAACCATGTAACTGTTACATTGGTTGAAAAAATTGATTAAGAATTTTTTTTTAAAAACACCCCTTCGAACTTCAATTTCAAATATTTGTATTCTACAAGGCATACTTAATATAAAAATTATTTTTGATAAAAAAAGTTTTCAGATAAGATAATACATTCAAGTTAAACAATTAATAGGATCTCCATCCAAATGGTTAGGAAGCAATTCTGTTGACTATTTTTAACAACAAAAAAGTCTTTTCTCTAATATCACCTATCCTTAAATAATAATTAAATAAAAATATCATTGTCTTGCTCTTATTTATAAATTGTGCAGCTTTTAATGTCTATTTCTTGATAATAGAGAAGAGCAAGTTGTGCAAACTTTTCAATTAAGGTTGGGTGGGAATTATAATTCACACAACATTCTCTTAATTGTTGTAATAACAACGATATCAATTAAATTATTAATGTCGGAGAACGTGGATTTGAATATACTAAAATGTGTTATCTTCAGTTATAAGAATTTATAATGAAATTGATGTTAAAAAAACGTGAAATTTTATCTCAAACTTTGAAAATAGTTAAACACTAATTTGAATGATATGATTTCAATTTTTACATATAGATTAACAAAGTTGAAAAATAATGTAGGATATCATTTATGTTATCCTGTGTTAAAATACTATATCGAACATCGAAAGACAACAATATATTTTTTCATGACAACTTGTGAATGGAACGTAAAATCATTTTAAGATTTAAACTATATAGTTTTAATACACGGATGAAATTAAAAAATCCCAAGTTTCATCATTCAAATTTCGAACTCTCTTGTTTGAAAACTGTAACAAGAAGGAATTAATGAAGGATGATTGATATGTTGGGACATATTTCACCAACTTTACTTGTAATTTTATTTGAATCTGCATCACTAGTCTCCTTCCTGCTACTGATTCAGCTAGATCATGCATTAAATCATGCATTTTACATTCCATACCCCAATATTCACATTCTTTCAACTAAATCATTAAAATACCCAAGCCCCATCTGCTCAAGAAATTCACTTGGATTCAATTGTTTTACGAAATCTTGTACAATCCAAAATTGAACAAGAGTTTATACATAAATTTCATGATATTTTCGATATTGTCGGCAATAAATAAAGCAATGCATGACTAAATTTACTGTTTAAAGATTTTTTTAAATAAAAAATTAAAAAAGAAATTAGAATGGGAAGTATTATGGTAGGCGTAGGTTGAAATTATAAAATGAAAATCAGAACATGTGATGTAGAGAGAATTAGGTGACGTTTGGCTCTCAACATAATCATCACCCACTACCAAATTTTCAGTGGACATATCATCGGAACCAAACTAACCCCACCTTCACCATTGCTGTGTTCATATCATCCATCTTTAACCACCTCAATCATTGAGGTTAATTTTTTCTCTTTACAGATTCATGCTCCCAATAAAACTCCCTGTACAAATTTTGGGCAGGGAAAACATAGCAGCAAACAGAGAACCAGAGCAGCCAACAAATATAGGTTCAAAGTTAAAGAAATAGAGTCACCAAGCATGACGATGGGGGTAACAAACTGAAGAGGGGTGTTAATAACACCACTCAAGATCAACTTTAATGACCATGTGGGCATCACCAAGCATCTATATATTTTTGTACTTAATAAGTATATTAATTTTATTAATTCTTTTAATATTAAACCTTAAAACCCCATAAACAAAATGTTGGGTTTTGGTTGGATAAGCTTTAAACCTTTCAACCATTCATTTTTTTAGTGAATAGATGCAAGTGGCACCAAATTGTAAAAGGCCAATGGGTGTGGCCTTTTTTAGCAACTATACGAGAAAATTCAATAATTAATCCCCTTTTTTTTAATTTATCATAATTTTATTTCTTACTATATAAAAAATTAGTAATTAATCCAGTTGAATAACAATGTTAAATTCTATTATTAAATCGTTAATCTAAAATAAAATTTTAACCGTCGTTTCATACAAATCAAGACAAAAATCAAATATTTATAATTCTCGATTTTCACATCATAATTTCTCTATTTTTATTTTTTAAAATATTTTAATGGAAAATTGAAAATAATATAAGAAAAGGATAACACAAAAGAGGAAGACCAATCAATTTGAGAGATGTATATCTCTCTAAAGCTGTGGTTTCCATGTATTTGCTCATCTAACCAAACGTCAACCATCATATATTCAAAGTCTTCAGAAAAATATAAATAGGGTAAATTATAAAGTAGTCATTTTTGTTTGTCTTAGATTACATTTTAGTCACTTATGTTTGAAATATTACGTTTTAGTCACTTATGTTATCGTTTTGTTATGAAATGATCACTCTACCGTTAAGCTCCGTTACCTCCCTAACAACGGCCCTACGTGGCAGTCCAAATGGGTTTTAAATGTCAACTTAGATATCCTACGTGGTAGTCCAAATTAAATTTATTTAATTAAAAACCTATTTTCATCCCAACAACTGAACATCCAAGTTGGCATTTAAAACCCATTTAGGCTGCCATGTAGGACTGCCGTTAGAGAGGTAACGGAGTTTAACGGTAGAGTGGCCACTTCGTAACAAAACGATAACATAAGTTACTAAAATATAATGTGAGGCAAACAAAAGTGACTATTTTTATAGTTTACACATATAAATAAGCATTTTTTTTTCTATTTTTATTAATATTAACTAATTTATGCATACGTATGGTGTTTTATGTTTTTCTATCAAATCATATAATAATTGAGTTTTTTTTAAATTTAATAATCGAGATTAAGTATTATTTTCTTTTTATATCATTTATTGGAATATAATTGTTATCCTTTACTTGTAAAATTATCAAATAATTATACTAATAAATGAACACAAAATACCTTATTAAATATGTTAATATTTCAATTAATCTAAAGTAAGATACAACAATAAATACATATAAAATAATTAAAGATTTTATCATTAAATTTATAAACACTTTACATTATATATTTCATTAACAATTTATATACGACAAAATTTCTTTGTAAATTGCATTTTGCTTTCTCTACTCAAAAAATAACAAATTAGTCTCTGTATGTTAGATCAAAGAGCAAATTGATTCTTTCTATTAAAAATTTCATCCAATTGTACTTTTAAAAATTGGCATGACTAACGGAATAACTAAACAATGACACATAACATTCCATGTATACCTCATGCTAAAATACAGGTACTCGTTTTTAACAGTACAACTGAATAAAATTTTAACAAAAAGAATAGTTTGCTCTTTGATCTAACATACATAGACTAATTTACTTATTTTTTAAGTAAATGGGGTAAAATGTAATTTGACTCTTAATATGAGAACCTCCATGATACTTTTACCTACGCGGGTCTATAATACGTTAAATAATTTATTTTTTAAATAAATTACATTAATAGTTACTTAACTATTTTTTTTTTCACTTAACTATTTAATTTTTGAAATCGAGACTCAATTTAAATACCTTTTAACCAACAAGAATTAATTTACACGTTTTTTAAATGTAACATAAAAACATTCACGATACTTTCCCCTACAAATCTATAATACATATTTTTTAATTTATTAAACATATATTTTCGCAAGAAGCTAATAACACACACTAAATACAATTCCATCACTAAATCCTCACACAATCACCAAAAAGAAACCCAATAACTTCCAAATCCACCATGTCCGGTAGCAAAGACTGTGGCGGCCACCACAAATCCCCCGGGAAAAATTTCCGGCGAGTCATCGCTTGTATTCTAATCCTCCTCCTCCTCATTCTCATCACAATTTTACTCATATGGGCAATCCTTCGTCCTAGCAAACCCAACTTCACTCTCCTCGACACCACCGTCTACGCCTTCAACGCCACCACCGTCAACTTCCTCACTTCAAACTTTCAAATCACCGTCCGTTCACAAAACCCAAACGACGATATCGGTATTTATTACGACCGGCTCGACGTTTACGCTACTTACCGGAACCAAGAAATAACACTCCGGACTCGATTCCCACCAACGTACCAAGGCCATAATGACGTCAATATTTGGTCACCTATAATATATGGTACAATGGTACCGATCTCACCGGAATATTCCGTCGCATTGGGTGCTGAACAGATGGCCGGGTGTGTTTTTTTGGTGATCAAGATTGATGGACGATTGAGATGGAAAGTGGGGACTTTGGTAACTGGGAGGTATCATATTCATGTAAGGTGTCCGGCTTATATTACGTTTGGGGAACAAAGCGACGGCGTTTTGGTCGGAGAAAATGCTGTTAAGTTTCAGTTCTATAGTAGATGCAGTGTTAGCTTGTGAAGAAGAAGAAGCAAGTAACGCCGTTAAGTATATGGCTTTGTTTATCTTCGTTTTAAATTTGTTTCCCTCGTTTTCTATTTGACGCCGTTAAATTTTTATTTGGGTAAACTACATTTATAGTCATCCATCTATTTTTCTTTTCTTTTTTGGTCACCCAACTATGAAAAGTTACAAAATGATCACCCAATTATTAGTAAGTTTTTTTTTTTCACCCAACTATGAAATATACTAATAGTTAGGTGACGATTTTATAATTTTTCATAATTGAGTGACCAAAAAACAAAAAAAAAAATTAGTTTGGTGACTACTAATGTAGTTTACCCTTTTTAGGTTAAAATATGCCTTAAGTCCTTATACTCTTCATAAATTTAGAATTTAGTCCTTATACTTTTATTTACAAGAATTTAGTTATTTTACTTTTCAGATTTCAAAATTTAGGTCCAAATGTTAACATTGTTACTTTTTTTGTTGAATTTGTTAGTGTGATATTTTGAAATAAAAAAAATACTCACTTGCTAGCCATGTAACTAAGAATTTGACGTTTTAATGAACTTGAATTAATAAAATAATTTGAACAGTGTTAACAATTGGACTTGAATTTTGAAATCTAAAAGATAGAGGGATTAAATTTTAAAAATAAAAGTATACAAACTAAATTTCAAATTTACAAAGAGTATAAAGGAGATTTTAATTTTGTTATAGTAAATGGGGAAATAGCAAAAGAAAAATGGCAATTAATATGTGAACAAAATCTAAATGTATGAAATTTCTAAAAAATTGTGTGATTAATAAAATAATTTTCCCATACATTATACTTTATTTTGATTAATTTTTTTCCAGAATTTTTTATAGCAGAATTTAACCTTATTTCTATCGAGCAACACAATTTTAGAGATTAAAAAAAAAATTTACATTTCCATGTAATATTTAATGTATATGTTTTATCGTACTGCTTTTTTAACACTTTTTTTCAACTTGATTCTTTTTTCTAATAGTCCATATTTTATGCGTAAATTATAGATTTAGTTCGCGTGTTCTCATTTGATATACATTTTAAATTATAAAATTTCAATCTTGACTAAAACGATAGCAGTTAAATTTGTTATGTCTAAAAATTTGTTATCGGTCTCAAACTATGCATAAGTTGTGCGTTCAGTTTTCATTTTTTTAATTTAATACTTTTTAATCCTTACAATATTTCGAACTTTGAAATCTCAATATTGTACCATTTAATTCATTAATTAAAATAATATGGTTTTTTCTTGCAAGTATTATGTCTAAATATTAAGTTGGTAAGGCATAACACGTAATAATATATTTGTTGTATAAAATTTTGAAAATAATTGAATTTAACTTAATAAATTTAACAATTATCATTTTAATAAATATTAAAAATAACTAATTAAAATATAAAAATTTAAAAAATAATTTAAAATTTAATTCATAAGTTAAAATAATGGCTAATTTTAAAATGGGTGGTCTAAATTATAGTTGACATAAAATAGATAAGAAACAAAGAAAATGATGGGTTGAAGCCGTCTTATTCAATGCATTATATATTTTCTTTTTCAATTATAGTTTGGACCTATTTTTTTTTTTATTCTTATAATTAATTTAAGAATTTTATTTAATGTTATACAATTAGCAGTTAATGAATCAAACGATATCGTATTATTATATTTTTAATGAATAAATAATTTTGCCTTTTCATAAAGTGATATTATTGTATTATAATATAATTATATGATACATCAAATATAAGAATCCATTAATTTAATATCTTAAAAGTGTGTATTTACAAGAATCTAAGTTTTTTTTTTTACCTAAATATTATATTTTCCTTTTTCTTTAAAAACAAATATAAAAAATTATTAATTTCATAATAAATGTAGCATTCTACCACTTGGTCCACTAGTTGGTGCATGATTTATTTATTCAAAAAGTGAGGCTAAAAAATCCTTTCCTTAAAAAGAAAATACAAAAATTAAGGTTCGCAAACATCAATTTTTTAAATTGATATGGTGCAACAACTTACATGGGCTTAATTGCAATTTTTTTTAAACATTTCACATACATCATGGGTTAAGGTATTTTATTATAGATTGTATCAAATTAGTTTATCTATTATTAAATTAGTCCTTATAATGTAAGGACTTCCCAAGTACTTTCACCCTTATATATGTACTTCAATCTTATTTTGGGATGAGATTGAACAATTGAAAAAGGTAAGGGTTGAAAAAGATAAAAACAAAAGAAAATAGCGCATTAAATTATAATTATATACAAAATGGTTCCCTCCACATTTATCCGAACAAAGATTTTTCTACTCTCCCTTTCTAACTTTTAAACTAAAATTCTCACTTTTCACCAAAAAAAAAAACCAAAACTCTCACTTTCTCTCTCTTCCCATTTCCCCCATTCCAATTATACCCCTGTAACACCTTAAACTCGGCTTAGACTTTACAGCCGAATCTAGAGAAATTATATTAGTTTGTTTAAAATCTCAGAAGTTTTAATCCCACTTTAGAAACCATACGTTCTGAAAATATTAACTTTAAGCAAAACACATATACATTATTTTTGGAAAATTACACGCAGAACATATTTTACAGAAAACTCCTAACCTGATCTTGTTTGAAAACTTCTAACTTAAGTGCGCGTTTTGAAATTATTAATATGGCAAAGCTCTTACATATTTTTTTTTTAAAAAAAAAAAGACTAATACTTTTATAGTTTTATGTCACAGTAAAACCATCAAGTCACGTGGTAGCGAATTTTAATTTTGAAAATCGGTTTCGAATTTGATAAACTGTACCTTATCATCGTTTTACGTTAAAAACACCAAAATTTGATGGAAACGAACAGAAACCATAAAACAAATTTACAAACTAAAAGATCAAAAGTAATGTAATAGCCCATTTTGCCCGGGTGTGAAAATAAACCAGAATAAAATAAAAGTCCGTCTTTACAGTCCATTTTACAAAACTAATAACCCATTACTAGCAAAATGCCCAAAACCCACACTTAAACCTGTGACCCAAACCTGACCCCATACCCATTACACCCTTAGCCCAACCTATAGCCCAAACCTAATGGCCCAACATTTGTTCAGAAACTGGAAACCTTGAAACCCTAGGTTTCCAGTTGCGCCGCAAGGGTCAGAAACCCAATCGTCACGCCGCAATGTAGGGAGCCTAATCGTCACAGCTGGAGATGGATCGGCACACCTTTGCAGCCATCAGAATCCCCTCGATAGCGCCACCAGTCTCGGGCCTGGTCCTCACCGTGGAATCAACCTGCAAAGAAAGGAAAGAACACCGAAGCAAAAAAAGGAAACAAAATCGCAGCAAGGCGCAGATATGAAAAGATACGAAAAATATGTGTTTTCCTTTTTTATATATTAGTTTTGGGTTATAAAAACCCTGGTCAAAAACCTGTAAAGAGGAGGAAATTTTCTTGAGAGAAAATGAGAGATACAAACAAAAAAAAACATATAGAGAATTACATAAAAATCAATAGGCTCAAAGTGTTACCGAAAATCTACAGAGAAAT
Source organism: Gossypium sturtianum (assembly GCA_025698515.1). Lineage (NCBI taxonomy): Eukaryota > Viridiplantae > Streptophyta > Magnoliopsida > Malvales > Malvaceae > Gossypium > Gossypium sturtianum. The sequence goes on from CM046953.1 coordinate 152,305,417, forward strand.
AAAAGATTTCGTTTTCGCGAATGTGATTTCTTTTAATCTGTTGTTCTGTTTGTATTCCTTTATATATTTAATTTTGTCTTTCTATGTTGCAATATAACCATTATTTCGAAAGAAAAAAAGAAGAAAAGAGATTACTTGTTGACGACGGAAATCGGCGATCTAGACCTCTGGCCACCGGCCACGGAGGCACGTGTGGCGAGTGGCCCAGAGTGACGACGAGCAAAACGCGGATGAACCCCCCCTTTTTTTTCTTCCTCTTTCAGAGGATTCTAATTTTTTTTTAAAAAAAACCTAAACTAAATGATTTTTTTTAAAAAAAAACTAATATTTATAACTAAAACAGAACAGCGTCGTTTTTCACTGGTAGGACCCGCGCGTCGACCCGATGACCCGACAAAGATCCGCGTGTTTTTATGCTAATGGTTTATTTATTTATTTAGTCCTTCCGCAATTTTATCTTTTTTAAATCAGTCCGATTTGCATTTTTATTTTTATAAAATTAACCCTGACAGTTTGCTTTTATTACAATTGAATCTCCCGGATTATTTATGCATTATTATTATTATCACTTATTATATAAATTAACATATTATTATAATATGTAATTTAAATTTTTATTATTTTATTATAATTCTTTTTTATATTTTAAAATCATTACATATTTTTTTTATATACATTGTTTATATTGTTTATATGTATGTTTTTTTATTTACTCAAATTTACATGAAATATGTTCATAATTGAATTTATTGTTCATTATATTTGTATATACTTTATTATATTGGTAATTGTCTTAGTATAGGAATTCTTATTTGTTGTATTTTATGTAATATATTATTGTTTACATTAAATGTTAATGTATTGTAATTGCCTTTAATATGTATGTTGATGGTATGCAAATGCAATGTTGTTACATGGTTATTATTTAAATAAAAATCCATTTTTTTTTGCAAAACCATTATATTTTTTAAAAAAATAAGGCAATGTTTTGGTATTTAGAAATTCGGGAAATAGTGCCCTAACGTCTTCAAGGCGATTTTCCGTTTGACTAAATAACTAAATATTCTTTTTCAAGTTTTGTAAATCTCGAGATGATTTTGATTACGAAGGTTCTTAAATATCGTGTCCTAACGTACTGGATGTGATATTTACATTCCTTCGGAACAAGAAAGTCTCAAATTTTAATTTAAATTGCTCGAAGTCTCTTTAAGAAATCATACTTTTAAATACTTTTAAACTTCAAACATTTGGACATGATTCTATCGATTAGGTACCAATTTGTGGGCGTTATGAGGGTGCTAACCCTTCCTCATACGTAACCAACTCCCGAACCCGTTTTATTTTTCGTGGACCAAAATCAAATGTTTTAAATAAAACGTTTTACAAGGTGATCCAATCACACCTAAAAGGATTGGTGGCGACTCCCATTTTGTTTTTTTAAGTCGATCGTCATTTTTAAAACCCGATTTTAAAATGGTTTCGACAGCTTGGCGACTCCACTGGGGACCAATAAGAGAGTCAAGCCGTAAAATTGATAGTTTCATGTCCTTATGTTTGAAGTTTAAAAATCTGGTTTAAAAATTATGATCATTTTTATTTGCATGCGATTCTGTTTGTATATAATATTTCTGCATTGCATTGCATGACCATTACGGTCACACCCTTAAGTGGGGGTGAGAAGCTACTCCTTCGTGAGGTTTTCACCTCTGTGCAGGATAGTGAATCGCTTCCGGGATACATCCGTACCTATGTCTTCGTGAGGTTTTCACCTCCGTGCAGTCATAGGGAAATGTATTCCCTCGAATCAACTCGCTTACGTATGAGCCTATAATGGGTGAGGATCGAGAATCTGTGTTCTGTGTACCCCAACTTTAGATCAAAACCGCATATAGTAAACCCTAAGAACCCACCTTAGGTAGAGCTATGCCAAACTTTAGTAATTACCCGGATAGGTGTTAGTATATTTTACTTGTTTTATATTCTATTCTGCGGTACTAATTTGTTGTGTTTACTTTTGTGCATGTCATTTCATATTTTTAAGAAGTATCGATTTACGGTCAGTTTCTAAGATAGAAAGCTGGTTATGGAGAACGGATTCCTTGATAAAGTGGAGGACAATGCAGCCGTCCGTAAGTGGTCAGAGCAAACGCAACTAGAGAAAGGGGATAGTCTAACTGAGGGGCATACATCAGAGTTATGGGACTATGCTCGCATCAGTGTGACGCAGAATGATCTTCAGGAGTTGAGAGAGATATGGGATCAATGGAGCAAAGAGACCAAGCAGTTGTTTTACAGCAGCTGTGGGGACCTGCCATACTTGTTGGACATTCAGGTAGATCCACATTTATTTTGAGCTATTACTCAATATTGGAATCCAGCATATAGTTGCTTTGCTTTTGGAAAAGTTGATTTGGTACCTACGGTAGAGGAGTACACAGCCTTATTGCGATGTCCTAGAATTCTAGTTGATAAAGTTTACTTGAAGGTCTCTCTTCGTTCCGACCTTTACTCGAAGAAGTTGATGAGTATTACGGGGATGAGCGAGCAGTGGGTCACGTCTAGAATCAAGCAGAAAGGTGAAAGTAAGTGCATTCCTTGGAAAGCTCTAAAAGACTTGATCTTAGTACATCCCGATATGAAGAAGAAGATAAATGTTTTTGCTTTGAGCATATATGGGTTGGTAATTTTCCTAAGGCATTGGGATATGTGGATGAAGTCAAGTTTGTATATTTTTCATTGACTTGATAAACAAGTCACACCTGCTTCTCGCAATCTTGGTCGAGACATTCCGATCGTTGAGCGCATGTAGGAGAGTCATGGCGAAGGTAGATTCATAGGATGTGCGTGCTTTTGTTGGCTTGGTTCCACAAATTTTTGGAAGACGGATAAGGTTTCTTATCGGGTACTCTCAGAAAATTATTCGCCATTAAAGGAGATAGTGGCCACCCTGAGAAGAAACGATATATCGGAGGAAAATTGGACGGTGCTTCTAGGTAATCTTCATGACAAGGATGTTGAGTGGAAAGCCTCTTGGTTGATCCCTGATGAAGTTCTTTATCGATGTGGAAAACTTGATTGGGTGCCTTTACCTGGAATCTCGGGAGCTATTGGGTATGCACCATTACTCGTACTACGGCAATACAAAATAGGACAGTTTGTACCAGTGACATATAGGTTAGCTCAAAGTGAATTCTCATATAAAGGGGATAAGTATTAGAAAAAGATTCGAGAGATCTTTGAGGCGTGGCAGCAGGCTCGTCGTATGAAGATATTGACTCGAGGACCTATGACAACCCCAGAATACAGTGAATGGTTGAGTAGAAGGGTTAATGACAATCTCCCTATGCCAAGACTAGAAGGTGCTCGATCGATGGAGGAATATTTACGAGTAGTCCCATTAGAGTTGGAGATAATAAAACAGGATTTCGAAAGACAGAGTTCAGAGTTCGAAAAAATGATAGAAAAGCTCAAAGAATAGAAGATGTATTTGAAGCTAGATGTGGATGCTCAGAAATCAGAAACCGAGAAAGCAAGAAAGGAAAAGAGAAAGATTGAGGAAGATCGAGATAGCTTGAAGATCGAATATAAGAAGATGTGTCTATCGATGAAGAATGCTGGATTGGGAAAGACTTCTGAACAATGGCAACAAGAGGTCCAGGAGGAAAAGGCCAAAGCTGACTATTGGAAGAGAAAGTTTCAAGAAATGCAAGTGCAAAATGAGGCCAGTCAAAGTGAAAAGGAAGACTTAAAAGCTAGGGTAGCCGAACTTGGTCGGTCTCTCCATTACCATCGAAGTCGTAATTCAGTGATCGAGCTAAAGGAGAGCCTGAATAAGATCGAGGAGATGAAGAGCAAGATTGAAGAGTTAGAGGCAGCACTGCATGGTTGTGAACTTCGGATTGAGTTGCTTGAAACGAGAGAAGGGCGTTGGAAGGAAGAGCTTCACCATTCTCATAATCAAGTCAGAAACTGGGATTATCTCATGGGGGAAGCCATAGTTCAGATCCGAGAGGTAGCTGATCACCTACAGACTTTGGCAGTACAGGCCGATGTATTGAGCATGAAGTATGAGCTACAGTCAGAGCGTAACCAAGAGCTAGTTTTGTTACTAGGAAAAATTAAGACTTTAGGACTTAGGGCGAAAGCTTATTTGTACTCTATTTTATGTAAAAGAATTTGTTTTCTAATAAAGTTTTCTACAATGAAGTTGATCAGAATCGATGTCTCTATGCATTCATGCATTTGCATTACATAACATCATATGCATTCAAATCTATAGAGAGAGTCTAATTAGTTTAAATTATAGGAAAGAGAGAGAAAGAAAATCTGGAAGCTGAACACCCTTACGGTACATGAGCAAAGTCAAGGAAAATGGACCAAAGGATGGAACAATTCCAAAGAAAGATGCAAGACCAGATGCAAGAGCAGATGACAAAGCTCCAACAGGAAATGAGGGACCAAATGTTAGAGGCCCAAAAGAACATGATGGCCCAAATGGCTCAAATGATGAATGGGATAATGGATAAGGCAAAGGGTCCTATAATCAATGCTGAGGACAATGAGGACTTCCCACGAGGATTCACTCCAACACATGTGCAAGCGCAACATGAAGAATACCCTAGAAGGCCACCTGTCACAATAAGGCCTCAGCAAGGGCAAGCTGACATTGGAATGACTGCAAATTTTTAGGTTGGTATGGGATCCAACCCAGGAGACAACCCTATTAATCCTGTTGTCCCTGACTTGGACATGGCAGAGGGAGAGGGAATCAAAATTGAATCTACAAAACAGCTAGAAGATCGCTGTAAGTGGTTGGAGGAAAAATTTAAGGCTTTGGAAAACGCCGACCATCATCAAGAAATTGACGCAAAGGACTTGAGCTTGGTCCCAAATTTGGTGCTTCCTCACAAATTCAAGATGTCGGGATTCGAGAAGTACAATGGGACTACTTGCCCTGAAGCCCACATCACGATGTTCTGTAGACGTATGACGGGCTATATGAACAATGATCAACTTCTAATCCATTGTTTCCAAGATAGTTTGATAGGAGCAGCGTCTAGGTGGTACAACCAACTTAGTTGCGTTAACATTAGTTCCTGGAGGGACTTGGCCCAAGCCTTCATGAGACAGTACAACCATGTCACAGATATGACGCCTGACTGAATCATGTTGCAAAACATGGAAAAGAAGTCAAATGAGAGTTTCAGGCAATACGCGCAGAGATGGAGGGAGATAGCCATGCAAGTTCAACCACCTCTCCTGGAAAAGGAGACCACTATGTTGTTTATCAACACTCTAAAGGCGCCATTTATCACCCATATGATAGGAAGCACCACTAAGAGCTTCGTAGACATAGTTATGGCAGGAGAAATGATTGAAAATGTCATAAGGGGTGACAAGATCGAAGCGGGAAAAACCACTAGGAGACCTGCTCCTAGGAAAAAAGAGAGTGAGGTAAACAATGCGAGTACGTACAACAAAGGGTACTCAAAAGCGATTACTTATTAATCACCAGAAGTACTTATCGCTGGGACAGCAAAGGGTCGGCAAGACAAGAATCAGGTCCCAAACAAAATGCTGTCAAAATCCAATTTACGCCAATCCCTATGACGTATAAGGAGCTGTATGATACTTTATTAGAAGAACGCATAGTGTCCCCATACTATTTACAGCCAATGCAACTTCCATATCCTAAATGGTATGACTCAAACGCCTAATGTGATTACCATGCGCAGAGAGCGAAGGGGCATTCTATAGAAAAGCTCTGCATCGCCTTCAAAAGGGTAGTTGAGAGGCTTCTTAAATTGGAAGTTGTCAAGCTTGAGGACATGCCCAGTACGGCGAACCCATTACCCAATCATGGAGACAATGGGGTAAATACGATTGGGGAGGATCGTATAAGAAGGACTAAGGGGTATATCTCGGATGTGAAGACCCCATTGAGAATAATTTGGAGGGAGATGGCAAGATGGGGACTAATAAAATCAAGTCTCGAAGAAAAAATTAAAGAACCAAGGAACTATTGTGAGTTCCACAAAGTTGATGGACATGAGATCCAAGATTGTGCTCAGTTTAGGATATTGGTATAGAGCCTTATGGAAAATAAGGAGTTGGAGTTTTGTGAAGAAGGTTCAGAAGGAGGAAATATACACGCAACCGAAGAAGAACTGACAAATCAAAAAGTCAATTGTCCAAGGGTCATTATTTCCCGACCGAAGAATACAGAAGGCGGAGCACAAATTACGCCTAAAGTGATAATTCAGAGACCTGTGTCCTTTCCTTACAATGATAACAAAGCTGTACCATGGAATTACAATTGTAACATAACGACACCGAAAGTAGTAATTGCAGCTAGCACTTCCAAGGAGGTCCAAAGAGAGGGATTCTATACGCGAAATGGAAGACGTTACGACTCAGTAAACGTCAGAACGGAATCAGTAAAGTCAAAGGATGTGCCTGTTGAGCCAGAGAAAGAATTTGATACCCTTATCAACATACCTGTAAAGGAGGAAGAGGCTAAGGAATTTCTAAAATTCCTAAAGCACAGTGAATACAGTGTGGTAGAACAGTTGCACAAACAACTGGCTCGTATTTCAGTGCTAGCCTTACTCTTAAGTTCGGATGTTCATCGTGAGGCTTTAATGAAAGTGCTGAATGAGACTTATGTTACTAAAGATATATCTGTCAACAAGCTTGACCGATTAGTTAGTAACATAAGTGCTGATAACTTTTTTTCCTTCAATGATGATGAAATTCCACCTGGGGGTATGGGGTCAACTAAAGCCTTGCACATTACCACTCGTTGCAAGGGATACACTCTGCCAAGTGTATTAATTGACAATGGATCAGCTTTGAATGTCTTACCCTTGTCAACTTTGAAGAGGTTACCGATAGACAGTTCTCACATGAAGACATGCCAGAACATAGTGAGAGCATTTGACGGCACTAAAAGAAGGGTAATGGGGAGAATTGACATACCATTGCAGATTAGGCCAAATACATATGAGGTGGATTTTCTGGTGATGGATATAAAACCTTCATACAATTGCTTGTTGGGAAGGTCTTGGATTCATTCGGCAGGGGCAGTGCCCTCATCTCTTCATCAAAAACTGAAGCTGGTAACGAACGGTCGGCTAGTCACTATAAATGCAGAGGAAGACATTATAGCGACTGTTACTAATGGCGTACCATATATAGAGAAGAATGAGGAAGCCATTGAATGTTCTTTCAGGTCCTTAGAGTTTGTCAATACAACTTTCATCTCGGAGGGAAGTGAAGTCCCAGTGCCCAAGATATCCAAGACAACGAGGATGGGCTTACAGATGACGGTGGGAAAATGAGCCCTACCAGGGAAAGGATTAGGCAGATACCTCCAAGGGGAAATTGGAGTGCCAATACTGAAGGAGAAGAGGGATCGTTTTGGCTTGGGTTTCAAGCCGGATGTTAGACAAAGAAGGAAGGACATAGAGAAGAAGCAGGAGAAGAGAAGGGCACGCTTGAATGGAGAAGATGTCCAGTGGGAACTAATGATATTTCCGCACATATCCCAGACCTTTGTATCAGGAGGGATAATTCACCCTGAGAGAGGGTTATTGGAAAGTCCTCACATCAATGCCATACATGAGGAAGGAATGGAACAAAGGAACCCGATGGGCATTTGCCCTTATGAACCTGGAAGCGTTCTGGACAATTGGACTGCAGAGGAGCTCCCTGTAATTTTTAGGAATTATACATAGTAATATTCATAACGCTTTGTTGTTTTTTAGCCTAGGAACGATAAAGATCTCTTTGTGAAATAGGCTTATGTTCAGAACTTATTATTTCAATAAAATACATTTTGGATAATTAACTTGAGTAAATATTCTTTCATTTCATTCTTTGGACATTCTAATTTCCTCCTAAATGGTATATTTTTTCATTCATATCATGTGAATATTTGTCCTCAAATTCATTAGTTCTTTGTACATTCTTTCATACCCATTATAGGTCATTAGATATCAATGAAATGAGCGACGATAATACGGATCCAGAGGACTATTTTGACCAAGACATGTGTTTAGAAGAATCTCAGGATTTTGAAGATGACCGAGATTGTGACCTATCTCCAGATTTGTTAAGAATGGTAAAGCAAGAGGAGAAACAGATTTTGCCCCATGAAAAAGAAATAGAGAATATAACTTTGGAAGAAGGGAAGGTTGTGAAAATTGGGATGCATATAACCAAGGAGACGAGACAAGACCTTATTGAGTTATTGCGAGAACTCAAAGATGTCTTTGCGTGGTCATACCAAGATATGCCTGGGTTAAGTACTAATATTGTGGTACATCGCCTTCCCATCAGAGAAGAATGCAAGCCAGTTCAGCAAAAGCTACGAAGGATGAGGCCTGATATAGTATTGAAAATAAAAGAAGAAGTCCAGAAACAGTTTGATGTTGGTTTTCTACAAGTGGTCAAGTACTCAGAATGGGTCGCCAACATCATTCTTGTCCCCAAGAAGGACGAAAAAGTTCGGATGTGTGTAGATTACAGAGATCTAAATAAAGCTAGCCCAAAGGACAATTTTCCTTTGCCGCACATCGATACGTTGGTGGATAATACGGCAGGATTTTCATTGTTTTCCTTCATGGATGGTTTTTCAGGATACAATCAGATCAAGATGCACCCAAAGGATATGGAGAAAACTACCTTCATAACACTGTGGGGTACCTTTTGCTATAAAGTAATACCTTTCGGACTAAAGAATGCTGAGGCAACATATCAAAGGGCCATGGTTACCTTATTCCACGACATGATGCACAAGGAGATTGAGGTGTATGTTGATGATATGATTGCCAAATCTCGAACAGAAATAGAACACATTGAAGTCTTGAGGAAGTTATTTCTGAGATTGAGGAAATTTCAATTGAAACTCAATCCGACAAAGTGTACCTTCGGAGCTCGATCAGGAAAGTTACTGGGATTTGTGGTCAGTAAGAAAGGAATCGAAGTTGACTCAAGCAAGGTCAAAGCAATACAAGAATTACCTCCACCGCGCACTCAGAAAGAAGTCTGAGGTTTTCTTGGAAGGCTGAATTACATTGCTCCGTTTATTTCACAATTAACTGAGAAATGTGATCCCATATTTCGTCTTCTCAAGAAACACAATCCAGGTATATGGGACGATGAATGTCAGAGAGCTTTTGACAAAGTCAAAATGTATCTGTCAAATGCACCAGTATTATCTCCGCCTAATCCAGATAAGCTATTAATACTGTATTTGTCAGTATTTAACAACTCCATGGGATGTGTTCTAGGACAACACGATGAGACAGGAAGAAAAGAAAAAGGCGATATACTATCTTAGCAAAAAGTTCACTGATTGTGAAATGAGGTATTCGTCAGTCTAGAAATTGTGTTGCGTTTTGATTTGGACAACTCGGAGATTGAGACAGTATATGCTATATCATACAACTTGGTTGATTTCTAAGCTTGATCCGTTAAAGTACATAATGGAGTCCACTGCTTTGAATGGAAGAATGGCTAGATGGCAGATTTTGTTATTTGAATTCGATATAGTCTATGTGAACCAAAAGGCTATAAAAGGAAGTGCGGTAGCAGAATTCTTGGCTAGTAGAGCTTTGGAAGATTATGAACCCTTGAACTTTGATTTCCCAAATGAGGAGCTGATGTATGCGGAAAATATTGAAGATTGTCGGTGGAAACTGAATTTTGATGGAGCATCGAATGCTATGGGAAACAGAATTGGGGTAGTCTTGGTATCCCCTGGTGGTGACTATTATCCATTCACATGCAGATTGGATTTTGACTGCACAAATAACATGGCAGAATATGAAGCATGCATCATGGGACTTCGAGCAGCCCTAGAACGCAAGATCAGAGTGCTAGAAGTATACGGAGATTCTACCTTGGTAATTTACCAGCTTAAAAGAGAGTGGGAGACAAGAGATCCCAAACTAATTGATTACCGAAAAATAGTTCTGGGATAGATTGAGGAATTTGGTGACATTACCTTCAATTACCTTCCACGCGATGAAAATCAGATGGCAGATGCATTGGCAACCTTGGCTTCTATGATCAAAGTAAACAGACCAGAAGATATGAGGCCTATTCAGATGAGTATTGTCGAAGTTCCAGCCCATTGTTATGACATAGAGGAAGAGGAAAGAGATGATCATCATTGGTATCAGAATGTATTGCGATACGTGAAAAATCGCGAGTACCCGGAGAATGCCACTGAGAATGAGAAAAGGACTTTAAGAAGAATAGCCTCTGATTATGTCTTGGATTGAGATATCTTATACAAAAAGGGAAAAGATTAAGTGCTATTGAGATGTGTTGATGCTGTTGAAGCTAAGCAAATCCTTGAAGAAGTTCATGAGGGCGTTTGTGGAACACACGCTAATGGATTCACAATGGCCAGGCAAATAATGAGATTTGGATATTATTGGTCTACCATGGAAGGAGATTGTATTAACTATGCCAAGAGATGTCATAAATGCCAAATTTATGGAGACAAAATTCATGTGCCTCCGTCACCTTTGCATGTTATGACTTCCCCATGGCCTTTTTCAATGTGGGGCATGGATGTTATTGGGCCAATCTCACCAAAAGCTTCGAGTGGACACCGATTCATCTCTGTGGTAATTGACTACTTCACGAAATGGGTAGAGGCTGCTTTATATGCTAGTGTCACTAAATCAGCAGTTAGTCGATTCTTGAAGAAGGAGATTATTTGTCGGTATGGAATGCCCGAGAGGATCATATCGCATAACGCTACCGAATTTGAACAACAACTTGATAACAGAAATTTGTAGCCAATTTGGGATCAAGCACCACAATTCGTCTCCATACCGACCAAAAATGAATGGGGCAGTGGAAGCAGCTAACAAAAACATCAAGAAGATAGTGGGGAAGATGACTGAGACTTATAAGGATTGGCATGAGAAACTACCGTTTGCACTCTATGCTTATCGGATGTCTGTCAGAACCTCAACTGGGGCAACGCCTTTCTCATTGGTTTATGGGATGGAGGCTGTTCTACCTATTGAAGTGGAAATTCCTTCTCTTCGAGTTTTGTCAGAAATAAAGCTGGATGAAGCTGAATGGATTCAGGCTAGGTATGATCAGTTGAATTTAATTGAAGAAAAGAGGCTAAGAGCTATTCGTCATGGTCAGATGTACCAGAAACGAATGATGCGGGCCTATAATAAGAAAGTTCGCCCAAGAGAGTTTCATGAGGGGGACCTTGTATTGAAAAAGATTCTTCCCATACAAAAGGACTCTAGAGGAAAATGGATGCCGAATTGGGAAGGACCATATGTGGTGAAGGAGGCTTTCTCTGGAGGAGCACTCATCTTGACCGAAATGGATGGAAAAAGTTTACCCAATCCTATGAACTCAGATTCAGTAAAGAAATACTTTGCTTAAAAAGGAGAAGAAGCCAAAGTGAAAACCCGCAAAGGGCGCTTTGAGTTTTCAAAAAAAAAAAGAGAGGCCAAGGCGAAAACCCGCAAAGGGCGCCTTGAGACCAAAGGGGTTTTGAGTTGAAAACCTGAAAAGGGCGACTCAAATTCTGAATGGGCGCACAGTCATCTCGCTACAAAACAACAATGAAAGGAAAAATGTCGCATATTGGGGCATTAACAAAATACTTTGGGTCTTCTAAACGCATGTTGAACTCAAGGCAGTCTTCATAAAGTTTGTATATGGAAGCTCAATCGGCGATATCTAGGGCATCTGATTTTTGTCTTATTCATTTTACTATCTTTGGATTCTTTTTCTTCTCAAAGATATGTTCTAATTAATTTTTCTTTGTATTCTTTTTACAAATTTATTCAAATTTTAACCCTTCTTTTGAGATCAATTTGTTACCCATAAATGTGTTGCACTGAGATAATGATTGACGAACTAATAATTTCACAAAAAGAAGTTTTACATATTACTTTGGAAATTTCTAGATAATACAAGGAGCCAAAACAAGACAATTGCTTAGAATTTCCATGTACATAGAAATATTTGAGAAAAAAAAGTCTGGATAGAGACTATTTCTCTGAATTCTTTGTCCAATTGATAAGAGGATGTGATGTCATCGGATCATAACACTTGGGGGTGGTGCGATGAACTAAGAAACCTTGAATTGCGATGGAATGGGTTGATTTCGAAATAAACCCTATACCTTAAATTTGCAGATGGGTCGGATTGAAAGAGTTTTTGATCCTCATTGTGGTAAAGATTGTACAAGCCTCGCATTTTCAAGATTCAAGCAGAGTTGTTAAGCAAAACATGATTGATGAACAAAAATAAAGAACAAATGAGTGATAACACCTAGAGTAGGAAACATGCTCATAACATTTTTGTATCATAGTAAATTTCATTAGGTGCATTCCGGTCATTACATTCTAATCCTAAGGAATCATTTTCATGACATGTTGCATTCATGTCACTCATAATACATGAAACCGAGTCTACAGGACATGTCCTTCAGTGGACGGTGTAGCGATATCGGTAAATTTTCAGATTTGACATTCCTGAAGTTGCAGGAAGCAGGTCGAATACATCAATCTGGTGATCCCTGAGTTTGCAGGGATCAGATTGAAGATAGCAGATTTGACATTCCTGAAGTTGCAGGAAGCAGATCGAAGACATCAATCTGGTGATCCCTGAGTTTGCAAGGATCAAATTGAAGATAGTAGATTTGACATTCCTGAAGTTGCAGGAAGTAGATCGAAGACATCAATCTGGTGATCCCTGAGTTTGCAGGGATCATATTGAAGATAGCAGATTTGACATTCCTGAAGTTGTAGGAACCAGATCGAAGACATCAATCTGGTGATCCCTGAGTTTGCAAGGATCAGATTGAAGATAGCAGATTTGACATTCCTGAAGTTGCAGGAAGCAGATCGAAGACATCAATCTGGTGATCCCTGAGTTTGCAGGGATCAGATTGAAGATAGAAGATTTGACATTCCTGAAGTTGCAGGAAGCAGATCGAAGACATCAATCTGGTGATCCCTGAGTTTGCAGGGGTCAGATTGAAGATAGCAGATTTGTCATTCCTGAAGCTGCAGGAAACAAATCAAAGACATCAGTCTGGTGATCCCTGAGTTTGCAGGGATCAGATTGAAGATAGTAGATCTAATAATTCCTGAGTTTGCAGGAAGCATGTCAAAGATATCAATCTGGTGATCCCTGAGTTTACAGGGATCAGATTAAAAATATCAGATTTGATCTCCCTGAGTTTGCAGTGGAGCAGATCAAAAGATAGTGGATACTGCCTTTATGAAGTTGAAGCTATCAAACTCACTGAAATCAAGATCCAAGGCTGTTGAAGTTACAGTTCGGATTGGAAGTCATTTGAAGAAAATTAGGATCAAGAAGTCGAGGCTCGGCCAAAACTGGGCAAAATTGGTCCTTTTATAGTCTTTGCTTTATTCTCGTTACACGACAATGAGCAAAGAGGGGCAGTTGTAATAGCCCATTTTGCCCGGGTGTGAAAATAAACCAGAATAAAATAAAAGTCCATCTTTACAGTCCATTTTACAAAACTAATAACCCATTACCAGCAAAATGCCCAAAACCCACACTTAAACCCGTGACCCAAACCTGACCCCATACCCATTACACCCTTAGCCCAACCTATAGCCCAAACCTAATGGCCCAACATTTGTTCGTAAATCGAAACCTTGAAACCCTAGGTTTCCAGTTGCGCCGCAAGGGTCAGAAACCCAATCGTCACGCCGCAATGTAGGGAGCCTAATCGTCACAGCTGGAGATGGATCGGCACACCTTTGCAGCCATCAGAATCCCCTCGATAGCGCCACCAGTCTCGGGCCTGGTCCTCACCGTGGAATCAACCTGCAAAGAAAGGAAAGAACACCGAAGCAAAAAAAGGAAACAAAATCGCAGCAAGGCACAGATATGAAAAGATACGAAAAATATGTGTTTTCCTTTTTTATATATTAGTTTTGGGTTATAAAAACCCTGGTCAAAAACCTGTAAAGAGGAGGAAATTTTCTTGAGAGAAAAAGGAGAGATACAAACAAAAAAAAACATACAGAGAATTACATAAAAATCAATAGGCTCAAAGTGTTACCGAAAATCTACAGAGAAATAAAAGATTTCGTTTTCGCGAAGGTAATTTCTTTTAATCTGTTGTTCTGTTTGTTTTCCTTTATATATTTATTTTTATCTTTCTATGTTGCAATATAACCATTATTTCGAAAGAAAAAAAGAAGAAAAGAGATTACCTGTTGACGACGGAAATCGGCGATCTAGATCTCCAGCCACCGGCCACGGAGGCACGTGTGGCGAGTGGCCCAGAGTGATGACGAGCAAAACGCGGATGAAACCCCCCTTTTTTTTCTTCCTCTCTCAGAGGATTCTAATTTTTTTTTTTTTTAAAAAACCTAAACTAAATGATTTTTTTAAAAAAAAACTAATATTTATAACTAAAACAGAACGGCGTCGTTTTTCACTAGTAGGATCCGCGCGTCGACCCGATGACCCGACAAAGATCCGCGTGTTTTTATGCTAATGGTTTATTTATTTATTTAGTCCTTCCACAATTTTATCTTTTTTAAATCAGTCCGATTCGCATTTTTATTTTTATAAAATTAACCCTGACAGTTTGCTTTTATTACAATTGAATCTCCCAGATTATTTATGCATTATTATTATTATCACTTATTATATAAATTAACATATTATTATAATATGTAATTTAAATTATTATTATATTATTATATTATTTTAATTCTTTTTTATATTTTAAAATCATTACATATTTTTTTATATACATTGTTTATATTGTTTATATGTATGTTTTTTTATTTACTCAAAATTACATGAAATATGTTCATAATTGAATTTATTGTTCATTATATTTGTATATACTTTATTATATTGGTAATTGTCTTAGTATAGGAATTCTTATTTGTTGTATTTTATGTAATATATTATTGTTTACATTAAATGTTAATGTATTGTAATTGCCTTTAATATGTATGTTGATGGTATGCAAATGCAATGTTGTTACATGGTTATTATTTAAATAAAAATCCATTTTTTTTTTGCAAAACCATTATATTTTTTAAAAAAAGGGTTTTAAAAAATAAGACAATGTTTTGGTATTTAGAAATTCGGGAAATAGTACCCTAACGTACTGGGTTGCGATTTTCCGTTTGACTAAATAACTAAATATCCTTTTCAAGTTTTGTAAATCTCGAGATGATTTTGATTACAAAGGTTCTTAAATATCGTGTCCTAACGTACTGGATGTGATATTTACATTCCTTCGGAACAAGAAAGTCTCAAATTTTAATTTAAATTGCTCGAAATCTCTTTAAGAAATCACACTTTTAAATACTTTTAAACTTTGGACATGATTCTATCGATTAGGTACCAATTTGTGGGCGTTATGAGGGTGCTAACCCTTCCTCATACGTAACCGACTCCCGAACCCGTTTTTATTTTTCGTGGACCAAAATCAAATGTTTTAAAATGTTTTACAAGGTGATCCAATCACACCTAAAAGGGTTGGTGGCGACTCCCATTTTGTTTTTTTAAGTCGATCGTCATTTTTAAAACCCGATTTTAAAATGATTTCGACAAGTAAACTAATCATAAATCAATTTATTTACTTAACCAGAAAATCAATCCGAGCTCACACACGCCGTCTGGTCCTAAGTCTGAAGAACACCTAAAACATATTAAACAATCGAGTGAGCTAGAGGCCCAGTGTGTAACACATCCAAGCAAAAAATAATCAGAAACACATACACAACCAGATACGTTTTCATATACAGATTCAGACATGTTCTCATATACAGAATCAAAAGTATACTCATAATCAAATGCAGATGCATATATGGATTCAGATATAGATGCAGACACAGATCCTAACCCCATTCGCTACACACCATCTCCGTTCAACCAATCATACAAATTAGGACTACAAGAGTCCACCCATCCCATCACACCTAGTCGTGGTGGTATGCCACTCATATAAGTGCAACTGAGCTGCCAGACAAAAGTGTTGCAATAAATCACCAAAATCATAAATATGTGGTCGAGCCACTATAATTGCAGTCAAGCTGCCAGAACAAATATTGCGGATACATCGCCAGAAGGTGCAGTAATACTGCTAGAATCACACTTCCTCCATCACATATTATATCCTACCCTAATGCACTTGCAAATACTAACATACATCATATGCACATATGTCATATATATTTTTCACATCAGAACATACTAACAGAATTATTAGATCATAAACCATATATGAATTTCACATTTTAAACATTCCTATAATTGAAACACAAATAATATCCCTATCACATACAATAGAAAAATATCATATTTCACATTTCAAAGTCATTTTTAAGCCAAACAGTCCCCACGAGAGGTTTATTTACGAATTTCAAAGTCAAATAGGCATAGGTAAAAAAATTTAGAAAGTGGGCCCACATGGCCCAACCCGTGTGGTCCACTGTAACACCCCTAACCCGTATCCGTCGTCGGATTAGGGTTACGGGCATTACTAAACCTCATATTAAACAATAAGCTTTACAAGACCAATTAATACATCCATAGTATACCATTTCTTAGAATCATGTATAAAATGTACATTCCATTAAAACTCAAGTCATCAACTTGCGTAATAATAATATCACTCACATCATCCAATATCCAATTTCAACCAATAAACGAACCATTATTCACATAGTCATTTATAATACAATAGCCAAATTTGTAAATGATTCTTGACAATTTATATATGTATATATATATATAACAAGTGATTACCAAACATTCATGCATATATCAATAATATACAATTATTACACTTTTAATCATGTACACTTTCCATTTCAATTTCACAAAGGTTTATTCGATTCATCAGGTCGTCACAAATTTATTTCCCTATTAACTCAATATGAGATAATATTCAAACTAACACTATAAGTATATAAAAAAAAAATCATTCATTTATACCATAAGCACAACCATGCCAAACATAATCTCATGAAACCGCACTTACGAAATCAAAGTTTATAACATAATTGGCTATGCTCACCAAAACAACATTTCAAACTTAGTTTAAAAAAAAAGAAACCCCAACCCAAAAGTATAGCCATTTTCATATGGCCATAGTACATTCATTTAACTAATAATTAGATTAACTCAAAATGGTTTAACCTATACATGCCATACACTTAAAGTCATACAAAAAAGGGTACCAAAATATCGTTGATAGTGTGATGAGCTTCTAACACGATCCCCGAGCACGAGATAAACTTCCCAAAGAAATCTACAATACACAAGTAATGGCATTCAAAGTAAGCTACCAAAGCTTAGTAAGATTTAAGTAATTCATAAGCAATTAAACTAATACCAGATTTCACAACCAACTTCCTTGTCATGCTCTAGCCGAATAACCAAGTGTACTAAAATAAATTCATAGTAAACACCTATGTATAATTATTCTTATATCCATGTGATACATCACCATTCCATGTTAACTAATTCTCATACATCCCTTCCACTAGCCGAATCTTATGCTTCCATTTCTAACTTTCATAATTTTAAGATTTTGCAAGTACATAACACATACCTTTAATTTCTTACCTTCCATGCATTACATATGATATTATATACGATTCTTCCTATATACATAACAACATTAGCAACTAAAATTCAATTAACGAACCTCTTACCTGTACATTCAATGGTAGAATAAAATTTAGTAACGTATGCACACTAAGTGCCGTTACTCAACACTTCTCGTAACGTATCGCTCACATAGAGCCGTTACATAACACTTCTCGTAACGTATCGCTAACATAGAGCCGTTACTTAACACTTCTCATAACGTATCGCTCACATAGAGCCGTTACATAACACTTCTCGAAACGTATCGCTCACATAGAGCCGTTACTTAACACTTCTCGTAACGTATCGCTCACATAGAGCCGTTACTTTAATAATTCGCACACATAGTGCCTTATGACCGGTATCGCACACTTAGTGCCCGGATATGTACTCATATACTCAATGCCGTTTAATAAGCATATAAATTGTTTAACTTCAAAAATATGAATTCCCAACATGTAAAATTAACCATTAACCATGTAGTATATTGAAATGAATCCATACCTCAATTCAACACCTTGTATTCGGCCAAATTATAAATCATGCAATAATATTATAATTACATATCACCAAGCCAAAATTTGATATTCCTCAACTATAATCCACATTAGCATTTCAGCGAAAAATTATTCATCCAAAATTTCGAACCAAAGTACCACATAATAATAAGCATTCAACCAACTAGGACTTTGCATCAAATATTTCCCTTCACATTCGGCACAAAGACATTTCATACATACCTAAAATTCAGATTAATGCACATATTTATCCAACTTAAACCTTACCTCGGATAACAACGGCTAATGCTTCTCGATTAATCGTTCAACTTAGCTTTTCCCTTATCCAACCCTTTTTCCTTTGAATCTTGATCTAAACAATTTCAATTAAAATCTCTTAAAAACATTTCCATTCAATTTGATCCATAAACACACAAATTATCAAATTTCCGAATTTATCCCTAACTTTTACAATATGCACAATTTAGTCCCTAATGCCAAACTCAACAATTACTCAAAATTTGATTAGCTAACCTCAAAGCCGAATACTCACAAGGACTTTATAAGTCCATAAATTCAATAAATTTTTCAATTTAACCCTTCACTAAATAATTTCGCAAATAATACCCCAAATTTGTTACTCTCTTCAAGACTCAAAATGAAAGATGTTCATCTAGCTCTAATCTTAATTTAATACAAAGGAATTCATCATATAACTCAACTCATCTTCCATGGCATTTCTCACATACATGACTATTGCACAAAATTAACAAGTGGGTTTGAAAATAGAATAAATAATAACCACAAAAATGCACAAATTATTAAAATTTAAAAGCTTGAACTTACCTAATCAAGCTTATCCCTTGCCGAAAACCCTTAAGAGTTTTTCTCCCCCTTTTTCTACCTTAGTTTCGGCCAACAACACCAAAAAGATAAACATGCATTTCCTTTGTCTTTTGTTTTATTAAAATATACAAATCTAATATATCATAATTATTAATAATATTATTTTTCACCTTTAACTAATATAAAATGTTTAATGGATGCATGTTGTCTTCCACTAACAACTAAAATGAGTATTTTGCAATCCAAGGCCACAAATTAAAGGAAGCAAATTAATTTTAATCCCTCACTTTAGATAAAGGCTTCTTTTACCACCTTTATAATTAAGTCCCTTGACTAAAATTAAACATCCCAACAAACGAATTAACCTACCACAATTTAAGACATAATCAAACACATAACATAAATATTAAATAAATAAAAATAATTTTTTTTTCTAACTCGGATTCGTGGTCCCGAAACCACCGTTCCGACCAGGGTCGTATTTGGGCTATTACATCCACACAGTCTAACACACGCCCATGAGGGCCATCCGACCAAAATAGCCCAGACCGTTTGACTCACACAACTAGAAATCAACGGTTTGTCAAGGTTAATAAAAACGGCCAAACGAGCGAACCGACCTCTAGTTCTGTTGTCGGTCTGAAAATCTAATTTGACCACTTTTCCAATGAGACCACCAATGGCTTCTATAATTTTCCGATTGTACAGGTATCCCGGAAGCCCCGACAGTCGGATCCAAGCCAACACCACACTAGGATATGGCTACAAAGGGTTAAAATCTTTAGTCCACGGTTGAACGGTCAGATATTGCCCGTAGATAATCCAAGGGCCTTGGGTTAAGACTTTGTTGTAGTCACCAATATCCTGAAACTTGACCAAAAAATAACCATTAACAGTGTCCATAAGATGAAAGGATTTAACAGGTTTCCAAAGACTAAGGATTCGATTATGGAGAGCGTTGCGCCCTAAAAGCTTGAAGCCAATCGTTAATTCCATTTCTTTAAAAAGAAGATTTTTAATACGATCCGAGAAAACAATAGTAAGCATCCCGTGAACCATGGCTGTATTCACGTCCCCTTCCAGAAAATCGAAGTCATTTTCACGTTCCTCAGCGGAACCATTTCGATCTGAATCGGAATGAGAAACTTCTCCAAAAAGCGTGTCCTTCCACGACATTTTTGGAGGCAGATCTGGATCTACAGCCATCACAGCAGGTTCCTCTTCCACTCCATCCTTAAATCTCACTTTCTTTGTGTTCCGATCCCATCGGAACAAAGGACAACATCGCCACAGAAATCAGAGTCTTTCATCGCCGCTTTTGTGTTCTTTGTTTTTCTCAATTAATTCTCAATATTTTCATACCATCGAAGATTTTTAGTGAAACGAATTTGGAAAATTCATGAATCTAAACGAATATGGTAATTTTTCTGATGTAATAAACTGATGTATTAGAACCGCATAATTAATGCTTAGTTTTGTCAGCATTAGTTAAATGGGAGATGCAAAATGAGAGATGCATTCTTCATGAGCTCATCCATCCACGCCACTCTACTCCATTGAAATCCTCCTCTATACACATTGGAATACTGTTTGGAACATTAAAAGGACATAAAGTTGTTCTTTTCCTGACTTGGTACGTATCATGCAACAAGTAAAGTAAAAAGCATAATTAAAATATTTACAGAACTCGTCCTACATATATTTACAAAACTCGTCCTACATTTGCAAAGCTTTGCCCAAAGATGAATACACTATGAACTTCATAGTACAAAGAAGTAATTTAAGCTTTACCCCTCAAACACTTTCAACACTCGGATGGTGTATGACAATGGCACTCAATAATAATTCCTATTATGAGCATGTGTGCTTCTTTAAATTATCTATATATAAGCTCTAGGATTGGTCAAACTCTTCGTAAGCTCCGTGTAAAGTGAAATAATAAATTTCCAAATGCAATATCTCCGACAATTATCATGCTTGAACAACGAGTCTGTTCCAGAAGCAACAATGAACCTGGAAATTATAAATGCCAACATGGAACATGTTAAAATTGATGTCATTTAGACTGAGCAGTGTCCAAATGTAGAAACACTTACTGTTGCTAACCAGAACTTCATGAATGGCCATTTTCTATGCTTTTCCAGTTCAAGTTCAACAAAGGGCCAAACATAGGGCATCATCATCTGTAACAGTAACAAATTCCCATTCCCAAACATAGAGTATCAACCTCATCCTCACGACCAAATATTCTGAAGCAAGATCCTTCCATGATTTAACCTTCAAAATTCAAACAGCTAATAGCGGTGCCCTGCATCAAAGAATGTTGTGAAATATCCCCCAGTTCCCCCTCCATTTTCATCAACCCTTAACCCCTACCCCCTATTCAATTTACTTACTTGACAAGCTCTCTCCAACACGACTCCAAGAATCTGTCATGGGAACCATATATTACCATTTTTCTTGCGTTGGAATATTTTGGCAGATGAAAAAATCGTAGTTGAAAGTACGGCCTTTGCTTCTTGTAATATATGCTATGCTCTGCCGAAGAAGAGAGCCAAAATCTAGCAGAAATTAGGATTAGATCATCAGAGGGACTCTTCAACGAAGAAAAGAAAGAACACATGTGCATAGAGAGGAGGATTTTATGGGAGTACAATACCATGGACAGATCAGCTGATGAAGAATGCATGTCCTGTTTTTTGGCTCTTCCATTGAACTCATGCTGAAAAAGAAGAAGCTTAGTTAGGGGGTTATATTAGATCATTTGAAATTGTGAGATTTTTATGATTTAAAAATGTAAACCAATTAAGTAATTACCACCTCTTTTTCTGCATCTAATTTCTTAAAGTTGTCAAATGCCTTTCAGAAATCTCCAGCACTAAACCAATGGGTTACTGCGCAAAATTAACAAAAATATTATGAAAAATGAGTAGTATTTCAATAAGGAAATTAATGAAAAGACTAACCTGAAGGAATGTGAGCAATCTTATACCAATCGGCACCAATGTCCTTCTGACACCTTTCTTCCAACTGAGGAACCTCATGTAGATTTAACTGTTGCAAATTGGTTAGGAAGCGCATCTCATCCGGAAGCGACGTTAAATTGGGCCAATCAACAAGAGAAAGAATTTGCAGATTTGTTAGATGTTGAATCCACTCCGGAAGATGCCGACAATTTGGAATATTTTCCAGTGATAGGGAGCGTAGTCTTGTATGATCTTGGAATATTTGGAAGTCAGCTGCTGATAGCTCCAGCTCCTTGCAGTCCCTTACTTCAAACACTTCAAGGGAAGTGAGATGTTGGAACACAGGAAAGAGTGACCTCAATCCGCTGCAATTCCAAATTTCTAATCTTTTCAATTGAACAAGATGTTGAAGCCCAAGGGGGAGAGACACCAGCTGTGGAATATTAATAATCTCCAAATGAGAGAGATTCTTAAGGGCTTCCCATTGCATGCCCTCTAAATCAACCTCCTTGCAATCTCCTATTGTTAATTTTTTGAGGCCGGTGAAATGTTTCAAGTACTCATCTAGCATGTGAGTGCCCAATCCCTCAATTTTGTGTACATGGAAAGATTTCAATTTGGAGAGAGGAAGAGAAGATGTTGAAGTTGATGGGGTCGTACTAGTGATGTTCATCTTCATGGTCTGCTTTAACGGCCTTGAACTGCTCTTCACCAACCTTAGATCATTATCGAGTGAAGGATACAATGGCATTGAAGTCAAAGGGCAATTTGCAATTTCTAAAGAGGAAAGACAAGGAAATGCCATGGTTGATGTTCCTATAACTGTTGTGTCATCCTCGTTATCATCATCAATGGACCTTTTCCTCGACCAACTCTTCATATTTGGGCAATTCTCGAGGCAAAGAGACTTAAGCGATGGGAAGAATGATTCCGGTTCTCCCTGACTTACTTTTGGGCTATTATCGTCCATGTACTCCAGCTTAGTTAAATCAACAATTGACAGCTTTTGAAGACAAGGCAATTGCGCAAAGGACGGGATTTGTTTGAAATTACTAGGACCCCATATTCTAATCACGACGAGGTTTGTGAGCAAAGAAAGCCAACTTGGAAACTTGGCATCACCCCTCCATCCTCCAATAAAGAGCTCCTTGAGATTGGGATGGGGCCGGAGGTCTTCAAGTGACTTGTCGTCATCATCATCATCATCATCATCATAATTCCATACTAAAACCAATGATCTCAAATGTTGCTTCTCTTTCAAATTAGCCGCTTTAAACTTCTCTTTTGCATTTTTTACGAATCCCAAATTTTCTATTTCTAGCCGTCCCCTTAAGTTGTTAAGCCCACTCAATTCACTTAGATCTGCACCGTCATGTGAGCCATATTTATCCACTACAAACACGCTTAACGTCTCAAGGGAAGTCAGCTTCCCTATTCCACGTGGCATATGAGTTAAGCTGCAATCTTCGCACCCAAGATGGGTAAGATTCACCAATTTTTCAATCTTCTTCGGCAATTCTTCAAGCTTCCAACATAAGTTAACTTTGAAAGCTTGCAAATTTTGTATCTTGCAAATGCTCTCTGGGAGGCTCTTAATAATGAAATTCCCAGAAAGATCAAGGTACCTCAAATGTTTCAACTTACAAATGGAGCGTGGAATCATCTTAAAATCTAAACCCTTCAATTCCAATACACGCAAGCATCTATAATTTGAAATGATAAAATCCCAAATTTCGTCATTCACATTTTGATTTCTCTCATTTAGAAACCGTAACAAGGTTCGCACCTTTTTTCCCTTAAACAAAGGAATTAATGAAGGATTAATTGATATGTGGCGACATTTTTCACCAAACTCACTTGCAATTTCATTTGAATCTACAATACTACTCTCCGTACCTGCTACTGATTCAGCTAGATGATGCATTAAATCATGCATTTTACATCTCATTTCTTCCATCAAGTCTCCTTCTACCTCTTGAAAGAAACTTCTTTCAACTAAATCTTTAAAATATCCCAACCCGATCTCCTCAAGAGATTGATTTCGATTCAATTGCTTTATGAAACCTTGTGCAACCCAAAATTGAACTAGAGTTTGTACATGAATTTCATGATCTTTTGGGTACAGTCGGCAATAAGCAAAGCAATGCTTCAAATGGGATGGGAGATGATCATAGCTCAACTTAAGTGTAGCTAGAATTTTACCTTCGTTTTGAGCTATTCTAGTCAAATCGTTATCTTTGAAAGAACGCCACTCCTTTTCAGTTTCTTTGAAAGATAACACACCAGCTATCGCCCTTATGACCAAGGGAACCCCACCACATCTTTCCAAAATCTGTTTCCCTATTTCTACAAAGGTTGGGTTTATAGATCTTTGCTCAAATGCTATTTCTTTGAACAAAGACCAAGCATCGTCATCAGACAAGCCTTTCAGAACATAAGGCTGACATTTACTAGTAATTTTTGCTACTCTCAAAGAGCGAGTAGTTACTATTATCCTACTTCCTTTACCCCCACCTACTAATAACTCTTTTAAACTAACCCATTCTTCCCACTCCTCATTCCAAATGTCATCCAAAACAAGCAAATATTTTTTCCCACCGATTTTTCCTCGAAGTTGGTTTTGCAATTGATCCATTTCGAGTTTTTGATTTGGTGCTTCGCCAGTTGCAGATTTGATAATGTTTTCTACAATTATTTTGACATCGAAAACATCTGAGACACACACAAACATCATCAACTCAAAATGATTTTTGACCATTTCATCATTATAGACAAGCTGGGCCAAAGCAGTCTTCCCTAACCCTCCTAACCCCACAATTGGAATGATGTGAACATTCTCTTCACTTTCAAAGTCTAACATGAGTTTTAAAAGAGCTGCTTTATCATCGTCCCTCCCTATTATGTTATCTTTAAAAGAGTGCGTTTGCTGCCTCCTTTTAGTCATGAAAGAGGTTTCAATGGGGCGGTCACGCTCTACCAAATTGAACATCTTGGCCTCACTTCCGATCAAAGTTAGCCTCGCCTTAATGGCCTTAATTTGACGACCCATTTTGAGACTGTAAGCAAACTGGTTTGAGCTTGAGAAGAAAAGGCGTACCTCTTTCGTCAGCTTGTTCCCACCCAATAGATCTTTCCGCAAAGCTTCGGTAGAGAAATCATCGAGCAAGTCGTCGGCATCATAAAGTACATCTTTCAGCTTTTCAAGCCAATCTTTGACGAGATGGCTGGTCACAGATCGCTGTTCTGCGTCAAGAAGCACTGCTTTGATTGTGGAGACGGTGCTTTTGAGGTCGTTGAGGTCATCTTTGACATTCCAACACAGTCCAATTTGAGAGAGAGTAAAGGAGCTCAATTTAGTAATAAGCTCTACAGCGAGGTCGAATGCAATTGCTTCGGCCATTGCCGGTTCAAACTGAAATCAAGCAAAAGAGTGTTTGGTTATTGCAAGAGGTGGACTAAAATGAAAACGATTGGAACAAGATGAAACACAGGCGTGGATCCATACTGGCGGAGACTAAGGGTGGGTTTGGATGGACGGTGCGTTTACCTGCGTGTAAAAACAGCGGTGGCGGTGAGATTAGATATTATAGTGATACTGTAGCATGAGACAAAAAGTAAGCTAAACGTACCGCACCGCACTCAATTGCCCATCCAAACCCACCCTAAGAATTTTTATACATGTTACCATCCACACCCAGCAAGTAGTATAATTAAATGAAAATAATGTTGATTGGTGGGAAATGTTTGACACAAATTTCTCAATGGAGTCAAAGTTGGGATGATGACACTTCGGGTGCTCTGCATAATTACATCAACTTGGGCAAAATTTGTCAGTCTCGCTCCCTAAAATAATTGAAATTAATAAAAAAGCTATGAAAGAAAAGAGAAGAAAGAGACAAATCCCATGGAATCCAAGGTGTTTAGATTGAGGCCCATGCATTCGAGTGTTAGTAACTTTTCCCACTTGCTTGGTGTAATCCAGCTGAGTTTGAATACTCGGTTGAAGTTAAATTGAATATTTTATTTCTATTTGAGTTGGACTTAAGTTCGTAATTTAATTTAATAAGATAAAAATATATAATATATATTATTAAACTCAAATTTAGTTAGATCAATAGTTTAAACTCAATTCAATAATTATCGAATTGAATTTGAATTTATTTTTACTCAGAATTTAATTAACTTATTAACGTTAAAATCTCATTTAGGCCTCTCCCACCCATGAAATTTAGCTTCAAATTTTCCTTTTTAGTAACTTGGTAACAATTATTATCATGTCTATAATTATATATAATGACAATTGTTACTATCCATTACTATTATACTATACTCCTATTAATAATGTTTTTTATATTGATGAGTCTGCTAATTATATCTGTTATTAATTTTTTATACAATATTAAGAATAAAAATAAGGTAATATGGTTCGAATTCGTGTCAAATAAGTGTCTAATAAAAACTTTAACCATCTCTCCATACTATTAGTGTGGAACTTCGATGACGAAAATATCGAACACATGAACAATAATTTGAACAGAGAAAAGAAGCAATAGGACAAGGCTCAATTATCTTTAAGGTTTTATTCACCCCTTACTCTATGTGCAAATGAGTTTCAAGTAAATGAACATCGAGTATACATGAATCCCAGTGGCTATGAGCGTTTTACATTAACAAAAATAGTCCACTAAGAACTAAACAGAGTATAACAAGAAAATCAATTTTTATAAAAATTGAAGCAGTACATTTTATAGAACAATCTAATAATGGTAAAATATGGAAGAATAGTAGAAAGAATTTTTGAGAATTTTTTTTTTGGGTACATTTTCCAAATGAAATTCTACTCCTATTTATAGGAATTCAAGAGACATAACTTTCAATATGTGCTTTTTTCTAAATA
Organism: Gossypium sturtianum; assembly: GCA_025698515.1. Taxonomy (NCBI): domain Eukaryota; kingdom Viridiplantae; phylum Streptophyta; class Magnoliopsida; order Malvales; family Malvaceae; genus Gossypium; species Gossypium sturtianum. The sequence continues at coordinate 152,332,275 of CM046953.1, forward strand.
ATCATATCTTCAAAAGATATATAATTATTCGATTAATATCTTAAATAAACATTACTATTCAAGTTTGCTTGAATAGTTATAATTCTTTATCAGGAAAATCGAGTGATATAACTCATTATTATAGATAGTTATAATTTTTTATCAATAATCAAAAGATATAACTTTTGATTAATAATACTTATTGAGACACTGTACATATTTGAAAAATTTCCAAATATATACAAGTCAAGACATTTTTGCTATTAATCGTAGTAGCATTTAATTTTTCCTTAAAATATACATATATTTATAAGGAAAGGGTCCAAGTTTTTTTATTTTTTATTGTTAAGGATAAATATTAAATTTATACATGAACTTTGGTTCAATGTACAATTTGATATATGAATTTTAATTTGGTACAATTATCCACATGAAACTTGAATTGTGGTTCATAATATACATGAAACTTTGATTTTAATTCAATTGTATACATTTAAAAAAATTAATACATATATATTATATTAGATTATTATAATTATTTGTGTATGCAATATATAAAAAATAAATTGAGAGAGGTTGATTTGGTTTTAGAGAAGTTGCCTATAAAAGAAAAAGTTAATTTCTTTTGGACTTAATATCAAGGGGTGACTACAAATGTGGCACAGAGAGCTATTGAGGAGTTACATAATCACTTATTTTTTGGCTTTAATTTTGCAAAGAACATGTGTCCATAGGGATGTGTTGTCATTAGGCTATTGTGGAGTTGAATGGAAAATCTTTACTTATATCATCATCAATACTGCTTACATCTATTTGATTAGGAGTGCATTTTAATCACTTTAATATACATAAAATTATTTATTGTTGGAAATTTTGATTATTTCTCTCGATATTTTAATTACATCTATTTGATACTGCAAGAGAGCACGAAAGCTCAACTTAATAACGAGCTCTGCGGCGATGTGAAAAGCAATTGCTTCGGCCATTGTTGGTTCAAACTGAAATCAAGGCAGAAAGTGTTTGATTACTGCAAGAGGAGAAAATGAAAATGATTGGAACAAGATGAAACACGGATGTGGATCCATAAATGCAAAGACTATAAGTATAGTTATAGATGTTACCATCCACCCAGCAAGTAGTATAATTAAATGAAAATAATGTTGATTGGGGGGAAATGGTCCCATCGTATAGTTATATATGTGTCTTGATGATGCAATGTATAAAGAAAGAAAGAAAAAGTTGTGCAGAATTTTCAAATTCGGATGGCTATGGAATTATAAGTGGCAATGATTAAAGAAAGAACAAGTTGTGCACAACTTTCAATTTTGGATGGCGCTGGAATTATAAATATATATTCCTTTATGGTAAGTGGAATTATAAATAATTTTGGAGTCCTTTTGATATTAGGGAGGGAAAAGAAAAGAGATTGACAAATATGACTTCCAACCAGAACTCCAATGGTGTCGAAGTCTGTTTTATTATTGAATGAAAATAATGTGATTGGTGGGAAATGGTGCCTCCATGTTTAATGTTTGACACAAATTGCTCAATGAGACAAAGTTGGGATGATGACATTTGGGGTGCTCTGCACAATTACATCCACTCTGGCAAAATTTGTCAGTCTCGATCCGTACAAATAATTAAAATTTAAAAGCTATATCTAACAGAAAATGTTCCCTTTCAAAAGTTTGGACCTTGCTACTAGATATATAACCTTTTTTTGGTCTGTGGGCGATGGAAACAGTGTTCGTTCTTGGAAGGATAACTGGATCTCGAAATTTAGTCCTCTGGTTAATAAAATCCTTGCCCACGTTAATCTTAATATGGATTGTCACAGGATAATATTATTAAGCGCATCGTGAGTATTTTTCATCCACATCCTTCTGCTGATCAAGATAAAATTGATTGGACTAGGTCTCGATTCAGGTCGTTCTCTATTAAGAATGCCTATACGATGCTTAGGGAGGGTTCGTGGAATCAGAAAGAGGAACGTTGAAAATTGGCGTGGAAATATTCGGGTCCACAAAGGGTTGGAATGTTTATTTGGTTTGTTCTTAAGCAACGTTTACTCACACGAGTGGAGCGGGTGAGGCGTTGAATTGCAAAGGATGAGCATTGCTTGGTATGCGGACATATCACGGAGGATGTCCTTCATGTCATTAGAGATTGTTCAGCAGCTAAAGGAGTTTGGTCACATATCATTCCAATAGACAAGCAAGACTATTTCTTTTCTAGAGATACGCAGGAGTGGCTCCTTTATAATTTGGATAATCAACATAATTTTACTTTTAGGGATATAGATTAGTCGTGTTTCTTTGGGTTAATTGCTTGGTGCATTTGGAAATTTTTATTTTATTTTTTAATGTTTCTCGCTGAGTGTCGATGAAATAACTAGATGTAGTTACAATTGGAGTATGCACTGCGCATCTACTCATAAGATGGATACTAGGACGAGGGCATCTACACAAGCACCATCCTATTAGTGAACAAATTAGGCTATGCAAACTTTTCTTTTGGTGTAAATGCCCCTTAAAGTCCCTGCACTTTTTGCAAGCGAACAAATTAGTCTTCTAAAGAAAATAGATTAATGGAGATCAGGTACTCTTCAAAAGTGAATAAATAAAGACAATTAAGATCGGTGTTAATAATTTCTACAAATATATGACACATGTCTAACTATGATTAGTTAAATTTGAAAACATTTTAAATAAATTAATATGTATATTTTTAAAAAATCTATACAAATTTTCAAAATTAAATTATTGTAATATAGAACTTTCATATCTAAAAACCCTAAAATAAATTAAACTATTTCAATTGAATCAAACAAACAAATTGGGTCCAGTTCGACTACCTATTTGATTTTGAAAACCTTGACCAAGACAACATTAGTAAGTGAACTTAGTTTCTTGTTTATTTAATATGATTAGCACATATCAGTAGTTTTCATATTCTCCCTAGTTTTTGTTTTCTAGGATTGATGTAAATTTAAAAAATTTAGATTTTTTTATCATATTTTCTCAAGCTTTTAAGAGTTCAATTAAGTTTACTTAAAGGGTTCTTTTGTTCTTTTGTCTTTTCTTTTCCCCTGTAAATGCTGTAACAGGTCCAGAAGAGGAGGATATATGATATAACAAATGTCTTGGAAGGCATTGGTCTTATCAAAAAGAAGTTCAAAAACAGAATACAGTGGAAGTAATTATTGATGATGTTAATCATTTTTCAAGAATTTGATGTCTTAATTTGGTTTGTCATTCTGGTTAACCTTTGAAAAATGTAAGACTTATTTGAGGATTAATCAAATTTACTAGGGGTGTTGGTGCTTCAAAGCCAGGAGAAACAGATGGCGATGTCTCTGTAATACAGGTACGTGAAAGTAATGTCAATTTTCTTTTTTTTTGACATCCAGCCAACAATTTTTCTTGTTATGGTTCATTAGAATGTTTTCTGTTTCTTTATGTTTGGTAATGACTTTCAAGAGAATTTTCAATCACTGCTGATTGACTTATTTGTGCTGTCTATTTCTCTTACATATGAGCTTAATTTCTATTCTTCAATGCAGGGGGAAATTGAGAACCTTTCCATGAAAGAGAGGAGATTCGATGGTGAAATAAGGTTCTGCATGGCTTATTCTCTTGTTAAAGTGGCAACTGTTACTATCTTGAACCTGTTTAGGAAAGCTGATGCTTCTAAAATATTGCAGAGAAATGCAAGAAAGGTTGAGGGATTTGAGTGAGAATGAGAACAATCAGAAGTAAGATTTTCTTGTCTGCCTTGCACTGTGATCCAATTAATTGAAGTTTAACTGCTAATTATTTGCAAAAAAATTATGCATTTACGTATTTTCAAACTGTTTCAGGTTGCTTTTTGTGACTGAAGAGGGACATCGAGGGTATACTTTGTTTTCAGGTTCGTTTATTTCATGCCACTAAATTAACACTTCTGTAATGATATTCTGCATTTGATACTAATCTTCAAGACACCCTGGTTTTGGCAGAATGAAACCCTGATAGTAATTAAAGCTCCACATGGAACAACTCTCGAAGTACCTGATCCTGATGAAGTAAGATGGCATAGAGAACTTTAATGAGTTAGTACCATTTTCCACTTTCATGATTTAAACGCATTGTGGCATTGCTCCTATATATTACAGGATGTTGATTATCGACAAAGGAGATACAGGATAATCCTTAGAAGCACAATGGGTCCCATTGATGTTTACCTAGTCAGGTGTTACTCCCTTCTTTACATATATTAAACCATTTATCCGTACATGTTCGTTTGGAAATAAGTCTAATTGATGATGACAGGATAGGTTTAGTCGTAGAAATAAAAAGTATCGGCATCGGAATTCTGGTCCATCAAATCTGGTTATATATGCACATTAACAACATCCTTTTCTTGATCTGAGTTGCTTAATTAGTCATTAGTTCTTTTACATATCAAAATCGAAAAAGCAGCCTTACTAAATGTAGATGTGTAGAATTGGTGCATCGAGATGATAATCTTTCTACGAAATCGATCCATTGTATATTGGAGGTTGTGACCATGGCATCTTTAAATAATCATATTGTTAGTTCAAATCTTCGGTGAGGAAAATCTCGAACACACGAATGAAACTCGAACAGAAGAAGAAATAGGACAAGGCTCCAAGGCGTGTATCAAACCACTATCTTTAAGGTTATATTCGCCCCCACCTATCTTCGGTATGCAAACGAGTTCCAAGCAAATTAACCTCGAGGATATAATGAAGCCAATGACTATTTGCGTTTTGCACTGACGAGAATAGCCCACTATACACTGAGCAATGTATGACAAGAAACTCAATTTCTATAAAAGATTTCTACAGTAATACTTTATAGAATAATCTAATAATATTAGAAAATGAAGGAAGGAAAGAAAGAATATTAGAATTTGTTGGTTTGATTTCCAATTGAAATCTCATTCCTATTTATAGGAATTTTCATGTCTCTTCATAGAGACATCTTTCATCAATAGGTGTCTTTCTGAATAATAATGTCTTTAAAATAAACACACAATTATTCATTTAGTTATAACTATTTAAATAATATTATTTAAATAGTTATAATTCTTTTTCAAAAAATCAAATAATATAATCTTTTGATTAATTACACCCATTCATTTATAGTTATTGAAACAATATAAATATTTGAAAATGTTCCAACAATCTTCCCCCATTTTCAAAATATTTTAGATTTTGATATTCTTGGAAATCAATTTGCATAAATGAAGGTATCTTACGATTGAACCTTCACTTAGTGAAAACATGTTAAAGTTAATCGAAATTGCATGGTAGACTAAGCTTTGAACTAAGTATTTCATTTGATTAACCGAACACATCTCACACAATGATTTCAACATCGGTCAATGCATAGTATCTAGGGACACTATTATGGCCATGTGTCTGTGTCCTCTTTTCATGAGTGCTGTCAGAGCCAAGCCTTTGAGCTCCTAGAAGCGGCCACACTTCCACTCACATAGGTAGATCCCATTAAGACACTACAACAAAACAGTCCTATAGCGACACTTTTTTTGACATAAGACGACGCAAAAAAGGTTGCCATAGGTTTCGCGACGCTTCGTCCGACGCTTCCAAAATGGTCGTATATAGTGGGGTTGGTATATGCATTGCGACGCTTTTGAAAAAGCGTCGCTATAAGTCAACATAAGCCGACGCTTATTGAAGGGTTGTGAAAAGTTTAGTCAATACCGACCTTTAAAAAAGGTTGGGAAAGACCTAGTCAATTCCAACCTTTGAAAAAGGTTGTTATAGACATGTTTAAGGCAACCTTAAAAAGGTTGGTATAGTTCTTGTCTAAGGCAACTTTTAAAAACGGTTGAGATAGAGTCGTCTAAGGCAACCTTAAAAAAGTTGGGATAGACATTGTCTAAAGCAACTTTTAAAAACGGTTGGGATAAAGCCGTCTAAGGCAACCTTAAAAAGATTGGGATAGACCTTGTCTAAGACAACGTATAAAAAAGGTTGGTATAGACTTATCTAAGGCAACCTTAAACAAGTTGGGATAGACCATGTCTAAGGCAACCTTTAAAAAGGATTGGGATAGACCCGTCTAAAGCAACCTTAAAAAGGTTGGGATAGACCTTGTCTAAGACAACCTTTAAAAAAGGTTGGGATAGACCCGTTTAAAGCAACCTTAAAAAGGTTGGGATAAATCTTGTCTAAGGCAACCTTTAAAAAAGGTTAGGATAAACCCGTCTAAAGTAACCTTAAAAAGATTGGGATAGACACGTATGATGTAATTTTTTTTATTTCAATATTAATATATTTTTATAAATATTTACAGTGAATAATGATAGGAATTGTGCTTTAAATACAACTAAAAAATATATAATTAAAATTAAAATTAAAATAAATATTGAATATTCACTACAAAAATCAATCCAACAATTAAAATATACTAACATTTAGCTGAAATGTATACTACTAACATTCAACTCAATGTACAAAAGTGAACAAATAAAAAACTACCTAAGATGATGGACATTGATATTGATGTTGTACTACATAAAGCTAATACATTTTGAAACTGCAACTTCAATTTCAAGAAACTCTGTTGATCTCTTATTTCTACGAAGGTAGCCCCAAGAAACTTCAATTCCTTTCGTTAAGTTTTTCCTTCTCATAATCCTGTCCTGCAGCCTGCATTAAAGTAATTAAACGACAGTGGAGTACAATTAGGAACCTTCTCCCAAACAATTTATTCGAAACAAGATACAAACCTCAACTCCATGAGGCCCAATGCGATTCTGAGATATAAAATTGATTATCAAGGTAGCAAATTCATCGGTACATCCTCCTACAAATTCAAAATTTAGAAGTTTCAATTAAAGATAAATAAATATGCCAAAAAGAACATCCGAGGAAATATAATTGATGTGAACTCAGATAGCATGCCCTGTATGTCTAACAACCACCATTTGAAACTTGCCTTGCATTTGACCTATTGTGAGCGCTCTGTTACCCAAAAAAATGCAAAGAAATTAACAAATTGTTAACCAAGAGTAAAGAATATGCTATATCCTTAAGAATCTATCATTTGTTACGCTTGCACCTAATGCCAAAGAATTAGAAAAACTTCCATTGAACATCTTTCAAGAATAATATCGCACAACTATGAGTCAAGGGTAAGTAATGTTCAACTTATTTTTTAACTTATAGTATATTTGGAGGACCAAACCTTGATACCCATGTCCATTGATGTGACTTGGACATAAATGTATCATGAAAAATGAAGAATTGGACCAACATAAACCATTGTACCTCAAATATCGAAAATGCTATAATAGTAAAAATCACTAAAGGTACTTTTTTTATTTGAATATTTTAAACACGACTATGACATGAAAAGTTAATACAAAGACGATACAAATACATGGATTAGTATCTCGCTATATTCTCTAACCTGAATGGGCATGAATCAATAACGCCCAAAAGTCAAGGTTGAATTGCGGTTCCAAAACACTCTTAATCTCTATTCGAAACTCCTTATAACCCTTTTAGAACTAACCATAGTCCAAGCTTTGCGCTATACTCTACAACATAGATCTCAAGCGATTCAAATGATTTAAGTTCAAGAAACTCATTCCATCGAGATTGTACACCACCTTTCTTGCTCGCCATCATAAAAACATAACGTCGGTATCAAGAGGCATTGGCATCAACATTCATGCCACTGAAATTTCCGTGACATTCAAAGGATGCAAACACATTGTTTTTCAACTTTCGACTCGAAGATATAATGAAGTTAACGGCAAAACTCGGAGGAAGCAATATTCATCGCTTTATCATCTTCCTCACAACTATGAAGGTTTTGCTTTCCGTCCAACTTGTGACACTCGCCTTAGCACTTGGGTTAGCACCAATTAATAACATTATGCCAAATTAAACTAAATAAATTAATCCTAAATTTCAGCATAATAGATGGCCTAAAACAATAATTAGACCATTAAAAAAATAAGAAATTAGGTAAAAACACCTTATCGATCCGAAAATAGTTGCAAAGACGAGCAATTTGACTCGCTAACTGAAAAAAAAAAAAGGAGAAATTAAATGAAAATTTGTAACAGAGGCGTAAAGAGTGAAGAGAAACAGAGGGATTTTCCATTACTCGAGTGGCGAGCTCGAGAGACTGAGCGTTGTCGACGATGGAACCAGCGATAGCTACGGTGATGATGGGGATATCGTCGGCTTTTTTTTGTTTCACCGTTGGTTTCTTTCTCCGGTTTGGTTTTTGGCTTCTTTTTACGGTGAGAATCGCCGCGGCGTTGAGAAGAATGAGGTTTGTTTGGGTTTCACTGGTCATTGGTTTCGGCTTCCTTTCCAATCTCTTCTTATCCTTCTTCTTCCCATTTCAGCTTTCGCTTAGTGTGTGTGTGTGCACATGAATCACTCAAATAAGACACCGAACCCCGCGTCGACAAAAAGGCTTTGGGGGAAAATTGGGGGAAAATAAAAGTGGTATACATGAACCAAGAGTGGGAAATTGGGGGAAAATAAAAGTGGGAAATTGGGGGAAAATAAAAGAAGAAGAGATTTGTGTGGGATTTATGGAGTGGGGGAATCAATTTTGGGAAAAAGAAGGAAAGAAAGAAGAGATTTCATTTGAAATTTTGGGATAAAAACACCTAATTACAAAACGACACCGTTTTGCAAAAAAAAAAATTATACTATTTAAACCAATTAAATAAATCTAAATTGTATTAGAATTAACATTTTTAATATAAAAAATATTTTTTTCAATTCCAATTCAATTAAAAAAAAACAAAAATTCCATTTACAAAACTATAAAAAATATTATTATTTTAAACAGTAAATGTTAATTTTATTTTAATTTAAATTTATTTCATAACACAATGAATAAATAGATCCATTTAATAATACAAATACTAAAATAGAAATTTGTTAGACTTTCACCTTATTTGATAAGGTAATTCTTTTTTATTGAGCGAGTATAAGTATAAAAATAAACATTAAAAACATGACTCAATCATGACTTTCCTAGACCATAATAACATTGGACAAAACCGACATATTGAAAGATCTAAGCTAAATATAAATCTCAATATTTATCCAAAATGAGAGACTTAAAGCTGAGCATTCTGTCCCGGACATCAATTTTTATCAAGAATGCTTAGTGATATGTATTTTAATTTGGACCTGATTGTGTGGTTGATTTTTAGGTTTTTTTTTTTTTAATTTCTAAATCGAATAACTAAACAAACCAACACTAATGTTTTTTAAACTGAACCAGCTTCAGCCACCAATTCACTAATCCGACCGGTTCGATTAAAAATCGTTAAAAATTAAAAATAAAAACCCCAATTCAATCACAATTTAATCGGTCCATGCCGCTTACTAGTTTAATCGAATCAAAGCCATTCTTCGACTAGTAACCCCGCTAGCTCCCAATCCGACCAGCCAATATTGTCCGGTTCAAACATCATTGACCAACACTTAAATAGTAAATTGATTTCTAGAATGGTATCATTATCCAAATTAACAATGAATGAGAAACCAAAAACTCGGTCAAACCGAATCGATTAATTCTAATTAGATTAGTTCGATTTCTAACACGAGCACGAACATATGACATTCTAAGAACCCTACAAATAAGGGTGAAAAAGGCTTGATTAAAAATAGCTCGATTCCGATTGACATCGCTTAACGATTTACTGACTCAAACCGCTTTTTAGTAGCATTGGCCTCTCCTTCACTCACGTCTTCATTTGATCTACCCTAAACCCTAAACCTTATAATTCTAAAACAACCAAATTCTAAAACACTTACTCTGAACAATAAACCATAACCCTTAAATATTGGAACCCTAAACTCAAAACCATATCACATAAACTATAAACCCCTAAACCCTTAACTCCAAACCTTAAACCCTAAATTAATAGATAAAATTTTAATATTATATATTCTTTCAATATTTTAGGAAATTTAAATTAACATTTTCAATTTACTAATTAATTTTGTTTCTCTAGATATGCATGAGTTACCAATTTTTTTAATTTTAATTTTGTTTCCCTAAATTAATTTTGTTTCAAATTATGTTATATCAATAATTGTGTTAATAATTTACAAGAACTGGATCAAATTAAAGTTCATATATTCAATTGTACATTAAACCATTGTTCATGTATGCTTTTGGGATTTATCTCATTTTGATATTTTATTATTTGAAAAATAATAATTTATATTTATCTTATTTATGATAAAAAATTTTAAATATATATAACATAAATTTTGAAACATTTATATTAAAAAAACCCTAAAATCTTAAACCCCAAACCCATAATCACAAAATCCTAAAATCCTAAACCCCAAACCCATAATCCCAAAACCCTAAAACCTTAAACAATAAACTATAATCTCTAAACCATAAACTATAAACACTAAACCTTAAACCCTGAACTAAATTAATTTTTTGCGGTATTTTTATTAAAAACCTTATTCACACTCGGCTATTAAGTTATTTTTGATTTGAATATATATAAATATTCACAAACCGATGATGTAAAATTTTAAGAATATTCATATTTTAAATCCAATTTTTTAGTGCTACACATTTAAAAAAAGCCGGAATTAAGGAAATTTGGGACGTTACACCTTTATACAAAGAGTTAGCCAGAGCGTATGTTGACAAGTCTATCCCAACACTTAGGAAAGTGTCGCCCCAAAACTGCTGCCTTAGGACTAGACAAAAGCCAACTCTTATTCAAGTGTTGCCTTAGGCATACATATCCCAACCCTTATACAAAGAGTTGGCTAAAGCGTAGTCTATCGCAACACTTAGGAAAGTGTCGCCACAAAAGTGTCGTCTTAGGACTACACAAAAGCCAACTCTTATTCAAGCGTTGCCTTAGGCATACATATCCCAACCCTTATACAAAGAGTTGGCCAAAGCATAGTCTATCCCAACACTTAGGAAAGTGTCGCCACAAAAAGTGTCATTTTAGGACTACACAAAAGCCAACTTTTATTCAAGCGTTGCCTTAGGCATACATATCCCAACTCTTATACAAAGAGTTGGCCAAAGCATAGTGATCGCTGCAATCAGAGCTTTAAAATTTATAAAAGAATGATCAAAACCCAAAAACTAACTCTGACAACGATTAAAGGCAAGTGTACCTATCGAACAGTAGTATAGCTTAGGCAAGACCGGATATCGAACCCAAAGGAACTAAAAGTACTAATACTAACTTTCTTTTTATTATTTAGCCCTAAAAATAGAGTGAAGTTTGATTTAGAATAAATTGACGAAGACTAAACTAAAGACACAAAGACAAAAAGGACGAATAGGAAAATAACTTTGAAGAAAAACTCAGTTGATTACGACGATACCCTCAGGAAAAATCCACCTAGACTTCACTTGTTATCTAACCCTAAATCATATGATTTCTTTACTTAGCTTGATCCGTAAGACTCCCTAACCTATATTAAATCCTCTCTCGAGGCGAATAACATCTGACCCTAGGTTAATTAGTGGAACTCTCATTCGCTTATAATAACCCCCTAGGATAGCAGTAAATCGATTAATGGACTCCCATATTAGGTTTCACCCTAATCCGCAAAAATCTCGTCACCCTATCTCTAGGCGTGCGATCAACTCCGCTTAATTATGTTAGATCTACTCTTAGGCAGGGTCTATTCCTCCTCTACCTAAGCACATTAGATTTGGATTAAGCAACATAATTAAGAACAAACTAAGTAATTATCATATAACTTAGAAATCAAATAACAAAATCCATCTAGGTTTCATCCCCTTCAGGTATCTGAGGGGTTTATTTTATAATGAATAAAAAGAACACCGCAAGAGAAAAGATAAAACAAAACATAAGAAATCCCTAAAACCCCCTGAAGGAATTGAAGGAGAATTCCGCCGTCTTGAGTATAACTCCGGCTTCTTGGGATGGATCAACTGGCTATCCTCGCGTTATTCCCTAACTCTGACCTTCTCGGCTTGGCTCCTTGGCCTAGCTTTGACGCCCTGGACAAAAGCCCTGGCAGAAGGCTTCTGCCGAACTCCCCTTTCAAGTTGCCCTCTTGGGTGTTTATATAGACTTTATGATGCCTTGCTTGGCCCCTAAGTATCCTAATTTAAGTAGAATTCCTACTAGGGTGTTTGAATAGGCTTTGGAATGTGTTTCTTTGCCTCCAAGTACCCTTTCCCAAATGAAATTGCTCTTTCCAAATGATAGAGAGCCACGCCATGGAACACGCCCGCATGGATCGACTTCAGTCGTGTTCGGATTTCTAACTTGAGGCACAGCCGTGTAAGGCGGGGTTGAGGCCGTGCTCTAGGTGATCGGTGAGGCACGCCGTGTGGGGGCTGGGCCGTGCCGTGTCGATTTCGTGCTAAGGCCCATTTAGGTCCGTTTTGTGTTCTTTTCATCCTCGGGTGCTTTCCTAGGTATAAGACATGAAAAGAAAGGATTAAGAGCACCTTTTTATATAAATCAAGGAATAATTCATCCAAAAGTAAGCTAAATGTGGGATTAAAATATGTTACAATTACGGTTTATCACATAGTCTATCCCAACACTTAGGAAAGTGTCGCCACAAAAGTGTCATTTTAGGACTACACAAAAGCCAACTTTTATTCAAGCGTTGCCTTAGGCATACATATCCCAACTCTTATACAAAGAGTTGGCCAAAGCATAGTCTATCCCAACACTTAGAAAAGTGTCGCCACAAAAGTGTCGTCTTAGGACTACACAAAAGCCAACTCTTATTCAAGCGTCGCCTTAGGCATACATATCCCAACCCTTATACAAAGAGTTGCCCAAAGCGTATGTTCGCAACTCTATCCCAACACTTAGGAAAGTGTCGTCACAAAAGTGTCGTCTTAGGACTATACAAAAGCCAACTCTTATTCAAGCGTCGCCTTAGGCATACATATCCCAACCTTTATACAAAGAGTTGCCCAAAGCGTATGTTCGCAACTCTATCCCAACACTTAGGAAAGTGTCGCCCCAAAAGTGTCGTATTAGGACTAGACAAAGCCAACTCTTATTTAAGCGTTGCCTTAGGCATGCATATCCCAACCCTTATAAAAGAGTTGGCCAAAGCGTATGTTGGCCAGTCTATCCCAACACTTAGGAAAGTGTCGCCCCATAAGTGTCGTCTTAGCACTGTTTTGTTGTAGTGAGAGTGTTCCTGTAATTATAACACTCTAACATATTTATGTTATGGGTCCATTAAGAGTACATTATTCATCCTTCCCTTATCATTACAGGTACCTAGCACTTTAATCTTAGGATGGATTTATTTATAGTGCTAACAGTCACATACTAATGATGTACTTTGTCTCGTTGAACTCAAGACTTGACGTTATACCAAGCGTTGAGTCGAGTTTCCATCATGGGTGACTCTAAATAATGGGCTTGAGTCCCATCCCTTTTCAGGTCCTTTTTACTACATCTCTAGCAAGACTTTTTGTCAAAGGATCCGCCAAATTTTCACTTGACCTCACATAATTAATAGTGATCACTCCATCAGAGATTAATTGTCGGACATAACTATGTCTTAATCCAATGTGTCTAGACTTTCCATTATATACTTGGCTATATGCCTTTGCTAGAGTAGCCTCACTATCACAACGGATAGAAATAGGTGAAATTGGCTTAGGCCATAAAGGTATATCATAAAACAAATTTCTTAACCATTTTGCTTCTTTAGATGCAGCGGCTAATGCAATAAATTCTGCCGCCATGGTGGAATCAGTAATACATGTTTGTTTCTTGGAACCCTAAAAAATGGCTCCTCCACCAAGAATGAAAATCCATCCACTAGTAGATGCATGATCTTCCAAACTTGTAATCCAACTAGCATCCGAATACCGTTCTAAAACTGGAGGATATCCATTATAACACAATCCATAGTTAATAGTTTTCTTTAAGTATCTAAGTACTCTATTTAAAGCTTGCCAATGCAAACTACTTGGATTATTTGTGTACCTACTCAATTTCCCAACAGCATATGCAATATATGGTCTTGTACAAGTCATTATGTACATAAGACAACCAATTAGACTTGCATATTTCAATTGATCAATTTTCCTACTAGCATTAGATATTAATTTTATTTGAAGATCCATGGGTGTAGATGCTGGTATACAGTTGAAAAGATCAAACTTTTTAAGCACATTTTCAATGTAATGTGATTGTGATAAAGCTATAGTGCTTTCGTCTCGGGTTATTTTAATCCCAAGAATAACATCTGCTACACCCATATCCTTCATAGCAAAATTGTTTGACAAGAATTTCTTTGTGTTTTCTATTTGTTCCAAATCCGTGCAAAAAATGAGCATGTCATCTACGTATAAGCAAATTATGACACCTTTTCCATTTTCAAATTTGTTATATATGCACTTATCGAATTCATTTATTTTATAGCCATTAGTTAAAACAACACTGTCAAACAACATTCTTACATCATAATTTCTCTATTTTTTTATTTGTTTTAATTGTTTTTATTTCTAAAGATGTGGTTTTCATGTGTTTGCTCATCTAATGAAGCATCAACCATCATATATTCAAAGTCTTCATAAAAATATAAATAAACATTTTTTTCTATTTTTATTAATATTAAATCATTTGTATATATGTATGGTGTTTTATGTTTTTCAATCAAATCATATAATAATGGAGCTTTTGTAATGACCCAAAATTCACGGGCATCAGAAAAGTGTATTATAGGACCTCCGTCTTAATAAACCGAATTTGTAAATAATTATTAGATGAATTTAGCTTAATTAGGAGAAATTAGATGAATTTAGACGGAGCCTAATTAGATGAATTTCTAATAATTATTTTAATTATTTTTCTTCAACAAAAATAAGGTCATAAAAATAAATAAATAACAAGGACGGACCAACCTGAATCAACCAATTTATTTTAATGTTGGGGATGTGAGCAATCTTATGCCAATCAGCGCCAATGTCCTTCCGACATCTTTCCTCCAACTGAGGAATTCTTTCTTTTTGTAAATACTCCAAACTGGTTAGGCAACGCATCTCGTCCGGGAGCGATATTAAATTGGGAAATCCCTGAGATAAAGCTGTCGCAGATTTGGTAGATGTTGAAGCCACTCCGGAAGATGCCGACACTCTGGCATATTTTCCAGCGATAGAGAGCATAGGCTTGTATAATTTTGGAATATTTGGATGCCAGCTGCAGATAACTCCAGCTCCTTGCAGCTCCAGAAAATTTAATATAATTATTTTTATTGGTATAATAACAACTTTAGCTCTCAAAGTTTACACATTCTATCAATTTGATCTTGATTAAACAAATTTAGCCCATAACATTTACACATTCTGTTAAATTGGTTCTAGTTTAACAAAATTAGCTTGCAACATTTACACATTATGTACGAGCTAAATTTATTATTATACCAATCAAAATTATGTACTGAGTGATGAAAAATATTAACATTGTGGTTAATTGTATATAGTTCACTTCCGAAATTAATAGGGATTAAATTACTCCCTTTTTTTAGAGGAGCCAATTTGCAAAATATTGAATTTGAGAGGGACCGAAATGGTGTTTTTATCCATTTTTAACCTCACCTCAGTACTACCATTGTTATTGAAACCAAACAGGTATCCAACACTAATTTTAATCACATCGTTACGATATTCAATCTCACTATTATAACAACTAATCTCACCACCAATGTTAGTTTTAATTTTACTAGAGTTGATACAATTGTCTATCCAAAGAAAGTAATAGCCTTATCTAAATAATAAATAAAATGATAAAAACTTATTTGGACATAAATTGATAAAATAAATTTTATTATTTGACAAAATAAAAATATAATTACTTGCTTGATTGATAAATTTGTCCGAGGATACTATAGCCTGTTCAATTTGGTCAGATTGAAGGTTACTTTGGGCTAACTTAATATAATTTGATTTACTATCTATTAATTAAAAACATTTAATTTATATTTAATTATAAAAATATATAAATTTTAGTAAATTATTAATTTTTAATATTAAAAGAATAATGAAATAGGGTCAGCGTGATGAAAAAAATAAAAAAAATAAATCTAAATTGTACCCTAACGAAATTATCGACAAGTCTATTGATTAATTTTTAAAAATATTATTTTAGCTTATATAAGGGTTAATATGTTTGGAAACTTTAAAATTAGTCCTTTTATTATTAAATGGTTAATTTTGTCCCTATATTATTAAAAAGAACTAAATAATGTCAAATTGTTATAGAGTTAATATTTACTGTAACAGTTTTAACATTAACAGAATTAACAATTTTCAATACGTTTTTTATACAATAAATGTTAACTTTGTTATAATTTGACTTTATTTAATTATTTTTAATAGTATAGGGACTAAATTGACCATTTAATAATAGAGGGACTAATTTGTATGCAGTCCCTATAATACCGGTATTTTCACCCTTATATATGTATTTGAATCTTATTTTGGGATGAAATTGAACAATTGAAAAAGGTAAGAATGAAATTAGCAAATTAACTTATAATTATATACAAAATGCTTCCCTCCACATTTATCCGAACAAACAATTCCCTCCCTTTTCCCTCGTTTTCTACTCTCTCTCTCCAACGTCTGAACTGAAACCCTCACTTTCTCTCTCTTCCTATTTTCCCAATTCCAATTTTACCCCCATCTCCTTCCCCTCGATATCATAAACCTCCATCTCCGGCGGCACTCGAGCCTCCGATGGTCCCACACTACCGTATCAACCTCCTCCTACGGCTTCAACAGCATCAGCTTCGACGGTTCCTCTGGTTGTTCCGCCGATACGTCGTCACCTGGCCTTTGCTTCGACGAAACCGCCGTTTGTTCATCCCGATAATTATCACAGATTTTCAAGTAGTAATAGTCGTGGAATCGTCGCCGATCAAGAAGTTGAAGCAATTGTTGTGAGATCTCCAGTGAGTTCAAAAATTCTCTTTAGAAAACGACAAGAACAAATTACAAGGTGTTATATTTCAACTTGCAATTTGATGTGTGCCAACATAAGCATCAACACACAAGTCATATGTATATACAGCCAGGAAATCCACATCTTTTGGAAGAGTCCTAATCCAAGTATCATAATTGAACATTGCCTTGGAATACTGTCTAAAAAAATTGACATCTTTTGAAAGAGTCCTAATCCAAGCATCATAATTGAACATTGCCTTGGAATACTGTCTTAAAAAATCGACTTCGTCCTAATCCAAACATCATAATTGAACATTTCCTCCTTGGAATACTGTCTAAAAAAATTGTTATCTCATAATCAATTGTGCATCCCTTCATTTGAATACTATTTGGAACACTAAAAAAATATAAATGTGTTTTTTCCTTAGTTGGCACATATTATGCAATAAGGAAAATAAAGAGCACAATCAAGATGTTTATGCAGTTCAAAACTTGTCCTACGTCTGCGGAGCTTTGCCCAAAGATAAATTCACTATAAATTTCTTAGTACAAAGAAATGATTTACGCCTAACCCCTTGAACACTTGATGCAATATCACTTTTGTACAATTAAGTAAATTCTCTCCCGACTCATTTTAGCTATGTAAGTGAAAATCAACATTCGACACTCAGATGGTGTATCATAATGGCACTCAATAATAGTTCCTACTATGAACATGTGCGTTTCTTTAAATTCACACATCACCCATAAGCAATTGTCATGCTTGAACAAAGACTCTTCCAAAAGCAACAATGAACCTGAAAATTAAAAATGGCAACATAAAATATGTTACAATTCCCATTATTTATTTACACCTCCTTTTGCAAAAGAGATTTTTTTTATTATTATTACTTTAGTGCTCACCATTATCGGCCTTCTATTTGCACATATGTGTGTTTAGTACAACGCTGTTCATATATAAATAATGAAACATTCTATCAACTTCTACCTCACCACCAAATATTCTGAAGCATCTTCCTTTTTTTCCTATTTGAACCTTCAATAACAAATATGGCTGGAATTCCAAACAGCTAAAAGAGTGCCCTGCATCAATGAATATTGTGAATTTGAATACCTACGAAAGCCTGTCAATAGCATATGATAGTAATCAGTTGGCATATATTAAGTGAAAACATAAATATATATAAACATATGATAGGTAAGAGCTTAAATGAAGAAAGCAGAGCATATAGTACAACCATTTTGAAGGCTTCATAGGCCTCACTCTCCACATCAATGACTTTTTAGAATTAAATTATTAGAAGCCCTTAAATTGCAATTGTCAAGTTATTATTATGATTTAAAGTATAAAGCAAACAGATGTATTACCACCTCTTTTTATGCATATAAAATTATTGAAGTTGACAAATGCCTTTCTCCAATGCCTTAGCACTGCACAAATCAGCAAAAAAGTAAAAAGTAGGATTAAAACAAAGGGATTTCAAATGAATAATATTTTAACAAGGAAATTAACAGTATCCAACTTCAATGAAAAATGGCATCACACCCCTCACTTGGAGATTCAATATACCACTCTTATTTTTCTTCAACAAAAGATAAGGTCATCAAAATAAATAAATAACAAGGACGGACCAAACCTGAATAAACAAAATGCTCGGGATGTGAGCAATCTTATGCCAATCAGCGCCAATGTCCTTCCGACATCTTTCCTTCAACTGAGGAATTCTTTCTATTTCTAAAATTTGCAAATTGGTTAGGCAACGCATCTCGTCCGGAAGCGATGTTAAATTTGGAAAATCCCTGAGACGGAGCCTTTGCAGATTTGTTAGATGTTGAAGCCACTCCGGAAGATGCCGACACTTTGGAATGTTTCCAAGCGTTAGATAGCGTAGGCTTGTATGATCTTGGAATATTTGGAAGCCAGCTGCTGATAGCTCCAGCTCCTTGCAGTTGCTTACTGAAAACTCTTCAACGAAAGTGAGATGTTGGAACACAGGAAAGAGTGACCTCAGTCCATGGCATTGATGAATTTTTAAATTTTTCAATTGAACAAGATGTTGAAGCCCACAGGGGAGAGACACCAGCTGCGGGATCTTATTAATCTCCAAACAAGAGAGATTCTTAATGGGTTCCCACTGTAAGCTCTCTAAATCAACCTCCTTGCAATCCCTTATTTTTAAAGTTTTAAGCCAAGTGAGATGTTGCAGGCACTCATCTAGCGTGTGAGTGTCCAATCCCTCAATGTTGTCTAATGTTAAAGATTTCAATTTGGAGAGAGGAAGAGAAGAGGTTGAACTTGATGGGGTCGTACTAGTGATGTTCATCTTCATGGTCTGCTTTAACGGCCTTGAACTGGTATTCCACAACTCTAGCTTATCATCGAGTGAAGGATACAACGGCATTGAAGTCAAAGGGCAATTATATATACATAAAGAGGAAAGACGAGGAAATGTCATGGTTGATATTCCCATAACTGTTGTGTCGTCCTTGTTGGAATCATCATCGATTGGTTTTGTCGTCCTCCACCAACTCTTCATATTCGGGCAGTCGAAGAGCCAAAGATGCTTAAGCGATGGGAAGAATGATTGTGGTTCTCCTTGACTTCCTTTTAGGCTATTATCATCCATGTACTCCAGCTCAGTTAAATTAGAAATCAACAGCTGTTGAAGACAAGGCAATTGAGCAAAGGACGGGATATGTTTGAATTTACTAGGACCATGTATGGAAATATCGAAGAGATTTGTGAGCAAAGAAAGCCAACTTGGAAACTTGGCATCACCCCTCCATCGTACAATACAGAGCTCCTTGAGATTAGGATGGGGCTGGAGGTCTTCAAGTGACTTCTCATCATCATCACCGTTATCAGCATCCCATTGTAAAACCAACGATCTCAAATGTTGCTTCTCTTTCAAATTAGCAGCCTTAAACTTCTCTTTTGCACTTTTTACGAATCCCAAATTTCTTATTTGTAGCGTTCCCCTTAAGTTGTTAAGCAGTCTCAATTCACTTAGAGCTGCACCGCCATGGGACCCATCTTTATCCACTACAAACGCGCTTAACGTCTCAAGTGAAGTCAGCTTCCCTATTCCACGTGGCATATGAGTTAAAGAATCACATTGAAAACATTCAAGATGGGTAAGATTCACCAAGTTTTCAATCTTCTTTGGCAATTCTTGAAGCCCAGAACACCAATCAAGTTTCAGCGCTAGCAAATTCTGAATCTTGCAAATACTCTTTGGGAGAATCTTAAGCTCATAATTCCCAGAAAGATTAAGGTACCTCAAATGTTTCAACTTGTAAATGGAGGGTGAAATCGTCTTAAATCTTACATAATCCAATTCCAATACACGCAAGGATCTACAATTTGCAATTACAAAATCCCAAATTTCTTCGCTCAAATTTTGAGTTTCAATGTTTGGAGACCGTAACAAGGTTCGTAACTTTTTTCCCTTAAACAAAGGAATTAATGAAGGATTAATTGATATGTGGCGACATTTTTCATCAACATCCTTTGCAGTTTTATTTGAATCTATAATACTACTCTCCATCCCTGCTACTGATTCAGCTAGATCATGCATTAAATCATGCATTTTACATCTCATTTGTTCCATCAAGTCTTCTTCTACCTCTTGAAAGAAACTTCTTTCAACTAAATCTTTAAAATATCCAAATCCGATCTCCTCGAGAGATTGACTTGGATTCAGTTGCTTTACGAAACCTTGTGCAATCCAAAATTGAACAAGTGTTCGTACATCAATTTGATGATCTTTTGGATATAGTCGACAATAAGCAAAACAATGCTTCAAATGAGATGAGAGATGATCATAACTCAACTTAAGTGTAGGTAAAATCTCACCTTCGTTCTGAGATATTCTAGCAAGTTCATTATCTTTAAAAGAAAGCCACTCATTTTTAGTTTCTTTGAAAGATAACGTACCAGCTATCGTCCTTATGACTAAGGGAACTCCACAACACCTTTTCAAAATCAGCTTTCCTATTTCCACAAAGCCTGAATCTGTTGAGTCTGCAGATCTTTGTTCAAATGCTATCTCTTTGAACAAAGACCAAGCATCATTATCAGACAAGCCTTTCAGAACATAAGGCTGACATTTACTACTGATCTTGGCTACCTTAGAAGAACGAGTAGTTACTATTATCCTACTTCCTTTAGCCCCACCTACCAATAACTCTTTTAGACTAACCCATTTTTCCCACTCCTCATTCCAAATGTCATCCAAAACAAGCAAATATTTTTTCCCACCAATTTTTTCCCGAAGTTGTTTTTGCAATTGGTCCATTTCGAGATTTTGATCTGGTGCTTTGCCTGTTGCAGATTTGATAATGTTTTCTACAATTATTTTGACATCAAAAACATCCGAAACACACACCCACATCATCAACTCAAAATGATTTTTGACCATTTCATCATTATAGACAAACTGAGCCAAAGCAGTCTTCCCTAACCCTCCTAACCCCACAATTGGAACGATGTAAACATTCTCTTCACTTTCAAACTCTAACACGAGTTTTAGAAGAGCTGCTTTCTCATCGTCCCTCCCTATTATTTTATCTTTAAAAGAGTGCGTTAGCTGCCTCTTTTTAGTCATGAAAGAGGTTTCCATGGGACGGTCACGCTCTACCAAGTTGAACACCTTGGCTTCACTTCCAATTGAAATCAACCTGGCCTTAATGGCCTTCATTCTCCGACCCATTTTGAGACCGTAAGCAAACTGGTTTGAGCTCGAGAAGAAAAGGCGTACCTCTTTCGAGAGCTTGTTCCCACCCAATAGATCTTTCCGCAAAGCTTCGGTAGAGAAATCATCGAGCAAGTCGTCAGCGTCATAAAGTACATCTCTCAGCTTTTCAAGCCAATCTTTGACGAGTTGGCTGGTCACGGATCGCTCTTCTGCGTCAAGAAGCACAGCTTTGATAGTAGAGACAGTGCTTTTGAGGTCGTCGAGGTCATCTTTGACATTCCAACACAGTCCAATTTGAGAGAGAGTAAAGGAGCTCAATTTAGTAATAAGCTCTAGGGCGAGGTCGAATGCAATTGCTTCGGCCATTGCTGGTTCAAACTGAAATCAAGCAAAGAAGTGTTTGGTTATTGCAAGAGGAGGAGTAAAATGAGAATGATTGGAACAAGATGAAACACGGATGTGGATCCATACACGCAGAGACTAAAGTATATTTATAGATATTATCATCCACCCAGCAAGTAGTATAATTAAAAAAATATTTTAATAAAAAGTAAAAAGTAAAAAATATTTTAAAAAATATAAGTAAAAAGTAGGATTAAAACAAGGGGATTTCAAATGAATAATATTTTAACAAGGAAATTAACAGTATCCAACTTCAATGAAAAATGGCATCACACCCCTCACTTGGAGATTCAATATACCACTCTTATTTTTCTTCAACAAAAGATAAGGTCATCAAAATATATAAATAACAAGGACGGACCAAACCTGAATAAACAAAATGTTGGGGATGTGAGCAATCTTATGCCAATCAGCGCCAATGTCCTTCCGACATCTTTCCTTCAACTGAGGAATTCTTTCTATTTCTAAATTTTGCAAATTGGTTAGGCAACGCATCTCGTCCGGAAGCCCAGAACACCAATAAAGTTTCAGCGCTAGTAAATTCTGGATCTTGCAAATACTCTTTGGGAGAATCTTAAGCTCAGAATTGGAAGAAAGATTAAGGTACCTCAAATGTTTCAACTTGTAAATGGAGGGTGAAATCGTCTTAAGATTTAGATCATTCAAAGCCAATACACGTAAGCATCTACAATTTGCAATTACAAAATCCCAAGTTTCTTCGCTCCAATTTTGAGTTCCCATTGTCGAAACTTTTTTTTTAAAGGGGTTGACTTTTGATTTTGAAAATGAAAATGAACATGGGTGTCGCCACCAATCCTTTTTATTTAGGTGTGATCGGATTACCTCGTAATTCAATCATTTTAATAAAAGTTTAAATTTATTAAAAAGATTATTTTTGGTCTACAAAATTCAGAAAACGGGTTCGGGAGTCGGTTACACACGAGGAAGGATTAGCACCCTCGATACGCCCAAAAATTGGTACCTAGTTGATTACTTGATGTCTTTTGTGTCGAAGATTGAAAATTTGAAGAAATTTTAAAATACGATCCTTCGTTAAAATATAGCTTAGTTGAAAATTTTTGAGAAAAGGGAGTATTCCACGTTAATCGAGAGAAAAAATTATGTCCCGTAAGTTAGGACACAATATCTTAAGTCCCCGAAACGAGAATAAACACCGAAAATTATTTATTCCAAAAGATGTTTGATTATCTCGGTTTTAGAAAGAAACCATGTTCCGTAAGTTAGAACACGATCTTTTCGTAATTCCCGAGATTATTTAAAAATTTTTAAAAAGTTCGTTTATTTGGATTTATCGAGAAAGTCGAAATCCCGTAAGTTAGGGAACGACCTTTTGAATTTTAAAAACGAAATGTTGCTTATTTAAAAAAAATCATTTTTTATGTATCAGATAAAATTGTGACACGAGTTAAAAAATGGTAATGAAATAATGTAAATATAGGTAAAGTATTAAAATGATAAATAATAATAAAAATAGAATGCTATAATAATGATGATGACAATATTGATAATCAAATTGCAATAACAAAATAAATAAAATAATATAAAATGTATAACAATAAGTAAAAGTAAATATAAGAAGATATAATAATTAAAAGAAATAATAAAACAAAATAATAATAATAATAATAATAATAATAATAATAATAATGCAAAACTCATAAATTTAATAATATGATAATAATAACAAGTAAATAAATAAAAAAGGAAAATAATAATGATAATAATAATATTTAATTAATTAATTTAATAATAAAATAGCAAAAATAATAAAAAAAGGGGCTAAATTGAACTTTAAAACAGAAATTTGGGGCAAATTAGAAGTAAATATAAAGGAAAAGGACCAAATTGAATGCGCAAGTAACAAGGAGGGACCAAAATGGGAAATAATCCCCGCCCTCCAAAACGCACAGCTTCAAGGTGGACCAAATTGAAAGTCGAAATAAATTATAGGGCAAAAATTAAAAATAAAAGAAACTTAATTGTAAACAATAAAAAAAAAGCGGAAGGGCTAAAGGTGTAATTAGCCCTTCCAATGAAAAACACGCGGATCTAAGGCCGGAGCGGGTCGGGTCTCGGGTCAGAGGCCAAAACGACGTCGTTTTGGGTGTCTGAGGCCAGTCCCAAAACGACGTCATTTTGGGGGCCCATAAAAGTCAAAAAAACTTAGAAAAGAAATTCATTTTAACCCTTATTTAAAAAAAAAAACCTCAGCCCCCTTTTTTTTTCTTTGAGAGCCTTCAGAATCCGGCGGGGACTTTGGCTGGTCGCCAGCGATGACGGCGGCGGGAAGGCCAAAAGTCGCCTTTTTTCAGGCGAATCGAAAAATAGGTAAAAACTCCTTCCCTTTTTTGTTATATTTTAGATATATATATATATATATATATATATATGCGTGTAATAATTTCGAAAGAAAAAAATAAAGAAAAAAATCTTTAAAAATTAAAAACCCTAGCACCTTTTTAATCCGATTTTCTCTTCGACTGGTTGTCTCTTTTTATTTGTTTGTATATTCAAACTCTTTTTTGTATTCAAAACCTCTGTTTTCTTTGTATTCCAATTGGTCTCTGTAAAAAAATACAATCGGTTTAGGTGGCTTTTTATAGGCTTTTACATTTTTTTTTAATTATATATGTCATTTTAGTTGCAGGCAAATGGGCGGTGCAAGTGGCGGTGCAGACAGTGGCAGTGGCAGGCTAGGCAGAGGCGGCAGTGGTAGACCTAGGTGCGCCGCACCTAGGGTTTTTTTCTTTTTGTTTTTCTATTTTAGGTATTGGGCTATTTGGGTTTGGGCTTAGTTGATGTTTGGGCTATATTAGTTTGGGTCTGATGGTTGTAAAATGGGCTGATGGACTTTGTTTTTTACTTATTTGGTTTTGGTATTTTTTTTGGTTGTCTGATTTGGGCCCCGGGCAAAATGGGTCTGCTACAGCTGCCCCTCTTTGCTCATTGTCGTGCAACGGGAATAGAGCAAAGAATTTTGAAAAAGCCACTTTTGCCTGGTCTCACCGAATCTCGACTTCTTTGGTGTTTCTCTTCTTCAAGCAGCCTCTTTCCAATTCACTGCATCTTCCGGGGTATAGGAATTGTTGCTTTGATCCACTCCACCGCAACTTCAGAGAGATAAGACTTGTAGCTTCAATTTACTCCGCTGTAACTTCGGAGGTATAGGATTTGTCGCTTTAATCCGCTCCACTGCAACTTTAGGGAGATATGATTAGTAGCTCCAATCTGATCCACTGTAACTTCAGGGAGATAAGATTTGTAATTTGTAGCTTTAATCTGTTCCACTGCAACTTCAGGGAAATAAGATTCGCTATCTTCAGTCTGTTCCACTGCAACTTTAGGGAGATAAGACTTTGTAATTTGTAGCTTTAATCTGTTCCACTGCAACTTTAGGGAGATAAGACTTGTGACTTCAACCTGCTCCACTGCAACTTCAGGGAGATAAGGTTTATTGCTTTAATCTGCTCTACTGCAACTTTAGAGAGATAATATTTGCTATCTTCGATCTGCTCCACTGCAACTTCAGGGAGACAAGATTAGTGGCTTCAATCTGCTCCACTGCAACTTCAGGGAGATAAGATTTGCCATAATGATTTGATCCGACCTACTGCAACTTCAGAGGTATAGGATTTTTGCTTCTTCATTCCATCGATATGTTACACCATTCTCTGGGTAACAAGACCTGTAGAATCCATTTCATGGGCCTATGCTTATGCCGAATGAGTAGGATGTCATGATCAGAATGAATCAAATGCTTCTAACTAGATGTGTATGAATGATATTTGCATGAATGCAGAATGCCATTTTGCGAGAATGATCCCCTCTTCAATGCTTAGGTTGTCATTGCTCGTTGTTCATCAAGGTCCTATCACTGACGTATTACCCTGCCTTCTTGCTCAGCTGGTATCTTTGACAGAAAACCCGAAGAAATAGCCAATTTACACTATTCTTTCTAAAATGTTTCCAACCCTTAGGTTTGATTAGTTCTAAATAATAGTCCTATTTCAGGTTTCCATACTATTTAGAAGCTTTCAGAGTAATATGCAAAACTCCTTTTATGAGAATATTATTAGTCCATTAATCATTATTTCAATACAAAATGCTCGAAAAAGATCATAATGATGGACAGAACTGAAATTTATCAGGAATAAAATTTGAAAAGAATAGATTAATCAAAGAAAGCAAACATTGCTAAAACACAAAATGAGTAAAAGGAAAATAGGTGCCCCAAATATCGTAGCACGAGTTTCTCTGTACGAACTTTTTGAGGACCATTTTGAGCTCAACATGTGTTTAGGAGATCTAGAGTACTTTGTCGATGCCCCAAGACGTAGCATTTCTCCTTCTTGTTAATTTAGGCATAGTAAGACTATCGCATGCCCCATCTTTTGATCAAAAGTTGAATCGCCCTTTTCGGGTTTTCAAATCAAAACCCCTTTTGTCTCAAGGCGCCCTTTACGGGTTTTCACCTTGGCCTCTCCTCTTTTTTTTTTAAGTGAAGTATTTCTTGACTGAATCCGAATTCACTGGTTTAGGAAAAGTCTTGTCATCCATTTCAGTTAAGATTAACTCTCCTCCCAAAAAGGCTTTCTTTACCACGTACGGTCCTTTCCAGTTTGACATCCATTTTCCTCTGAAGTCCTTTTGTATGGGAAGGATCTTCTTTAATACCAAGTCTCCCTTATGGAATTATCTGGGATGAACCTTTTTGTTGTAAGCTCGCATAATTCGTTTTTGGTACATTTGACCATGACGGATGGCTTTCAACCTTTTCTCTTCAATCAAGTTTAGCTGATCATATCAAGATTGGATCCATTCTACTTTATCCAACTTCAATTCTGCCAAAACTCGGAGAGAAGGAATCTTGACTTCAACGGGTAAAACCGCCTCTATTCCATAAGCCAAAGAGAAAGGCGTTGCCCCGATTGAGGTCTTGACAGATGTTCGATAAGCATAGAGGGCAAATGGTAATTTCTCGTGCCAATCTTTATACGTCTCAGTCATTATCCCCACAATTTTCTTAATGTTCTTATTGGCCGCATCCATTGTACCATTCATTTTTGGGCGATATGGTGATGAGTTGTGGTGTTTGATCTTGAACTGACTGCAGACCTCTGAAATAATGCTGTTGTTCAAGTTTAGTGCATTATCAGATATGATCCTTTCTGGCATTCCATATCGACATATGATCTCCTTCTTCAAGAACTTGCTGACTGCCGACTTCGTGACATTGGCGTATGAAGCGGCTTCTACCCACTTTCTAAAGTAATCGATGACCACGAAGATAAATCGATGCCCGTTAGAAGCTTTGGGCGAAATTGGCCCAATGACATCGATGCCCCATATAGAGAAAGGCCACAGAGAATTCATAACATGAAGAGGTGAGAGAGGTACATGAATTTTATCCCCATAAATTTGACACTTGTGGCATTTTTTGGCGTAACTGATGCAATCTCTTTCTATGGTGGACCAATAATATCCGAATCTCATGATTTGCCTAGCTATTGTAAAACCATTGGCATGTGTTAGACACCCTCGTAAACTTCTTCTAAGATTTTCTTAGCCTCGACAGCGTCTACACATCTTAGTAGCACCTGGTCCTTTCTTCTTTTATATAAGATTTCCTCGTCTAGGACATAGTCACTGGCTGGTCTTTTTATCATTCTCAGTTGCTTGGTCAGGATATTCATGATTCTTCACATATTGGCAGTATATCGTGGTACCAAGGATGGTCATCCTCTTCTTCTTCTTCTTCGATGTTGTAGCAATGAGCTGGAATCTCATAAATACTCATCTGGATAGGCTTTACATCCCCTTGTTTGTTTGCTTTGACCATCGAAGCCAAGGTAGCCAAGGCATCAGCCATCTGATTTTCATCTCGTGGGAGGTATAGAAGGTGATGTCATTAAACTCCTCAATGAGCTCAAGAACCAACTTTCGATACTTGATCAACTTGGGATCTCTTGTCTCCCATTCTCCCTTGAGTTGATAGATCACTAGTGCGGAATCCCCATATACCTCTAGTATTTTGATCTCATGTTCTATGGTTGTACGAATACCCATGATGCATGCTTTGTGTTCTGCCATATTTTTCATGCAATCAAAATCCAATTTACTAGTGAAGGGATAATGATCTCCGTTTGGG
The DNA here is from genome assembly GCA_025698515.1 of Gossypium sturtianum. Classification (NCBI taxonomy): domain Eukaryota; kingdom Viridiplantae; phylum Streptophyta; class Magnoliopsida; order Malvales; family Malvaceae; genus Gossypium; species Gossypium sturtianum. The sequence goes on from CM046953.1 coordinate 152,360,486, forward strand.
GATACCAGGACTGCCCCAATTCTATTACCCACAGCGTTTGAGGCTCTGTCGAAGTTTAGCTTTCAAGGATGATCTTCTTGAGAGTCTTCTTCAGTGGTTGCAACATATATCAGATCTTTATTCGAGAAATCAAAGTTTAAAGGCTCGTAATCCTCTAGAGCCCAACTAGCCAAAAAATCTACTATTACGCTTCCTTTGACGGCCTTCTAGTTCACATAAACTATGTCAAATTCAGAAAGAAGAATTTGCCATCAGGCCATTCTTCCATTTAAAGCAGTCGACTCCATCATGTATTTTAGAGGGTCCAGCTTTGAAATGAGCTAAGTTGTGTGGTACAGCATGTACTATCTCAATCTTCGGGTTGTCCAAATCAGGGCACAACATAACTTCTCGATTGGCGAATGTCTTATCTCACATTCAGTGAATTTCTTACTGGGATAATATATCACTCTTTCTTTTCTTCCCGATTCATCATGTTGACTAAGCACGCATCCTATGGAATTCCCGAATACTGCCAAGTACAATATAATGGCATGTCTGGGTTAGGTGGCATCAGTACTGGGGCATTAGAAAAGTAATGTTTGACCTTATCGAAAGTCTTCTGGCACTCCTCATCCCAAACGCCCAGGTCGTGTTTCTTAAGGAGACAGAATATGGGGTCGCATTTCTCAGTTAGTTGTGAAATGAACCGGGCAATGTAATTTAGTCTTCCTAGGAAACCTCAAACTTCTTTTTGAGTGCACGGTGGAGGCAATTGATGTATAGCCTTTACTTTGTCTGGGTCGATCTCGATCCTCTTTTCACTGACTACAAATCCTAGCAATTTTCCTGACCTAGCCTCGAAAGTACATTTTTCCGGATTAAGTTTTAGTTGGAATTTCCTCAACCTTAAGAATAACTTCCTCAAGACTTGCACATGCTCCTCTTCTGTTCAAGATTTGGCAATCATGTCGTTGACATAAACTTTAATTTCTTTGTGCATCATATCATGGAATAGGATTATCATAGCTCTCTGATATGTCACTCCCGTATTTTTCAGTCCAAATAGCATCACCTTATAGCAAAATGTTCCCCACATGGTTACAAATGTGGTCTTATCCATGTCTTCAGGATGCATCTTTATCTGGTTGTATCCTGAGAAGCCAAACATGAAGGAGAATAATGAGTAACATGCTATGTTGTCCACTAAGGTGTCAATGTGAGGTAACGAGAAATTATCTTTTAGGCTGGCCTTGTTCAAATCCCTATAGTCTACACACATTCATACTTTCCCATCTTTTTTAAGGACGAAGACGATATTGGCTACCCATTCTGAGTATTTAACCACTTGTAAGAAACCAGCATCGAATTGCTTCTTGACTTCCTCTTTTATTTTAAGTAAAATATCGGGCCTCATCCTTCGGAACTGGCTTGCACTCTTCCTTTATGAGGAGCCGGTGTACCACGATATCAGTACTTAACCCGGCATGTCTTGATATGACCATGCAAAGACATCTTTAAATTCTTGGAGTAATTCAATGAGGCCTCGCTTTGTCACTGCGGTAATGCAAGCTCTAATTTTTACTTCTTTTCCTTATTCCAAGCTTACAATCTCTACTGACTCTTTGTGAGGTAAAATCTGTTTCTCCTCTTGTTCTACCATCCTTAACAAATCAAGAGATAGGTTACAATCTCTGTCATCTTCAAAGTCTCGATTTTCCTCTAAACACATATATTGCTCAAAAGGAGATTCTGAGTTAGTAGCAGTGTCGCTCATATCATTGATATCTGGAGACCTGTTATAGGAACGAAGAAAGATCCAAAGAACAAAAGAATCTAAGAATAACTATCTGTATGGTATGATTATGAATGAAATGAAAGAATGAAAGAGTATTTGCTCAAAATGACACGCAAATGTATTTTATTGAAATAAAGATATTAGACATATGCCTATTTCACAAAAGAATTCTTATTACTCCTAGGCTTAGAGTAACAAGCGTGTTTTGAACATTACTCTGTATTAGCTCTAAAAACTACAGGAATCTCTTTCGCAGTCCAGTTGTTCAAAACACTTCCAGGTACATAGGGGCAGATGTCTGATAAATTTTCTCCCCAAATCATTTTTTCAGATATGGCATTGACGTTCAAGTTTCCCAACATTTCTTCAGCGGTCTCTTCTCTTGGCACCCCTCATCTAGGGTGAATAGTTCCTCCCGATACGAAAGTTTTGAATATGTGGGGAAAAGTCATGGGCTCCCACTTGACCTCTTTCCCGCTCAGTCGCGCTCTTCTCTTTTCTTGTTTCTTCTCTATCTCCTTTTTCCTTTGCCTCGCATATGGCTTAAATCCTAAATCAAAGCGATCTCGTTTGTCCTTCAGCGCAGGTGCCTCAACTCTTTCTTGTAGGTATCTTCCCAGTCCTCTCCCCGGTAAAGCTCCCTTCTCGACCGTCAGTCGCAGGCCCATTCTTGTAGTTTGAGAAATTTTGGGCATCGGGATTTTGTTCCCTTCGACAATGAAGGTTGCATTCACAAATTCCAACAATCGAAATGATCATTCTATTGTTTCATCATTCGTCCCTACATATGACGCGTCACTGGTTACAGATGCAATAATGTCTTCTTCTGCGTTTATCGTTATCAACCGACCCTCAGTTACCAACTTTAGCTTTTGATACAGTGATGATGGCACTACCCCAGCCATGTGAATCCAAGGCCTCCCCAACAAACAATTATAGGAAGGCTTAATGTCCATCACCAAGAAATCTACTTCATACATGTTTGGACCAGTCAAGAGGGGTATCTCAATCCTTCCCATCACCCTTCTTTCGGTTCCATCAAATGCTCTCACTATGTTTTGACATGTCTTCATATGAGAGCCATCCACAGGTAACCTATTCAAGGTGGATAAGGGTAGGACATTTAGTGTAGATCCGTTATCAATTAACACCCCTGGCAATGTATACCCTTTGTAATGGGTGGTGATGTGCAAAGCCTTTGTAGATCCCGTACCGCCAAGCGGTATCTCATCATCATTGAAGAAGATGAAGTTGTCGGTGCTTATATTGTTAACTAGGCGGTCCAGCTTGTTTACAGAGATATCATTAGTGACATAAGTTTCGATTAACACTTTCATTAACGCATCACGATGTGTTTTTGAACTTAAGAGTAAAGCTAGCACTGAGATGCGAGCTGGATGCTTATGTAGTTGTTCTATGATGCTATACTCACTGTGTTTTAGAAATTTCAAAAATTCCTTAGCTTCTTTCTCAGTTACCGGCTTATTAACAGGTGATTCAAGTCTGGTCGGCTTCTCTTTCTTCTGTTCAATTGCCAAGGATTTTGCTTTAACAAGTTCAGCTTTTGTGTTCGGGGTATTATAGCGCCTTCCACTACGTGTATAGAAACCCACGTCTTGTTCCTCTTCTGAGGTGTTAACCGGGTTCTCCTCCCCCGAGACCGTTACATTAAAGTCATAATTGTAATAAACCCTTTTACTGTCTTTATAGGAAAAAGATACGGGTTTATGGATTATGACCCTTGGTGCAATTTACGCTCCGGCTTCATTGATTCTTGGTCGTGAGATGATTACCACCGGGTGATTGGCCCCATAGACCTTCTCTGTTGATCTTTCTTCTAAGGCACACACATCTTCTCCTTCTGGGCCTTCGGTATACTTAAAGAATTCTAGCTCCTTATTGTCCATCAGGTCTTGTACTAGGGCCCTAAATTCACTGCATCTTTGAATCTCATGACCCTCTTCATCATGAAACTCATAGTAGTTCCTTGCTTTTCAGGATTTCTCCCCTAAATCCTGTGTGATTAATGCACTCTCTACCATTCTATTCCAAACCTATTTCAGCGGGGTTTTTACTTCCTCTACATCCATCTTGGTTCTTTTTCCTCCATTCTTGATTATCGCATTTACCCCTTTATCAGAATTACTGGGTAACGGATTTGCTGCTACATTAGATCCTGATGGGTCGTCAAACTTTACAATTCCCATTTTAATGAACCTTTCAATCAACTTTTTAAATGCGGTGCAGTTTTCGATTGAATATCTTGTGATTCTCACGTGGTACTCGCATTGAGCATTTGTGTCATACCATTTGGGGAATGGAGGTTCCATAGGCTTCAAGTAGAAGGGGGATACCACATGTGCATCAAACAGGCTCTGATTTAGATCCCTATACGTCATCGGGATAGATGTGAACTGGAGCCTTTCTGTATTTGGCCTTTGGTTGGATTTTTGCCTTTGGGGGGCCTGAAGACTAGTGGTTACTGTCCTTGGCGGGCCAATGGTAATGGGTTTTGAGTAACCCTTATTGTATGTGCCTACATTATTCACCTCGTTTTCCTTCTTCTTTGGGGCCGATCTTTTAAAGTTTTCCCCTGCGTCTATCTTACCTCTTCTCACCGCATTTTCAATCATTTCACCGGACATCACTATACCCAAGAAACTCTTAGTAGTGCTCCCCAACATATGGTTGATGAATGAGGCTTTCAAAGTGTTGACGAAAAGCATCGTGGTTTCTTTCTCCAGAAGAGGTGGCTGGACTTGCGTTGCCACCTCTCTCCATCTTTGGGCATATTGCTTGAAGCTCTCATTCTGCTTCTTCCCCATATTCTGCAACGTGATTCTGTCGGATGTCATGTCTGTCACATGACTATATTGCTTCATAAAAGCTTGTGCTAAGTCCTTCCACGAATTGATTTTGGCATAACTCAGTTGGTTGTACCATTTAGCTGTTGACTCAATCAGACTGTCTTGGAAGCAGTGGATCAATAGTTGATCATTATTGACATATCCTGTCATCCTTCGACAGAACATAGTGATGTGAGCTTCAGGACAACTAGTCCCGTTGTACTTTTCGAACTCTGGAGTTTTGAACTTGGGAGGAGTACTAAATCTGGGACCAAACTTATGTCCTTGGCATCGATTTCGCAATGGTAATCAGCATTTTCCATTGCTCTAAATTTTTCTTCTAGCCATCTGCATTGTTCCTCAAGTTGCTTTGGTTGCTCCACTCTTGTTTTTTCTATTTCTGCCATATCATCTAGATCCGAAACAATAGGATTTGCTGGATTGTCTCTTGGGTTAGAGCCTGGACCTATCGGGAAACTTATTGGTGCCGAGGTACCTGTCTGATATTGGGATCTGATGTTAACGGACACCCTTTGTGGATATGTGTTTGGTTGTGCCTGGGTGTTTGTTGGGGTAAAGCCTGGAGGATAAGAAGGGTCCTCGTTATCATCCCCGGGGTTGACCATATGGCACTTTCCTTTCTCTAGCCCTCCAGTCAGCAACTGGGTTAATTGGCTCATCATATTCCTTTGGGATTCTAACATTTGATCCCTCATATCTTACTGAATTGTGGTCAATTGTTCTTGCATCTGTATTTGCAACCGATCTTGCATCTCTTTTTGTATTTGCTCTAATCTTTCAAATCTTTGGTCCATTGCTTTAGTTCTTTCTCGTGTACCGTAACGATATTCTAAGGTAATTGCCATAATTTTAGGGTCTCTTTGTGAGATTTAATGCACATGATGCAATGTAATGCTAATGCATGAAATGTATGCAACTAAAAGGCATTGATTCTGATTCAATTTCATTAGAGTAACTTTTCTAGAAAATAAATTTCTTTACATAAAACAGATTACATATAAGGTCTCGCCCTAATACTTAAGGCCTTGGCCTTCCTAAGAAGCCAAGCTAACTCTCGACCTAGATCTGACTCTGACTCGTATTTCAAACTCAGTATATCAACCTGGACTGCTAAGGTTTGTAAATGATCAACCACCTCTCGTACTTGAGCCATAGCATCCCCCATGATTTAGTCTCTATCCCTGACTTGACCTTGAGAATGGTGAAGTTATTTTTTCCACTGCTCGTTACTTGCTTCAAAGAGTTTAACTCAGAGTTCACAATTTTGTAATGCGATCTCAAGCTCTTCTATTTTCCCTTTCAACTCTTCAATCTTTTTTATGCTCGCTTTCAGCTCGATTGTGGAGTTGCGATTATGATACTGATGAAGTGATTTTTCTAGTTCTGCTACTCTGGCTTTTAATCTGATCTTTTCATTTTGCCATTCCGATAAGTCTCTTTCTAAGGTATTTCCTCGAACTTGGGCATCTTTGCATTCCTTTTCCTATTGATCGACTTTGTTCTTTTCTTTTTTTATCTCTTGCCGCCATTGTTCTAATGTCTTTCCCAGTTCGACGGTTCTCATTGACCTTCGCAGCTTCTTGTAGTCTATTTTCAAACTGTCCAAATCCTCTTCAGCCTTATTCTTCCCCTTTCTCAGCTTCTTGGTTTCTAGTTTTTGGATGTCGACATCCAATCCCAGCTGCATTTTCTCCTCCTCCAATTGCTCTATCCTTTTTCCTAATTCCAAACTCTTTTTCTCAAAATCTTGTTTGATGATCTCTAGTTCAGACGGGATCACCTGCAAGTGTTCTTCTATTGATCGGGTGTTTTCTTTGTCTAACATAGGGATGTTGTCGTTGATTCTCTGACCCACCACCAATCATACTCAGGGGTTGTCATCAGATTGGCGGAAAACCTTTTCATCTGCGAGTTCGGTTCTAAGCGTTCGATATTTCTCGAACCTTTTTTTTGTAATTATCTCCATTGTATACAAACTCGCAACGAACTAACCCTTGCGTTACTGGCTTAAACTGTCTCGATCTGTACTGTCTTAACATGAGTAGAGGGGCATACCCGATAGCCCCCCATATTCTAAGTAGGGGAACCCAATCAAAATCTTCGTCTTGCAGATTTTGGAGAATCATTATCCATTTTTCCTTCGTGATATCGTCCCGTCTCAGCGTAGCCACTAACTCCTTCAGCGGAGAATAGTTTTCAGAGAAGATTCAATATGAGACCTTTTCCATTTTCAAAAAATGGTTGTGGAACCATGCTAGCAAGAGTTGTGCCCATCCGATGAATCTCCCTTTGCCCGCTCTTCGGCATGCGTTCAATGATCTGAAAGTTTCGGCCAAAATTGAGGGAACGGGTGTGACCCTTTTATCAAGTCGGTCAAATAAATCGGAGACTACGTCGTCTATATGCTCTAAAGCCTTAGGGAAGATAACCAATCCGTAAATGCTTAATGCAAAGACATCAACCCTTTTCTTCTTATCTGGATGTGCTAGGATTAAATCTCTCAAATTTCTCCAAGGAATGCACTTACTATCACCTTTCTGCTTGATTTGGGCTGCAACCCTGATAAACCGTAATATATACATATTTTAATCCCATATTTAGCATACTTTTGGATGATTTAATCCCTTGAATTATGGAATTTGATGCTCCTAATCCTTTAATTTCATGTTTTATAATTAGGAGAGCATCGGAGGATGAAAAGAATGAGAAACGGGCCGAAAACGGAGAAAATGGGCCAAAGTAAGAAATTCACACGGCCTAGAGTTCACCACACAGCCGTGCCACCTTAGCAGGCCCGAACACGGCCTAGGCTTGACTCACACGGGCGTTCCACACGGGCATGCCCCTGCCTTGACCTGTTTTAAGTCCATTCGGATTAAAGTACTTGTGGGCCAAGAAAGGCATTCCGAAAGCCTATATAAACACCCTAGAGGGCGACCTGAAAGGGGACGAAGCCAGAGAGGGCTGAACAGAGGAAATTACTCGAAGATAGCTAGTTGAATCATCCTAGAAGTCAAAATCACACTCAAGACGGAAGATCTTCCCTTGAATTTCCTTCAGGGGGTTTTAGGGTTTTTCTTCTGTTTTGTTATTTACTTTCTTCGGAGATGTATTCTTTATTAAACATGAACTAAACCCCTCAAATACCTGAGGGGGTTGAAACCTAAGACGGATCTTGTTATTGTTTTACATTCAATCAGATGATAAATACTTGATTTGTTCTTAATTATGTGTTCTTAATTCTTGTTTTAATATTTCAGGATATTGATTCAAGTATTGATGTGCTTAGGCAGTGGAGCAAAAGTCCCTGTTTAAGAGTAGATCTAGCATAGTTAAGCGGAGTTAATCGCAACCCTAGAGATAGGATGATTAAAATCTGCCGGATTAGGGTCAAACCTAATATGGGAGTCCATAGATTGAGTTAATGCAACACTAGGGGTTTTAATTAGAAAGAGATTTCAATTAATCAACCTAGGGTTAGACGTTATTAGTCTAGAAAGGGATAATAATATAAGTTAGGGAATCCTACGGATCAAGTCAAGTGAATAAATCGTCTGGTTCAGAGTTAAGTAATAAGTGAAGTCTAGGTGGGTTCTTCCTCAGGTATTGTCTTAATCAACTGGTTTTCCCAAAAGTATTTTCCCAATTCACTCTCTGTGTCTTAGCATCCTTAGTTTAGTAATTAGTTAATTAAACATTGATTCCCTTAATACTTAGGCTAGATAATAAAAGATAGTAACTACTAGTACTCTTGGTCCTTGAGGATACGATATTTCTGGTCTTTCCAAAGCTATACTACCGAACGATAGGTGCGCTTGCCTTATTCGTTGTCATAGTTAGTTTGGACACGATCAAGTTTTTGGCGTCGTTGCCGGGGACTAAGATATTAGGAAAACTAAAGTTTTATTACTTTAGCCATTTTATTTATTTGCAATTTATATTTATTTGCAATTTATATTTATTTTTTAACTTTACTAATTTTTCTTTTATTTGCTTCTGGCAGGTAATTCTAGTTTAAGACTAGGAGGAACCCGTCAGGACCCTTGATTTTTGACAGTGATATAGAAGGTACCGTTCGCAGAAATCGTAGGGAAATAAGGCGAAGCCTACAGTACATAGAAGAAGAGCAAGAGAACGATACCAACACTACTGAAGAGATGGCTGATAATAATCCGCTACCTCCTGTGGTTGCCGCAAACCCGGTTAATCAAAATCCTGTTCCTCGAACTATGTATGATTATGCTAAACCTAGTTTAACAGGAACCGAGTCGAGTATTGTTAGACCTGCTATTGCTGCAAATAATTTTGAACTAAAACCTAACACTATACAGATGATTCAACAATTTGTTCAGTTTTATGGTTTGAAGGATGAGGATCCAAACAATCACTTAGCAAATTTTCTTGAGTTTTACGACACTTTCAAAATAAATGGCGTTTCTGATGATGCCATTCGTCTTTGGTTGTTTCCCTTTTCATTAAGGAAAAAAGCTAAACAGTGGTTGAACTCGTTACCACGAGGATCAATCACTACATGGGAGCAAATGACCGAAAAATTTTTGTTAAAATATTTTTCGCCAGCTAAAACGGCCAAGTTGAGGAATGATATCTCTTCTTTTATGCAGATGGATTTAGAAACACTCTACGACGTATGGGAGAGATACAAGGATCTACTGAGAAGGTGCCCTCACCATGGATTACCCTTATGGCTACAGGTTCAAACTTTTTACAACGGTGTGAACCCCTCAACTAGGCAGTTGATTGATTCAGTCGCTTGTGGAACCCTGAATAACAAAACACCTGAAGCAGCTTACGAATTTATAGAAGAGATGTCATTGAATAACTATCAGTGGCAAGTTACAAAAACAAAGCCGACAAAAGCTGCCAGTGTTTTCAACCTCGACGCAGTAACCATGTTATCAAATCAGGTAGAACTGTTAAGTAAGAAAATTGATGGTTTATATGGTTCTTCGCAGGTACACCCAGTGATGCAGTGCGATGTAAATGGAGGAGGGATAAGCAATACAGAATACCAGTCTTACAATCCAAGCATTGAAAACGAGCAAGTTCACTATACGTGTAACAATTCTTGACCTCAAAATAATCCTTATAGTAACACTTACAATCCAGGGTGGAGGAACCATCCAAATTTCTCATGGGGAGGTCAAGGAAATCAAGGAAATCAGAGACAACAACCCCCTCCGGGATTTCAGCAACCACCTTATCGATAGGAAAAGAAACCAAACCTTGAGGAGATGCTGGAAAAGTTCATCTCAACATCAGAGACACGCTTCCAAAACACCAAAATAGCACTAAAAAATTAGCAAGCATTGATTCAAGGGCTCGAAAATCAATTAGGACAACTTGCTAAGCTGATCTCCGAAAGACCACAGGGAAGCTTACCAAGCAACATTGAAACTAACCCAAATGAGCAAATTCATGTCATAACTACTCATGAAAGTGAAGGGTTAGACAAATCAGAACCAAGCCAGGAAGCTGAGGTAAGTAAAGGTAAGATTGAGGTAAGACATGATAAACAAAAATCAGTAATCGCAAAATACCAACCTCGTGTGCCATATCCCAATGCGACGAAGAAATATCGTACAGACGAACAATTCGGTAAATTTCTTAAACTTCTAAAGAAATTACATATTAACTTACCTTTTCTTGAAGCTCTTTCGCAGATGCCCAATGTCGAAACCATTTTTATCGGGTTTTAAAAAAAAATGAGAATCAACTTTTAAAATATGGAGTCGCCACCAATCCTTTTTGTTTAGGTGTGATCGGGTCACCTATAAAATAAATTTTGGTCTGCGAAATTCGAAAAACGGGTTGAGGAGTCGATTACGTGCAAGGAAGGATTAGCACCCGCAACACCCAAAATTGGTACCAAATTGATTAATTGATGTCCTAATGTTGAAAAGTTTGAAATGATTTTGAAATTGTTTTCCTTTTATAATTTTAAATAACTTGATTGAATATTGAGATTCCCTTGTTCAGGAGGAATAGAGTATCACATCCAAAGACGATTGGATACGACAATCTGAGTCCTCGAATTCAAGATTATCCCCAAAACTCTCCAAGCACATGTGTTGAAATTTTGAAAGGGTATTTGGTTATTTGGACAAACAAAAAAAACACACCCAACACGATTGGGCACGATCTTTTCGAATTTCCAAACGCATGAATATCACTTTATTTTAAAAATTTTAAATAAAAATGATTTCAAGATTCGAATAGTGTTGAAACATGATGTTTTTAAGTGAACATAATGCTATGGCATAATAACATGCAATATGGAGCGATTGTTTACAAATGAAATATAGTGCTATTGAATCTCAAGCAACAAATAAATATAAAACGAGAATTAAAACATACATAATAGTAATAATTATCAAACATTAGATCAATGATAAGCAAAATAATAAGAATAACAAAATACATACATCAACAATATTATAAATCAATAAAATAATTTTAATACTAATTATGCAATTCTTTAAAACAAGAAACATAAAAATATTTGAAGTTAAACATTTATATAATAAATAAAAAAATATACAAATGATATATAAAAGTAATTGGAATAAATAAATACATAATTTTAAAATAAGATCTTTAAATGAGTAATTATATTTATATAAATCTAAAATAAAATATATACATAGATAGATTTAAAAGAAAATACATGCATAAATAATATGAAATTAATAACAAATAAAATTATAACAACAACAACAATAATAATAATAATAATAATAATAATAATAATAATAATCACAAAAGGGTGAAAAAGGGACGAAATTGGAATTAAAATGTAATTAAAGGGTTAATTTACAAATAAATGAAATATTGAAATAGAAATAAGGACCAAAATATGACGACGCAAAACAAGGAGGATTAAAAATGAAAATATTCCAGATTGCAAAAATCAACGTTTAGATGCGGATCGAATTGAAATGTCACTTAAAATTTCAGGGCAAAATAACAATAAAATAAAAGAATCAGCAAAAGGATACAATCATGTCACCGCTGAAATAGGGAGGATCAATCGCATAAATAGACCAATTTTCAGAAATGCGCAGATCCTGGAGGTGGATTCGGGTCGACGCGCGGGTTAAACACCCTTCTAAACGGCGCCGTTTGCTATGAATATTAATCCCCTAAAAACATGTGCTAAACTATCTGCTAACCCTTTCCTAAATCGCAACCCTAGCCCCATTTTGTTCTCTCCCTCAGCCGCAATCAAAACTTTCTTCTGCATACCACTAAATCGCCACCATAACAGCGAACAGTGATACACGAATCGTCCAATTTGCTTCCCTAATGTCTACCTTAAAGCCTCGCATTCTAACCATCGTCTGACTCCGATTATGACGGAGGAAACGAAGTATACTTGTGATGGTTTATTCAGCATTTTCGCCTAACTCCGATTGCGACGGAGAAGATGAAAACACTTTCAACGGTACGTCTCGTTTCTTTTCCTTTTATTTCAGATGAATACTCAAAGAAACAAATTCAAAACGGGAAGAAAAAGAACGAAAAAAGAAAGAGTTTTTGAGAAATCAAATCACCTTTTTTTGGTTTTGTATTTCTTGTATGTTGATTCGTAAATACAGTGTGCGAAAAAATAAAATAAAAGATCCCCCCTTACACTTGTTTGTTTTCGTCCATTTAAAGGCCGAAATTGGGAATTAATAAAATAAAAAATACAAATTGCTTTCTTTGTTTTTCTTGCTGCTATTTGTTTGTTGTGCTATTGTTGTGGTGTGTCCTTTTTGCAGGTGTAGCTGGCAGACGTGGCGTACGGAGGCGCGGACGACATTGAGCGTTGAAGGCAATACGGAGGCGCGCTAGTGAAGGCTTGCGCGTGGGTGGAGCGCGTGGCGCGAGCGGGACACGAATAGTCGCGCGCGTGAAGGCACGTGGTAGTTTAAGAGTCGCGCGTGGGGGCGTGCGGTAGCCCAAGAGTCGCGCGTGAGGAGTGGCTGCTGAGAAGGCTCCAGAAGTTTCTGGCATTCAGCTCTGCTTGGGCCGTCTGGGTCTTGTTCTAAGATTTGGGTTTTGGGCTTGTAATTGGGCTAAGGGTCTTTATTGGGTAGAGACTAGGATAGGTTTATTATTTGGCCTGTTATCATGCTGGGTTGTAATTTGGACTGTTGGGCTATTTTTGTTATAACATTTGGGCTCGGGTTTGTGGGTTTGTAAAAAAAATGTAAAAAGGGACTTTTTAGACTTCTATTATTTTTTTTGGGTTTTTACTTCTGTTTTGGTTTTATTTATTATTGGTTAATTGGGCCCAGGCGAAAATGAGCTCCTACAGCTGCCCCTCTTTGCTCATTGTCGTGTAACGAGAATAGAGCAAAGACTTCAAAAAGGACCATTTTTTCCCGGTCTTCAAATCTTGGACTTCTTTCAGTGCTTTTCGTCTTTGAGTAGCTTCATTCCATCCCACTGCATCTTCAAGGGCGTAGGAACTAGCACTTCGATCCAATTCTGACGTAAATTTAGGGAGAAGAGATTTGTAGTTTCGATCTACTCCCCTGGAACTTCGAGGTGATAGAAATTCAAGGAGAAGAGATTCGTAACCTCAATATTCTCTGTTGAAACTTCGAAGAAATACGGACTGATCCTCATTATAAACTCAGGGAGGAGGGATTTGTAGCCTCAACCTACTCTACTGGAACTTCGAGGAGATAGAAATTTAGGGAGAAGAGATTCGTAACCTCAATCTTCTCTGCTGAAACTTCAAAGAAATACGGACTGATCCTTATTGTAAACTCAGGGAGGAGGGATTTGTAACCTCAACCTACTCCACTGGAACTTCGAGGAGATAGAAATTCAGGGAGAAGAGATTCGTAGCCTCAATCTTCTCTGCTGAAACTTCAAAGAAATACGGACTGATCCTCATTGTAAACTCAGGGAGGAGGGATTTGTAGCCTCAACCTACTCCACTGGAACTTCGAGGAGATAGAAATTCAGGGAGAAGAGATTTGTAACCTCAATCTTCTCTGCTAAAACTTCAAAGAAATACGGACTGATCCTCATTGTAAACTCAGAGAGGAGGGATTTGTAGCCTCAACCTACTCCACTGGAACTTCGAGGAGATAGAAATTTAGGGAGAAGAGATTCGTAACCTCAATATTCTCTGCTGAAACTTCAAAGAAATACGGACTGTTCCTCATTGTAAACTCAGGGAGGAGGGATTTGTAGCCTCAACCTACTCTACTAGAACTTTGAGGAAATAGAGTTGGATCCTCATTGTAAACTCAGGGAGACGGGATTTGTAATTTCAACCTACTCCATTGGAACTTCGAGGTGATAAGAATTCAGAGAGAAGAGATTTGTAACTTCAATCTTCTTACTGAAACTTCTCAGAAATAAAGTTGGATCCTCCTTGTAAACTCAGGGAGACGGGATTTGTAATTTCAACCTACTCCGCTGGAACTTCAAGGTGATAAGATTTGTATGGCTTTGATCTGCTCCTGCAACTTCAGGATTGCCAGATCTGCTATCTTCGATCCGCTTTGCTCAGGAAGGTAAGATCTTCGAATTCACCGATGTTGCGACAACGTCCTCTAGGGGACCTGTGCTGTGAAGTTAGTTTTGTGTTTATGCTTATCCAAAATGGTTAGGATGCAATGATCAGAATGAATCTAATGCTCCTAACTAAATGTGTCTTATGGATGACATTTATATGAATGTAGAATGTCATGGGAATGGCCTTTTTACAAAGATTAGGATGCAATGATTGGAATGAATAAAATGCCCCTAAATAGATGTCTCTTATGGATGACATTTGTATGAATGCAGAATGTCATGAGGATGATTTCTTAAAAAGATTAAGATGCAATGATCGGAATGAATCAAATGCTCCTAACTAAATGTGTTTTGCATGAATGCAGAATTTCATGAGAATGATCTCTGCTTAAGGTGTCATCGTTCGTTGTTCATCAGGGTAATATGCTGCCCTCTTGTTTGGCTGGTATTCTTGACAGAAAACCCGAGAAAACCAATATCTTGCTCAACAGACTTGCCCCACTGTAACTTCAGGGTTCATCTTATTATGACTTAGGGGTATAGGATCTGAATCCTTTCCCATCCATCCCACTGCGATTTCAAAATGTAGGATTTGTTTCTTCTTCAATCCATCCCATTGCTATTCGAAGGTATAGGATCTGTATCAACTTCCATCTATCCCAATATAACTCGGGGGTATAAGGTTTGTAGCTTGTTCATTCAACTGAACACTCTTCGGGTGACCCAACCAGATATGTATACATGATGCAGAATATCTTTTTTTTTTTTTTTTGCGAATGATTCCCCTTTTACACTTGGGTTAACATAGCCCAATTTTCGTCAAGATTGTATCACTAACGCAGTATCTTGTCGTTTGTTCAGCCACCATCTTTGACAAAAATTCAGAGAGAAAATCTCAGTTTAGACTCTTCCTTAAACTTGGTGAGTTTTAAACAATAATCATGTTTCGGGTTCTTGTATTATTTAGAAACTTCCAGAGTAATATGCGAAACTTCTTTTGTGAAAGTGTTACTAGTCTACTAATCGTTATTTCAATGCAAAATGCCTGAAAAAGATCGTAACCATGGACAAGAAGGAAATTAATTAGGAATATAGCTCGAAACAAATAAGTTAAGCGAAGATAGCAATCGCAATCAAGAAGGAAATTTATTAAGGGAGTATCTTGAAAAGAATAAGGTAATCAAAGATAGCAAATTCAAAATGGATAAGAAGGAAAACTTGGTGCCCCAGATATCGCAGCCTGAGCTTCTCCGTTCAAACTTCTTGAGGACCATTTTAAGCTCAACATGTATTTAGGGGATCCAGAGTACTTTGTCAATGCCCCGAGACTTAGCATACTTTTTCATTGTTAATTCAAGCATAGCAAGACTGCTGTATGCCCCACTTTTGATCAAAAATTGAGCCGCCCTTTTCGGGTTTTCAACTCAAATCCCCTTTGGTCTCAAAGCGCCCTTTGCTGGTTTTTACCTTGGCCTCTCTTTTTTCTTTTTCTTTTTCTTTTCCTCTTTTTTTGTTTGTTTTTCTCTTTGGAAAACTTTCTATTGAGTCTGAATTCACCGGATTAGGCAGGTCCTTGCTATCCATCTCGGTCAATATTCATGCTTCCCCAGAACAGGCCTTCTTTGCCACCTAAGGTTTTGCCAAATTTAGCATTTACTTCCCTCTGAAGTCCTTTTGTATGAGAAGAATCCTTCTTAATGCTAGGTCCCCATTCTCTTGGGCGAACTTTTTTGCCATAAGCCCGTATCATCTGTTTTTGGTACTCTTGATCAAACTTACTGGAAACATTCTGTTTTATCCAATTCAAATGAAGCTTGGAAAAAAGAAATCTTAACCTCCTGCGATTGATTCCCTATCATAAACCAATGGAAAAGATGTTGCCCCTATGAAGGTCCTGGCCGACGCTCAAGAAACATAGAGGGTAAATGGTAACTTCTCTATGCCAATCTTCACAAGTCTCAGTCATTTTTCAAAAATTTGGAATAGTTTTTTTTTATTTGGATTTGGATTTGGCTTTGAATTTGATGACTGCTGACTTTGTAATTTTGGCATATGAAGCAACCTTCACTCTCTTAGTGAAGTAATTGATAACCACGAAGTTGAATTGGTACCGGCTAGATGCTTTTGATGAGATCTATCCCATAACATCTCTGTCTGCATGGAAAAGGCACATAAGTCTTGTCTCCCCCAATTTGGCATTTACGGCGTAACTGATGCAATTTCCTTTTCTTGGTAAACCAGTAACCCGATCCTCTTGATTAGCCTGACCATTGTGGCACCATTAACAGCATACCCATATTTTAGGCCTGGCATGCTTCGACATGATTGTGCAAAACATCTTGGAATTCTTGAAAATAGCTTAATGATGTCTCATCTTATTTCTGTGGTGAGTTAGGCTTTTTCCTAAGCTCGCAGCGTCTCCTGACCCTTTGCAAAGTAGAGTCTATTTTCACTTGCTCTACCATCTTTAACAAATCAAAAGATAGGCTACAATCTCTGTCATATTCAAAGTCCTTAGATCCCCTAGACTCATATCTCATTCAAAAAGGGAGTCTGTAACAACGTCGCCCATGTCATTGATATCTGGGGGCCCATTGTGGGTACGAAGGTAAATTCCAAGAATGATTATTTATATGGTATGGTCATGAATAAAGAATGAAAGAATATTTTAAAATGTACAGAATAAAATGTAAAGAAAAATATTTGTTTAAAAGGATGCATTTTATTGAAATAAAAATTCTGGACACAAGCCTATTTCACAAAAAGATTCTTGTTGCTTCTAGGCTTAAAGCAACAAGCATGTTTTGAATATTGCTCTAGATTAGCTCCAAAAATACAAGGATCTCTTCCGCAGTTCCATTGTTCAAAACATCTTAAGTACGTAAAGGCAGAAGCTTGGAGAAGTCTGCTCCCTAGTTCACCCTCCAAATACGTCATTAATGTTCAAATTTGCCAGTATCAGGTTTTGCATTAGAGCCCTGGACTTGATGTACTCCTGATCTCATGCCCCCATTAATCATGGTACTCACAATAGTTATCCCTTTAACAGTATGGTTGAGCAACGGATTTTTTGCACTAGAGAGATCATCGAATCTTATAACTCCTATTTTGATGAATCTTTCAACCAACTTCTTGAAAGTAAGGCAACCTTCTATTGAATGTCCTGTAATTCCGGCATGATACTCACATTGAGCATTTGGGTCATACCATTTAGGGTATGGAGATTGCATTGGTTTCAGGTAATGAGGAGCTACAGCATGCATATCAAATAAGCTCTGGTATAACTCCCTATATGTCGTTGGAATAGGAGTGAATCAAGAAGCTTTTACTGTATTTGTCCTTTGCCTAGATTCATTCTTAGAAGGAGTCGAAAGGTTTGTGGTTGTCATCCTTGGCGATCCCACAAGAACTTGCTTTGAATAACCTTTCTTGTATGCTCCCACATTGTTTACCTCATTTTCTTTCTTCTTGGGGCCTTTAAGGTCCATTCTTCTTTGTTTCGGTGAGCCATGTGCCACAATATTGACTCGATCCTCCTCAGATTAAAACCTAAACCCTTTGGGCACTTCAACAATGCCGAGGTATCGACCTAAAATCGGGGCTTGATAATAATGGGTGCCCTTTGTAAATGCGCTGCGTCTGGTTGGGCGAGACACTTATTGGAGAATAAACGATCTCTTCATCATCATCCACATTTATCAATCACCGGGTCACTCCCTTTTCTAAGCCTTCCACTAGTAATCAAGTTAATCGGCGCATCATATTCATTTGATCTCGCATATCCCGCTGGATTTCGGTCAATTGCTCCTGCATTTGTATTTGCCTTTGCTCTAATCTCTCCATCTTTCGTTCCATGTTTTCCAGGTTAACTGAAATAATTTTTAATTAATCAGGGTCTTCTCATGAAATCTCATGCATATGATGTAATACAATGCAAATGTATGGAATGCAATGCCAATGCATGGAAGGAATGGAAATAGAAAGAGAGACTTTGATTCTGAATTCAATTCCATTAGACGAACTTCTCTAGAAAGCAAATATCTTTACATAAAATGGATTATATATGCGGCTTCGTCCTCATCAATCTTCTTCATATCCGGACGCTGCAGTCAAATCTTTCAAATCCTCCCAAAAGATGCCTCTCTTATTTCCACTCGGCTTGATCCGGGTCGTGGTTCGCTGGTCACTTATCCCTTGCGATATTGATTAGCTTCTTTAAGAAAGTTGAGCATGACGGTTCTTGCACGATTCTTATCAATTTGAATCTTTCGGGCAAGGTTTTGCATTCCTCCACGGACTGTCAACTTTCTTTCTTTGTGTTTACTCAGACCAGGTCCGGGCAACCGTATTATAATCCACTTTATCAAGAAATTCGTTTCCTTATGACAAACTCCTCTATTTAGCAATCGAATTACTAATCAACATCTCCTTTCTATGATGATGTAATGCAATGCAGTGCAATGTAATGCAAACATAAACACATAACACGTTAGCACAAGAAAAATAAACAACCCAAAATTGATTGCCTAAATGAGTGACCATTAGGGTTTGACGCGGCTTTACCTATGGTTAGCTCTTAGGGTTCGCTATATGTGGTTTGGTTCTAAAGAATGGGTACACGAACCAGCCATTCCTCAATCCTCACCCGTTATAGGCTCATATGGATCGAGTTCGATTCGAGGGAACACATTTCCCTATGGCCATGCGGAGGTGAAAACCTCACGAAGCACATAGGTACAGATGTGTCCCTAAGCGATCCACTAGCCCATGCGGAGGTGAAAACCTCACGAAAGCTTAGTTTCGCTCCCATTTAAAGGTATGACCACAACGGTTATGCAATGCAAATACTCTACAGAAAACATCATAATAAATGCATCAAAGGAAACATGATTTGTCAAAATAATTTTCAAAATTTCAATCAAAGGGCAAGAATTAATCAATCTATGGCCTGACTCTCAACCAGTCCCCAGTGGAGTCGCCAAGCTGTCGAAACCATTTTTATCGGGTTTTAAAAAAAATGAGAATCGACTTTTAAAAATATGGAGTCGCCACCAATCCTTTTTGTTTAGGTGTGATCGGGTCACCTATAAAATAAATTTTGGTCTGCGAAATTCGAGAAAATGGGTTCGGGAGTCGGTTACGTGCAAGGAAGGATTAGCACCCTCGCAACGCCTAAAATTGGTACCAAATTGATTAATTGATGTCCTAATGTTGAAAAGTTTGAAATGATTTTGAAATTCTGTTCCTTTTTTATAATTTTAAATAACTTGATTGAATATTGAGATTCCCTTGTTCTGAAGGAATAGAGTATCACATCCAACACGATTGGATACGAAAATCTGAGTCCTCGAATTCAAGATTATCCCCAAAATTCTCCAAGCACATGTGTTGAAATTTTGAAAGGGTATTTGGTTATTTGGACAAACAAAAAAAAACCCCCAACACGATTGGGCACTATCTCTTCGAATTTCCAAACGCATGAATATCACTTTATTTTAAAAATTTTAAATAAAAATGATTTCAAGATTCGAATAGTGTTGAAACATGATGTTTTTAAGTGAACATAATGCTATGGCATAATAACATGCAATATGGAGCGATTGTTTACAAATGAAATATAGTGCTATTGAATCTCAAGCAACAAATAAATATAAAACGAGAATTAAAACATACATAATAGTAATAATTATCAAACATTAGATCAATGATAAGCAAAATAATAAGAATAACAAAATACATACATCAACAATATTGCGAAATCAATAAAATAATTTTAATACTAATTATGCAATTCTTTAAAACAAGAAACATAAAAATATTTGAAGTTAAACATTTATATAATAAATAAAAAAATATACAAATGATATATAAAAGTAATTGGAATAAATAAATACATAATTTTAAAATAAGATCTTTAAATGAGTAATTATATTTATATAAATCTAAAATAAAATATATACATAGATAGATTTAAAAGAAAATACATGCATAAATAATATGAAATTAATAAAAAATAAAATTATAACAATAATAATAATAATAATAATAATCACAAAAGGGGTGAAAAAGGGACGAAATTGGAATTAAAACAGAATTAAAGGGTTAATTTACAAATAAATGAAATATTGAAATAGAAATAAGGACCAAAATATGACGCGCGCAAACCAAGGAGGATTAAAAATGAAAATATTCCAGATTGCAAAAACGCTACGTTTAGATGCGGACTGAATTGAAATGTCGCTTAAAATTTCAGGGCAAAATAACAATAAAATAAAAGAATCAGCAAAAAGGATACAATCATGTCACCGCGATAGGGAGGGATCAATCGCATAAATAGACCAATTTTCAGAAATGCGCGGATCCTAGAGGTGGATTCGGGTCGACGCGCGGGTTAAACATCCTCCTAAACGGCGCCGTTTGCTATGAATAGTAATCCCCTAAAAGCATGTGCTAAACTATCTGCTAACCCTTTCCTAAATCGCAACCCTAGCCCCATTTTGTTCTCTCCCTCAGCCGCAATCAAAACTTTCTTCTGCATACCACTAAATCGCCACCATAACAGCGAACAATGATACACGAATTGTCCGATTTGCTTCCCTAATGTCGACCTTAAAGCCTCGCATTCTAACCATCGTCTGACTCCGATTATGACGGAGGAAACGAAGTATACTGGCGATGGTTTATTCAGCATTTTCGCCTAACTCCGATTGCGACGGAGAAGACAAAAACACTTTCAACGGTACGTCTCCTTTCTCTTCCTTTTATTTCAGATGAATACTCAAAGAAACAAATTCAAAACGGGAAGAAAAAGAACGAAAAGAGAAAGAGTTTTTGAGAAATCAAATCACCTTTTTTTTGGTTTTGTATTTCTTGTATGTTGATTTGTAAATACAGTGTGCGAAAAAAATAAAATAAAAGATTCCCCCTTACACTTGTTTGTTTTCGTCCATTTAAAGGCCGAAATTGGGAATTAATAAAATAAAAAATACAAATTGCTTTCTTTGTTTTTCTTGCTGCTATTTGTTTGCTGTGCTGTTGTTGTGGTGTGTCCTTTTCGTAGGTGTAGCTGGCAGACATGGCGTACGGAGGCGCGGACGACATTTAGCGCTGGAGGCAGTACGGAGGCGCGCTGGTGAAGGCTTGCGTGTGGGTGGAGCGCTTGGCGCGAGCGGGACATGAACAGTCGCACGCGTGAAGGCACGCGGTAGTTTAAGAGTCGCGCGTGGGGGCGTGCGGTAGCCCAAGAGTCTCGCGTGAGGAGTGGCTGCTGAGAAGGCTCCAGAAGTTTCTGGCATTCAGCTCTGGTTGGGTCGTCTGGGTCTTGTTCTAAGATTTGGGTTTTGGGCTTGTAATTGGGCTAAGGGTCTTTATTGGGTAGAGACTAGGATAGGCTTAGTATTTGGCCTGTTATCATGCTGGGTTGTAATTTGGACTGTTGGGTTATTTTTGTTATAACATTTGGGCTCGGGTTTGTGGGTTTGTAAAAAAAATGTAAAAAGGGACTTTTTGGACTTCTATTATTTTTTTTGGGTTTTTACTTCTATTTTGGTTTTATTTATTATTGGTTAATTGGGCCTGGGCGAAAATGGGCTCCTACACCCAATTCAAGGAAATTTTTAAAAGAGCTTCTGACAAACAAATGGAGGGTAGACGATACGTCGCATGTGGAGCTAAATGCAGTGTGCTCAGCAATTTTACAAAATAAACTACCACGAAAATTAAAAGATCCAGGGAGTTTTACAATTCTGTGCTTAATTGGTAGCTTATCGGTCAATAATGCTTTAGCTGATTTAGGGGCGAGCATCAACGTTATGCCTTACAAACTATTTAAACAACTAGGTCTAGGGAAACCCAAACAAACTAGGATGAGCATCCAACTAGCTGATAAAACCATTAGAGTTCCTAGGGGTATAATCGAGAATGTACTAGTAAAAGTGGATAAATTCATATTCCCAGTAGACTTTGTTATTTTAGACATAGATGAGGACAATGCTATTCCTTTAATTTTAGGAAGACCCTTTTTAGCATCTGCTAAAACTAAAATTGATATTGGTACAGGTGAACTCACACTTTGTGTAGGTGACGAAACGATCACTTTCAGGCTCTTAACTCTGCTAAGGCATCGAGTAACAAATGTAAGAATATAAATTCAATTAATGACCATTCGGTCCAAACTTCTTTTCAGGAAACACCACGAAATTACACACCTGAAACACATCCGAGACCTCACGCTAACAAGGAAATACCTCATGAGGAACGAAGACTCCAACTCGATGAACTGGATGAGTGGAAGCCACATGTCAAGGAGAAACCAAGAACACTCGAATAGAAATTGAGGCAACCCCCCGACGAGCTTAAGGGAGACATAAATCAATTCCAAATCGGGGATCAGGTATTGTTGGAAAAGGCAGACCCTCGAATCACCATTCCAGACCTTAATGAAGAGACCCTTTACTGATGCTTCGAATGTCTTCCCATACGGAACAGTCGAGGTAGCTAATCCTAAGTTCGGCACTTTTAAGGTAAACACTACTCGACTCGAACCATATATTGTTAGAATTGATAGCAGGAAAGAGGAGTTTCAACTCCTCAAACCACCATGATCGTGCGAAAGAAAGGTAAGTCTAGCTTAGGACTTTAAACAAGCACTTCTCGGGAAGCAACCCGAGCTCTAACCATGCTAATTAGTTTGTTTTTACTTTCATTTATGCTTTAAAGTATAGGTTTCACCACCACACGGCCTTGTACACGGGCGTGGCCGTGGCCGTGTGGACACCACGATTATGCATATCGGCGTGGTGGAGGCCGTGCAGACTAAGGACGAAAAATTCCCAAAACACGGGCTATGACAAAACACCATGGCCATGCGATTCGATCGTGTTCAAAACTGAGTAAACGACACGGGTGTGCGACACGCCCGTGCCCTATAACCGTAGCAAAACATGTTGAATTGACACGAGCGTGGGGAAGAATGAAACGAGCATGGGAGAAGCGAATGAAGCTCAGCGCGGCCGTGTGACACGGCCGTGTGAGACAACACGCCCACGACACACGGACGTGGGCCGCAAAACTAGGTGTACCAAAACCCTAATTTTCGAAGCACATGGACTCAAAACGACTCACACGGGCGTGTGACACGCCCGTGTACCCCTGTTTCTATATAAACCCCTCACTATTCATCTTCTCCACCAAACACTTTTCTCTCAACCTTAAATGCCATAGTTCTTTTTCACCATCCTCACCACCATCCCCATGTCGAAGAAGCGAAAGGACCCTAGCACAGTCTCCCCGTGCGAGACCGGTCCACATAAGTTCATGCCGACCGATTCATTTATTCGACAATCCAAGGACATTTGAGTCCATTTATTTTACCTATGTCTTTTTTCTTCTCATTTATTTTCCTTCTCTTTATCTCTCCTGTGCTTAATTTAGTCTATTTTATTTTAGTTTCTTGGTTTTAGGTTCTAAAGGTCAGCTTGGGAATCACCACACTACGACCCAGTAACCACCAACTCGGCCGAATTTCCACGATTTTTTCTCGACTCCATCCGAATTCAGAAGTTTCACCTCTCTCCTCTCTTTGTGCTTTTCTTATTATAATTGTTATATTTGTACATTGAGGACAATGTACATCTTAAGTGTGGGGGGTGAATTTTATCTTGAAAAGTTCCTAACTTTTTGCATTATTCTCAAATCCCTGAATTTTGTCTTTTTCTCAAGCCACTTTCTCATATTACTGTTAGAATGAAATTTCCTTTGATTTATGATTTTTATGATATGTTTTGGATTAAGGCATATGTAATTGTGCAGTGATGATTTAAACTTTAGGAGAATAGAGAATCAAGTATGATGAGTCTATTTTTAGAATTAAAAATTGATAGGTTGTCTACTCGAATCTAATTATTACCTTGAAGTTTGAAATTTACAAGGTTGACATCAAAAACCATAATTTTTGTGAGATTTTGAGCCTTTTAGAGCATATATTTTTCTTGCTCACTTTATTATTGGTTATGAGTGTGTCAACATTGATTTTTTATTCTAGAACTTGCTTCGATTATGCATGTCAAGACCACCATTTTGATTTGATATGCTGAGATGATAAAGGCACCTAGGATTTAACCCACTTACTTCCTAAAAGGCCTACCTTCATAATTAACCCTTAGTGAACCCCTTTGAATCCTAACAAACCATTTCTTGACTCACCCATTAATAGTAACCCAAAACCCACTTTGTATTTGTTATCACCAATTCTCTTGACTACCCTTATATCGAGATTTGATTTGATTGGTTGCTTAACTATTTTTCTTTATTTCAGTTGTTAAATTCTATCTTATTATTATTGTATGTGATTTGTTCTTAAAAAAAAATTCTGGGAATCTATTAATTATTACTTCTTTGTTATTGGAGCTTAAGCAATTAATTTTACATTTTGAGAAGAAGCTCGTGTTATTAGTTATGAATTCTTAATTGATGTATGATCGTTGTTTTCGCGATGTCAAAGTCTTAAAATTTATAATGAGAATGATCAAACCTGGAAACTAACTATGACAACGATTTGAGACAAGCGCACCTATCGAACAGTAGTATAGTTAGTGGCAAGACCGGAATGTCGAACCCAAAGGAACTAAAAGTACTAATACTAACTTTCTTTTTATTATCTAGCCTAAAATAAAGGGAATTTGTTGTTTAATCTAAATTAATTAACTACTAAATTAAAGACTCTAAGACAAAGAAGAATGAATTGGGAGAAATAACTTGAGGAAAGACCAATTGATTAAGACGACACCCAAGGAAGAATCCACCTAGACTTCACTTGTTATCTAACTCTGAACCAGACGATTTATTCATTTGACTTGATCCGTAAGATTTCCTAGTGTATATTAAACCCTCTCTCGAGGCGAATAACGTCTAACCCTAGGTTGATTAATTGAAATATCTTTCTAATTAAAACCCCTAGAATTGCAATAACTCGATCTATGGACTCTCATATTAGGTTTCACCCTAATCCGGCAAAATCTCGTCACCCTAACTCTAGGCGCGCGATCAACTCTGCTTAACTATGATACATCTACTCCTAGGCAGGGACTTTTGCTCCTCCACCTAAGCACATCAAACTTGAATTAATATCTGCAAAATATCAACACAAGAATTAAGAACACATAGTTAAGAACAAATCAAATATTTATCATATAGTTCAGCAAACGATAACAAGATTCATCTAAGTTTCATCCCCCTCAGGTATCTGAGGGTTTAGTTCATAACAATAAAAGAAAACATCTCAGAAGAAAAGATAAAACAAAACATAAGAAGTCCCTAAAACCCCCTAAAAGAATTGAAGGAGAGATCCTCCGTCTTGAGTATAATTCTGGCTTCTTGAGATGAATCAACTGGCTATCCTCGAGTGAATCCCCACAAATCTGCCTTCTCTGGCCTAGCAAGACGCCCCTAGACGATAGCTTTGGGCTCCCCCTCTTAGGTCATACTTAGGGTGTATATATAGGCTTTTGGAATGTGTTTCTTCGCCCCTAAGTATCCCAATCTGAATGAAACTTCTCTTTGCCACGGCAGGGGCACGGCCTTGGCACACACCCGTGTGAATCGTGGCCAGGCCATGTTGGGTCGACTAGTGAGGCACGGCCGTGTGGTCTTGGGCTCAGGCCGTGTTCGAGATCATTGAGGAGGCACGGCCGTGTGATCTTAGGTCCAGGCCGTGTCGATTTCGTGATGTGGCCCATTTGGCCCGTTTTAAGCTCGTTTCTTGTTCTTTTCATCCTCCAGTGCTTCCCTGAGTATAAAACATGAAAAGAAAGGATTAAGAGCACCAAATTATATAAAATAAGGGATAATTCATCCAAAAGCATGCTAAATGTAGGATTAAAATATGTTACTTTTACGGTTTATCAAATACCCCCACACTTAAGCTTTTGCTTGTCCTCAAGCAAAATTCTCAACTCATAATTAAAACGAACTTCCCTCAATTCATAATATTCATCAATAGTATTTCATCATAATTCAAAGATAATTCATACATGGATAATTTAACTCAAAGAGTTTTAAAGATTCAAACAATCTAAGTCATACATTTGTAGCACAAAACATAGGTGTTTCCCCTCATCTAAATAATTACCTCTGATCTAAAATCGACAAGAATTGACATCCTCACTAAAGATTCACTCAAACCACTCAAAGTGTTTAAGGTTCAGAATTAAGCACTCAAAAGTCAAACATGAAGAGTTAATCCAATAGGCTTGCATGAAAATCAAATCTCCACCACTATAATATGAGATGATACACAAATCAAAAGGTCTTTGAAAGGGTTGTAATGAGACTTGGGTTAAAGGTGTGGATAAAGGCTGAATTAGAGGGTTAGAATCGAGATTGACCTGACAAATTACCTCACTAGAAAAAATGAACTGATAAATAATTACATCAATTGAAAACTTGTACTAATAATACTCTAATACGAGCTTCTTCTTCAGTAATTGGAATTTAAACGTGTAAGCTCACTTAATCACAAAACTAATAATGAATACAATTCGATTTTTTTTTAAGAACAAATCACAAATAATAATAAAGAACTTTAACAACTAAAATACAGAACATAGTTAGGTAACTGCTCAAAATCAAATCTCGATATAAGGGTAGTTAAAAAAATGGTGATAACAAATAAAAAGGGTTTTGGGTTAATATTAGCGGGTAAGTTAATAAATGGGTTGTTAGGATTAAACGGGGTTCACTGGGGGTTAATTATGAAGGTAGGTTTTTTAGTGGAGTAAGTGGGTTAGATCTTAGGTGCCTTTATCATCTCTGTATATCAAATCAAAGGTGTGGTCTCGACGTGTATAATCGATGCAAGTTCTAGAATAACAAATCAATGTTGACACACTCATAATCAAAAGTGAGCAAGAAAAAGAATTTATGCTCTATAAGGTTCAAAATCTCACAAGAATTATGGGTATTTTGATGTCAACCTTGTAATTTTCAAACTTCAAAGTAATATTCATATTCAGGTAGACAACCTAGAAAATTTTTGATTCTGAAAAATAGACTTATCATGCTTGATTCTCTAGTATTCTTAGAATTTAATTATCAATGCACAATTATCAATGACTTAATCCAAAACACATCAACAAAAAATCATAAATCAGGGGAATTTCATTCTAATCATAATATGAGAAACTTACTTTAAGACAAGACTAAATTCAGGGATTTGAGAATAATGCAAAAAGTTAGGCACTTTAAGATTCACCCCCCACGCTTAAGATGTACATTGCCCTCAATGTACAAAGATAGATAATAATAAAATTATAAGATATGGGGAGAAGTGAAACTTCCTGAATTTTGGATGGACATCCTTGGGTTGGAGGTGAAAGATAAATCGGAGGGGTCGGTCTGGATGCCGATCCTGCGCTAGATGAAGAAATTGGGTAGCTCATAGAGGATTAGCCAGGAATTATTAAGACACATTTAAAATAAACTAAAAATATAATTGAAGACAAGAAAGATAAAGAGGAAGAAAACAAAAATTAAAATAAGATTAAAAGAAAAGATGGATGGACAGAGGGGTCCTTATTGTTGGATGGTTCGCGAGGTGGGTGTGACCTCTAAGGCTGCGGAGGTGCTGGCGGTGGTGGAAGTGGCGTGATTCCCAAGCAGCCTTTTGAACCTGACACTAAGAAACTAAAATAAATGAACTAAATTAAGCATAAGATAGTCAAAGAGAAGGAAAATAAAGGAGAAGATAAAAGTAAAACAAAAGATAAATGGTCTCAAAGACCCTTGGCTTGTCGAGTGAATGAAGCGGCCGGCATGAACTTATGTAGATCGGTCTCCATGAGGGAGACTGTGCTGGGATCCTTCCATTTCTTTGACATGGCCAAAAGATTGAGAAGAATGCTATGAATGGAGGGTGTAGAAAGGTGAAAGTTAGTAGGAGAAGAGAGAAATGAGGGGGGTTTAAATAGATTTTCAGGCCTGGTACAGCCCCACGCCCGTGTACCGTGGGCGTGTTGATTCACACGGTCGCTTCGCACGACCGTGTGTCTAGGCGTGTTGCTTCACCCACGCCCATTTTACAGGATGCCACGCCTGTTGGTGATAAGTCAGTGTCGTCCACGACCGTGTCGCACGGCCGTGGCATTTTGTCGGTGCTCATGCAGTGGTGGTTGAAATCTGTGACTTGGAGATTTGATTCTTTCTGACTTGTACCTCTCTGCCATGTCAGTATGGTGATTTGGTGCATCCACACGACCGTGTGCAAGGGGCTGGAAATATGCACTTTTGGTTAGTTTAAAGCTAGGTGTTTAAGACTAAGAGAAGATAAGAAAATAAAATGGAAACAAATACAAAATTAATTAGGGTTAGCGCTCGGGTTGCCTCCCGAGAAGCGCTCGTTTATAGTCTTAAGCTAGACTTTACCTCTCATTCGCAACATCAGGGTGGTTTGAGGAGTTGAAAGTCCTTCCTCATGCTATCGGTTTCATTATCGTGATAGAGTTTAAGTCTAGATGCATTTATATTGAAAGTAACAAAAATAGGATTACTTACCTCGACTGTTCCGTATGGGAAAACATCGATTACCCTAAAAGGGATTTCTTTGTTTGTGTTAGGGTCAGGAGGAGATATTCGAGGATCTGCTTTATCTAATAATACTTGATCTCTGATTTTGAATTTGTTTGCTTTGTGGAGCGTCTCTGGTTCTGCTTCATGTATCATTAATTTTTCCTTGAAATGTGTCTTCCACTCGTCTCGATCATCGATCTGAATCCTTCGTTCCTCATGAGTTATTTCTTTGTTGGCACAGGGTTTAGGATCGGGTTCAGTTGTATTCTTTTGTGGTGCTTCCTAAAAAAGGGTTAACCGAGTGGTTATCATTTGAATTTATTTTCTCACCTTGATTACTCGATGTTCTAGCCGAATTGAGGGCCTTGAGAGTGACTGTCTCATTACCTACACGAAGTATGAGTTCTCCTGCATCAATATCAATTTTAGTCCTGGCAGTTGCTAAAAATGGTCTTCCTAAGATTAAGGGGATACTATTGTCCTCATCCATGTCTAAAACGACAAAGTCTACTGGGAATACGAATTTTTTGACTTTTACAAGTACATCTTCAATTATAGCCTTAGGAATTCTAACAGTTTTATCAGCTAATTGAATGCTCATCCTAGTTTGTTTGGGTTTCCCTAGACCTAGTTGTTTAAACAATTTATAAGGCATGACATTTATGCTTGCCCCTAAATCAGCTAACGCATTATCAGTAGATAAACTACCAATTAAGTATGGAATTGTAAAACTCCCTGGATCTATTAGTTTCCGTGGTAGTTTATTTTGCAAGACTGCCGAGCACATTGTGTTTAGTTCCACGTGTGATGCCTCGTCTATCCTTCGTTTGTTCGTCAAAAGCTCTTTTAAAAATTTTCTAGAATCTGGCATCTGTGAAAGAGCTTCAAGTAACGGTAAGTTAATATGTAATTTCTTTAAAAGTTTAAGAAACTTACTGAACTGTTCTTCTGTGTCGTCTCTCTTCATCGCTTTGGGATAAGGAATGCGAGGTTGGTACCTTTTGACTACCGATTTTGGCTTTTCTTGTGTTACCTCAACTTTACCTTTCTCTACCTCGTTTTCTTGTATTGGATTGGGTTCATCTAACCCTATACTATCATGAGCTGTGATGGCTTGGATTTGCTACTTTGGGTTAGTCTCAGTGTTGCTTGGTAGACGCCCTTGCGGTCGTTCGGAAATTATCTTTGCAAGTTGTCCAACTGTGTTAGTAAGTTGTCCAACTATCTTAGTGAGTTCCCCAACTTGGCTCTCAATCCCTTTAATTGATGCCTGTTGATTATTAAGGGTGGTCTCAGTGTCTTGGAGACGGTTATCTGTAGCTGCCATGAATTTTGTCAGCATCTCTTCAAGGTTTGGCTTCTTCTCCTGTGAATAGGGCTGATTTTGGAAATTTTGAGGAGGTTGTTGTCTTTGATTTCCTTGTCCTCCCCATTAAAAATTTGGGTGGTTCCTCCAACCTGGATTATAATTATTACTATAAGGATTATTATTAGATCTGAAATTATTACCTATATAGTTCATCTGTTCGCTCTCTGTGCCCGGTTGGTAGGGTGGGTACTCAGGATTCGCCACACTTCCACTTGCGTCGCACTGCATAACTGGCTGTACCTGCGAGGAACCATATACACCGTCAAATCTTTTAGTTAGCATCTCTATCTTATTTACTAACATGGTTACTGCGTCGAGGTTATAAACTCCGGCTGCTTTTGTTGGCCTTGTCCTTGTGACTTGCCACTGATAATTATTCAGTGACATTTCTTCTATAAACTCGTAGGATGCTTTAGGAGTTTTGTTATTCAGAGTTCCGCCGGCGGTTGAATCAATTAATTGTCTTGTTGAAGGGTTAACACCGTTGTAAAAGGTTTGGACCTGTAGCCACAAGGGTAATCCATGGTGTGGACACCTTCTCAGCAAGTGTTTGTATCTCTCACATGCGTCGCAAAGTGTCTCTAAATCCATCTGCACAAAAGAAGAGATATCATTCCTTAATTTGGCCGTTTTGGCCGGTGGAAAATATTTTAATAAAAAATTTTCGGTCATCTAATCCCATGTAGTGATTGGTCCTCGTGGAAGAGAATGCAACCACTGTTTGGCTTTATTCCTCAAAGAAAAGGGAAATAACCGAAGACGGATGGCATCATCGGTAACGCCATTTATTTTGAAATATCGTAAAATTCAAGAAATTTTGCTAAGTGTGTGTTAGGATCCTTATCCTGCAAACCATCAAACTGAACAAACTGTTGTATCATCCGTATAGTGTTAGGTTTCAGTTCAAAATTATTTGCAGCAATAGTAGGCCTAACAATACTTGACTCAGTTCCTGTTAAACTAGGTTTAACATAATCATACATAGTTCGAGGAGCATTATTTTTGGCCATCTCTTGAGGTGGTGGATTGTTCTCTTCCATCCCTTCAGTAGGATTGGTTTTGCCTTCTTGCTCTTCTTCTACGTAGTTTAAGCTTCGCCTTATTTCTCTGCTATTTCTATGAGCTGTTCTTTCAATATCACTATTGTAAATTAGGGGTCCTGTCGGGTTCCTTCTAGTCATAAACTAGAGGTGCCTGAAGGGAGGGACAATAAAAGAAGAAAAATTAGCAAAGTTAAAAATAAAAAAAAAAGAAATAAAAATAAATTGCAAAAATTAAAAATGACTAAAGTAATAAAAATAGAGCTTTCTTAATATTTTAGTTCCCCGGTAACGGCGCCAAAAACTTGATCGTTATTTTCGCGATGTCAAAGTCTTAAAATTTATAATGAGAATGATCGAACCTGGAAACTAACTATGACAACGATTTGAGGCAAGCGCACCTATCGAACAGTAGTATAGTTAGTGGCAAGACCGAATGTCGAACCCAAAGGAACTAAAAGTACTAATACTAACTTTCTTTTTATTATCTAGCCTAAAATAAAGGGAATTTGTTGTTTAATCTAAATTAATTAACTACTAAATTAAAGACTCTAAGACAAAGAAGAATGAATTGGGAGAAATAACTTGAGGAAAAACCAATTGATTAAGACGACACCCAAGGAAGAATCCACTTAGACTTCACTTGTTATCTAACTCTGAACTGCACGATTTATTCATTTGACTTGATCCGTAAGATTCCCTAATGTATATTAAACCCTCTCTCGAGGCGAATAACGTCTAACCCTAGGTTGATTAATTGAAATCTCTTTCTAATTAAAACCCTAGAATTGCATTAACTTTCGATCTATGGACTCCCATATTAGGTTTCACCTAATCCGAGAAAAATCTCGTCACCCTATCTCTAGGCGCGCGATCAACTCTGCTTAACTATGCTAGATCTACTCCTAGGCAGGGACTTTTGCTCCTCCACCTAAGCACATCAAACTTGAATTAATATCCGCGAAATATCAACACAAGAATTAAGAATACATAGTTAAGAACAAATCAAATATTTATCATATAGTTCAGCAAACGATAACAAGATTCATCTAAGTTTCATCCCCCTCAGGTATCTGAGGGTTTAGTTCATAACAATAAAAGAAAACATCTCAGAAGAAAAGATAAAACAAAACATAAGAAATCCCTAAAACCCCCTGAAGGAATTGAAGGAGAGATCCTCCGTCTTGAGTATAATTCTGGCTTCTTGAGATGAATCAACTGGCTATCCTCGAGTGAATCCCCACAAATTTGCCTTCTCTAGCCTAGCAAGACGCCCCTAGACGATAGCTTTGGGCTCCCCCTCTTAGGTTATACTTAGGGTGTATATATAGGCTTTTGGAATGTGTTTCTTCGCCCCTAAGTATCCCAATCTGAATGAAACTTCTCTTTGCCACGGCAGGGGCACGGCCTTGGCACACGCCCGTGTGAACCGTGGCCAGGCCGTGTTGGGTCGACTAGTGAGGCACGGCCGTGTGGTCTTGGGCTCAGGCCGTGTTCGAGATCATTGAGGAGGCACGACCGTGTGATCTTAGGTTCAGGCCGTGTCGATTTCGTGATGTGGCTCATTTGGCCTGTTTTAAGCCAGTTTTTTGTTCTTTTCATCCTCCGGTGCTTCCCTGAGTATAAAACATGAAAAGAAATGATTAAGAGCACCAAATTATATAAAATAAGGGATAATTTATCCAAAAGCATGCTAAATGTGGGATTAAAATATGTTACTTTTACGGTTTATCAATGTAATTATTTAAGTTTTAGTTATTTTTCTAGTTAGGTAATTTATCAATTCAGTCTCGATACTAACCCTCTAATTCAGCCTTTATCCACACCTTTAACCCAAGCCCCGTTACAACCCATAAAAGACCTTTTGATTTGTGTATCATATCATTTTACAGTGGTGGAGATTTGATTTTCATGCAAGCCTATGGGATTAACTTTTCATGTTTGACTCTTGAGTGCTTATTTTTTAAACCTTAAAAACCTTGAGTGATTTGAGTGAACCCTTAGTGAGGATGTCAATTCTTGTTGATTTTGAATTAAAGGTGATTATTTAGGTA
Organism: Gossypium sturtianum; assembly: GCA_025698515.1. NCBI lineage: Eukaryota > Viridiplantae > Streptophyta > Magnoliopsida > Malvales > Malvaceae > Gossypium > Gossypium sturtianum. Next base: position 152,393,692 of record CM046953.1, read on the forward strand.
AAAGGAAACACCTATTTTTCGTACTATAAAAACTATGACTTTGATTGTTTGAATCTTTAGGAACCTTCTGGTTAAATTATCAATGTATGAATTACCTATGAATTATGATGAAACATTATTGATGAAGATTATGAATTGAGGAAATTCGATTTTAATTGTGAGTTGAGAATTTTGCTTGAGGACAAGCAAATGCTTAAGTGTGGGGGTATTTGATAAACCGTAATATATACATATTTTAATCCCATATTTAGCATACTTTTGGATGATTTAATCCCTTGAATTGTGGAATTTGATGCTCCTAATCCTTTAATTCCATGTTTTATACTTAGGAGAGCATCGAAGGATGAAAAGAACGAGAAACGGGCCAAAAATGGAGAAAATGGGCCAAAGTAAGAAATTCACACGGCCTAGAGTTCACCATACGGGCGTGCCACCTTAGCAGGCCCGAACACAGCCTGGGCTTGACTCACACGGGCGTTCCTAACGGGCGTGCCCCTGCCTTGACCTGTTTTAAGTCCATTTGGATTAGAGTACTTGTGGGCCAAGAAAGGCATTCTGAAAGCCTATATAAACGCCCTAGAGGGCGACCTGAAAGGGGGCGAAGCCAAAGAGGGCTGAACAGAGGAAATTACTCGAAGACAGCCAGTTGAATCATCCTAGAAGCCGAAATCACACTCAAGACGGAAGATCTTCCCTTGAATTTCCTTCAGGGGGTTTTAGGGTTTTTCTTATGTTTTGTTATTTACTTTCTTCTGAGATGTATCCTTTATTAAACATGAACTAAACCCCTCAAATACCTGAGGGGGATGAAACCTAAGATGGATCTTGTTATTATTTTCTGAACTGTATGATAAATACTTGATTTGTTCTTAATTATGTGTTCTTAATTCTTGTTTTAATATTTCAGGATATTGATTCAAGTATTGATGTGCTTAGGCAGTGGAGCAAAAGTCCCTGTTTAAGAGTAGATTTAGCATAGTTAAGCGGAGTTGATCGCAACCCTAGAGATAGGATGACGAAAATCTACCGGATTAGGGTCAAACCTAATATGGGAGTCCATAGATCGAGTTAATGCAACATTAGAGGTTTTAATTAGAAAGAGATTTCAATTAATCAACCTAGGGTTAGACGTTATTAGTCTCGAAAGGGATAATAATATAAATTAGGGAATCCTACGGATCAAGTCAAGTGAATAAATCATCTGGTTCAGAGTTAAGTAATAAGTGAAGTCTAGGTGGATTCTTCCTCGGGTATTGTCTTAATCAACTGGTTTTCCCAAAAGTATTTTCCCAATTCACTCTCTGTGTCTTAGCATCCTTAGTTTAGTAATTAGTTAATTAAACATTGATTCCCTTAATACTTAGGCTAGATAATAAAAGATAGTAACTACAAGTACTCTTGGTCCTTGAGGATATGATATTTTCGGTCTTGCCATAGCTATACTACCGAACGATAGGTGCGCTTGCCTTATTCGTTGTCATAGTTAGTTTGGACATGATCAAACCCACTGCTCGCTCATCCCCGTGATGTTCATTAGCTTTTTTAAGAACGTCGGGACATTGGTAGCTCTGAAATAGGCCTTGTCAGTTTGAATCTTAGGGCAAAGGAGCAAGGTCGTGTACTCTTCCACAGTAGGTACCAAATCCACCTTTCCAAAAGTAAAATAATTATAGGCAGGGTTCCAAAACTGGGCGAGAGCTCGGAATAAGTGCTTGTCTACTTTGATATCGAGTAGATAGGGCAAATCACCGTAACTACAGTAGAATAGTTGCTTGATCTCATCATCCCATTGATCCCATATTTCTTTCATCTCTTGAAGATTATTTTGGGTTATGCTGATACAAGTAAAATCCCATAACTCTAACACGTACCCCTCTGTAAGACTATCACCCTTCTCTTACTGCGTTATCTCGGCCCATATCCGGACGGCCGCATTATCCTCCACTTTATCAAGAAACCCCTTTTCCATTACAAGTTATCTATTTAGCAACCGAATGTGAATCAACACCTTTTTGTGATGAAAATGCTATGCAGTTACAATCAAAGTGAAACAAAACAAGTCAGTATTTCATACACAGCTTAAAGCAAGCAAGGAATAATAAATAAAACACCTACTCGGGTAACCACTAGTGTTTGGTATGGCTCTACCTAAGGTGGGCTCTTAAGGCTCGTTATATGCGGTTCAGTTCTAAAGCAAAGGTACCTGAACCGGCAGATTCGTCGATCCTCACCCATTATAGGCTCATATGGACCGAGTTTAGTTCAAGGGAATACATTTCCCTATGGCTATGTGAAGATGAAAATCTTACGAAGACATAGGTACGGATGTATCCCAAAAGCGATCTACTATCCTATACGGAGGTGAAGACCTCACGAAGGAATAGTTTCTCACTCCCACTTAAAAGGGTAAAATCGACCGATTTATGCGATGCAATATACAGAGATATAACAAAAGGCTTAAACCGATAAAGCAAACATATTATGACAAAGACCGCAAAAAGACGGATGAAATGCAAAGAATGGATCGTAAATTTAAACCAATTTTTCAACTTTCGACAAAAGACAAAAAATAATCAACTCGTGGCTTAACTATCGTATTTGCACTCCCAGAGGAGTCGCCAAGCTGTCGAAACTATTTTTTTGAAAGGGGTTGACTTTTGATTTTGAAAATGAAAACGAACATGGGAGTCGCCACCAATCCTTTTTATTTAGGTGTGATCAAATCACCTCGTAATTCAATCATTTTAATAAAAGTTTAAATTTATTAAAAAGATGATTTTTGGTCTACAAAATCCAGAAAATGGGTTCGGGAGTCGGTTACACACGAGGAAGGATTAGCACCCTCGATACGCCCAAAAATTGGTACCTAGTTGATTACTTGATGTCTTTTGTGTCGAAGATTGAAAATTTGAAGAAATTTTAAAATACCATCCTTCGTTAAAATATCGCTTAGTTGAAAATTTTTGAGAAAATGGAGTATTTCACGTTAATCGAGAAAAAGAATTATGTCCCGTAAGTTAGGACACAATATCTTAAGTCCCCGAAACGAGAATAAACATCGAAAATTATTTATTTCGAAATATGTTTCATTATCTTGGGTTTAGAAAGAAACTATGTTCCGTAAGTTAGAACACGATCTTTTCGTAATTCCTGAGATTATTTAAAATATTTTAAAACGTTCGTTTGTTTGAATTTATCGAGAAAGTCGAAACCCCGTAAGTTAGGGAACGGCCTTTCGAATTTTAAAAACGAAATGTTGCTTATTTAAAAAAAATCATTTTTTATGTATCGGATAAAATTGTGATACGAGTTAAAAAAAATGGTAATGAAATAATGTAAAAATGATAATATAGGTAAAGTATTAAAATGATAAATAATAATAATAATAATAGAATGCTATAATAATGATGATGACAATATTGATAATCAAATTGCAATAACAAAATAAATAAAATAACATAAAATGTATAACAATAAGTAAAAGTAAATATAAGAAGATATAATAATTAAAAGAAATAATAAAACAACAAAATAATAATAATAATAATAATAATGCAAAACTCATAAATTTAATAATATGATAATAATAACAAGTAAATAAATAAAAAAGGAAAATAATAATAGTAATAATAATATTTAATTAATTAATTTAATAATAAAATAGAAAAAATAAAAAAAATGGCTAAATTGAACTTTAAAACAGAAATTTGGGGCAAATTAGAAGTAAATATAAAGGAAAATGACCAAATTGAATGCGCAAGTAACAAGGAGGGACCAAAATGGGAAATAATACCCGCCCTCCAAAACGCACAGCTTCAAGGTGGACCAAATTGAAAGTCGAAATAAATTATAGGGCAAAAATTAAAAATAAAATAAACTTAATTGTAAACAATAAAAAAAGCAGAAGGGCTAAAGGTGCAATTAGCCCTTCTAATAAAAAACACGCAGATCCTAGGCCGGAGCGGGTCGGGTCTCGGGTCATAGGCCAAAACGACGTCGTTTTGGGCGTCTGAGGCCAGTCCCAAAACGACGTCGTTTTGGGGGCCTATAAAAGTCAAAAAACTTAGAAAAAAAATTCATTTTAACCCTCATTTAAAAAAAAACCTCAGCCCCCTTTTTTTTCTGAGAGCCTTCAGAATTTGGCGGGGACTCGGCGGTCACCACCACCACACTGCGCCGCGGTCGCTGGCTATGGCGCCAGATCCACTGACGAGGAAAGGCCAAAAGTCACCTTTTTTTTTTCAGGCGAATCGAAAAATAGGTAAAAACTCCTTCCCTTTATATTTTATATTATATATATATATATATATATGCGTGTAACAGTTTCAAAAGAAAAAAAAAATAAAGAGAAAAAAACTTTAAAAATTAAAAACCCTAGCACCTTTTTAATCTGATTTTCTCTTTGACTGCTTGTCTCTTTTTATTTGTTTGTATATTGAAACTTTTTTTTGTATTCAAAACCTCTGTTTTCTTTGTATTCCAATCGGTCTCTGTAAAAAAAATACAATCGGTTTAGGTGGCTTTTTATAGCCTTTTACATTTTTTTTTATTTCTGTCATTTCCTTTGCAGGCAAGTGGCGTGGTCTTGTGATGGTGTGGCGAGGCTAAGCGCAGGCGGCGATATGGACCTAGGTGCGGCGCACCTAGGGTTTTTTTCTTTTTGTTTTTTTGTTTTAGGTATTGGGCTATTTGGGTTTGGGCTTAGTTGATATTTGGGCTGTATTAGTTTGGGTCTGATGGTTATAAAATGGGCTGATGGACTTTGTTTTTTATTTATTTGGTTTTGGTATTTTTTTTGGTTGTCTGATTTGGGCCCCAGGCAAAATGGGCCTGCTACACCCATGTTTGGAGACTGTAACAAGGTTCGCAACTTTTTTCCCTTAAACAATGGAATTAATGAAGGATTAATTGATATGTGGCGACATTTTTCACCAACATCACTTGCAATTTTATTTGAATCTATAATATTACTCTCCATCCCTGCTACTAATTCAGCTAGATCATGCATTAAATCATGCATTTTACATCTCATTTCTTCCATCAAGTCTCCTACCTCTTGAAAGAAACTTCTTTCAACTAAATCTTTAAAATATCCGAATCCAATCTCCTCGAGAAATTGACTTGGATTCACTTGCTTTACGAAACCTTGTGCAATCCAAAATTGAACAAGTGTGTCGAAACCATTTTAAAGTTTTAGAAAACGGGGTCGACTTTTAAAAACGAAAATGGGAGTCGCCACCAATCCCTTTTTACTTAGGTGTGGTTGGATCACCTTGTAAAACGTTTTATTTAAAACATTTAATTTTGGTCTACAAAAAACCAGAAAATAGGTTCGGGAGTCGGTTACGTATGAGGAAGGGTTAGCACCCTCATAACGCCCAAAAATTGGTACCTAATTGATAAAATCATGTCCAAATGTTGAAACTTAAAAGTATTTAAAAATATGATTTCTAAAAAAACTTTGATTTAAAATTTGAGAGTTCTTTGATCCGAAAGAATATAAACATCACATCCAGCACGATTGGACACGATATTTTTAAACCCTCGTAACTAAGATCATCTCATGATTTACAAAACTTGTTAAAAGGATATCTAGTTATTTAGCCAAACGAGAAATCGAAACCCAACACGATTGGGCACTATTTCCCGAATTTCTAAATACCAAAACATTGCCTTTTTAAAAAAAAAACTTTTAGATATAAAAAAACTTTAAGCAATTTGATTTAAAATTGGAGAGTTCTTCGATCCGAAAGAATATAAACATCACATCCAGCACGATTGGACACGATATTTTTAAACCCTAATAACTAAGATCATCTCACGATTTACAAAATTTGTTAAAAGGGTATTTAGTTATTTAGCCAAACGGGAAATCGAAACCCAGCACGACTGGGCACTATTTCCCGAATTTCTAAATACCAAAACATCGCCTTTTAAAAAAAAACTTTTAGATATAAAAAAAAAAACTTTAAGCAATTTGATTTAAAATTGGAGAGTTCTTCGATCCGAATGAATATAAACATCACATCCAGCACGATTGGACACGATATTTTTAAACCCTCGTAACTACGATCATCTCACGATTTACAAAATTTGTTAAAAGGGTATTTAGTTATTTAGCCAAACGGGAAATCGAAACCCAGCACGATTGGGCACTATTTCCTGAATTTCAATATACCAAAACATTGCCTTATTTAAAAAAAACTTAGATAAAGTATTAATTTTGCAAAAATGTATTTTTTTATTTTAAACAATAATCCATGTGACAATATCGCATTCATACATTATCGAACATAAATATAAAAAAAACGATTATAACATACTAACATTTAAGATAGGCAATAATAATATGAAATACAAACAATAATAATTCCTATACTAAAGCAATTACAAATACATGATAAAGTATAGACAAATACAATAAACAATAAAACCAACTATAAACATATTTCATGCAAATTTAAATAATAGATAAAAAGGACATACATATGATCCAAACAATACAAACAATATAAAAAATAAATAATATATAATGATTTTAAATAAAAAATATAAAAAATATATAAAATAATAAATGTCAAATTAATATATATATATAAAAAACTAAATAAGTATGAAAATTTCTCAAGCAATATTAAACTTTCATGCAAATAAATAAAAATTTGGAATAAAAAAATAAAATACAAATTTGCAAAAGTGTGAAAATAAAATAAATCTCTAAACCGAAATAATAAATAAACGAATAAAATAAAAAGAATAATTAATAATTAAACAATTAAATGTATAAATAAAAAAGGTTGAAAAAACGAAGATGAATGAAGAATAAAATAAGAACAAACCGTAGAAAATAAGAACGCAAGAGGGAGAGAAATTTGAGTGAATGCTCTTTAAGAATTCTTATTACTCAAAACTCAAGTGTCATTCCAGTGTGTTTACAATGAAGGGAGAGGCCTCTATTTATAGTTGAGCCTCCCCAAATCCAACGGTACAGATCAATTACATCAACGGCTAAGATTAAAAGGTATCTACAAATTAAATCTCTAAGATTACAAAATCATATCTTTTAATATTACATACCATATCTTCTAAGATTGCATATCATATCTAAGATTGCATACCATAACTTCTAGGATTGCATATCATATCTAAGATTTGCATATCATATATCTAAGATTGCATACCATATCTTCTAGGATTGCATATCATATCTAAGATTTGCATATCATATCTAAGATTGCATATCCTTGAAGATTGTACTTCCATATACGTCAAGCTTGTAGATAGACCTTCAATCTTTTTAAGTAATGGGCCATTCCGATCGGGTCAAATGATATATTTTGGACTGGACTTTGACTTTTTATTTTTATTTTTTTTGTTTTTATTGTATAGGCCCGGGTTAAATTGGCCTATTACAAAGTGTTCGTACATCAATCCTCTTCTTTTGGATCTTCTATTGGATCCTCTTCAACAGCCAAGCCCATATCCCTTACTTCTTTCAAAGCCTGTCCCTTACATTTATGCACTTCGTCTGCATTTTATTCTCTTTGGAAATAGACTCTGACTCTGCCTCTTTATTTACTATCTCCAGCATTCTCTGACAATCATTAATATTTTTCCCATTTTCAAGATTGATATCCATTAACACTTCTGACTTGACAATTTCTCTTCCCTCCGATGGGATCTCCGGCCTTGTTCTCGCCACCGATCCAGACTCCAAAATGTTGTCTTCTTCATTTTTCTTCCACTTTGCCTTAATGTTTAAACTGTCATCTTTCATCTCCGTCAGCCCCAGTTCCTTTACTCTGATTGGGAAGTGGTCATCTCCAACTTCCATGCTAACTAATTCATCTACCATTTTCATTTGAGTTATAGAGATCAGAAGCTCTATTTTTTCAAAATTGTGAGCCTTTGTTAGATTTTCACCCACTGAAACCAAATTCCCCCATAACCCAGCAACTCGTTTAAATGTTTCATAGTTCCAACAATGCAATGGAACTCCTGATACTTCGATCCATTCCACCCTCTCATTTATCTTCAATTTCTCCGACCATGGCTCTACTTTAATGAAGAAATCTTTCAAGTAGGACCATTCAGTTTCCTTAACAGATCCATCAGTTCTTCATCCGGTATTTCGACCAAAAAATGTCTTCCTTGAATCCTTCTTGCTATTATTTCCCCAAGACCAATTTTTGCTATTTGATTGTCAAGACTTTTTGAATCACATACCGAAATCGATTCACACATCAAGCATTTCTGTAGATACCATAATTATTCATCTTCAACATGACCTTGCACTATTCTTTTCTCTGTTTTCACTTCTCTTCTTGCATCATTTTCGAGCCTTTCTTCACTTTTTTCTTCTTGAGCTATTTTTTCACTCTGTTCCTGTCCCTTTTAAACCGAAACTTTCCTCCAAATCTTTCTTTTTCCATTATATCTTGCCATTTTCACCCCAATTCTATTTCCCATTAAAAATAATCCATTTAACCTCATTATCACCCTTTGCGCATCCCTTCCATTAGTGAATCTCACAAACCCAAACCTTTTACCATTTCTACTCATTTTTGTTGGGACGAATGCATCAACAACATTTCCATGGTATCCAAATAATGCCCACAAGCCTTTCCAATGCATAGATGTCAGAATATTGTATACGAACACTGTTACCACGTTTCCATTCTCCACCACCATCAATCTCAAACGTAAATTACTACAATCCAAATAAACCATAACCAACAGACAATACTTGGAGGAGGAAAAGTTCTGACAATCAATTTATACAAAACCTACCGTAAATCTATAATGATAATGAAAATTTTACTTTGATCCATTAAACAATGCAATTGAAGTGATGGGAATCTTTTAAATCACTATATATTATTTATTTCTTTGGTTATGGGTTGAGAAGAAAAATAGCATGTATTATATATAAATTAAAGTTACTTTTCATGGTTAACCGTTTATTTTTTTGGAAAGCATTTGCGGTAAGAAAATTAATCATTATTATGATAGTGAATATTTTAGTTACGATTTAAAAAAAATTATTTTTACTGATATTTATAAGTACCTGTAAAAAGCCACAAAACTATCCATTTTAAGTATCAATGAACCAGCAAGTGTTGAGTGCAATGGTAAGACACATTGCACTACTAAAAGAAAACACATTGAATGGCTACCAGACGATCTTATTCAACACATTGTGGGCATTCCCCCTCCACACCCTTTTGAGGGACTTGATAGACTTTCTTGGCGCCACACTTTGACAGGAGCATTCTCCATTAAAAGCACTTATAAGATGATAGAGGACTCGTGGAATTCTAGAGACGAGATATGGTAGAAGGCGTGGAAGCTCTCGGGACCACAAAGAGTTCAGTTCTTTTTTTGGACTATTCTTAAGCAGAGATTACTCACAAATGCGAAAAGAGTCAAGTGTAGTTTAGTAGTGGATCCTTCTTGCCCAATTTGTGGGCATGATTCAGAGGATATATTGCATATTATTAGAGATTGCACAACAGCTAAGGAAGTCTGGAAATAGGTTGTACCAGGTAATCAACAGTTAAATTTTTTTTCTAATAATTTGCACAAATGGATCTCTCATGGGGAGCTAGTTAGGCGTGCCTCTTCGGTCTACTAGCTTAGTACTTTTGGAAGAACCGTAATCTCTTCATCTTTCAAGGGAAAACCTGGAGTTCAAGTGAGATAATCAAAGTATCGATTAGTTGGGCCAAACAATTTTCTTCAGTCTTTAGAAATGAGTCGATTGAAGACTATGAATTCTCTGGGGAACAATTGACAAGAGGTTGGAGTTTCCTCAATACTGATGGTGTTGTTCAAATGGAACCAGGGACGGTAGCTGTTGGGGGAGTTATGTGCGATGAAAATGGAGATTGGGTCTTTGGATACAATCGATTCATAAGAAAATGCTCGGTTTTTTATGCCGAACTGTGGAGCATCTTAGATGGCCTAAAACTCATCCAACAAGAGGTCATGATAAGGTGATAATCCAATCGAACAATTTGGAGGTTATTAAAGCCATACATGGAAATGCTTCGAAGATTTCAAATTTTGCTCTGATTAGAAGAATACATCGAGGCTCGGATTATTTAGCCAAACTGGACTTTGCAACAAAGGAGGATTTACAATTGATTGACACCCCTCCAAGAGAAGTACTTGAGTTTCTTGAAGCAGACAAGGAAAAGAGTATTCGTATTCCTTAGTCTTTTTTATGTAATTTAATATAGTTATGTTTTTAAATTGGCCAAAAATAAAATATTTTATATATTATTTATATTGTGTATGTTATTAACTTTCTATTGAAATTTATTTTAAATATATATTATTATATATTTAATTTTTTATTGGTTATATTTTAGTATTTAAAATATAGTTTATATATTGAATTAAATTTTATAAATAATTAATATTAATTGCTTAAAAATATTTAAAGTTTATATTTTATATATTAAAATATTAAAAATAAATTATAATAAATTATTTTTTATATTCTTATTAAAACAACATAATATTAACTAATTTAAATATTATTTATATGTATATTATTACTTTATAATACCATGTCTGAAATAAATATTTTATTTCTCAAAAGCATTTTTTAACAATTGATTGGGTTCATCAATCAAATTAACCCAAAAACCAACCAATTAAAATTAGGAAAAAAATTCTATTTAGAGTGATTTAATGTGGAAATTGATCATGGTAGAGTAATCAATTTTATTAATTTTATTTTTGGAGCAACTAAATTTAAAAAAAAAATTAAGTGATCAAAATAGTAACAAGTTCTATTTAGAGTGACTAATAATGGAATAGTTTATCTTAAAATAAATAGTCCCCCTCAAATTTAACAAAAATAATCTATACGGAAGAAATATAAAATATGATGGTTTAAATAAATGCTGCCATAAGAATATATGGAGTGTTTAGTAAACAGAGTTGTAAGCTTTTTTAGTTGATTTGGGTACAAATGGATGATTGGTAGTCAAACCCTCAAACTATGATGTTTTGGTGAATGGAGGTTTGCAAGTGTTTGTCAAGCTAAAACCTCCAAAACAAATCCCGCTGGGATGAACAATTTTTTTCACAGGGAATGAGATATGTGAAATGACATATCTGACCATGCTTGCTCAAAAATGACTCATAATCGCTATGTACAATTAATACAATCAGTTGGTCAAATCAGTGAATATAATCAATAATTAGTTAATAAATCCTGCTATAAGAATATATATAAAAGATATATACGATTACGGTTGAAGACATAATTTTTTTTTTCAAGGGAGACCTATTTTATTACAACATACAAAATAATTGAAGCAAATTTCAAAGTTTGCTTGTTGATGATAAACGTAGGGAACAAGTTAATATGATGGTTTAAATAAATGCAGCCATAAGAATATATGGAGTTTGTTTGGTGATGATAAAGGTAGGGAACAAGTTTTGCAGACTTTTCAAGTTTGGTTGGCGCTTTAATTCCATTTTATTATTCTATATTAAAGTATGGTGGACAATATTTTTAGTAAATTCTATATTAAATTTTAATAATTTTATAAAATTAATACTCTAAGACTTTGATAATTTATAAAGAAAGACCATGACAAGTACTATATATATGAAATTATTAATGTATTAGGTAAGTGCTTTTCCAAATTAATAAATAAATAAATAACTACATCAAATAATGTAGAATGACAAGGAAATTAATGTAATGCTCGGCTTTAATTCATCATATTACTTAAACCAACTAACTTATTTAATTACTATTTTAATGAACTAGGAATTGACGTCTAATTAATTAAAAAAAAAAACTTTAGATAGTTGTAGCTAGGTTGTTGAGATCGGATTAGGCTGATCAGTAAATTAGTATATTAGGGAGAAACTAAAATTTATGCGAGAGGAATTGAGATAAAATTTTAAAATTTTGGGGGTGAAAGCTAAAAAATTATATAAAATGACTTAAATTAAAATTTAACCTTTTGAAATGGGACAAAATTGCAATTGTTTCAATTAAATAAGAGTTAAAAAGGGAATAAATTCACATTTGGGAAGCACTAAAATTACACAATTAAGCCAAGGGGGTGGGAAGTCCCTATTGGTACCAACCAGTTGAGTTGGGCCAAAACACGAGTTGAACCTATTAAATTGTTTTTATTTGTTTAATTAATTTTTTTATTTTTAAAAGTTTTAAAATTTTATTTAATCAAATTAAATCAACGATGATATAGAAAGTTAATAATTTGACTAATCTAACCACCAATTTAATTATAAAAATATTGATTACGTACAAAATGAAATGGAAAAAAAAAATGTAGTTTCCATCGCAAGGAAAAAGACATTGAAAGCTATCCAAAATTTATAAAGAAAGACCATTCACTTAATCTTCTGTTTTTTTTCCCTAATATTGACAAGCACTATATATATATATAATTATGTATTAGGTAAGCTTTCACTAATTTTCTCAAGCTTCTAAGAGTTCCTTCTATTGAAGCAATTTTTATTCTATACTTAAAAATGGGCAAGCAATACCACCCCAACAACAGGCACAACATATGGATCCATTACAAGGTCACAACTGGCTCCCACTGTCGAAATAGTCCATGTTTACCAGATTTTCTTTTAAGAACGTCTCCCCAGACTCTTTGTTCTAATGTTAATGGAACATAAACAAAACAATCGATGTAGGTAGAGTTATGGGTTTTTATTTAAGATCTCCAAGATGGAAATCTTCAATGTGAATTACAATCTTCCAACTACTCTTGATGGATTTAGTAATTTTAATCTCAACAAGACAGTACTAAAAAAATAATTAAAACACTATATATATAAATAAATAAATTTTATAAGCTTGTTAGTGCACGAAACATCACACAAACCAAGAATTAGCGTTTTTTTTTTGGCTGTCCTTGTACTGAAGAGAGAGGCACCCTCAAGATTTTATCACTTAATTTTGGAGAGAGTTTAGGAAAAGATTTCGATGCCTCAATTTTTGACGAAGATTTTATCCGAAGAGTTACCATTGAAGAGAGAGGCATCCTCAAGATTTTATCACTTAATTTTGAAGAGAGCTTAGGAAAAGCTTTCGATGCCTCCACTTTTGACTAAGATTTATCCGACAACTCTTGAGTGAAAGAGTTCAAAAGAAATTTCAAACTACAGTATGACTCATGTTATTGGGCAATGAACATGAAAAAAATTACTCACACATTCAAGTTGTTTACACAGTTCAGAACTTGTTCTACATCTACAGAACCTTATTTAAAGATGAATTCATTATATACTTCACGGTTGAAAGAACTGATTTATGCCCAACCCCTCAAATATTTGTTACAACCTCACCTTTGTACAATTAAGTAAACTCCTTCCCAACTCATTTTGACTATGCAAGTGAAAATCAACACTCGAAACGTGGTACTCAATAATAGTTACTCACACATCACTCACAAGCTTTTTTACACAAGCATTTCTTTTAGAATCTCAATGTGATGAGACATTGCAATCCTCGAAAGAAAGAAAGGAAGAATTTAGGTAATGGCAGGGTGTTTCTTTTAGAATCTCAATGTAACGAGCTAAGGAAATCAAGGTTTCCAGGGTGGATTCTAGCCCATCAATTTTCTCTGTATAGTAACAATGAACCTGTAAAAAATAAATGCCTATGTTAAAATTTATGTCATTTAGACTTAGCAATGTCCTAATGTAAAAATTCTTACTGTTACTAAACGTAATTTCATATTCTGTGCATGAGTGGTGGCCAACCACAGAGCCACTGTCGATGCTTTTCCAGTGCAAGTTTAAGAAAGGGCCAAACATTGGGCATCATCTGTAATAGTAACAAATTCACATTCCTATTACTGTTTACACCTTAGCGAGCTATGGCAGGGTGTTTCTTAGCGAGCTATGGAAATGTAGGTCTCCAAGGAGGATTGTAGCCCGTCAATTTTCTCTCTGTAGCAACAATGAACCTGCAAATTATAAATGCCAATACAGAAAAGTATAAAAATATTTCTTTTACAGAAAATTTTATATATTTTTAATTAAAAAGAAAAAGCAAATCCAATTACACAACAGTCAAAACTGGAGGAAATTTCAGAATGAAAAATGAATAAAACCCATAGATGTAAACAAATTTCATGGGTATCATTAGCTTCTTATATAGTATATGTCAGAGCTAACATATTGTTGTCTTCTTGGCAAAAAATATTAGACAAGGTTTGAGGAATGGTCTTTCTTTATTAATTTAGACACCTTTAAATGTCTTTTATTTGGTAATTTATACCGTAAACTTTGACAACCAATGCAAACTCTTTTTTGGTGTAAATCCCTCTTAAAGTCCCTGTACTTTTTGCAAGTCAACAAATTAGTCCCTCTCTAAGGAAAACAGAATAAAGGAGACCATGTACTCTTTTCAAAGGTGAATAAATAAGTACAATTAAGATCAAAGTTAACAATTTCTACTAATACATGACACGTCTCTAATTATGATTAGTTAAATTTGAAAACATTTTAAATAAATTAATATATATAATATAAAAATCTATAAAAGAATTCTAAATTTCAATTATTATAATATAAATTTTATATCTAAAAATACTAAATTAAATTAAATTAATTCAATTGAATTGAACAAACAAATTCGGCCCGAAATCATTTGATATGATTGGTTAGACAACCAATCCGACTTTAAAAACCTTGACCAGGACAAGATCAAGATGTGAATTTAATTTCTTGTTTGTTTAATATTGTTTATTTAATAAATCTAAATTTTGAAGCATCTAAAATGTTAATAGAATCTTATTTCTAATTATTTTCATACATTGAATATGTTATTTTACTTTGTTAGAACTTGTTTAAAAGAATATTGTATGCTTCAATGAAAGTCACAATTTATCTTTGGTCATGCTTGTTTGCAACTGAGCAGCTTATACTGTAAGTGCATTTTCCTACAAACCTCGCGCTAGTCGACTTTGCCCTATGATTCATTAGCCAAACGTATTCATCCCATCCACAAAGTCATGAGATAGATTTGTAAGCTTTGCCTATGTTATAGTTAAGGTGGATGTGTATTCTAGTGTGTGAGTTCTAAATATATTGTATCAAAAAATTGAAAATACCTCACAAGACCAAAATTAAATGTGTGTAAACATCTTATCTCCATGAAAATTTAAGCTATTGAGCTAATTTATTCTTATAAAATATTAATTTTACCCAAAATTTTCTTCTTCAATATAGAAACTAATGCACAAAGAAAATAAAATTTTAAAAATATTAAAATTAGTGGAAGATATAAGAAGACATTGGATATAGGTATAGTTGTTTTGTAACAACCTAAAAAGGGTCGTAATTGCTGCTGGGCTTCCACATTCTCATATCCTCAATATTTGATAATCGAACGGAGCTAAGCTCAGCATTCAACCAATCATAAGATGCAGATATGGGATTCATTACTCAATCTAGCAATGTCTTCAAGTTAGTACAACTCAATCTTGAAATTGCTCAATGGTTCTTGCGTGAAGCCCTTTCATTAAATAATAGTCTACATAATGTACACAAATTTGCTTGATCATTAGTTGTGCTTTCTTGTGATGGAACGTTATTTGAAACATCGAAAGAGAAAATTATGTTTTTTTCTTAAACGGACACATACATAAGTAAAACTAAAGAATACAGCCAAGATGTTTACGCAGTTTGAACTAGTCCGACGTTTGCAGCGCCTTATTCAGAGATAAATCCATTATATACTTTACAATACAAAGAAATGATTTATGCCCAACCCCTCAAACATTTGGTGTGACCTCCCCTTTGTACAATGAAATAAACTTTCTCCCAATTCATTTTAGCTATGCAATTGAAAATCAACACTCAAAATGTGTATAACAATAACACTCAATAATAATTCCTCTCTATAAACATATGTACTCCTTTAAATCCACACATCATCCAGGAAACAAATTATCTATATATAAGCTCCAAGATGAATCAAGCTTTACATAAGCTCCATGTAAAGTGAAATAACAAATTTTCAAATGCAATATCACTGGTCCTATGTAGAAACACTTACTGTTACTAAACGCAACTTTATATCATGTGCATAAATGGTGGCTAACCACAAACCCATTGTCTATGCTTTTTTAGTGCTTTACGCATTTTGTCAATTTAGTTTTGATTTAACAAATTTAACCTATAATATTTATATGTTTTGTCAATTTGTTTCTAATTTAACAAAATTAACTTACAACATTTACACTTTATGTATGAGCTCAATTTGTTATTATACCAATCAAAATTATGTATGAGTGATAAAAAATATTAACATTGTGGTTAATTGTCCTTAGTTCACTTCCGAAATTGATAGGAATTAAATTACTTCTTTTTTAGAGGGGTCAATTTACATAATATTGAATTTGAGAGGAACAGAAAATGTGTTTTTACCCATTTTTAACCTCAGCTCACTACTACGACTGTTATTGAATCCAAATAGGTATCTAACACTAATTTTAATCACATATCTATGGTATTCAAGCTAACTATTATAACAACTAATCCTACCACCGCTTCTATTTTTAATTTCACTAGAGTTAATGGAATTGTCCATCTAAAGAAAGTCATAGACCTATCTAAACACAAATAAAAAGATAAAAACCTTATTTAGATATAAATTGAAAAATAAATTTTATTGTTTGACACAATTAAAATGCAATTACTTGCTATTTGTTCAAAGGGTATTATTGGATATGATTTATTATTATTATTATTATTATTATTATTATTATTATTATTAAGTTTGTGCCAACTTAATACGACTTGATTTACTATTTATTAATTAAAAACATATTATTTAATTTAATTATAAAAATATATAAATATTACTAAAGCATTAACTTTTAATATTAAAGGAATAATGAAATAGGGTCAGCATTAAGGAAAAAAAATCTGAATTGTACCCTAACCAAATTATGTAGAAGTCTATTGAGTAAATCTTTTAAATAATATTTTAGCTTATATAATGGTTGAAGTAATTACGAAGTCCTTATGTGAATTCTACCCTAACTAAATTAGTCTCTCTATTTTTAAATGGATTAAATTTATTCATATACTATTAAAAAATTAAATAATGTCAAATTATAAAAATTTTAACATTTACTGTAACAAATTTAACACTAACAGAGAACAATTTTCGATATATGTTTTATACAATAAATATTATCTCTGTTATAATTTGGTCTTATTTGATCCTTTTTAATAATACATGGACTAAATTAATTATTTAATAATAGATGGACTAATTTGATGCAAGCCCTATAATACAGGTATAGTAATTTGAGAATTATAATCTCACTTAACGCTTAATGTCATTTGCTAAATTTTTTAATATGTGATGTCTGTATTTTAATATGTGAGCTATTTTCGCATTTGATGATGTAGTGGAGTTTTGGTAGATTAAAGTGCATGTTTGCTGAACTAAGTTGAAATTGAATGAATGCTGGCCTCATCCAAAAAACTTGATGACTTCAACATTTTGACGCCTTAATTTGAGAAGGCTTAGTTTGAGTATTATAAAATTTTCTCAGAATGCAGATGAGGCAAAGATTTAGTGATCAAATATAACTGCAATTGATAGTATGTTAGTTTTATGTACTATAAATGCTATAGTAAGAGAGTTTAAAGCCGAACATTTAATGTCGTGCTCTATATGAAGAAAGGTTGATGGGTGTTAGTTCTTTTGATGTTTATCTTTGATGGATGTTTGAAAAATGATTCAGTTGATATTCATATATTATATTCCATTTTCTTATTGTCTTCAACACGATAACAAGTGGATTACTAGTTATTTTACTTGATTTTGTCATGACATTGTTCTCTTTGAGTTTTGGCATTTCTGATGGTTCTTATGACTAACAGTAAGTTTTCTTATACATATGCATTTGTTAAACTTATGCTCTTTTTTATTTTATTTTCTTCATTTCAGTTGGTTGTTAACCATGCACAAATACTAATACTAAGGGTCCTTGTAATTTTGTCTGCCATTGGAACTACTCTGAAATATTGCTGATTTTTCTCAGCAATTAAAGAGGAAGAGCGCAGCAGACAAAAATGGAGTCTAGCCAACGTAATACAAGATGTGTTATTCAAACTTATAGTTTGATGTGTGCCAACATAAGCATCAACACACAAGTCATACGTATATACAGCCAGGAAATCGACATCTTTTGGAAGAGTCCTAATCCAAGCATCATAATTGAACATAGCCTTGGAATACTGTCTACAAAAATGGTTGTCACATAATCAATTGTGCATCCCTGCATTTGAATACTGTTTGGAATACTAAAAAAACATAAATGTGTTTTTCTCTTGAGTTGGCACGTATTGTGCAACAAGAAAAACAAAGAGCACAATTAAAATATTTACGCAGTTCGGAACTCGTCCTACATTGCGGGGCCTTACCCAGAGATGAATACACTATGAACTTCATAGAACAAAAAAAAATGATTTAATCCAAACCCCTAAAGCACTTTATGCAATCTCACTTTCGTACAATTAAATAAACTTTCTCCCAACTCATTTTAGCTATGCAAGTGAAAATCGACATTCGACACTCGGATAGTGTACAACAATGTAAGTCAACAATAATTCCTACTATAAATATGTGTGCTTCTTTAAATTCACGAATCACCCATAAAATAAATCATCCATATATAAGTTCCAAGATCGGTTAATCCTTGATAAGCTACATGTAAAGTAGAATAATAAACTTCCAAAGGCGATATGTTTGACAATTGTCATGCTTGAATAAGGACTCTTCCAAAAGCAACAACTAACCTGAAAATTATAAATGTTTTACGTTACAATTCCCGTTACTTATTTACACCTCAAAACCCTTTGCAAAAGAGATTTAATTAATGTGTTACTAAAATGCTCACCATTATCAGCCTTATATTTGCACATATGTGTGCCGTTGTTCATATATAAATAATGAAGAAATGACAGATATGAAAAGATGCTCTATTACATCATTGCAATCCTCATGATTTTAAAGTACAAGGCAATTAGATAAATTAGCACCTCTTTTTATGCATATAAATGATTGAAGTTGACAAATGCTATTCTCCAATGGCTTACTGCACAAATTAGCAAAATATTATGAAAGATAGTAAGTAAAGAGTTTTGTAATAGTAGGATTAAAACGAAGGAACTTCAAATGAATGAAAAATGGCATGAGAGACCAGAGTTAACAGACCTGATTAACCACTGAAATTTTTCTTGAAAACAAATAAGGTCATAAAAATAAAAAAATGAAAAGAACGGACCAACCTGATTACAACTGAATGTTGGGGATATGAGCAATCTTATACCAATCGGCACCAATGTCCTTCCATCAACCGAGGAACTCTTGCAAATTATTGAAGTTGACAAATGCCTCTCCAATGGTTTACTGCACAAATGCCTTTCCATCAACCTGATTACAACCAAATGCGTGGGATGTGAGCAATTTTATGCCAATCAGCGCCAATGTCCTTCCAACTGAGGAATTTACCGTATATGTAAAGATTCCAAACTGGTCATCTAGGAAGCCATCTTAAATTGGGCAAATCAGAGATATAAAGAAATTGCGGATTTGTTAGATGTTGAACCCACTCCGGAAGATGCGGACACTTTGGAATCTTAGCCAGCGATAGAGAGCGTAGGTGACAATGCCATGGACAGATCACAACTCCACTTGACCTGTCTAGTTTCAAAAATTTCTCGGGGCAGAACGCAATGGGAGCCAGAGCCCTCCTTACCCCTCCCCCTCCCAAATTTGGAAAATTTTCATTAAGCCTTTAATTTTTTTAAAAATTTTAATTATACTCCTTAATTTCAAAAAATTAAAAATCGATCCGAACCAAGGTATTTAGACGATTTATGATATACAAGCTAAAAAATTACGATTACCTAAAATCAAACCTAATTTTTTGAAAGGAAAATTCATTCAATGAATTTAATTTTTCGACCATAGCATTAAGCACTACTTGCAAAAAAAAAAAAAAAAAAAAACACCTGCAATGAGAATGTTTTATTGGTGTTATATAAGTTCATATCATATGATAATTATAAATTTAATTATTTAATTATTATAAAAATTAAACATATTATAAATTTAATAATTATATAAAAAATTTATATATTGATATATTAAATACACGTAAATTTATTATCATAAATATATTTTTAATTATTATTTAATAAAAATAATTTTATTATATTTTATTTAATTAATATAACATACATTCAAGAATAAATATATAAACAAATGTTATAATATTTTATTACTTTCATTAATGTAAAATATATAATTTTGAGATTATAATAATATAATAAATATATCATATTCATAATAAAATTTATATGAATTAAATCTAAATAAATATATATGAAATAATAAATAAAAATTTATTTATTAATAAATTTATTATTTACCATAATTGCAAATTTAATATATATTATATTATTTAATGTTAAAAACAATCTTTCATTTTACAAATATAATTTAACATCCTTAGTATGGAGTTTGTCTTTTACTACCTACGATGTGTGTTTATTATTATTTTTCTCCCGAATTGTATGGTTTCATTCATTTAATGTATTAATGAATTTCTCTTTCAAAAAAAAAATCATTTTAAGGTGAAAACACCTCTCTGGTCCCTTTCAATTTGTATATTGAGCAAATTGATCCTTCTCAAAAAATTAGACCAATTTAATCATTGTCAATTTCAAAATTTAACAACTAAAGATAATTAATCGCAATATTAATTTTTTTTCATTTGTACACATTTTTATTGGTATAATAACAACTTTAGTCCTCGAAATTTACATATTCTGTCAACTTGGTCATGATTTAACAAATTTAGCATACAACTTTTATATATTCTGTCAAATTGATTCTAGTTTAACAATATTAGATTGCAACATTTACACATTATGTATGAGCTAAATTTGTTATTATACCAATCAAAATTATGTACGAGTGACGAAAAATATTAACATTGTAGTTAATTCTCTTTAGTTCACTTTCGAAATCGACAGGGATTAAATTACTATTTTTTTTAGAGGGGCCAATTGCACAATATTGAATTTGAGATGGACCAAAGAGGTGTTTTTACCCAATTTAAACCTCACTTTACTGCTAAAATTGTTATTGAATCCAAACAAGACATCCAACACTAATTTTAGTCACATCACTATGGTATTCAATTTCACTATTACAACAATTGATCTCACCACAAACGTTGTTTTTAATTTCACTAGAGTTGATCCAATTGTCCATCCAAAGAAAGCCATAGACTTATCTAATACCTCATTTGTTTTACTGAAAATGATTCTCAGAAAATTATTTATGGAAAATGATTTACTTTTTTAGAAAAGTTAATATTTTCTGGTGTTTGGACGAATTTGTGTAAGATATTTTTTGTTGTTTGGTAGATTTCTTGAAAACATTTCATAAAAGTTATTTTCAATAAAACAAACATACATTTGTGATTTATGAGAAGGAGTGAATTGATTATAAAGTGATGTTAAGGTGAAACTACAGTAAATAATGAATCTTCATGATGTTAAGGATTAAATTGTAAACTTTGTGAAATTTATAATTGAAACAAGAGAGGTGATATGCATGAAAATTTGTTATGTGAAATAAGATATTATGATGGATTATTTGATTAAAGTGTTGTATGGTGGAAAATACAATACATGACAATAGGGACTAAAATGAAATTATTAGAATCTTATTTTTGGATGAAATTGAATAATTTAAAAAGGTAAAAGCTCAAAAAAGTAAAAACAAAAGAAATTAGCACATTAACTTGTAATTATATGCAAAATGCTTCCCGCCACATTTATCCCAACAAAAATTCCTTCCCTTTTCCCTCGTTTTCTACTCTCTCTCTCTCTCTCATGTTTAAACTAAAACCTCACTTTCTCTCTTTTCCTATTTCCCAAATTCGTTCCCCTCGAAATCATAAACCTCCATATCCGGCGGGTCTCGAGCCTCCGATGGTCCCACGCTGCCGTATCAACCTCCTCCTACGGCTTCAACAGCACCAGCTTAGACAGTTCCTCCGGTTGTTCCACCGATAGGTCGTCACCTGGCCTTCTCTTCGACGAAGCCGCCGTTTGTTCATCCTGATGATTATCACATACTTTCATCTAGTAATAGTCGTGGAATGGTCGCCGATCAAGAAGTTGAAGCAATTGTTGTGAGATCTCCGGTGAGTTCAAAATTTCTCTTTTAAAAATGGTGGCTATCATGTAAATACTAGTATATTATTTCAATTTTAATGAGTTAGTACCATTTTCCACTTTCATGATTTAAACGCATTGTGGCATTGCTCCTATATATTACAGGATGTTGATTATCGACGAAGGAGATACAGGATAACCCTTAGAAGCACAATGGGTCCGATTGATGCTTACCTAGTCAGGTGTTGCTCCCTTCTTTACATATATTAAACCATCTACCGTAAATGTTCTTTTGAAATAAGCCTAATTGATGATGACAGGATAGGTTTAGTTGTAGAAATAAAAAGTGTCGGCATCGGAATTCTGGTCCATCTAATCTGGTTATATATGCACATTAACAACATCCTTTTCTTTATCTGAGTTGCTTAATTAGTCATTAGTTTTTTACATATCAAAATTGAAAAAGCAGCCTTACTAAATGTAGATGTGTAGAATTGGTGCATCGAGATGATAATTATTGGATCAATCTTGTTGTTTGTACGAAATGGGTCCATTGTATATTTGAGGTTGTGACCAATGGCATTTATAAAAAATCATATGATTATAGGAATCCAGTTATTTTTCTACTTCTATTGCTTCCTTCATCTTTTTTCACTTTGTGGTTGAAATTGATCTCTAGCTTATTTATAGTTGAGATTTTCGTGTTTTGGTTTTGCTAATGTTAGCGGAATTCGGTTTAATTATTGGTTAGCCAAGCTTGGGTTATTGAGTAAGCTGAGTTTAAATACCTTAATGTCCGACTTAGAGTGGTTTGTAAGTCTATATTAAGGGTTTTTTTATTTTTTTGAACTAGTATTAAAAATACCAATAGAAATCTGAACTTAAAACAAATAGTTTTTTTTTAGGTATAGTCAAGGTTGTTTGAACCAGACCAGGATACCGGTTCGGAGTAGAGCATGAATCAATTGATCTAGCAACCGGTATGGATGATTGTATTGGGCTAAAAACTAGTTGAACTTGGCGGTTGAATCATATTTTTATTTTTTTTATGAATTTTTTAATAATTTATTTAATTGCACCGTTGAACCAATGAATCGGTGGCCTTGATCAATTTTACTATCAGTCCGATTTCAATAACCTTGGATTTGGTTTGAGAATCATGTTCATCTTTTGCTAGGTAAAGAAGTCCAAGTTGATTTCAAGTTATGTTTTGAAAGTACACTTGATCAAGTTCGAATTGAGTTTTGAGATGTAAACGCTAATGGGGGCGTGAATTTGTTACTATTACAGATGATAATGATGATGCCCAATGTTTGGCCCTTTCTTAAACTTGCAATTACAAAGCACAGACAACGGGTTTGTGTTTGGCCACTATTTGTGCACAAAATATGGAGCTATGTTTTTAGTAACAACAAGTGTTTCTTCTACATTTGAACACCGTTTTTGTCTATACGAATCAATTTTATCTCACTGTATATTGATATTTATAGTTTGCAGGTTCATTGTTGCTATATAGAGGGAATTCAAGGGCTAGAATCCTCCTATGAGACTTTGATTTCCTTAGCTCACCAAGAAACATCCCTGCCATTCCCCATGTCCTTCCTTCCTTTAGAGGATTGCATTATCCCGTCGCATTGTGATTCCAAAGGAAAAGCCTTGTGTTTTGTTTAAACGACAAGAACAAATTACAAGGTGTTATTCAACTTGTAGTTTGATGTGTGCCAACATAAGCATCAACACACAAGTCATATGTATATACAATAAGGAAATCGACATCTTTTGGAAGAATCCTAATCCAAGCATCATAATTGAACATAGCCTTGGAATACCGTCTACAAAATTGGTTGTCTCATAATCAATTGTGCATCCCTGCATTTGAATACTGTTTGGAATACTAAAAAAACATAAATGTGTTGTTTCTTGAGTTGACACGTATTATGCAACAAGGAAAATAAAGAATACAATCAAGATGTTTACATAGTTCAGAACTTGTCCTACGTTTGTGGGACTTTGTCCAAATATGAATACACGAACTTCATAGTACAAAGAAATGATTTAAGCTTAACCCCTCAAACACTTGATGCAATCTCACTTTTGTACAATTAAATAAATTCTCTCTCAACTGATTTTAGCTATGCAAGTGAAAATCAACATTCAACACTTAGATAGTGTATAACAATGTCACTAATAATAGTTCCTACTATGAACATGTGTACTTCTTCAAATTCACACATCACCCATAAAATAAATCATGCTCTTAATAAGCTCCATGTAAAGTGGAATAATAAATATTCAAATGCCAATTGTCATGTTTGAACAACGACTTCTAAAAGCATCAATGAACCTGAAAATTATAAATGCCAACATAGAATATGTTACAAATCCCATTATTATGAGCCTTATATTTGCACATATGTGTGTTTAGTATAACGCTGTTCATATATAAATAATCAAACATTTTATCAACTTCAACCTCACCCCCAAATATTCTGAAGCATCTTCCTTTTTTCTTGTTTGGACCTTCAATAACAAATTTGGCTGGAATTCCAAACAGCTACAACAGTGCCCTGCATCAATGAATACTGTGAATTTGAATGCCTCCAAGAGCCTGTAAATAGCATAGGTACCATCTAAGTTAGTAATCAGTTGGCATCTATTAAGAGAAAACGTAAATATATATAAACATATGATAGGAAAGTGCAAATTTGGAAAATGAAGAAAGCAGAGCATATAGTAGAACCATTTTGAAGGGTAGCATGCAAGCTTCATGGGCCTCTCTCTCCACATCAATGCTTTTTTAGAATTATATTATTAGAAGCAATTGTCAAGTTATTATTATGATTTAAAAGTAAAAAGCAAATAGATAAATTAGCACCTCTTTTTATGCATATAAAATGATTGAAGTTCACAAATGCCTTTCTTCAATGCCTTACTGCACAAATCAGCAAAAAAGTAAAAAGTAGGATTAAAACAAAGGGATTTCAAATGAATAATATTTTAACAAGGAAATTAACAGTATCCAACTTCAATGAAAAATGGCATCACACCCCTCACTTGGACATTCAATATACCACTCTTATTTTTCTTCAAAAAAAAGATAAGGTCATCAAAATAAATAAATGACAAGGACGGACCAACCTGAATCAACCCATTTATTATAATTTCGGGGATGTGAGCAATCTTATGCCAATCAGCGCCAATGTCCTTCTGACATCTTTCCTTCAACTGAGGAATCCATTCTATCCGTAAAATTTGCAAATTGGTTAGGCAACGCATCTCGTCCGGAAGCGATGTTAAATTGCGCAAACTCCTGAGATGGAGCCTTTGCAGATTTGTTAGATGTTGAAGCCCACAGGGGAGAGACACCAGCTGCGGGATCTTAGCAATGTCCAAAGCAGAGAGATTCTTAATGGGTTCCCACTGTAAGCTCTCTAAATCAACCTCCTTGCAATCCTTTATTTCTAAATTTTTAAGCCCAGTGAGATGTTGCAAGCACTCATCTAGCGTGTGAGTGTCCAATCCCTCAATGTTGCATACAAGGAAAGATTTCAATTTGGAGAGAGGAAGAGAAGAGGTTGAACTTGATGGGGTCGTACTAGTGATGTTCATCTTCATGGTCTGCTTTAACGGCCTTGAACTGGTATTCTCCAAATGTAGCTCATTATCGAGTGAAGGATACAACGGCATTGAAGCCAAAGGGCAATTATCAATCCATAAAGAGGAAAGACAAGGAAATGCCATGGTTGATGTTCCCATAACTGTTGTGTCGTCCTCGTTGGAATCATCATCGATTGGTTTTGTCGTCCTCCACCAACTCTTCATATTCGGGCAGTTGAAGAGACGGAGAACCTTAAGCGATGGGAAGAATGATTGTGGTTCTCCTTGACTTCCTTTTAGGCTATTATCATCCATGTACTCCAGCTCAGTTAAATTATGAATCACCAGAGATTGAAGACAAGGCAATTGAGCAAAGGACGGGAGATGTTTGAATTTACTAGGACCATATATGGAAATATCGAAGAGATTTGTGAGCAAAGAAAGCCAACTTGGAAACTTGGCATCACCCCTCCATCCTCCAATACAGAGCTCCTTGAGATTAGGATGAGGCTGGAGGTCTTCAAGTGACTTCTCATCATCATCACCGTTATTAGCATCCCATTGTAAATGCAATGATCTCAAATGCTGCTTTTCTTTCAAATTAGCAGCCTTAAACTTCTCTTTTGCATTTTTAACGGATCCCAAATTTGATATTCGTAGCGTTCCCCTTAAGTTGTTAAGCAGTCTCAATTCACTTAGATCTGCACCGCCATGGGACCCATCTTTAGCCACTAAAAACGCGCTTAACGTCTCAAGTGAAGTCAGCTTCCCTATTCCACGTGGCATATGAGTTAAATTAAGACAACCAAAACACTCAAGATGGGTCAGATTCACCAATTTTTCAATCTTCTTTGGCAATTCTTGAAGCTTCCAACACTCATCAAGTTTCAGCGCTAGCAAATTCTGAATCTTGCAAATACTCTTTGGGAGAATCTTAAGCTTACGATTCCAAGAAAGATTAAGGTACCTCAAATGTTTCAACTTGTAAATGGAGGGTGAAATCGTCTTAAGATATAGATCATCCAATTCCAATACACGCAAGGATCTACAATTTGCAATTACAAAATCCCAAATTTCTTCGCTCCAATTTTGAATTTCAATGTTTGGAGACCGTAACAAGGTTCGCAACTTTTTTCCATTAAACAAAGGAATTAATGAAGGATTAATTGATATGTGGCGACATTTTTCACCAACACCACTTGCAATATTATTTGAATCTATAATACTACTCTCCATCCCTGCTACTGATTCAGCTACATCATGCATTAAATCATGCATTTTACATCTCATTTTTGCCATCAAGTCTCCTTCTACCTCTTGAAAGAAACTTCTTTCAACTAAATCTTCAAAATATCCAAACCCGATCTCCTCGAGAGATTGACTTGGATTCAGTTGCTTTACGAAACCTTGTGCAATCCAAAATTGAACAAGTGTTCGTACATCAATTTGATGATCTTTTGGATATAGTCGACAATAAGCAAAACAATGCTTCAAATGAGATGAGAGATGATCATAACTCAACTTAAGTGTAGGTAAAATCTCACCTTCGTTCTGAGATATTCTAGCAAGTTCATTATCTTTAAAAGAAAGCCACTCATTTTTAGTTTCTTTGAAAGATAACGTACCAGCTATCGTCCTTATGACTAAGGGAACTCCACAACACCTTTTCAAAATCAGCTTTCCTATTTCCACAAAGCCTGAATCTGTTGAGTCTGCAGATCTTTGTTCAAATGCTATCTCTTTGAACAAAGACCAAGCATCATTATCAGACAAACCTTTCAGGACATAAGGCTGACATTTACTAGTGATCTTGGCTACCTTAGAAGAACGAGTAGTTACTATAATCCTACTTCCTTTAGCCCCACCTACCAATAACTCTTTTAAACTAACCCATTTTTCCCACTCCTCATTCCAAATGTCATCCAAAACAAGCAAATATTTTTTCCCACCAATTTTTTCCCGAAGTTGTTTTTGCAATTGGTCCATTTCGAGATTTTGATCTGGTGCTTTGCCTGTTGCAGATTTGATAATGTTTTCTACAATTATTTTGACATCAAAAACATCCGAAACACACACCCACATCATCAACTCAAAATGATTTTTGACCATTTCATCATTATAGACAAACTGAGCCAAAGCAGTCTTCCCTAGCCCTCCTAACCCCACAATTGGAACGATGTAAACATTCTCTTCACTTTCAAACTCTAACACGAGTTTTAGAAGAGCTGCTTTATCATCGTCCCTCCCTATTATTTTATCTTTAAAAGAGTGAGTTAGCTGCCTCTTTTTAGTCATGAAAGAGGTTTCCATGGGACGGTCACGCTCTACCAAGTTGAACACCTTGGCTTCACTTCCAATTGAAATCAACCTGGCCTTAATGGCCTTCATTTTCCGACCCATTTTGAGACCGTAAGCAAACCGGTTTGAGCTCGAGAAGAAAAGGCGTACCTCTTTCGTCAGCTTGTTCCCACCCAATAGATCTTTCCGCAAAGCTTCGGTAGAGAAATCATCGAGCAAGTCGTCAGCGTCATAAAGTACATCTCTCAGCTTTTCAAGCCAATCTTTGACGAGTTGGCTGGTCACGGATCGCTCTTCTGCGTCAAGAAGCACAGCTTTGATCGTAGAGACAGTGCTTTTGAGGTCGTCGAGGTCATCTTTGACATTCCAACACATTCCAATTTGAGAGAGAGTAAAGGAGCTCAATTTAGTAATAAGGTCTAGGGCGAGGTCGAATGCAATTGCTTCGGCCATTGCTGGTTCAAACTGAAATCAAGCAAAGAAGTGTTTGGTTATTGCAAGAGGAGTAAAATGAGAATGATGTGGATCCATAGACGCAGAGAGTAAAGTAGATTTATAGATATTATCATCCACCAAGCAAGTAGTATAATTAAATAAAAAGTAATGTTGATTGGCGGGAAATGGCTCCTCCATGTTTACCGTTTGACACAAATTTCTGAATGGAGACAAAGTTGGGATGACGTCACGTGGGTCCTCTGCACACTGTGGATCCGTACATATAATTGAAATGGATGAAAAAGGTATGAAAGAAAAGACAAATCCCATGGAATCCAAGATGTTTTGATTGAGGCACATGCATTCAAGTCTTTCTAAACCTTCTTCCCACCTACAGTGTAATTGAGGTGAGTCTCATTATTTGGTTTTAACTTAAATTTAATATTTTATTTTTGAGTTTAACTTCGGTTGAATATATAAAATAAAAATTTAATAAAATTTATTATTTAAAATCAAATATTATCAGATCAATAATTTAAATATATTTTAATAATTATCAATTTAAATTTAAATTTTTTTCTATAGATCAATAATTTAAACATATTTTAATAATTATCAAATTAAATTTAAATTTTTTTCTAATCAAACTCAATTAACTTGTAAATAATTATGTGTCTACCTTTCCCACCCACCCACGTACTTAGCTTTGATTTTGTCTTTTAAGGTAACTTGGTAATAATAATTGTCATGTTTACAATTATATATTATGACAATGGTTATTGTCCATTACTATTTTAGTATACTCTTATTATTAATGCTTTTTATATTAATGGATATGTTAATTATATTTGCTATTAATTTTTTTATATAATATTAAGAGTGGAGATGGAAGTAACATTGTTTGAATTCGTGTCAAACAGGTCTTGAAAAGAATTTTAACCACCGCTCCTTACAAGTCAAGGCATATTTGTTATTAACAGTAGTAGCATTTTATTTTTCTTTTAAATATGCATATATTTATTAAGAAATGGTCAGTAACATCCTAAAATTATCGGCCTATGCATTTAGTGTAGGGATAGAATTAATTTGTTAATTTAAGTGATAGGGGTCTAAATTTGGGCTTAGAATTAGGCAAAGGCCCAGATTAAATTATTTTAAGGCGGCATCATTAACAATTAAAAATGAACAAGTTTTGGATCGCAATGAGCCCATGTTTTTGGGCCATTTTCGGCAATTAAATGGGAGCAAGGGTGACGCCACAACAAGGGATTTAAGGGATTTAAATTTAAGTTTAATGAAGCCCAAATCTTTTAATTTAAATGAGTTAAATTTCAGCATTTAGAATTAATGAGGTGGACGACTACAAGGCTTAAAAATAGGAAAATATATACGGATTTTTAAGTGATAATATTATAGATAAAAAGGAGAAAAGTTAGGAGCTTATCTTCAAAGGAAGTGTTGGCCGAAAATCCACCACCTAGAGGAGTGTAAAATTCAGCTACTGCATGGCATAGAGGGTGCCGAAATTCTCCTCTCTTCTAGCTTAAATTTTAAGGGCGTTTTCGGTATTTAGCAGTAGGTGTCAAAAATCTTTAAATAGGGGGGCTAGCTCCTTGTTTCTGACATTGAAAAACCCTAAAATCCTCTCCCTTGGTGCCAAAATTCCCTAGCCTCTCCCTCTCCAAATTTATTTCTTCAATTTCTTCAAAAGCCGAAACTTTTCCCCACCTTCTTTTCCCTTGTGCCGATTTCTCTAAAAAGCCGAAGCATCCATCGCTTTTTCTTTTATTCATCCTATTTGAGGAATTATTCTATACTTTCGGCATTTAAATCTTCCATTGGCATTGTCGAATTCTCTCTCTAGTGCTAGCCGAATTTCCTAAGCTAAGGTAAGAGTCGATTTTTGTTTAGTTCTCATAATCTATTCCCGGTTTTTGAAAAGCAAAAGTCGAAAGCTAATAGTTTAATGGTTTCCGGGATTTGAAGGAAGCTTGGTCGACTAGATCTAAAAGCTGAAAAATCATTAGTCTTCAATTTCAGGATTTTAAGGTAAGAAGAGTTGTTTATTCAAATACATAAAATTGGGTAGAACACTAACCATGGCCGAATATAGGAGAGGCCGTAGTTTCACATCTTTCTGGCTTCTTGAACAAAGTTGTAGATCGGTTTAGCAAGGGTGTCGACATTAATCAAGTGTGTAGATCCTTATCACATAAGTTTTATTTTGTATTATACCTGTTAGGCGCTGAAAAGCCAGAAAATGAGGATGTATGAACAGTCGTGTGTAGACCTCAACACACTACCAATAAACCTGTATATATATCTATTCATGTATGTTATGGGCTAAAAAACCGAAATAAGGCTGTATAGACAGTCGAATGGAACCCTAAAAGGGTTAAGCAAGGATGCCAGGCCCGTAAACATAGAGCTCCCTATGTGTATCGAAAATATATATATATGACTACATGATGTTTCCTTTATGTGTGTATGCATGGGATGGGATATTGATATGATGAAGGGGAAGTGCATGATAGGTCACGCAGTGATCGGTGGTAGAAAACCCACAAATATAAATGCTAGGTCACATTATGATCGGTGGCTATGCCACGTTTAATGATTCCTAATTAATAGGAATAGGCAGTACGGCTGTTGTTTTGGTGTGTAGCGGATAGAGGGTTGATTGTAGAAATCCCCACGGTGTGATGGTTCGTACGGGATGGTGTGTAGAGGATGGAAACCTAGGATGGGTTGGGTTATTCATTCTTTATTGTTATTATGTGATTATGATTGATGCCTTCCTATATGGGCCAAGGCCCATAATGTGTTTGTGGGCTCAGGTCAATGTGTGTTTTGAGATTTATACACTGAGTCTTTGTGACTCACGCTTTCCTTTTCTCTACTCTTCCAGATGAACAGTAGATCGTGGACATGGAAGTCGAGACAGACTCGAGGGGCCATCAAGTTTCTTTTGATAAGTTAATTTGGAGTTTCTTTAAGTTATTTTTTTTCTATTTTTTTTTCATTATGGGAACATTTTTGTAATAACGCCCCTAGTTTTTATTCAACTTATGAGTTTACAATGTTAAGCAACTTATGAATTTTATGATAATGTTTATTTATACTTAATAATAATTAATACAAGGTTTTTTTTTTAAATGCCGCTTATTTACTTAAATATTGTCTAATAAACTCACAATTTCAAAAACCAACAAAGCAAAAGTTTTCAAAGTACAAGCAGTGACATGCCAGATCCGGTCGAAACGCATGGGCCGGGTTTGGGGTGTTACAGGGTCGAAGCTGTTGATTTAATGTTTATTATTAGGGGAAAATATTAAATTTATATATGAATTTTGGTTCAATGTGTAATTTGATACATGAGTTTTGATGTGGTATAATTTCCACATGAAACTTAAATTGTGGGTCATATATATATATATATATATATATATACATGAAACTTTAATTTTGATTCAACTATACACATTTAAAGAAATGCATACATATATTTATTTTCACATTGGATTAATATAATTGTTTGTGTATGCAATATATCAAAGTTCAATGTAAGAAGTTGAATTGGTATATCCCAAAACATTTTATTATAGCTTGCATGGTCATTCTTGACAAGTTGCCTACCCGTGGTAGAGCCTAGTAGAGACTCCTTAAATGGTAAATTTTCAATTTACACTTTTTATAATTTATAAAGTTTTAAATTAATAATAATAAACTTACACTTTAATCCTCCAAAGATTATAAAAGTTTGATTTAACTCTTTAAAAACTATAAAGATATACTATTATAAAAATATATAATTTAATTTTGACTCAGAATTAAATTAGCTCTATCACTGTTGCTTACAAAAGAAAAGTTAATTTCGTTTTGGACTTAATATTGAGGGTGATTACAAACTATGAGATACAACATGAAGATTGATTCCAGTGCTCATATCTTTTTAATTATTTTAATACACATAAAATTGTTTATTGCGAGTTGGATGATTTTAGTTTGTTTATTTAAGATATTTTATTTTTAAATATATTCTTAATTATTTATTTTACATATGCATGCATTTTAACTTAATATTTTTAATAGTATTTTTTTATAAAGAAAGGACCCGAAGGTCACTAACTCAATTTAAGCTGCATCATAAATTACAATGTTATGGATATCGCTAAGATAATCCATCTCAAAAGACAAATTACAATACTTAGAAAGAGCCCAATTACAAAGAGAATCAGTTAATTTGTTACAACCACATTTCACCCATTTGACCTCGGCGGAAACAAAAGAATCAAGCATCTTGCGAGCTTCCTTGATGTGGTGATCAAGAATAGTTATGTCCTCCTTGTGAAAATTAAAGCAGCTGACAATGCTATCACAATCTGCTTCAAAAATGACATTATCGACTTTAAGAAATTGAGCAAGCCAAAAAACCATTTATGAGGGCATCTGATTCCGCTTTAATAGTAATTTTTTATTCTCATTTTATCGGTATATTTACATTTGAATTCAAATACATACTCTACAATTAGCTTCAATCTCACTGTTACAATACTTAACCTTGCTAAATTACTTGTTTAACATGATTATGGTGATTTTATAGAAAGAAAAATCACAAAGCAAATGCAGATGCACTTATGTTTAAAGTGTTATTAATGGAAATTTTCTTATTTTGAAAAATAAAAGTATAATAACTTTTTTGGCATTCCAACTTTATAAAAGAATTATTTTAGTCGTCCATTTATTTTCCTTCTCTTTTAGTCTTTGAACTTACATTTTTTTTGTCAAAACATCCAAAATGGGTGAAAAAGTAAACACCTGTTAACTTTGTTGACATGACATACAGGTCAATTACCATGTGTATGTCATGTTAGCCATTAATTTTTTTTAAAAATAATTAATTACTTATGTGGCATATATATATGTGGTAATCCATATGTATGTTACATCAGCAAAATCAACGACGTTAATTTTTCACTCATTTTGGGGTGATTTGATAAAAAATACAAGTTTAAAGGCTAAAAAATGAAAAATTAAATAGAGAGTTGAAATAACTTTTTTTATAAAGTTGGAGGATCAAAAGAATCATTATGCCAAAAAATAGTTGTTTTTCTTCTCTCTCTTTTTTTTTTTTTTTTTGGTATTTTTCAGTGCTAAAATTCAAGATGGTGTGGAATAGTTCCTACTCTTATTATTGTTATATATGTTTTCAATCTCATTAGAGCTAGTCTCATCGTCCATATAAAAAGAGCCTAAATACAATTTGTTCAGCCTCTTATAAACATCTTAGTGCTCCTTTGATCATTTAGCTCCAGTGAGTAGGGTTGAGTAAGAAAAATAAAATAAAATAAATAAAAATTGATCCAAATCAAGGTGTTTAGACAGTTTATGGAATATAAGTTAAAAAATCACAATTATTCGAAACCAAACCAACTCTATTCTTTATTTAATTTATAAATAAATTTATTTTTTTATAATATAAAAATAAACCTTTTATATTTAAAAACAGTGAATATACATATATATATAATTTTTAAAAGTATTATATAAAAGTATTTGATTATTTGTATTTACTTAAAATATTCTTTTAAAGAAAAATCTATAAAAAAAAACTTTGAAAATTTGTCAAATGATATTTAAAAGTAATAAAACAAAATTTATTTTATCAAAATAATTATAAATATCTATAATAAAAAATCGAACCAAACTAAATTATAATAAACGGTTAAAAAAATATAACCGAATTGAACTGATATCACTATGTATTTGGTCTTGATTTTGGTGCAATTGCACTATAATCATCCCAAATATTTCCATTAAACTGAACATAAAAGATTTTCTTAAAAAATTTAACCTGCAATGAGATTATTTTTCTCACTATAACCTTCTAGATGTGTTACATCATATCATACCATAATTATAAATTTAATCATTTAATTGTTATAAAAATTAAATATATTATAAATTAATATTTATATAATGATATATTAAATACATGTAAATTTATAATCATAAATATATTTATAATTATTATTTAATATAAATTATTTTATTATATTTTATTAATTAATATAAAACAAATTCAAAAATAAATATATAAACTAATGTTATAATATTTTATTATTTTCATTAATATAAAATATAGAATTTTGAGCTTATAATAATTTCAAAAATATGTAATTTTCATAATCAATTTTTATATGAATTAAATCTAAATAAGTAGATATGTAATAATAAATTAATAAAAACTAATAAAAATAATTATTAATAAATTTATTATTTACCAGGATTGCATATTTGGTATATATTATATTACATAAATGTTAAATATAATCTTTCATTTTACAAATATAATTTATCAATTTAAGGTGAAAACACCTATCTAGTCCCTTCCAATTTTGATATCGAGCAAATTGGTCATTCTAAAAAATTTAGAGCAATTTTATCATTGCTAATTTCGAAATTGAGCAACTATGAATAATTAATCACAACGTTAATATTTTTGTCATCTGTACACATTTTTATTGGTATAATAACAACTTTAGCCCTAAAAAGTTTACACATTCTGTCAATTTTGTATTGATTTAACAAATTTAGCACACAACGTTTACACATTTATCAATTTGGTTCTAGTTTAACAAAATCAGATTGCAACATTTACACGTTCTGTATGAGCTAAATTTGTTATTATACTAATCAAAATTATATACAAGTGACAAAAAATATTAACATTATGGTTAATTGTCCTTAGTTCACTTTCGAATTTGATAGGGATTAAATTACTCCACTTTTTTGGAAAGGCCAATTTGCACAATATTGAATTTAAGAGAGATCGAAAAGGTGTTTTTAACCATTTTTGACCTCGCCTCACTACTACAATTGTTATTGAATCCAAATATATATCCAACACTGATTATAATCACATCATGACTACGATATACAATCTCACTATTACAACAACTAATCCCACCACCAACATTTTTTTTTTTAATTTTACTAGAGTTGATCCAATTGTACATCCAAAGAAAACAGTAAAGTTATCTAAATACAAATAAAACGATAAAAAAACTTATTTAGACATAAATTGAAAAATAAATTTTATTAATTGACACGATAAAAATATAATTACTTGCTTGATTTATACATTTGTCCAAGAGTAATGTAACCCATTCAATTTGGTCAGATTGAAGGTTATTCTTTGATAAGATATTATTATTATTATTATTATTATTATTATTATTATTATTTGAACAATAATTGAAACGTAATGCAAATCGAAGAGTTTTTTCAAGAACAAAGGAAAATTGATGAAAAATAAAAAAAATTGATAGTTCTCCAGACACAAAATGGTTGAAGAAATTTTTTTTTTGAAAATTTCTTAAGTAGTAATGACATGTAAAAATAATCTTATACAACATCTAATGATTGAATGGGATCCTCATAGGAGTCTCATCTAATAATTCCTTTCTCATAAGATTGATGGTTGTATTTGAAGTTAGAAAAATATATATTTCTATATTGGGCACCAAATGAAATGAAATTAAATTTAGGTAGATTCCTTGAAAAACAGCAGTCAATAATTTATAAAGAAAGACCATGACAAGTACTATATATATGAAATTAATAGTGTATTAGGTAAGTGCTTTTCCAAATTAATAAATAAAAAAACTACATAAAATAATGTAGAATGACCAGGAAATTAATGTAATGCTCGGCTTTAATTCATGATATTACTTAAACCAACCAGCTTAATTAATTACTATTTTAATGAACTAGGAATTGACGTCTAATTAATTAAAAAAAAAAACTTTAGTAGATAGTTGCAGGTTGGTGAGATCGGATTAGACTGATCAGTATATTAATTAAAAAATAACATTAAATTATAATTGACCTGTAAATTAGTATATAAGGGAGAAACTAGGGTGAAAGCTAAAAAATTGTATAAAATAACTTAAAATTAAAATTTAAACTTTTGAAATGGGATAAAATTGCAATTGTTTCAATTAAATAAAAGTTAAAAAGGGAATAAATTCACATTTGGGAAGCACTAAAATTACACCATTGAGCCAAGGGGGTGGGAAGTCCCTACTGGTACCAACCAGTTGAGTTGTGCCAAAACACGAGTTGAACCTATTAAATTGTTTTAATTATTTATTTAATTAAATTTTTTATTTTTAAAAGTTTTAAAATTTTATTTAATCAAATGAAATCAAGGATGATATAGAAAGTTAATAATTTGAGTAATCTAACCACCAATTTGATTATAAAAATATTGATTAATATTTTGTGCTCTACATTTTATTTATAAAATAATGAGTAATGTGGTAGAATGAGCCTAACGGTTCTATTTGGATTCAAAGGGATTTTTATTTTATATTACGTACAAAATGTAATGAAAAAAAAATGTAGTTTCCATCGCAAGGAAAAAGACATTGAAAGCTATCCAAAATTTATAAAGAAAGACCATTCACTTATTCTTCTGCCAACTTAATAATGAGCTCTTTGGCAATGTCGAAAGCAAATGCTTCGGCCATTGTTGGTTCAAACTGAAATCAAGGCAAAAAGTGTTTGATTAGTGAAAGAGGAGGATTGGAAGAAGATGAAAGGCATGTGTTAATGCATGCATACATACATACATATAGGGTCTCAGCACCCACTCATTAAGAAATAATTAAATAAAAATCTCATGATGTTGCTCTCTATTTAAAAGTAAAAATTGTGTTGATAATGAACATAGCACATGATGCAATGAATAAAGAAGCACAAGTTGTGCGCACTTTTCAATTTAAACTTTATTTTTTATACTTTAAAAAAAAAAGACAGACAGAGACAGAGACGATGCATTGGAATCACTGCCATCATATGCTTGATCTTTGTTAGTTTAACTTTTTTGGTGTCTATATTTTATCACTACAATTATTTTTGCATTTGTTTATTACTATGAATATTATCATGTGCTTGAGATTAAATATTATGGTAACATCATGTATAAAGCTATTTTAAAG
This sequence comes from Gossypium sturtianum, assembly GCA_025698515.1. Classification (NCBI taxonomy): domain Eukaryota; kingdom Viridiplantae; phylum Streptophyta; class Magnoliopsida; order Malvales; family Malvaceae; genus Gossypium; species Gossypium sturtianum. The sequence goes on from CM046953.1 coordinate 152,431,251, forward strand.
GTTTATATGGATCATTGGTAACCGTTGATGATATATATTACCATAGTATTATTATTTATATATCTTCATGGTTCTACAATGCATACATATATTTTTAAAAAAAAAATTATCCTTTCACTAGGTCCAGTGAATCTAAAATGCTTTCTACCTAATAATAAATATATCCAATTTCTTAATTTCTTTATTAGAAATGAATAAAACCCATAGACGTAAACAAATTTCATGGGTATCATTAGCTTGTGTCACCGCTATTACGTTACTGCCTTTCTTTGTAATTTTAGACAGCTTTAAATGTCTTTTATTTGGTAATTACTATAATGTAAACCTTTTTTTGTGTGTGTGTAAATGCCCCCTTAAAGTCCCTGTACTTTTTGCAAGTCAACAAATTAGTTCCTCTCTAGAAAACAGAATAATGGAGACTATGTACTCTTCTAAAGGTGAATAAATAAGGACAATTAAGATCAATGTTAACTATTTCTACTAATACATTATACGTGTCTAACTATTAAATTTGAAAGCGCTTTAAATAAACCAATATATATAATATAACAAATTTATAAAAAAATCCAAAATTCAGATATTTTAATATAAAGCTTTCATATCTAAAACCCTAAATTAAATTAAATTAATTCAACTGAATTGACTCAATTGAGCAAACAAATTGGACCGAAAACCAATTGATATGATTGGTTCAACCACCAATCTGGTTTTGACAATCTTGACGTAGACAACATCATTATGTGAATTTAGTTTCTTATTTATTTAATATGTGATGGTCACTAAAGTAAATATAAATACGACAAAGGCAAGTGCACCTATCGAACAATAGTGTAGCTACGGTGAGTAGGGAATATCGTATCCACGAGGACTAAAAGTACTAGTAATTACCGTTTTTCTATTATTTAGCTGATAAATTGGAGTGATTGTGTTTTAATCTAAAATTACTAAACTAATTTAGCTAAGAACGCAACAGAGAATGAAATGGGAAAATAATCGAAGATAACCAATGAGATAGACAATACCCAGGAAAAAATCCCCTTAGGCTTCACATATTATTATGACTCTGAATTAAATGATTTATTCACTTGTTACTTGATCCGTAGAAATCCCTAAATTATGTTAATATCTCTTTCGAGAGTAAGAACAACTGACTCTAGGTTGATTAATTGAAATCTCTTTCTAATTAAAACCCCTATGTCGCATTAACTCGATCTATGAAGTCCTCTATTAGACTTGATTCTAATCCGATAGATTTATGTCATGCTATTTGTAAGAGCCAAAATTTGCCTGGCCCAATAATAAACCAAGTCCATTTTAACAGTCTTTTTACAAACTCAAACTTGAGGCCCAAAATTTCAGCCCAAATGAATAACATGCCCAATACACAAACCCTAACCCATAACCTAAAATCAGAAAAAGTGAAACCCTAAGAAGCCTTGCGCAATAATAGCCCCAACGCCGCTCCTACAGCGCCACGCACGCCTCCGTACCTGCGAAAATGACAAAGAACACAGCAGAAGAGAAATACCAAAATAATATTGTATTTTCTTTTTCTTTGAGTTTCGGCTATAAAAGATCGAAAGAGAATCGCTTGTAACCTCTCTCTTTTTTACGAACACACGCACGATTAATACAAAAGAAAGAAAATAGATTTAAAGGTGATCCTTTTATTTCTTTTTAAGTTATTATTTTTCATTTTTTTTTATTTTTACACAAAATAAACAAAGGAAAGAGAGGGTAAAGGGGCTCGCTGGTTTATTTTTCAACCGTTTTGAGGCCGGATTTGGGCTCCGGAGGCCGAGATCTTAAGAGGGTCGTGTTTTCGTCTTCGTCGGCCACCGTCCGCGGCGACGCCGGCGCTGACGATTGAAGGTTGGTGCGGTGGCTGTTCGCCAGAAATTCTGCCGACCTAGGGGCTGAGAGAGTCTTAGTTTTTTTTTCTTTGATTTGAAGAGAATGTTTTTTTTAACATTTCAACTTTTATAGGACCCTTAAACGGCGTCGTTTAGGGCTGAGCTAAAAAGCCCAAAACGGCATCGTTTTGCCCAGATCCGACCCGCGACCCGACCCATACCGCCAAGGATCCGCGTGTTTTTGGACTAAGGGTCTATTTGTGCCCTCAGTCCTTCCGCTTTTGAGGTGTATTTCAATTAAATCCTTTTTACTTTTAATTTGGCCCTGTAATTTTATTTATTTTCCATTTCAGTCCCACAGTAAGCGGCGGAGGACGAGGATATTTCTCCATTTGGTCATTCCATGTTATTCGAGCGTTCAAATGGGCCATTCTCTTTTATATATTTGCGTATTTTCCCCCAAATTCCTGTTCTAAGTTCAATTTAGTCCCTTTTGTTCTTGTTACTATTAAATTAATTATTTTTAATGTTATTATTATTATTATTATTATTATTATTACTATTAATTAATTTTAGTATTACTACTATTATTTTTACTATTATTATTATTTTAATATTACTATTACTTTCCTTATTATTATCGTATTATTGTTATTATTACTATTATTTTACTATCTTTAAACTATTGTACATAGTACTTATCTATTTATTGATTTACCATTAGTTTTTATTTTTGGTATTATTTTCTTTTATTTTGTTTATTTATTTTTATTTTTACCTATTATTTTATGTAGATTATTCACTTTAGCTTTTATTTTATTGTATTTCATTTATACTTTTATTATTGTTAATTTATATTTTATTGTCATCATCATTATTTTGTTATACAAATTAGCATTGTAATTCATTTTATATTTTATTATAAAATCATATCACATTTTATCTAATTTTTGAAATAAGCAATTACTTCGTGTTCTAAGATTCGAAAGAAATCCTGCTCTAACTTACTGGGTTTCGGTTTTTCTCATCGAGTCTGAAGAACTAATTTTTTAAAATCAAAACTTATAAGTTAAATAAAATACTCATTATCAGGAATTCGAAAGTGTTGTGTCCTAACTCACTGGATGTGACATTTTGTTATCTCGAGGTGAGGATTTCTAAAAATAAAGGCAATATTCTGTATTTGGAATCTTGAGAAATTGTGCCCTAACTTACTGGGCTCCGATTTTTCATCTGACCCAAATAACTGAATATCCTTCTTAATTTTTAAATGTACGAGTTTCGGATGTCAAAAGGCAAGCGTAGTTTTGAGAATTCGGAATGTCGTATCCTAACCCACTGGGTATGATGTTTTATTCTTTCGAAATAAGTTAGGTCTCGGCATTCAGTTTAATTCATTCAAGTTTTCAAAACAAAGAGGATCGCATTTTAAAATCTTTTTAAATTTTCGACTTTAAGACATTAATCAATCAATTCGGGTACCAATTTTGGGCGTTACGAGGGTGCTAATCCTTCCTTGTGCGTAACCAACTCCCGAACTCATTTTTCTTAAATTTCGTAGACCAAAAGCCATTGTTTTAATAAATCAAAATGTTTTAATGATCAATCTCAAAGGTGACCCGATCACACTTCAAAAAAGATTGGTGGCGACTCCAGGTCTCATTTTTAAGTTGACCGCGTTTTCCAAATTAAAATAAAATGGTTTCGACACTATTTCTAGGATCGCATGCAACTCCACTCAATTATGTTAGGTCTGCTCTTAAACAGGTACTTTTGCTTTACTGAAATAAGCACATTAAACAAGAATTAATATCCCAGAAATATTAGAATAAGAAATAAGCATACATAATTGAGAACAAGAATAAAGTATTTATCATGTAAATCAAAAATTAAATAATAATATTCATCATAGGTTTCATCCTCCCTAGGTATCTAGGGAATTTAGTTCATAATCCTGAATAGAAACATCTCAAAGTTAGGATAACCACAAGATATAAAGAAACTCAATAAAACTTCGAAAGAAATTAAACGAAGATTTTCGATCTTGAGGGAGATCCGCTTCCAAGTTGATTCCGATAGCCTTCTTTGAGTGTTTTCTTCGATCTTCTCTGATGGTCCCCTTAGGTCTTCATCTAATTGGTATTTATAGACTTTAGAATGCTCAGAAAGTCTAAAAATTGGGTTTTTCAGCGTATTTGGGAAGCAGGGTGCGAAATCAATAGGGGCTAGCACATGGGCATGTGGTTAGCCCGTGTGGAAATGTCCAGGTTGTTTGGATCCTGAAAACAGCTCTATTTGTCTGATTTTGGCTCGTTTTTCGCTCCTTTTACTCCCAAATACTCTCCTAAGTATAGAAACATGAATTTAAAGGATTAGGAGCATCAAATTCACTAATTTGCATAATTAATCATCCAAAATCACATTAAGAATGAAATTAAAATATGTTACTTTTATAGTTTATCAATATAATTAGCTGCAACTAGAGATTGAAGCGGAGAAAAAAAAGAAACTAGAGAGTGAAGCTCGTATCAATAGTTTTCATTGGTGTAAACTTAAAAATTTTAGATATTTTTATGGTCATATTTTCTTCTATAAATATATAAGGGTAAGCTTTCACTAATTTTCTCAAGCTTCTAAGAGTTCCTTGTATTGAAGCAATACCATCAGAGAATGTATAATATATATATATGAGAAAGAAAGAAATACAAAAAATGTAATAGATCTCAACACTTATAGATGTTAAAGTTATAATCAAGTAAAAGGGTTAAAAAAAATCAAACTACAATCTAACTCGTGCTATGAAAAAATTAGATCTAAATTTTGTAATATTTAAAATGTTAATCTAAATTTTTTAGTTGACTTCAATAAGTAAAATTATATATTTGCATCAATTCGACAATCATAAACAAAAATTTCAAAACAAAACAATCCAACTATGGCAGCAATTAACAAACTTTGACCAATTTTGGAACTTAATTTATGATATTTTAGCTTCACAAATAAAATTTTGAATACTTCAAATTTCTCAATTAGCGTTTTCTTTAATAATATGCAAGATTTTTTAAGGTTGGTGATTGTTTTTTTTTTCTAAATGTATTCACAAGTTAATGTTTTCAAATTTCTCTAAATGTTTTAATAATACGTCACGAAGTTTAGTACAAATTTCTGAAAAGGCTCGTCGTTTTTGTTAAAAGATAAAATAGAAGGCATGGAATCATTCCACCATGTGATCAAGCTTTGGTAATTTAACTTCACTTTGTCTTTTTCCCTTAAAAAAAATCACCATGTCTATAAAACACTTACCATCATTTATTACTTGAACTCTACTTGTAGAATTTAAAAATTAATCTACTAAATATATATTAATGTGTAATTTTATTCTTTTCAACCATACAAGTTTTATTCTATACTTAAAAATGGGCAAGCAATACAACCCCAACAACAGGCACAACATATGGATCCATTACAGGGCCACAACTGGCTCCCACTGTCGAAATAGTCCATGTTTCCCAGATTTTCTTTTAAGAACATCTTCCCAGACTCTTTGCTCTAATGTTAATGGAACATAAACAAAACAATCGATGTAGGTAATGGGTTTTTATTTAAGATCTCCAAGATGGAAATCTTCAATGTGAATTACAATCTTCCAACTACTCTTGATAGATTTAGTAATTTTAATCTCAACAAGACAGTACTAATAAAAAATAATTAAAACACAATATATATAAATAAATAAATTTTATAAGCTTGTTAGTGCACCAAACATCACACGAACCAAGAATTAGCGTTTTTTAGCCGTCCTTGTACTGAAGAGAGAGGCACCCTCAAGATTTTATCACTTAATTTTGGAGAGAGCTTAGGAAAAGCTTTCGATGCCTCAATTTTTGACGAAGATTTTTTCCGAAGAGTTACCATTGAAGAGAGAGGCATCCTCAAGATTTTATCACTTAATTTTGAAGAGAGCTTAGGAAAAGCTTTCGATGCCTCCACTTCTGACAAAGATTTATCCGACTACTCTTGAGCGAAAGAGTTCAAAAGAAATTTCAAACTACAGTATGACCTATATTATTGGGCAATGAACATGAAAAAAATTACTCATACATCCAAGTTGTTTACATAGTTCGGAACTTGTCTTACATCTGTGGGATCTTATTTAAAGATGAATTCATTATATACTTCATGGTTGAAAGAAATGATTTATGCCCAACCTCTCAAATATTTGTTACAATCTCACCTTTGTACAATTAAGTAGACTCCTTCCCAACTCATTTTGACTATGCAAGTGAAAATAAACACTCGAATCGTGACACTCAATAATAGTTACTCACACATCACTCGCAAGCTGTTTTACACAAGCATTTCTTTTGGAATCTCAATGCGATGAGACATTGCAATCCTCGAAAGAAAGAAAGAGAGAATTTTGGTAATGGCAGGGTGTTTCTTAACGAGCTAAGGATATCAAGGTTTCCAAGGTGGATTCTAGCCCATCATTTTTCTCTGTATAGTAACAATGAACCTGTAAGTAATAAATGCCAATACACATTATGTTAAAATTTACGTCATTTAGACTGAGCAAAGTCCTAATGTAAAAATTCTTACTGTTACTAAACGTAATTTCATATTCTGTGCATGAGTGGTGGCCAACCACAGAGCCACTGTCTATGCTTTTCCAGTGCAAGTTTAAGAAAGGGCCAAACATTGGGCATCATCTATAATAGTAACAAATTCACATTCCCATTACTGTTTACACCTCAAAACCTTCTGCAAAAGTAATTTAATTTTTTTCATTAAAATGCACACCATCACCAGCCTTATATCTGCACATATGTAGACTCTCTCCCAACTAATTTTAGCTATGCAAATAAAATCCACACTCAACATTTAGATGGTGTATAACAATGGCACTCAATACAGATGAATGAAAAAAGAAAAAAAAAAAGAAAGAACGAGCACGGGCAATGGCAGGGTGTTTCTTAGCGAGCAATGGAAATGTAGGTCTCCAAGGAGGATTGTAGCCCATCAATTTTCTCTCTGTAGCAACAATGAACCTGCAAATTATAAATGCTAATACAGAAAAGTATAAAAATATTTCATTTACAGAAAATTTTATATATTTTTAATTAAAAAGAAAAAAGCAAATCCAATTACACAACAGTCAAAACTGGAGGAAATTTCAGAATGAAAAATGAATAAAACCCATAGATGTAAACAAATTTCATGTGTATCATTAGCTTATTATATAGTATATGTCAGAGCTAACATATTGTTGTCTTCTTGGCAAAAAAATATTAGACAAGTTTTGAGGGATAGTCTTTCTTTATTCATTGGTCCTATGTAGAAACACTTGCTGTTACTAAACGCAACTTTATATAATGTGCATAAATGGTGGCTAACCACGAACTCATTGTCTATGCTTTTTTAGTATTTTACGCATTTTGTCAATTTAGTTTTGATTTAATAAATTTAACCTATGATATTTACATATTTTGTCAATGTGGTTCTAATTTAACAAAATTAGCTTACAACATTTACACATTACGTATGAGCTCAATTTGTTATTATACCAATCAAAATTATGTATGAGTGATAAAAAATATTAACATTGTGGATTGTGGTTAATTGTCCTTAGTTCACTTCCAAAATTGATAGGAATTAAATTACTTCTTTTTTTTTAGAGGGGCCAATTTACATAATATTGAATTTGAGAGGAACAGAAGAGGTGCTTTTACCCATTTTTAACGTCACCTCACTACTACGACTGTTATTGAATCCAAGTAGGTATCTAACACTAATTTTAATCACATCACTACGATATTCAAGCTCACTATTATAACAACTAATCCCATCACCTCTTCTATTTTTAATTTCACTAGAGTTAATTGAATTGTCCATCTAAAGAAAGTCATAGACCTATCTAAACATAAATAAAAAGATAAAAAACTTATTTAGATATAAATTGAAAAATAAATTTTACTATTTGACACAATTAAAATGTAATTACATCTTGATTGATACATTTGTTCAAAGGTTATTGTTGGATAAGATTTATTATTATTATTATTATTATTATTATTATTATTATTATTATTATTATTATTAACAACTTTGTGCCAACTTAATACGAATTGATTTACTATTTATTAATTAAAAACATGTTATTTATATTTAATTATAAAAATATATAAATATTACTAAAACATTAACAAGGAATAATGAAATAGGGTCAGCATTAAGGAAAAAAAATCTGAATTGTTGAAGTCTATTGAGTAAATCTTTTAAATAATATTTTAGCTTATATAATGGTTGAAGTTCTTACGAAGTTCTTATTTGAATTCTACCCTAATTAAATTAGTCTCTCTGTTATTAAATGGATTATATTTGTTCCTGTACTATTAAAAAAAGAAGATATTGTCAAATTGTAACAAAATTAACATTTATTGTAACAAATTTAACACTAACAGAGAACAATTTTCAATATATGTTTTATACAATAAATGTTAACTCTGTTATAATTTGGTCTTATTTGATCCTTTTTAATAATACATGGACTAAATTGATTATTTAATAACAGAGGGACTAATTTGATGTAGGACCTATAATACAGCTACTTTCGCCCATATATATGTATTTGAATCGTAATTTCGAGATGAAATTGAACAATTGAAATATGTAAAAACAAATGAAATTAGCTCATTAACTTGTAATTATATACAAAATGCTTCTCTCCACATTTATCCGGCGACGCTCGAGCCTCTGATGGTCCCACGCTGCCGTATATCAACCTCCTCATACGGCTTCAACAGCACCAGCTTCGACGGTTCCTCGGCTTGTTCCGCCGATACATGGTCACCTGGCCTTCGCTTTGATGAAGCCGCGGTTTGTTCATCTCAATGATTATCACAGATTTTCATCCAGTAATAGTCGTGGAATCGTCGCCGATCAAGAAGTTGAAGCAATTGTTGTGAGATCTCCAGTGAGTTCAAAAATTCTCTCTTGAAAATGATGACTATCATATAATTAGTAGTATATTATTTCAATTTTGATGAGAATTATACTCTCACTTAACGCTTAATGTCATCTGCTTAATTGTTTTTGTGTGTGATCTTTTGATCTGTTCATAAATAGGACGTTTCATGGTGGCTAAGTTTCTTAGGGGATAAATTATGAGTAGCATTATTTGTTTCTGCAGTGAAATTGTGATGTCTGTATTTTAATATGTGAGCTAATTCCGCATTTGATGATGTAGTGGAGTTTTGGTAGATTAAAGTGCATGTTTGCTGAACTAAGTTGAAATTGAATGAATGCTGGCCTCATCCAATGGCCAAAACTTGATGACTTCAACATTTTCTCAGAATGCAGATGGGGCAAAGATGTAGTGATCAAATATAATTGCAATTGATAGTATGTTAGTTTTATGTACTATAAATGCTATAGTAAGAGAGTTTAAAGCCGAACATTTAATGTTTTGCTCTATATGAAGAAAGGTTGATGGGTGTTGGCTCTTTTGATGTTTTGTCTTTGATGGATGTTTGAAAAATGATACAGTTGATATTCATATATTATATTCCATTTTCTTATTGTCTACAACACGATAACAAGTGGATTACTAGTTATTTTACTTGATTTTGTCATGACATTGATCTCTTTGAGTTTTGGCATTTCTGATGGTTCTTATGACTAACAGTAAGTTTTCTTATACAAGCTCTCCTACATATGCATTTGTTAAACTTGTGCTCTTTTTTATTTTATTTTCTTCATTTCAGTTGGTTGTTAATCTTGATATAACCATGCACAAATACTAATACTAAGGGACCTTGTAATTTTGTCTGCCATTGGAACTACTCTGAAATATTGCTGATTTTTCTCAGCAATTAGAGAGGAAGAGCGCAGCAGACAAAAATGAAGTTGAGTCTAGCCAACATAATACAAGATGTGTTATTCAACTTGTAGTTTGATGTGTGCTAACATAAGCATCAACACACAAGTCATACGTATATACAGCCAGGAAATCGACATCTTTTGGAAGAGTCCTAATCCAAGCATCATAATTGAACATAGCCTTGGAATACTGTCTACAAATATGGTTGTCTCATAATCGATTGTGCATCCCTGCATTTGAATACTGTTTGGAATACTAAAAAAACATAAATGAGTTTTTTCTTGTGTTGGCACGTATTATGCAACAAGAAAAACAAAGAGCACAATTAGATGTTTATCAGTTCGGAACTCGTCCTACATCTGTCGGGCCTTACCCAGAGATGAATACACTATGAACTTCATAGTACAAAGAAATGATTTAAGCCAAAATTCTAAAACACTTGATGCAATCTCACTTTTGTACAATTAAATAAACTTTCTCCCAACTCATTTTAGCTATGCAAGTGAAAATCGACATTCGACACTCGGATAGTGTATAACAATGTAAGTCAACAATAATTCCTACTATAAACATGTGTGCTTCTTTAAATTCACGAATCACCCATAAAATAAATCATCCATATATAAGTTCCAGGATCGGTTAATCTCTTCATAAGCTCCATGAAAAGTAGAATAATAAACTTCGAAAGGCGATATCTTTGACAATTGTCATGCTTGAATAAGGACTCTTCCAAAAGCAACAATTAACCTGAAAATTATAAATGGTTTACGTTACAATTCCCATTATTTATTTACACCTCAAAACCCTTTGCAAAAGAGATTTAATTAATGTGTTACTAAAATGCTCACCATTATCAGCCTTATATTTGCACATATGTGTGTCGTTGTTCATATATAAGTAATGAAGAAATGACATATATGAAAAGATGCTCTATTACATCATTGCAATCCTCATGATTTTAAAGTACAAGGCAATTAGATAAATTAGCACCTCTTTTTATGCATATAAATGATTGAAGTTGACAAATGCTATTCTCAATGGCTTACTGCACAAATGAGCAAAATATTATGAAAGATGGTAAGTAAAGAGTTTTGTAGTAGTAGGATTAAAACGAAGGAATTTCAAATGAATGAAAAATGGCATGAGAGACCAGAGTTAACAGACCTGATTAACCACTGAAATTTTTCTTGAAAACAAATAAGGTCATAAAATTAAATAAATGAAAAGGACGGACCAACCTTGGGGCAGAACGCAAAGGGAGCCAGAGCCCTCCTTACCCCTCCCCCTCCCAAATTTGGAAAATTCTCATTAAGCCTTCAATTTTTTTGAAAATTTTAATTAAACTCCTCAATTTCAAAAAATTAAAAATCGATCCGAACTAAGGTATTTAGACAATTTATGAAATACAAGTTAAAAAATTAGGATTACCTAAAATTAAACCAATTTTAATTTTTTGAAAGGAAAATTCATTCAATGAATTTAATTTTTTGACCATTAAGCACTACTTGAAAAAAAAAAAAACACACCTGCAATGAGATTGTTTTATTGGTGTTATATAAGTACATATCATATGATAATTATAAATTTAATTATTTAATTATTATAAAAATTAAACATATTATAAATTTAATAATTATATAAAAATTTATAAATTGATATATTAAATACACGTAAATTTATTATCATAAATATATTTTTAACTATTATTTAATAAAAATAATTTTATTATATTTTATTAACTAATATAACATACATTCAAGAATAAATATATAAACAAATGTTATAATATTTTATTACTTTCATTTATGTAAAATATATAATTTTGAAATTATAATAATTTAATAAATATATCATATTCATAATAAAATTTATATGAAATAAATCTAAATAAATATATATGTAATAATAAATAAAAATTTATTTATTATTAAATTTATTATTTACCATAATTGCAAATTTAATATATATTATATTATTTAATGTTAAATACAATCTTTTATTTTACAAATATAATTTAACATCCTTAGTATGAAATTTTTCTTTTATTTCCTACTATGGGTGTTTATTATTATTTTTCTCTCGAATTGTATAGTTTTATTTTAATGAATTAATGAATTTCCCTTTCAAAAAAAATCATTTTAAGGTGAAAACACCTCTCTGGTCCCTTTCAATTTGTATATTGAGCAAATTGATCCTTCTCAATAAATTAGACCAATTTAATCATTGTCAATTTCAAAATTTAGCAACTAAGGATAATTAATCACAACATTAATTTTTTTTCATTTGTACACATTTTTATTGGTATAATAACAACTTTAGTCCTCGAAGTTTACATATTTTGTCAACCTGGTCTTGATTTAACAAATTTAGCCCACAACTTTTACATTTTCTATCAAATTGATTCTAGTTTAACAATATTAGATTGCAACATTTACACATTATGTATGAGCTAAATTTGTTATTATGCCAATCAAAATTATGTACGAGTGACAAAAAATATTAACATTGTAGTTAATTCTCTTTAGTTCACTTCCGAAATCGATAGGGATTAAATTACTATTTTTTTAGAGGGGCCAATTTGCACAATATTGAATTTGAGAGGGACCAAAGAGGTGTTTTTACCCATTTTTAACCTCACCTCACTACTACAATTGTTATTGAATCCAAACAGGCGTCCAACACTAATTTTAATCACATCACTATATATGGTATTCAATTTCACTATTACAACAACTGATCTCACCACAAACGTGGTTTTTATTTTCATTAGAGTTGATCCAATTGTCCATCCAAAGAAAGCCATAGACTTATCTAATACCTCATTTGTTTTACTGAAAATGATTCTTAGAAAATGATTTATAGAAAATGATTTACTTTTTTGGAAAAGCTAATATTTTCTGGTGTTTAGACGAATTTGTGTAAGATATTTTATGTTGTTTGGCAGATTTCTTGAAAATATTTCATAAAAGTTATTTTTAATAAAACAAACATACATTTGTGATTTATGAGAAGTAGTGAATTGATTATAAAGTGATGTTAAGGTGAAACTATAGTAAATAATGGATCTTCATGATGTTAAGGATTAAATTGTAAACTTTGTGAAATTTATAATTGAAACAAGAGAAGTGATATGCATGAAAATTTGTTATGTGAAATAAGATATTATGATGGATTATTTGATTAAAGTGTTGTATGGTGGAAAATTCATTACATGACAATAGGGACTAAATGAAATTATTAGAATCTTATTTTTGGATGAAATTGAATAATTTAAAAAGGTAAAAGCTCAAAAAAGTAAAAACAAAAGAAATTAGCACATTAACTTGTAATTATATACAAAATGCTTCCCTCCACATTTATCCCAACAAAATTCCTTCCCTTTTCCCTCGTTTTCTACTCTCCTCTCTCTCATGTTTAAACTAAAACCTCACTTTCTCTCTTTTCATATTTCCCCAATTCGTTCCCCTCGAAATCATAAACTTCCATGTCCGGCGGGTCTCGAGCCTCCGATGGTCCCACGCTGCCGTATCAACCTCCTCCTTCGGCTTCAACAGCACCAGCTTAGACGGTTCCTCCGGTTGTTCCGCCGATACGTCGTCACCTGGCCTCCTCTTCGACGAAGCCGCCGTTTGTTCATCCCGATGATTATCACAGATTTTCATCTAGTAATAGTCGTGGAATGTTCGCCGATCAAGAAGTTGAAGCAATTGTTGTGAGATCTCCAGTGAGTTCAAAATTTCTCTTTTGAAAATGGTGGCTATCATGTAAATACTAGTATATTATTTCAATTTTAATGAGTTAGTACCATTTTCCACTTTCATGATTTAAACGCATTGTGGCATTGCTCCTATATATTACAGATGTTGATTATCGACAAAGGAGATACAGGATAACCCTTAGAAGCACAATGGGTCCGATTGATGCTTACCTAGTCAGGTGTTGCTCCCTTCTTTACATATATTAAACCATTTATCGTAAATGTTCTTTTGAAATAAGCCTAATTGATGATGACAGGATAGGTTTAGTTGTTGAAATAAAAAGTGTCGGCATCGGAATTCTGGTCCATCTAATCTGGTTATATATGCACATTAACAACATTCTTTTCTTTATCTGAGTTGCTTAATTAGTCATTAGTTTTTTACATATCAAAATTGAAAAAGCAGCCTTACTAGATGTAGATGTGTAGAATTGGTGCATCGTGATGATAATCATTGGATCAATCTTGTTGTTTGTACGAAACGGGTCCATTGTATATTTGAGGTTGTGACCAATGGCATCTATAAATAATCATATGATTATAGGAATCCAGTTATTTTTCTACTTCTATTGCTTCCTTCATGTTTTTTCACTTTGTGGTTGAAATTGATCTCTAACTTATTTACAGTTGAGATTTTCGTGTTTTGGTTTTGCTAATGTTAGCGGAATTCGGTTTAATTATTGGTTAGCCAAGCTTGGGTTATTGAGTAAGCTGAGTTTAAATACCTTAATGTCCGACTTAGAGTGGTTTGTAAGTCTATATTGAGGTTTTTTTTTTTTTTTGAAGTAGTATTAAAAATACCAATTGAAATCTGAACTTAAGACAAATAGTTTTTTTTAGGTTTAGTCAAGGTTGTTTGAACCGGACCAGGATACCGGTTCGGAGAAGAGCATTGAATCGATTGACCCAGGAACCAGTATGGATGATTGTATTGGGCGAAAAACTAGTTGAACTTGGCCGTTGAATCATGTTTTTATTTTTTTATGAATTTTTTAATGATTTATTTAATTGCACCGTTGAACCAATGAATCGGTGGCCTTGATCAATTTTACTATCGGTCCGGTTTCAAAAACCTTGGATTTAGTTTGAGAATCATGTTCATCTTTTGCTAGGTAAAGAAGTCCAAGTTGATTTTTATCTTGAATCAAGTTATGTTTTGAAAGTACACTTGATCAAGTTCGAATTGAGTTTTGAGGTGTAAACACTAATGGGGACGTGAATTTGTTACTATTACAGATCATAATGATGATGCCCAATGTTTGGCCCTTTCTTAAACTTGCAATTACAAAGCATAGACAACGGGTTTGTGTTTGGCCACCATTTGTGCACAAAATATGGAGCTATGTTTTTAGTAACAATAAGTGTTTCTTCTACATTTGAACACTGTTTCAGTCTATACGAGATCAATTTTATCTCACAGTATATTGGTATTTATAGTTTGCAGGTTCGTTGTTGCTATATAGAGGGAATTGAAGGGCTAGAATCCTCCTAGGAGACTTTGATTTCCTTAGCTCACCAAGAAACACCCCTGCCATTCCCATGTCCTTCCTTTGGAGGATTGCAATATCCCGTCGCATTGTGATTCCAAAGGAAAAGCCTTGTGTTTTGTTTAAACGACAAGAACAAATTACAAGGTGTTATTCAACTTGTAGTTTGATGTGTGCCAACATAAGCATCAACACACAAGTCATACGTATATACGGTCAGGAAATCAACATCTTTGGGAAGAATCCTAATCCGAGGATCATAATTGAACATAGCGTTGGAATACTGTCTACAAAATTGGTTGTCTCATAATCAATTGTGCATCCCTGCATTTGAATACTGTTTGGAATACTAAAAAAACATAAATGTGTTGTTTCTTGAGTTGACACGTATTATGCAACAAGGAAAATAAAGAATACAATCAAGATGTTTACATAGTTCAGAACTTGTCCTACGTTTGTGGGACTTTGTCCAAATATGAATACACGAACTTCATAGTACAAAGAAATGATTTAAGCTTAACCCCTCAAACACTTGATGCAATCTCACTATTGTACAATTAAGTAAATTCTCTCCCAACTCATTTTAACTATGCAAGTGAAAATCAACATTCAACACTCAGATAGTGTATAACAATGTCACTCAATAATAGTTCCTACTATGAACATGTGTACTTCAAATTCACACATCACCCATAAAATAAATCACACTCTTAATAAGCTCCCTGAAAAATGGAATAATGAATATTCAAATGCAATATGTCTGACAATTGTCATGCTTGAACAACGACTCTTCCAAAAGCATCAATGAACCTGAAAATTATAAATGCCAACATAGAATATGTTACAAATCCCATTATTATGAGCCTTATATTTGCACATATATGTGTTTAGTATAATGCTGTTCATATATAAATAATCAAACATTTTATCAACTTCAACCTCACCCCCAAATATTCTGAAGCATCTTCCTTTTTTCCTGTTTGGACCTTCAGTAACAAATTTGGCTGGAATTCCAAACAGCTACAACAGTGCCCTGCATCAATGAATACTGTGAATTTAAATGCCTCCAAGAGCCTGTAAATAGCATAGGTACCATCTAAGATAGTAATGAGTAATCAGTTGGCATATATTAAGAGAAAACGTAAATATATATAAACATATGATAGGTGAGTGCTTGAATTTGGAAAATGAAGAAAGCAGAGCATATAGTAGAACCATTTTGAAGGGTAGCATGCAAGCTTCATAGGCCTCTCTCTCCACATCAATGATTTTTTAGAATTATATTATTAGAAGCCCTTAAAATTGCAATTGTCAAGTTATTATTATGATTTAAAAGTAAAAAGCAAATAAATAAATTAGCACCTCTTTTTATGCATATAAAGTTATTGAAGTTGACAAATGTCTTTCTCCAATGCCTTACTACACAAATCAGCAAGAATATTATGAAAGATGATAAGTAAAAAGTAGGATTAAAACAAAGGGATTTCAAATGAATAATATTTTAACAAGGAAATTAACAGTATCCAACTTGGAGATTCAATTGGAGATTCAAATGAATAATATTTTAACCCCTCACTTGGAGATTCAATTTACCACTCTTATTTTTCTTCAACAAAAGATATGGTCATCAAAATAAATAAATAACAAGGACGGACCAACCTGTTACAACCAAATTTTGGGGATGTGAGCAATCTTATGCCAATCAGCGCCACTGTCCTTCCGACATCTTTCCTTCAACTGAGGAATTCTTGCTATTTGTAAAATTTGCAAATTGGTTAGGCAACGCATCTCGTCCGGAAGCGATGTTAAATTCGGTAAATCCCAGAGACAGAGCCTTTGCAGATTTGTTAGATGTTGAAGCCAGGGGAGAGACACCAGCTGCGGGATCTTATCAATCTCCAAACAAGAGAGATTCTTAATGGGTTCCCACTGTAAGCTCTCTAAATCAACCTCCTTGCAATCCCTTAGTTTTAAAGTTTTAAGCCCAGTGAGATGTTGCAGGCACTCATCTAGCGTGTGAGTGTCCAGTCCCTCAATGTTGACTGCATTGAAATATTTCAATTTGGAGAGAGGAAGAGAGGAGGTTGAACTTGATGGGGTCATACTAGTGATGTTCATCTTCATGGTCTGCTTTAACGGCCTTGAACTGGTATTCACCAAGTCTAGCTCATCATCGAGTGAAGGATACAACGGCATTGAAGTCAAAGGGCAATTTGCAATATATAAAGATGAAAGACAAGGGAATGCCATGGTTGATATTCCCATAACTGTTGTGTCATCCTCATTGGAATCATCATCGATTGGTTTTGTCGTCCTCCACCAACTCTTCATATTCGGGCAGTCGAAGAGCCAAAGATGCTTAAGCGATGGGAAGAATGATTGTGGTTCTCCTTGACTTCCTTTTAGGCTATTATCATCCATGTACTCCAGCTCAGTTAAATTAGAAATCACCAGCTTTTGAAGACAAGGCAATTGAGCAAAGGACGGGAGATGTTTGAATTTACTAGGACCTTTTATGTCAAGTTTGACGAGATTTGTGAGCAAAGAAAGCCAACTTGGAAACTCGGCATCACCCCTCCATCCTCCAATATGGAGCTCCTTGAGATTAGGATGGGGCTGGAGGTCTTCAAGTGACTTCTCATCATCATCATCATCATCACCACCATCATCCCATTGTAAAATCAACGATCTCAAATGTTGCTTCTCTTTCAAATTAGCAGCCTTAAACTTCTCTTTTGCATTTTTTACGAATCCCAAATTTGTTATGTGTAGCGTTCCCCTTAAGTTGTTAAGCAGTCTCAATTCACTTAGATCTGCACCGCCATGGGACCCATCTTTATCCACTACAAACAAGCTTAACGTCTGAAGTGAAGTTAGCTTCCCTATTCCACGTGGCATATGAGTTAAATTAAGACAACCAAAACACTCAAGATGGGTCAGATTCACCAATTTTTCAATCTTCTTTGGCAATTCTTGAAGCCCTTCACACCAATCAAGTTTCAACGCTAGCAAATTCTGAATCTTGCAAATACTCTTTGGGAGAATCCTAAGCTCAGAATTGGTAGAAAGTGTTGTGCGGAAGCGTGTAAAAGAGTATAATTATTGTACTGAAAAATCACACTGAGTTCAATTCCCAGGGAAGAGAGGTGGATCACGAGGATCGCTTAAGTACCAGATCTTTCCTAGCCAGAATATCCCTCTATCGTAATTTAATAGCACAATAAATAACTACAATCACACTCACAAGATATGAAAAATAAATAATAAAGAACACCAGAATTTTAACGAGGTTCGGCAAATTTCGCCTACGTCCTCGGGCACTACCAAATATATTTCACTCCAAAATTACAAGTGAAAATATACAAATAGGGAGAGAGAACAATGCCTTAAGTAGAGAATGGCAAATTGTGGGATGAAGAAAATGAGAAATGGTTAGGCCTATTTATAGTTGAGGTTCAGGGATCAATCTTGCAAAGTACCTATTCAAATAGGGACCAAAATTGCAATTATCCCATTCAAAAAAAAAAAACTTTCGGTGCCTAACCAACCAAGGCCATTTGCTTCCCACTTACTTACAGCCAACTATCTTTGACTTTTCAAAGATAGTGGCTGCCAATAATCTCTACCTTGAAGATTTGATTAGGATAATCTTATCTTCACACAATTCTTTCTGCCCTTGCCAACAATATTTGATAGTGCCTTCTTCAACTGTTAAACTTGCAGGATATTGATCAAGTTCAAACAATGTTCGAACTTGGTTCCTGTTACCACCTTGGTCATCATATCTGCGGGATTATCTGCAGTCTTAATCTTCTGAAGGCGAATCTTCCCTTCATCAATAATTTCCCGCACAAAATGGAATCGTACGTCGATGTGTTTTGTACGTGCATGATAGACTTGATTCTTTGCTAAATGAATAGCACTTTGACTATCACAATACACGTTAATATGCTCCTGAACCAATCCCAAGGTTTTAACCATACCTTGTAACCAAATAGCTTCCTTTACAGCCTCTGTTACAGCCATGTACTCGGCTTCTGTGGTTGACAATGCAACTGTAGACTGTAGAGTAGACTTCCAACTAATTGGTCCTCCAGCAAGTGTAAACACGTAACCGGTGGTTGATCTTCGTTTGTCCAAATCTCCGGCATAGTCAGAATCAACGTACCCAATAACACCTTCACCAAGTGTATTATCCTGCTCGAACAGTAATCCAACATCCACGGTCTTTTGAATATACCGTAGAATCCATTTCACAGCTTGCCAATGTCCTTTTCCAGGATTATGCATATACCTGCTCACTATACTAACTGCCTGTGAAATGTTGGGTCTTGTACACACCATTGCATACATTAAGCTACCCAGTGCATTAGAATACGGAACTTGCAACATGTATTCTCGTTCTGTATCCGTTGAAGGAGATAGTTGTGCAGAAAGCTTGAAATGAGAAGCCAATGGGGTACTTACAGGTTTTGTCTGCTCGTTCATGCCAAACTGCTGTAGTACCTTCTTCAAATACTGCTTCTGAGACAAGCTAACTCTGCCATGGGCTCTATCTCTACATATTTCCATGCCAAGAATCTTCTTAGCTTCACCTAGATCTTTCATCTCAAACTCGAGATTGAGTTGAGTCTTCAATCTCTCAATCTCAACTTTGCTCTTAGATGCTATTAGCATATCATCAACATATAAGAGCAAGTATATGAAAGTTCCTTCTTGTAGCTTCTGGAAATACACGCAATGGTCAAATTTACTTCTTGTGTACCTTTGCCCTTTCATGAACTGATCAAATCGCTTGTACCACTGCCTCGGGGATTGCTTCAATCCATAAAGCGACTTTGTCAGTTTGCAAACCCAATTCTCTTTACCAGCAACCTTGAATCCATCTGGCTGAGTCATATAGATTTCCTCTTCCAAATCAGCGTGTAAAAATGCGGTCTTCACATCAAGCTGAACTAGTTCAAGATTATATTGCGCAACCAAGGCTAGCAAAATCCGAATAGACGAATGCTTCACAACTGGAGAAAACACTTCATTGTAGTCTATTCCTTCTTTCTGAGCATAACCCTTTGCTACCAATCTAGCCTTGTACCGAATTTCATTTTTACCAGGAAATCCTTCCTTCTTTGCATATACCCATTTGCATCCAATTGCCTTCTTTCCCTTGGGTAGTGTCATCAACTCCCAAGTCTTATTTTTATGAAGAGACTGCATTTCTTCATTCATGGCTTGCTTCCACTTTATACCATCAGGGTTACTTATTGCTTCTGTGTAAGTAGAAGGAGCATCATCATCTGCAATTGGAAGTGCATAGACCACTATATCATCAAAGCGAAGCGGGCTTACAGATCTCTCTTCTTGGCCTCCTATATGCAATTGAATCTTGTTGCTGTGTAGAAGTTCTTGGGTTGGAACTTCTTCATCATTTGTTGTTCCAATATCACCGGATCATTATTAACCTTTTCAAGCTCCACTGCGCAAAGTACTATCGGTTTTGTCATCCTTTTGTGAATCCTTTAACATGGTTGATTCATCAAAAGTCACATCTCTACTAAAGACAATCTTCCTTGTATTAGGACACCAGAGACGATATCCTTTTACTCCACTAGTTATACCCAAGAATAATGCTTTCTTTGCTCTTGGGTCTAACTTCGATTCTTTACATGATAATATGCGAAGTGGAACCAAAAACATGTAAAGAATCATAGTCGATGTGATTTACTACCACATCTCCATAGGAGTTTTGCCATTTATTGCACTGATGGCAAACGGTTAATTAGATGGCACGCATATGTAATGTACCCTCAAATTTCCCAAAATTCCTTGCCCAATCCAGCATTGGACAACATACATCGAACTTTCTCCAGTATAGTTCGATTCATGCGTTCTGCCACCCCATTTTGTTGTGGTGTATCCCGAACAGTGAAGTGTCACACGATGCCCTCATCTTGACATACTTGAAGAAATGGATCATTTTTGTACTCAGTACCATTATCTGATCGAAGTCGTTTGACCTTTCGACGAGTCTGAGTTTCCACCATCTTCTTCCATTTCAGAAATGCATCCAATACTTCACTTTTTCTTTTCATTAGATACACCCATACTTTTCTTGAATAATCATCAACAAAAGTAACAAAATAATGCATACCTCCCAAAGAAGCCACTTTGGTAGGTCCCCACACATCACTGTGAACGTAGTCCAGAATTCCTTTCGTATTGTGAATTGCTGAACCAAACTTTACCCTCGTCTGCTTGCCCAGAACACAATGTTCACAGAATTCCAATTTGCAAGAATTTGCACCTTTCAATAAGCCTTGCTTCGCCAAAGTCTGCAAAGCTTTTTCACCAGCATGTCCCAATCGCATATGCCATAACCTGGTAGCCTCTGAATCTACATCTTTTGCAAAAACTATTGATGTTGATCCAATAACTGTACTTCCATTTAAAAAGTACAAGTTATTTCTTCTTGTGCCTTTCATCACCGTCAAATTCCCAGCTGCTACCTTTAGTAATCCATCTCTCAAAGTGATTTTGAGCCCTTTAGATTCTAAGGCCCCTAATGAGATGAGATTTTTCTTCAAGCTGGGTACGTAGCGAACATCAGTCAAGACTTGGATTGAGCCATCGTGATTCTTCAATTGGATTGTACCTACTCCCATTGTCTTACAAGCACTGTCATTGCCCATAAGAACAACTCCACCTTCTAGTTCTGTAAGACTAGAAAACCAGTCCTTATTAGGACACATATGGTAAGTACATCCCGAATCCAAAATCCACTCATCAGTATGACATGCCATTGCCATGCCAACCAAGCTAAAGTCTGACTCCTCATCATGCTCCGCTACACATGCATTAGAAATAGCCTTGCCCTTTTGTAACTTAGGACAATTCTTTTTCCAATGCCCTTTTTCACGACAAAATGCACACTCATCTTTGGCGGGTCTCCCTTTGGACTTTCCCCTTCTACCAGGCTTGCCGCTGCTTGAACGACCTCTTGCTGTTAAGACTTCTGCAGTTGTATCTCTGTGATTTTTTTATCTTTCTTTCGAGTCTCAGATCTATACAACACACTGCAGACTGCATCAAATGTGATTGTATCCTTCCCATGAAGCAATGTGGTGGTAAGATGATCATATTCATCAGGAAGGGAATTCAACAACAATAATGCCTTGTCTTCGTCTTCAAATTTCTCATCCAAATTTAGCAAGTCCGCTAAAATTTTATTGAATGAGTTCACATGGTCATTCATCAACATACCGGGTGCATATGTGAATCGATAAAGTTTCTTTTTCATATAAAGCCTATTTTCAAGGCTTTTCGTTAGAAACTTTTCTTCCAATGTATCCCACAACTTCCTTGCTGATGTCTCCCTCATGACAGAGTACTTCTGCTCTTTGGCCAAACATAGACGGATTGCACCACAAGCTTGTCTATTAATCTTGGCCCACTCCTTGTCATCCATATTGTCAGGTTTTTCTTCAAGAGCTATATCCAGCTCTTGCTGACATAAGACATCGAGGATCTCACATTGCCACATACCAAAATTATTGGTACCATCAAATTTCTCTACTTCAAATTTTGCATTGGTCACCGTAGTCCTTGCTGATGACGATGCCTGTGCCATTTTTCTCCTCAATCCCAACTACTGTATACGTGAACAATACTGTATACGTGAATAGTGCCACAAACGATTGTACTCCCCAAGTACGAATCTAGCTCTGGTACCAATTGTTGTGCGGAAGCGTGTAAAAGAGTATAATTATTGTACTGAAAAATCACACTGAGTTCAATTCCCAGGGAAGAGAGGTGGATCACGAGGATCGCTTAAGTACCGATCTTTCCTAGCGAGAATATCCTCTATCGTAATTTAATAGCACAATAAATAACTACAATCACACTCACAAGATATGAAAAATAAATAATAAAGAACACTGAATTTTAACGAGGTTCGGCAAATTTACGCCTACGCCCTCGGGCACTACCAAATATATTTCACTCCAAAATTACAAGTGAAAATATACAAATAGGGAGAGAGAACAATGCCTTAAGTAGAGAATGGCAAATTGTGGGATGAAGAAAATGAGAAATGGTTAGGCCTATTTATAGTTGAGGTTCAGGATCAATCTTGCAAAGTACCTATTCAAATAGGGACCATAATTGCAATTATCCCATTCAAAAAAAATAAACTTTCGGTGCCTAACCAACCAAGGCCATTTGCTTCCCACTTACTTACAGCCAACTATCTTTGACTTTTCAAAGATAGTGGCTGCCAATAGAAAGATTAAGGTACCTCAAATGTTTCAACTTGTAAATGGAGGGTGAAATCATCTTAAGATTTAGACGATTCAAATCCAATACACGTAAGCACCTACAATTTGCAATTACAAAATCCCAAATTTCTTCGCTCCAATTTTGAATTTCAATGTTTGGAGACAGTAACAAGGTTCGCAACTTTTTTCCCTTAAACAAAGGAATTAATGAAGGATTAATTGATATGTGGCGACATCTTTCACCAACACCACTTGCAATATTATTTGAATCTATAATACTACTCTCCATCCCTGCTACTGATTCAGCTAGATCATGCATTAAATCATGCATTTTACATCTCATTTCTTCCATCAAGTCTCATTCTACCTCTTGAAAGAAACTTCTTTCAACTAAATCTTTAAAATATCCAAATCCGATCTCCTCGAGAGATTGACTTGAATTCAGTTGCTTTACAAAACCTTGTGCAATCCAAAGTTGAACAAGTGTTTGTACATCAATTTCATGATCTTTTGGATATAGTCGACAATAAGCAAAACAATGCTTCAAATGAGATGAGAGATGATCATAACTCAACTTAAGTGTAGGTAAAATCTCACCTTCGTTCTGAGATATTCTAGCAAGTTCATTATCTTTAAACGAAAGCCACTCATTTTTAGTTTCTTTGAAAGATAACGTACCAGCTATCGTCCTTATGACTAAGGGAACTCCACCACACCTTCTCAAAATCAGCTTTCCTATTTCCACAAAGTCTGAATCTGTTGAGTCTGCAGATCTTTGTTCAAATGCTATCTCTTTGAACAAAGACCAAGCATCATCATCAGACAATCCTTTTAGGACATGAGGCTGACATTTACTAGTGATCTTGGCTACCTTAGAAGAACGAGTAGTTACTATTATCCTACTTCCTATAGCCCCACCTACCAATAACTCCTTTAAACCAACCCATTTTTCCCACTCCTCATTCCAAATGTCATCCAAAAGAAGCAAATATTTTTTCCCACCAATTTTTTCCCGAAGTTGTTTTTGCAATTGGTCCATTTCGAGATTTTGATCTGGTGCTTTGCCTGTTGCAGATTTGATCATGTTTTCTACAATTATTTTGACATCAAAAACATCCGAAACACACACCCACATCATCAACTCAAAATGATTTTTGACCATTTCATCATTATAGACAAATTGAGCCAAAGCAGTTTTCCCTAGCCCTCCTAACCCCACAATTGGAATGATGTAAACAGTCTCTTCACTTTCAAACTCTAACACGAGTTTTAGAAGAGCTGCTTTATCATCGTCCCTCCCTATTATTTTATCTTTAGGCACAAAAGAGTGTGTTTGCGGCCTCGTTTTAGTCTTGAAAGAGGCTTCCAAGGGGCGGTCACGCACCATGAAGCCGGAGTTGTTGGCCTCACTTCCAATAAGAGTTAGCCTCGCTTTTATGGCCTTAATTTGACGACCCATTCTAAGACCGTAAGCAAACTGGTTTGAGCTTGAGAAGAAAAGGCGTACCTCTTTCGTCAGCTTGTTCCTACCCATTAGATCTTTCCGCAAAGCTTCGGTAGAGAAATCATCGAGCAAGTCGTCAGCATCATAAAGTACATCTTTCAGCTCTTCAAGCCAAACTTTGACGAGACTGTCGGTCACCGATTTCTCTTCTGCGTCAAGAAGCACAGCTTTGATTGTACGGACAGTGTGTTTGAGGTCGTCGATGTCATGTTTGAGATTCCAGCACAGTCCAACTTGAGCGAGCGCACCAGAGCTCAACTTAGTAATGAGTTCTGTGGCGATGTCGAAAGCAATTGCTTCGGCCATTGTTGGTTCAAACTGAAATCAAAGCAAAAAGTGTTTGATTGCTGCAAGAGAAGACAATGAAAATGATTGGAACAAGATGAAACACAGATGTGGATCCATAAAGGAAATAATGAAGGATTAATTGGTAAGTGGAGATACTT
Source organism: Gossypium sturtianum (assembly GCA_025698515.1). Classification (NCBI taxonomy): domain Eukaryota; kingdom Viridiplantae; phylum Streptophyta; class Magnoliopsida; order Malvales; family Malvaceae; genus Gossypium; species Gossypium sturtianum. Next base: position 152,456,447 of record CM046953.1, read on the forward strand.
TTCACCATCCTTAAAGAAAGGAATTAGATTTAAAGTTGAAAATGACAATCTGTAGCGAATGTAGAAGCAATGGTTGTCAACCATAGGTGGCATTTCATCTTATTAGCTGCTTTGGAATAGATTCTTAAGGATGAGTAGGAATATGGATGCTTCACCATTAAGCCAAACATATCGTAAGATGAAGCTTCAAATTTGGTTTGCTGTCAATCTTCTTTTTTGGAAGTCCTAGCAATTACGACACCGTTTTAATTTTGAACATCTACTGATGAAAGGTAGAGATTGATTCTTCGCTTCTTAAAATATTATACTAACAAATTATGCATAATTACTTATTTGGCTCTTTAACTTTACAATAAAAAATTATTTTACCCCTTCATTTAAATTGTTGTTTCTTTTAGTCCTTAAACTTGCATTGTTTATTAAACCAACCCTAAAATGAATGAAAAAGTTAATTAACATTTATTAACTTTGTTGATGTGGCATCCACATGGAAGCCAATGTGTATGCCACGTTAGCAATTTTTTTTTATTTTTAAAAATAATTTTTAATAATTTTTATACTTTTTAAAATTTTTAATGAGTTGTATATTTTTTTTAATTTTTATATTTAAAACATTAGTTAATTGCTGACGTGGCATCCATGTGTATGTCATGTCAATAAAGTTAACAAATATTAATTTTTTTATCTATTTTAGGGTAATTTGATAAATAATGCAAGTTTAAGGACTAAATTGATTTTTCATACAGTTAGAAGGTTAAATAAATCGTTATACCAAAATATAATAGAGATTTTTAAAAAAATGAATATTTTTATATTTTATTTTATATTTGTTTAAGTTCGATCTGCTCCAAAATATAAACTTAAAGTCTGTTTAACTCAAGTTCATTTTAAATCCACTCATACTATTTTAATAAAATTAAAATATATTTATATTATTTTTAACTTAATATTTAATAATTTTACATTTTTATTAAATTTTTATATATAGTCATCTTAACATTTAATTTTTGAACAAGTTTAATTGAAAATAGCTCACAAGGTACAAATTGAACATATATAGACATCACTTCTCCCCTAATTGCAAGCTTGAGTTGTTGAACTAAACTAACTTTATTCATATGATCTTAATTTTACCCAAAATTTTATTTTTCAACGAAAACAAAATTCCAAAAATACAAAAGTTAATGGAAGATAAAGAAGACGTTTGATCTAGGTTTAGTTGTTTTGTAATAAGCTAAAAGGGACGCATTTGTTGCAGGGCATTCATATTTGTATTCTCAATATTTGGTAACTGAAGGAAGCTATGCTAAACATTTGTAATTAGTTGTGTTTCCATGTGTTGGATTATTATTTGAAACGCCAATATGTTTATGCACACACACAAAAGTAAAAATAAAGAAGAATAAGGAATACAGTTAATATGCTTATGCAGTTCAGAACTCGTCCTACGTCTATAGAATTTTGCCCAAAGATGAATTCACTATGAATTTCACAGTACAAAGAAAATTTTTATGCCCAACCCTCCAAACTTGGTGTAACCTCACCTTTGGACAATTAAGTAAACACTCTTCCAACTTACCTTAGCTATGCAAGTGAAAATCAACACTCATAAGGTAAAACTCATAAGGTGGCACTCAAATAATAGTTCCTCACTAAGTGTTCCTTTAAGTCCACAAATCATCTATGTATACGAGCTCCAAGATCAGCTGATGAAGAATGCATACAGAGTGACTCTTCAACAAAGAAAAAAAGAAAAAGAAAGAACAAATGTGCATAGACAGGAGGATTTCATGGGAGCAAAATAAAATGATTACCGCTTTTTTTCTGCATTTAAATTGTTGAAATTGCCAAATTCGTTTCACTAAAAGTCTTCTATGGTTACTGCACAAATTAGCAAAATAAAATGATAAAGAAAGAAATTGCACCAAAAGGCTTGTTCTATTTTGGCAAAAGAGGCGGTAGTTGGAGAGTAAATATACTAACCTGTAGCGATATGAGCAATGTTATGCCAGTCGGTACCAATGTCCTTCGGACATCTTTCCTCCAACTGGGGAAGTCATTTCATAAAGAACTCTTCCAAACTTGTTCTCGTGCGGAAGCGATGTTAAATCAGAGAGAATAAGCCTTGGCAGATTTGTTTGATATTGAAGCCACTCCGGGAGATGCCGACACTTTGGAATCTTTGCCAGCGCTAGAGAGCGCAGGCTTGTATGATCTTGGAATATTTGGAACTTAGGTGCAGATAACTCCAGTTACTTATTGAAAACTCTTCAAGGAAAATGAGATGTTGGAACACAGGAAAGAGCGACCTCAATCCATGGCATGAATTCCTAATGTTTTCAATTGAAAAAGAGATGTTGAAGACCAACCAAGGGGTTCGCATTTCATGCCCTCTAAATCAACCTCCTTGCAATCTCCTGTTGTCAATTTTTTGAGGCCGGTGAAAACAGATTAATGGAAACCATGTACTTTTCAAAGGTGAATAAATAAGGAGTGTTAATAATTTTTACTAATATATGACACATGTCTAACTATGATTCGTTAAATTTGAAAACATTTTAAATAAATTAATATATATATAATATAAAAAAATCTATAAATAATTTCAAAATTCAATTATTGTAATCAAGTAAAATAAAAAATAAAAACAGACTTTGACACTTATGGATGTTAAATTTATAATAAAGTTTAAGTAAAAGGGCTAAAAAATCAAACTATTGTCTAACTCATGCTATAAAAATACATATTATGCCAAAGTTTATAATATAATTTTGAGATTTACTCCATTTTTCTATTAACTTAGCCCGTTAGCTTGAGCATTAAATGTTCACTCAAATATGATGGGGGACATACTTAAAACACATGTATACATGTTATATAGGCAACTTAAATCTAATGTGATAAAAAAAGAAGGAGGAATCCTCTTAAGTTTTAAAATCTCATTGTGTTTTTAATACATTATAATCAAGTTATGAATATGATGAGTACACAAGTATTTACAATTTAATCCATGTCAAATCTGAACTGAAATTTAAAATCTAAATTGACAGTTACAAAATTGAAATGCTTTTATTAATATAATAGTAATACTTTCAAAACTTAATTAAAAATATTTTAGAATTTAAAAATTAATTTTAAAAAAATTAAATAATAAAATGAGAATATTTAATACAAATAACTTTTTATATGAATATAAATAATTATAACACATTTATTGTTAAATGAAAACAATGTTGTTTGGTTGGAAATGGTGCCACCATGTTTTATGTTGTTTGACACAAATTTCTGAACGGTCCCATGCGGTAATTGGGAGGTATCATATTGATGTAAGCTGTCCAGCTTATATTACATTTGGGGAACAAAGCGACAATTTTCGTTGGAGAAAATAGAAGTAACATAGTTAAGTACATCGTTTTGTTTATCTTTGTTTTCTCGTTTTCTATTTGACGCCATTAATATTTTTTTTGGGTAAATATATTAGAACTCATTTAATTATTTCTTTTAATTGCCCAACTATAAAATGTTACAAAATAATCACTAAATTATTAGTAATTTTTTTACTTAATTATGGAAAGTTATAAAATAATTAATAAATTATTTTTTTCCTTCATTTTTCACCCAATTATCTTGAATCTTTTTGGTGTTTTTTATTTTTTCGTTAGCCCACTGATGATAAAAAAGAAAAAATTGAATATCTGGGTGACATTTTATAACTTTTCATAATTGAGTGACAAAAAAAAAAAACTTAGTTGGGTGACTACTAAAGTAGGTTACCCTTTTTTAGGTTAAAATATGCCATATATCATTATATTCACCATAAATATGAAATTTACTCTATACTTATATTTATAGGAATTTAATTCTTTTACTTTTCAGAGTTCAAATTTCAGGTTCAATTGTTAATACTGTTAATTTTTTTTTGTTGAATTTGTTAGCGTGACAGTTTGAAATAATAAAAACTTACTTAGTAGCCATGCAATTAAGATCATATGACATTTTAATGAACCTGAATTTAATAAAATAATTTTAATATTGTTAACAGTTGAACTTTAATTTTAAAATTTAAAAAGTATAGGGACTAAAGTTTTAAAAATAAAAATATACAAACTAAATTCTAAACTTACAAAAAACATATAAGGACTTGTGACATATTTTAACTTTTTAGTGTAGGGGATTTTATTAGGCCAAAAATTGGTTGAACTTGACAGTTGAATCAAGTTTTTATTTTTTATGAAATTTTTAATTATTTATTTAATTGTATCGGTTGAACCAATGAATTGGTGGCTTGTTCAGTTTTACTATCAGCCCGGTTTCAAAAACCTTGGATTTTTTAGAATCATGTTCATCTTTTGCTAGGTAAAGAAGTCCAAATTGATTTTTATCTTGAATCAAGTTATGTTTTGAAAGTAATCTTGATCAAGTTGGAATTGAGTTTTGAGGTGTAAACACTAATGGGAAAGTTAATTTGTTACTATTACAGATGATGACGATGATGATGCCCAATGTTTGGCCCTTTCTTAAACTTGCAATCAAAAAGCATAGACAACGGATTTGTGCGCGGCCACCATTTGTGCACAAAATATGGAGTTATGTTTTTAGTAACAGTAAGTGATTTTTCTACATTTGGACACTGCTCAGTCTTTACGAGATCAATTTTATCATACTTGTATATTGATATTTATAGTTTGCAGCTTCATTGTTGCTGTATAGATGGAATTGATGGGCTAGAATCCTCCTAGGAGACTTTGATTTCCTTAGCTGACCAAGAAACACCCCTGCCATTGCCCATCTCCTTCCTTCCTTTCGAGGATTGCAGTATCTCGTTGCATCGAGATTCCAAAGGAAAAGCCTTATGTTTTGTTTAAATGACAAGAACTAATTAAAACAAATTACAAGGTGTTATTCAACTTGTAATTTAATGTGTGCCAACATAAGCATCAAATTAACACAAATTACAAGGTGTTATTCAACTTGTAATTTAATGTGTGCCAACATAACCATCAACACCCAAGTCATACGTATATCCAGCCAGGAAATCGACATCTTTTGGAAGAGTCCTAATCCAAGCATCATAATTGAACATAGCCTTGGAATACTGTTTGGAGCACTAAAAAAACATAAATGTGTTTTTTTCCGCACGTATTATGCAATGAGAAAAATAAAGAGCACAATTAAGATGTTTATGCAGTTCAGAACTTGTCCTACGTCTGCAGGGCTTTGCCCAAAGATGAATCCACTATGAACTTCATAGTACAAAGAAATGATTTAAGCCTAACCCTTCAAACACTTGATGCAATCTCACTTTTGTACAATTAAGTAAATTCTCTCCCAACTCATTTTAGCTATGCAAGTGAAATTCACATTCAACACTCAGATGGTGTTCCTACAATAAATCAAGCTCTTAATAAGCTCCATGTAAAGTGGAATAATAAATATTCAAATGCAATATGTCTGGCAATTGTCATGCTTGAACAACGACTCCTCCAAAAACATCAATGAACCTGAAAATTATAAATGCCAACATAGAATATGTTACAAATCCCATTATTATGAGTCTTATATTTGCACATATGTGTGTTTAGTATAACGCTGTTCATATATAAATAATCAAACATTTTATCAACTTCAACCTCACCACCAAATATTCTGAAGCATCTTCCTTTTTTCCTGTTTGGACCTTCAATAACAAATTTGGCTGGAATCTCGAACGGCTAAAAGAGTGTCCTGCATCAATGAATATAGTGATTTGAATACCTCCAAAAGCCTGTAAATAGCATAGGTACCATCTAAGATAGTAATCAGTTGAACATAAATATATATAAACATATGATAGGTAAGTGCTTAAATGAAGAAAGCAGAGCATATAGTAGAACCATTTTGAAGGGTAGCATGCAAGCTTCATAGGCCTCTCTCCACGTCAATGATTTTTTAGAATTATATTGCAATTGTCAAGTTATTATTATGATTTAAAAGTAAAAAGCAAATAGATAAATTAGCACCTCTTTTTATGCATATAAAATGATTGAAGTTGACTAATGCCTTTCTCCAATGCCTTACTGCACACAAATCAGCAAAAATATTATGAAAGATGATAAGTAAAAACCAGGATTAAAACAAAGGGATTTCAAATAAATAATATTTTAACAAGGAAATTAACAGTATCCAACTTCAATGAAAAATGGCATCACACCCCTCACTTGGAGATTCAATATACCACTCTTATTTTTCTTCAAAAAAAAGATAAGGTCATAAAAATAAATAAATAACAAGGACGGAGCAATCTGAATCAACCTATTTATTATAATGTTGGGGATGTGAGCAATCTTATGCCAATCAGCGCCAATGTCCTTCCGACATCTTTCCTTCAACTGAGGAATTGTTGCTATTTGTAAAATTTGCAAATTGGTTAGGCAGCGCATCTCGTCCGGAAGCGATGTTAAATTGGGCAAATCAATGGGACAGAGCTTTTGCAGATATGTTAGATGTTGAAGCCACTCCGGAAGATGCCGACACTTTGGAATGTTTCCCAGCTTTAGATAGCGTAGGCTTGTATGATCTTGGAATGTTTGGAAGCCAGCTGCTGATAGCTCCAGCTCCTCGCAGTTGCTTACTGAAAATTCTTCAAGGAAAGTGAGATGTTGGAACACAGGAAAGAGTGACCTCAGTCCATGGCATTCATGAATTTCTAAGTTTTTCAATTGAACAAGATGTTGAAGCCCACAGGGGAGAGACACCAGCTGCGGCATCTTATAAATCTCCAAACGAGAGAGATTCTTAATGGGTTCCCACTGTAAGCTCTCTAAATCAACCTCCTTGCAATCCCTTATTTGTAAAGTTTTAAGCCCAGTGAGATGTTGCAGGCACTCTTCTAGCGTGTGAGTGTCCAATCCCTCAATGTTGTCTACAATGAAAGATATCAATTTGGAGAGAGGAAGAGAAGAGGTTGAACTTGATGGGGTCGTACTAGTGATGTTCATCTTCATGGTCTGCTTTAACGGCCTTGAACTGGTATTCCACAAATGTAGCTGATCATCGAGTGAAGGATACAACGGCATTGAAGTCAAAGGGCAATTAAATATACTTAAAAAGGAAAGACGAGGAAATGTCATGGTTGATATTCCCATAACTGTTGTGTTGTCCTCGTTGGAATCATCATCGATTGGTTTTGTCGTCCTCCACCAACTCTTCATATTCGGGCAGTCGAAGAGACGGAGAACCTTAAGCGATGGGAAGAATGATTGTGGTTCTCCTTGACTTCCTTTTAGGCTATTATCATCCATGTACTCCAGCTCAGTTAAATTAGAAATCAGCAGCTGTTGAAGACAAGGCAATTGAGCAAAGGACGGGAGATGTTTGCATTTACTAGGACCATATATGGAAATATCGAAGAGATTTGTGAGCAAAGAAAGCCAACTTGGAAACTTGGCATCACCCCTCCATCCTCCAATATGGAGCTCCTTGAGATTAGGATGGGGCTGGAGGTCTTCAAGTGACCAATTGTCATCATGACCAGCATCATCGACAAAAGGATGACTCCATTCTAAAACCAACGATCTCAAATGTTGCTTCTCTTTCAAATTAGCAGCCTTAAACTTCTCTTTTGCATTTTTTACGAATCCCAAATTTCTTATTTTTAGCTCTCCCCTTAAGTTGTTAAGCAGTCTCAATTCACTTAGATCTGCACCGCCATGGGACCCATCTTTATCCACTACAAACAAGCTTAACGTCTCAAGTGAAGTCAGCTTCCCTATTCCGCGTGGCATATGAGTTAAATCCCAACAACCGCCACACCCAAGATGGGTCAGATTAACCAATTTTTCAATCTTCTTTGGCAATTCTTGAAGCCCAGAACACATATCAAGTTTCAGCGCTAGCAAATTCAGAATCTTGCAAATACTCTTTGGGAGAATCTTAATATTGAAATTCCAAGAAAGATCAAGGTACCTCAAATGTTTCAACTTATAAATGGAGGGTGAAATCTTCGTAAGATTTAGATCATTCAAAGCCAATACGCGTAAGCATCTACAATTTGCAATTACAAAATCCCAAGTTTCTTCGCTCCAATTTTGAGTTCCCATGTTTGGAGACCGTAACAAGGTTCGCAACTTTTTTCCCTTAAACAAAGGAATTAATGGAGGATTAATTGATATGTGGCGACATTTTTCAACAACATCACTTTCAATTTTATTTGAATCTATAATGCTACTCTCCATCCCTGCTACTGATTCAGCTAGATCATGCATTAAATCATGCATTTTACATCTCATTTCTTCCATCAACTCTCCTTCTACCTCTTGAAAGAAACTTCCTTCAATTAGATCTTTAAAATATCCAAATCCGATCTCCTCGAGAGATTGACTTGGGTTCAGTTGCTTTACAAAACCATGTGCAATCCAAAATTGAACAAGTGTTCGTACATCAATTTTATGATCTTTTGGATATAGTCGACAATAAGCAAAACAATGCTTCAAATGAGAAGAGAGATGATCATAACTCAACTTAAGTGTAGGTAAAATCTCACCTTCATTCTGAGATATTCTAGCAAGTTCATTATCTTTAAAAGAAAGCCACTCATTTTTAGTTTCTTTGAAAGATAACGTACCAGCTATCGTCCTTATGACTAAGGGAACTCCACAACACCTTTTCAAAATCAGCTTTCCTATTTCCACAAAGCCTGAATCTGTTGAGTCTGCAGATCTTTGTTCAAATGCTATCTCTTTGAACAAAGACCAAGCATCATTATCAGACAAGCCTTTCAGAACATAGGGCTGACATTTACTACTGATCTTGGCTACCTTAGAAGAACGAGTAGTTACAATTATCCTACTTCCTTTAGCCCCACCTACCAATAACTCTTTTAAACTAACCCATTTTTCCCACTCCTCATTCCAAATGTCATCCAAAACAAGCAAATATTTTTTCCCACCAATTTGTTCCCGAAGTTGTTTTTGCAATTGGTCCATTTCGAGATTTTGATCTGGTGCTTTGCCTGTTGCAGATTTGATAATGTTTTCTACAATTATTTTGACATCAAAAACATCCGAAACACACACCCACATCATCAACTCAAAATGATTTTTGACCATTTCATCATTATAGACAAACTGAGCCAAAGCAGTCTTCCCTAACCCTCCTAAACCCACAATTGAAACGATGTAAACATTCTCTTCACTTTCAAACTCCAACACGAGTTTTAGAAGAGCTGCTTTATCATCGTCCCTCCCTATTATTTTATCTTTAAAAGAGTGCGTTCGCTGCCTCTTTTTAGTCATGAAAGAGGTTTCCATGGGACGGTCACGCTCTACCAAGTTGAACACCTTGGCTTCACTTCCAATTGAAATCAACCTGGCGTTAATGGCCTTCATTTTCCGACCCATTTTGAGACCGTAAGCAAACTGGTTTGAGCTGGAGAAGAAAAGGCGTACCTCTTTCGTCAGCTTGTTCCCACCCAATAGATCTTTCCGCAAAGCTTCGGTAGAGAAATCATCGAGCAAGTCGTCAGCGTCGTAAAGTACATCTCTCAGCTTTTCAAGCCAATCTTTGACGAGATGGCTGGTCAGGGATCGCTCTTCTGCGTCAAGAAGCACAGCTTTGATTGTAGAGACAGTGCTTTTGAGGTCGTCGAGGTCATCTTTGACATTCCAACACAGTCCAATTTGAGAGAGAGTAAAGGAGCTCAATTTAGTAATAAGGTCTAGGGCGAGGTCGAATGCAATTGCTTCGGCCATTGCTGGTTCAAACTGAAATCAAGCAAAGAAGTGTTTGGTTATTGCAAGAGGAGGAGTAAAATGAGAATGATTGGAACAAGATGAAACACGGATGTGGATCCATACACGCAGAGACTAAAGTATATTTATAGATATTATCATCCACCCAGCAAGTAGTATAATTAAATAAAAAGTAATGTTGATTGGTGGGAAATGGTTCCTCCATGTTTACCGTTTGACACAAATTTCTAAATGGAGACAAAGTTAGGATGACGATACGTGGGTCCTTTGCACATGCATTCAAGTCTTTCTAAACCTTCTTCCCACTTACTTTAGTATAATTGAGGTGAGTTTGAATACTCGCTTTTAACTTAAATTTAATATTTTATTTTTGAGTTTAACTTCGGCTGAATATATAAAATAAAAATTCAATAAATTTTACTGGCCATTAATATCAAATATTATTTGATCAATAATTTAAACATATTTTAATAATTATTAAATTAAATTTAAATCTTTTTCGAATCGAACTCAATTAACTTGCAAATAATTATCGTGTCTACCTTTCTCACACTTTGATTTTGTCTTTTAAGGTAACTTGGTATCAGTGATTGTCATGTTTACAATTATATATTATGACAATGGTTATTGTCCATTACTATTTTAGTATACTCTTATTATTAATGCTTTTTATATTAATGGATATGTTAATTATATTTGCTATTAATTTTTTTATATAATATTAAGAGTGGAGATGGAGGTAACATTGTTTGAATCCATGTTAAACAGGTCTTGACAAGAATTTTAACCACCGCTCCTTACAAGTCAAGGCATATTTGTTATTAATAGTAGTAGCATTTTATTTTTTTTAAAAATATACTTATATTAATTAAGAAAGAGTCGAAGCTTTTGATTTATTTATTATTAGGAGAAAATATTAAATTTATACATGAATTTTGGTTCAATGTGTAATTTGATACATGAATTTTGATATGATGTAATTTTCACATGAAACTTAAATTGTGGGTCATATATATATATATATATATATACATGAAACTTTAATTTTGATCCAATTATACACATTTAAAGAAATGCATATATATATATTTATTTTCACATTGGATTAATATAATTGTTTGTACATGCAATATATCAAAGTTCAATGTAAGAAGTTGATTCGGCATATCCCAAAACATTTTGTTATAGCTTGCATGGTCATTCTTGACAAGTTGCCTACCCGTGGCAGAGCCTAGTAGAGACTCCTAAAATGGTAAAATTTCAATTTACACTTTTTATAATTTATAAAGTTTTAAATTAATAATAATAAACTTACACTTTAATCCTCTAAAAATTTAACTCTTTAAAAGCTATAAAGATATACTATTATAAAAATATATAATTTAATTTTGACCCAAAATTTTTTTAGCTCTACCACTATTGCTTACAAAAGAAAAGTTAATTTCGTTTTGGACTTAATATTGAGGGTGATTACAAACTGTAAGATACAACATGAAGATTGATTCCAGTGCTCATATCTATTTAATTATTTTAATACACATAAAATTGTTTATTGTGAGTTGGATAATTTTGGTTTGTTTGTTTAAGATATTTTATTTTTAAATATATTCTTAATTATTTATTTTACATATACATACATTTTAACTTAATATCTTTAACAGTAATTTTCTTTTTTACAAAGAAAGGACCCGAAGGTCACTATCTCAATTTAAGTTGCATCATAAATTACAATGTTATGAATATCGCTAGGATAATCCATCTCAAAAGACAAATTACAACACTTAGGAAGAGCCCAATTACAAAGAGAATCGGCTAATTTGTCACGACCACATTTCACCCATTTGACCTCGGCGGAAACAAAAGAATCAAGCATCTTGCGAGCTTCCTTGATGCGGTGATCAAGAATCGTTATGTCCTCCTTGTGAAAACTAAAGCAGTTGACAATGCTATCACAGTCTATTTCAAAAATAACATTATGGGCTTTAAGAAATTGAGCAAGCCGAAAACCACTAATGAGGGCATTTGATTCCGTTGTAATAGTAATTTTTTATTCTCATTTTATCGGTATATTTACATTTGAGTTCAAATACATATTCTACAATTAGCTTTAATCTCATTGTTACAATACTTAACCTCGCTAAATTACTTGTTTAACATGATTATGGTGATTTTATAGAAAGAAAAATCACGAAGCAAATGTAGATGCACTTATGTTTAAAATGTTGTTAATGGAAATTTTCTTATTTTGAAAAATAAAAGTATAATAACTTTTTTGGCATTCCAACTTTATAAAAGAATTATTTTAGTCGTCCATATATTTTCCTTCTCTTTTAGTCTTTGAACTTACATTTTTTTTTGTCAAACCATCCAAAATGGGTGAAAAAACAAACGTTTGTTAACTTTGTTGACATGATATACAGGTCGATCATCATGTGTATGTCACGTTAGCAATTAATTTTATAAATAATTAATATTAATTGCTTAAAAATATTTAAAGTTTATATTTCATATATTAAAATATTAACAATAAATTATAATAAATTATTTTTTATATTCTTATTAAAACAACATAATATTAACTAATTTAAATATTATTTATATGTATATTTATTACTTTATAATACCATGTATAAAATAAAATATTTTATTTCTCAAAAGCATATTTTTAACAATTGATTGGATTCATCAATCAAATTAACCCAAAAACCATCCAATTAAAATTAGGAAAAAATTTCTATTTAGAGTGATTTAATGTGAAAATTGATCATGGTAGAGTAATTAATTTGATTAATTTTATTTTTGGAGCAACTAAATTAATAAAAAATAATTTAAGTGATCAAAATAGTAACAATTTCTATTTAGAGTGACTAATGGAACAATTTATCCTAAAATAAATAGTACCCCTCAAATTTAACAAAAATAATCTATACGGAAGAAGAATAAAATATGATGGTTTAAATAAATGCTGCCATAAGAATATTTGGAGTGTTTAGTAAACAGCCTTGAGCTTTTTTAGTTGATTTGGGTACAAATGGATGATTGATAGTCAAACCCTCAAATTATAATGTTTTGGTGAATGGAGGTTTGCAAGTGCTTGTCAAGCTAAAACCTCCAAAACAAATCCCTCTGGGATGAACAATTTCTTTCACAAGGAATGGGATATGTGAAATGACATATCTGACCATGCTTGCTAAAAAATGACTCATAATTGCTATATACAATTATATTGATACACTATTTATATTTATTAATTTCCACAAGGTTAACATTTGCATATAAAGAACTTAAGAAATTTGTTTATATAAATTTTAAAAAATATTCACGAATTAATTGTTTATAATGGATGTTTTAATTCGTTGGTAATAGTATTTTAATTCAATAATATCATCCAATAAAGACTAAAGTATTATAAATAAATAAATACTTAACATCCAATAAGTAAATATAATCAATAAATAGTTAATAAATCCTGCTATAAGAATATATATAAAAGATATATATGATTACGGTTGAAGACATAATTTTGTTTTTCAAGGGAGACCTATTTTATTACAACATACAAAATAATTGAAGCAAATTTCAAAGTTTGTTTGGTGATGATAAAGATAGGGAACAAGTTTTGCAGACTTTTCAAGTTTGGTTGGCGCTTTAATTCCATTTTATTATTCTATATTAAAGTATGGTGGACAATATTTTATAAAATTAATACTCTAAGACTTTGATAATTTATAAAGAAAGAGCATGACAAGTACTATATTTATGAAATTAATAATGTATTAGGTAAGTGCTTTTCCAAGTTAACAAAATTATAAAAACTACATAAAATAATGTAGAATGACAAGGAAATTAATGTAATGCTCGGCTTTAATTCATGATATTACTTAAATAAACCAACTTATTTAATTACTATTTTAATCAACTAGGAATTGACGTCTTATTAATTAAAAAAAAAACTTTAGATAATTGTAGGTTGTTGAAATCAGATTAGACTAATCAGTATATTAATTCAAAAAATAAAATAAAATTAATTGACCTGTAAATTAGTAAACAAGGGAGAAACTAAAATTTATACGAGAGGAATTGAGATAAAATTTTAAAATTTGGGGGTGAAAGCTAAAAAAATTGTATAAAATGACTTAAATTAAAATTTAAACTTTTGAATTGGGACAAAAATTGCAATTGTTTCAATTAAATAAAAGTTAAAAAGGGAAGAAATTCACATTTGGGAAGCACTAAAATTACACCATTGAGCCAAGGGTGTGGGAAGTCCCTACTGGTACCAACCAGTTGAGTTGGGCCAAAACACGAGTTGAACCTATTAAATTGTTTTTATTTATTTAATTAAATTTTTATTTTTAAAAGTTTTAAAATTTTATTTAATCAAATGAAATCAAGGATGATATAGAAAGTTAATAATTTGACTAATCTAACCACCAATTTAATTATAAAAATATTGATTACGTAGAAAATGAAATGAAAAAAAAAATGTAGTTTCCATCGCAAGGAAAAAGACATTGAAAGCTATCCAAAATTTATAAAGAAAGACCATTCACTTAATCTTCTGTTTTTTTCCCTAATATTTCCAACCATGACAACCACTATATATATATATATAATTATGTAATAGGTAAGCCTTCACTAATTTTCTCAAGCTTCTAAGAGTTTCTTCTATTGAAGCAATACCATCAGAGAATGTATAATATATATATGAGAAAGAAAGAAATACAAAAAATGTAATAGATTTCAACACTACAATCTAATTCGTGCTATGAAAAAAATAGATCTAAATTTTGTAACATCTAAAATGTTAATCTAATTTTTTTATTTGACTTCAATAAGTAAAATTATATAATTGCATGAAGTCGAGAATCATAAACAAAAATTTCAAAACAAAACAATTCAACTATGGCAGCAATTAACAGACTTTGACCAATTTAGGAACTTAATTTATGATATTTTAGCTTCACAAATAAAATTTTGAATACTTCAAATTTCTCTCATGTAGCGTTTTCTTTAATAATATGCAAGATTTTTTAAGGTTGGTGATTGTTTTTTTCTAAATGTTTTCTCAAGTTAATGTTTTCTAAATGTTTTCAAATTTCTCCAAATGTTTTAATAATACGTCACGAAGTTTAGTACAATTTTTTGAAAAGGCTCAATGTTTTTGGTAAAAGATAAAATAGAAGGCATGGAATCATTCCCACCATGTGATCAAGCTTTTTTCCCTTAAAATATCACCATGTCTATAAAACACTTATCATCATTTATCACTTTAACTCTATTTGTAGAGTTAAAAAATAATCTACTAAATATATATATATATATATATATATATAATGTGTAAATTTATTCTCTTCAACCACACAATTTTTATTCTATACTTAAAAATGGGCAAGCAATACGACCCCAACAACAGGCACAACAATATGGATCCATTACAAGGTCACAACTGGCTCCCACTGTCGAAGTAGTCCATGTTTACCAGATTTTCTTTTAAGAACATCTTCCCAGACTCTTTGTTCTAATGTTAATGCAACATAAACAAAACAATCGATGTAGGTAGAGTTATGGGTTTTTATTTAAGATCTCCAAGATGGAAATCTTCAATGTGAATTACAATCTCCCAACTACTCTTGATAGATTTACTAAAAAATAATTAAAACACAATATATATAAATAAATAAATTTTATAAGCTTGTTAGTGCACGAAACATCACACAAACCAAGAATTAGCGTTTTTTGGCTGTCCTTGTACTGAAGAGAGAGGCACCCTCAAGATTTTATCACTTAATTTTGGAGAGAGCTTAGGACAAGCTATCGATGCCTCAATTTTTGACGAAAATTTTATCCGAAGAGTTACCATTGAAGAGAGAGGCATCCTCAAGATTTTATCACTTAATTTTGAAGAGAGCTTAGGAAAAGCTTTCGATGCCTCCACTTTTGATGAAGATTTATCCGACTACTCTTGAGTGAAAGAGTTCAAAAGAAATTTCAAACTACGGTATGACTCATGTTGTTGGACAATGAACATGAAAAAAGGTACTCACGCATTCAAGTTGTTTACACAGTTCGGAACTAATTAATCTCTGCGAGACTTTATTTAAAGAGGAATTCATTATATACTTCAGAGTTGAAAGAAATAATTTGTGCCCAACCCCTCAAATATTTGTAACAACCTCACCTTTGTGCAATTAAGTAAACTCCTTCCCAACTCATTTTGATTATGCAAGTGAAAATCAACACCCGAAACGTGGCACTCAATAATAGATACTCACACATCACTCACAAGCTTTTTTACACAAACATTTCTTTTGGAATCTCAATGCGATGAGACATTGCAATCCTCGAAAGAAAGAAAGGAAGAATTTAGGTAATGGCGGGGTGTTTCCTAACGAGCTAAGGATATCAAGGTTTCCAAGGTGGATTCTAGCCCATCAATTTTCTCTGTATACTAACAATGAACCTGTAAATAATAAATGCCAATACACATTATGTTAAAATTTATGTCATTTAGACTGAGCAATGTCCTAATGTAAATATTCTTACTGTTGCTAAACGTAATTTCATATTCTGTGCATGAGTGGTGGCCAACCACGGAGCCACTGTCTATGCTTTTCCAGTGCAAGTTTAAGAAAGGGCCAGACATTGGGCATCATCTGTAATAGTAACAAATTCACATTCCCATAACTGTTTACACCTCAAAACCTTCTGCAAAAGTAATTTAATTTTTTCATTAAAAAGCACACCATCACCAGCCTTATGTCTGCACATATGTAGACTCTCTCCCAACTAATTTTAGCTATGCAAATAAAATCAACGCTCAACATTTAGATGGTGTATAACAATGGCACTCAATAGAGATGAATGAAAAAAGAAAAAAAAGAAAGAACGAACTCGGGCAATGGCAGGGTGTTTCTTAGCGAGCTATGGAAATGTAGGTCTCCAAGGAGGATTTTAGCCCATCAATTTTCTCTCTGTAGCAACAATGACCTGCAAATTATAAATGCCAATACAGAAAAGTATAAAAATATTTCATTTACAGAAAATTTTATATATTTTTAATTAAAAAGAAAAAAGCAAATCCAATTACACAACAGTCAAAACTGGAGGAAATTTCAGAATGAAAAATGAATAAAACCATAGATGTAAACAAATTTCATGGGTATCATTAGCTTATTATATAGTATATGTCAGAGCTAACATATTGTTATCTACTTGGCAAAAAAATATTGGACAAGGTTTGAGGGATAGCCTTTCTTTATTAATTTAGACACCTTTAAATGTCTTTTATTTGGTAATTTATACCGTGAACTTTGACAACCATTGCAAACTCTTTTTTGGTGTAAATCCCTCTTAAAGTCCCTGTACTTTTTGCAAGTCAACAAATTAGTCCCTCTCTAAGGAAAACAGATTAAAGGAGACCATGTACTTGAATAAATAAGGACAATTAAGATCAAAGTTAACAATTTCTACTAATACATGACACGTCTCTAATTATGATTAGTTAAACTTAAAAACATTTTAAATAAATTAATATATATATAAATATATAATATAAAAATCTATAAGAGAATTCCAAATTTCAATTATTATAATGTAAATTTTATATCTAAAATCCTAAATTAAATTAAATTAATTCAACTGAATTGAATTCAACAAATAAATTCAACCTAAAATCATTTGATATGATTGGTTAGACAACCAATCCGATTTTAAAAACCTTGACCAAAACAAGACCAAGATGTGAATTTAATTTCTTGTCTGTTTAATATTGTTTATTTAATAAATCTAAATTTTGAAGCATCTAAAATGTTAATAGAATCTTATTTCTAATTATTTTCATACATTAAATATGTTATTTTACTTTGTTAGAACTTGTTTAAAAGAATATTGTATGCTTCAATGAAAGTCACAATTTATCTTTGATCATGCTTGTTCGCAACTGAGCATCATATACTGTAAGTGGTTTTCCTACAAACCTCGCGCTAGTCGACTTTGCCCTATGATTCATTAGCCAAAGGTATTCATTCCATCCCCAAAGTCATGAGATAGATTGTAAGCTTTGCCTACGTTATAGTTAAGGTGAATGTGTATTCTAGTGTGTGAATACTAAATTATATTGTATCAAAAAATTGAAAATACCTCACAAGACCAAAATTAAATGTGTGTAAACATCCTATCTCCATGAAAATTTAAGCTATTGAGCTAATTTATTCTTATAAAATATTAATTTTACCCAAAATTTTCTTCTTCAATATAGAAACTAATGCACAAAGAAAATAAAATTTTAAAAATATTAAAATTAGTGGAAGATATAAGAAGACATTGGATATAGGTATAGTTGTTTTGTAACAACCTAAAAAGGGTCGTAATTGCTGCAGGGCTTCCACATTCTCATATCCTCAATATTTGATAATCGACTGGAGCTAAGCTCAGCATTCAACCAATCATAAGATGAAGATGTGGGATTCATTACTCAATCTAGCAATGTCTTCAAGTTAGCACAACTCAATCTTGAAATTGCTCAATGGTTCTTGCGTGAAGCCCTTTCATTAAATAATAGTCTACATAATGTACACAAATTTGCTTGATAATTAGTTGTGCTTTCTTGTGATGGAACGTTATTTGAAACATCGAAAGAGAAAATTATGTTTTTTTTTCTTAAATGGACATATGCATAAGTAAAACTAAAGAACACAATCAAGATGTTTATGCAGTTTGAAACTAGCCCTCCGTTTGCAGCATCTTGTTCAGAGATAAATCCACTATATACTTTACAGTACAAAGAAATGATTTATGTCCAACCCCTCGAACATTTGGTGTGACCTCATCTTTGTACAATGAAATAAACTCTCTCCCAATTCATTTTTAGCTATGCAATTGAAAATCAACACTCAAAATGTGTATAACAATAACACTCAGTAATAAAATACGTAGAAACACTTGCTGTTACTAAACGCAACTTTATATCATGTGTATAAATGGTGGCTAACCACAAACCCATTGTCTATGCTCGCATTTTGTCAATTTGGTTTTGATTTAACAAATTTAACCTACAATATTTACATATTTTGTCAATTTGGTTCTAATTTAAAAAATTAGCTTACAACATTTACACATTATGTATGAGCTCAATTTGTTATTATACCAATCAAAATTATGTATAAGTGATAAAAATATTAACATTGTGATTAATTGTCCTTAGTTCACTTCCGAAATTGATAGTAATTAAATTACTTCTTTCTTTTAGAGGGGCCAATTTACATAATATTGAATTTAAGAGGGACAGAAGAGGTGTTTTTACCCATTTTTAATCTCACTCACTACTACGACTGTTATTGAATCCAAATAGGTATCTAACACTAATTTTAATCACATCACTACTGTATTCAAGCTCACTATTATATTTTTAATTTCACTAGAGTTAATAGAATTGTTCATCTAAAGAAAGTCATAGACCTATCTAAACACAGATAAAAAGATAAAAAAAAACCTTATTTAGATATAAATTGAAAAATAAATTTTATTATTTGACACAATTAAAATGTAATTACTTGCTTGATTGATACATTTGTTCAAAGGTTATTATTGGATAAGATTTATTATTATTATTATTATTATTAACTTTGTGCCAACTTAATACGACTTGATTTACTATTTATTAATTAAAAACATGTTATTTATATTTAATTATAAAATATATAAATATTACTAAAACATTAACTTTTAATATTAAAGGAATAATGAAATAGGGTCAGCATTAAGAAAAAAAATAATCTGAATTGTACCCTAACCAAATTATGTAGAAGTCTATTGAGTAAATCTTTTAAATAATATTTTAGCTTATATAATGGTTGAAGTACTTACGAAGTCTTTATTTGAATTCTACCCTAATTAAATTAGTCTCTCTATTATTAAATGAATAAAATTTGTTCCTGTACTATTAAAAAAAATAATGTCAAATTGTAACAAAATTAACATTTACTGTAACAAATTTAACACTAACAGAGAACAATTTCCAATATATGTTTTATACAATAAATGTTAACTCTGTTATAATTTGACCTTATTTGATCCTTTTTAATAATACATGGACTAAATTGATTATACAAGTACTTTCACCCTTCTATATGTATTTGAATCGTAATTTCGAGATGAAATTGAACAATTGAAAAATGTAAAAACAAATGAAATTAGCTCATTAACTTGTAATTATATACAAAATGCTTCCCTCCACATTTATCCGGCGGCGCTCGAGCCTCTGATGGTCCCACGCTGCCGTATCAACCTCCTCATACGGCTTCAACAGCACCAGCTTCAACGGTTCCTCTGGTTGTTCCGCCGATATTTGGTCACCTGGCCTTCACTTTGATGAAGCCGCGGTTTGTTCATCTCAATGATTATCACAGATTTTCATCGAGTAATAGTCGTGGAACCGTCGCCGATCAAGAAGTTGAAGCAATTGTTGTGAGATCTCCAGC
This sequence comes from Gossypium sturtianum, assembly GCA_025698515.1. Taxonomy (NCBI): domain Eukaryota; kingdom Viridiplantae; phylum Streptophyta; class Magnoliopsida; order Malvales; family Malvaceae; genus Gossypium; species Gossypium sturtianum. Next base: position 152,476,656 of record CM046953.1, read on the forward strand.
GAGTTCAAAAATTCTCTTTTGAAAATGGTGACTATCATATAATTAGTAGTATATTATTTCAATTTTGATGAGAATTATACTCTCACTTAACGCTTAATGTCATTTGCTTAATTGTTCTTGTGTGTGATCTTTTGATCTGTTCATAAATAGAACGTTTCATGGTGGCTAAGTTTCTTAGGGGATAAATTATGAGTAGCATTATTTGTTTCTGCAGTGAAATTGTGATGTCTGTATTTTAATATGTGAGCTAATTCCGCATTTGATGATGTAGTGGAGTTTTGGTAGATTAAAGTGCATATTTGCTGAACTAAGATTGAATAAGATAGTAATTTAATATTTATGAGTCAAGTGAGAATTTAGAAGAATTTGTGGATTGGTGAATTTAGTGAATTAAAAGAATTTATTAGGTCAAATGGGTCAAAAACGAGGTATCGAGACCTCGAATTTGAAAATCGAGCCATAAATATTTTTAGAAATATTTATGGAGTGTTATTAAGTTAGTATTAAAGTTTGGTTGAGAAATTTAAATGTTTGGGTAGCCAATTTAATAAAAAGGACTAAATTGTAACAAATGTAAAATTGCTAGAAGAATTAAATAGCTCAAGTGTTAAAAGAAAAAGGATTTAAAGAGCAATTAAACCTAAAAGTGAGAAGGTTGGACGGTAAAGGCAAGGGAATCAGCTGGGGATAAGGGAAATAAGGGCAAAATTGGAATTTTGTAATTTTAACATAGTTATTAAGATAAGATTGAAAATAATCTAGGCAAATCTTCACATTCTCTCAGCAAAAAAAACGTCAGAAGAGTTCTGGAGAAAGCTGATTTTCATACTAATACATCCTGTGAGTTTAATTCATGCTTTTTCTTGATAATTTTTATGCTTTTATGACTTTTACAACTAGATCCACTTATAGAATTCATTAGTTTTTGATTTGGTGGGTAAAATTAAAAGTTGCCCTTGCTGAGAAATGGAAGTTTATGATGAATTATTATGAAAATTAAATTTTAATTTCATATTAAGGTGGTTTTATTAAGTGATTTTGATAGGAAATGATATTTAGGACCTAATTGTGAAAAAGTTGTGGATTAGAGGTTGCTGTTGAAATTCAGAATATCAAAGGTTTTGAAATAGTTTGTAATGATAGAATAAAGTGTTGATTGAGAAAAATTAGTTCAAATGATGGCTGAATTGAGCAGGGACTAAATTGTAAAAAAATGTAAATTTTGGGGTAAAAGTGCAATTTTGAAAATTGAAGAGCATAAATTATGAAGTGAAATAGAAATTAAATATATGCTGATGAGTGAAAATATTTTACATTATAGATCAAGAAACCAAAGAAGAAAGAGGAAAAGAAAAAGTTGCAGTGTAGTCCCTAAATTTCGAAATCTTCTACAAATCAGCCGGGTAAGTTCATATGGCTGAAATTTAATGATTAAATGTTAATTTTATGATTTATATCATGTATGATGAGATATATTTGTTGATGAATTGAGAATAAAATGACAATGCGAAAGGTGATTAAATGATCAAATTGAGCGGAACATCGGATTTGAGTACTTCTGATCAGTGAAAAGTGGTAGCTTCGGCTACCTGATCAGTGAAAAGTGGTAGTTTCAGCTACCTGATCAGTGAAAAGTGGTAGCTTCGACTACCTGATCAGTGAAAAGTGGAAGTGAAGTACTCAATTTTCCGTAACCGTTCCCTAATTTGATTAAGGATGGTAAGTGACAAAAAGGGCCCAAAAGAATTAAAGTAAATGGATAAATGGTAGTGAGATTATACGAAAGCACTCACCAAATTGTGGTTGACAGGTGAACTTAGTAATTGTACATAATGTATAAGTGTATGATTGTTTGGTAAGATTTATATTTTATGCCTATGAACTTACTAAGTTTCTATAAACTTACTCTAGTGTATTCAATGCCTCATGTAGATTGACGTGTAAATATACGGAGGATCGGATCAACACTGAGGATCACACTATCAAGATTATCTCCGGTAGCTTTTGTTTTATGTTTAAAGGTTTATATGGCATATATAGAGTTTAAATGAGATGGAGTAAACATGTTATAAACTAGTTAATGATATTTTGCAACAAAACAGTTTTTGAATTACTGCAGTAATGTGATTTTTAAAAATCACCAAAAATAGAAGAAATGGAATTCGAAAGTGAAAGAGATAGGAATTGAAAGCTCTTTGAGTCTATTTTCATATAAAAGAAATATGGTAAGCAAAAGAAATGGAAATAATGAGATATTTAAATTTTAGTGAAACTGGTTCTGAATGAATTCGTGATCCCCTGTTCTATCTTTGAAAAATCATTAGAAATTGCACAAAAATAATTGTGGAGCAAAATTTATATGTATGAAATCCTGAATGAGTCTATTTTCAAATGAAATAAATAAGAAGGTCATATGAATTCTGTACAAAGAGTAATTTGATTCGTAGTGAAGAGAGGTCAGAACAGTCAAATAGTAAAACAGGGGAAAATTTAAGAATAATCTGGTATTGATTGGCCATACCAAAAATTCTGGAAAAATTATAGTAAAAATATATATGAGTTTAGTTTCAGGGAAAATTAACGAATCTTAATTTGGAGTTCCGTAGCTCCAAATATAAATATTTTAGTGACTATAATGCAGATGGACAGTTTTAAATTTTATGCCGAATTAGTAAATAAGTTTAGTAATGCCTCGTGCTCGACTCCGGCAACGATCTCGGGTAAGGGGTGTTACATTTATTGGTATCAGAGCCCGGTTTAGCCGGTTCTCGGAACAATTGTGATGTATAAAGTGTTTAGAAATACATGCCATATAAATCTGTGATAGTGTGATGTGTATGATCCGATCTAATATTTGTTATTTTATAGATACTTTCCGATTATAGAGATGTCAGATAGACCTGAACGTACTGAGCAGGAAGAAGTTAACAGTAGAATACAGATTTCCGAACGAGCAACAAGTAGTGATGTTCCGATTTCTTTAATGCGAGAGCAAGAATTGAAGAATATGATTTATGGGATTATGAATCAGTGGTATACTGAAACGATGCAAGAAAGAAATCAGGCTCAGCCACCTCCTCCCACCACTGCTCCATCAGTGGTACCCTCGGTTGCTCCTCCACCTCCTACAACGACTGAATTCAGTAAGCGTTCTCCATTGGAAAGGCTTAGAAAACTTGGGGCTGAAGAATTTCGGGGAAGGACTGATGATGACCCCGTCAAAGCTGAATACTGGTTACAGAGTTTGATAAGAATTTTTAAAGAAATGGCTTGCTCACCAGATGATTATTTGAGATGTGCTGTGTCACTACTGAAAGAAGAGGCTTATAGTTGGTGGGAAACGATTGAGGCCGTGGTACCAGCAGAGAAAATATCTTGGGAATTTTTCCAAAGTGAATTTAAGAAGAAATATGTGGGCAGACGGTATTTGGATAAAAAGAAAAGGGAATTCCTTGATTTACGGCAGGGAAATAAATCAGTGGCTGAATACGAAAGAGAATTTGTCTACCTCAGCAAATATGCCCGAGACATTGTACCTACTGAAGAAGAAATGTGTATTAGATTTGAAGAAGGGTTAAATGATGAGATTAGAATAATGATTGGGGGCAATGAAATACGGGAGTTCGTTGTTCTGTCAGATCGTGCTCAAAAGCTCGAAGAAGTATATAACAGAAAAATGCAGCGGGATCGAAAAAGTAAAGAGTCATTTTCAGATTTGCCGGTAAAGAAATTTAGAGAAGAAAGTAGTCGAACTACATCAGTGCCGGGAAAATTGAGTAGAGGTAGATCAAGACAATCCGATTTCAAGGTGTTTGATAGACCTGCAGCAAGTGTGAGCAAAGTTCGTGATGCTCCTCGACCTAAGTGTCAATATTGTGGAAGACATCATTTCGGTGAATGCAGGATTAAGATGGGGGCTTGTTATAAATGTGGGGCTACTGATCATCTTATTCGAGATTGTCCCACCGCAGAAAAATGAAGTGGAAATGAAAGAGATACGAGAGAATCACTCCCAAAGAAATAGACGTCGGGCGTGAGCAAAGGCTACAGGACTAATCGTTCGAATGAGAGATATTGTAACCCGATCGAAACAAGGGCACTGGACGTACATATGCTACTCGGGCAAGAGAGGAAGCTTCGCTCCGGATGTGATAGCCGGTATTTTTCATCTTTTAATGATTCTGTATACCGTAATTGATCCCGGATCTACGCATTCATATATTTGCACCGCATTAGTGTCGAAAAAAAATGATGACCGTGAGTCCATCGATCGTGATATGCAAGTCACTAATCCGCTCAAAGTGTGTTAGTTAATTTAATATGCTCAAGTGTCCACTTTGAAAATACAAGGTCGTGAATTCTCTGTGACGATTTAATGTTGTTACCTTTCCGAGAATTTGATGTTATTCTTGGTATGGATTGGTTGATTAAGCACGATGCCATAGTGAATTGTAGAGAAAAACAGGTTGATTTAAAATGTCAGACAGGGGAAAAAGTTTCAGCTGAGTTTGGAGATAAAAAGAATGATGTCAGAATTATTTCAGTCATTACAGCTCAGAAATTGATTCGGAAGGGTAATGAAGCATTTTTAGCTTATATTCTTGATACCTGGGGTTCTGAATTGAAGATGGAACAATTGCCAGTTGTTAATGAGTTTACTGATGTGTTTCCGGAGGAATTACCTGGTTTACCCCCAGATCGTGAGGTTGAATTCGTAATTGATGTAATTCCGGGTACAGCTCCGATATCAATAGCACCGTATAGAATGGCACCAGCTGAGTTAAAAGAGTTGAAGACGCAATTGCAAGAGTTATTGGATAAAGGGTTCATCAGACCGAGTACATCACCTTGGGGTGCACCTGTTTTATTTGTGAAAAAGAAAGATGGCTCGTTGCGATTGTGTATTGATTACAGACAGCTGAACAAGGTAACAATTAAAAATAAATATCCATTACCACGTATCGATGATTTATTTGATCAATTGAAAGGTGATGCATTGTTTTCAAAGATAGACCTTAGATCTGGGTATTATCAACTGAAGGTTAAAGAGTGTGATGTGCCAAAGACTGCTTTTCGAACTCGGTATGGTCACTACGAATTTCTGGTAATGCCTTTTGGTTTAACAAATGCCCCTGTTGCATTTATGGATTTAACGAATCGGATTTTTCAGCCTTATTTGGATAGATTTGTGGTGGTATTTATTGATGACATATTGGTCTATTCAAAGACAGAATCCGAGCATGCACAACACTTGAGAATTGTATTACAGACTTTGAGAGAAAAATGTGAGTTTTGGCTTCATGAAGTTGGATTTCTGGGTCACATTGTATCAGCTGAAGGAATTCGTGTAGATCCAAGTAAAGTTTCAGCAGTGGTGAATTGGAAAACACCGAAGAATGTAACCTGAAGTCGCGAAAGTTTTCAGGACTAGCGGTATTATCGCTGCTTTGTAAAGAATTTTTCCATGATTGCTTCATCAATGACTCGTTTGTTACAAAAGAATGTTGAGTTTGTATGGTCTGATGAATGTCAACAGAGCTTTGACCAATTGAAGAAAATGTTAACAGAAGCTCCAGTTTTGACTCAACCAGAATCAGGTATACCGTATATTGTGTACAGTGATGCATCTTTAAATGGTTTGGGTTGTGTGTTAATGCAGTCGGGAAAGGTAGTGGCTTATGCTTCACGGCAATTAAAACCACATGAAAAGAATTACCCTACACACGATCTTGAATTAGCTGCAATTGTTTTTGCTTTAAAAATTTGGAGACACTATTTATATGGTGAGAAGTGTTATATCTATACGGATCACAAAAGTCTGAAATACTTAATGACTCAGAAGGAACTAAACTTAAGACAGAGACGGTGGTTAGAGTTGCTGAAAGATTATGATTTGGTTATTGACTACCATCCAGGAAAAGCTAATATAGTTGCTGATGCACTTAGTCGAAAGTCATCTTTGTTTGCGCTTCGAACAATGAATGCTCAATTGGCTCTTAATGAAGAAGGTGCTGTATTAGTAGAATTGAAAGTGAAACCCATGTTTCTTCAACAAATTCAGAAACTGCAGAATGAAGACCCAAAATTGGTATTTAAACGACAAATGGTTCGAGATAATTTAGATTCGTAGTTCAAAGATTGATGATGAAGGTATGTTGCATTATCATAACAGAATTTGTGTTCCAAACAATTCTGATTTGAAGAATAATATTCTTTCTGAAGCACATAATAGTATGTATTCTATTCACCCGGCAACGATTAAAATGTATGGTGATTTGAAAAAGATATATTGGTGGCCTGGTATGAAAAGAGAAATTTCAGAATTTGTTGCAAAATGTTTGATTTGTCGCCAGTTAAAGCGAGCATCAAGTGCCAACGGGTTTACTACAACCCATTATGATTCCTGAATGGAAGTGGGAGCGTGTTACAATGGATTTTGTGTCAAGATTGCCTATGACTCCAAGAAAGAAAGATTCGATATGGGTGATTGTTGATAGATTGACAAAGTCAGCACACTTTATTCCAGTCAGAACAGATTTTTCACTTGAGAAGTTAGCAGACTTGTATGTGTCAGAGATTGTGAGACTACATGGAGTTCCAGTATCAATCATTTCGGACCGAGATCCAAGGTTTACTTCGAGATTCTGGAATAAACTGCAAGAAGCTTTAGGTACCAAATTAAATTTTAGTACAGCATTTCATCCTCAAACAGATGGACAATCGAGCGCGAGTGATTCAAATTCTAGAAGATATGTTAAGATGTTGTATACTTGAGTTTGGTGACAGCTTGGGAAAGGTATTTACCTTTGGTTGAGTTTGCTTACAATAATAGCTATCGCCTAGTATAAAGATGGCACCGCTTGAAGCTCTTTATGGTAGGAAATGCAAGACTCCATTGTGTTGGTCCAATTGAGTGAATCAAAAATAGTTGGGGTTGATTTGATTCGGGAAATCAAGAGAAAGTCCAGTTATTCGAGATAGTTTAAAAGTCGCTTGGATCGCCGTGAAGTCATGTGCGATTTGAAACGAAGAGACATAGAATATGCAAAGTGGGTGATCGAGTATTTTTAAAAGTTTCACCGTGGAAGAAGGTATTACGGTTTAAGCGAGAAAGGGAAATTGAGTCCGTGATTTATAGGGCCTTATGAAATTGTAGAAAGGGTTGGTCCTGTAGCTTATCGGTTGGCTTTACCTCCGGAACTTGAAAAGATTCACAATGTGTTTCATGTGTCTATGTTAAGGCGGTATAGGTCAGATCCTTCACACGTAATTCCTCATACTGAAATTGAGCTTCAACCAGATATGACTTATTCAGAAGAACCAATAAAGATTTTGGCTCGTGAAGTAAAAGAGTTGCGGAATAAGAAAATACCATTGGTTAAAGTATAATGGCATCGGCATGGTATTGAGGAGGCAACCTGGGAAACAGAGGAGTCAATGAGATCACAGTATCCAAATCTATTTTCAGGTAACAAATTTCGAGGACGAAATTTTAAAGGGGGAGAGTTGTAACGACCTAATTTTCAGTGGTGTCGGAAATGGTGATATGAGATCACTAAATCTGACAAGTAAGATTGAATAAGATAGTAATTTAATATTTATGAGTCAAGTGAGAATTTAGAAGAATTTGTGGATTGGTGAATTTAGTGAATTAAAAGAATTTATTAGGTCAAATGGGTCAAAAACGAGGTATCGAGACCTCGAATTTGAAAATCGAGCCATAAATATTTTTAGAAATATTTATGGAGTGTTATTAAGTTAGTATTAAAGTTTGGTTGAGAAATTTAAATGTTTGGGTAGCCAATTTAATAAAAAGGACTAAATTGTAACAAATGTAAAATTGCTAGAAGAATTAAATAGCTCAAGTGTTAAAAGAAAAAGGATTTAAAGAGCAATTAAACCTAAAAGTGAGAAGGTTGGACGGTAAAGGCAAGGGAATCAGCTGGGGATAAGGGAAATAAGGGCAAAATTGGAATTTTGTAATTTTAACATAGTTATTAAGATAAGATTGAAAATAATCTAGGCAAATCTTCACATTCTCTCAGCAAAAAAAACGTCAGAAGAGTTCTGGAGAAAGCTGATTTTCATACTAATACATCCTGTGAGTTTAATTCATGCTTTTTCTTGATAATTTTTATGCTTTTATGACTTTTACAACTAGATCCACTTATAGAATTCATTAGTTTTTGATTTGGTGGGTAAAATTAAAAGTTGCCCTTGCTGAGAAATGGAAGTTTATGATGAATTATTATGAAAATTAAATTTTAATTTCATATTAAGGTGGTTTTATTAAGTGATTTTGATAGGAAATGATATTTAGGACCTAATTGTGAAAAAGTTGTGGATTAGAGGTTGCTGTTGAAATTCAGAATATCAAAGGTTTTGAAATAGTTTGTAATGATAGAATAAAGTGTTGATTGAGAAAAATTAGTTCAAATGATGGCTGAATTGAGCAGGGACTAAATTGTAAAAAAATGTAAATTTTGGGGTAAAAGTGCAATTTTGAAAATTGAAGAGCATAAATTATGAAGTGAAATAGAAATTAAATATATGCTGATGAGTGAAAATATTTTACATTATAGATCAAGAAACCAAAGAAGAAAGAGGAAAAGAAAAAGTTGCGCAGTAGTCCCTAAATTTCAAATCTTCTACAAATCAGCCGGGTAAGTTCATATGGCTGAAACTTAATGATTAAATGTTAATTTTATGATTTATATCATGTATGATGAGATATATTTGTTGATGAATTGAGAATAAAATGACAATGCGAAAGGTGATTAAATGATCAAATTGAGCGGAACATCGGATTTGAGTACTTCTGATCAGTGAAAAGTGGTAGCTCCGGCTACCTGATCAGTGAAAAGTGGTAGTTTCAGCTACCTGATCAGTGAAAAGTGGTAGCTTCGGCTACCTGATCAGTGAAAAGTGGAAGTGAAGTACTCAATTTTCCGTAACCGTTCCCTAATTTGATTAAGGATGGTAAGTGACAAAAAAAGGGCCCAAAAGAGTTAAAGTAAATGGATAAATGGTAGTGAGATTATACGAAAGCACTCACCAAATTGTGGTTGACAGGTGAACTTAGTAATTGTACATAATGTATAAGTGTATGATTGTTTGGTAAGATTTATATTTTATGCCTATGAACTTACTAAGTTTCTATAAACTTACTCTAGTGTATTCAATGCCTCATGTAGATTGACGTGTAAATATACGGAGGATCGGATCAACACTGAGGATCACACTATCAAGATTATCTCCGGTAGCTTTTGTTTTATGTTTAAAGGTTTATATGGCATATATAGAGTTTAAATGAGATGGAGTAAACATGTTATAAACTAGTTAATGATATTTTGCAACAAAACAGTTTTTGAATTACTGCAGTAATGTGATTTTGAAAAATCACCAAAAATAGAAGAAATGGAATTCGAAAGTGAAAGAGATAGGAATTGAAAGCTCTTTGAGTCTATTTTCATATAAAAGAAATATGGTAAGCAAAAGAAATGGAAATAATGAGATATTTAAATTTTAGTGAAACTGGTTCTGAATGAATTCGTGATCCCCTGTTCTATCTTTGAAAAATCATTAGAAATTGCACAAAAATAATTGTGGAGCAAAATTTATATGTATGAAATCCTGAATGAGTCTATTTTCAAATGAAATAAATAATAAGGTCATATGAATTCTGTACAAAGAGTAATTTGATTCGTAGTGAAGAGAGGTTAGAATAGTCAAATAGTAAAACAGGGGAAATTTTAAGAATAATCTGGTATTGATTGGCCATACCAAAAATTCTGAAAAAATTATAGTAAAAAGATATATGAGCCTAGTTTCAGGGAAAATTAACGAATCTTAATTTGGAGTTCCGTAGCTCCAGATATAAATATTTTAGTGACTATGACGCAGATGGACAGTTTTAAATTTTATGCCGAATTAGTAAATAAGTTTAGTAATGCCTCGTGCTCGACTCCGGCAACGATCTCGGGTAAGGGGTGTTGCAGATACAGTTGATATTCATATATTATATTCCATTTTCTTATTGTCTTCAACACGATAACAAGTGGATTACTAGTTATTTTACTTGATTTTGTCATGACATTGATCTCTTTGAGTTTTCGCATTTCTGATGGTTCTTATGACTAACAGTAAGTTTTCTCCTACATATGCATTTGTTAAACTTATGCTCTTTTTTATTTTATTTTCTTCTTTTCAGTTGGTTGTTAATCTTGATATAACCATGCACAGATACTAATACTAAGGGACCTTGTAGTTTTGTCTGCCATTGGAACTACTCTGGAATATTGCTGATTTTTCTCAGCAATTAGAGAGGAAGAGCGCAGCAGACAAAAATGAAGTTGAGTCTAGCCAACATAATACAAGATGTGTTATTCAACTTGTAGTTTGATGTGTGCCAACACAAGCATCAACACACAAGTCATACGTATATACAGCCAGGAAATCGACATTTTTTGGAAGAGTCCTAATCCAAGCATCATAATTGAACATAGCCTTGGAATACTGTCTACAAATATGGTTGTCTCATAATCGATTGTGCATGCATCCCTGCATTTGAATACTGTTTGGAATACTAAAAAAACATAAATGAGTTTTTTCTTGTGTTGGCACGTATTATGCAACAAGAAAAACAAAGAGCACAATTAGATGTTTATCAGTTCGGAACTCGTCCTACATCTGCCGGGCCTTACCCAGAGATGAATACACTATGAACTTCATAGTACAAAGAAATGATTTAAGCCAAACTTCTAAAACACTTGATGCAATCTCACTTTTGTACAATTAAATAAACTTTCTCCCAACTCATTTTAGCTATGCAAGTGAAAATAGACATTCGACACTCGGATAGTGTATAACAATGTAAGTCAACAATAATTCCTACTATAAACATGTGTGCTTCTTTAAATTCACGAATCACCCATAAAATAAATCATTCATATATAAGTTCTAGGATCGGTTAATCTCTTCATAAGCTCCATGAAAAGTAGAATAATAAACTTCGAAAGGCGATATCTTTGACAATTGTCATGCTTGAATAAGGACTCTTCCAAAAGCAACAATTAACCTGAAAATTATAAATGGTTTACCTTACAATTCCCATTATTTATTTACACCTCAAAACCCTTTGCAAAAGAGATTTAATTAATGTGTTACTAAAATGCTCACCATTATCAGCCTTATATTTGCACATATGTGTGTCGTTGTTCATATATAAGTAATGAAGAAATGACATATATGAAAAGATGCTCTATTACATCATTGCAATCCTCATGATTTTAAAGTACAAGGCAATTAGATAAATTAGCGCCTCTTTTTATGCATATAAATGATTGAAGTTGATAAATGCTATTCTCCAATGGCTTACTGCACAAATGAGCGAAATATTATGAAAGATGGTAAGTAAAGACTTTTGTAGTAGTAGGATTAAAACGAAGGAATTTCAAATATTCTGTCAACTTGGTCTTGATTTAACAAATTTAGCCTACAACTTTTACATATTTTGTCAAATTGGTTCTAGTTTAACAATGTTAGATTGCAACATTTACACATTATGTATGAGCTAAATTTGTTATTATACCAATCAAAATTATGTACGAGTGACAAAAAATATTAACATTGTAGTTAATTCTCTTTAGTTCCCTTTCGAAATCGACAGGGATTAAATTACTATTTTTTAGAGGGGCCAATTGCACAATATTGAATTTGAGATGGACCAAAGAGGTGTTTTTACCCAATTTAAACCTCACTTCACTGCTAAAATTGTTATTGAATCCAAACAAGACATCCAACACTAATTTTAGTCACATCACTATGGTATTCAATTTCACTATTACAACAATTGATCTCACCACAAACATTGCTTTTAATTTCACTAGAGTTGATCCAATTGTCCATCCAAAGAAAGCCATAGACTTATCTAATACCTCATTTGTTTTACTGAAAATGATTCTCAGAAATTATTTATGGAAAATGATTTACTTTTTTAGAAAAGTTAATATTTTCTGGTGTTTGGACGAATTTGTGTAAGATATTTTCTGTTGTTTGGTAGATTTCTTGAAAACATTTCATAAAAGTTATTTTCAATAAAACAAACATACATTTGTGATTTATGAGAAGTAGTGAATTGATTATAAAGTGATGTTAAGGTGAAACTATAGTAAACAATGAATCTTCATGATGTTAAGGATTAAATTGCAAACTTTGTGAAATTTATAATTGAAACAAGAGAAGTGATATGCATGAAAATTTGTTATGTGAAATAAGATATTATGATGGATTATTTGATTAAAGTGTTGTATGGTGGAAAATACAATACATGACAATAGGGACTAAAATGAAATTATTAGAATCTTATTTTTGGATGAAATTGAATAATTTAAAAAGGTAAAAGCTCAAAAAAGTAAAAACAAAAGAAATTAGCACATTAACTTGTAATTATATGCAAAATGCTTCCCGCCACATATATCCCAACAAAAATTCCTTCCCTTTTCCCTCGTTTTCTACTCTCTCTCTCTCTCATGTTTAAACTAAAACCTCACTTTCTCTCTTTTCCTATTTCCCAAATTCGTTCCCCTCGAAATCATAAACCTCCATATCCGGCGGGTCTCGAGCCTCCGATGGTCCCACGCTGCCGTATCAACCTCCTCCTACGGCTTCAACAGCACCAGCTTAGACGGTCCCTCCGGTTGTTCCACCGATAGGCCGTCACCTGGCCTTCTCTTCGATGAAGCCGCCGTTTGTTCATCCCGAGGATTATCACAGATTTTCATCTAGTAATAGTCGTGGAATGGTCGCCGATCAAGAAGTTGAAGCAATTGTTGTGAGATCTCCAGTGAGTTCAAAAATTCTCTTTTGAAAATGGTGGGTATCATGTAAATACTAGTATATTATTTCAATTTTAATGAGTTAGTACCATTTTCCACTTTCATGATTTAAACGCATTGTGGCATTGCTCCTATATATTACAGATGTTGATTATCGACGAAGGAGATACAGGATAACCTTTAGAAGCACAATGGGTCCGATTGATGCTTACCTAGTCAGGTGTTGCTCCCTTCTTCACATATATTAAACCATTTACCGTAAATGTTCTTTTGAAATAAGCCTAATTGATGATGACAGGATAGGTTTAGTTGTTGAAATAAAAAGTGTCGGCATCGGAATTCTGGTCCATCTAATCTGGTTATATATGCACATTAACAACATCCTTTTCTTTATCTGAGTTGCTTAATTAGTCATTAGTTTTTTACATATCAAAATTGAAAAAGCAGCCTTACTAAATGTAGATGTGTAGAATTGGTGCATCGTGATGATAATCATTGGATCAATCTTGTTGTTTGTAGGAAATGGGTCCATTGTATATTTGAGGTTGTGACCAATGGCATCTATAAATAATCATATGATTATAGGAATCCAGTTATTTTTCTACTTCTATTGCTTCCTTCATCTTTTTTCACTTTGTGGTTGAAATTGATCTCTAGCTTATTTACAGTTGAGATTTTCGTGTTTTGGTTTTGCTAATGTTAGCGGAATTCGGTTTAATTATTGGTTAGCCAAGCTTGGGTTATTGAGTAAGCTGAGTTTAAATACCTTAATGTCCGACTTAGAGTGGTTTGTAAGTCTATATTAAGGGTTTTTTTATTTTTTTGAACTAGTATTAAAAATACCAATTGAAATCTGAACTTAAAACAAATAGTTTTTTTTAGGTATAGTCAAGGTTGTTTGAACCAGACCAGGATACTGGTTCGGAGTAGAGCATTGAATCAATTGATTTAGGAACTGGTATGGATGATTGTATTGGGCTAAAAACTAGTTAAACTTGGTGGTTGAATCATATTTTTATTTTTTTATGAATTTTTTAATAATTTATTTAATTGCACCGTTGAACCAATGAATCGGTGGCCTTGATCAATTTTACTATCGGTCCGATTTCAAAAACCTTGGATTTGGTTTGAGAATCATGTTCATCTTTTGCTAGGTAAAGAAGTCCAAGTTGATTTCAAGTTATGTTTTGAAAGTACACTTGATCAAGTTCGAATTGAGTTTTGAGGTGTAAACGCTAATGGGGGCGTGAATTTGTTACTATTACAGATGATAATGATGATGCCCAATGTTTGGCTCTTTCTTAAACTTGCAATTACAAAGCACAGACAACGGGTTTGTGTTTGGCCACCATTTGTGCACAAAATATGGAGCTATGTTTTTAGTAACAACAAGTGTTTCTTCTACATTTGAACACCGTTTCTGTCTATACGAATCAATTTTATCCCACTGTATATTGATATTTATAGTTTGCAGGTTCATTGTTGCTATATAGAGAGAATTCAAGGGCTAGAATCCTCCTATGAGACTTTGATTTCCTTAGCTCACCAAGAAACATCCCTGCCATTCCCCATGTCCTTCCTTCCTTTAGAGGATTGCATTATCCCGTCGCATTGTGATTCCAAAGGAAAAGCCTTGTGTTTTGTTTAAACGACAAGAACAAATTACAAGGTGTTATTCAACTTGTAGTTTGATGTGTGCCAACATAAGCATCAACACACAAGTCATACGTATATACAATAAGGAAATCGACATCTTTTGGAAGAATCCTAATCCAAGCATCATAATTGAACATAGCCTTGGAATACTGTCTACAAAATTGGTTGTCTCATAATCAATTGTGCATCCCTGCATTTGAATACTGTTTGGAATACCAAAAAAACATAAATGTTTTTTCTTGAGTTGGCACGTATTATGCAACAAGGAAAATAAAGAGCACAATCAATATATTTACATAGTTCAGAACTTATCCTACGTCTGCAGGGCTTTGTCCAAATATGAATACACGAACTTTATAGTACAAAGAAATGATTTAAGCTTAACCCCTCAAACACTTGATGCAATCTCACTTTTGTACAATTAAATAAATTCTCTCCCAACTCATTTTAGCTATGCAAGTGAAAATCAACATTCAACACTTAGATAGTGTATAACAAATGTCACTCAATAATAGTTCCTACTATGAACATGTGTACTTCTTCAAATTCACACATCACCCATAAAATAAATCATGCTCTTAATAAGCTCCATGTAAAGTGGAATAATAAATATTCAAATGCCAATTGTCATGTTTGAACAACGACTTCCCAAAGCATCAATTAACCTGAAAATTATAAATGCCAACATAGAATATGTTACAAATCCCATTATTATGAGCCTTATATTTGCACATATGTGTTTTTAGTATAACGCTGTTCATATATAAATAATCAAACATTTTATCAACTTCAACCTCACCCCCAAATATTCTGAAGCATCTTCCTTTTTTCTTGTTTGGACCTTCAATAACAAATTTGGCTGGAATTCCAAACAGCAACAACAGTGCCCTGCATCAATGAATACTGTGAATTTGAATGCCTCCAAGAGCCTGTAAATAGCATAGGTACCATCTAAGTTAGTAATCAGTTGGCATCTATTAAGAGAAAACGTAAATATATATAAACATATGATAGGAAAGTGCAAATTTGGAAAATGAAGAAAGCAGAACATATAGTACAACCATTTTGAAGGGTAGCATGCAAGCTTCATAGGCCTCTCTCTCCACATCAATGCTTTTTTAGAATTATATTATTAGAAGCAATTGTTAAGTTATTATTATGATTTAAAAGTAAAAAGCAAATAGATAAATTAGCACCTCTTTTTATGCATATAAAATGATTGACGTTCACAAATGCCTTTCTCCAATGCCTTAGAACTGCACAAATCAGCAAAAAAGTAAAAAGTAGGATTAAAACAAAGGGATTTCAAATGAATAATATTTTAACAAGGAAATTAACAGTATCCAACTTCAATGAAAAATGGCATCACACCCCTCACTTGGACATTCAATATACCACTCTTATTTTTCTTCAACAAAAGATAAGGTCATCAAAATAAATAAATAACAAGGACGGACCAACCTGATACCACCTAATGTTGGGGATGTGAGCAATCTTATGCCAATCAGAGCCAATGTCCTTCCGACATCTTTCCTCCAACTGAGGAATCCTTTCTATTTGTAAAATTTGCAAATTGGTTAGGCAACGCATCTCGTCCGGAAGCGATGTTAAATTGGG
Organism: Gossypium sturtianum; assembly: GCA_025698515.1. NCBI lineage: Eukaryota > Viridiplantae > Streptophyta > Magnoliopsida > Malvales > Malvaceae > Gossypium > Gossypium sturtianum. The sequence continues at coordinate 152,492,765 of CM046953.1, forward strand.
CAAATCAATGAGATAAAGCTTTCGCAGATTTGTTAGATGTTGAAGCCAACAGGGGAGAGACACCAGCTGCGGGATCTCACCAATCCCCAAACAAGAGAGATTCTTAATGGATTCCCACTGTAAGCTCTCTAAATCAACCTCCTTGCAATCCCTTATTTTTAAAGTTTTAAGCCCAGTGAGATGTTGCAGGCACTCATCTAGCGTGTGAGTGTCCAATCCCTCAATGTTGCGTACAAAGAAAGATTTCAATTTGGAGAGAGGAAGAGAAGAGGTTGAACTTGATGGGGTCGTACTAGTGATGTTCATCTTCATGGTCTGCTTTAACGGCCTTGAACTGGTATTCCTCAATATTAGCTCATCATCGAGTGAAGGATACAACGGCATTGAAGTCAAAGGGCAATTGTGAATATATAAAGATGAAAGACAAGGGAATGCCATGGTTGATATTCCCATAACTGTTGTGTCGTCCTCGTTGGAATCATCATCGATTGGTTTTGTCGTCCTCCACCAACTCTTCATATTCGGGCAGTTGTCGAGACTGAGAACCTTAAGCGATGGGAAGAATGATTCTGGTTCTCCTTGACTTCCTTTTAGGCTATTATCATCCATGTACTCCAGCTCAGTTAAATTAGAAATCACCAGAGATTGAAGACAAGGCAATTGAGCAAAGGACGGGAGATGTTTGAATTTACTAGGACCAATTATGGAAATATCGAAGAGATTTGTGAGCAAAGAAAGCCAATTTGGAAACTTGGCATCACCCCTCCATCCACTAATCAAGAGCCCCTTGAGATTAGGATGGGGCTGGAGGTCTTCAAGTGACTTCTCATCACCATCACCGTTATCAGCATCCCAATGTAAAACCAACGATCTCAAATGTTGCTTCTCTTTCAAATTACCAGCCTTAAACGTCTCTTTTGCATTTTTTACGAATCCCAAATTTCTTATTTGTAGCTCTCCCCTTAAGTTGTTTAGCAGTCTCAATTCACTTAGATCTGCACCGCCATGGGACCCATCTTTATCCACTACAAACAAGCTTAACGTCTCAAGTGAAGTCAGCTTCCCTATTCCACGTGGCATATGAGTTAAATCATGACAATCTTGACACCCAAGATGGGTCAGATTCACCAATTTTTCAATCTTCTTTGGCAATCCTTGAAGATTCCAACACCGATCAAGTTTCAGCGCTAGCAAATTCTGAATCTTGCAAATACTCTTTGGGAGAATCTTAAGCTCAGAATTCCAAGAAAGATCAAGGTACCTCAAATGTTTCAACTTGTAAATGGAGGGTGAAATCGTCTTAAAATTTAGACGATTCAATTCCAATACACGTAAGCACCTACAATTTGCAATTACAAAATCCCAAGTTTCTTCGCTCCAATTTTGAATTCCTGGAAAGCGTAACAAGGTTCGCAACTTTTTTCCCTTAAACAAAGGAATTAATGAAGGATAAATTGATATGTGGCGACATTTTTCACCAACATCCTTTGCAGTTTTATTTGAATCTATAATACTACTCTCCATCCCTGCTACTGATTCAGCTAGATCATGCATTAAATCATGCATTTTACATCTCATTTCTTCCATCAAGTCTCCTTTTACCACTTGAAAGAAACTTCTTTCAACTAAATCTTTAAAATATCCAAATCCGATCTCCTCGAGAGATTGACTTGAATTCAGTTGCTTTACAAAACCTTGTGCAATCCAAAGTTGAACAAGTGTTTGTACATCAATTTCATGATCTTTTGGATATAGTCGACAATAAGCAAAACAATGCTTCAAATGAGATGAGAGATGATCATAACTCAACTTAAGTGTAGGTAAAATCTCACCTTCTTTCTGAGAGATTCTAGCAAGTTCATTATCTTTAAAAGAAAGCCACTCATTTTTAGTTTCTTTGAAAGATAACGTACCAGCTATCGTCCTTATGACTAAGGGAACTCCACAACACCTTTTCAAAATCAGCTTTCCTATTTCCACAAAGCCTGAATCTGTTGAGTCTGCAGATCTTTGTTCAAATGCTATCTCTTTGAACAAAGACCAAGCATCATCATCAGACAATCCTTTTAGGACATGAGGCTGACATTTACTAGTGATCTTGGCTACCTTAGAAGAACGAGTAGTTACTATTATCCTACTTCCTTTAGCCCCACCTACCAATAACTCTTTTAAACTAACCCATTTTTCCCACTCCTCATTCCAAATGTCATCCAAAACAAGCAAATATTTTTTCCCACCAATTTTTTCCCGAAGTTGTTTTTGCAATTGGTCCATATCGAGATTTTGATCTGGTGCTTTGCCTGTTGCAGATTTGATCATGTTTTCTACAATTATTTTGACATCAAAAACATCCGAAACACACACCCACATCATCAACTCAAAATGATTTTTGACCATTTCATCGTTATAGACAAACTGAGCCAAAGCAGTCTTCCCTAACCCTCCTAACCCCACAATTGGAACGATGTAAACATTCTCTTCACTTTCAAACTCTAACACGAGTTTTAGAAGAGCTGCTTTATCATCGTCCCTCCCTGTTATTTTATCTTTAAAAGAGTGAGTTAGCTGCCTCTTTTTAGTCATGAAAGAGGTTTCCATGGGACGGTCACGCTCTACCAAGTTGAACTCCTTGGCTTCACTTCCAATTGAAATCAACCTGACCTTAATGGCCTTCATTTTCCTTCCCATTTTGAGACCGTAAGCAAACTGGTTTGAGCTCGAGAAGAAAAGGCGTACCTCATTCGTCAGCTTGTTCCCACCCAATAGATCTTTCCGCAAAGCTTCGGTAGAGAAATCGTCGAGCAAGTCGTCAGCGTCATAAAGTACATCTCTCAGCTTTTCAAGCCAATCTTTGACGAGATGGCTGGTCACGGATCGCTCTTCTGCGTCAAGAAGCACAGCTTTGATTGTAGAGACAGTGCTTTTGAGGTCGTCGAGGTCATCTTTGACATTCCAACACAGTCCAATTTGAGAGAGAGTAAAGGAGCTCAATTTAGTAATAAGCTCTACGGCGAGATCGAATGCAATTGCTTCGGCCATTGCTGGTTCAAACTGAAATCAAGCAAAGAAGTGTTTGGTTATTGCAAGAGGAGGAGTAAAATGAGAATGATTGGAACAAGAAACACGGATGTGGATCCATACACGCAGAGAGTAAAGTATATTTATAGATATTATCATCCACCCAGCTAGTATAATTAAATAAAACGTAATGTTGATTGGTGGGAAATGGATCCTCCATGTTTACCTTTTGACACAAATTTCTGAATGGAGACGAAGTTGGGATGACGACACATGGGTCCCCTGCACAATATGGATCCGTACAAATAATTGAAATTAATGAAAAAAGTATGAAAGAAAAGACAAATCCCATGGAATCCAAGGTGTTTTGATTGAGGCACATGCAGTCAAGTCTTTCTAAACCTGCCTAAAGCTCTGCCAAGAAAGCGCTGCTTTACGTTTGATCCTATGTGCCCAGAGAATGCTATGCGCTGATTTTTATGTTCTATTATATGTCTTTTATAAATCGAAAAAAGTATATTTGAAGGGGCCGTAAGCGGAGTGAAGTCAACAGATTGAATCGTCTTCTCTCGAATCGTCTTTGGATGTACGAGTCTCATAGCCCCTTGACCTCTTCTCTCAGAGAAGGCGCTGTGTGGGCTAGTCCAGACTCCGGTAAGCGCGACGAGGCAGTAGAACTCAAACATCTCCTGCGATTCATCCTAATCCTGCGAGAGGAGTGACCTCCCAACATGATCCTGACCCACCGTACCATAGCGTCTTCCCACTTACTCAGGCCGCTTTAGGTTGAATAAAATGGAACAAAGATGTAATGAAATAAAATTGTAATGAAATATAATTGTAATAAAATAAAATTATAATAGTAATTTAATTATTTAGTTGAATGAAATGAAATAGAATTGTAATAGCGTAAGAAAAAAATTGAAATGATCAGACTATCTTTAGTAGAAATTTTGTTTTTATTGTTATTAAATTTTAATAAAAATATTATTAAATATAAATTAATAAAAACAATAATACATAATTTAATCCTATTTTAATAAATTTATTATTAAATATAATTTAACAATAATAATATATAATTTAATAATATTCTTAATATAACAATTATTAAAATAAAAATAATATATAATATTACAAAAAATAATATACAGCCTACTTTATTATTTTTAAAATATAATGCATATTTAATGTGTAAAAATATTATTAACAAAACAAATAATTTAGCATATATATCATAATCTATATATTACTTAAAAGAATAATTTAAAAGAGTAATTTAAAAAAATATCTTATCTCAAATATTTTTACTCACATCCAGATGTCGAAATATAGCAAAAGAACTAATGAAATTGTTATGTTGTATATATATTTCTTTAACATATTTTCATTAATTTATAAATGCTGATAGACATGTATAATATAAGAATCTCATGTAAAAATAAAAATAAATAATATAGATTTAATATTTGTAATCACAAACTCTCATGCAACTTCATTTTTACATGTGCCAAACTTCATAAAGAATATTGATTGAAAGTATCTATTCACAAAGAATAGCATTAAGGTTCCTTTAAAATACTGGCCAAGAGTATTCTATAGAATCAAATATGATAATACAAGGCTATTTTAATATAATATATATTAATGGAAAATTATTGAACATATAAAGCTTCCCTGCATCAATGAATGTATTTTGGAAGCTGGAAAATACAAAGCAAGAATAACAATAGACTGAATATACTTGAATAACATGCAACCATTGGCTCCTCTTCTTGAAAATTTGTAAAGCTTTTGCAGTTGCAATCAATGGAAACTCAGTCTCCCAAGCTACCCATTTGTCCAATGCTCCATAAACTGTCTCTTTTTCATTGGGAAGTTGAGAAACCTACTTTTACATATAGAATCAGTGTATATCTTTATCTTTAAATACTAAATACATACTATAACTAAAAACTATACCCAATATAGAGAATGCTCTATAAATTTTCCAATACATGAACTTATACAGACATGTAAATATGCATCAGGCATAGCAATAATAACAATTCAAGGTCAGGGTCAATACAAGCCAACAGAATAACATACAATAGTGAATCAAGGCAGAAAAGTTATCACTTGAATATCTTTCAAGTAGCCTCTAAAATGAGATAAGATACAAATCGGAAAAAAAAAAAAAAAAAGAACACATAGAATGAGATCCCAAAAAGTGTTTGAATTCAATCATGGCAAAACAGTATTCACCTTGGCATCTTTCCCCCAATCCGTAATGTAAGATATAACATAAATGTGAATGAAACATAGAATATTGAATCAATGGTGAACTACATTTGCATTGTTCATTAGATAAACAAAGACATTAGAATTCAATCATGGCAGAGTGGTATTCATTTCGGCATCCTCCCCCCAAACCGTAACATAAGATATAGATACAAGTTGGAATGAAATATAGAACAAGAATCAATAGCAAAAGGCATTTACATTGTTCATTAGATGGCATTTATGAAGCAAAGACACATCCCTTTCACTAATAAGCATATTAAGCAAAAACAGAATGCATAGCAGAATGATACATACAGTTAGTTTGGAAATACACATAAAAAACTATAATTAGAACAATGGTAAGGAAAAGGGCATGAGACCTTTGAACACATTAATTATTTAATTTAATACTTATAATAATTAATTTAAAATAGAACATGTAATTTGAGCAAGTTGGAAAAGGAAATTGGTTGGGTGTTTAATGTCAGATTCATTGATGGGATGCAATAACTTTCTTCTTGCTTTATGGAAAGGTAAGGTTGAATGAATGAATGAGACAAATTGACAGGTTGGTTGGCTAGTGTGGTAATGGTGTGTGGGCTATGGTCAGGCTGTCACATTAATGTGCTTTGGAATTAATGCTAAATGAGCAGTGTGTTAAAAGCTGGCTAAAAAAGATGAAAACACAAGTGAAGAACCAAGCAGCGCACAATTACTAAAAGAAACAGTTAGTTTGGACCCAAATGAACATTGGGGATTTTTTTTGTATAAAAAATGACATTGTGGGTAAACTATTTTTCCTTAGAAGAAAGAACTAGAAAATTTTAGATAAAAGATTCAAAGAAGCAAACATATTCCATTAATTTAAGCTAAATACCAAATTCGCACATTAACTTTTTTTTTTTCCCATTTAGTTTGAGCTAAATAAAGTTTCTTCCTTTTGTTTAAAAATTAAAATGATTTGTTATTGTCGGAGTTAGTGATCTTTTCCTAGAATGTATCATCAAATTCACAAAAAACCAAACATCAAAAAGGAAATATTTAAGAAAAATAAACAACACAGAGAAAGAAAATTTTACCGGAAACAGAAACGAAGAGCCCAAATATCAAAGAAGGGTAAGTTTTTTCAATCTAATACAAATAGAATGGAATCTCAGCGCTCTTCCCGGAAAGCCAAATTACTTGAACAAGGGTAAGTTTTACATTTGCTTTTACAATCCAAAAAAGAAACATTGAAAAACAGATAGTTCAAATTAAAACTTACCAAATCTTGGATTTTGCGAGACGACTCGAAAAACAAAACACTTCTTTGTTTTCAATGGATGAACTATTAGGGTTAGGAGAAAATGAGATTAAGAAGAAAATATACAAAATAAAATTGAATATTTTATTTTTGAGTTAAACTTCGGTTGAATATATAAAATAAAATTTCAATAAAATTTACTAGCCATTAAAATCAAATATTATTACATCAATAATTTAAATATATTTTAATAATTATTAAATTAAATTTAAATCTTTTTCGAATCGAATTCAATTAACTTGTAAATAATTATCGTGTCTACTTTTCCCAACCAGATACTTAGCTTTGATTTTGTCTTTTAAGATAACTTGGTAACAATGATTGTCATGTCTACAATTATATGGCTCAAGCAGTTAGTCTGTTATAGCTGTTAGTATAGCACAAGTAGTTAGCTCAAAGTAGTTAGGTGATACAGCTAGCAATTCATCCAAGTTCTATATAAACAATCTGTAAAATGAACAAAGGCAGATATTCATTCATAATACAGAACAGAGCAATTTCGATTATCAATTTCCTCTCTATCAATTTTCTTCTTTATTCTCAAGAAAGTGGTTACCAAACCGTACCTCTTAACATTCAATATACCACTCTTATTTTTCTTCAACAAAAAAATGTCATAAAAATAAAAAAATGAAAAGGACGGACCAACCTGATTACAATCAAATATCAATGCAGGGGATGTGAGCAATCTTATGCCAATCAGCGCCACTGTCCTTCCGACATCTTTCCTCCAACTGAGGATTTATTGCTATTTGTAAAATTTGCAAATTGGTTAGGCAAATCAATGAGACGAAGCACTCGCAGATTTGTTAGATCTTTTCTCCAATGCCTTAGCGCTGCACAAATCGGAAAAAAAGTAAAAAGTAGGATTAAAACAAAGGGATTTCAAATGAATAATATTTTAACAAGGAAATTAACAGTATCCAACTTCAATGAAAAATGGCATCACACCCCTCACTTAGAGATTCAATATACCACTCTTATTTTTCTTCAACAAAAGATAAGGTCATCAAAATAAATAAATAACAAGGACGGACAAACCTGATACAACCGAATGTTGGGGATGTGAGCAATCTTATGCCAATCAGAGCCAATGTCCTTCCGACATCTTTCCTCCAACTGAGGAATCCTTTCTATGTGTAAAATTTGCAAATTGGTTAGGCAACGCATCTCGTCCGGAAGCGATGTTAAATTGGGCAAATAAATGAGATAAAGCTTTCGCAGATTTGTTAGATGTTGAAGCCACTCCGGAAGATGCCGACACTTTGGAATGTTTCCCAACTTTAGATAGCGTAGGCTTGTATGATCTTGGAATATTTGGAAGCCAGCTGCTGATAGCTCCAGCTCCTCGCAGTTGCTTACTGAAAAGTCTTCAAGGAAAGTGAGATGTTGGAACACAGGAAAGAGTGACCTCAGTCCATGGCATTCATCAATTTTTATTTTTTTCAATTGAACAAGATGTTGAAGCCCACAGGGGAGAGATACCAGCTGCGGGATCTGACAAATCTCCAAACAAGAGAGATTCTTAATGGGTTCCCACTGTAAGCTCTCTAAATCAACCTCCTTGAAATCCCTTATTTCTAAAATTTTAAGCCCAGTGAGATGTTGCAGGCACTCATCTAGAGTGTGAGTGTCCAATCCCTCAATGTTGTCTACAATGAAAATTTTCAATTTGGAGAGAGGAAGAGAAGAGGTTGAACTTGATGGGGTCGTACTAGTGGTGTCCATCTTCATGGTCTGCTTTAACGGCCTTGAACTGGTATTCCTCAATATTAGCTCATCATCGAGTGAAGGATACAACGGCATTGAAGTCAAAGGGCAATTTTGAATATATAAAGATGAAAGACAAGGGAATGCCATGGTTGATATTCCCATAACTGTTGTGTCGTCCTCGTTGGAATCATCATCGATTGGTTTTGTCGTCCTCCACCAACTCTTCATATTCGGGCAGTTGTCGAGACTGAGAACCTTAAGCGATGGGAAGAATGATTCTGGTTCTCCTTGACTTCCTTTTAGGCTATTATCATCCATGTACTCCAGCTCAGTTAAATTAGAAATCACCAGAGATTGAAGACAAGGCAATTGAGCAAAGGACGGAGATGTTTGAATTTACTAGGACCAATTATGGAAATATCGAAGAGATTTGTGAGCAAAGAAAGCCAATTTGGAAACTTGGCATCACCCTCCATCCACTAATCAAGAGCCCCTTGAGATTAGGATGGGGCTGGAGGTCTTCAAGTGACTTCTCATCACCATCACCGTTATCAGCATCCCAATGTAAAACCAACGATCTCAAATGTTGCTTCTCTTTCAAATTAGCAGCCTTAAACGTCTCTTTTGCATTTTTTACGAATCCCAAATTTCTTATTTGTAGCTCTCCCCTTAAGTTGTTTAGCAGTCTCAATTCACTTAGATCTGCACCGCCATGGGACCCATCTTTATCCACTACAAACAAGCTTAACGTCTCAAGTGAAGTCAGCTTCCCTATTCCACGTGGCATATGAGTTAAATCATGACAATCTTGACACCCAAGATGGGTCAGATTCACCAATTTTTCAATCTTCTTTGGCAATCCTTGAAGATTCCAACACCGATCAAGTTTCAGCGCTAGCAAATTCTGAATCTTGCAAATACTCTTTGGGAGAATCTTAAGCTCAGAATTCCAAGAAAGATCAAGGTACCTCAAATGTTTCAACTTGTAAATGGAGGGTGAAATCGTCTTAAAATTTAGACGATTCAATTCCAATACACGTAAGCACCTACAATTTGCAATTACAAAATCCCAAGTTTCTTCGCTCCAATTTTGAATTCCTGGAAAGCGTAACAAGGTTCGCAACTTTTTTCCCTTAAACAAAGGAATTAATGAAGGATAAATTGATATGTGGCGACATTTTTCACCAACATCCTTTGCAGTTTTATTTGAATCTATAATACTACTCTCCATCCCTGCTACTGATTCAGCTAGATCATGCATTAAATCATGCATTTTACATCTCATTTCTTCCATCAAGTCTCCTTTTACCACTTGAAAGAAACTTCTTTCAACTAAATCTTTAAAATATCCAAATCCGATCTCCTCGAGAGATTGACTTGAATTCAGTTGCTTTACAAAACCTTGTGCAATCCAAAGTTGAACAAGTGTTTGTACATCAATTTCATGATCTTTTGGATATAGTCGACAATAAGCAAAACAATGCTTCAAATGAGATGAGAGATGATCATAACTCAACTTAAGTGTAGGTAAAATCTCACCTTCTTTCTGAGAGATTCTAGCAAGTTCATTATCTTTAAAAGAAAGCCACTCATTTTTAGTTTCTTTGAAAGATAACGTACCAGCTATCGTCCCTTATGACTAAGGGAACTCCACAACACCTTTTCAAAATCAGCTTTCCTATTTCCACAAAGCCTGAATCTGTTGAGTCTGCAGATCTTTGTTCAAATGCTATCTCTTTGAACAAAGACCAAGCATCATCATCAGACAATCCTTTTAGGACATGAGGCTGACATTTACTAGTGATCTTGGCTACCTTAGAAGAACGAGTAGTTACTATTATCCTACTTCCTTTAGCCCCACCTACCAATAACTCTTTTAAACTAACCCATTTTTCCCACTCCTCATTCCAAATGTCATCCAAAACAAGCAAATATTTTTTCCCACCAATTTTTTCCCGAAGTTGTTTTTGCAATTGGTCCATATCGAGATTTTGATCTGGTGCTTTGCCTGTTGCAGATTTGATCATGTTTTCTACAATTATTTTGACATCAAAACATCCAAACACACACCCACATCATCAACTCAAAATGATTTTTGACCATTTCATCGTTATAGACAAACTGAGCCAAAGCAGTCTTCCCTAACCCTCCTAACCCCACAATTGGAACGATGTAAACATTCTCTTCACTTTCAAACTCTAACACGAGTTTTAGAAGAGCTGCTTTATCATCGTCCCTCCCTATTATTTTATCTTTAAAAGAGTGCGTTAGCTGCCTCTTTTTAGTCATAAAAGAGGTTTCCATGGGACGGTCACGCTCTACCAAGTTGAACACCTTGGCTTCACTTCCAATTGAAATCAACCTGGCCTTAATGGACTTCATTTTCCGACCCATTTTGAGACCGTAAGCAAACTGGTTTGAGCTCGAGAAGAAAAGGCGTACCTCTTTCGTCAGCTTGTTCCCACCCAATAGATCTTTCCGCAAAGCTTCGGTAGAGAAATCATCGAGCAAGTCGTCAGCGTCATAAAGTACATCTCTCAGCTTTTTAAGCCAATCTTTGACGAGTTGGCTGGTCACGGATCGCTCTTCTGCGTCAAGAAGCACAGCTTTGATTGTAGAGACAGTGCTTTTGAGGTCGTCGAGGTCATCTTTGACATTCCAACACAGTCCAATTTGAGAGAGAGTAAAGGAGCTCAATTTAGTAATAAGGTCTAGGGCGAGGTCGAATGCAATTGCTTCGGCCATTGCTGGTTCAAACTGAAATCAAGCAAAGAAGTGTTTGGTTATTGCAAGAGGAAGAGTAAAATGAGAATGATTGGAAGACGATGAAACACGGATGTGGATCCATAGACGCAGAGAGTAAAGTATATTTATAGATATTATCATCCACCCTGCAAGTAGTATAATTAAATAAAAAGTAATGTTGATGGTGGGAAATGGTTCCTCCATGTTTACCGTTTGACACAAATTTCTGAATGGAGACAAAGTTGGGATGACGACACGTGGGTGCTCTGCACAATGTGGATCCGTACAAATAATTGAAATTAATGAAAAAGGTATGAAAGAAAAGACAAATCCCATGGAATCCAAGGTGTTTTGATTGAGGCACATTCATTCAAGTCTTTTTAAACCTTGTTTCTACTCAGGGTCCGTTTGACAATTGTGGAGAAGTATTTTTAAGTAGTGCTTTTGAAAAATTTAAGCTTTTGATATTGTTGTTAAAAAGTATTTTTAAGAAGTAAAATGTCCATTTTAAATATGATATTATAAAGTAATAAATATGTATTTAAATAATATTCAAATTAGTTAATATTATGATATTTTAGTAAAAATATAAAAAATAATTTATTATAACTTATTGTTAATATTTTAATATATAATATTAATTTTAAATATTTCTAAGTAATTAATATTAATTATTTATTAAATTTAATTAGAATATATAAACTATATTTAAATATAATAATTATATATTTGTAATTAGATATTGACACAATTGTATTATTTTAAAAATTATTTTTTATTTTTAATGCTTTTAACACATTTGTAAAACTCATATTAGATATTAACATAACATAGAAAATATAAACCTAACAAATTAAAATATTTCATATATTTGGATTAAAGTTTCAAAAGGGGATAATATTTATATAACAAATATAAAAACTACAAATTTTACAATAGCCAGTATATAATAGTCCAGTTCAAAGAAGCATAATTACCTTCCCTCAAACTGTTTGCTATTGCCCGTATTCACAAGTTCTATTGCAACTTTAGGCTTAGATTTGTCTGCTTGATAAGTTCCTTAATCTTTTCATGAATCACCAATATTTGCCACATGGAGAGCCTGCAGATTTATAGAGGCATAGTCTTCCAAGTATGAGTTGTAAAAAGGAACACCAAGTTCATTCTCAGCCTCTTCTTTTTTGAATTATAATTAAATCAAGCTATTATATCATTGAGAAAAGAAATATATTCATTAAAACAAAGTAGATTGACTAGCTAATACTTAGCATCAGTAGTCAGTTCATGCATATTTTGACAACAGTAGTTTTACTAATCATGATACACAGAAGATAAATTTCAGTGTAAGCACGAACATTATGAACTTTTGGAAATATGTTGTCTTTAGATCCAATAGCAATATGAACTACTCTATTTCAATCAGACTGGTGGAATATGAAGAATCCTTTTTGTATATGATTAGTAATATTCCTACGTCAAGAAAGCAATCTTTTGGAAAAATCATTATTCATTCAAATAAGACTCTCAATAAGAATTTGAAAATGTTTTGTTAACTCATTAACCTTGTACTTTACGCAGACAAAAAGTTCAGAGAAAAAAAATTCAGAAAAGTTGAGCAATTAAGTTTTCATCAAATGACAAGTCTATTTGTATACCAAGTTACCATTCCTCTAGTGAAGTTAATTAGGTTTGCTTATATTTCTCGACTCAAGGCTTGTTAGTAAAATCCTAGACTTGTTTGTAAACTGTTAGTCTTAGTTTGGTTAGGATTAGGTTGTAAGTTAATTCCATGATATAATGACTAATTGAAATCTGCATTGAAGAAAAGAGTGTCAAGTTGAAGGACAACATACCTGATCATCAAAGTAAGCAACCAAAACCGTAGACGAACCACAAGATTGAGTATTTGCTGCAGCTCTATTAAGGATCTCAACTGGGTCAGTTATTGGAACTCCATTTCTATTAGACACAATTCTTTCACAGTTTTCCGTAAGTTCTTTTGCATATAGTCCAACACTAACCCCTGAAGGATAAGATAGGAAACAAAATAATTCAGTCCAGACATTGCAAAACATACGATGGCATTCATTATGCGTTCCGGTATGCTGCTAGAGATTCAACATATATTTAATGTAAATTTGATATATTTCCTAGCAACTCTTTCCTGGTTTGCAGTGCAAGGATAAAAATGAAACATAAACTCATACCATACAAAGAATTGGTCCTGGTGAAAACAAAAATGAGGATAATCAAAAAGAATAATACCTTCAAATGACCACTGACCTACTCCATCAGCAACACCTAGCCAATTCTGGCAGGCAATAAAATAGGCATCCTCTCCACCTGCGAAGGCCTGGAATTATTACTATTTGAATTATTCAAACAGAATTCTCAAACTCAAGTCAAATATACATCAAAGTGCCCAAGCAACTGATATCTTTCAAAATTAAAAATTTCTAAGGTGTTAATTGGGAGATGCAAGTTTTAGGTGCAATTGCTGTCACAGGAACACATTCAAGTAAACAGAGACATAGGTGCAGACGCAGAAAAAAAGGAAGACAACATCAAAATCTTTTCTTTCATTTCCTTTTCTTTTTTTTTCGATAGACTTCTTCAAACAAACAGCAAATTTGCAGTATGCAAAAGGTTTATGCTTAAGGTCTCACCTGAAAAGGGCAGGGCATGAGCGCTCCAAAAATATCCTCTTTCACATCTGCAGCTCTAATAGTGTAGCGAGCATTCTGGAAAAAGCTAAGTTCAGACAAAAGAGAAAAAGGAAAAAAAAAAAATCTTCCTAACATCTATTTGTGGAAGAAGAATAGTGAGGTTAATCAAGTAAAATACTAGCCCAAAAGTACTTCTGGGCTGAAAAGTTAAAATTTTCTACTTTTACGTTTGTGAAAAAATACTTCAAATAAATTAAAAAATTTCCTCTACTGGTGTCTCTTTAATGCTTTTAAAGGAAAAACACTTTTTAGAGAAAAAGTTCGTTATAAACTTAATGGAGAACAAGAATTTAGGGCCAGTTTGGTAATGTTTTTGAGAAGTGCTTTTGAGAAGTAAGTACTTTTGAGGAGTACTTTTGAAAAATTTAAGTGTTTGGCATTGTTGTCAAAAAGTACTTTTGAAAAGTAAAATATCTATTTTAGACATGATATTATAAAGTAACAAATATGTATTTAAATAATGTTCAAATTAGTTAATATTATGATATTTTAGCAAAAATATAAAAAATAATTTATTATTAATATTTTAATAAATAATGTTAATTTTATATATTTTATGAAGAATTAATATTAATTATTTATTAAATTTAATTAGAATATATAAATTATATTTAAATATTTAAATATAATAATTAAATATTTGTAATTAGATATTGACACAATTGTATTATTTTAAAAATTATTTTTTTAATTTTTAATGCTTTGAATTTAATAAACAAACATCTTATTTCTACCCCTAATTTCTTCTTTTCTTACTTGCTCATCTGTTTTACCCACCCACCATTTTACTAAACAATCAAATTCTATTTTCAACTCTACCAAATTAGTAATAAAAAGAAAAAAAATGTATCACCTTAGCGATTTTCATAAATATCAATTTATAGATATTTATAATTCCAATTTATAAATACTAAAAATATCAATTTATAATTCCAATTTCAGATTAAATATCATAAATACTAAAAAGTAAAAACCTATAGATAGAGAGAAGTCCAAAATCCCAATTGGTATCATTTCATAAGCACTTCATAACAATTCCAGTTGAAACAACGTAACAAGTTATGTACATATGTGTTACAGGGAAAGCACAATACCAAATTATTTGCGTTATATATATATTCTCAAGTTAGTAAGGTCATGAAAATAACAATAAAGTACAATTATGTCTTCAAACTGATCTTAAGTCACAACTTCAAATAAAAAAAACATTTCGCTGGTATCCTATCAATGCGAGGATATCACAATGTCCATCTAACAGTTCCATAAGCTCCAACCCAGAACTGAAAAATATCTGTAATGCAGAATAGGAAGCTTGATATTACACAATACTCGCATAGTAAATACATACTACAGCAGAGGATATACCATGCCTTTCAGTAGAGTACAGGACCCTGAATCTACTGCCTCCAAATGGGCTGTGACAGTAGGGTGTTCTCAGCCTAAAACTCGTTAGAGGTTTTAAACGTACTAATCTCTTGATCCTGTCTTTATCAGTGTTCTCCAGATATCCCTTGAGAATATTTAAGAAAAGGGGTGGGGCAAAACGTTAGCAGCAGTATCCATTGAAGAAAATGCAAAAGGATGCTCATTGACAATCACACAAAAAGTCACAGTTTCCTGGCACAGAGATATTAGATGTGCTTAAGCAGCACAATAAAGTGAGTTGCCACATGCTACCTTAATTCTAGTGTTTTGATAATCATAGCCAGATGAAAGATCATAATTAGTTTTCTTAAGCCTCATTGAAGTGGTGCAAGTCAATTTAAAACAAATAGTACCAACAGCTTCTGATCAAAAGGAAGAATGCCAAAACTATAGTTAGAATACGAATTGAGACCTAAACATAGATACATAGATACATACATTGCAAAAACACAAATTTAAACAACTAGAAAAATTTGGGGACCAATATTTGATGTCAAAGAGCAAGAAGGGGGGTAATTGCAAGATCACAATTTGTAGCAGAGTACATTTTACAGTAGGCAATGGAACCTCTTGAATTTGGTTTTGGTTTGAACTGGTAAAAAGGAATGGTAATGTAAAAAAACATATTGGCAACCACCAGGAACAACTACTGCCATAAGTCACAAAATCACCGGTAACATGATATAAACAAGATGGCTAACATCAAACATTGACAACAACAACATCATTGCAATCGTCTAACAGAAAAAAGAAAAAGTTCCAAGCAACCATTTCCTGAAGATAGTAAAGGGCACAGAAAATTACTTGCAAGTTTGTAACTAACAGTCTCTTATGGCGATTCACCAGTCAGGATTAAAGACTCCTTTAACTGAGACATGAAATACCTTAAAAGTTAGTGAATTTGTACTATATAGGTAATCAAAATAATGCAGTTTGAACCATACCAAATAATCTATTTCACAGTGATTTTTACATAACATAAATGAAATGCCTAAATGCTAAAATGGAGAGTAAAACTAACATTAAAATGGCTGTCTAAAGGTTTCAAATGGAACCAACCACCTGTTCTTTGGTGAGATGCCTTATGACAGTACCAACAGGTAATGACAGAATGTTGAACATAAAATCGACAAATTCTTTCCCAGATTCTGCAAATAAAACTCTTTGGCTAGTTGAGTCAACAAGAAGTTTTAAACTAATAGTGTCGGCAGCCATGCCTTGATAGATATCGTGTCTAGCCTCTTTACAATGACTAATGGGAACGGATGGCCTAAGCAAATATATAACTACTTCACTAATGATATACTAAAAGACCAAGTCTTTAATTGAAAGAAGAAGGCTCGGAAAAAGAAAAGAGACTTCAACCCTTAGCTTCACTTCAGGGGTTTCCCAGTCTCAAGGCAAAGGAAATGCCGTAAGCAAGAAAGACGATCGGGAAGGATTACAAACCTGAAAGAACGTACCCACGCTCTACGATAACAACTGACCGACTGGACGAGAGACGTAGTCCGCCCGGAAGGTAAGCAACTACTGGAACTCAAAGCACCCTCACACCTGACTCTGATTCAACAACAAAAGGTAAGTAGAAAAAATACAAAAGCGGAAAGAGAAATTTATGTAGCAGCTAAACACATTCAGAGAGAAAGGCAAGGAACCGAATGGGAGAAGGCAAAGAATCAGTTGGAATAAAGAGAATTGAAGGGAAATTAGAATATGGAAAAGCACCCACCACCGAAAGATCGAAGACAAGTGAAAAATCGCCAGATGAACCAGAGGAAAAATCAGACAAAGAAAAGGGGAAAAAAAGAGGACTGTAACGTCTATTGGGAAGAAGAAATAAAACAAGGATAAAAAAGTAAAACACCAGGTAAAAGTCCTTCTGCTATGAAAAAAGCTAAAAGTTTTGGCTTCTCCATCTGTAAAAAAGGACTTCTCAAAAGTTGAAAATTTTTTTCCACTGGCCCTTATTCTGTATTCCTTTTTGCTGAAAAGTGCTTTTGGCCAAAAAAGTTCATCCCTGATGGAGCGCGGAACGAGGCCTTAGTGTAATTGAGGTGAGTCTGAATACTTGGTTTTAATTTAAATTGAATATTTTATTTTTTGAGTTTAATTTCGGTTGAATATATAAAATAAAAATTCAATAAAATTTACTAGCAATTAAAATCAAATATTATTAGATCAATAATTTAAACATATTTTAATAATTATCAAATCAAATTTAAATTTTTCGAATCGAATTCAATTAATCATGTCTACCTTTTTCACTCACGTACTTAACTTTGATTTTGTCTTAACTTGGTAACAATGATTGTCATGTCTACAATTATATATTATGACAATAGTTACTGTCCATTACTATTTTAGTATACTCTTGTTATTAATGTTTTTTATATTAATGGGTATGTTAATTATATTTGCTATTAATTTTTTTATATAATATTAAGATTGAAGATGGAGGTAACATTGTTTGAATCCGTGTCAAATAGGTATTGACAAGAGTTTTAACCACCGTTCCTTACACGTCAAGGCATATTTGTTATTAACAGTAGTAGCATTTTATTGTTTGTGCATGCAATATATCAAAGTAAAATGTAAGAAGTTGATTTGGCATATCCCAAAACATTTTGTTATAGCTTGCATGGTCATTCTTGACAAGTTGCCTACCCATGGCAAAGCCTAGTAGAGACTCCTAAAATGGTAAATTTTTAATTTACACTTTTTGCAATTTATAAAGTTTTAAATTAATAATAATAAAATTAAACTTTAATCATCCAAATATTATAAAAGTTTGATTTAACTCTTTAAAAGTTTTAAAGATATACTATTATAAAAATATATAATTTAATTTTGACCCAAAATTTTTTTTAGCTCTACTACTATTGCTTACAAAAGAAAAGTTAATTTCTTTTTGGTCTTAATATTGAGGGTGATTACAAACTGTGAGATACAACATGAAGATTGATTCCAGTGCTCATATCTATTTAATTATTTTAATACACAAAATTGTTTATTGTGAGTTGAATGATTTTGGTTTGTTTATTAAAGATATTTTATTTTTAAATATATTCTTAGTTATTTATTTAACATATACATGCATTTTAACTTAATATTTTTAATAGTAATTTTCTTTTTTACAAAGAAAGGACCTTGAAGTTCACTACCTCAATTTAAGTTGCATCATAAATTACAATGTTATGGATATCGCCAGGATAATCCATCTCAAAAGACAAATTACAACACTTAGAAAGAGCCCAATTACAAAGAGAATCGGCTAATTTGTTTCAAAAATGACATTATCGGGTTTAAGAAATTGAATAAGCCGAAAACCACTGATGAGGGCATCTGATTCCGCTTTAATAGAGATTTTTTATTCTCATTTTATCGGTATATTTACATTTGAATTCAAATACATATTCTGCAATTA
The DNA here is from genome assembly GCA_025698515.1 of Gossypium sturtianum. NCBI lineage: Eukaryota > Viridiplantae > Streptophyta > Magnoliopsida > Malvales > Malvaceae > Gossypium > Gossypium sturtianum. The sequence continues at coordinate 152,511,381 of CM046953.1, forward strand.
GCTTTAATCTCACTATTACAATACTTAACCTCACTAAATTACTTGTTTAACATGATTATGATGATTTTATTGAAAGAAAAATCACGAAGCAAATGCAGGTGCACTTATGTTTAAAGTGTTATTAATGGAAATTTTATTATTTTGAAAAAAAAAAGTATAATAATTTTTTTTGGCATTCCAACTTTATAAAAAAATTATTTTAGTCGCCCATTTATTTCTCTTTTAGTCTTTGAATTTACATTTTTTTGTCAAACCATCCAAAATGAGTGAAAAAGCAAACTTTATTGACATGACATACAAGTCAATCACCATGTGTATGTCACGTTAGCAATTAATTATTTTTAAAAATAATTAATTGCTTATGTGGCATATACGTGGAAATCCATGTGCATGTCACATCAGCAAAACAACAAACGTTATTTTTTTAACCCATTTTGGGGTGATTTGACAAAAAATACAAGTTTAAGTGCTAAAAAAAATGAAAAATTAAATGGAGAGTTGAAATAACTTTTTTTATAAAGTTGAATGACCAAAAGAATCATTATGCCAAAAAATAGTTGTTTTTCTTCTCTCTCTCTTTTTTTTTTTTGGTATTTTTTAGTGCTAAAATTCAAGATGGCGTGGAATAGTTCCTAATCTTATTATTGTTATATATGTTTTCAATCTCATTAGAGCTAGCCTCACCGTCTATATAAAGAGAGCCTAAATATAATTTGTCCAGCTTCTTATAAACATGTTAGTGCTCCTTTGATCATTTAGCTCTAGTGAGTAGGGTTGAGTAAGAAAAATAAAATAACTAAAAATCGATCCAAATCAAGGTGTTTAGACAAGTTATGGAATACAAGTTAAAAAATCACAATTATTCGAAACCAAACTAAATTCTATTCTTTATTTAATTTATAAATAAATTTATTTTTATAATATAAAAATAAATCTTTTATATTTAAAAATAGTGAATATATATATATATATATAATTTTTAAAAGTATTATATAAAAATATTTGATTATTTGTATTTACTTAAAAATATTTTTTTAAGAAATATCTATGAAAAAAACTTTGAAAATTTGTCAAATGATATTTAAAAGCAATAAAACAAAGCTTATTTTATCAAAATAATTATAAAAATCTATAACAAAAAATCAAATCAAACTAAATTATAATAGACGGTAAAAAGAATACAATCGAATTGAACTGATATCACTACGTATTTGGTCTTGATTTTAGTGCAATTTTACTATAATCATAACATTTCCACCAAACTGGACATAAAAGATTTTCTTAAAAAATTTTACCTGCAATGAGATTGTTTTTCCTACTATAACCTTCTAGATGTGTTATATCGTACAATAATTATAAATTTAATTATTTAATTGCTATAAAAATTAAATATATTATAAATTAATATTTATATAATGATATATTAAATACATGTAAAATTATAATCATAAATATATTTATAATAAATATTTAATATAAATAATTTTATTATATTTTATTATTTAATATAAAATAAATTCAAAAATAAATATATAAACAAATGTTGTAATATTTTATTATTTTCATTAATACAAAATATAGAATTTTGAGTTTATAATAATTTCAAAAATATATAATTTTCATAAACAAATTTTATATGAATTAAATCTAAATAAGTAGATATGTAATAATAAATAAATAAATAAGAATAAAAAATATTTATAATTTACCATGATTGCAAATTTGGCATATATTATATTATTTAATGTTAAATATAATCTTTCATTTTACAAATATAATTGATCAATTTAAGGTGAAAACACGTCTCTGGTCCCTTTCAATTTTGATATCGAGCAAATTGGTCCTTCTAAAAAATTTAGAGCAATTTTATCGTTGCTAATTTCGAAATTAAGCAACTAAAGATAATTAATCACAACGTTAATATTTTTGTCATCTGTACACATTTTTATTGGTTTAATAACAACTTTAGCCCTAAAAGTTTACACATTCTGTCAATTTGGTCTTGATTTAACAAATTTAGCACACAACGTTTACACATGTTCTAATTTAACAAAATCAGATTGCAACATTTACGCATTATGTATGAGTTGAATTTGTTATTATACTAACCAAAATTATATACAAGTGACAAAAAATATTAACATTATGGTTAATTGTCCTTAGTTCACTTCCGAAATTGTTGGGGATTAAATTATTCCACTTTTTTGGAAAGGCCAATTTGCACAATATTGAATTTAAGAGAGATCGAAAAGGTGTTTTAAACCATTTTTGACCTCGCCTTACTACTACAATTGTTATTGGATCCAAATATATATCCAACACTGATTATAATCACATCACTACAATATTCAATCTCACTATTTCAATAACTAATCCCACCACCAACGTTTTTTTTTTTTATTTCACTAGAGTTGATCCAATTGTACATCCAAAGAAAACCGTAAACTTATCTAAATACAAATAAAACGATAAAAGAACTTATTTAGACATAAATTGAAAAATAAATTTTATTATTTGACCAGATAAAAATATAATTACTTGCTTGATTTATACATTTGTCCAAGAGTAATGTAACCCATTCAATTTGGTCAGACTGAAGGTTATTCTTTGATAAGATATTATTATTATTATTATTTGCTTTGGGCAAAATTAATACAACTTGATATACTATTTATTAATTAAAAACATTTTATTTATATTTAATTATAAAAATGTGTAAATATTATTAAAGTATTAATTTTTAATATTAAATGAATAGTGAAATAGGGTCAACTTAGAAGTATTAAAGTATTTAGGTAGTCCCTATATTATAGACTATATCAAATTAGTCTCTCGAATATTAAACAAATCAAATTTATTCTTGTATTATTAAAAAAGAATCAAATTATATCAAATTGTAACAGAAATAACATTTACTGTAACAAATTTAATGTTAATAGAGTTAACAATTTTCAATACATTTTTTATGTAGAAAATGTTTACTTTTTTGTAATTTGGCTTTATTTGATCATTTTTAATAGTACAGAGACTAAATTGACTATTTAATAATAGAGGGACTAATTTGATGTAGTCACTATAATACAGGTACTTTCACCCTTATATATGTATTTGAATCTTATTTTGGATGAAATTGAACAATTGAAAAAGATAAGGGTTCAAAAAGGTAAAAACAAATGAAATTAGCTAATTATATACAAAATGCTTCCCTCCACATTTATCCGAACAAAAGATTCCCTCCCTTTTCCCTCGTTTTCTACTCTCTCTCTAACGTCTAAACTAAAACCCTCACTTTCTCTCTCTTCCCATTCCCCCCAATTCCAATTATACCCACACCTCCTTCCCCTAGAAATCATAAACCTCCATGTCCGGCGGGGCTGGAGCCTCCGATGGTCCCACGCTGCCGTATCAACCTCCTCCTACGGCTTCAACAGCACCAGCTTCGATGGTTCCTCCGGTTGTTCCGCCAATACGTCGTCACCTGGCCTTCGCTTCGACGAAGCCGCCGTTTGTTCATCCCGATGATTATCACAGATTTTCATCTAGTAAGAGCCGTGGAATCGTCGCCGATCAAGAAGTTGAAGCAATTGTTGTGAGATCTCCAGTGAGTTCAAAAATTCTCTTTTGAAAATGGTGGCTATCATGTAATTAGTAGTATATTATTTCAATTTTGATGAGAATTGTACTCTCACTTAACGCTTAATGTCATTTGCTTAATTTTTTTGTGTGATCTTTTGATCTGTTCATAAATAGAACTTTTCATGGTGGGTAAGTTTCTTAGGGGATAAATTATGAGTAGCATTATTTGTTTCTGCAGTGAAATTGTGATGTCTGTATTTTAATATGTGATATATTTCCGTTTTTTGATGATATATTTGATGATTAAAGTGCTCGTTTGCTGAACTAAGTTGAAATTTAAGGAATGCTGGCCTCATCCAATGTCCAAAACTTGATGACTTGAACATTTTGATGCCTTAATTTGAGAAAGCTAAGTTTTAGTGCTATCAAATATAAGTACAATTGATAGTATGTTAGTTTTATGTAATATAAATGCTATAGTAAGAGAGGAAGGTTATGTTATGCTACTCCATTCTCGGTTTAAAGCCAAAAATTTAATGCTGTGCTCCATATGAAGAAAGCTTGATGGGTGTTAGTTCTTTTGATGTTTTGTCTTTGATGGATGCTTGAAAAATGATTCAGTTGACATCTATATTTCCCCCTTATGTATAATATGACTGATAGTTTGTCAGGCAAAATTATGTTCGTATATTATATTCCTTTTTCTTATTGTCTTCAAGTAGTGAAGCATTTCTGATGGTTCTTATGACTTAACGGTAAGTTTTCCTATACAAGCTCTCGTACATATGCATCTGTTAAACTTATGCTCTTTTTTATTTTATTTTCTTCAATTCAATTGGTTCTTAATGTAGATATAACCATGCACAAATACTAAGGGACCTTGTAATTTTGCCTGCCATTGGCACTACTTTGAAATATTGCTGATTTTTCTCAGCAATTAAAAAGGAAAAGCGCAGCAGACAAAAATGAAGTTGAGTCTAGCCAATGGACAAGCAGTCCAGGAGTTACCAGCATATCCAACAGTCCCTTCCAGACACCTGTATCTGCTAAAGGAGGAAGGATAAGTAATAGATCAAAGACCTCAAAAGCCAACAAATCAACGCCTCAAGCACCTGTGTCAAATGCTGGTGCGAGACTATTTCCTACTGGTTTAGTCCATAGAAGGAAACTTATGATTCACTCCACAGCTCTATCATCAATACTTCATTGCTCGAATTAAGAGAGATGGATTTTGTAGAAGAGGAATCACTGACATTATATATGATAATTGGCAGGTTGTCCATCACCTCTTACACCTGCTGGCAGCTGCCGGTATGACAGTTCTCTAGGTAATCTTTACTACCCATTCTTTTTTCTTTTAACATGGTCTGTTTTAGCTCCTTAACCTTCTATGGATGGTGAGAACGACAATAATGCAGTCACCATTTTTAGGTCTGTTGACAAAGAAGTTTGTCAATCTGATGAAGCATGCTGAAGATGGTATCCTTGACCTAAATAAGGCTGCAGAAACATTGGAGGTAATGACATACTAGTGAGCTTATGTATCATTGGGTGTTTGTTGAGTATTTTTTCATGTTACTTAAAGGGTTCTTTTGTCTTTTATTTTTCCCTGTAAATGTTGTAACAGGTGCAGAAGAGGAGGATATATGATATAACAAATGTCTTGGAGGGCATTGGTCTTATCGAAAAGAAGTTCAAAAACAGAATACAGTGGAAGTAATTATTGATGATGTTAATCATTTTTCAAGAATTTGATGTCTTAATTTGGTTTGTCATTCTGGTTAACCTTTGAAAAATGTTAGACTTATTTGAGGATTAATCAAATTTTCTAGGGGTGTTGGTGCTTCAAAGCCAGGAGAAACAGATGGCAATGTCTCTGTAATACAGGTACGTGAAAGTAATGTCAATTTTCTTTTCTTTGACATCCAGCCAACAAATTTTCTTGTTATGGTTCATTAGAATGTTTTCTGTTTCTTTATTTTTGGTAATGACTTTCAAGAGAATTTTCAATCCCTGCTGATTGATTGATTTGTGCTGTTTATTTCTCATACCTATGAGCTTAATTTCTATTCTTTAATGCAGGAGGAAATTGAGAACCTTTCCATGGAAGAGAGGAGATTAGATGATCAAATAAGGTTGTGCATAGCTTATTCTCTTGTTAAAGTAGCAACCGTTACTATCTTGAACCTGTTTAGGAATGCTGATGCTTCTAAAATATTTCAGAGAAATGCAGGAAAGGTTGAGGGATTTGAGTGAGAATGAGAACAATCAGAAGTAAGATTTTGTTGTCTGCCTTGCACTATGATCCAATTAATTGAAGTTTAACTGCTAATTGTTTGCAAAAAAATTATACATTTACATATCTTCACACTGTTTCAGGTTGCTTTTTGTGACTGAAGAGGACATCAAGGGTATACCTTGTTTTCAGGTTCGTTTATTTCATGCCTCTAATGCAATGATATTCTGCATTTGATACTAATCTTCAAGACACCTTGGTTTTGGCAGAATGAAACCCTGATAGCAATTAAAGCTCCACATGGAACAACTCTCGAAGTACCTGATCCTGATGAAGTAAGATGGCATAGAGAAATTTAATGAGTTATTACCATTTTCCACTTTCATGATTTAAAAGCATTGTGGCATTGCTCCTATGTATTATAGGATGTTGATTTTCGACAAAGGAGATACAGGATAATCCTTAGAAGCACAATGGGTCCGATTGATGTTTACCTAGTCAGGTGTTATTCCCTTCTTTACATATATTAAACCATTTATCCATACATGTTCTTTTGAAATAAGTCTAATTGATGATAACAAGATAGGTTGTTTTAATGTCTTTCTTTTCTATTGTTGCTTCCTCAGCCAATTTGAGGAGAAGTTTGAAGAGATGAATGGCGTTGAGCCACCTCTGAGTGTCCCACTTGCTTCAAGTTCTGGCTCTAATGAAAACCAAGTTGAGTTGGTCAATACAGTGAGCATCCGGAAGGAGATTGAACCACAAGCTCAGCAAACTCATCAAATCTGCTCTGATATAAATGCTTCACAAGAGTCTGTTGGGGGAATGATGAGAATTGTTCCATCAGATATTGACGTAAGTGCCATTTTTCTTGACCAGTTATTACTCTAGCCAAGCTTTACAAACATCAAATATATGGACAGTGGTTCATGTCAAAGATTATTTATGAATTTAGGTAATCTGGAATAATTCATTAGAAGCCTTGGTTACCCCTCTTTAGGAGGGTAAGGTCCAAGATTCAAACACCTTTCTCCCCCTAGGACTTCATCATGTACCGAAACTGATAATTTTGACTAATAACTTTTCTTGCCCTTGTTTTCAGAATGATGCGGATTATTGGCTTCTGTCAGATGCCGATGTTAGCATTACGGATATGTGGAAGACAGATTGTATCCTTCTATAAAATTTAGCTAATCTATCTGCTTAACCTCCCATAGGCAGGAAAATGCACACACAAACTTATTTATACATTCAGAGGTACAACAGGTGAATATGTGATCATTAACTCCTAGAATGACAGGTGTTGAATGGAGTGGAGTAGATATGCTTAATTCAGACTTCGGAATGGCTGAGGTCGGTACCCCAAGGCCAGAAACTCCACCTTCTAGAATGACCGAAGTGCCATCTTCCGATTTAAATCAGCTCGATAGGTAAGATTATTTTCCTGACCAAATTCTGCAGAACAAATGCCAGCTATGAGTTATTCCAATTTACTCCAGGGTTGAGCTATTTTTCCTATCCCATGGTCTTAGTTATAGAAATAAAAAGTGTCGGCATCGGAATTCTGGTCCATCTAATCTGGTTATATATGCACATTAACAACATCCTTCTCTTGATCTGAGTTGCTTAATTAGTCATTAGTTTTTTACATATCAAAATCGAAGAAGCAGCCTTACTAAATGTAGATGTGTAGAATTGGTGCATCGAGATGATAATCATTGGATCAATCTTGTTGTTTGTACGAATTCGATCCATTGTATATTTGAGGTTGTGACCGTGGCATTTATAAATAATCATATGATTATAGGAATCCAGTTATTTTTCTACTTCTATTGCTTCCTTTAAGTTTTTTCACTTTGTGGTTCAATTTAATCTCTAACATATTTATTGTTGAAATTTTCAACTTTTGTTTTTGCTAATGTTAGTGGAATTCGGTTTAATCATTGGTTAGTCTAGCTTGAGCTATTGAGTAAGCCAAATTTGAATATTTTAATGTCCGACGTGGTTTGTAAGTCTACATTAAGGGGTTTTTTTGAACTAGTATTGAAAATACCAATTGAAATCCGAACTTGAACACATTGGTTTTTAGGTTTAGTCAAGGTTGTTTGAACTGACTGGTTCGGGAATTGATATGGATCGATTGTACAGGACAAAAACTGGTTGAACTTGGTGGTTGAATCAGATTTTTATTTTTTATTATTTTTATAAATTTCTTAATGATTTATTTAACCGGAATGATTGGACTGATGAATCAGTGACTTGATCAGTTCGTCATCGGTCCGGTTTTGAAAACTTGAATTTAGTTTAAGAATCATGTTCATCTTTTGCTAGGTAAACAAATCAGTTGATTTTTATGTCGAATCAAGTTTCAAAATATTTTTTGAAAGTAAACTTGATATAAGTTCGAATTGAGTTTTAAACTTTAAATTTTGATCTATTATTTTGTTGAATTGCACCTTTATGAATCTATTCATAAGCAAATATTGTCTTGCTCAACTCCCAGCTACTCCATGACACCCACCGTCAAAGTCCCCGCAAAGCTAACTCTCCTAGCCGAAAACCTCCTTCGAACTCCCATCTACTGCCTTGTTGCGCTTGTCCCCGGGTAGGGTGTAAATGAGATATTAGCGTTCGCAAGTTATTCGAGTTCGACTTGAAAAAAAAACAAATTCGATTCGATAATTATCGAGTTGAGCTTAAACGCAAACTATCGGTTGAGTTAAATCTGAACTTAGTAGTACTTGACTCAAACAACTTATAATCTATATCAATCTTTTCATATTTTTATAATATTAAATTATATTATTGTTCTTATATATATTATTAATATTAAGTTTAATTATTAAGCCCACGCTTGAGTGCAAAAATTAGTAAACGAACATAATCAACTTAAACTTAAAAATAAACTTTTGATCAAATTTAAATCAAATATTGAACTTTAAATTTTAAGTCATTATTTAGGTTTGATTCGGCTTGATTACATCTTTAACTTTGAGTTCTCTCACCAGACCACAATCATGCCTTTTACTCAAAAGATATCATTCTTTTGCGTCATATGTCTAATTATGATTTTAATTCTACTATAATGTTAAAATTAAAATTTAATCCTTTAATTTTTATAATATTCTTAACAAATATAAATTAATAACACCATTAATTGCTACCAAAGTGATGATGTAAAATTTTGTTTTTATTTATTATTATTCTATCACGTACATAAAATTAAGTAAAAATCTAGCCAATTATATTCATTAATTCTCAATCAAATATTTGAAGTTTGAAGTTTTTTTAAAATCCCATGCAATTATTTAACACATAAAGAAATTTAATTATATCGAATTGATTTAAAAAAATAAAAAAATTTGTAGAATATAAAGGAGCCCTAATAATAACAAAAACTTTTTATACAAACATAATTAATATTACAAAAGGACCAAAAAAAAGAAAATAAATAAATAAATTGAATTTCACACTACCTATTCAAGAAACAAATTCTGTGTTTCTCTTTTTCTGCCATTGAGTTTGCAAATCTGTGTTTCTTTTTTTTTTCTATTTTACAAGTGTGTTTGCTTGTTTCAAATTGTTTACAACTGAGCTTGAGATGAGCCCTGCTTGAGTTTCTAGCCTAAAGAAAATAAAAAAGAAACTTGTTGGAGCTTGGAGTCACTATCAGGTTCGACTTTTATGATTTTTCCCTCCGGCTGTTTTCCGACGGCTCCGCTTGTCGTCGTCGAAGTCCAATTGTAAGTCTTCCAATTTTGTCTACAGAAACCGTTGAAGAATTAGAAAATCTCAAACTGCTAATCATTTCAAGCTATACATCATATATATGTAAGCACACCATTGATAAACCATAGTTTTATAATCAATTTAGCTTTGACCTACATGTAGATGTAGATCGAGTTGGATTTAGGTTTGATCAATCAAGCTCGGGTTAATTTAAAATATTTTGGTCATTTCGTTTTCTGGGGTCAATTTTGAGTTCAAGTTATTTCGGATTTAGGTTCCGGATCCAATCATTACGAGCTTAAATTATTTTGGATTCTAATTACTTTAGGTTTGAGTTATTCTGGGTTTAAGTTATTTTAAATATAGGGAGTTGACTTTTATGATCAAATCTGAAAAGGGTTTTGAAGATTTACCAGTTTGCCTTGTTGTTTTAACCTGGAAGATTGACCAGACAAGATCTGCCACATTTCGACCCATTTAGTCTGCCCCAAGTCAGTGCAATTTTGCCAATAATACAAAGCAAAATCCCATGCTCTAGCCCTCCATTCTTCCACTTTACGCTCCATTTCTGTTTCATGTCTCGCCATGAATGGCCTCAACAATGTGTCGTACACATAACCAGTTCCCTTCATCACCAACACCAAATACCTTCTTGTTAAGTTCCAAGTTTTGCAGAAAATGAGAAGGAAAAGTCCTTACGTTTTGATTTAGTCAAAACATGACACCATTAATATGCATTGACAAATTTTGATAAAACATTAATGGTGCTGATAATTAAGCTCCGATATTTAAATAGAAAAACCCGAACTAAATCTCAAATTTTGTCAAAACACAAATTTTGTCAAAACACGTATACTTTGCAGCATATTATGAGCTTTTGATATTTACCTTGGTTTTAGGGTACCATAGGTAGATTAAGAGTGCCAGCTTCAGCTCATCATAGATAGGTAACCTTGAAAACAGTAAACTGTAACATCAGTAATCCACACAAAAAATCATATAAAAATAGCCTTATTAATCCATGTATTCGTATTATATTCGTCTATGGTGTCATAATTTATATATATATATATATATATATATATAACAGTTTAGAAGGCTCTGTATACCATGAAAACACTGTGTCACCAATACTCTCAAATACGGTCAAAAGCGCCACCACGATCCTGCAAAAAATGGTAAAACTGTCATATAATCCTTTCAAATTTTGTGAAATTTCAAACTAACACAACGGTAAAATCGCACTTTGACCCTTCCCTAAAATTTATAGTTCAAACAATTTTCTAGCTTTCCTGACAAAAAAAACAAACAATTTTCTAGCCAAGTTTGACTAATTCAAAAGCTTAATCACAATTAAATTAAAATGTTTTTAATTTGGAAAGACCAGAACCCAAGGTTGAATTACTCAAGATTAGAAGGATCAAAACAATCATAAAGAAACAAATAAGAATAAGAATAAGAATAATACATTGACCAAATGCTGTGCATCAATGATAAAAGGGTTAAAATACTTGGGAGGTCCCCGTATTATAAAAATTGGATCAAATTAATCCCTCTGGATCAATTTAGTCCAAATAAGGCCAAACTGTATCATAGCTAACATTTACTATATAAAAATATCTTAAAATTTATTTTTTCAATCGTAATTCAATTTCAAATGTTTTAAAATATTCACTATGTTAAAAAGTATATGTTAACTCTATTCCAACTTGACCTTATTTGATTCATTTTAATAGTATAGTGAATAAATTAATCCATTTTATAGTAGAATGACTAATTTGATCATTTCTCAATAATAGAGGGACCTCTTAGGCAAATAACTAAAAAATTGCAAGAAAATGTGAAAGGCAAAGACTTGTTTCTATACCAATATTGACACCAAAATCTGAGTTCTTCAATTGAAACCTTGTTCTTCTCCACTGTTTTAAAGCATTCAATAGCTGGAAATCCATATCCAAGAACCAACCTGAAACACCCCAAAATCAACATAAATTACAAATGATCAACAAAAACCCAGAAATCAAAACTAAACTAAACTTTAATTATAGTTTAAAAACCAATGAAAATTAAAATAAAACCAAAAAAAAAAAGGTGACTTACACAAGCACTCTAGTAACGAATTCACCCAACATTTCTTCTTTCCTTCTTAAAATTTTCCTGGAAAAATAAACCAATAATATTTCATAAAAAAGAAGCCAAACCCAGATTTCCAAACCTGTTGAAACAGATGGTAAGCTAAATAAATAAATAAATGAATGAAGTACCTTGATCTATGGTAGCTTTAAAGTACCCAAAAACACTGCAAAAAGAAAGAATGGAGCAGAAGAAAAAGAGAAACAAATTGACGAAAAAGCAATGATTGTCAAGATTCCTTTGAATGAAAATTTGGGATAAAATTGAAAAAGCTAAAAGAAACTGTGGGATTAAATTAAAAATGATGAGATGTATTTGATTCGTGCAAGGAAAATGTGTTTGAGTGACCGACAGAGAAAGAAAAAAAGCAAAGAGTAAGGGGTTTTTCTTTTGGGATGGATGAAACTTGAGATCAAAGGAAAATATGTTTGGCATCATTGTTCATATAAATATAGTTTATATGTTATTATTATCTGTACCTGTTATAATAAATACAAACTATGGGATTCATTTTTTTTTGTTTTTGGGTTAATTGCATTGGGGTCTTGAATTATGGGTCAAATTATAATTTGGTCCTAAAATTTTAGAATGTTTCAATTAAGTCTCAAAGTATCAATATTGTATCAATCAAGTCCTTTTTTTTAGCTTAACCATTAGTTTGGGCATTTAATATTAGTTCAAATTTGATGTGGAGTGTATTAAAACGTGGATCAAATTGCAAACAAGCGTATACCTATTATCTGGATAAGTCAGATCTGACGTGTCAAAAAATAGTTTTAATTGTCAATAAATGTATTAAATATATAAATTTTAATGGTTCGCTTCATGTCCAAATCAACATTTAACTACTAAATTGAGGACTAGGCTGACAAAAGGACTTGAATGACATAATATTGATATATTAAAAGATTTGTTAGAATATTTTAAAGTTTAAGGACCAACATATAATACACAATAATTTTGGGATCTTTGGTGCAAATTAACCTTTTTAAAAATAAAATAAACTCTACTCTAAAACTTTGAAATCAAATTGAAATCTATATATACATTGTATAAGCACAAACTATTTGATTTGGGGATTATTTCATAAGAAATCCTCACATTATGACCCATATTTTGAATTTTCTCTCAAACTTAAATATGTTCTAATTAAATCCTCAAAGTATTAGTATTGTATTGATCAAGTTCTTTTATCAGTATAGCTATTAGCTTGGAAGTTTAATGCCCGTTCCAATATGACATGGAACACATATAACACATGAATTAAATTGTAAACAGACATATATTTTTATTGCATTAACAATTTGGACGTGACGTGTTAAAAAACCATAGTATCGTTAAATTTTTTTTTTTAAATAATGCCAATCTAAACTTTCAATGAGATAGGTTTACATGTTCAAAATTCGATCTACGTATTTTAAATATGTTTTAAGTTAGATTTTAACCAACATGTTAACACCTCAGCTTACGAAATGACTCAATTAATACAATATTGATACCTTAAGGACTTAATTAAAATATTTTAAAGTTTGGAAACCAATTTAAAATTTGTGCCATGGTGTGGGGATATTGTAAAATTAACCCTTTTGAAATTAATCTAGAAGATGAATTTGAAAGGTGAGTCGTATCACGGTGTATTTCTCAATAATATTTAAAAAAGTAATATCGTACTCACTACGTTATATTATATTTCGCCATTTATGCCACTTTTGCCCTCACTTTTAATGTAAATATTTTTTTTATAAAAAATAATAATAATTAAAATATATTTTATAGATTTAAAAAAAAATACAAATTATAATATAAGATTCTTCATTGAATTAATGCATCAAATAGTTGTCACATGATTGGTAAACGATTTCTAAATTCTCTATTATTATTATTCAAAATAAAAAAATTAAATTTATTAATATTTGAATCTTAAATTATATTATTAATATAAAATTAGTATTTGGATGAACAAAATTCCAATTTTATTCAATTTTGTTTTTTATATAAATATGAAAATTTTATCAAACTTAAATCAAGTTCTAATTTCAAATAATAAACAAATAAATAATTTTCAAAAATGGAAAAAATGATTTCGTGTAATGTTAAAAAAGTTCACATTTTTTTCCCATTTTTTAAATCTTTAATAAATTCGGTGCATGTCATACATGTGACAGACTTGTATTTTATTTTAGTATATATATATATTTTTATTTCAAATTAATTTTGAGATTTTTAATTTATTAAATTAAAAAAAAAATTTGAGATCAAGTTTCCAATTGATAGTTATAATCAAAATTGTTGAAAAAAAATTATTATTTTTATTTATTTAATTATTTAGAAAAACGGCATTAATATTATTGTTAAGGTAAGAGTATATGGGTTCAAGTGCACGCTAAAGCGCGTTTATTCTCTTAATTAAGAGTTGGGGTTGTGTGAAACACCCCACACCCGGCCCACGAGCTTGAACCGGATCTGGTATGTTCCTTAAATAAATCGGTTTTCAATGTTCTAAATGACTTAGAGAAAATTTGTGTAATTTTAAAAAAATGTTTTGGGTTGGGCTTAATTTGAAACCTATTTAATAAATTCTGGAAATCCAACTTAAATAAGGTGACAAAATAATTTTTGGGTTTATTATTTTAAAAGAAATAAATTTACTTATCTTTAATCAAACATAATTTGTATCATATTCAAATAAAAATAAACAGAATAAAGAAAATCCAACTGGGCCTTATGGCCTTATTACATCATTCAAACCCAAAATAAAGTACTAGAATTTCATAACGCCCAAATTCCAAATAATTCCTTCAAGCGATGCATGGCCACCATTAGCTCCTCGCCGACCCGGTCCATTATCGCTCATCACCTAAAAAATAATTCCCCATCGAGGTGAGTCTACTGCACTCAATGTGTATATAGTACTAATTTCCAACAAATCGTGCATACAAGTCATATCAATATCATGTTCATACAAAATAAAGGATGATGCAACCCAAACCCAAACCTATTTGTCCAAATTACTACACACCACCCGTACTAACCTCAGACACCGCGGGGACTACTAAGTCGACCCTCCACCCGCTACACACCATCGAAGCGCGCCGGCTGCAATGACGCGTGCTCATCGCCCACTTATGTTGTGTCATTAGACACTCAGATTCACTGGATGTAACCGGTTACCACTTTTCACTTTATGTGACCGTAGTCACCACTTTACGTTGGTGAGACCGTAGTCATCACCTTCACTTTTTTCCTCCACAAATATCCTGAATGCCCCAATTATTTTATAACATATTTCACATACTAAATTTTCATTCATGTTACTAATCACATGTTCAAAATATATCACATTCACAATCCTATCAAAAGTAGGAAACGTGCTGATACTCCTTACCACATTTGTGGTGCTTAGCCACATTCACATACTTATTACATATTTATATATTTAATGATTGCCATGCAATTGATTGAAAGTTAGTAAGAGTACACACCTTTTTCGCTTAATAGTTTCCGTGAATTCTCGTAGAGCGATCTACCGATCTAGATCTTTCACTCCTATATTCGGCCATTAATTAAAACATATAAATAAACCTATTTGGTCTTAAAACCAAATCCTACTAGAAGTAGAATTACTTACCTAGTTGCCGAATTGATTTAATCAAGTCCCAACAGCTTGCTAGAATTCCTCTTCCTTGAAATCGGCTAATACTAGGTATGTAACCAAGTCGCTTTTTCGGTTTTTGAAATAATGGAAAACACTTAAACAATTTATGCCTTGGCCGAATATCCCTTACCTTATGATGGGATTCCAAATTTGAAGAGGATTCCTTTATAAGCTCATTGAAATCCTATAACTTCGTGTTAGATTAGATCTAACTTTGAAAACGTGAATCATAATCTTTAACCGCATATTTATATTTATAATCCTTACCTTAGATCCTTAGATTTCTCGAAAAATCCCTTTGATGTTGTGGATGATTGCCTCTTTCTTAGAATCCACAAAGATTCAAATTAACAAAGAGAAACGGAGAAGAAAATAGAAGAAAAAGAGAGGATTTTTGCTTAATGAAAATTCGCAGAGAGGGTTTTGCCTAGGAGAATTTCTGAGAGAGGAAGAGGAGCAAATGTTGATGAGTAGCCCTCCTGTCCTCCTTTTATAGCCAAAGTTATCACCTAGGAGTCCTTTACTTGGCCACCACTCCTTTTTTGATAATATTATCTCTTTTATTTAAAAGATAAAAGCCTTTAATCCATCAATTATCTCCTCAATTATCTCATTAGTAAATAATCCTTTATTTATCTCTTATTATTCACATATTTATGTGAATAAAACTCCTTTATTTATCTCTTATTATTCACATATTTATGTGAATAAAACTCTTTATTTATCTCTTATTATTCACATATTTATGTGAATAAAACTCCTTTATTTATCTCTTATTATTCACATATTTATGTGAATAAAACTCCTTTATTTATCTCGTATTATTCACATATTTATGTGAATAAAACTCCTTTATTTCTCTCATATATCCAAGTTTCCCGAAATGTTCAAGTTTCCATTTTTGGATCATTTCCAAAAATGTTTAGGTTTCCAAAATGTCTAAGTTTCCAAAAATGTCCATTTCCATTTCCATTTTCATTTCCATCTCCATTTTCATTTCCATTTTCATTTTCATTTCCACTTTCATTCATTTCTAGGTTTCCAAAAGTATCAAAAATTTATTCATAAAACTTAAGACTTGTCATTTCATACAATTGATCTGAAAAATGCATAGGCCCTTCCTAGGATGTTACGCTTCTACCCCTAAAAAAAAATTTCGTCCTCGAAATTTCCTAACTAAACAATTGAGGGTATTCTTTGTCGCATTGTCTCTTCTCGGCTCCCACGAAGCTTCTTCCGATCCATGATTGCGCCATAACACCTTGACTAAAGGAATGACTTCCTTCGTAGTACTTTCACATCACGCCCAAGATCCGAATCGGTTCTTCCTCGTAGGATAAGTCCGGCCTTAGCTCCACTTCTTCAACAGATACCACATGCAACGGATCCGATCGATAGCGACGTAGCATGGATACATGAAATACGCCGTGCATCCGCTTCACCTCGTGGCAACTCTAATTGGTATGCCATCGCCCAATTCGCTTCAATACTTGATAAGGCCCTATAAACCTTGGGCTTAACTTCCTTTTCGACCAACCTCATTACCTTCTTCCAAGGTGAGACCTTTAGAAACACTTGGTCTCCTATTTCAAACTCAATTTCTTTCCTCTTAAGGTCTCATGCGTCGACTTCGTCTTCATCGAAGCTTCTTTCAACCGTGCTCCGAATTAATTCCACCTTCTCCTCGCCCGCCACTAACTCGGACCCAAAACGCGCGCGTTCTCCTAACTCGTCCAACAAGTTGGTGTTCTACATTTCTTCCATACAACGCTCGTATGGTGCCATCCGAATGCTTGCACGATAGCTGTTGTTATAGGCGAACTCACTAGAGGCAAGTAATCTTCCCAACTTCCTCGAAAGTCCATCACACACCTCTTAGCATATCTTCCAACACTTGTATAACCTGTTCGCATCGCCTGCCCGATTGTGGATGAAAAGCCGTAGTGAAGTCTAGCTTAGTGCCTAATGCTTGATGAAGTGCTTTCCAAAATCGAGACGTAAACCTTGGGTCTCTATCGTAGATGATCGACATCGGTACCCGTGTAGCCTCACGATCTCCGCCACATATAACTTGACTAACTTTTGAAGGGAATAGTCGATCCTCACAGGGATAAAATGTGCGGACTTGGTCAAACGGTCCACTATCACCCATACCGAGTCCTTCTTAGTGGGCGTAAGGGAAGCCCACTAACTAAGTCCATGGTAATTCTTTCCCACTTCCATTGGGGAATCTCAATTGGTTGAAGCAATCCCGATGGGACTTGGTGTTCAATTTCTTTACTTGTCGACATGTCAAACATTTCCCACAAATTCGATTACCTCTCGCTTGTGTCCGACCACTAAAATTGTTCCCTTAGATCTCTATACACCTTGATGCCTCCGGATGCATAGCATAAGGACTACCATGCGCTTCCCGAAGAATCCTTTGTCTCAACTCCTTATCCCCGGCATACAAACCTTTTCCTTGTAGCACAAGACTCCTTCATCATTGACGCCATAATCCTTTAATCCTCCTTGCCGCATTTTGCTGTAACTTAGTACTTAAGTCCTTATCCGCCAACCGTCCCTCTTTCACCTCCTTCACCAGTTTGGCTTGACTTGTAACTCGCCAACAAAGCTTCCGCCTTCATACAAACTTAAGTGAGCGAACAAAGCCCTTAAATCCGACACAACCTTCCTACTTAGGCGTCGGCTACCACATTCGCCTTACCCGATGGTATTCTATCGAATACCATAATCTTTCAATAACTCCACCCACCTTCGTTGCCTCAAGTTCAACTCCTTCCGAGTCAACAAATACTTAAGGCTTTTGTGGTCCGTGTAAATTCTTCGACCTTTCTCCATAAAGGTAGTGCCTCCAAACTTTGAGGGCGAAAACCACCGCCATGAAGTTCCAAGTCATGAGTTGGGTAGTTCACCTCATGCGCCTTAATCACGAGAGATGCATAAGCGACTACCTTTCCTTTTCTTGCATTAGCACACAGCCTAACCTCGTAATGCGAAGCATCACAATATACTACGAAGTCCTTACCCGCCTCATTGAATTAACACCGGAGCTTCACAAGACCTTTTAAGCTTTTCAAGCTCTCCTGTTGCTTATCCGTCCACACAAACGGTACTTCCTTCCTTAGTAACTTTGTCAAAGGTGCGGCTATCGACGAGAATCCTTCCACGAACCTTCAGTAATAGCCGCCAAGCCTAAGAAACTTCGATTTCACCCACCGACCTAGGTGGTTTCCAATCCAACACTCGCTTCGATCTTCCTAGGATCCACTTTATTCCTTCATGCGGATACCACATGTCCTAGGAACGCCACTTCCTTTGAGCCAAAATTCGCACTTGCTGAATTTGGCATAAAGCTTCTTTTCCTTAACACTTCTAACACAACTCGGAGATGCTCATCGTGCTCCTCCTCCGTCTTGGAATACACCAAAATGTCGTCGATGAACACCACGACGAATCTATCCAAGTAGGGTTGGAAAACCCTATTCATCATATCCATGAACGCGCGGCGGTGCGTTCGTCAACCCAAACGGCATCACCACAAATTCAAAATGACCGCATTCTTGTCCTAAAAGCGGTCTTATGAATATCACCCTCCTTCACTTTCGGGCTTGATGATACCCCGACCTTAAGTCGATCTTTGAGAACACAAATGCCCCTTTTCGGTTGGTCGAACAAGTCATCTATCCTTGGCAAAGGATACTTGTTCTTGATGGTCGATTTGTTCAATCGACGATAATCTATGCACATCCGCATAGTTCCATCCTTCTTCTTCACAAAGAGAACCGGTGCTCCCCACGAGACACACCGGGTCGAATGAACCCACGATCCAACAACTCTTGGATTTGAGCCTTGAGCTCCACTAACTCCTTTGGTGCCATTCGGTAGGGAGCGATTGACACGGAGTCTGCTCTGGTAGCAAATCTATTCCAAATTCCACTTCTCTATCCGGGGGTATTCCTGCAACTCCTCCGGAAATACATCCTCAAAATCCCTTACTGCTCTAACTCCCTTGACACCTTCCTCTTCTCCTCTTAACGCACTCACGAAGGCTAAGAATGCCTTACATCCTTTCTTAACCATTTTCTCGGCTTCTTCAAAGGTCGAAACTACGTTAGACAAGTAGTTCCTCCTTTCTCCGATCATCACTACTACCTCATCTTCCGGGTTCTTAGTTCCATACGCTTAGCCGCACAATCCAACACGGCTCGATGCTCTACTAGCCAATCCATTCCAAGTATAAGCTCAAACTCTCCGAAGGGTAATTCCATTAAGTCACCCCGAAAGTTCCTCCTCCCGAATCTCTGTGGGGTACATTCCGAAAGATCCTATCTATCCTCACCGCTTGGCCTAAAGGGCTTACTACGCTTATCCGCCTATCGTAAAGTTCAGAGTCTAGGCCTAGTGTTTCAACCACACTATATGCCACATAGGAATGAGTTGAGCCCACATCAATAAGAGCAAAATAGGGTTTGTCGTGAATAAAGAACGCACGGTATAACATCCGCGCGTCTCCCTCTTCCTCCGGCGAACCGCGTAAACCAAACCCGGTTGCCTTGCTTCGGCGTTAGCACACCTCGCCCCCTGAGCTCCACGGCCTCTGCCACTACCTCTCCGTTGGTCGACCCACGACCTCTTTGAGGTCGCTGTCCGCCTCTACCACTGGTTAGCATTCTCGAGCCTGCCGGGCTCTCATCTAATAGCTTGGGGCAATCCTTAATCATATGGTCCTTGGACCCACACTTGAGACATCGTCCCACCTTTTTCCAACACTCTCCCCGTGCTTCCTTCCACAATGTTCACAAGGGCGAAATTGCCACCAGCACACAAATGTTGACTTTGTGGCTCTGTCAACTCTAGGCCTCTTGTGGCCTTTTCGGATGGCCCAAAACCTCTTTTGGGCTTATTTCATCCACACCGCTTGGTGGCGCCCTTAATTCCTCACCCACTTTAGCCTTTTCCACCAAGGCGCAGAATTCCCGCCTCGATGCGGTGCTATCAAAAGTCTCAAATCGTCCCTAAGTCCGTCCTCAAAACGAACACAGCGTTCATCATGCTCGCCGCCACTACTCCTCGGGCATATCGGCTCAACCTCAAGAATTCCGCTTCATATTCGGTGATGCACTTACTTCCTTGTACCAACCCTGAAAAAGCCTTCCTTTGCTCGCCTATATACCGGTTCCCACATACTTCTTCCGAAATGCTTCCTTAGCATATTCCCAAGTCGATCTTCCGCCGTGGCACCGTCCCGAACGGTTAACCACCATTGATACGCTTCATCGCGTGCGTGCTGCCGCCATCCCTTTCAACTTCTCCTCGGGGTCAAGTCGAGCTCATCCATGATGCGCTCGGTTGCTTCCAACCAAGACTCACCAGATCTTGGTGCTACTCCGATACTCCTCTAAACATTTCACTCCATTAGCACTGAGCCGCTCAGTACGCACTTACGATTTCTGAATTGTTTCTGCACCACCACCAATTCCAAAACTCGCAAAGACACCTGCGACACGGCATCTTCCTCATGCCCCGAGCTCCAACTCAACATTGACACTAGGGGTGATGATGGTGGTGGTATCTCATTGTCGAACCTTGTCCCGATCTAACAGTCATCCTTCCTCTACCTCTTCCACGACGACCACGTCCTCTTGAGCTCATTATCGACGAGATCTGATTAAGGAATTTATGTATTAGTATTCTTGTTTCACTTATTACCCGCGATGATATCTTATGAAGAAGAGTTTAAGAGTGGGTTCTTTCGTATTCATACATGCATACAGCCTTGCATTCATTCATTCATCCATCAACAAATATGAACTTTCGCTCATTCAAAGAAACGTTGTAATTCTTGTTGTTGTTTTCGTTATTTTGCTTTTCCGCTACCTAGGGGCATTTTCGTAATTTTATCCTACAGGTATTTTCGTAAATTTTCAAAAATAAAAAGTTCCTGGTGATTTTGACGAAAGTATTTTGGTACTTCTAAAGTTCCGGGAAATTTTGGAAGAATTTTGAAATCCAGTGGTATTTCTTGTAATTTTTGATCTCGGGGGTATTTTGATAATTTTTCCAAAAATCGTGGTAAATTTGTAAAATTTATTAAGTTAGGATATTTTCCAAGATTGTAAAACATTGAGGGTTCCTTTGAGAGTTACACTTTTCAAAGCAATGATATTGTAAAAATTTTGGAAATCGTGGTCGTTTTGGTAATTTTGTAAGTTAGAGCAATTTTGTAATTTTCCAAAATCAAGATAGTTTGTTATTTTACAAATTAGGGTTTTTTGAACATTTGATAAAGTAATGAAATTTTGTTAAAACTATGGGTGGTTTGGTCATTTTATAAACCAAGGGTTTTTTTTTTTTTTTTTTTTTTTTTTTTTTAGAAAACGGCTAAGTCCCTTTCGGGTTTTATTCTTTGTGTTTAGCCTATGACCGAGCCCTCTTGGTCGTAGTGAACCAAAGCTACGCACTGTGCGTGATTC
The DNA here is from genome assembly GCA_025698515.1 of Gossypium sturtianum. Taxonomy (NCBI): domain Eukaryota; kingdom Viridiplantae; phylum Streptophyta; class Magnoliopsida; order Malvales; family Malvaceae; genus Gossypium; species Gossypium sturtianum. The sequence continues at coordinate 152,533,189 of CM046953.1, forward strand.
GAGTGGAGAGGAGGTGAGTCACGCGGATCGCTTAAATACCAAGCTCCCACCGAAACCATTCCTAGACATGCGCGCACAGGGTTGCCACACCACCGAGCCCTCTCGAGTTAGGGTGAACCGAAGCTACGCGCACTGGTAGGATTCTGCGCGAAGAGGAGGTGAGTCACTAGGGATCGCTTAAATACTGTGCTCTTCCGATCCAATCCTGAGACATGCGTACATACGGGTTGCCACACCCTAGCTTAATAACTTAGTCATAGGTTTGTTAAGTTCATTAAGTCTTATGAGTTTCAAGTGTTTGAGTAGTCTAATCCTGGGTTTCAAGTTCCTATCACACTATTCTACGCTCCATGCCGCTTCTACCCTTTTACAATTCATAATTCACATAATCACACAGATGGTTAAAGGTACTTACACGTGGACTACTGGCTCGGAGACTTAGGTGCCATGCCATAAAACCTGCTTATTTCAAAAAAATTCATTTGGGCTCGAATTGAAAACGTTTTGGGCCTGAGCCCACAGGCCAAGAGTTTTAAAACTGGGCTCTGATACCAACTGAAACACCCCACACCCGGCCCACGAGCTTGAACCGGATCTGGTATGTTCCTTAAATAAATCGGTTTTCAATGTTCTAAACGACTTAGAGAAAATTTGTGTAATTTTAAAAAAATGTTTTGGGTTGGGCTTAATTTGAAACCTATTTAATAAATTCTGGAAATCCAACTTAAATAAGGTGACAAAATAATTTTTGGGTTTATTATTTTAAAAGAAATAAATTTACTTATCTTTAATCAAACATAATTTGTATCATATTCAAATAAAAATAAACAGGAATAAAGAAAATCCAACTGGGCCTTATGGCCTTATTACATCATTCAAACCCAAAATAAAGTACTAGAATTTCATAACGTCCAAATTCCAAATAATTCCTTCAAGCGATGCATGGCCACCTTTAGCTCCTGCCGACCCGGTCCATTACTGCTCATCACCTGAAAAATAATTCCCCATCGGGGTGAGTCTACAGACTCAATGTGTACATAGTACTAATTTCCAACAAATCAGGCATACAAGTCATATCAATATCATGTTCATACAAAATAAAGGATGATGCAACCCAAACTCAAACCTATTTGTCCAGCCGCTACACACCACCCGTACCAACCTGTACACCGCGGGGACTACTAAGTCGACCCTCCACCCGCTACACACCATCGAAGGCGATCAGCAATGACGGCGTGCTCATCGCCCACTTATGTTGTGTCATTAGACACTCGTATTCACTTTGGATGTAACCGGTTACCACTTTTCACTTTATGTGACCGTAGTCACCACTTTACGTTGGTGAGACCGTAGTCATCACCTTCACTTTCTTCTTCCACAAATATCCCGAATGCCCCAATTATTTCATAACATATTTCACATACTAAATTTTCATTCATGTTACTAATCACATGTTCAAAATATATCACATTCACAATCCTATCAAAAGTAGGAAACGTACCTGGGTACTCCTTACCACATTTGTGGTGCTTAGCCACATTCACATACTGTTACATATTTATATATTTAATGATTGCCATGCAATTGATTGAAAGTTAGTAAGAGTACACACCTTTTTCGCTTAATAGTTTCCGTGAATTCCAGTAGAAGCGATCTACCGATCTAGATCTTTCACTCCTATATTCGGCCATTAATTAAAACATATAAATAAACCTATTTGGTCTTAAAACCAAATCCTACTAGAAGTAGAATTACTTACCTAGTTGCCGAATTGATTTAATCAAGTCCCAACAGTTGCTAGAATTCCTCTTCCTTGAAATCGGCTAATACTAGGTATGTAACCAAGTCGGTTTCGGTTTTGAAATAATGGAAAACACTTAAACAATTTATGCCTTGGCCGAATATCCCTTACCTTATGATGGGATTCCAAATCAAGAGGATTCCTTTATAAGCTCGTTGAAATCCTATAACTTCGTGTTAGATTAGATCTAACTTTGAAAACGTGAATCATAATCTTTAACCGCATATTTATATTTATAATCCTTACCTTAGATCCTTAGATTTCCCGAAAATCCCCTTTTGATGTTGTGGATGATTGCCTCTCTTCTTAGAATCCACAAAGATTCAAATTTAACAAAGAGAACGGAGAAGAAAATAGAAGAAAAAGAGAGGATTTTTGCTTAATGAAAATTCGCAGAGAGGGTTTTGCCTAGGAGAATTTCTACAGAGAGGAAGAGGGAGCAAATGTTGATGAGTAGCCCTCCTGTCCTCCTTTTATAGCCAAAGTTATCACCTAGAGTCCTTTACTTGGCCACCACTCCTTTTTTGATAATATTATCTCTTTTATTTAAAAGATAAAAGCCTTTAATCCATCAATTATCTCCTCAATTATCTCATTAGTAAATAATCCTTTATTTATCTCTTATTATTCACATATATATGTGAATAAAACTCCTTTATTTATCTCTTATTATTCACATATTTATGTGAATAAAACTCCTTTATTTATCTCTTATTATTCACATATTTATGTGAATAAAACTCCTTTATTTATCTCTTATTATTCACATATTTATGTGAATAAAACTCCTTTATTTCTCTCATATATCCAAGTTTCCCGAAATGTTCAAGTTTCCATTTTTGGATCATTTCCAAAAATGTTTAGGTTTCCAAAAATGTCCAAGTTTCCAAAAATGTCCATTTCCATTTCCATTTCCATTTCCATCTCCATTTTCATTTCCATTTTCATTTTCATTTCCACTTTCATTCATTTCTAGGTTTCCAAAAGTATAAAAAATTTATTCATAAAACTTAAGACTTGTCATTTCATACAATTGATCTGAAAAATGCATAGGCCCTTCCTAGGATGTTACAGTGGGTAATTCTAAATATTTGTATAAAAAAAATTCAATCGATAAACCCCGTTCTTTATTCTTAAATCACAATCTTCATTATTTTATATCTTAAAATACAAACTCAAAAATTTTAATAATAAAATATTATAATTAAGAGTAATTATTTGATACATAATATGATTGATGTCTCGTTTATTTATATATTTAAATATTTTTAATATTTTATTATATCTATAAGACACGTGTCACAATCTTAATCCATTTATAATTTTATTTTAATTGTTATGAATTAATTTTTAAAATAGAACATGAAATTTCATGATCTTAATATGTAAGCATTTGACTAACCAAAAATACTTGCTTCTAGATTTTATCAAAGCCCCTTGGAATATTATAAATGGACATTTTGTAGTTTCCATGATACTTCATGAATCTTGACAACCTTTTTCTTTTGCACCACTCAAGGTTGGCTTATTGGAATAAACTACAACACTATTTATTACTCTTTTCTTGGTAAAAATATCGAGAATCCCGGTATTTAGGAGTAGATTGTATTTCAACCAATTATTAAAAGAACGGATAAATTAGCTTTTATATATTTTGAAAAATGTAATTTAGCTCATCAGTTAAATGACGATGTGAACATGTTGAAAATTATTTTGTTATGGGTAAACTATAAAACAATCACCTAACCATGGCTTTCGTTCTATTATGGTCACCCGATTATTAATTTTTTCGATTTAGTCGTTATACTTTTCGTAATTAAATATTTTGGTTACTTTGAGCTAATGTGAGTTTTTTTATTAGTCTAGTAACAAAATTAGCTCTCTAATGTTTACACATTCTATCAATTTGATCCTAAATATAGAAAATTCATCAAATTTAGCCCTCAATGTTTACAAAAAAATTTATTTTATTTCTAATTCTAAAAAATTAATAAATTTGGCCCTCAATGTTTACAAAATCTATCAATTTAGTCCTAACTTTGAAAATAAAAAAAAACAATCATTTTTAGCCCTGTATAACCCATCGACTAACCTATGTGAGATATTAAAATAAGAAAAAAAGTACCCTATTTCAAGTCACTTGCAAAGAACTCTAAAAAATTGGGATAAACACACACAAAAATTAAGATCCAAAAGAAAATAAAGGCATTAAAAACGTTATCTATTTGGGCAGTAATGCAACCAATTATTCCAGATAGGTTCCAAATTAATTGGTTTGGTCTAGTGTGAAGCCTAAATTATAGTAAAAGAAATTGTTGCAAGTGATGTAAAAGAGAATGCTCTTTTTCTTATTTTAATATCTCACACAGGTTAGTCAATGGGTTATAAAGGGCAAAAAATGATTTTTTTAAATATTCTTTTTAATTTTGAGTTAGGACTTAATTGACAGATTTTCCAAATGGGGCCAAATTTGTTGAATTTTTTAGAATTAGAAATAAAACAATAAATTTTGTAAACATTGATGGCTAAATGTGTTGAATTTTTTTTATATTTAGGATCATATTAATAGAATGTGTAAACATTAGAGGGTTAATTTTGTTACTAGACCAATAAAAAAAGCCCTCAAATGTTTAGTGATTAAATATAACGAAATAGAATGAAAAGCATAGTTGGGTGACCATTTTTATAGCTTACCCATAAAAAAATTTCAGCATGTCCATGTCATCATTTAAACAAAGGGGCTAATTTGCACGTTTTGAAATGTATAAGAGCCAATTTACCTATTTCTTCAGTAAAGGGTTGAAATGCAATCCACCCGAAGTGTAAGAGCTTCCTTGATATTTTTACCTTTTTTTTCTCTTTTAAATTAATAATATTACCTTATCTATTATTAATAACATTTTTAATTAATTTTAATATGATGAGTCATATTAACTCAATTTATAAATAAAAAAATTAAATAAATTTTTTTGAAGAAAAATAAATTCCTTACAAAAAGATCTATTTACCTTCTTCTTGTGTAGACGATAGACAAGGGCGAAGCTGAAAACATTATAATTAATGGAAGACCAAAATTAAATTATAAATTTTTAGAGGTTAAAAATGTAATTTGACTATCGTATTAATTTATAAATTTATAATTTATGAAGGGACTAAACATTAATTTTATCATTTTTATGAACCCAACACTTTTCTCTGCAATTTGGTGCCACCCCTAGAGGTAAACTTGTTCACGAGTCAATTTGTATCTTTTTATTGTTTAAAGTATATTAAAATATTAAAAATGCACATAAATATATATAATTTTAAATAAATAATAATAAATAAAAAATGAGTAAATTATTTCGATAGACACTTCAAATAAGAGTCATTTCTATTTTGATCACAAAAAATATATTTTTATTAATTGATCACTCTACCGTTAAATGGTAACAAAATGCTAACTATACATTTTCATATTTTTAGGTGATCAAAATAGAAACGATCATTGTTTAGAGTAATTAACAGGATAATTTACTTAATTTTAAATAAAAAATTTTACATTATTTTCATGAAAATACACAATCAATATTTCGTTATCATTTAACAATAAAAGTCGGAATAAATAAGAGAATAACGAATATTTTACCATATAGTAATTCAAGTCGAATTCGAATATAATTTTTTTTATGTAAAAAATAATATAATAATTTTAACTTTGAATAATTGGATGGTTGTGGTAGGTCAACATCTTTAACCAACCAATGAAAATAATAAATAGAATAAAGTTTAGTTTGTGGTCAATGTGTATTATTTTATAGCATGAAGATCCAAATACCAAAGTCTTGATGAATTTTATTATAAGCACAAAATTTCATAGAGTTGGTCTAAAATAAAGCATAGCTTTTGGTTGGGAGTAGTTTAACTTTAAAACTTGGACTCTTCCATGCTTATTCCATATGTCAATCATCACCATTATTTACATTCTTAAACCATATTTGGGTTTCATTTTTATTAAAAATAATATAAAATTCACACATGGATCTAAATAATTATAGAATTATTACCCTTTGCATGTTTATATGTGAAATCAATTATTATAAGATAAAATCGAACATAATCTAGATTAGAATAATGTTCGACATGATGTACACGTAATTTATGTAATTTATATAAGGTGAAAAATTCGAACTTGTAAATACAACTTACATTTCATCGGTAAAAATAAAAATTATATTCATCATCAAATGATAATAATGAATAACAATGATTGTAAATTTTCATAACTAAATTGACAAAATTTAACCAAATTTTAATACATATATACATATTACTTTTTAAATATATTTATAATGTACAATAAATATATTTAATTTTAACCTAAACTCGAACCAAATTCTATTCATATCGCATTGCATATGCTTGGAAGGAAACAAGAAAAAAAAAAATTAACCGACTTATCCGTTAAACTAATTAATGTTAAGTTAATTCGGTTAGATCAATTCAGACATTAATCGAACAATTATTTGATTAAAGTGTTGACTTCATATAAAATAATATCATGTTTGACTCCCCATATTGGGTTGGACTATATAATAAGAGTCAATGAGCTCACTTTAAATCATAGCCCAATTAAATCAAAAGGTCCAATGGACCCCTTCAAGTAGACCCCAAAACTCTTCTTGATTTAAGAGTTTCTTCTTAAAATATTGTATTTTTAGTTATTATATATTTGTTGAGGATTGAGAAATTTAATTTATATAATTATTTTTTAAATATTAATCTTTTTATCATATCTACTCTTTTTTTATATAATGCTTAGAACTACTCATAGTCCCTCCCAACCCTTTAATAGGAAGATAATGCATTTCAGTGAACTCGAACTCATGTCCTCCTGCACTAGTAACAATGCCTATCGAACTAAAATTCAATAATAATATCTAAAAAAGTTTTAGGTCGAAAAGAATCAACTTTGAATTCTAAATTTATTATATCAACATAATTAAGGAAAAAAATGATCATGCACTAACATCTTATAATTTTAAGAAGTTTTAAGCAATGATGTTTGAATTGAATTAGACTGGTATTGATTTAAAAATAATATTAAATTGATTAAATCAGGAATCGATGCAAACCGGTTAAACTAACAGAGGAACTATTTTTTTAAATATTTTATAATTGAATAAGTTAAACCGCTCGAATTGGCGAACCGGTGGTTAGATTGATTCAACCGTTGGTTCTAAGTAAATGTTTTCTAACTTAGACTTGTTTGGAGTAGTGATTAAGACTCTTGTCTGACAATTAGATGACACAAATTCAAACCCTATCATCCATTTTCTCTTTTCCCCGATACTGTAATGATAAAAAAAAGTAAATGATTCCTAAAATAGTAATAAAAAGTATATATTTGAAATTGTATTTAATTCACATAATCACTTACGCACACCAATTCGATTCAAAAAATGAGAACAAACAAAGATCTTGACCCCCTTTAGTCATCATAAATTAAAAGAACAAAACTAAAATTATAGTTTAACCCCTCAAAATTTATAAATTAATCCAGAACTTTAGCATAAAATTTCTAATTTCACCCCATTTTAACTTCTAAGATTATACTCGAGATAATAGACGCGATATGAATCAATTGAATTAAATTTAGGATAAAAATACAATGGACCCTTGCTTTTTAAGCACCACACTTTTTCCCTTTCATGAAATGGGAAACAGAGAGACATTCTCCTTTTAAACAACTAAAGAATATCTGTATTTCTTGTTTTTTCTCACAACATTTTGTCCCAATTTTGAATTTAGACAAAATAAATAAACCCCTGAAAATTATGAATTAGCCCCACACTTTTATTTTTGTTTTTGTTTTCCTTTTCTTCTACTTTTTTCAGAAAAAAAAAAAAAGTAGATTAACTTTTTAATTCACTTTACCTGTGAATCATTTTGTAAAGTTATTAGAAAGCTGAGTTACAACCTGGAAAAGGATTTGTTTCCATTCAGAAATTTGAATTTTATTTTACATATTATTTAATATACACAAAAAAATTAATAAATAAGTTTTTTTTTTTAAATTTGAATATAAATTTTTAAAAATCCGAATCAACAAATGTAATTTTATCTTGTATTAACTTATAGTTTCATCATTTTTTGAAATATCTAAATAGAAATTTTTTCGTTTGGGGAAGTCAAAGTATAATTTTACTATATATTAATATCTAATTTTATCATTTATAATAGGACCGGGAAGATAAATTTCCATTTGGAGGCACAACCCTTATTTACCCTCCGCTAAATTCTCCTCCATTACAAAGTACAATCAAAACTAATAAAAGGAATATAATCAAATATAGTTTCTCAATATATCTACTGGAACGAATCTAATAACTAATCACCTGAATTTGATAGATTCATTTAGGCAATAAATGCAGGCCACAAATTTTAAAGCTAGTTCGTACTCATGGTAAGAGACTTTTACCATCTCATATATGATTTTTCTTAAAAATAAAAAAAAAATTAGATTATTAAATTTAAAATGTTTAATTAATTAATTAATTAATTAGATGGTAGGATTTTAGGGCAAAGCCAAAATCCTGGCTGGAATTGTACCCATCAGATAATAATGACTATCCAATTGGAAATCAACGGCTGTGATCTCTCTCCATCACATGTCAGCAGCATGATCAGGTGAAATAAATCCAATAGGGTCAGCCATAGCCCCACACGTGTACGTTAGTGATTTGCTTTTCACGTTACCTGGAACTTTTTTTTTATGAAATTACAGAAAGGGTCTATTATGAATTTTAATTAATTCGTATTATGAGAGAAAAATATATATTTATTACAAAGGAAATGTAAATATATATTTGCATTTATTTTAATTTATTAATATTATTTAAGAATACATAAGTCGATCGAGTCTTAACTCGATTAACATCGACGTTGTTGCCAATGCAAGATGACGTGAGTTCGAACATTTTATCAAATAACTTCTCATTATTGAGGTCGAGATCATTAAGGACCTAAATGACATGGATTCAAATTTTGTACCCTCTCATGTTATATTGATAAAAGAAAATAATTTTTCATTAACAAAAATAAATTATCCAATATATTTCAAAAAATAAAAATTTATATAAGAAATATTATATGGTGACAAAATACTAATTTATACCTCTATTTTTATTAGCAAAATGATATATATATATTTAAAAAGAATATTAAAAAATTCCAAAAATATATAATAAAATTTTAAAATGGTAAAAAAATATTAAATGCATGCAATAATCCTTCTATTAATTACACACACGCTAGCATGTAAATTTGTGTAGGAAACCTGTTTGGCAACCAAGAAAGAGATGGAAAATGAATTAACAAAGAACTTGAACCAAAAAATAAATAAAGTGCACTATATTCATTTCTGCAAATTAGTGGTATATAAACAATATTAAAAATATTTAAACAAAAAAAAAACCCAAAGAAAAGAGGAGAAAATCTAACTTAAACAAGAAGAAACGCCATCATCATCTTCAATGATCTTCTTCTTCTCTGTTAAACAATGGTTACTATTATTATCATTATTATTATTTCCATTACCTTTTAATGAAGACTCACATTGAGTTACCATTAAAGTATCTTCATAACAAGAACACGACGATAAAGAAGACGATGAAGAATTACAAAACGACAATGGTGAACTAGGTGTTAAGGACGAACCGGCATCAACAAGCTTCATCTTCTTCTTCAAAAGCAAATCAATGAAAGCACCAAGAATATATCCATGGCTACTTTCACCATTAGCTTTTAAATACCAACCCAAAAGCTCTTCAAGGCTTTCCCAGTCTTTTAATCCATGACTTTCCACCATTGCTTCCATGGAATCTCTAAAATCAACAAAAGGGTCCATTGATTCCATTGATAAAACGGTTGCTTCTTTGTATGGTGACTCAGTTTCTGACTCAGTCCCTAACTTAGGTTCACTTGGCTCGTAAAACAACCTCTCGGATCTTAACCTTACACCTTGAATGACTGTTTCAACTGAGTCGACTCCAACAGTACCAGCTCCGGTTCTTGACTCATCTGAGGCTGTTGAGAAACTTGGTGACTCGGATGAGTTTGAGAACCATGACTCGGGCGTTTCGTCGGTTCGGAAAGAGTGAGTTTTGGGTTGGTGACATGAAGGCCATGGCCACGAAGGTTTTGAATGTCTGCCATTGTTGTTGTGCTTGGAGAAGAAAGGGAGCTTTGGTTTGTTCCCCATGTGAAAAGGTTTATGGTATATTTTGGTTTAGTTTTCACTTACATTTATATGATAAATACAAAACTTTTGGTCCGGTTTTGCATGTTTCAAACGGTTTTTTTTTTATAATTATTATTAATTTCCCACCCATAAATATAAAAATAATGCGTTTTTAACACACTCAAACCGACATCTTCCTATATTGGTTATAATATTCATACTAATCGAGCTAAAACTTAATCCGCTTTTTAAAAGGCTAAATGTTGGAAATTTGAAAGTGATTTTTTTTTGTGGTTATTAATGGATGAGTATTAGTATCAATGTTCCACTAAGTCGAGTCGAGTGATAAGAAGTTAAATGTTGAATTTTTTTTTTAATTGATTGAGCTTTAGATTTTATTTTAGAATAGTCGGAATTCAATAAGGTTACTACAAGAGTGAATTCGAAATTTCTTTTAAGGGATAAAAATTGAATTATAAATTTTTTGTGAGGTTGAAGTATAATTTTATATTGTATTAACATATGATTTTATCACCTTTGAAAGGATTAAATAGAAATATTTTCATTTGGGGAAGGGAGTACAATTTTACCATATAATAACTTTTAATTCTATAATTTATTAGGGACTAGAAGGTAATTTTTTCATTTAGACCCCTCTAAATTCGCCTTTGATATTGAAAGTCTTAAATTAAAAAAGAGTGAGTTCAAGTATCGATTGTTGAGTTGAGTGGTAAGAAAATTTTTGGTTTTATAAATAAAAAAACAAATGTTGGGAGAGCTTTTCATTGTTTGAGCTTCAACTTATGTCGACTCTATAGAATAGTTGGGGTTCAATAAGGCTATTCGATACTAGGGCTCTTAGACTAACAAAAAAGAGAGGATAGGTTTAAATACCATCTATTGGATCGAGTGGTAAAGAAGTCAATGCACTACAAACAAGGTTTCTTTTAAATCTTGTAATGGTAGAAAAGAAATAGAATTAAGAGAACTTTTGACCTAGCTCAACTTTGAAATAATCGGGATTGTATGTGACTACTCGATATATACGAATGGTTTTATATTAAAATGAAAAAAAAGTGAGTCGTTTAATCATGCGTTTAGGGTTTTGATCTCCACTCTTGGAAATGGACATATTTTGTGACTAGTTGTTTATCTCTTCAGGGTGGAGGCAAGAGGAATAGGTAACGGCCTTGACCCAACATGGTAAAATTATCTTTTTAGCCCTAAAAAATAATTTAAAATTTTTTAATAGATACACACAACATTCCTACTATATAAAATTTGACATATTTTTATGTTCTTACTTGTAAGCATTTATGTTAATTTTCTTAAAGATAGCTCAATTTTTGGCTCTTCATTGTTTTCTTTTTGGGATGAAATGCTGTGACTGTTAGGTGTATTAATTATTTCAGCTTCAAAATTTATTGTTTTAGTTGAATTCATTTATTACTACTTTTTTTTTTTTTTGGGTACAAATACCTTTTATTTAATTTATACTGCACGTGGCGTCACTATTTCATACAATCATTTTCCCTAGTTGTTATATTGTTTGCTTAAAAAACACTTCATGATCATCAACCAAAAAAAAAAAAAACACTTCATGGGATAACTTTTAATAAACCTAGGCCTAGCTATGAAAACAATTATATATTTATATTTAATCTCGATTTTTATTCACTTAAAAAGGGAACATTACGATTTTAAACAAAGACGAAGTTAAAAAATTACTTTAAGAGGCTAGAGATGAATCGTAAATTATTGGAAAAGGTAAAGTGTAATTTTTACCATTATACGAACATATAACTTCATAAAAATTTAAGGAGTTAAATGGCAAATCTACCATTTTGATTTAATATATATTATATGGTGACTTTTTTTTTGAACAATGTCATTATAAATTCTGATGATATCTGCTCTTTTTTATACAATACCTAGAACTACCCATAACCCCTCTCCAACTCATAAATAGGAGGATAATGCGCTTCAGCATACTTGTACTTATGTCCTCTTGCATTGACAACAATACTCATAGCAATCGAGTTATGACTCAATCGGCTTTATATATTGACTTTTAATAAAATAACTTTTGGCAAAAGACAATTAATTAAAGCTTTTATTTTATTTTTTATAATAATTTAATTATGGAAATGGCTTATTAATTTGAAATTTAAATTTGGGTGCTCCTAATTATTTCTGTCTTGCAAATCTTTCAATTATGTATTGTATGACAGATTTTGCCTACAAAAAATGTTAAAAAATAGCTGAGAGCTTTAATTGTTGGTTTGGCTATTTTTATTTAGCAAATTGTGGAATTGATTACCATTTACTAAATATAAATTTCTTTATAGTTGAGGCTAATAGGATTTTATGTTGGTGGGGATTTAAAACCCTAAAGTCTTAGTTAATTAAATCTTAACTCGATTGGTATAGGTATATTTGTCAATACAGGAGAGTGTGGGTTCGAGTGCGCTAATGCGCATTATCCTCCTATTTATGGGTTGGAGAGGGGCTATAGTAATTCTAAGCATTGTATCAAAAAGAGCATATATGAGATCAGAACCTATAATGAAATTGTTCAAATATATTTGGTTTGAGAGGGTTCGAATTTAAAAAATGACAGTGTTGAAAGAGAGTTACGAACCCGAACATAAATTATAAAACAGACATGAAAAATATTAAAAAAATTCGAACCACATTGGTTCCCAAATTCAAATTTATAGAAGACCATTTCTATTGATTTCATTCTCTTAACGAGATTTTGATTGTTTTGAAAGAAGTTTGCAAAGTGTCATTTGTCAAGAATAGATAAATCTCCTCAACAAGCTTGGTATTGGAGTTCGATGTGTATGTGTTTGATTTTATCTTCGAATTTGTCTCCCACCACCATCAAGATCTGGGAAGGATCCGTAGAAGGGAAACACCTTCACCCACTAAGAAAATCTCAACGTCTTCTCTTGATAAAGATACATTTAATTTTGTATTAACTAAAACCGAACTTAGAATACTGTACAAATCATTAATTTTCAATTCAATCCAACTAATTGGACAATTTAATTTTTTTTAATTGAAAACAACGTATACTGAAAATTAAGTCACAAACTTATTAAATAGTGAATTCAAATTGGGACAAAAAGTTTGAGTGGGAAAAAGAAAATTTAAGATGAAAGTGCCATAAATTTCATTGTAAATATGGGGGGTTGGGAACTTCAATGCACTGTAAATATATGAACTGCTCTTTTATTGCTGTTCTTAATTGAGTGTACTTTTAAAATTTTTTTCCTTTTGAAATAGGATTTTTCTGGGAAAGTTACACTGGAGGGAAAAGATTATTTAAAAGAAAAAAGAAAAGAAAAAACCCATATTGAAAGTATAAGAAACAAAAATAATTAAAAAGAAATGGTGACCAATGGGGGATAAAAAATCATGTGCTTTCCTTCTGATTTCTAGTGAAGAAATTGGGACCCCTTTTGAGAGAGACAATTTTATTTGTTTCTTCTTTTACAGATTTTCCTACGGATCGGGTCGGCCCATTTTTTCTCTACGAAAATAATTAGTTAGGTGGATTGAGTTTTAGTTAGATTGGTATGGGGATTATCGTCAATACAAGAGGACGTGAGTTCAAGTGCGTTGAAGCGCATAATCCTCCTATTTATGGGTTGGGAAGGGATTATAGGTAGCTCTAAGTATTATGCCAAAAATAGCAGATATGATCAGAACCTATTTTGAGATTATTTAAAATAAAAAAAAAATTCACGTATCTACACATGGAGGGATTCGAATTTTGAATCTAAAAAATTCCAGGATCTCAATTTTGCCATTGATTCAATGCCTCCTTGAAAAAAAAAGTAAATTAGAATAAAACTAGTGGTAGCTAAAGGTAACGTCTCAGGTGTAAGATCTTATTTTAATGGGATCATGTGAAATTCTTTTTAAATCAACGATCGTGGTTAAAAGATAAAAATGAGGAGATTGTAGTTGTTTAATCGATTATCGAATATGTTACTTTTATTTGGAATTTGTTTCTTTCATTTTTTAGTGTTGAAACCGATTGAATTGGTTAAAATGTAAACTCATGTTTTTCAATGCAAATCCTACGTGGTATGATCAATGATAAATTAATCTTTCTTTTTCTCTCATTTTTATTTCAACTGTTGATTTAAAAAGGATCTCGTAACGTGATCTTTAAATAGATGACACCCTAACTAAGTTATAATATTCTAGCATCGTTTTTATAGTTTTAAAACGTCAAATGTGATTTTATGGCCCTTCTGGAATAGCGTTTACCTCCAATTCGATGCGTTTAGCTTTCTTTTTGTCTCACACTACAGTATATAATTTCATCGCCGCCATTATTTTTACACTAACCATAAATAAACGCACAGCCCATCCAAAGAGTCTTTAATCTATATATTTTAACCTAACATATACATATATTAATACCATACATAAATTCGATATGATTGAATCCAACCCTATTTACCAACACCTCTAACAAATACATATATTCATCTATTTTCAAACATATCATTATTCTTACTATATAACTAAACACCTTTATTTGGGCCATAAATATTTAATAATGACCTAATCATATATGGGTGAAGAAGACATTGTATTAAGTACAATTAAACATATAATATTAAAAAAAGGTCCATTTTTCTATTTAATATATATTGTTGGTGGGTCCATCCATATCCATTCAAATTGAAATAATATATTTTGTTTTTTACCCCCAATCTCCTATGAATCACACACATTTATTGTGGCTTGTTGCTTTGATTAAACTAGGTAATTTTTGTCACCTTTGCTTTTGATAATCCTATTTTTCTTGAAAAAAGAAATTGTTATGGGTTAGGAATATTAAAATTAGAATTTTATATTTATTAAATATTAATTTAAAAAAAAAATAATCACATTAATCATAACTAAGCCCTAAATTCTTAATTTGAAAGGAATTACATTTTGATATTTTTTTTTGATAATTTACATTTCGAATCCACTAAATCTATTAACTTTCATGCAGATGATAGATCTTTAATTTCAATAAACTTGCATAATTAAAAATTTTGGTCACTTGAGGTGAATCTACCCTTTGTAACAGGGGCGTAGCGGGGGGTTGGTAGGGCTTGGCCCCCCTAAATTGAAATTTTAGATAAAATTGTACTTTTTGCCTTCCCTAAAAATGATAAAAATTTGATTTAGTACTTTAAAAATTATAAAGATATAGGCTACTAAAATGGTGAAATTGTAATTTTACTATCGTAAAAATTATAATTTAATTTCGACCCCCTTAAAAATTTTTTTTGGCTTCGACCTGCTTTGTAATGAAATTGTAATTAACATTAAATCCTCCCTTATCAAAGGAAAAAAGATTGACCCCTTGAGAAATTTTAACAAAATAGTTTACTCGCCATGCAATAAAAGGCCTTTTATCTATATTACACTTAAACTTCCCGATTAAGTTAGTATCGCGAGTTAACCGTGCACTGATTCAATTAGTAAATGATTAAAAAATCAATTATTTTCACAAAGGAAATTATATTATTACGGTAGTGATTTTGTTTTATTTTATATTTTTCTAAACCAATTAAAAAACTCTCACATTATGAAACCTTCAACTTTATAATTTTTTGAAATGCTTCATTTTGTTCATACATAACAGGGAAAGGACTAGAAAATTATGTATCTAAATCCTCTCAAATATCGAGCTATCTTCACGATTTATCAATCTTGTAATGAAAGAGATATATCAAAATATGAAGTCCTTATAACTAGATAAAAAAAAAATTTTTGATTTAGACCACATTGTATAGAAGATAAATATGGTGTTGGAATGTAGGAATTATTGAGTCTGAATCCAACATAAGATGATCGTTTTCAAAGACAAAGATGTGTCATGATGTCCCTTGTTTTTAACATTTGTTTGGGACCATACTCTTATTTTCTATCTTTTATATATATATATATATATATATATATATATTACTTTTTTATCTATTTTAAATACAGTTGTTAAACTATTCATATACCCTTCAAACCTTTAAATTGAATGTTAATATGTATGTAACTGCATTTGAATGCACGTCCCGCTTATTGTTACAACAACAACATTGTCAATTGAACTGTGAAACTTAATTTGCTCATTATCATATATTTTAAATTACATGTAATGGGACGAGTTTAGAGGTGCTCATAGGTTGGGTCAGGTTTAAGCATGATATTAATATACTTTATGTTTGGCTAAGCCTGGCCTGGCTCGAAATATGGGTTTGAAATTTTGTTCAAGCCCGCCTATATTTGTAAAAGACTAATCTAATTCCATTTTAGGCCCACCCATACTGTTTTTTTTTTAAAATTATATTATTTTAATTTAATATTTAATAATTTTAGATTTTTTAGTTATTGGATTTTTTATATATGGTCATTTTAACATTATTTTAATGTTTACATTAAAGTAGTATTATATATTTAGTATAAGTTTTTTTTTTTTAATGTGTTATCAATTATATAATATATAAAGATAACATAATATAAAATATAATAAACTTAAAAATGGGTCAGGCCAGGCCAGGCTCAGGCCATGAATGTTTAAACCCAAGCTCAGCCCATATTTTATTAATGGTTTTTCCCAAACCCTCCCAAATTTCGGGTAGGCCTTTGAGCCTAGATGAATAGCCCGACCCAGGAACAAATATAGAAAAAATGGTATTTTCATTAAAATTTATAAGATTTTTTTTAAGGAGTATTAAGTAATTCCATTAAAAAGATTTAATAATACATCTAAATTATATAAGTTTTAATGAATAATTCATAGACAATTTTTTCCTACAAATTTTTATTTTAAGGTAACATGCGTTACACGATGTTTATTTATTTTTAATTCATTAAATAAGATATTTTTATGTAAGCAATGTAAAGCAACACTTTTAAATTATTGAATTAATTAAAAAATATTACAACAATAAAAATGTTCATACCATAGTTAAAGTTTGGGTAAACTATCAAAATAGTCATTTTTATTTATCTCAGGTTATATTTTAGTCACTTATATTTGAAATGTTACGTTTTAGTCACTTACGTTAACATGTTGTAGTATTTTAGTCACTGAGCCGTTAATTACCGTTAACGGTATAACGGTAAGCTGACGTGACAGGTTAAATCATCATTTTAAACAAAAATTTTAGGTTAAATTATACAATTGGTCCCCATTTTTTTCATTTTGAGCAATTTAATTTTTTTTCTTTTATGTTTTTTTAGCTTTCCTTTTTTTCTTTTCTTTTTTTTTCATTCTCTTCTGCTTCTCCCTCTGCTTTCTTTCCTTCTCCATCTCTTTTAATGTAGTTTTTCTTTGTTTTCTATTTGTTAAAACTAAAGGGGAAGAAGAAAAGGAAAATAAATAAATAAAAAGAAAAAAATTAAATTCTTCAAAAAAAAGTATAGGGACTAGTTTTAACAAATGAAAAATATAGAAAAACTACGTTAAAAGAGATGGAAAATGGAGAAAAACAAAGGGAGAAGTAGAAGAGAATGGAAAAAAAAGAAAAAAAAGAAAAAAAAAAGAAAAGCCAGGTTAAAAGAACATAAAAGAAATAAATTAAATTGCTCAAAACGAAAAAATATGGTGACCAATTGTATAATTTAACCTAAATTTTTTGTTTGAAATGATGATTTAACGTGTCACATCAGCTTACCATTACACCGTTAACGGCTCAATGACTAAAATGTTACAACACGTTAACATAAGTGACTAAAACGTAACATTTTAAACATAAACGACTAAAATGTAATCTGAGGTAAACAAAGTAAGTATTTTCATAGTTTATCCTTAAAGTTTAAATGAAAATAATAATAAATTTCAGACTTTTTTTTTAATAATTTTAACTACCAATCGAACGAAAATATCTAAATGTAAAAGGTTAATGCTTCTATTTTATACTATATGTCTTCATTTTACACCCAAAATTGAATAATCCAACCTATGAGCACCTCTAATCATATATGCTCTTTTTGATACAATACTTAGAACTACCTATAACTCCTCTCCAACTCTTATATAGGAGAATAATGTGCTTCAGCACACTCGAATCAAAGTTCTCTTGCACTAACAACAATGCCAGTGCCAACACTAATCGAGCTAAGACTTAGTCAGCAAACAAAACACTATTCTAATTTTAATGTACTAATCTAATAAAGTAAAGGGTATTTTTTTTTTGTCTAAGTTAAAAAAGTGTATATATATATATGGATTCTATGTTGATGAACTAATATTTCATTTTCATGGGGTTGTTTGTTAAGGGCACAAATACATGTGCCAGTCACCATTTATACAGCATAATTTGGCCTCAGTGGACGATCCCTACATGTCAACTTCTCATCAACATGTTGTGTGCAAATAGTTCATTATCGTATTCTTGTCATGTATTTCTATCGTGTTAGAAATTACATTCTATTAGAGGGTTAGTGAAAGTGAACCCTTTCTTTATGAAATGAGGATGGTATTTGGATCACTTGGTCCCCATGAATTCCATTTGTTTAGATGATACAGATGTGTGTATATATATATATATATATAGCTGAAAGTATCTCTTAGGTCCCTGTTTTATATGGATTGAATCAGATTAGTTCTTCTACTATTAAATGTATCAATTTAACTTATGTACTATTAGTCGATTGAGTCTTAGTTCGATTGGCATGAGTATTGTTGCCAATGCAGGAGGACGTGGGTTCGAGTGTGTTGAAGCACATTATCCTCCTATTTATGGGTTAAAGAGGGGCTATAAGTAATTCTAGGCATTATATTAAAAAGAGCAAGGTCAAATTGTAATAAAGTTAATATTTACGGTTTAAAAAACCAATCCATTTGGTTTTTTCGATTTCGATTTAGTCAAGTAGGATGGGTTAGTCGATTTTGATCATGGTATAATCGGATAATTCGGTTGATTATCGGTTTTTGAATCCCGAAATCAAACCGACTTATTCTATATATTTTTTAAAATTTCTTAAAATATATTTACATTTTATAATATATAATAAATATATAATCATATAAACACAACCTAATAACCCTAAACCCAACCTAAAAACCCAAGGTTGGTTAACCGTAAAAACCATCCAAACCAACTAAATCGAAATCGGTTTGATTCAGTCAGTTTTCTCAACTAAAGTCGGTCAGATCACTTTTCTCATGTTAAAGTCAATTACAAAAGAGCTGACTGAACCAACCAATTAAATCGATTGCTCTCCACTAAGTATATGGACTAAATTGATTCAGTTAACAATAAAGGGATTAATTTGATCTGATCCATATAATAAAAGGACTTACCAAGTAGATTCACCCATATATATATATATATATATATATATATCAAGATCAGAGGCTAAGAATGAAGGGTTTTTAAATAGATTCTTAATGTAGGCCACAAATTCAACAAACAGTTGAAGCTTTGGACCATATTCACCATCTTGGGGCACCCACGTTGCAAAACATTTTGACCTGCAATGAAAAAGATATTCCAACCTAAGGCTCTATCTTATGGGGTTTTTTTTCTCCTTTGTTCTTGGAGTTATATATACAAGTGAACCTTGAGTCCACAAATTGGCCAGTTGGGGAAACATTGCTAACTTGATGGTCCAAATACTTGCCAAATATCTAATTCCAAAACTAGCAAATGATGGATGATTGGAAATTTTGGAATTTGAACTAATCCTGATTTAAAAGTGAATGTAAGATATGGGTATGTGTCAAATTAAATGTATTTTTTAAAATTTTTTATATTTTTTCAATATTTTTTTGTCAACGATTAGATTTGGAGAGATAAATAATGGGTAAATTAAATCAAATAACAAGTTGGTCATTCGGTAAAAATTTCATCTATTTCTACTGGTAGCTAGACAGTTACACATGGTGTGTCAAGTGTACTTCATGTTGATGTATATGGACCCTTTTTTTAACAATGAAAATGGATGAATTTTTTAATAGAAGTGTTAATTTGTTATTTGATCTAACATATGGGGACTAGTTTGCCAAAATATGCAATGATACATAAGTCAACAAAACACGTAAGAAATTGAAGGTGTCCATCTCTAAGGTGAGAATTAACATTTAGACTGCCTATAGAGAGCTGCCTGTTGTATGATTATCAACTACCTTCTGACCATACCAGTGCGATAGCTTACCCAATATGCTTAGTGATCAGTTTGTTTGCCCTGTAACCTTGGTTACTCAAAGTCCTTCCTAACAAGATTCCTAGAGTCTTGATAGTTACTCATTATGCCAAATAGCTCAATTGCCTAATCGAAAGTTGGATGAGTTGGGTATTTAGCAACCAATTATAAATAGCTTATTACCTAATTTATAGGTATAAAAGATCATATTTTCAATACCCAATATTTTTATTATGTGTTGGATACTAAAAGTCGTATAGAAATCAGACCAAATCCCACAATCAAGCCACAAATTTAGAGAGTAGAAAGGATGAAGGGACTATCATACACAAAACGACACACATATATTCAGGCTCAAACCAAGCCATAGCCCATAGGATAATTATGTTTGTCCCTTGGTAGCTTTAAATATCAACATCAATATTATGTTAGATAACCCAACCACATATTATATATAATTTTTATGTTAACATCATTGTATGTTTATGTTTGTTGATATAAGATTCAACTGGCCAGTCTATCTTCTTCCTGATATAAGTGGTTAGAGTATGAAAGAATATGGTAAAATATGGTGTCTTGAGAACAGACTCTCTGAAAGAGGGTATTCAAAAATGTATATAAATGGGGGTTTGAGTCAGACTTCGAGTCACTAAAATGGGTTGTACTTCAGGTTAGATTATGATATATTTTATTATAACTTTATAACAATGTTATATGTTAATTTTATCATATTATGAGAACAATTTTAATAAAATATCCGCCACTAAAAAAGAAAAATAAAACTAACGAGTGTCGAGTGCAATAACATGACACATTATACTCTCAGTAAAAGAATAAAACACGAACCTTAAAAATAACATTATTAACAACAACCATACCCAAACATAAACTGGAAAGAGGGCATACAAAACAAAAGCAAACGATTGAAAAGTAAGTAAACTTTGCAATAATTTTTCCCATTCTATCATGTGATTCAATGCACAAAAGATATTGTTGTCGTTTTCCAAGGCTGGAAAAAAGTGGTTTCAATACTTGGCAGTAAATAAACTCCATGAAAATTTCTTAAATAATTTTATTTATTTATCAAATTAAATAAAGATAAAGAAAATTTTGACACTCATTTAATGAAAGAACCTAATACAAATAAAATATATTCAATTTGTTGATGTTCATGAATAAATGTATTTATATTAGTTTAAGATTTTGATTACTCGAAATATTTTTTATTGTTTGATCATATAATCATTAATACTATTATATTATTGCTGGTGTTTATTTTACTTAAAATATAATTATCAGTATTTATTTTTCTATCATTTTATATAAAAATAATATACATGTAACACTGGAAAAATAAGAAATATGTTCAATTTTTATTTGTTTACTTATTATTTATAAACAGATTTTATTTGTACTGGACTTCATCATATATCTTTGGTTTCATAATAGATTTTCTCAAATATAGCTGAAGATCTGGGGTGGTGGGTTTTTTCATTTCAGGTTTGGACTCGAATGCTAAAACTCAAGTTCGAGTCATAAGTGGTATAGGGCAAGAATATTTGAATATGAGGTCAGGGATGAGCGATAATCCACTCCGCCTCGGCTCGTTGGCCGTTCTTATCAAGATGACACATGACACTTAAAAAGTTAGCTTCCTAGTGTAGTTGCAAATTACTTACCTTGCTTAAGTCTTCGTTAAGATCAGATATCAAGTTCGAACCATGACAACCCCTTCTCCTTACCCTTAATCAGAGGAAAATGTAGTTTGGCCAAATACATGAAAGTCTAGAAAAAAAAATTTGAAGGATAAAATATGCCATAACTTCCTGTTTACCTTTCAAAAATTAAGAATTTAGTCTCTACATTTCTATTTCATGAAATTTAGTCTATTTATTTTTCAAATTTCAAAAGTAAAGTCAAACTGTTAACATTCATAAATTTGCCGCTGCGACATTTTTGAAATAAAAAAAAAAAAAAAACTCACTTAGTACTCATGTAATTAAAAAAACGACTTTGCAATTAACTTGAATTTAACAAAAAAAAAATTGTGTTAACAATTGAACCTAAATTTCGAAAAGTACAAGAACTTAACCAAAATTGAACACACTTGTGTCAAGCACTCACATCTAAATCTAAATGACATAGATACTATCAGTGAAAGACAACCCTATGATACTACAATCAAATCACGATTTATATATATATATATATATATAGAGAGAGAGAGAGAGAGAGAGAGGATCATCGGTAAACTTATAAACTGGAGGCAATGTAAGCTCTTACAGCTACACACATAATTCAATCCACCATATATAAGATCAACCATCAAAGTATCATCATAAATGAGAAAAGAGTATCTCTATTCGGGAGCTAAATAAACTTACAATAATGAAATGCCCTTCCGTTGGTTTTTCTTTTTTTGGACGACTTCCATTGGTTAGATTGTAGGACTCAAATGCAAAAGATAAGCATGGAGTACAAGCAATCAACTGAATTGAAGCAACAATCATGAAAATACATACCTTTCATAAGCATGACCATTA
Organism: Gossypium sturtianum; assembly: GCA_025698515.1. Taxonomy (NCBI): domain Eukaryota; kingdom Viridiplantae; phylum Streptophyta; class Magnoliopsida; order Malvales; family Malvaceae; genus Gossypium; species Gossypium sturtianum. The sequence continues at coordinate 152,555,918 of CM046953.1, forward strand.
CCAGAGCCACTCCACTCACATGCACTCTTAGCAGTGAGGGAAACATGTTAACCGGTATTGAGCACTTGAAGAACTACAGAAATTTTACAAATAAAGATACATGGATTATGATACCTAACAGACAGGGCTCTCCTCCATGCTTGCCGTTGTTCATGATGCTTCTAAGATTAGTATACTCTTACCTTATATTATCAGCTATGAACCTACAACAGCTACGAAGTAGGCTCGATGAGTAAAGTCCCTTTTTTAATATCCCTTGGTGACACACAACACCAATATGGTTGGTATCACAAATTCATTTTAGTCCACTTGACTTTATCTCTGGTTCTTAATATGAATTTATCCTTTAGGTCACTCAACAATGAACAAAGAGATTACCTCTTTCCCTCTAAGGTTCCTATTTTATATAACAACAAGCTTGAAGCGCTACCAAATACTCATCCAGTCAGATCACCGTGAAGAAAATCAAGTTAACCAAGTTTATAATTAGGAAACTCTAAGTTGATAACTATATCAGAGAATGGAACATATTACAGCCATTTCAATAGCCAAGGAGACCACTACGAAATTCTCCTACAACAAGTCTCTAAACAAGGAAAAAAGCAATTGGCTATTATTCTAAACCAAAAATTTTGCAGCCTTAAGCCAACAACAGTCTTCTAGCTAACTAGCCTCCTCCATTACTCGGAACAATCTAAACTTCAACTTTGACATTGGACAGTTTCAGAACCTTAAAGTTGAAACCAGAAGTTTGATTGAACTTCAGTTACCAACAAAATCTTTTGATCTTCTCAATCAGTTCAAACAGAAACAGAGTGAACTACAGTTAGTTCAGTTCAGTAAATTAAATCATCAGAAAACACTTTTTAAGTTTTAATCTCCCAAACTCGGCCCTTATTTCCTGAACTGAACTATGAAGGCTATAATTTCAGGCCCGTATTTCCTCTTCCTCCAAAGTGCAACCAGAAAGCTTCATTTCAAACAAACTAATAATAAATTTCAACAAACAGACATAACATTCTCACTTTCATGTTTATCCCAAGGGGTAAACGAAACTCACCTTTCAACCACTGATAGTGTAATCCAGAAGAAATTTACAAATTTCACCTTGTCACAGTAACCAAAGTAAACCATCAAATGCAATGCAACTGAATTCCCACAAGGTCCTACACTCCTACATTAGTTCCTTGAGCCGCCTAAGTCTAACCCAAATGCTTTCTTTTGCAGTTTCTTACCATTATAGAAGGCAACAAATGTAAATTTGCAACATGGAGAAAATGTGAAATTAAAATTATTGAACTGAACTACTTTTAGTATTGATGATTGATCAATAACCCATAGAGTTTGACAAAAATCTACCTACCTAAAAACAATTGCCCAAAGAATCTACAAAAGCAATGATAATTTCTTTCAAACAAGAAGACATAAAAAAAAGTTAACTAGAATTCAAGTTTAGTCAACTTCTAAACCATAAAGAACATTAGCATACTTTTCAATTGGGTCCCCATTTGCAAAATACCTTTCCTTTATCTTCAACCAAGCGTGCAATGTCAACAAGCTATCGGAACCAGCTTGATGACTCTTCCCAATTGCACGCTTTACTCCCAAATCTGTAGACGCACGATCGAGCCCTCCATGTAATCCAGCGCAGAATTTCATCAAGTGTTTGACGTCGTAGATTCTGTCTCCGAAGAACACTCGCACGAGTTCCAAAAACTCAGTGAGTTGGTCAGGCAATAACCCACCGGTTAAGCATTTCACGAGGTATCCAAAATCATACGCGCAGTGGAAAGTCACCCACGTAACGGCGTCGTTCAATACGAGTCCCGATGACATCATCAGTTCCGCGAACCGGACCAACTCGATCCCAAGTTCCAGGTTCTTCTCGAAATCTATGCCTTGGCGACGGAGAAGCTCGACGGAATCAGGCGCATGTACATCATTCCCCACATCGAAATCTTTGAAATTGAACTCCCAAATGAACCGGTTCTCGGTGCCGAGATTTGGTAAATTCCCGTCAGCGTCTGATAACGTGAGGCCGATTTGGATAAGCTTTAGTATGTCAACATTCGCTTTGAGGCTTTGGTAATTCTCAGTGGCGTCAATTCGACGGGAGCGATGGCCGCCGCCGGCGCCGTCCGATCGGACGACAACGCCTGGAAACTCTGTGTCCATTGAAATGATCGGGAAAACGTCGATTATGGATCTGATTATCTCGAATTCGGAATCCAAATTTTCCGACCAAACGGATCGGATCACGACCGACTCTCGCGGTTTATTCGACATTTTCTTGGATCTCTTTATCGAAGAAAATCGACGCTATTTCGACCAAGAGAACAATGTGATCCTCCAATTTTCCTTTTCTTGTATTCAAATTCTCTGATTTTGATTTTCTTTTTGTCTAGGGTTTAGGCCTTTAGGGTTTGAATTTGGGGAAAAGATCTGAATAAGGTTATTAGAACGGTATTTATAGAGAGGCGGTTTCTCGTTTTAAATTTTTTATTTAAATTAATTATTAATAAGGTAAAACTACTGAATAGGTCCTTATATTGTAGCGTAGAGTTCATTTTGATCCTGTACTTTTAAAATGAAGAAATTATTTTGTATGTTAGAAAAATAACAAAATGTCATTTTTGTAACAATTAAAAAACGATAAACCTCAAAACTATACATGAATTTTAATCTAACGTGCGAACTTTGATTTTATATAATTTTATAGTTGAAATTTTGATTTGATTCAATTCTCACAAATTACTAATACAATTATTAATATAACATTATTTTATGATTATATATCGCATACACATATAATTATATTTATCCAATATGAAAAAAATAATGTATTTATTTCTTTAAATATGTATGATTGCACTAAATCAAAGTTTTATATGTATAATTGGTGTTTTGGGTTTGTTGATGGTGTTAGTATGAATGAGTGATTGCATCGGCAAAGGTTGGTGAATGCAAACAGAGAAGGTGAGGGGGTGTGGTGGGAGGTGCCTGAAGGGGCGCGGGTCAAGGTGAATACTGATGCGGCTGTGTGTGATGGTTCGTCAATTGCCGCAATCGGAGGAATACAGGGACAGTGTTGGACGATGGCTTTAGGGGTTCTCTCGCAATGTAGGGATCTACCCTATGTTTGGAGCTGAGCTATGAGGGGACTTTAAGGGCCATAAGCTAGCATGGGAGAAGTTTGAGGAGAAGTTTGAGGAAACAAGGATTGTTTTGATTTTCTTAAAAAATAGAAAATAGTGAAGAAAACATGTTTGATTAAAAATTTTGAAAATGGTTTTTTAAAATCGTAAATAAAAGTATATAAAAATTAAAGAACAAAAAAATATATGTTTTCATTATAACAAAAAAAAAATTATGTTTTCATTATTTTCGATAAAATTCTTTTGAAAAAATGGAAAAAAAAATTAAAAACGATGAAAAATGGAAAAAAAAATTAAAAACAATGGTTTTTTTTAGTTTCAATTCATACATTAAATTTACTCTGATTTGAATATTTTAAAAGCAATTTTTTTTTTATTTTTATAACTTTTAAATCTTTATATTTAATTACATTTGATTTTGTTATCGTATTGCATTTTAATAAATTATACTTTTATTTAATTATTTAATTATTTTTACAAATAAAAAAATATTTTTATTTATCAAACATATTCTTAATTTTTTTAAAAATAGAAAATAAAAATTATTTTTTGAAAATAAAATGAATGCAAATGCACCCTCACTCTGGATGGCGTTTTAAAAAAAAAATTTAAAGATAATTTTTGAAAAAAATTACACTAAAACAGGTATATTTAAACTTAAAAAAAAAAATTAATAACTCAATTGATACCATCGTTGAATATTAGTTTAATTGACATCATTATTGCTGTAAAAATGAATTCGAGCATGGTAATATCCTACCTTTTTAAATAATGAAATCCACCAGTCAATGAAATCTAACAAGTAAAATAATCATAGAGGTTCCTGGACCACGAGTCAGATTGTATTTTGCCCTCTTTATCAAGAAAATGGACAAATTAATCTCGGTACGTTAGACCAAATAGCAAACTGATTCTTTCAGTTAAAAATTTCATTCATTTCTACAATTTTAAACTAATGTTACTAACAGGATAATCAAGCAATTACACGTGATATGCCACGTACACCTCATTTTGACATGCAGAGACCAAATTTTAACAATAGAAATAGATTTATCTAATGAAATCTAACTCTTAATAGAATGACCTCCGTGTACTTCTACCAAATCTAGCACCATTTCATAACAAAACATCAAATGCTGAAAAAAAACCATAGATTGCCATTCATATTGATATTGTACCCCGAGAAGGTATCTGCATGGTATCCGGAATTGAACCTGAGTAGTGCGGCGAAGCGTCCTCAATCTGGACTACGTCTTCTCGTTGGATCTTTGGCAAGAAAGTTGCATGAAACCCGGAATTTGAACTCGAATGGTTCATGCAAGTCATCCTTATGAGGTGATATTCAAATTCAATAAGAATAAAATTAAAAATCCCAACATTTACCATCCATTTTCCTATCCCGAGACTAAAGTCTGGGGTAGAAGGCCTTGTGGAAGCAACCCGAGTTGTTTTTACAGCAAAAGTAGGAAAAACAAGCTGTTCTTTCGTTCTTTTTGGTGCATAAGGAAGAAATACATCAACAAACAACAATATTCTGAAATGATACTAAAACGAGCAAGAACTGAAACAATAACCAAAAGGGCATTTGAAATGTTTTGAAACATGGATAAAATTCTGTTGGAAAAACAGCATCCGGTTTGAGAACAAGAACATGAAGCCAAGGAGAAGTAATCGAGAAGTTTTTTGACCAATTCCACAGTTTGTTCTTATAAAGGATCAACAAGCATTACAAACTATATATTGCGTAACCACAAATGAAATTAGATCCAGAATATCGATACGAATTCAAGAGCTAGAAGTAGGTACCCTCAGGAGGTTGGACCAGCTTTCGATTATGAGAGGCTGCCATCTCCTTTTTCAGCTGTGTCAGTATATCTTCCATAGTATACTCCCTCCGCCAATTTGCGAGAATTCCAAACTTCTTTGATTCTACCTGTTGCCATCAAATAGTAAAAACAAACAATTGATTAAAAGCATTAACGATTAACAAACAGACATGAAATAAAAATAAACTGATTAGTGCACTGCAAACGAATGTAACATCAATTGTATACCAGCCCCGTTTCATGGTTAACACAAGTCATGTTGATCCTTGAATGAAAACGGACGCTCGGTGGCTTCTCCGGATAATCTTTATCACAGAACAGCTTCAGCTGATAGATTCGACCCTCATGTACAGTCTGAAAACCGAAAAAACAAAAATCAACATGAAGAAACAGAAATGCATATATACACCGATAGTTTTCAAAATTCCCCCAGAAAACCCCATTCCTCCGGTCAAAAGGAAGGCAAGTAGGGCTATCCCGGAGACAAGCAGTGATAGGATATTTTAGCTCCTTGGCTTAACCTATATACATATATGTATATGTATGTGTGTGTGTGTGTGTGTGTGTGTGATTTTTCAAAATATATGATTTGTTGGAGGAAGAAAACTACATTGAGAGGACCAATAATGGTGCCGGTCCATGAGCGCATGTAAATATCATCTCCGTCATCCATTCCATAGCTGACAGTACCATCTCCGATACCTTTTTCTCCACGCTCAAGCTCCTCCAGCAATCGGAAGTTCCGAGGCACTGCAAAAAAAGACTTGCATTACTGAATCATACTCATGATTTGTTGCGCTAACAACATATATAATCTAGCACTGGGCTTAATGCCAAAAGAGTTCCAATTCCAAAGGAAAGGTAACTAATCGGACAGCTATAAAAACTCCAATTGTTGCTGTCAAAATAATGTCTACATTACAAACTGTAAACGCCTAAAACAGTAAACAATTTTATACACCGAAAGAACTTCATAATCATCAATACCTATATCGTGTAATTGCAAAAGGCTAAAAAGGTTACCAATTACACAAAGATTTATGCATTTGTATATTCGTTGGTAGGGATGTAATGAGCCGAGTTGAACCTGAATGGTAGCAAGCTTGAGCTCGAACTCGACTCAAAATTGAAGGCTCGATATTCAGTTTGGGCTCGACCAAACATCAATTTCTAAGCTCAAGCTTGGCTCAAGACTTAATCAAATGACTTGAGCTCAAGCTCAAGCTCAATTAAGATTGTTTATCAATTTCCGTACTTAAAGCTCTTTGAATAAAGCATTATGATGCTCGAATTCGACTTGAGCGATAGCTCAAGCTCGATAATTACCAAATTAAATTAGATTTTTTTTCAAACCAAACTCGAGCACCAATATCTCATTTACACACTACTCTCCAATATTTTACATGCAAAGCATACAAAAAACAGCAATTGAAGCATAAATCATCAAACCAGAACATCAAAAGATAGCCACAAGAACATGTTGGGCTACCATTAACATAACAGAATCTTAAAGGTACAATTTTAAAACCATTAACATGGCATTCATCTTAAAACCAGAACATCAAAAGATAGCCACAAGAACATGTTTTACAGCTACCCAAAACTTTAAATAGATTTAAAACCCATAAATTCCTCACATTAAACCATATAAATTCACCAAACCCGCAAATTATAAACGGTTAAATACGAAAGAAATGATAAAAAAAACCCACCAAAACTCTATAAAAACCCATTAATGGAATCAATGAAACGAGGGATACATAAAGAGAAAAAGGGCTAACCAACGACACTAGATCCTCCTGAGCTAAGCGTCATTAGAGAGAGGGAAAGAGAGATAGCAAAGAGTCAATGAGGGGGGAATCTATAAAAAGGCGATGAAAGGCAAAAGGCAATGCTTTAAAGCCATTAAATGAGTCGAAATAGAGGAGTTTAAGGCCGGTTCAATGATTATTGAGCCGGGATATTTGTTGGGCTCAGCCCGTGTCGGATCGAGTTTGGATAAGCATATGTCGAATTTAGACCGAAATCGGTTTTAGTCAATTAAATCGGTTAAAATATTGAAAAATAGACTTAATTGGTTATCCAACTAATCAAGTCTTGATCAATAGTAGCGGAACGAGGCATTAAATTTTGAGTGAGAAAATTAAAATTATTAAAAATTTGGTGAGATTTAATTAAATTTTTTTTTAAATGAAGGTCTAACTCTTATTATCCGTGATTGTTAACCGGCTTAACTAAATCAACTTAACGATTAAATCGATTTTTTTATTTATTTTCAATGAATAAAATATAAAGAGATAATTTTTATAATTTGATTAAATATAAAATTTTTATAATTTGATTAAATATAAAATCTTATATTTTTATTTTGCTTAGAATAAATACTTAATTTTTTTAACTTTGCAATCTATTTAGCTTAAGTTCTTTTATATAATGATTATATCTACTTATAATCTTTATAAACCTTTAACTCGAAAGAAAAATGTCCTTAAATTAAAATAATAAATCTTTAACTTCTAATTTATACTTAAATAAACTATTTAATATATAATTATTTTTTCACTTGAATGTGGTTATTTAAATAAATGGTTATTTTTAGGGGTTTTATTATTATTATAGCCTTTTATAATTAAAATTAAATATAAAAATAAGTTAATTTTATTAATAAAATAAAAGTAAAAAAATGCCTTGTCTAAATCAAGTCAAGCTTATTAGTTCAAATATGTAGTCCAACCTATACTTTTTATCCCCTAATTTCTGAAGTCAAAATAGAAAATATGAAAAAAAATAACAAATGTTGAAATTCAAATTCTTTTTTAATATATTTTTTATATTACCCAAAGTCTCTAAATCATTATATTTCTTCGAGGAATCTAAATCCAATCACTTCTGTAATTTTCGAAAGGTTTAATAATATTTATGCTATTAAATGAGTTAAAATCGACTAATCTATCTCACCTAACTAAATTGAAATAATAAAAATAACACTAAATAGTTCGTTTTTCAAGTTTTTTGGGTCCGGTGGTGAACCCTTGGGATTGGTAGGGACGCCGGCCCCCTTAAAATGAATTTTTTTTATTTAAGCCCTTTAAAATTTTAAAATTGTAACAGCAAAATTACACTTCGGTCTCCAAAATGATAAAAATTTGATTTAATATTTAAAAATTATAAAAGATATAGGCTACTAAAATAGTAAAATTATATTTTTATTGTCATAAAAATATACAATTTGATTAAATGTATGTAATTTTTTAGATTATCTAAATTAGCATTTTTAAATTTATCTAAAAATCTGAATTACATATTATTCAAGTATTGCCTTTGTTCGGTCCAAATTTAACATATGCTTATCCAAATTTGACCCGATTCGGGTTGAGCCCAATGAGTAACCCGGCTCAATAATCATTGATGTTCAACTCGTCTAATGGCATCAAGGCATTGCCTTTCGCCTTTCGTCGCCTATCTTGTACCATATTCCCCCTCTCTCTCTTCCCCCCGTTGACTCACTGCTATCTCTTTTTCCCTCTCTCTAATGACGCTTAGCTCAGGAGGATCGAGTGTCGTGGGTTAGCCCTTATTCTCTTTATTCATTTCTCGTTTCATTGATTCCATTCAAGGGTTTTTTCTTTTATCATTTCTTTTATATTTAATCGTTTATAATTTGTGGGTTCGGTGAATTTATATGGATTAATGTGAGGAATTTATGGGTTTTTAATCTATTGAAGTTTTGGGTAGCTATGAAACATGTTGTTGTGGCTATCTTATGATGTTCTAGTTTTAAGATGAATGTTATGTTAATGGTTTATTCATGATTATCACTAAAAATTATACCTTGAACACTCTTTTATGAAAAATTTATATTTATGTTTGATGATTTATGCTTCAATTGCTGTTTTGAGTATGTTTTGCATGTAAAATCTTGAAGAATAGGGTGTAAATGAGATATTAGTGCTCGAGTTCAAGTTGAAGAAAAATCTAATTCAATTTGGTCATTATTGAGCTTGAGCTATTGATCGAGTTGAATTCGAGCACCATAATGCTTGATTCAAAGAGCTTAAGTATGGACGAGCTTAATCGAGTTCAAATTTGAGCTTAAGTACGAAAATTGATGAACAATCTTAATTGAGCTTGAGCTCAAGTGGTTTGATTAAGTCTCGAGTCGAGCTTGAGCTAAGAAATTGATGTTTGATCAAGCTTGAATTGAGCATCGAGCCTTGACTTTCGAGTCAAGTTCGAGGTCAAGCTTGCTACTATTTGGGTTTAGCTTGGCTTGGTTACATCTGTAGTTCCCTACCGAAGAATATTCAAACGCATACGTCTTTATGTAATTGCTACCCCTTTTTGCCTTTAACAATTACGCGATATAGACGTTGATGATTATGAAGTTCTTTTGGAGTGTAAAATTGCTTCCTGCTTTAGGCTTTTACAGTTCTTTTGGAGGTTTTATGGCACTCAGATTAGTTACCTTTTGGGAATTTTGTGGCATTAAGCCCAATGCTCGATTATCTGTTGTTAGCGTAACAAATCACAAATATGATTCAGTATTGTAAGTTTTTTTCTGCAGTGCCTCGGAACTTCCGATTGCTGGAGGAGCTTGAGCGTGGAGAAAAAGGTATCGGAGATGGTACTGTCAGCTATGGAATGGATGATGGAGATGATATTTACATGCGCTCTTGGACCGGCACCATTATCGGTCCTCTCAATGTAGGTTTCTAAGTTTCTTCCTCTCTTCAACAAATTATATATTTTAATGTTGTTCCTTTAGATGACGTTTTATGTTTGTTATGAACAATCATATATGTATATATATAGCTGCTTGTCTTCAGGATTGCCCTACTTTCCTTCTTTTTGAATGGAAAAACGGGTTTTTCTAGGGGGATTTTGAAAATTATCATTGTCTATATGCATTTCTATTTCTTCCACCTTGTGATTTTCATTTTTTGGTTTTCAGACCGTACATGAAGGTCGAATCTATCAGCTGAAGCTGTTCTGCGATAAAGATTATCCAGAGAAGCCTCCAAGCATCCGTTTTCATTCAAGGATCAACATGACTTGCGTTAACCAAGAAACGGGGCTGGTATACCATGAATGTTACATTCATTTGCATTGCAATGGTCAGTTTATTTTATTTTATAATCTCTAATGCTTTTAACTGATTTGATGGCAACAGGTCGAATCAAAGAAGTTTGGACTTCTCGCAAATTGGCGAAGGGAATATACCATGGAGGATATATTGACACAGCTGAAAAAGGAGATGGCAGCCTCACATAATCGAAAGCTGGTCCAACCTCCAGAGGGTACCTACTTCTAGCTCTCAAATTCATATATCGATATTCTGTATCTAATTTTATTTGTGGTTATGCAATATATAGTTTGTAATGCTTGTTGATCCTTTATAAGAACAAATTGTGGAATTGGTCAAAACGCTTATCGATTACTTCTCGGCTTCATGTTCTTGAATGGAAGCTGTTTCTCTAATGCAATTTTATCCATGTTCCAAAGCATTTTAAATACCCTTTTGGTTATTGTTTTAGTTCTCGCTCGGTTTTACTCGTTCTATTATCGTTTCGGAAAATTCTTGTTCATTGATCTCTTTGTTCCTCCTTATGCACCAAAAAGAACGAAAAACAGCTTGTTTTTTTCCCCTACTTCTGCTGTAAAAACTGCTCGAGTTGCTTCGTGAAGGCCTTCTACCCCGAGACTAAATTTTAGTCTCGGGATAGGAATATGGATTGTAGATGTTGGAACTCGAATTTTACACTTATTGAATGGTAATACCATCTCGTAAGGATGACTACATGAACTATTCGAGTTCAAATTCCGGGTACCATGCAACTTTCTTGCCAAAGATCTGGATGAGAGGACGTAGACCAGATTGAGGACGCATTGCCGCACTACCGGAGTTCAGTCCCGGGTTTCGTGCAGATATTTTCTTGGGGGTACAATATGAATAGCAATCTATGTTGTTGTTGTTGTTGTTTTGTTTGTTATTTTAGTATTGGTTAAAATGACATAAGTACATATATTCTTCGTAAATTTGAAATTTAATTAAAATATTTTGATTTTTAGAAATTTAGTCCCTTTACTTTTCAGGTTTCAAAATTCAAATCTAATTGTTAACACGGTTAAAATATTTTGTTAATTTCAAATTCATTACATCATTTTTTTTAGTAACATTATCACTAAATGATATTAATAAATATACAGGGGTTAAATTTTAAATTTGTAAAAATACAGGGGCATGTGGCATATTATAATATAAATTAATATATATACTACTATATATAATATACTCGAAGGCATTAGGCACATGTCTTTTCTTTTTCTTTACATTATTAATAGTAATGGTTAAATTTCAATTATGATCCTTCTAAAAAATAGTCAAAATTCAATTTTGGTTCTTACATTCAATTTTGGTCAAAATTCAATTCGAGATTTTAATCTTTATACTATAATTTTTAAAGTATTTTAGTATCTTGACATTTATAATACCATTAGCTAGTATAAATATAATACTGACTTGAATTTTAAGATTGTCTGTTAAATTTTTTTGTTAAATTCAAGTAAACTATAATGTTTTTTTTTTGTCACATGATTATCGAGTGTGTTTTTTTCTTAATTTTAGAATGTTACATCAATAAATTTAATAGATAAATTTTAATTGGATTAATAATTAGACTTGAATTTTTGAATTTAAAAAATAAAAACTAAATTTTAAATATATAAAACCTTGGGATATATTATATGAGTGGAATTAATGACATTAATTTACTTCAATTTTTGGTCTTCTTTTTTCTTTTTGAATTACAATAACAAGATAAAATCTCGTGACTAGTGCAATTCAAACTCAGGCTACAATTAGAACAGTGAACGCCCTTAATCATCAAGCCATAGATTTATTTTTTTGTCTCTCATTATTCTAACTGTTTTTAAATATTGTACTTGTATAGTAGCCTAGGGATTATAAAACAAGGACAATTCACTTCATCCCCAAAATGTCGCATAAAAATAATGGCGAAATCAGAAATAATTTAGATATTTTCCAAAAATAATCTTTGGGAAATACAAAAAAAAAGGTAAATAATTTGGAAAAAAATCGAAAATTGATTTCAATCCTTAGATATTTTGATTTTTTAGTAAATTCTTAAATATTTTAATATTTTAGTAAAGTATTAAAAAATTAAATAAATCTTTAGATATTTTGATAAAATTTTATAAATTTTAGTAAATTCTTAGAAATATTAATAAATTAACCTTTCTTTTTTTTTTCTTTTCCTGTTAGCATTTAACCAGAGAACCCCCTAAATTAAAATTAAAATATGTCATAGATCCCTCTACCTTGAAATTTTTAAAATTCAGGTCAAATTATTACACTATTAACTTATTTTTTTATTAAATTTACTGGTATAACATTTTGAAATAAAAAAAAAGAAAAAGTTACTCACTTGGCTACAAATGTAACGTTGTAATGAACCTGAATTTAGTGAAATAATTTTAACAGTGCCAACAGTTAAATTTGAATTTGAAATCTGAAAAGTAAATGGACTAAATTTCTAAAAATAAAAATACATGAACTAAATTTCAAATTAAAAAAAAAAAAAAGACTTATGGCATATTTTAACCAATACTAGAATAAAAAGAAAATATCTGCACGGAACCTGGAACTGAACTCCGAGTGCGCGGCAAAGCGTCCTCGATTCGGACTACATCCTCTCATCTGGATCTTTGGCAAGAAAGTTGCATGGTATCCGGAGTTTGAACTCGAATAATTCATGAAGTCATCCTTACGAGGTGGTATCACCATTTCGTAAGGGTGAAATTCGAGTCCCAACATCTACAATCCGTAAGGCCTTGAGGAAGCAACCGGAGCAGTTTTTACAGCAGGAGTAGGAGAAAAACAAGCTGTTTTTCATTCTTTTCGGTGTACAAGGAGGAACAAAGAGATCAACAAGGAAGAATATTTCGAACAAGGAAAAACAATAAGAAACTAAAACAATAACCAAAAGGGTATTTAAAATGTTTTGAAACATGGATCAAATTCCATTAGAGAAACAATCTCCATTCAAGAACATGAAACCAAGAAGTAATCGAGAAGCGTTTTGACCGATTCCACAGTTTGTTCTTATAAAGGATTATCAAGCATTACAAACTATATATTGCATAACCACAAATGAAATTAAATCCGGAATATTGATACGAGCTCGAGAACTAGAAATAGGTACCCTCGGGAGGTTGGACCAGCTTTCGATTATGTGAGGCAGCCATCTCCTTCTTCAGCTGTGTCAATATATCCTCCATAGTATACTCCCTTCGCCAATTTGCAAGAAGTCCGAACTTCTTTGAATCGACCTGTTGTCATCGAATAATAAAAACGAAGAATCGATTAAAAACATTAAAGATTATGAAATAAAATGAACTGATTATTTGCACTGCAAATGAATTTAATGTTAATAGCAGCATACCAGCCCTGTGTCATGGTTAACACAAGCCATGTTGATCCTTGAATGAAAACGGACACTCGGTGGCTTCTCCGGATAATCTTTATCGCAGAACAGCTTCAGCTGATAGATTCTACCTTCATGTACGGTCTGAAAACCGAAAAAACAGAAATGCATTTATACAATAGTTTTCCAAAATCACCCCAGAAAACCCCTCTTCCATTCAAAAGGAAGGAAAGTAGGGCAATCCCGGAGACAAGCAACAATATATATATGATTGTTCACAACGAACAAAAAATGTCATCTAAAGGAACAACATTAAAATATATAATTTGTTGAAGGGAGGAAGAAACTTAGAAACCTACATTGAGAGGACCGATAATGGTGCCGGTCCAAGAGCGCATGTAAATATCATCTCCGTCATCCATTCCATAGCTGACAGTACCATCTCCGATACCTTTTTCTCCACGTTCAAGCTCCTCCAGCAATCGGAAGTTCCGAGGCACTGCAAAAAAAAAAAAAAAAACTTACAATACTGAATCATACTCGTGACTTGTTACGCTAACACCATATATAATCGAGCATTGGGCTTAATGCCACAAAATTTCCAAAAGGTAACTTATCTGACAGCCATAAAACCTCCAAAAGAACTGTAAAAGCCTAAAGCAGGCAACAATTTTAGACTCCAAAAGAACATAATCATCAATGCCTATATCGCTTAATTGTAAAAGGCAAAAAAGGGTAGCAATTACACAAAGACATATGCGTTTGTATATTCTTTGGTAGGGATGTAAGCAAGCTGAGCTAAACCCAAATAGTAGCAAGCTTGAGCTCGAACACGACTCGAAATTCAAGACCCAATGCTCAATTTGAGCTTGACCAAACATCAAATTCTAAGCTCAAGCTTGAGTCGAGACTTAATCAAGCTACTTGAGCTCAATTAAGCTCTTCATATTCAAGATTGAGCTCATTCGTACTTAAACCCTTTATATATAATTAGGGTAAAAATATATTAAAATGAAAAGCTCAATTAGGCCTGCGAGCCGTTTGAATCAAGTATTATGGTACTCAAATTCAGCTCGATCATCAATGATTACCGAACTGCATTCAAGTTCTTTTTTCAAGTCGAACTCGAATAGCTAGAGAGCACCAGAAATTCATTTACACCCCTATTCTTTGGTTCAAGATTTTACATGCAAAACATACTCAAACAACAATTGAAGCATAAGTCATCAAACATTAACATAAACTTTTTTTCATGTATGAATCTTCAAGATATAATTTTTAGTGACAATCATGAGATAACCGCAACAACATTCTTCAAACTACAAAATAAGAACAAATTAACAGCTACCCAAAACTTCAAATAGATTAAAAATTAAAACCCCATAAATTCCTCACATTAATCCATTGAAATTCACCGAACCCACAAATTATAAACGATTAAATATGAAAGAAATGACTAAAAAAAAAAAATCTATAAAATCCATGAATGGAATCAATGAAACGCGAGATAAATAAAGAGAAGAAAGGGATCGAAGGGCTAACCCACGACACTCGATCCTCCAGAGCTAAGCGTCATTAGAGAGAGGGAAAGAGAGATAGCAATGAGTCAACGGGGGAATCTGGTGAAAGTTGGGCGACTAAAGGCAAAAGGCAATGCTTTAAAGCTACTGGATGAGTTGAATTGAGGAGTTCATGGCCGGTTCAATGATTATTGAGCCGGGTTACTCGTTGGGCTTAACCCGGGTTTGGATAAGTATATGATAAATTTGGACCAAATAGATTTTGGTTAGAATTGTTCGTGATAGGAAAGCGTAGTGGGTTAATGATGTTTGAATCGGACCGATCTGTTGAAATGGAAATTAGTCAGGAGTTTTAGTTCGAATAATGGTATTAAATTGGTTGGATTGAGAATTTGTACAAATTGATTGAACTAACTAAAAGGTCGATTGAATCAATTTTTTTTTTCCATTTTAATAATTTTTTAAATGAATTAGTGGCCTGATTGATTTGACCATCGGTCCAGTTTTAAAAACATTAAATTAGTTGGCGCGGTTAATTATTGAAAAATTGACTTAATTAATCACATGTCCGATCAAATCTTTAATCTATAGCAGCGGAACGAGATATTAAATTTTGAAAGAGATAATGAAAATTTTTAAAAATTTTGAGAGGACTAATGAGAATTTATTTAGAGAGTTCAATTAAAAATTTCAAATATTTTATAAAGTTCAATTAGATTTTTTTTTTAAATGAAGATGTGATTAGAACTTTAATCGAATGATTTAATGATAAACTTTTTGGGGTCGAGGCCCCTCTAACTCTTACTACCGGCATTATTAATCGATTTAACTAAATCAACTTATTTCCCGCCATTATTAATTGACTTAGTGGTTAAATCGATTTTTTTTATTCTTTCCGGAAATAAAATATGAATAGAAGTCAAATTAGAATGGATAACCTGTGTTAATAGTCATTTAACTTTGTAAAAGTTATGGATTTAGTCACTATACTTTAATTTGATCAATTTTAATCTTTATACTTTTCGAATTAGTCACTTTTAGTCCCTGAACTTTTAAATTTTTGAAATATTAGTCCTAACCCAAAAAGTAACAGTTAAATTCGTTTGGTTAAATTCAACCACTAATCTTCCGCTATACGTACAAATGTAGACTTGGTCCATATTCTTTAATTGGATCGTTCTATGTCCCTATACTTTTCAAATTTTGAAATTTCAATATTGACATAAAATGGCAGTCGTTAATCCATTAATTGAGTTTTTAGTGAGTAATATGTTGAAAAAAACGAGCTAACATGACATTACATATATGATAATATGTTTGGAGCATCAGATTTTGAGAATAACAGAACTCAACTTAATGAATTTAATACTTATCGTTTGGTGAGTACTGGAATTTTAAAAATTAAAAAGTATAAGGACTGAAAATAACTAAACTAAAGTAAAGAGATTAAATCCACGACTTTCACAAATATATTGAAACTAATAACGAAATTTAATCCTTCAAAATCTGGTTAGCTCCTATACTTTTTTGTGTACTTAAATAAATATTTGTACTCTCTTTAGCTTAACTTTCAATTTAGTCCTAAATAAACTATTTAATATAATTCAATTTTCTTTCACTTGTTAAAGATGCCTTGTTTAGGTGCAAAAAAATGTATAGATACAATGCCATATTTTATGTGTTTTATTTATTTTTTTAATTTAAATTTTTTATAATTGTCAATTGAGAGCTCAATTGACATGGGCATTGTTGTCAATGTGGGAGGACTTAGGTTCAAGTGCACTGAAACACATTATCCTCCTATTTATGAGTTGAAGAAGGACTATGGATAGTTTTAGACATTGTGTTAAAAACATCAGATATAATCAGAACCTATAACGAGATTATTTAATAAAATAGATTTAAAATCATCTTATCCAAATTTGATCTGACTCCAAGTAGTTCAACCCTCGTTTTTATGTCTTAATTTTTTTTAATAATAACCAAAGTAAAAATATAAATTATGAAAAAAAAATAGATATAACTTTAATAACATTATTGCCAATTGAATAATACTCAATTATCTTAAAATTCGAAATATAGATTTGATTAATAATGTTTAATTGGGTGAAAATAATATTTATTTGCTTCAAAACATTGCTATTGTTTGGCTCTTAAACTTGTCAAAGATTGCTCGATAAATACATTCCGTTCGGTCCAATCCGATTTAATAAATTTATGTAAAAAAAAATTTAAGAGTATTGAATTGCAAGTCGATTCGATTTACTGACACTTTCACTGGGAACTAAAATTTTGCATCGATCGAGCTACTTGTTAATTTTGTCTAAAGATTTTAATTTTTTATAGATTAAAATTTAAATCGACTCATGAATACTTTTATTGTCAGGTAAATGGGCCTCGCATGATCCATAGTTTATATGTCAAATTAAATAATAAAATATTTTAATTATTCTTGATTAAAAATCCACAAAAATAATTCAATAATTTTAATTTTTTGGGGTGCGACAATACTACATATGAACTTTAATCTAATATGTAATGTCATACAATAACATTGATTTTGTGCGATTTTATACGTAAAATTTTGATTTGATTCAAATTTTTACAAATCACTAACAACATTACCGAATTATCACAATTTTACGTTAATATGCTGCATACACGAACAATCATATTAATCCAATATGAAAATAAATATATGTATCTATTTCATATATATATATATAAACCACAAATCAAATTTTACATATATAATTACATCAAACTAAAATTCATTAATCAAATTATACTTTAAACCGAAATTTATGTATAATTTTAATATTTATTCCAATAAAATATTACCTTTTGAATCAATTTTCGATTTTTTTCCCTTTTGATTTCCGAAAGATTATTTTTGGAAAATATCTAAATTATTTGTGGTTTCATCATTACTTTTATGTGACATTATGGAGTGAAAGTGAATTGTCTTTGTTTTACATTCCCTAGACTAGTACATTATTTAATAAGAGTTGGGATAAAAGAGAGAACGAAAATTGAAGCAAATTAATGTCATTAATTTGTACATTCGAATCATATTTTGATTGATTATTTATAGAAAAATATTAAAATAGTTACTTTTGTTTACTTAATATTATATTTTAGTCACTTACGTTATTATGTTATAACATTTTAGTTATTGAGCCGTTAATTGTATTAACAGTGTAACGATAAGCTGACGTGACATGTTAAATCATCCTTTCAAATAAAATTTTTAGGTTAATTTATACAATTGGTCCCCATATTTTTTTCGTTTTGAGCAATTTAATTTTTTTTCTTTTATGTTCTTTTAACTTTTTTTCCTTTTTTTTCCACTCTCTTTTGCTTCTCCCTTTGTTTTCCTCCCTTCTCCATTTCTTTTAATGTAGCTTTTCTATTTTTCTATTTGTTAAAACTAGTTCCTATACTTTTATTTTTTGAACAATTTAAATTTTTCGAGTGAGGTGAGCTTTTGGACTAGTTTTAACAATGAAAAACATAAAAGAACTACGTTAAAAGAAATGAAGAAGGGAGGAAAACAGAGGGAGAAGCAGAAGAGGATGAAAAATAAATAATAATAAAAAGAAAGTTAAAAAAACATAAAAAAAAATTAAATTGCCCAAAATGAAAAAATATAGAGACTAATCGTTAACTTTAACGATTAAAGGGCCTTTTTGATGTATTTTGACAGTTCAAATATCTAATTGAGTACAAAAAAGAAAACGGGGCTTAATTTTTTTTTAAAAAAAATTTAAAGATATTTTTGATACATTTTAAAAGTTTATATATCCAATTGAGTAAAAATAAAAACAATAACTTATTATCATATGATAAATATACCTCAGCATTATTCTCACCTGTCTCAATTATTTCAATTTTCTTTAATGCTCAAACTACCCAACTTTCTTCTTTTACCTTTTTTTTTTTTTAGTTAATTTCACCAAACATCTCTAAATTATCATTTAAATTTAGGGGTGAACGTAAAAAAAAAAAATTAAAGATTCAAAATTGAATTATAAATTTTTGGGGTCAAAAAGTAAATTTAACATTACACAATTTTATAATTTTATAAATTTTCAAAGGATTTTCAAAGTAAATTTACCATTTTGGGGTCAGATTCTAAATTAACCTTCGAATTTTAAAACATTCTAATTAAGTCCTCAAAGTATCATTATGGTACTATCAATCAGATATTTTCCTCAATATAATCATTAGCTTAAGTGTTAAAAGCTAGTTCATATTCGACGTGGAACATATTTTAAAACATGTACGTCAAATTGTAAATATGTGTATTGTACCTATCACATAAATACCTTTGATATGATGTGTTGAAAAAGATTAGTTTGACAATAAATTTTAAAAAATTATAAATTTTAAAAAATAAAAAACACAAAATAATAATATAAACATTCATTTTATAAACTACGATAACAAAATTAATAACTTAAACTAAGTTTTTCAACATATCTTTTATAGGTTCAATCAGTTTTATACAAAATTCAAATAAATTTACATTTAGATCGATTTAAATTCAAATTATTAATTTTTTATGATAAAATCGAATCGAATCAAATCTTTAAATTCGAAAAAAAAATCTAAATAAGGGATTTAATGTTTTAAATAGTGATTGTGGCAAACTCCCGCAAACCAATTTAATTCAGGATGATTGATTTTAGCCATTTATGCCCCCATTTTCTATTTCTGATTGCAACTAAACCTAGCTAAGAACTGACTCACTGAGCCAATCAATACCAACCATAACAAGGTGGGCACGTACATTTTTGTTTTAAGTATCGGATATGTATCGGACATGAATATGATTTTTACGTGATTGAATATGTAAAAATATGTCGAAAATTTAAAAATCGGATAGGATCAAAATAAAGTCGAGATAAAAGGCGAAACACATGATTAATGTTTTAAATTTATATGTGACAATTGTATATAATAATCGTGTACGATGAGATTTGAGTTTATGTTTAATCGGTAACTATTAATTTTATATTTTTATTGTATATTAAGATACATATTAAATTTATACATGAATTTTGATTTGATGTGCAATTTGATATATAAACTTTGATTTTGTACAATTATATATATGAAACTTTAATTGTTGTTTTTATCAGGGGCGTAACCATGGGCAATTTTCATTCAGGCACCTTCAAAATTTATAAAAATTTGAATTAGTAAAGATAAAATTACACTTTGACCCCCTAAAAATAATAAAAAATTGATTTAATCCTTTAACAATTATAAAGATATAAATATTAAAATGGTGAAATTGTATTTTTACTATTAAAAACATACAATTTAATTTCGGCCCCCCCTAAAATTTTTTTTTGACTTCGCCCCTGGTTCAGATATACGTGAAACTTTGATTTTGATTTTGATTGAATCGTACACATTTTTTAAAAAAAATGAATATATACATTTATTTTCATATAGTTTGTGTATGCAATAAATTAACATAAAAAGGTGCTAATCGACGATGTTGTTAATGATTTCTGAAAATTGAGTCAAAATTTTATGTGTAAAGTTACACAAAATCAAAATTCACGTATGACATTGCATATTGAATCAAAATTCATGTATAGTTTTAATATTTATCCCTTTATTATATTATTATATAAAAAGTTTTTTTTTTATTTGTCTCTATTTTTAGTTACAATAATGTATTCTGTCTCTTCATTTGTCTGATTAAAAAATTAAAATCTAATTAGCAAAGCTATCAATAAACTTCCATTAAATTCGAGTATCTGACGTTTAAACATTTGAAGATCTAATTTAACCAGACAAGCAAAGGACTAAATTCTTTTAACTAAAAGAAAAATGGACTTAATTTAATAAATTAAAAATTACAGGGGCTGATATATAATTAAACCATATATCTCTAACTCTTTCTAATTTTTAATAGCGTGGAGAAAATCAAGCAAAACAGTGCTCTTGCATTTAGGGCATTTAGGGTCGTCGTTCTCTGACAGCATCACGTACATGAGGCACCTTGGGCACCCAACTAGCATCATGGGTGGCGCCGCCTCCACATCCGCCGCAGCATCGGTGGAAGTGTCAACTTCATGCATCTGGTTCGTCTCTGACAGCACACATGAACTTGCAGGAGAAGAATTCTCCGCCGTCGTCGACGATTCCTCTGTTGGGTTAACCCTCGGCGGTGATAGGTTCAGTTTCAACTCCAGCTTGGGACCATTTCCACCACTCATTTCTTTTTTCTCTTAGAATTTTACGTATAAAAATCAAACCTGAAATTAAACATAAAAATATAAACATAATCAAACTTGAATATATAAGAAAACCCAGAAGAAGAAAAAAAGTGATTTTCAACATATATAACCAAAAAAACCCATTAAAACAAAAACTTGGGGCGATTTTTTTGACTAATTTTCACTAGGGTTTACGTATAAAATCAAACTTGAAATGAAATATACAAGAAAACCCACAAAAAAAAAAAAACAAGTTATTTCGACATAATATAACCAAAAAAGGGGCCATTTTTGATCATTTGATCTTAGGTTTAGGATTGAATTGTCTTGAAAAGTTTGATACCTTGATGAAGAATCAAAGCTAGTGAGGTTGGTGAGTGTGGGGGTATATTGAAGAGAACAAAAAAAAAGGAATATATATAAAGGGAGAGAGATGGGTTTTTTAAAGCTTTTAATGGAGTTTGAAAATGTTGGTTGAAGAAAGAATATATATATATATATATATATATATATTCAAATAGTATTAGAGTAATCTGATTTGGTGAGCAAAATCCAGAAATTTTGTTTGGAGGATGAAATAAAATTCTAAAATTTGGAGGGTTGAAGTTAAACAATTTATTTTAAAAGAGGTTGGATCATAAAATTAATTTTTAGGAGGATTAAAATTACAATTCTTTATTTATTTACATGATTAAAGTATTAAAATTTAAATTTTATTTATAATCTGATTCGATAAGTGATCTGTAAATATCACTTTCAATCTTCTATAAAACCGACCTTAGATAGAGATAATCTCTTCTAGCTCCTCTCACCTAATGCCATGGAAAATTATGAAAAAGATAAAAATGGAAAATGGCAGCAAATATTTTGTATCATGAAGAAGGAAAGGTATACATTCATTACTTTATATTATAGTGATTTATAATTTTTTTTTTGGAGTATAATGTAATACACATCATGCAAAGTCCAGTTGTTTTACCGAAAAATATTAAGTATGGTGATAAGATATATTACGTTATTAAAAAGAAAATTCATGCTTAAACTTTGGAGATAATATTATTGGAAAAGACAATCACTAATGATGATTTTAGAAAATTTTTTAACAGGAGTTGGAATTGATTTATAAATTATAATAAATTCTTAAAGGGATTAAACTATAATTTTCTATTTTAGGGGAGGGGCAAGGCCCCTGCCCGTCTTTTACATTTTTCTCCAGCAATCATGAATTTCAAAAATATTAGTCTTCGTAAACTATAAAACAGACATTGACAAGTACAAAGGTCGGGTCCTATTCACATATTAATAAAAGAACTAATTGCACCAAACATTCTCAAACCATGTCTCTCACTTTAAATTAGTCCCCATATTTTAAAATGTTCTAATTACATCCTCAAATTATTGGTGTTATATCATGTGGTACCATTATTGAAATCGTTAATTTAACCATTAAATAACACGTAAAATCTTATGTGACATATAATTTAAAATGAAAATTAAAAAAATTAAAATATTGTCCCATATCTTTAAAATAAAAAAAAAACTAAAAATAAAATAAAATAAAAACTTATTTTAAATTATATCATAATTAAATTAATAATTTTAGTAATGGAAGAACTTTATCGATATAACATCAATATTATTTTAAGAATGAAAATTTAAAATAATGGAAGAATTTTTAAAAATTTGGGGACCAATTTAAACGAGTGTCACAGTCTGAGGATGTCCGATGAAATTAACTCTAACCATTTACGATAATATATTTTTTTATTAAACAAGGTAATTAATAATTTTATTAATTATTTATAATATTATGAAAGAAAATATTGAATGCAATTAATGATGTAGTTAGTAAAATATTAGTATTTATAATATTTTTGAAAGTAGTATTTATAGCCAAATCCTTCAACATCTTTATTTAGAAAATAATTATGAATTTCATTAAATAAAGAAAGAAAATAAGAATGCATAAATTCAACCCTTTTGAACATTGGTTAAAACCCCTTTCCATAAAAAAACAATAACATTGACCACCATATATTTTGATGCTTCAACCAATAATAATAATAAATTAAATTCATTTTAATAATTTTATTATCAAATTTAAAAGTATAAAATTTAATTATTGGGTTTTTTGTTAATCTAGCATTTTATATTATATAAATTTGATTTTTTAAAATTGACCTTTTATTTTTTAAAATTATTATGGATAAAATATGATAATATATTATAAAAAAAATCAATGAAGTAGTTTTAATATATTTTTTTTATAAAATTCAATTAATTAAAATATTTAAAATAATTGAGATCAAATTTTAAAAAAAAAATTCAAAAATAAACACAAATAAAATTATTTATAAATATAAATTTAACATTGTCAATACATTATTTATATACCCTTCTTACCACATCATCCATGGTTCCTTTTCAATTATTTAATGATATTTTAGTAATTTTTTCTATGTCATTGATACATAATTTTAGTAATCTTTTTATTTTTAGGGTTCAGGAATTCAAATTCAAGATTCGGGCAGGGGCGAAGCCAGGACAATTTTTTAGGGGGGCCGGATGAAATTTTAACTTTTTATAGTTTATATCTTTCTAATTTGTAAAGGATTAAATCGAATTTTTATAATTTTAGGGGGGGCAAAGTGTAATTTTACCTTTACTAATTTAAAAATTTAAAAAAATTCAAGGGCCTAAATAGTAATTTTACCTTTTAGGAGGGTCGGGGCCCATGCCAGCCCCCCTGGCTTCGCCCCTGGATTCGGGGTTCGTGTTTAAGATTCAAAATTTTAGGTTTGGGGTTCTTAGTTCATTATAAAAAATTATTAAAATTATGTATCAATCACGTAGAAAAAATTACCGAAAAGGAATCATAAATAATAATAGGACAATAATTATACCTTGGTTTTGCTTACCCCTTCAGCATTGAGAGAAGACATTCTGCCTAATTCGACCGACATATTTACCGAAACCAATTTTCCTTTTTTTAGATTTTTTTTTTCCTTTCATAATTTCATTTTCCGCATATTATAAATATGTATAAACGCGAATCGAATCGAATCGAATGATAAAAAATTTGATGATTTTAAAATAATATTATCGATCTAAATTTTATAAATTTCGTAAATAAAGAAAATAATATTAAAACTATTTTCCTTTATTTAAAAGTCAAATTTAACTCGATTTTAAATTTAATCGAGATATATAAAAGAAATACTATAAAAGGAAAAATTGTCACCTTTATATATTTGGTACCTTTCAATCAAGTATTGAGATTATGATGTAAAATTATTGCTACTCATTCATCCATGCTTTGACAAATTTCAAAAGGACAAAATTGAATTTGATTTTTGCTATTTAGAGGAATCTTTTGAAAATGAGAAATGTATATTTAAATTCTACGAAATTAATGATTGTCACGTGTCATATTCTTTTTATATATTTAAATTTTGTTACAGATCTTACAATCACATGTCATCCTTTCTATTTTTGAGTCACTAATCATAAGTCAATCGGATATTAAATTCAATTGAAAAACGACTAAAATCTCTTTTATTTAAAAGGAAATAAAAATTTATTTTAAGAGTATTTTTATCTTTTTTATATTAAATTTATAAACCCAAAATACATTTCAACCAAAACCTCATTTAAATTACATATATGTTTTTCTATAAATACATTTTAATATAAAAAAAAATTATACCCGTAATACGTGTCATAATCTAGTATAAATAATATATATTAATCAAATGTTTGGATGTAAATTATTCTAGAAAAGAAAAAAAATGGACCTTCGAATAAAAAACAATAAGGGCATCAATAAATACTAGATTATATCATACTCACGATGAGAGTGAAAAAAATTATATTACAAATATATTTATTTAAAATTTATATGAAAATAAAATAAAATTTTAATTGAAATAATAAAGTTGAACTTTATATTAATTTTATATGAAAAAATAAAAAATAAAAGTATCTCCATAATAATATATGTTTTTTAGTACAAAAATAGTGGCTTAAACCGATATTTTCATTGTGCTTGTTCTTCCCAAATTTTTTTTCGAGGTTTGTACTTGAGTTCTTTACCTAAAAATGCAATATATATAATCATTGCCCCTAATATTATATCATAAATTTTTTTATATATAACACTATAATGCAACATTTAAAAATATGTCTTGTTATTTATCCTTAAAATTTTTTTAAAGTAAATATTACAGAATTATTAAATATTAAATAAAAAATTATTTCATTTTCAAAATAATAAAAACAAATTTAAACATATTTTAATTAGCCATTTATAAATACGAATAAATTTAAGTAAAATTTTAATATCATATTTCAAGTCAAGTCGAATTTAAACAAAGATGTATAATTTTAGCTTGGTGTGTATGGAGATTGGAAATGGAGGAACCTTATAAAAGTTGCTTATAATTTTATTAATATAATTTTAAGTTATGCATAAAATCATATTCCTCTAATTTAATGAATTTTGGTTCAATTTGATATATAAATTTTGACTTGGTATAATTATACATATGAAATCTGAATTGTAATTATAGATATATATAAAATTTTGATTTCGATTATTTATACACATTTAAAGAAATAAATACATATATTTAATTTCATATCGAATTAATATAATTGGTTGTGTATTCAATGCATCGACATAAAATAGCGCTGATTCCAAAATATTGTTAGTGATTTGTGAAAATAAAATAAAATAAAATCAAAATTTTATGTACAAAATCATATAAAGTCAAAATTCGTGTATAGTTTGTATATTTATCCCTAATTTAGTGATCATACTTAGCAATAATCCCACTCTATTTTCATACAACTTGTATTCATTTCACATATTTCTTCCATATGCAATCAAACAAGCTTCCCTTTTTGTGTCTTGGTTTCAACTAGACTTGCCAATTGGATGAATTCGGTTGATTTTCGGTTGGGATAATCTAGATAGAATCAATTCAAGTTTTAAAATTTTCGGTAAAGTCATTCAGATTTGTGACTTTAGTTTTTCAAGTCAAGTCATTTCGAATTCTGATCATTTTAAATTCTAGCCATTTTGGATAATTTGTTCAAACCATTTTAAGTTTAGATCGTTTCCAATTCATGTTGGTTTTATGTTTGAGTCAATTTGGGTCCGAGTTGAGTTTGATTGGATTGAGTTTTCAGGTTTGCATAACAAATGACATGTCTAGTTTCAACCACAAAATCGCATTGAGAAGGACACTTTTATTCCATAAGCCTATAAAACATATTAACTTAAAGCATCCATGAAATATTGACAAAGTTGCATGTAATGTATTCTAACTTGTAAGTCAAGTAAATCAATGATCATTATGAAGCTACAAAGGAGGAGGAAAGAAAGAAATCAAGGTTTATGTAATTGCACATAGCAAGCAGTATTGTGATTCTATTGGCAGTGACCCAATAATGTTAGTCATCTAACATTGGCTGCTGCTCAATCTCACTTAAATGTTCACTCAAAGCAAATGCAGAGCCGTTACTAATCTCGGTTTCAGCCTTACACCATAGCAATTGTTCACGAAGATTCCTCACTTGCTCGTTCAGTTTCTGAATATTCCTTTCTTGAGAAATTATGATCTGCGACAAAGTTGATAAAATATCACTATGAACAGTCACTTAATACTAGGAGATGAAGATGATGTATGCCATCTTAAAACAACCGAGGAATTTCAGTTCAGTTCAAGCATCTACACCAGAAGGAAACAACAAATGCAGCCTCAAACAAAACAAATAAGATATAGACAAATTGGGTCATATTGGGTTCAAGGGACAATGGGAATGGATTAGCTGTTGGGTGGTTAGGGCACCCTATCGTGAACATTTTGTACAATGTATGCCTGCTTTTTTTTGAAACATTTCTGTTTGTTTTGGTAGATGGGGAAGGACTTGTTAGGATGTCCCTTTTAGAAGGGCAGAATCTATGTGTAGTGTCCAACAAGTAGGTGTAACTGTTGAGTTCCATGGTGGCAAACTCAATGGGGTGAGTTATAGCGATCCGGCTGTGAAAAAATATACTAGACGTGCTCAATCGGGTGAAATTTTAAACAATATGGCACTATTAGCATTATGTAAATATCAAAGTATTTTAAATGGAAACTAAGGCAATTTCAAACAATGGTGTAGAGGTCATATTAGATGGGGAACTTAGGCAAACAAACTTCCAATAAGACAATCATATATAAGGTACCTGCCAAAACAAATAGTAATTCAGAAGCATTTCTAGATTGAAGAAATAAATTGGTAAAAGCACCATGGAAGCCCCTGTACTAGGGAGTCAAATTGCATTTTTCCTCTATACATTAGATCAAAGAGCAAATTGGTCCTTTTTATTATTATTTAAATTTCATCCATTTCTAATGTTAAAAACTAGCATGGTGTATGGAATAACTAAATAGTTACACATGGCATGCCACGTGCACCTCATGCTGATGTACAAGGACTAATTTTTAATAGTAAAAATGGATGGAATTTTTAACTGAAGGACAAGTTTGTTCTTTGATCTAATGTACCGGGACTAATTTGCCCATTTTTTAAGTAGAGAGGGCAAAACGCAATCCGACTCCTAGTACAAAGGCCTCCATGGTGCTTTTAACAAATAAATCCTACCTAACTTAAAATTTGATATTATTTGTGGCATTTGCAACAAAAAACACTCAAATATTGCACTTACTGCTTCTAAGTCAAGTGATTAACAGAATTAGAAGGTGGAAGGGGGCAAAACCTTGCTACTTAAGGTTTCCACTTATGGAATTGCATCTGGGGAAATGAAATAAAAAATCAAGAAACTGAGACAGACCAAAACAAAGCTGTATGTCCAAAAGTGAGATGTACCAATTCATGATTCGTATCTACACAAAACTCGTTGACATTGGCTGGAAATATAGATATAAGCTATGTTGCTTGGACTCTATTTTTCTTGAAGTATATCTATTTGACACTCATGTCTCACGCATGGATATGGGAATATGACCTCTAAGGATCCTCAGCTTAAAAGAAATGGAAAACGTAAAAAGAACCTAACCATACTCGTCCGCTTGCAAGCATAAACTAAAAGGAATTTACCCAGTTAGAACCCCACAACAGTGAATTCGGATTAGTGGTGGCAAATGGCAACCCATTCATATTTAACCAGTGATCACTAGCTCAAAGCTTCTACAAAAATTGTTCATTTTCTAAAAACAATTAATTTTCTTTCCTTCCATTCTTTTACAGTAACAAGTAATTAATGAAAAGAAAATTATTGTTTTTTCTTTCCATTTTCCATCTTTCCAACTAAGCCAATGAAATGAAAAATAAATATCCTATCTCCTACTTTCCTCCAATTTTTCATCCTCTAATTTTCTTTCCACCCTACCAAACAAAGCCAAGAATGAAACACTAGAAAATAATCCAACTGAGCACAAATTAAAGTATTGAAATCTTCATCAAAATGACCACAAAGATGTGAACCTTCATGGAAGTAATTTACTGTTTCACACCCTTCCTTTGAGGATATCAAACTAAGCTAATTGAACTAGAAAATCTATTCAACATTCTCAGAATCTAAAACCTCATATAAATCCAACCAGATCATCACACTGCAATCAACCCATAGAATTACCAATTCAAACAAGTCCATTTACAAGCCATTTTAATGAGAGTAATTAATCCACTAGTTTACATGCAAGAAAGATGAAAAGAAAAAGCCATTTGAAATAGAAAACAAGCAAAAAAATCACTTCACTTGCTGTAAATTATACCCTTTGCAAGCCAACAACTTGGGGGAGGGTTAATTTGAATAAAATTGCAAATTAACATCAATTAACAATCTAATTCATGATTTTTTATTAAAAAAGATAAAGTTATATATATAAAGAACAAATTGGGGGAAAGGCGAAACCTTTTCTTTGACGTATTCTTGGCGTTTGGAAAGGGAATGATCTTTGAGAAAAACAGTGGAAGTTGGCTCAATTTCTTCACCAAATTGCTGCTTCCATTCGAATTGAGAAGTGAGCATTACTATAAACACTATAAAAACTAGTAGCCAAGGCCTCGACATCAAATTTATTTAACACCCAAATCTTGAATTTAATTTTTTTCCCCTTTTTAATTTTTTGGGGATTTTTGAGAAATTGAAAAAAAAAAAAATCTGTGAGCAAGGCGATTTTAGGTGAAGAACTTTGCTGGGGAAATAAATAATAAGAGAGGGTTAATTTCACTTGAAGTCCCCAAATTCTGAGTTGGATTTTAAATTGATCCGAAATTTCAAAATATTTTAACCTCACCATTAACAGTTAACTTTAAGGTTAAATGTCAACTCGAATCTAATGCAGAGTATGTTTATCAATATTCGTAAATTTGTTTGTAAACATTAAACAAAGTAGTATAGACAAACATAATTTTAAATAGGGTAAACTATAAAAATAGTCACTTTTGTTTGCTTTAGATTACATTTTAGTCACTTATGTTTGAAATGTTACGTTTTAGTCACTTATATTATCGTTTTGTTACGAAGTGGTTACTCTACCATTAAGCTCCGTTACCTCCCTAACGACGGTTCTACGTGGTAATCCAAATTAAAATTTGGGTAAATTACACCAACAGTCACTCAATTTTGGGTAACTGACAAAACATTCACCTAGGTTTCATTTCAGTCACTCAACTTTTGAAAAGTTACAAAAAAGTCACTAATTAACAGTTACCGTTAGAGTGTTAACAGAATTACTGACGTGGCAAGTTAACCAGCTGATGTGACAAGTTAACTTGCCACGTTGGTGAAGCAGCTCCATTTTCCTCTTCATCTCCTTATTCTTCTTCTTCTTCTCCATTGCTCATTGCTCATTTTTCTCCATTGCTCCAATAGAGGGTAAAACCATTGTGTATTCCTCAACATTTTTCTCCATTCCTCAACATTTCTCTAAAACAACAACTACTTCTCCGTTCATCACTGTCACTTCAAGTTTACTCTGTTTTGGCAGCAAACCTCCCTGTTTTTTGCAAACCTCCTTGAAATATGGTTGGTTTTAGGTTAAGGTCATGCAGTTAACTTAGTTAAGTGCCATTGCTATTAATCAAAAGAATTTGACTCTGGAAAGATAGCAATCAATGATAGGGGATAATTCATGTGGCCATATGCTGAGAAATAATTACGATAATAACTATACAAGTCTTCCACCTTTCAGGACAAAGTAGAGCAAATGAGAGGCCAAGCTCAAGCAAAGATGGTGAAGAAGATTGCTATGTCTAGGCAAAGGTCAGAAGAAAAACGAGCTGCAGCTGAAGCTAGAAAGAATCGGGATGCAGAAAGAACTTCTGCTAAAGCAGAATACATTCGACAAACAGGAAGAATGCCATCATCCCCTTACATGTGTTGTGGTTGGCCGTCATAATAATATTAGTAAACAATCAATCAATAAGAGCAAAACCTGCTCATACACTTATTGAGCCGAAAGTAGCACCTCTTGTAACCTTGTTTTGAGTAGCATTAGTGATGGTGAATGAGTGTTGTATTTATAAAACGGCCTAGGTTTTCTTCTTCTTCTTTTTTTGTGAGTGTTGTTTACGTGGAAATGTGAAATGAATAGTGCAATTGATGCAATTAATGAAATCATGCATATTTTTGTCCTTAACATACACAAAGGAAGAATATGTCTCTAAATTGGGAATGACATGATAGAGCCTATAAGTTGAAGTTGGAAGTGTCTTTATGCTGCATTTGAGACTGGTTTAGTCTGCATAATATAGGTGCCAAAGACACTAGCCACTGGTCGTGGTTCGGATCAGCCTGTATCCTTGAAAGACTTGGGCTTTAGCCTAGCCACAACGTTCCAAATAAACCAGATCCATATCAGCCAAACTTTGCTGACTGCAAAGTATGCTTTGTTCGGTACCAGTTGTTGGTGTTTACAGTAATTTGGGCTCCTGGACGAATCTAAATGGCTTGATAATTCCTTGGTGAATGGCCATAGACCACCTATGATCATAAACCGTAGTAACTCATGCACATTAGTACTCGTCTCTGGTTTGGCTTTGGCTTCGGTGAGCATTTTGAGCTTGTTTAAGTCTCTTTTCCCACCTTGGATTAATAGCTATGGTTGGTTCTTGATATACTAATTTCTAGTCCTTTGAGGGTTTCAAATTACCTTGGCCAACTAGTTCTAACCAAAAACTGCAACAGTTTCCCGTTTCACGCCATTGGAAACCAAGACCAATTGCCAAGCATGTACTGATCCATACTTCCGACCGAACCATTATCTTGTAGTTTCAGTGGCTTTCTAAATCAAGTTGGATGACTTTTGTTTCTGTTTTTGTAATGGTTCCATGCAGATTTTAAAACTGCAGATAATTATGTTAAAGAAATGTCGCTGCTTATCTTTTTATGCAGATTTTAGAACTATCTTTTTAGGACTCAATCCAGTAGATTAAAACAGCCTACATACGTACAATGAATCAGATACTCAAGATTTGTGTTTGTTAACAATATCTTCAATCTTTCCCACATCCATGGAGATGTGGAGGGAATAAAAGAAAAGGAAATGTAGCCACCACAAAGTGACCAGAGAGGTAATGAAGGAACAAACCAACCATATTTCAAGGAGGTTTGCAAAGAACAAGGAGGTTTGCAAAAAACAGGGAGGTTTGCTGCCAAAACAGAGTAAACTTGAAGTGACAGTGATGAACGGGGAAGTAGTTGTTGTTTTAGAGAAATGTTGAGGAATGGAGAAAAATGTTGAGGAATACACCATGGTTTTACCCTCTATTGGAGCAATGGAGAAAAATGAGCAATGAGCAATGGAGAAGAAGAAGAAGAAGAAGAAAAACAGGAAAATGGAGCTGCTTCACCAACGTGGCAAGTTAACTTGCCACATCAGTAATTCCGTTAACACCCTAACTGTAACTGTTAATTAGTGACTGTTTTGTAACTTTTCGAAAGTTGAGTGACTGAAATGAAACCTAGGTAATTGTTTTGTCAGTTACCCCAAAGTTTGGTGACTGTTGGTGTAATTTACCCTTAAAATTTTTTAATTAAAAACCTATTTTCATCTCAGCAACTGGATATCCAAGTTGGCATTTAAAACCCATTTGGATTGTCATGTAGGATTGCCATTAGGGAGGTAACGGAGTTTAACGGTATAGTGATCACTTCGTAACAAAACGATAACGTAAGTGACTAAAACGTAACATTTCAAACATAAGTGACTAAAATGTAATATGAGATAAACAAAAGTGACTATTTTTATAGTTTATCCTTTTAAATAAATAAACTCAAATATAAATTTGAAATTATTAACGAATATAGACAGAACAGGGATAAGTTAAACAATAAACAAACAAATATAAAAAGAAGTTTATTAGTTCAATGTGGTTCATCTACCATATTTTTCTTTTAGAAATTGTATTGTCGAAATTAAAATGGAGTGGAGCAAAATGTTCGATTCAAAAAATATTGACGTTATTGGAGTAGAGTTCGAGCAACACAAGTTATCAGAATAGAAAATTTTATTTAAAGATTGAACACCAAATATAAATAATTGAATGTAAAATTGTAATAAAAATCACTCATGTTTTAAAGAAATAAATGAAGTCTTTAATTATGTCATAATCTGGACATCTTTAATAAGGGTTTTTAATTATGTCATAGTTTAGGACATCTTTAATATATGTTTTAAATATGTCTTAGTTTAGACGTCTTTAATACTTGTCTTTAGTTCAGACAAATTAAATTGTGTTTAAGCCGAGTTTAAATTTATTTTTACAGGTTGTTCACATTGACTGCTGATCATTCAAATACAAAGGGGCAGATTCAATGGTGCATGTGTTTGTTATTGACCAAATTCAATGCAACATTCATATTCATGGACGTTTGGCAAGATGGGAGCTTGATGTGACCATTTGGTTCATGTTCATGTATGAGCTATATGCATGAACGTCCAAGGGGAAAGAATTCAGCAATTATTGCGGCACAATGAATGGTAACATGCATGCACATCATGGAGGATGAATCTGCAAGATGCATGCAGGGGCGAAGCCAAGAGGGCTGGCATGGGCCCCGGCCCCTCCTAAAATGTAAAATTTCTATTTAGATCTTTAAGTTTTTTAAAAAAAATTTAAATTAGTAAAGGTAAAATTGCACTTTGCCCCCCTAAAATTATAAAAATTCGATTTAATCCTTTACAAATTATAATGATATAAACTATAAAAAATTAAAATTTCATCTGCCCCCTAAAAAATTGTTCTGGCTTCGCCCCTGGATGCATGTAACTAGTTCATGAACCTACATGCCATTAAAGTGCCTATTTATGAGAATGCATGTTCCATGCAAGTGCATGAACGAACCAAGGAGATGAATGAGACTTTTGGAGATCATACAAGGCACTTGAAGCTTTCTTCTATGCTAAGAATTCATGCACAACAAAGGGAGGAAGAATATGACATTTCAAGATAAAGTTTATGCATGAATATCATTCAATGAGGTGCATGAACGTCCAAATACATGCCAATATGAGGAATGAATGTCCATGAACCATCAAAAGGGAGGGAACAACCATTTATATGTATTTAAGGGAGTTCATGAATGTAATTAATCCTCATGTGTGAACATGTTAATGTCAAGAGTGAACCTGATTATAGTGTGTGTGAACACCATTGGATGTCGAATTTCAATATGCATTTTAGAGTCTATAAATAATTGTTTTAGAGCCTATAAAATATAGATCCAAAAAATAGACTAAAACAAAAAACAGAACCCGTTTTTTAAATAGACTGGGTCTCGTGTAAGATTTTTTTGACTCAGGCCTGGCCCAAATTTGCCTAATTTTTTTTCTCTATTGTTATTTGTTGTTGTTTTGTTGCCATTTTGCTACCATGTTGCTACTATTTTGTTATTATTATTTAGATATTATATAGCTCTTATTTTAGGGGTCTTTGCTTCCTAAGTTGCAATTATTTTAGTGCTATTTTAGAATAAAGACTTTTTTTTTAATGTATTTTCAATTTATTGGGAAAATTTTATTTTTATGTTTTTAGTTTATTTGATGTATTATATTTTTTTAAATGTATTTTCATATAAAAAATAATATAAAATTTTTTAATACAAGCAGGTCGGGTCGGGCTCAGGTTTAACATTTTTTATCTGGGTCAAGCGTCCATTTACCGAGACTTGTCTGGGCCTAGAAAACAGGCCTAAATTTTGCACCGGCTCAAACTGGCCCATGATCAAGTCTAATCTTGAGTATCCACACTTGAGACCTACCATGCATGATTATATACATGGATCTCTGAGTTCCATTTTATGCAGTTATTCGATATGTATTTATATTTGTACTTTATACTAGTAACACTTTAAAAAAGGCCATAATTAGATTGTGTAAGTATTAAGTTTCTAGTGCCATATGACTACTTTTAATGCCCGTTTTATCATCATATTCAAGTTTTGTAACGACCCAACAATATCATCTTTAAGGTTCAAACTCGCGTCTCTCCTTAAAAGTGCAATGTGTTGTACCACTGTATTCAATACTTATTAACTGGTAATTTTTAAATTTATATAAATAATATCCTCGACTTGTTTTTTCAAAAGTTATTAAACGATGGTATGGGACTAAAGGAGCGTGCTAATAACATTATAAAAGTATAGAAAATTAAATTAGAGAATTTAAATCTCATATTAAAACCAAAATGATCAAAATGTTA
The DNA here is from genome assembly GCA_025698515.1 of Gossypium sturtianum. Lineage (NCBI taxonomy): Eukaryota > Viridiplantae > Streptophyta > Magnoliopsida > Malvales > Malvaceae > Gossypium > Gossypium sturtianum. The sequence goes on from CM046953.1 coordinate 152,590,815, forward strand.
AAATTAATATCAGACAAGATCCAATATCGAGAAATGATATTTATAACCGTTTTGAGATAGTAATTGACATATCTAAATTTATAAATATTATTTGAATTGACAATCAAATAAAGGTCTTTCATTTATTTATTTTTAGATAAAGTATAGTCAAGGTCACTAAATTATTAATAAGTTTATATTTTAGTCATTCAATTTTAAAAAGTTACAAAATAGTCATCGAACTATTTGAAAGTTTTTTATTTAAACCATTGGGTTGTCAAGTTCTTTCTTTTTAAGTCTGACTAGCGAGCTCTAAGTGATAATTTGACGATCGGTACGATGGATCAATATCCATTAACAATTAGAATAACCAACCTTAGATACAAGTCAATCTGACAGTAAATGTCAAATATCGAAGAAGAAAGTTGTTTGAATTTTGATTCTCAGATTTATAACGTTCAAAGTTGCTTTATGAAAAAAAAAATTAAACTATACAAGAAAAAGGGAAAGAAAACTTTCAATTAATACAGACAGTGCGAACAAAGATTTACTAATTTGGATTTTAGAGTGTTTTCATTTTTACATTAACTAGTTTGTGACAAAAAAAACAAAATTAAATAGTTGAGTCACTATTTTGTAACTTTCCATTGTTGAGTGACAAAATTTTTTTTTAATAATAATTGGATGACCATTTTGCAACTTTTTCATAGTTAAATGACCAAAAAACTATTTACTAATAGTTAAATGACTACTAGCAAATTTATCCTTTATTTTTTCTCTAAATAGATCTAAGGTCCGATCTATGATACAAAATTTTAAGCAAAGCCTTTACCATTTACCATTTTAAAACAATGAAAGCCCATTTAACTTGAACCTACCCGAACCAAAATATCAAACGACAGCGTTTAGGCCGAAACAAAACGTCCAGATAAAAAACCCAAGCCAAGCCGTAAGAGTGACCACTTTTTTCTTTAAAGAAGAAAACGAAAACCAGACAAAAAATGGTGCTTTGGTCATATCCACCGACGGCGAAGCAACTAGCGGTGACGATCGGTTTTTGCCTCACGGGAGCTTCGTTCATTGCCGCCGGAGCTTACCTTTCGTTTGTAAATATTGGTCCTCAACAAGAACGTGTTAAAGCTCGTAGCCAATACGTCAAAGACCGGCTTCGAAAGATGCTCGACGATTAATCGCCGCTCAAAAAGAAAGAAGATCCAAGATAGTAAGGGAAAAATATAATCCTGGGTTTTTGTTTGATTTGTAAAAGAAAAAAAAGATTTGGTGATTTTTTACTTCACTAAACGGTAAATTTTAGTGGCGAATGAGACGAGTCCTTGTTCAAGTTTTCTCTTTATTGATTCATATATTTGTATATGGATTCAAATTACATACGAAATTTTTGTTTTTCAAAATTATATTGTCAGATGAAGTTTTAGCTGGATTCGTATATCTCAATGCAAAAGATGTAGTTTCGAGTTGTATTATCTTCGATTGAGAGAGGTTATAGATAGTTAAAATGATCTAAATATAATTTTTTATTTAATCAGAGGGGACCAAGCCCTGCCTGCCTCTTCAAATTCACTGGTGATTGCATTTGATGTGTCACCTTGTCACTGATATCAACTGCGAGTACTTTTGATGCCAAAGGAGGTGAAAAAGACACTAGTGTCTGCTCACTTTGTTTGGGCGGAAAGTCCTTCTCAAAAGCACAGTTGAACGGCCCTTGGTGGAGCAGAGGAGCTGAGAGGGAGGACAGAGCAGAGGAAGAAGGTATTGTAGGGGTTTCAGAGTGAGGTGTCAATATGATCCCCAGCTTTGAGGTCAAAAAGAGTATTTAGATGGACTAGTCTTTCTTTCCTAGCCACACATTGGTCTCATGACAAGTTGCTGGTCTTTTAAATTGTAAGATATGTAGATATCAAGTGATAGATGTCTTGTCGGAATGACCTGTCCGAAGTATGTGACTTGCCTGTTCCCTACGGTATGGAGAAACGGTTTCAACGGCGGAAGAGGTATATTGGACAGAAAGAGATGGTTGTGGTGTTCTAGCAAAGGTGGTTTAATAGAACAAATGTGTGTAACAAGTACTTTAACTAAATAGGTGAAGTACCATAAAAACCCGTTACTAAAAGTTAAATTATTTTTTAGTCCCTTTTACTCAAAAAAATAACAAATTAACCCTTATATTATAAATCAAAAAGCAAACTAAGCCTTTTAGTTAAAATTTTCACCTATTTCTACTAATAAAAATGAGCATAACTGACAAAATAATGAAATAATTACACTTGACGTGTCACATGTACCTCATGTTGACGTACATGGACCAATTTTTAACAGAAAAATAAATTTGCTCTTTGATCTAACATATAAAGATTAATTTGCTAATATTTAAAATACAATCCGACTCATAGTACAAAGGCCTTCATGGTACTTTTACCTAACAAAATATCAAACATAAGTAACTGAATTGAAGAACCAGAACAACAAAGCCTATAGTTCTCAAGTGCCTAAAATGGTAGGGTTATTGCAATAAAATCACACCATATGGTAGCATAGTCCTAAACATCTAAAAGGAGCTTACATCATGCACAAAATAACATTTAAAGACAATGAAAAGTTATATTCATACAATTACAGTCCAAAAGAAAAGATAATAAACAGGTTAAAACTAACCTTTTAAGCTTCCAATGCTTATGGAAAGAGCTAACAGCAGCAACTTCTCATATAAGTTTACATCAATTTTACAATAAGTTATCAAAGAACTCAGGCAAAAGGAAAATCCATTAATAGTTTAAGACTTAACAACAAATTCAGACCCTCAAACTCTGTGTCAATGTCCATTGCACACGTCCTACTTGTACTTTGTTGAATCCCAAATCCGATGATCTATAACTGATTCGATCAACGAAAACCATAACAAATTAGAGTCAACAAAACATTACCATAAACTTACCTGAATTTCCCGATCAAGACTACTGTAGTAATATAATGCACGTCTCAAAAAGTGGAGGAAAACACTCTCCGGATGCCAAACAATGACGGATCTCTCCCTCCTGAAAGTGCGACTTAAAGGTGTAGAGAGAATGGTGATATGAGGCGAAGGCAAAGACATGGGTTGAGGAATCGTTGTTGGTTTTTACTCTTTCTTCTCTCAACCCTAAAATTTAATGTTCTGTTGATGCATGTGTAGAGCTTTTCATGTATGTCGATGAACTTGATTCACGTTCATTTTTTTTTATGCACTAACTCCGGCTATATAAGCTTGAATGTTGTATGTATTATCACCTTGTCCTCCGTAAACAATTGGGGTGTAGATCAAATCGAGTTTCAAAGTTTAGATTTAGATACCAAACTGAAGAAAATAAAAGTGTGCAGTGCACATTGAACATTGCCATGAAGTTTTGAGGATCGAATTTAGCACATTCAGGTATGATGCACCTTTTGCAATGCCTGGTGGAACATGTCAATGAATTGATCATCCTGGAATAAGAAACAAAAGAAAAGAGTCAACAACTAGAAGCCTTCACCAAAAGGAGGAAATGCAAAACCAGCATCGCTCATCTTTTGGCCAAATGCTAATTAGCCAGTATACTTGAACCATTATGAGCTGTTAATTAACATTCCAAGTGAAAATGAGACAAATAAGGTACAAGTACTATAGAGGCTCTTGTACTAAGAGTTGGATTGCATTTTTCTCCCTTTACTAAAAAAAAGAGCAAATTAGTCCCTGTAAGTTAGATCAAAGAGCAAACTAATCTTTTCGTTAAAAATTTCATCCATTTCTACTGTTAAAAACTGGTCCTTATTCATAGACATTAGGTACACATGGCAAGCCATATGTAATTATCTAATTATTCCGTTGGCACGCCAGTTTTTAATAGTAAAAATGAATGAAAATTTCAACTAAAAGAACTAGTTTGCTCTTTAATTTAATGTACATAGACTAATTTACTCACTTTTTGAGTAAAAGAGACAATGCAATCTAACTCCTAATACAGGGGCCTCTATAACACTTTTACTGACAAAGAATAATATAAATACCTGAACAAGCATTAGTAGAGCACCACGGACTTTATCCCTGCTAATAAGAGATCCATTGTGCAAAGTAGATGGGGCACCTGGAGTGAGAGATGCAGGTAGAGTAGATGGTGGAAAGGGTTGAAGCATTGGAGTGCCGTAGGGATGTTGCGGATTGAGGGGTGGATGAAGAGCAGAGGTGGTTGGATTTGATGAAGAGGGAGGTGGCATCATCAATGAGGATGAAGAAGAGGAAGGGGGTGCAAAAAACGATGAAGGCTTTACGAGATTAGTCACTCGGTTGCTGCTACTTGTTGAATCAACCAAAGGTGCAGCAGAAAGTGGAAGGGATGACACTGATGGAGCAGGAGTAGGAGTGGGTATGGCAGTTGGAGCATGAGAAGACAGAGGGGTGGTCGAGATAGAATGGTAAGGCTGTGTTGGTTTTGTACCATTTGGAGCATTACTTCCAAGATTCATAGCAGCCTGAAATCAGTAACCCAAATAAGCTTTGACATGAGAGACATTATTAGGCCTTGAAAAGCCAAAAGGAAAGTATTGGAAGTCTACACACACTAAAGAAGTTAACAAATGATGACTCTTGAGGAGCATCAGTAGCACGAGAGGCAGTTGCTGGTGGCTCCAAGGGACCTTCTATTACAGACATGCTAGGAACAGCTTCTAGTTCCTCAAATTCACTACATCATAATAACACAAAAGCTTAGAAAACTTGGACAAAATAGGAAGACAGCAGCAGAAGTAAAAAAATTCTAGTACACGTGGACTTCCAAGGATCAACATAATAAATCATCAAATTCAGTTTGCTTTTTTATTTTTTATTTTGGAATAATATTTGGTATACTGCCAATGGAGTTTTTTGACTCCACAAGCAGGGTCAGGGGGTTTGACAAGTGTCCTATAGAGATATAGTAAAATATTTAAAAAACAAATATTTAAAAAAAAAAGAGACACGTGGAAATCTTTTAAGGCTGCTTGTGGAATAAAAAAAGTACGCTGCTAATATACCAAATACTAACCATTTTATAACCATTTTATTTTTGGCTAATCATTAATACAAATTTACCAATATGAATTAGCAGGTCTTGAAAGTATTATCTATTGATGGGAGCAGCTCAAAACCTATAGATATGGGAGTTTAGGCTAATTGTTATAATAATAGACTTTTGCACATAAAGCTCCTGCCTCACTCACCTCCTCCTTGCGTATACTACCAATTACAGTTCTACAGTTCTTACTTAATATTCCCTCCACTTCCAGCTATTTAGTAATATATCACAAGTATGGCACCCCACAATCCACTCTAGTCCAACTCTCAACCACCTTTTGCCTCAACCCTTTTCTTGTTTACGATGCTACCTCAACCACACCCAAAAGACCCCCTAAACGCAGAACAAAGTCAATTGACAAGACATTTTTTTGTTCAAAATGGCATATTGTACCAAAAAGCAGTTTAATAATAGAAACCTCTCACAAACTGCCGGGAAAATTTAATATTTAACTATGTTCCAAGGCTTCAGAAAAGCAATAACTTCCTTATAGATGCTTCATCAAAGTAATTACCTTTTGCTTGCAGATGCCTTTGGCTTTGCAGGAACTTTTGTGTATGCATTAAGTATTCTGACAAGAGGACAACATATATAATGTTAGAATTTAAAACCACCAGAAGAAACAGACCAAGAACTTCTCTTTATCAAAACAATATCTCAAAAAACACACTGATATATATCTTATTTGAGTGCTTTCATGTTTTTTTCCTTAAATTAAGAAAGCTTAAAGGTTTTGTTGTAATGCAAGGAAACTTTTGTTTTATATACTGTGACCAAAATACCATAATGCATATCATGAACAAGTATACCACTTGATAGTTGTAGAGCTAAAAACACATACATTCTCTGTTCAACTGATTAAAGTGCATTGACCCCTCTTATCTAGAACCTTATTGCCATTATGAATACTTGAAACTTCAATAACCATAAGATTGTATTCGAATTAAAACTACATGACAAAGGAATGCCTTCAACAACTAAACCCTTCCTCTCGGGGAAAATCATTTGTAACAAATAAGGTACAAAATACAATATATGAAAGACCTGAAGCTCCATGTTCGAAATCACTTGGGATAACCGAGCTCAAAGTTGATTATTTACAACCTAGAGAAATGGAAAAAAGCAAGACAGACATACCTACTAAAGAGGTTTGCAACATCCTCACATTCACGCGGATTATAGAACCAAATACCATTAACTTCTTGCGCAGCATTTCGATACAACAAATACGGACCTTGAACCTCGTACTCAAAATCTCCCAATAGATTCTCCACTAAATTATCTGCTTGTTAAAAAACAACTTTCACATCAAATCAGGCTAAAAGAAAAAAAGGGTGTGCAGTGTGCGATCTTTCATTAAAATTAACAATTTCGACCTGTGTTACGCCGATTCATTACAATGAACTGAAACCGAGGTTGTGTATTCCTTAAAAAAAAAAAACCCAAGGAAAATTATCATCAATCATTTGAATAAGCTAAATAAATCCCCAAAGTTAATCACTTGCTTCTAAGTTCTAACAACGTTAATGCTAAAAAAAAAAAAAAAAGATAACAAAATATTTACTTATTTTTACCTCTTAACAACAAAGAGAGATCCTTCAACATCTTTTCGACTCTAAACAAACAAAAAAAAAATTAAAATATTTTAATCATCCAAACTTTAAAACAAAATCAAAAGCAAAAAAGTAAGATTCCAAAAACTTTTAAAAAATCAGATTTGCGAAAAAGCGAACCCATTGATTACTATCGAGGTTGAATTCGTAGAAGGTGACGTGAGCAGCAGTGATCAAAATCTCTTCAATGAAAGCATCAATTCTTTGGAGAACAGTGAGATTGAGCATCTTCGTGCTTTGTTGGTCGATATTCGGCATCAATTTTCCAGTCTGAGACATTTTCCACAATCCAAATTACGTGAAATCCCTAAAGCCTAAATCCCAATTTTTCTTAATGATTTTCCCGGGAAATGCTGAACATTACAATCGTCAATCGATTTTCTCTAAATATTCGGCAGTTAGCCACTTACCAGTTTACTTTACTGAATGTTGATTCCCAAAATGACCAAAATAGCCTCCAGAATTTTAGGCGAAAAAATATATATTAAATTCTGCTATTAGTCCCTGTTCTTTTCAAAAGTTATGTATTTAGACCATGTACTTTTATTTGATCAATTCTTGTCCTTGTACTTTTTAAAATTTGAAATTTTAGTCTTGATCAAAGAATAGCAGTCAAATCCGTTTGATCGAATTCAGTTTTGACTCAAATGATAGCCATTAATCCATTAATTGAATTTTTAGCAAGTAATATGTGGAAATAATAATATGACATGGCGTTAAACATATTATAATATGTTTGCCACATTAGAATTTGGAAATATTTGAACTTAATGAATTTAACAATTATTGTTTGGTGAGAACTAAAATTTTAAAATTTGAAAAGTACGAGGATTAAAATGACCAATCAAAAGTGTATAAATTAATTCACAAGTTCTGCAAAGTACGAGGACTGATAGCAGAATTTAACCAAAAAATAATGGTTAATATACTGTTTGGTGCCTACTTCAATGTTTGATTTTTGCTTCAATGACTTCAGCTTGATACTTGAGTTTTACTTTATCTCATTTAAGTACTTGAGTTTAGTTTTAATGTTCAATTTAGTACATGAGTTTTTTCATCCCACTTAAGTACCTATATTTTTTAATAGAGTACACGTGTCAAGTATTTATTGAGCCACAATATATTTGATTTGAGTACAAATTGAACATTGAAATCAAATATAAATATCAAATTATATATTAATCTAAATAATAATAATAAGGATTCAAGCCGAATTTTGCAAAAAAAAAAAAAATCAGTAATTTTTTAAGAGATTTTATGACTTAAATTTAGTATTTGCATATTGTACTAATCTTAATTTAGTATAATTTAATCCTCTATTTTTATAATAAAGTTAAATTATTTTTTGAGGTCAGAAATTGGTAACTACTTTCACATTGGAGTTCGAAATTTTTTTGTCCAATATAGTCCCTAAACTTGACAATCGTTCCCACATTAGAGCCTAAACTTTTTTTAATAGTCCAAGCTAGGCCCAATATGGGAACAATTGCCAAGTTTAGGGACTAATTTGGACAATAAACAAGTTCAAGCCCTAATGTGGGAACAATTGTCTAGTTTAGGCTCTAATACGAGAACAATTAATGAGTTTAGGGATTAACTTGGACCAAAACAAAATTTAGGCTCCAATGTGAAAGTTGTTACCAAATTCAAGCCTAAATAATAATTTGACTCTTTATAATATTATTAGTAGGTCTAAATTTATAACTTGAGGTGCTCATGGACCAGGTCGAGCCAGGCTTAAGCATGATATTAACATATTTTATATTTGCCCAAGCCCAACCCGACTCGAAATCTAGACCTAAAATTTTGTCCACATATTTGCAAAAGACTAACCCAACCTCATTTTAGGCTATCCCATATTATTTTTATTTAAAAATATATATTATTTTATTTTAATATTTAATAATTGTATAAATTTAATTTTTTATATAGTCATCTTAACATTATTTTATTGTTTACATTTGAGTAGTATTATATATTTAGATTTATTTTTTTAATGTGTTCTAAATTAAATAATATAAAGTATTATAAAATTAAAACGGATCGTGATCAAGCCTTGAATGTTTAAGCCCGAGCTCGACTCATATTTTAAACAGTCCTATTTTTCGGTTAAACCCATTTTTTCGAACTAATTTTTTTTGCCCAAACCCTCTAAAATTTTGAGCAGGCCTTCGAGCCTCAGTGAATAACCCGACCCATAAACAGTTCTATTTATAACACTATTAACATTATTAATTATTAATAGTTTGATGAAAATTCACATCTTGTTAAAATAAAATCTTAACTGACACCAAAATTTTATTACGGGATTAATTTTTAAATTTCAACATATCAAAAGGATTAAAACCAAAATTAATCCATTAAAAAACACATTTACTAATCATCATAACACCTTTAAACATTTTTTCCCCATTAATTGCAATTTCCTCAAGTACAACATAATCACAATGTCAATGATAATTTTAACAATATTACTATGAATAAACTTAACACAAAAAATAAAAATAAAAAGACACTATAAATTAAGACAACACACTTATGAAAATTGTAAGAAATAATTAACAATATCTATATCTCATTTTTTTTTCTTTGATCTTTTGAGAAATAATTTTTGTTTTTTTTTTTTTTCACTTCTTTTTTAAAATAAAATTAAAACCAGACAATAAAACCAACAACATGAGGAGCACAACAGCCACAAAAGATGTCACCACAGCTCCGCTCACTTTTTGGCAAAAATGTCCAAATTGTTGGCAAATGGCTTGCCAGTTTGTGTTACGGTTGCCATTGTGAGCCAAGTAAACTATGGCGGCCGCTGCCGCAGCAGACGCCGCGGCTAGTGCCAACACCACCTGTCATTTATACAAAAAGAATGTTAATTAATAATGTATTTTTAATATGTTGGTATATTCGTATCGTGTTTATGTAATGTTTTTTTATTCGTGTTGGAATGCTTACTATGTCGAAAATGAATAAGAGGATTCTGGCTATGGCGAAGTTAGGGCGGATGATGGTGATGACAGAGAACATGAGGGAAAGGACGAGGTAGCCGGCAACTATTGACATTGCTATGACGAAGAACCTGCAAACAAATTTAATATACATGTAAGTATGTATGTATGTATGTATGAGACCGCAAAATAATCATATATATAGAGAAATTATTCCTTCCATTATCAGTTGAGTTAAAAAACTCTACAGGTGAAATATTACCAAGTGTTTTGAGGAATAGGTAAAATTGGATTGAGTTGAGTTTGGTGGGTTATTTTGCGTTTGACAAACTTAAGTTTGGGGAATTAGGGTTTTAAGATTGTTTTTGGCATAGTTTTTAAAACTTTTCAGTTGAATTGGTAATTGGTTGAGGTACCGATTCGGAACAAAAAAATTAGGTCAGTCGAGTTGTAAATGAGTACGTATCGATTGAATCAGACTAAAAAATTAGGTTCTATTTATATAAATATTTCTAATTTTTATGATTTTTACTCGAAACGGTTGAACTAATGATCACTCACTGGTGGTTTGATTAGCTCGACCACTAATCTAATTCTAAAAACCTTGATTTTTGGGTCATGTCATTCAAGTTTTAGTTTTTTGAGTTTAGATGATTCTGAATTTGGATTGTTTTAGGTTTGGGTTATGAAAGTTTAGGGTGGTTTTTCGTGTTCGGCCATTCGTGCTCAGGGAGTATATTTTTTTTCCGTGTGGAATCATAAAAGTTTAAATCATTTCGGCAAAAACAAATCAAAGAAGGGCAGGTAGTGGCTTCGGTCCTCTCAAATAGAAAAATTGTAATTTAAATCCTTCATAAAAGAGGAAAATATAAATTAATATTCGGTAAAATTTCACTTTGACCTCCTAAAAATAAAAAATATATATATTTAATTTTTTCAAAAATAATAAATTAATAAATTAATTCATTATAAAATTATATTTTTACTTCTCAAAAATTTATATTTCAATTTTAATTTATAAATTTATGCCTTTACATTTTGAGTTTTGATCACTTTATATTTAGATAGTTTAGATAGTTACTTGTTGGAATCCTTTCGAAGAAAATATCAACATGAACGGAATCAACCGAGATCTCAAAATAACGACTAATTTAATGCATGATCTAGTTAGAATATGCGTGTATATATATGTAAGTATTTGTGTATATATAATGACGTACGTGAAAGTGGGAACATCATCATAGCTAGCTTCGATCCGGAAGACCTGAGTGAAGAAAGTGGCGGTTTCATCGCTGGTACCCATGGTTGCTGCGGCGGCCAGAGCTGCAATTATGGCGGCTAATCTCAGAACAAAATCCACAACGCCCATTATTTTCTTCAACTTATTCGGTTTCTCTTTCCCATTACCGATCAAAGGTGCTTTGCCTTTCGATTCAGCACTGGACTCCACATCAATGCTTGCATTATCATCGTTCTTCATCATTTTCTTTTTCTTGTTTGGTTGGAGAGAAAATTTTCTTAGATATGTAGAGCTAAAGAAGAGAAGTTGAAGCTTTGTTTGTGATAATTAATGGATGATTGAAAGTTTATATAGAGGGTTTTGAAAAACAGAGAAAGAATAGTTGGTTAGGAATTTGTTGACTACTTTCTTCAAATATTATTAGAGACCAGGATTAATATGTATTTAGTACCTGAGTTTAGTTTAATTATTCAATTTGGTACCTAGACTAAATGGCATGATCTAATGGATACTTAACATATGTGCTGTAGTAAAAAAATGAATAATATAATTTTTGGCCCCTAACTTGGTAATTAGGCTTACTTTGATATTTGACCCTTTTTTTATCCATTTTACCACCTGAACTTAACAACTAAATCTATTTTGGTACCTAAACTTGAAAAAGATAACAGTTTGATTATGTGGTACTTTGATAATACGCCACATCATCACTTGAAAATTATATATATATATATATATATATAAATTTTCAAATATGTCATAACCAGAGTTTTAACAAATGGAGAGGTGGTTGAACTGGTCAGACCATCAGTTTTCTATTCAATCAGTTCAACCGTTAGACCAATAATAATTAAATAAAAAAATTAAAAATTTATAAAAATATAAAAAATAAAAAATATTAATTTGATCCGACCTATTTTTAAAAATAAACAATTAAAATTTTCCATCACTTAATTAATATGATAAAAATATCGAATTTATTTAAAATTCAACTGTGAAAATTTTAAAATATTAATAAAGGCTTTTGCCTTTTTTTTTTTTTTTTTAAATGTAATCATGTTTGTTTCCCTTCCATCTTTCAAAGCAGCTTGTAATCCATATTTCCACGTGATTACTGTGTATTTATATTTATTTTCATAATTCATATTATATTCCTTTTAATATAATATTCGTGTGTATTTATATAACGTTATTTTTATTATAAGTTATTATCATATCTGATATTTTTTTATATAATGTCTACAATTATTTATAACATCTTCCCAACTCTTAAATAAGAGGATAATGAGCTTCAGCATACTCGAACACACGTCCTCCTATACTGACAACAACACCGGTATCAATCAAACTAAAACTCAATCAGCTACGTAATGTTTTTTTTTTTCTCAAGTTATATAGAAAATAAAAAATGAGAGCAAAGAATTTGAAATAAAATTGAATTTCTTTTTTTAAATTTTATGATAGTTTTACATAAATTGAATTTTGGTCACTTACAACTATAGCTTTTTTTACTTAAATATGACATAAAATATTGGGATTGAATAGGGATTTTTATAATTATAAAGTCAAATAATAATAAAATAAAAATTATGAGAAAATACCAACACACACCAAAATAATTGTATTTTATTAAAATACGTAATTAAAAAAAAAATAAAGAGTCAACTAAAACCCAACTTACCCCCCAAAATCCAACAATACACTCAAAAATGGATCATTGCCTAAAACCAACCCTTTGAAAATGGAACTCCATTAAATTATCATCATCTTTTACACTTTAGTACGGTATTTTGTCATCATATAATGGTCAAATTCTAACTTTAGTCTCTTTATTATGTTTAAATTTGGGATTTAGTCCTTATATTTGATTTGGTATAATTTAATCCTTAATTTAATTATTGTTAAAATGTTGACGTTGATTTTTATTAAGAACACACGTTCCAACAAAAAAATATCGTGTCAACTTAATGAGTTGAAAGAATGTTTTTAGTAAAGAAAAATCTTTATGAATATTTTAATTAAGGGTTTAATCAAATCGAGTTGAATTCGAATAGTAATAAGCTTGAACACGAGCTCGGCTCAAACTTAACCAGCATCAATTTTGAAGCTCAAGCTTAACATCAACAAATTACTTAAGTTCGAGCTTGGTTAAGTTAGTATATCAATTTTTATACTCGAACTATATGTATACAATGAAGGTGAGAATATAATTTTATAATATAAAAATATATTAAAATAAAAAACGTTATCAAGCTCACGAGCTATTGTCATCCCTGATTATAATAACCACAATACTTTATTCCAAATTAAACAATTATCTCCAATATTTTTAAAATCAGACCAAATAAACCAATCGAATTAAGAATCAACTTGTACATTAATCTGGAACAAAGTGTAAAGAAAAAAAAAATCAACCCGCAAGCCAATACAAGCATATCAATTGAATCAATTTTTTTTTTAATTTTTAACAATTTATTTTATTTGAACTAAACAGAACAACTGGATAGAGGTGCTCATGGGTCGGGCCAAACCTAGCTCAGGCCCATTTGCTATGCCCAACCCAAAAATGAGCCTAAAATTTTGCCAAAACTTGACCCGAATAAAAATGCTAAAACTCGAACCCAACCTAGCTCGTATTGATTTTTATATTATTTTTTAAAATATAATACATTAAAAAGACTAAAAATATTAAAATAAATATTTCCCAACAAATTGAAAAGAGATTCAGGCCAGGCCGAGTTTGAACAAAAAAAGCTTACCTAAAGCCCAACCCATTTTCTAAATAGGCCTTATTTTTTTGCCCAAGCCCGTTTTTCGGGCATATATTTTTACCCGAATCCTCTCACTTTTCAAGCAAACCTTCGAATCGAACTGGGTGACCCGGGCCACGAGCATGTATACAACTAGACAAAAATTATGATCTGGTCGATTCAACCACTGTAACTCGACAACATTTACCATTTCCCCTAGGCCCTAACGATAATCAACAAAAGAACTCCTCAAGAAACATGACAAATCAAATTTGATTGTTTTTGTTTCATTAAAATTTTGAGTTCAAAGGATGGACATTAATACATGAAAAACTACAAAAGATCAAAAAACCAGTAAAAATCAAAAGCCATGCAATGATGCTAAACCAAAAAACAATGACCATCCTCGTAATATACAAACCAAGGCTAAATTTCTAATCGATTTCGATATCGGTAGTAGCTCATAGCATCATCTTTTTTCCCAATCTGCTATTCTTCTGAAACAACACCATAAAATCATAGTTTTACCCAGCTTACACCGGCACTACTTTCTCCCAGAAAATAATACGAATACTAGCTTGTCCCCCATGAAGGTAATGGATTCGTTTCAGGGTTTAGCATACCACCGAAAAGTGCTATATAAGTACCGGAAATTTTGATATCAGCTCGGCTTGCTTGAATTTGTAGTTTGGTTCGATTGATTACCGTTCTCTTCTGAAGTAGTGAAATTCGACATTGGCAATGGGACTTGATTAAATCCGTTACACTTGACTGTACTTGGGAAAGTGTCGCCTAAGACTGTGATCTTTTCCGGGTCGGAGGTTTTAGTAGTTAACTCGTCCGGTACATCTTGTTTTTGTAGTGTTTCCATGTACCGTAAAGATGGGACATCACCCTTGCAGTACCTTCGCCACATGTTCCGATATGCTGCCTCTAAACCGCTGATAAAGTTTTGTCCGTCACAGACAGGTGATTTAGACATAAGGTCTCGAAGACTCGTTCTTAGGTTCTGGAGAGCAGTGATGTCCGACGCTAGTTTTAGTGCTAACTGGACGTATTCGTCTTCATTTCGAGCTATTAGATGTTGTAACCCTACATTGTAAGTACCCAAAATGCTAAATAAGTTAGCCGATGGTATGAAAAATCATGGTAAAAATACCATGAAAGCTCTTGTACTAGGAATTGGATTGCATTTTGTTCCCACTACTCAAAAAATGGGCAAAGTAGTCATTTAGATCAAATAGCAAATTCATCTTTTCTATTAAAAATTTCATCAATTTTCGCTGTTAAAAACTTATCTTTGTAAGTCAGCCTCAGATACACGTGTATCTGATTACCTGTCAGTTACGCCAGTTTTTAACAGTAAAAATGGATGAAATTTTTAACAGAAAAGACCATCTTGCTCTAACATATAAAGACTATTTTACTCATTTTTTGAATAGAGAGAGAAAAATACAATCTGACTCTTAGTACAGGACCTCCATGATAAAACAAACATAAAATCATCCTCACAAACATTAAGAGACACGTCCTACGCAAAATGTTTAAACATCAAAGTGAAAAACCAGTAGAAAAAAATGCAAAGATCAAAGGGGATTAAGAGAAGCCAACGGAAAACCAACATGAATAATAGATTAAGTAAATACAAAGTTCCTTACCAACTTTGCTGAGAAGACTGACACCGACATTGTGAGCATGTACTGAACCAGCCATGGTAACGCATGGTACTCCCATGTATAGAGATTCACATGTTGTCGTTGTTCCGGCATACGGAAATGTGTCCAAACTATACATAGAGATATGCAACAAGCATTAGAACTTTTAAAAGTAAACTCGACTCATGAAAACCAATGGGTCAAACATCTAGAGTACATTCAAATATCAAAACTTGGAACTTTTACAATAAAATAAGAAGCATTAAAATCCGAGCAACATAAGAATCTGCAACATGAAGAACATGATAAAAGTTTACCTAATATCCATAAGAGAATAAGCTTGCATATGGTCGTGGTTAAGAAGAATTAGAGGGAGAAGATCAACACAAAGCGATTCTAAACCGAGCTGCTCTAATGTTGATAGAAATTTCTGCCGAACACTGTCACAACAAAATGGCTTGCATTTTACCACGAGACGGGAATTTGGAACAGCACATAATATCCTTGCCCAAACTTGCAATACCTTGGGTGTTATCTGATAAAAGGTCCCAATAATAGGTTTACTACCAACGCCATTAGTAAAAACACAAGGTTTAACTTTTGGTCATGGTTACCAAACAGTACCTTTGCCAGATTATTAAAGCTGCCAAATGTAATAAAACCGTTGGCAAGAGCAGGAGTTGGTGATACGAGTCCAGCCTCAGGTGAAGGAGTATAACAAAGGAAGCATTTCGGTAATCGAACCAACTCTTCAACATGCCTGCCATTAGGTATGATTATTGACCGTATAGAATCATTTATCGTATCTCATCTAATTGAAAACGGAAATGGCTAAAGTAAAATCAAGACCTACTTCTGCTTTGTATCGGGAGGATCTGCGAATGAATCAGTAATTCGGTAATCAATGGTAGGCAAACCGGTAGTATTGGGATAGCCAATCCAAGTTACCTACAGTAAAAGACATTCAAGAAATCAAAGACAACTCGAAAATTCCTAGTCTATCAAATGAAGCTTACCACAAAAGCAAAAGATTAAATTCTTCTATTAGTCCCTGTACTTTAATTTAATCAATTTTGGCCCCTTTACTTTCTGAATTTTGAAATTTTAGTCCTAACCCAAACAGTAGAAATTAAATCCATTAGGTTAAATTCAATTACTAGTCCTCTACCATGTGTACAGTTGTAGATTTGGTCCATATTCTCCAATTGGGTCATTTTAAGTCCCTATACTTTTTTATTTTGAAATTTTAGTCTTAACACAAATTACAATCGTTAATCCATTAACTGAATTTTTAATATGTGAAAATAATAAGCTAACATGGCATTACATATATGATAATAAGTTTGGCACATCAGATTCTGGAAATAACATAACTTAATGAATTTGGCAGTTATCATGATGAGGAATAAAATTTTAAATTTTGGAAAGTACAAGATTACATCCACAACTTTTACAAAGTACAGGGACTAATAGCAGAATTTAACCAAAGCAAAATCACCAAAACCAGACATCCGAAAATCAACTCAAGCTCCATACTAAAAGAGTTCTTCTATATACAAAATTCTTTTTGTGCCATTGATGACAGAAGAACGTAAAGGAATAAACAGTTAAAAACCCGAAAATATGGTACCCTAAGCATACCTGGACGGGTGCAGGTCGACATGCCATTGTTCCCAATTTGTTGTTGGCTGTATGACCAGTAAGCTCTACCAAGATGTCAATTTTATCATCTCTAACCATGCTTGCAACCTTCTTTTCATCAATACCGTATATATCTCTCCATACCCCACCCCTTTTCAAGACTTTTTCTCTAAATCTAATAGTTTTTGCATCGGCCTGCAAAATCATAAGAATGTGAGTTCAGAAAGAAAGGTAATAAGTTGTTTTATAATAGCAATAGAACATCAAATCATAGCTCCTAATATTTGGCACGATAATTATCGATGAGGACCACCTAGTGATAATTAAAGAACAAATAGAGAATCACGATTATTTGAAGATAATCACAAACACTGTTGAGAAAATAATTCCAATGAAAGGCTTCCAACAGATGAACCCGCATTGGGTTTAATCAAGGTGACTACTATCAATAGTTGACAAGATAGGGGTAAATTTAACGAAACAGTCTCGATCCTATAGTATCCTTGATGCTGTAGATTTAGTACCTTCACTACCGCAGAATAAACAACCACATGGTAGTACCGATAGTCATGATAAATAAGAGGGGCTTCGATGAAATAAGACACGGAATGAGTGAAATAATCGGGAGAAATATATCCAATCACTAGAGGTCGTTCCGGATCTTTTGGATTGTCCCATGAATTGTATTGCGAATATAACCTCATAAATCGCCTTCCCCAGTCCCTGTTAAAAAAAAAATCCAAATTAGACCATAGAATCAAAACAGGATTATCCATATCTTTTGTTTCGGCATCTGTTTAGAGCATACATCTCAGGGTATTGGAGATATCATCACAACAAAGATCAAATTCTCGAAATAGCTACCGTTTTAATCATCCATTTATTTTCCAAAATTCTATATCAACTTAAGCCTTTCAAGACAAGTTTTACTTGTCAGGACAAAATTATAACAAGGAAATTTGGGTGATGCAAATCCCTCTGATCGTTCTTAGATGCTCAGACAAATGCCACAAATTATTTGTAATGACTGCCAGATATTAACATGATGCTAATAGAAAATCGACCTTAAATGCAAGTTAGGGTGGTACAAATTCAATTAAACCTGTGAACGTCAAAAAGTTTATCATCTCCTTCATTTATGTAGTTCATTGCCAACAGTCGGTTCTGCAAAAATAATTTGAAATAACAAAAGAGATCGATCAAAAACAAAAAAAGCAATTACCATTTAATCTGATAAAAGATTTATGAAATGGCACCTGTCCTGCATTACGAGAATCGGGATCTATCTTAAGGCACTGCTCATAAGCTGTAATAGCCATGGATATATTGCCAGCATCTCTGTAAAGAACCCCTGAAGAAAAAGGATATAAAGAATAAACGAAAAATATACATACAATGGGGAGAAAAAAAAAAAAAGAGAAATTACGCAGGGACGAAGCCAGAAATTTTCTTTGAGGGGGCCGAGATAAAATTTTAAATTTTTGAGGGGCCTGAAGCTAAAAATTTTATTTTAAAAGGGCTTAGATTATGTAATTAATTTTTAGGAAGGGCCAAAATTAAAAAATTTGCATTTATCCAAATGATTAAAGGACTTAAAATGACTAATTAAGACTTGAGAGGGACTAATAATGATATTTTCCCATTTGGCCAAGGGAGGCCAAATTATCTCCCAGCAATATAGATTTGGAGACAACGTAAAGATTAAACGGAAATACCTAAATTATTATATGCTTCGGCATATGTGGGACAGGCAATGATGGCTTTCTCGATCATGCTAGCAGCAGCATCCATTTTACCCTGCCAATAGCAAGCACACCCGTCAATCATTGTTCGAGACAAACTCGAGTCTAATAGTTAGATTCATTATCAACATCAAACCTGAACTGTGTAGACAACACCAAGATTGTTCAATGACTGAGAGAAGTTAGGTTTGATTGACAAAGCCAACTGCAAGAAGCTATTATAATAAGCAATGAAGACCATGGAAAGAAATAAAGAAAGCTCAAAATGTTATACGAGCATCAAATGTTACTTGATAACACTCTACGGCTTTATCAAGGTTGTCTCTATCTTTGTATATTACTCCTAAGTTGTTACAGGCCTCGGCACAATGGGGGTTGAAGTGGAAAGCAAGCTCATAGTAAACAATTGCCTGCACAAACAAAAATTGATAGTTAAATCGCGATATGATGGCATCATTGCAGAACCTACGTATAAAGAAAGTTTAAAAAATCTTTTACCATACAAACAGAATTTGAGTTCCTCAAAGAAAATTATGAACTTCTAAGCAAATACATCTTAAATAATAGTAAAAGTACCATGGAGGCCCTTGTACTAGGAGTTGAATTGCATTTTACCCTTTTTACACAAAAAATGGGAAAATTAGTCCCTGTAAGTTAGATCAAAGAGAAATCTAGTCCTTCTATTAAAAATTCCATCCATATGAATTCGTAACAAAAAGAACCAGTTTACTCTTTGATCTAACATAAAGGGTCTAATTTGCCCTTTTTTTAGTAGAGAGGGAAAATTGCAATATGATTCCTAGTACAGGGGCCTCCAAGGTGCTTTTAGCTAAATAATAACTTACCATATCAAACTTCAGCATTTCACCATAAGCAACCCCAAGATTATACATTGCATCAGCATAGTGCCAATTATAAGACAAAGCCTTCTTGTAATATGCTACACCTTGGTTAATGTCTCCCTCCAACTTAACCTAAACAGACATATCACTGAATGCAAGATCAGGGACAGAACAACATATTTCAAAGAACAATCAAGGCGACTTCCACGAACAAGTAAATAAGAGTTGACCAACACACGAAAAAGTTTGTTGATCTAATACAAACGTTGGTGTTGGTTAAAGGCTGAAGGTAATATGATAAAAGATTCCACAAAAAATTATGCATGTCAACACCAATTATATTGTGTCACGAGCAAATAGTACACTAAGGTAGTTGAGCTTGTTGATTGTAGAAGGAAATAACAATCACTAGAAGGGCTCTGGTAGAAATATTTTAACGTAGAGTCACTCGATTATTCTGTTACAAATATGTAATGGAGCATCCTCATTCTAAGCTCCATGTACTTTGATGGACATCTACACGTATTTCATGCCTTGATGATCATAAAGCTGAAAACAAGGTTTTACGTTCTAAGCTTCCGGTAGACACCTATAACACATGTTAAAGAAAACTACAAAAATGTAGAATATTGAGACTATATATTATGTAACTAAATCTTATCAAGTTAAACACCAATCTTCAGCAACCACCAAATGTCCAAATTGAAACCATAGATGATGATAAAGTTAGTAAAATTAATAATTCCATGTAAATTTCATCAATAAAATGCACTGGCCGTGCAAAAAGCTAAGTTCTTTCTATAAACGCCCGTGCAAGTATAGGGCATGTGGATACAAACACGATTCAATTTTCAACAAAATAAGCATCTCGTAAACAAATGATGCTACAGTAACGAGGGATAGAAAGCACCTTTGTTCCCAAATCTGTCAATGCAATTGCCATATTGTTTTTCGCAATCTCAAAGTTAGGGGACACAGCTAGACATCTGGCAATACAATAGTTAAGCAAATAGAGCATCAGTAGAGATAGAGGTGCCACTCAAATACACCAACTACAATTGAGGCCCAACGGGCAACCATATTAAGCAACTTAAAGCATATAACCTCTCATAACAGGCAATGGCAGATTCCAAGTCACCACGGTTTTTATAAATGACACCCATGTTGCAATATGCTTCGGCATACATGGGTCTCTCTAGTGCAGCCTTCTCATAGCAACTAAGGGCGGTATCATATTGCATCATCTCAGAATAGACAACACCGAGGTTATAATATGCAGGCTGTATAAATGAGGTATGAGGATATAAATATACGTTCAACCTAAAAAGGAAGACTATATAACAGCACAGTATGGGAAAATGGGAATTAGAAAGACCAAGCTACAACAAAGTTTAACATGGAGGATGAGAGAGAATAGCCTACAGCATAGTGCGGATCTATTTTAAGAGCTTCATAATACTTCTGGATTCCCTCCTGTGTATTGCCAGCTAGCTTTAAGCTAGTTCCAAGATCAGTTAAAACAATGGCTAAGCATTCCGCAGCTGGTTTGTATGAAGGGTCTGCACTCAGAGCTTTTTGATAAGACTGCACAAATAAACAAGTGAACTTCAATGCATCTACCTAACGAAACACTTATCATTGAGCCAAACAAAATTAATGATTAAAATCCTCAGGAGCATACCTCAGCTGCATCTACCAAACGACCTTCATCTTTGTACAGTATACCACAATGAGTAAGAGCACAAGCATTCTGAGGGTCCAACTTAATGGCTTCTGAAAAGCTCTCAAAAGCGGGCCTTCCCATGTTCTGCATTTGCAGGCATATCCCTTTACCAATGTGAGCTTCAACGCACCCACTATCTTTCTCCAAGACATCGTTATATATAGCAAGAGCGTCAGCAAATTTGTTCCGGGACCGAAGAATGTTAGCATAAGAAAGAGCATCTTTCCCTTCTAATGCCTTTTGTGATGGAATCACATCAGTTGTTGAAACACTTGAACCAGGAGAGGACTTTGGTTCTTTTACAAAACCATTTTCTACAACCAGGTCCTTGTCTCTTTCATTTACATCTTTTACAGTCCAGTCCATCTATATAGAACTATATGTTCTCACTTTTCTATACAAATATAATCAAAAACAGAAAAAATTAATCTTCAAAACCAGTAATGTGAGACCTCGACTGACATTGTATATATAGTCTTTTAATGCTTACTAAGAATTTGATTAAATCAAACATGTATAACAATAAATTTGAAGGGAAATATCCATTAAAGAAAAACAATTCTTTGCATTAAAGAATATCAATTAAATTATAAAAAAAGGACTTTTCAGCTTTTTGATCACTTCAAAAACATAAATTGAAACCCTAGATAAATAAAAAAATAATCCAGGCAACCATTCCCTTTTAGCAAACTGATCAAATCCCATTAAACCTTAAAACCCTAACAAAAAAACTAAAAAAATCCAAACCCCCCTAAAATCCTAAACATTTAACCAAACAAAAAACCATTTTCTAATTAAAAAAACAAAACTTTATAAACCCAACAAGCAAAAGAACAAGAACAATAATTTAACACTTACTTTGAAGCAACCAAACTTCGCCAACTCCAAACTAAAACTGCATATCTAATGCCATAAACTACTCAAAAGAAAACTGAAAGAAGGGTGTAGGATAAGAGAAAAATGTGGGTGTAGTTTATGAATAATAATGGGTTAGTCGAGTTTAAGGAAAAAAGGGATAAAAAGGGTAAGCTTTAGATTAAGAAAAGGTGTTTCTTCATCGTGTATTCATAAAAGAAAGGGGGAAATAAAAATGGGAGCTTTAATGGCGGGGCACCCTCTCTTTTTCTTTTTTTTTCTTTTCTCAGAAAGAGAAGTGTGGGAAAGTGGCCTTAGGCGTTTGAAAGGGGGTGTTTCGATGTCTACCAAAGAGAACGAAACCCGGATTGGTGTAATGGGTCGGGTCGGGTCATGATTCGGGATTATGTTATCGAAATTTAAGTTTAGAGTTTAAATTTAATATGCTTCTAATTATATGGGTATATAAATATTGAAATGCTATAAGAAAAATGTTAATTGCATTGGAAATTTTTAATTTATTAGAAAATTTTTAAATTTTAAAACGAGATAATTATGATAATACCATCTGAGCTTAGTTCTTATAATTTAAAAAGGTTATTGGGGTAATTATTAGTTGTAAAATTATTTTTTATTGATGAAAATATATTCAATATCGAGGAGGTTATGGAACTTGAAAGAGATTTATTGTCCAAATATAATCTTATTGGGTTTGAAATATGTCAAATTAATAGGAAAGTGGTCTTTGAATTCCTGTATACAAACTTAGCTCTTCTAATTTCGAAAAATTGTTCGGCATAGCACCAATGGAGTTGTTATGGTACAACAACAAGCTTTGAAGTTCAACGAAGTAACAAAATCTTGATAGAATTTCTAGTTGAAATTGTTATTATCAAAGTTCAAATGTTTCAAGTGATGTAATTTTTTAAATTCGATAGGTAAATGAATATGAAAATTATTGTGATGAATGTTGAGAAAACCATGAAAACATGGATTCCCCACTTTAAGTGAGACGATGCCTATGAGTGACACAAAAATTTGTGTCTAGACCCATGAGTGACACTAATCTAGTTGTAAACAAAGGTAGGAGTGGACCAGTTGGTTGCCAAAAGTTATGTAAATCATGACTTATACTAGATTTTAGCACTAGAGGAGTCGATTGATTAGTAGCGATATTGGGTGAATTCGTAAATAAAATAACTCAAAATATTACAAATAGTAACAAAAACACGAAAGACGGAAAGAAGCCAAATTTGGCCCTAATGTTGTAGTTGAGTTAATATTTCTTATAATATTTATTGAATATAATTTAAGATAAATTACATTCAATATCACTAAATTATTAATAAACTTACGCTTTAATCACTTAATAGAAAATTTTAGGTGACTTTCATTCACGTGGATGCGTTATAATGAAGCCCACGTTAAGCTCACTATAAATCATGGGCTAACCCATATTATTAAGTAGCCCTAAATATCGCCCCCAAAAAAATAACAAAAAAAGGCTATAAATACCCTCCTTTTCTTCCCTCACTCGTCCGTGGTTGTTCCAAATTACATATTAGAGTTTTCTTCCCTTGCCGCCTGTCTCCATTGTTCCCTCTTTTTACTAATAATTCGAGCAAAAAAATTACAAAATTAAAAGCGCAGCCCCTTAAGATCGCCGTCCTTTTCAAATTCAATGGAAGCGTTTCAAGTCATAGCTGCGCAATAATAACTGTTTTAGGGTTTTTCTCTTTAGGGTTTTCCTATCGAGATTCTCCCCCTTTTTTTTTTTTCCTGCTAGGCTTTTTATTCTCGAGGCATTTCTTTCTTTTGGATTGTTCCCTTTTTTTTTCTCAAATTCTGGAATCAGACATGGGTAGAAAAAAGATCAAATTCCAATCGAGAATTTTAGATGCTCTCAACTATTTCAGGCGGGAGACAATCTTCGATTGATTTGATTTTTATTTCTGAATTTTTTCTTGAAAATTTTGTTGGAAAAAATAGGAATGGCAAGAGTGATGAATCAATTAGATGTGTGAATGGGGATTGGAAAGTCTTTTTTAATTTCCCATTTTGAACTTAATTTTTTGAGGCATAATAATTTGTCTGACTTGCCATTGTTAACTTCATTTCCACATTAAAAAAAAAAATCAGAACAGTTAATTTTAATTTTAAAAAAAAATATTTCAAAAATTAAAATACCCATTTGATTTTATTTATCTGTATTCAACTATGCTGCTTGGATTTCTAGGTTACTGTAATTTTACATGTTAGCCGCAGTTAAAAAGGATAGATACTTTGTGGTCTTGATCACTATTAAAATAGAGTTATTATTTAGGTTTAATTAAATTTTCAGATTTGTGCAAATTAATTTTTATGTAATTATATTTAAAATTAAAATATAATTATTAAATTTGGATTTTTTAAATAATTTTAAAAATGATATTTGTACATAAACATGTATATTTGTATTGGTGTGATTGAGATATTATTTATGTATATATAATTTATTAAGAATTTAAACATTTATTAAATAACTGAAGTTATTTAATATAATTTATTAAATAATAAATAATTGGGTGTAAAAATTTAGGAGCTTATTTGAATTTATTTTTTTTTGTATTTTTAAGGGTTTTTTTGCATGTAAGCTAAAAAAATTAATACCTTTATCTCAAAATAATATATAATTGAAATTAAAATAAATATTATATTTAATATGTATTTAAGTTAAATTTAATCTTTTTTGGTACTATGGAACAGTTAACAAAATTATGCATGCAAACAACTGTGGCTTGATATATTTGCCTATAGTAGTGGTACCAAGGTTGTTGATGAGTCTTGCTAGCGGCTTAGCAGCATCAACTCGTCGAACGAGTCCTTGGCCAAGTTTGCAATGTGGTCCGTACACCTATTTTGCTCCCCGCAAGATATGGCTTATATTTGTAACTAGAGGTGATCATGGGCTAGGCAGGGTCCAGAAAAAATTTTAGGCCCGTTTTTTAGGCTCAGCTTGGTCCAAAATATGGGCCTAAAAATTTGTCCAAGCACGACCCAAAAAAAACTAAGCTCGAGCCCGACCCGGCCCGGCTTTAATTTTTTTTAAATTTTTTCATTAAATAAAAAAATTTTAAAAAAATATTAAAACAAAAAAACAAATAAAAAATGAGACTAAAACAATTCCTAATATAATACACAAATTGAAAATATAATAAAAAGTGGTTATATTAAAATTGAAACAAATTAGAATTAAAATAATAACCAAATTAATAATAAAACAAAAGTTTTACAATATCGAAATAATATTAAAAACGACAACAGACAACATAAATTATAAGTAGCACTAAAATAAAATAGTTGCAAAAGAACAATAAAACACCACCAAAACAGCATCAAGGTTTAATTTGGTGTAGTTTTTAATTTTAATGGGGATCAGGTTGTTTGTTGTCTTTTTTTTTTTCTTGACCAGTATGGTCTTATTATCATGGACAGAGACCTCAACTATTAAACAAGAAATATTGCTGTTAGTCATGAAATATTTTGGCCCGTAGTTTTGGAGACATTGGACTCAAATTTCGAGATTTTTTTCCCCACTACCTTTTTGCATTGATAACATTAGCATGTATTTTGCTTATATACTTAGACTGGATTATTATAATTTTATTTGGCCCTCTAATTATTTGTATTAGGTTATAGGAACTATCCACGTTTAAGCAAACGGAAGACAACAAATATAACCTAATGCACCAGTCCTTGAAAAAAAAAGCATTAATATAAAATAGCCTAATCAGTTTAAAATATCCTAAATCTATGTACTAAAGTTCCAATTAATCCCTTGAAATTAAAATAAAACAAAGCAACAAAATCAGTATTAATATTGCATCATTTAGCTTGCATATTTGCTTAGGGAAAAAGTAATTTAAATATTTACTAATCTCATACAAGTTGTGATAGAAAGTCTTAGATTATGCAAAAGAACAAAAAAAACACCACCATGGAGGGCAAGGCTCAAGTCCTTCGGTTGACTGCCAATATCAACTGAATCTCCATCCCCACACTGATCCCTATGAAGAGAAATTCTCCATATCTGGAACAGGGGTACCATTAAAAGGAAAATATAAGAAACAATAGAACCATGACATTTGCATATTCTACCCAAAGAAATACCACTTAAAATGTTCCATGTTAGTTTTAATTAAACCATGACATTTGCATCATAAATGGATTAGTCTACATTTTTTTGCCTAACATATTCATGTCAAAGAAGATACTAATGTGAGAATATGACCTTTGTTGTATAGTATAGAAGAAAGCTTATATTCATGTCAAACATGTACCTATACCTAAGTATAAAAACAGCACCAAAACAGCAACAAAACAACACCAAACAATATAAAAACAGCACAAAAAACATCACTAACAACACCAAAATAGCATCAAAAACCTGCAAAATATAATCAAACAACCAGAATAACTATACGTTAACCAATCAACATATTTAGTTTTATAACAAATTATAAATTGTAAGCTAAATTAAATTTTCAACAATTAGAAAAGGAAGGTAACCTAAAAAGCAATCGAAGAAACATCATCCTCATCATCCTCGTCATCCTCATCGTCCTCATCGTCCTCATCATTCTTGCAACCAATTTCTAACATGAAATAAGAATAAATAATTAGATAAAAAAAATATAAAATTACAACAATAAAACGAGAATAATAATTACCTGTTGAAAATCCCTTAGCTCGCATCCAATCATCCAAGCAAACAACGGCTTGAACCATTTTTGGCTTAAGTGAACTTCTCAAAGGTGTGATAACTTTCTTACCCATGCTAAAAGCCGATTCGGAAGCTACAGTCGATATTGGAATTTCCAAAAGATCACGAGCCAATAATGAAAGCTCATTGTATCGAACTGAACTTTTGCTCCAATAATCTAAAACATCTATTTGACTATTCAACTCAAGCTCCGGTTCTTCCAAATAAATGTCCAACTGTGACTTTTTACTCCTAGTGCTAGATTCATTTAAATACCGTTTATAATCATCACTCTCATCAAAATCTCCCCCAAAATCAGCACTATAAACATTGTGTTCATCCAAACTAGAATCAACAGGATTTTTATCCGAAACATCAGAACTTCCAGCGAAAGAGGAAGAAATGGATTTGGATTTCTTAACATACTCGTCAAACAAAAGTCTAAGATTGCTAAGAATGGTTTCAACAAAATTTGAAGCATGAATACCATAGATTGTAGTAAAGCAATACTGCACATAATTCAACTTGTAACGAGGATCTAAAATTGCAGCACATGACAATATCAACGAATACTCAGCCCAATATTTATTAAATTTCTCTTGCATTTGCTTAACCATTGGAGTTAAAAACGAATAAGGACCTTTAACTGTATCAAGCAAGACCTTGTGAACCTTCCAAACCCCTCTAAAATAAAGATTAGCCGTTGGATAATTAGAACCAGAAAAAACATTAGTCGCATCATAAAAGACTTTCAAAAATTTGCAAAGAATAGCAACATTTCTCCACTCCTCGTTAGAAAGTGCAAACATTTGATAATCTTTATCCCGTTGGCCCCAATAATCTAGCACATCTTTATAGTAAAGAAAAGATTCAAGCATCAAATAAGTAGAATTCCATCTCACACACACATCTTGACGCAACTTTTTGGTCACATTCAAATGAAAACTTTTGTCGGCCACGTCATAAAATCTTTTCCTACGAATTCCCGACTTTTTTATATACTTAATTCCATTTCGAATCTTACCAACAACATCATCAGCAAGTTCCAAACCAGCTTTAACTATAAGATTCAATATATGTGCACAACATCTAACTTGAAAAAAAGCACCATCACACAAAATAGCTCGGTTTGCACGAAAACGATTTTTAAGATAAGAAACCATAACATCATTATAAGAAGCATTATCTAAAGTGATGCTAAAAATTTTCTTATCTATACCCCATTGAAATAAACATAAAACAAGTTCATCCGCTATGTTCAAACCATCATACGGAGGAAATAAAGCTCTGAACCTTATGATTCTCTTTTGTAGCTTCCAATCTTTGTCAACCCAATGAGCAGTAATGCAAATATATTCATCATTAGTATGCTCCGAGTTCCAATTATCGGAAGTTAGACAAATTAAACCAGGTGCTTTAGCTAACTCTTCTTTAACACAGTCTCTCTCTTTTGCATAATACATTAGGACATCCATAGCAGCTGTATGTCTACTTATATTCTTAAAATTAGGACTAGCAATTCTCATCATGTATCTAAATCCCGGTTCCTCAACTGTCCTAAATGAATGCTTGCCACACACAAGAAAAGTAGAAATAGCTTGACAACACTCATCAGCATCAAACTTATAGTTTTCTATAGATGGAACACCTCCTAATGATGGTTGAGTGGCTATGGTGTATTGAGTGATGTCCTTATTAACTTTTTCCAAATAGCTATTTAGATGACGTCTTAAATGAGAGGTTCCACTAGAAGGTTTAGCAGAGAAGATAGTCTTACAATGGTTACTTTGTGCCTTCAATTCATTTTTGTTCTCGCATTCAAGCTTTGTCATTTCATCCCACACCTTTGAAGTGGTAGACTTTTGACGTTTGAGAGCACTTTCATACTCATTAAACCCATCGTCCACAGGTATAGGAGTGTTCGAACAAGCCATAGTCATAAAAACTCAAGTCCTGAAATCCAAATAAACCAAAAGATAATTATCAATGCATTAGTTACACTGAAGTGGACAAGTGGTTTCAACTTTCAATTAATTAAACTTGACCAAAACAAAGTCATTAAGAAAATTATTGTATAGATATCAATCATCAATAATAAATTTTTAAACTGGTACAATTGGTATACTGAGTTTATTACAACTTGATTTGGATCATCAAAATAATTTAATTTTAGCACAACAAACCTAGCTACCTAAGGCAATATATCATCAAAATAATTTAATTTGAGCACACTAAAGTTGACTAAAATGTTTAAAATTTAAGAATAGAATGTAGAATATATTTTTTAATTATTAATAATCTAATTAATTTTAAGTAATGTATAAAATAGAAAGAGGGACCATTATGTTGTTTGGGAGGAGCAAAGCCAAAGGAGGTGTTATCTTAATATTATCGAATTATGTCAATTAAAATAGACCAATTATTAATTGAGTTAGTGATGCAATGTCTTTAGGGAAGGCAACAAAGGGGGTGTATAACTATAATCCCAATAAGGGGTTTGCCCTTTCAAACATACAAAGTGAGCATAATTAAGTATAGGTCAATTAATTATAAATATTGATAAATTTAGTAAATATTTGAGGTTCATATGTTCGCATAAGAAAGAGCATCTTTCCCTTCTAATGCCTTTTGTGATGGAATCACATCAGCTGTTGAAACACTTGAACCAGGAGAGGACTTTGGTTCTTTTACAAAACCATTTTCTACAACCAGGTCCTTGTCTCTTTCATTTACATCTTTTACAGTCCAGTCCATCCATATAGAACTATATGTTCTCACTTTTCTATACAAATATAATCAAAAACAGAAAAAATTAATCTTCAAAACCAGTAATGTGAGACCTCGACTGACATTGTATATATAACCTTTTAATGCTTACTAAGAATTTGATTAAATCAAACATGTATAACAAGAAATTTGAAGGGAAATATCCATAAAAGAAAAACAATTCTTTGCATTAAAGAATATCAATTAAATTATAAAAAAAAAAGGACTTTTCAGCTTTTTGATCACTTCAAGAACATAAATTGAAACCCTAGATAAATAAAAAAATAATCCAGGCAACCATTCCCTTTTAGTAAACTGATCAAATCCCATTAAACCTTAAAACCCTAACAAAAAAACTAAAAAAATCCAAACCCCCCTAAAATCCTAAACATTTAACCAAACAAAAAACCATTTTCTAATTAAAAAAACAAAACTTTATAAACCCAACAAGCAAAAGAACAAGAACAAAATTTTAACACTTACTTTGAAGCAACCAAACTTCGCCAACTCCAAACTAAAACTGCATATCTAATGCCATAAACTACTCAAGAGAAAACTGAAAGAAGGGTGTAGGACAAGAGAAAAATGTGGGTGCAGTTTATGAATAATAATGGGTTAGTCGAGTTTAAGGAAAAAAGGGATAAAAAGGGTAAGCTTTAGATTAAGAAAAGGTGTTTCTTCATGGTGTATTCATAAAAGAAAGGGGGAAATAAAAATGGGAGCTTTAATGGCGGGGCACCCTCTATTTTTCTTTTTTTTTTCTTTTCTCAGAAAGAGAAGTGTGGGAAAGTGGCCTTAGGCGTTTGAAAGGGGGTGTTTCGATGTCTACCAAAGAGAACGAGACCCGGATTGGTGTAATGGGTCGGGTCGGGTCATGATTCGGGATTATGTTATCGAGATTTAAGTTGAGAGTTTAAATTTAATATGCTTCAAATTATATGGGTATACAAATATTGAAATGCTATAAGAAAAATGTTAATTGCATTGGAAATTTTAAATTTTAAAACGAGATAATTATGTTAATACCAACTGAGCTTAGTTCTTACAATTTAAAAAGGTTATTGAGATAATTATTAGTTGTAAAAATATTTTTTATTGATGAAAATATATTCAATATCGAGGAGGTTATGGAACTTGAAAGAGATTTATTGTCCAAATATGATCTTCTTGGGTTTGAAATATGTCAAATTGATAGGAAATTGGTCTTTGAATTCTTATATACAAACTCAGCTCTTCTAATTTCGAAAAACTGTTCGGCATAGCACCAATGAAGTTGTTATGGTACAACAACAAGCTTTGAAGTTCAACAAAGTAACAAAATCTTGATAGAATTTCTCGTTGAAATTGTTATTATCGAAGTTTAAATGTTTCAAGTGATGTAATTTTTAAATTCGATAGGTAAATGAATATGAAAATTATTGTAATGAATGTTGAGAAAACCATGAAAAGATGGATTCCCCACTTTAAGTGGGACGATGCCTATGAGTGACACAAAAATTCGTGTCTAGACCCATGAGTGACACCAATCTAGTTGTAAACAAAGGTAGGAGTAGACCAGTTGGTTGCCAAAAGTTATGTAAATCATGACTTATACTAGATTTTAGCACTAGAGGAGTCGATTGATTAGTAGCGATATTAGGTGAATTCGTAAATAAAATAACTCAAAATATTACAAATAGTAACAAAAACACGAAAGAGGGAAAGAAGCCAGATTTGGCCCTAATGTTGTAGTTGAGTTAATATTTTTTATAATATTTGTTGAATATAATTTAAGATAAATTACACCCAGAATCACTAAATTATTAATAAACTTACGTTTTAATCACTTAATGGGAAGTTTTAGGTGACTTCCATTCACGTGGATGCGTTATAATGAAGCGCACGTTAAGCTCACTATAGATCATGGGCTAGCCTAGGGGTGTGCAAAATTCGGGTAAAATCAAAAATATTCGGTTAACAGACCGAATTTGGTTAATTGGTCGGTTAACCAAATTTTTTCGATCGGGGGTCGGTTAATTATTTTGTGATTTTTTGGTTAACGGTTAATTCGGTTCGAAACCGGTCGGTTAACTAAATTTTTTCGGTTTAATCGAAAAAATTAATAATTAAAATTATAATATATAAATAGGCCCACTATTCACCTAAACTCAATCTCTAAACCCAATCCAAACCCAAATATCCAACCCTACCCAATTACCCAATCCAACCCAATCATAAAAATTACAAATAATTTAATAAATAAAAATAAAATTCTAAAACTAAAACTAAAATTATTTAATCTTTTTAATTATGTAGTGATTCATTTCGGATAATTCGGGTAATTCGGGTAATTCGGGTAATTCGGGTAATTCAGGTAATTCGGTTAATTTGGTTAATTCGGGTAATTCAGGTAATTCGGTTAATACTTTTTATAATATTTGTTGAATATAATTTAAGATAAATTACGCTCAAAATCACTAAATTATTAATAAACGTATGTTTTAATCACTTAATGGGAAGTTTTAGGTGACTTTCATTCATGTGGATGCGTTATAATGAAGCCCACGTTAAGCTCGCTATAGATCATGGGCTAGCCTAGGGGTGTGCAAAATTAGGGTAAAACCGAAAAAATTCGGTTAAACGACCGAATTCGGTTAATTGGTCGGTTAACCAAATTTTTCATGTCGGGGGTCGGTTAATTATTTTGTGATTTTTCGATTAATGGTTAATTCGGTTCGAAACCGGTCGGTTAACCGAATTTTTTCAGTTTAATCGAAAAAATAATAAATAAAATTATAATATATAAATAGGCCCACTATTCACCTAAACTCAATTCCTAAACCTAATTCAAACCCAAATATCCAACCCTACCCAATTATCCAATCCAACCCAATCATAAAAAAATACAAATAATTTAATAAATAAAAATAAAATTCTAAAACTAAAACTAAAATTATGTAATCTTTTTAACTATGTAGTGATTCATTTCGGGTAATTCAGGTAATTCGGGTAATTAGGGTAATTCGGGTAATTTTTAACCAAAAATAAAAAAAAATATAATTTTCGGTTAATTCGGTTAACTGACCGAATTAACCGAAAAAATTTCGGTTCGGTTAATTTTTTTAAAAAAAATTTCGGTTCAATTAACGGTTAAAAATTTTAAAAAGTCAATTAATTCAGTTAATATTATTTTGGGTCAATTAACTGACTGAACACCCCAAGACTAGCCCATCTTATTAAGTAGCCCTAAATATCGCCCCCAAGAAAATAACAAAAAAAGGCTATAGATACCCTCCTTTTCTTCCCTCACTCGTCCGTGGCTGTTCCAAATTACAAATTAAGGTTTTCTTCCCTCGCTGCCTCTCTCCATTGTTCCCTTTTTAACTAATAATTCGAGTAAAAAAGTACAAAATTAAAAGCGCAGCCCCTTAAGATCGCCTTCCTTTTCAAATTCAGTGGAAGCGTTTCGAGTCATAGCTGCGCAATAATAACTGTTTTAGGGTTTTTCTCTTTAGGGTTTTCCTATCGAGATTCTCCCTTTTTTTTTCCCTCCTGGGTTTTTTATTCTCGAGGCATTTCTTTCTTTTAGATTTGTTTCCTTTTCTTTCTCAAATTCTGGAATCAGATATGGGAAGAAAAAAGATCAAATTCCAATCGAGAATTTTAGATGCTCTCAACTATTTCAGGCGGGAGACAATCTTCGATTGATTTGATTTTTATTTCTGAATTTTTTCTTGAAAATTTTGTTGGAAAAAATAGGAATGGCAAGAGTGATGAATCAATTAGATGTGTGAATGGGGATTGGAAAGTTTTTTTTTAATTTCCCATTTTGAACTTAATTTTTTGAGGCATAATAATTTGTCTGACTTGCCATTGTTAACTTCATTTCCACATTTTAAAAAAAGATCAGAACAGTTGATTTTAATTTTAAAAAATAAATATTTCAAAAATTAAAATACCCATTTGATTTTATTTATTTGTATTCAACTATGCTGCTTGGATTTCTAGGTTACTGTAATTTTACATGTTTGCCGCAGTTAAAAAGGATAGATACTTTGTGGTTTTAATCACTATTAAAATAGAGTTATTATTTAGTTTTAATTAAATTTTCAGATTCGTGCAAATTAATTTTTATATAATTTATATTTAAAATTAAAATATAATTATTAAATTTGGATTTTTTTAATAATTTTTAAAAATTGTATTTGTACATAAACATATATATTTATATTGGTGTGATTGAGATACTATTTATAATTTATTAAGAATTTAAACATTTATTAAATAACTGAAATTATTTAATATAATTTATTAAATAATAAATAATTGGGTGTGAAAATTTAGGAGCTTATTTGATTTTTTTTTGTATTTTTAAGGGTTTTTTTGCATGTAAGCTAAAAAAATTAATACCTTTATCTCAAAATATATATAATTGAATTTAAAATAAATATTTAATATTTAATATGTATTTAAGTTAAATTTAATCTTTTTTGGTACTATGGAACAGTTAACAAAATTATGCATGCAAACAACTTTGGCTTGATATATCTTCCTATATTAGTGGTACCAAGGTTGTTGATGAGTCTTTCTAGCAGCCTAGTAGCATCAACTCATCGAATGACTCCTGGGCCAAGTTTGCAATGTGCTCCGCGCACCTATTTTCCTCCCGCAGGATATGGTTTATCCTTGTAACCCACCCTTCACTTACCAAAGCTAACAGTTCCTAACGTATGTATTCTTGGGATGGTCGATGCCAAGAGGACGAGATAAGAGTCGAACTACTAGCGGTGCATTGAGCTCGACAATAAGACTCGAAATATCAATGCTCTTGGCCGGTTGTAGGCCTTCCCGGATCTCCCACAATTCTGTTTATACACTATCCATCATCCTAGCCTTGAACATGAAGCCATGCACCCAAGCACCATTGGCATCTTGCAATGGACCCCCGGCAGAGGCCCAACACATTGTCACACGTTGTGCCTCATTCGTATTCAAAATATAGCACCTAATCGGAGGTATTTGCCGTTGGACCCACCTTGGACCTTGATGGACAAGAGAAACCAACGCATGACATGCCCGAACAATATAGCATGGATCGAAATAATGAAAAAAAATGATAATTTTGTCTCAAATATATATGGGAAAGTTATTTTTCCATTATTGGTCAAAGAAGCCACATCGTAATGGTTGAGAGAAAAGGAAATAGCAAGTATGAGAATCACTTTCGAGTTAATTAATTTTTTTAAGACAACCCTAGAATACTTATGTATATTCTTGCACATGCATACATGACACTACCTCAAATACTTGAGATCTCTTTGTTTGATATACAAGTAAGCCTCAATTAAAATTGGAGTCAAATATGATCAAATCTAATGTTGTTTGATTTTGACGGGATTGGTTGGTCGGACTTGATTGTTCGATTAGATTAGTAATAGACTTGAGTATTGGTTTGAAGATAATCATTAGATTAGTGGAGTTAGAAATTGGTATTGATCGATTGAATTAAGCAAAAAATTGATTGAATTGGACAATTGAATCGATCTTTTAAATCTTTTTAAAAATTTTAATTATTTATTCAATTGAAGTGGACGGATTAGTTGGATTGATAGGTGGGAATTTATTCTTGCATTAGGGGTTTTTTTTTTGTATAAGTTAGACTCAAACTTGACAATTGTTCTTACATTGGCATGGAATTTTCTCTTGTTCAAATTAAGGCATAAACTTGGCAATTATTACCCCTCTACTTGACCCAACTATCGAGTCAAGATATAGAAATACTACGTTTTGTTGTCTAAGCAGCCATAGTCATGCTCTAATAAGCTTAACTTTTTACAAAGAAAATTTTGAAACATCTTGATTTTGACTAAAATCTATTAAAATTATTAACAAAAATTTGTTTCGACAACTAAGTATAAAACAGGACAAAAGTATTGTTACTACCTTATAGGTATCGATACATTTACTTTTAAGTATCAATACCATTGTCCTAGTATCGATAGTAATTTGAGTTTCAAAGTTTAGGAATAAGAAATTTCAAGTTTTTTGGGCAATTTGCATGTTTACACCCTCATAGTTATATCAAAATAACTTAATATATTCAAATATAAAATCTATCATTAAAGATCGTTATCTAACATCTCTTTTCTTGAACACATAATATATTCTTAACGAACCTTATGCATATGCCATTCGTACGGACCTGACCTTATAAAAGTTTGATAATCGTATTTCAATAATTTTTTTACTTGAATTTCTATTTTATTTATATTTCTCATGCTTGTTCGTATATTAATTTTTCATTTTGTATTTCTACTCTATTAACCCAAAATTCTATAAAATGATTTTAAACCAAATCATTTATTATTTATTAGTTTAATATTAAATACATTTGATTAAAAATTATTAAAAATATGTGAATTTAAAAATTTATTTAATAAAATATTAATTTTAAAAAAATTAAAAATCATATTTTTGTTAAGGTTAAATATTTTATATCAAATTGTAAAATCGGCATTAGGCATTGTCGTCAGGGACAGAAAGGGCTGTATTCTCCTTACAAAATCAGAACTTCACAGTGGAGTGGATTCCGCCTTTGCTGCTGAAGCAATTGCTTGCCGTCGAGCAACCCAAATAGCAATCGAAATCAACAGAGAAGATATTATTATCGAAGGAGATTCGTTGTCTATCATCAAGAAATGTAACAACCCAGAACTTGATAAATCAATGGTCGGGGTTTATATACAGGATATTCGCAGAATGCAGGCAAAAATGCAGGAAAATAAGATTAGAGTATACTCCGAGAATGGCTAACAACCTTGCTCATATACTAGCAACAGAATCTTTGAAACGGAGAGAGGAAATTTACCTGATTGAAGCGGTTCCTAGGTATGCAGAGAATCAGGCGAAAGACGAGAGTGTGAGAGAACCAGATTGAAATGGAGCAGAGACGGAAAGAAAGAGGGGAGTTTCAAATTGAAAATTAAACAGTCGCCTATGTTTATTACTTCCCTTGGTAATCTGAATTCGCCATTAATGCAATAAATGACGGATGAGGCAGATAAGGCAGGCGAACAGGTGATGTTATTGGGCAATAGATTTCGTCAAAAATTTTAATTATGGCTTCTAGAGTATTCTGTGAGACGTTTGGTTTTTTTAATTTAGGGCCTTCATTGTTAGTCTGTTTTTGCTGGGCCTATTTGGTTTTGGTCTAGTCTTTTTCTAGTTGTTTTATTGGTTTTGTAAGTTTCTTTTCTATATTAATCACAAAGCCCAATTTGATTTGAATAAAAAAATATATATATATCTTTTTGAATAATTAAAAATATATTTATCATAATAAAAAGTTTATATATTATCATATAAAAATAAATCTTATATAATAACATAATTATTAATGCCATTACTTCCTATAATTACTAAATATATATATTTGGTGCAATACTATAATATAATTAACTTTTATGGCGCCAACTTTCCAAAAAGAACTCACAATCAAAGGCCAAAACAAAACAGGTTAAAATGATAAAAGGCCAATCCACCGCATCTTCTTTTTATTTACTGGAGCTCTATGCTTCAGTCCAAAACCAAGTGCCCAGCACGCGATGAAATCTCTGTCACTGGCAAAAATTAACGTCATCCAAACCGATGACTGAGGTGCGTTGCACCATTTCAAATAACAAGCGTGCTTCACTGCAAGCAACCAGGCATCCAAACAAAGCATGGGATGTGGAAGCATTAAATGGGACTGGCTAGTGGTCAGTCAAGTGATTAATACCAGTCTTTTCATTTCTCTCTATCTCTTTAATCACCAAACCCTTTAAAATGCCTAAGAAGCCACCCCATAAGCCACCATCTCCAACAATGTCTCATAACGACCCTTTTCTCTTCCCTAAAGTACAATCCTCTGTTCTCTCTGACCCTTCTCTTTTCTTCTCCCGAAACCTCCTCTCATCCTCTCTCCCTACTAATTCTTTCTTCCAAAACTTCACTCTCAAAAATGGCGACCAGCCTGAATACATCCACCCTTATCTCATCAAATCAG
Organism: Gossypium sturtianum; assembly: GCA_025698515.1. NCBI lineage: Eukaryota > Viridiplantae > Streptophyta > Magnoliopsida > Malvales > Malvaceae > Gossypium > Gossypium sturtianum. The sequence continues at coordinate 152,628,417 of CM046953.1, forward strand.
CCTGCTATTCCATTTCTATTTCTTACCCATCCTTATTTCACCATCCTCCTTCCATTTACCAAAAGTTCGTCCCTGATTTAACCATCTTTGCTACCGATAAAACCACCTCAGCTTCGGATAAAAGCCATGTTATCACTTCTTACAGTGATCTCAGTCTTACTTTAGATATCCCTTCCTCCAACCTCCGTTTCTTTCTTGTTCGAGGTAGTCCGTTTTTAACCTGTTCTGTAAACCGAAAGACACGGATATCAATCTCCACTGTTCATGCAATTCTCTCGTTTTCTTCCAATACTTGACTCACCAAGCATACCATTACGCTGAACAATGGCCAAACTTGGATTATATATGCATCGTCATCAGTCAGTTTGAATCATAGTGTTTCTTTGATTACTTCTGGTGGGTTTACGGGTATTCTTCGGATAGTTGTATTGTCCGATTCTGACCCGACATGTGAATCAATCGTCGATCAGTTCTCTTATTGCTACCCGACCTCAGGTGTTGCAGTTTTAACCAAATCGTCTTCTGTAGAGTATAAATGGGAAAAGAAAGGGTGGGGTGATTTGCTTATGCTTGCACACCCACTTCATCTTGATGTTATATGTAAGGACTGTTGTAATGTTAAGATTTTAGAGAATTTTAAGTATAAAAGTATTGATGGGGACCTTGTTGGTATTGTTGGTGATTGCTGGATGTTGAAACCACACCAAGTTTCAGTAACTTGGCATTCAATTAAATGGGTTAAAGAAGAATCGTATGCTGAGATTGTTACTGCTCTTGCTAAGGACGTTCATGCCTTGGATTCATCGGCTATAACGACGAAATCATCATATTTTTATGGCAAGTTGATTGCAAGAGCAGCAAGGTTGGCTTTGATTGCTGAAGAAGTGTGCTTTCTTGTTGTGCTTCCAGCTATAAGAAAGTTCTTGAAGGATACAATTGAGCCATGGCTGGATGGGACTTTTAATGGGAACGGTTTTCTGTATGAATCAAAATGGGGTGGAATTGTGAGTAAACAAGGGTCAACGGATTCAGAGGCAGATATCGGGTTTGGAGTTTACAATGACCACAAGTGTCATATTGGTTACTTCCTTTATGGAATAGCAGTCTTGACTAAGATTGACTCTGCATGGGGAAAGAGGTATATGCCCCAAGCCTATTCACTTGTGGCTGATTTTATGAACTTAGACAGCTTACCGAATTCGAATTATCCACGAGTGAGGTGTTTTGATTTCTACAAGCTCCATTCTTGGGCTGGAGGGTTGACTGAATTTGCAGATGGGAGGAATCAACAAAGCACTAGCGAAGCTGTGAATGCATATTACTCTGCTGCACTAATGGGGTTAGCCTATGGAGACACCCATCTTGTTGCAACTGGTTCAACACTTGCAGCACTGGAGATTCAAGCAGCAAAAAAATGGTGGCATGTTAAGGAAGGAGATAATCTATATGGAGAAGAATTCACTAGAGAGAACAGAGTTGTAAGTGTTTTGTGGGCCAACAAGAGGGACAGTGGTCTTTGGTTTACCTCTCCTTTCTGTAGAGAATGCAGGCTTGGAATCCAATTGCTACCAATATTGCCAATCAGTGAGGTATTGTTCTCTGACATTGAGTATACCAGACAGCTTGTGAACCGGACATTGCCAGCACTGGGAAGGAAAGGTGTAGGAGACGGATGGAAAGGGTTTGTATATGCCTTGGAAGCAATTTATGACAGTGAGAGTGCTTTGAAGAAGATAAGGAACCTGTCTGGTCATGATAATGGGAATTCAGTTACTAATCTCTTGTGGTGGGTTCATAGCAGAACTTGAAATTCAACATGGTGCAGAAGGGAAACGTTACTGGACTCGGTTCCTGCCATTTTCTTTTGTAATTGCTTGCTTAATGGTATGTACGATGCTTGCTGAGTATGATGTATACATCCAAACTGAAAGCACCTATATATCTATCCATCTATATAAAATTCTTAATATTAATATATACCCTGTTGTTTCCATTTAAGCGGATTCACCAGTAACATCAAATGTCTTCATGTGATGAAATATGTTTGGCGATGCAAATATCCGAAAAATACATATAAAAAAAAAAATTTTTTTTTATTCCCGACCCAATGCGGCTGTTATTATAAAAAACGAATCAAAGAATCAAAAAACTTGAATCAAACAAAAAAAAAAAATCGATTATAAAACAGTCTAATCATAAAATTGGGCTTATTGAGCCCATTAAAAGCCCATTATATCGTCACTTCTAAAGGGGAAAAACCTAATACTTCATCACTTGGAAAGCCGTAGAAAACCAGTATAAAACCTAACAATCCGCCACTAAAGCACAGCTTAGATCTAAAGATGCAGATATTCGTCAAAACCCTAACCGGCAAGACCATATCTCTCGAGGTCGAGAGCAGCGACACCATCGATAATGTCAAAGCCAAGATCCAAGACAAAGAAGGTACCTTTCACCCATTGCCTGTTCGTTCCCAAATGTTTCATTTCTTTCTTAAAAATCACAAATTAGTCTTTCTAAATAATTTCTAACTTTGATGAACTAACAGGAATGCCCCCGGACCAACAACGTTTAATTTTTGCTGGTAAACAACTTGAAGATGGCCGTACATTGGCTGATTACAACGTTCAAAAAGGTTTCTCTATTGGATTTTTTTTTAATAATTTTAATAATTTTTTTGTTCTTTTATATTTGATTACAATGTTTTAACTGGATTTTTGTTCTTTTTGGTGTAGAATCAACGCTTCATCTTGTTTTAAGGTTGAGAGGTGGAATTATTGAACCTTCTTTAATGGCTTTGGCTCGTAAATACAACCAAGACAAAATGATTTGTCGCAAGTAAGCCCCCTTTTTATTTTCTTTAATGGATGTGGCTAGTAAATATCGGAATTACATGATCATATGAATACGGCATTAATACACAGATGTTTATGAATATACTAATTGTGGGGTTTTTACCCAACTAGTACAAAAGAAAAAAAAAAGTAACGAAAATACTACAAAATAAAAATTATGTACCAAAATACTACAAAATAAAAATTATGTACCAAAATGGTACATGTAGGGTGGTCATGCCGTTGGCAGAGGCGGTATCACCCTACTCTGACAAACATTCTGTAAAAAAAAATACTGTTTAAAAAAAACAGAACAGGATTTGAAAAAAAAAAATCGAGACTTGAGTTAATTGGACAGGGGTGGAGTGTGTGCGACATGCGTGACAGGATGTAACATTACATAATGAAACCACAAGAAGACATTGTTCAACACCTTATTATTGTAAATAAAAAAGATGCAAGAAGTGTTGTGGAATGGTCATGAAATGATTAGGAAGAATAAAGTGCAATACTTAATCTTTAGAGGGACATTAATAGAACGGGACCATCAGATCAAAGTGTTGTGGAATGGTCGATGATGTGTACACACTCGAGCGCACGTTACGTGTCTGGGAAAATAAGTTTCCCGTCCTGCCTGACCTGTCTACGTGGGAGGTGCCTCCGACGACTTTCGAGCTTGTCCCAGACAGAGCGTTACGCAGGAATCCAAGAGGTCGTCCGCAATCATCCAGAATTGTAATGAAATGTACATTAATGAGAAATCCGACGGTAAGCGTTGTGGATTATGCGGGTTAGGTGGTCATAATCGAAGTAAATACCTGCAACAAAACTATCATGTTGGACAATCGTCACGATCGAGTAGGAATTGAGCTTATGTTGTAATGTATTTAATTTATATAAAAAAACACATCATTTTCACGCTTTTTCAATAATATTAAACTAAAAAACATATTGAAATTTTGATATACTTACATTGTCCCATTAATTTCAATCTTTAACTTAACTTAATAAAAAAAAGTACAAGCATTGTAATATAAAAAATACAAACTAGAGTAATATTAAAACCGCAAAAAAACCCTTAAAATTGATGGTTCGATAGTGTGGTCCTAAGGGTATACCTCTACGGAGGTCGACGTTCACGTTATGGGTGCTCGCGATGAACAACATCCTCTTCAGGCCCAGGTAAAGGTGTGCTAAACATGGCAGAAGAATCATGAGGCTCGAATGACATTGATGAACTTGAGCCGGAATGAGTGCCATGATGCAGTGAATATAACCCAGGAGGATTGATGTACTGCAGTGGATAGGAGCCGGGAGTGCTGTACTGCGGTAGGTACGATCCAAAGATATTAAACCCGTAATGTTATCCACCCCCTGACGAGCTCAGGAAATAGTCATTGCCCGGCACATCTGGATGATATGAATGTGCATCCGAATGTGAATGTGATTGCTCGGGCTCCGGCTCGGGATCAGGATTTACCGCTAGCTCGGCCTTCATATTGGCCACTGGCTCGTATGCCCCAGGTCGCTGCATGTGTGGGGGAACTACAGTCGACTGCCCTCCAAGTATATATGGCTTTCCCATACTAGAGTACCATTGTATGTACTCTAATGGAGGTTGCAAATCGGAAGACATATCCATCTAAGGTATTCGAGCCATCCGATCATTCCACACCGCAACAAATCTCCGGTGCTTAACCCCCCAATGCAATCCCTGTTTCCCTCTCTTGTTCATGCAGTGAACCTCTCCCACATCGCATGGCGAATTTGGGATATATTGGATACAACCAAACTGTCGCAACACTCGATCCTTATGGTACCACTCGACTACATTGAAATTGATAATTGGTGAGTTAGTGCACCACATATGAGAGTGAATGTAGGCAGGCGAGGGTATAATGACTCCAATTTCTGATCTACGATATGACATCCATATAAACTGCACGATTAATAATATTGTTAAAATTTAATATGGTATGAGTAAGATATACAAAGTAACATGTCACGAATATTGGAATCGCTTACCCCTTCTCCGGCATGTTCAATCATAAGCCGATATATCGGGACAGTGTACGACCTCCCGATATCCGGAGAAATACTTTATCTACAAAAATAATTTTCAAGTCAATATAATATCGTTACAATAGTATCATTATAAAGAAATTGTCAATTAACAAGAAGTTATATTTTATCACCTGTTAACTAGTAGATATACGTATGGTTGGTGACTAACTGATGGCAAGAATGACATCCGATAAAGAGCCCACGATTGCAATAATGTAAGTCGTCCTCCTATGTCTACGACAGCTGGCTTTGTCGTCCGACAGAACTTATGGTACAACACCGCCAAAACTGCAGAGCCCCAACTATAAGAGCGAGCATTACTTAAATCAGCTAATAGAGGTAAGTACATGATATGAACCCTGTTATTGTTTGCATCGGGCATCAGTACACCCACTATGATGTGCATAATGTATGCTCGAGCAGCGCACATCAACTCGACTTCAGTGGCATTAGTTGATAAGTGTTCAAACCTCGCTTTCAACAATGTAAATTTCAAGCCCGAAAAATTTTCCTCATCATCGCCGTACGACTCTTAGTAGGCTTTGACAAAGTGCAAATGGGTCAGCTATCGCACTGACACCCGTTATGGGACTCCCGTCGATTGGCAGCCCAAGTTGCAGCGCAACATCCTCTAGAGTGACTGCACTCTCCACAGGGGAAATGAAAAGTGTGGGTCTTCGGGCGCCAACGCTCGACTAGTGCGGATATTAAATCATATCGTGTATTAAGGGGCCGAGTGAATAGCTTAGGATATTCCCCGGATGAACGACTGATGCCCTACTTTGAGCAAGCTGGATTCGGGTCAGCAGCACTGATTCGGACGTTTAATCTGCGGTATGATTTAATAACCGCACTAGTCGAACGTTGGCGCCCGGAGACCCACACTTTTCATTTTCCTTGTAGAGTGTGCACATTTACTCTAGAGAATGTTACACTGCAACTTGGGCTCCTAATCGACTAAGTCCCGCAATTCGTCGTTCGCGATAATCGACCCATTTGCAGACGTCGAGCCTACTAGGAGTCTCGTGCGGCGATGAGGAAAATTTTTCGGGTTTAAATTTACATGGTTGGCGAGCGAGATTTGAACACTTATCGCCTAATGCCATCAAGTCGAGTTGATGTCTTTTGCCGAGCATACATTATGCACATCATGTGGTGTCTTGATGCCCGATACAAATAATAACAGGGTTAATATCATGTACTTACCTCTATTAACTGATTTGAGTAATGCTCACTCTTATAGTTGGGGCTCCGCAGTTCTGGCGGTGTTGTACCGTGAGTTTTTTCGGACGACAAAGCTAGCTGCCGTAGACATAAGAGGATGCCTTACATTATTGCAGCCGTGGGCTCTTTATCGGATGCCATTCTTGGCACCATTTAGTCACCAACCATACGTATATCCACTAGTTAACATGTGATAAAATATAACTTGTTATTAATTGACAATTTCTTTATAATGATACTATTATAACGATACTATATAGACTTGAAATTTGTTTTTGTAGATGGAGTATTTATCTGGGTATCGGAAGGTCGTACACTGTCCCAATATATCGGCTTATGATTGAACAAAATGTCGGGGAAGGGGTAAGCGATTCCAAAATTCGTGACATGTTACTTTGTATATCTTACTCATACCGTGTTAAATTTTAACAATATTATTAATCGTGGAGTTTATATGAATGCCATATCGTAGATCAAAAATTGCAGCCATTATACCCTGTCTGCCTACATTCGCTCTCATATATGGTGCACTAACGCACCAATTATCAATTTCAAAGTAGTCGAATGGTACCATGGGGATCGAGTGCTGCGACAGTTTGGTTGCATCCTATATATCCCGGATTCGCCATGCGAGGTGGGAGAGGAGCACTGCATGAACAAGAGAGGGAAATAGGGATTGCATTGGGGGGTTAGCACCGGAGATTTGTTGCGGTGTGGAATGATCGGATGGCTCGAATACCTCAGATAGATATGTCTTTCGATTTGCAACCTCTATTAGAGTACATACAATGGTACTATAGTATGAGAAGAGAGAAGTGGAGAAAATGGGTAAAGGGTAACCTTATCTTTTCAATATAAGTGTTAATGTTTTATGTTATCCTGTTACTGTAACTTATATTTTCTTAATACATATACAACGTACGAGTTAGAGCCACATATTTTTCGTCAAAAAATGACTCGACTTGAGAGTGACATGAAGGGTCAAACGAACAAATCTTTTCGAAAGTGGTTGGGTACAATGGAGCTGTGGCATTGGGCTCAAAGTTTTGACCAGGGCTTTTGTTATGGTCAAATGACCACAAACTTGGTGGAGGGGGTCAACGCTGTGTTGTTGAAAACACGACATCTTCCGATTTCATTTGTCTTCTCGGCTACATTCAACAGGTTGGCAACATTGATGCCAAGAATGGGTGAATAACAAGTCAACCAGATGGATGCGGGACACGTGTTTGTGGAAGATGTGAGGAATGCATTGATTGCAAACCGTCAAATTGCGAGGTCAATGACTGTAGAAATATATTCACGATGCCTGAAAACTTTTTGAGTTACGGAGTCCATCGGTCGTCGACCTGGTTTGCCGCCTAGGTCTTATGGAGTTGATCTTCGGAACAGACAATGTGAATGCAGGAGGTTCCAAACACTTCATTATTCGTGTGCACATGTCGTGGCAGCGTGTGCTAAAGCGAACCTTAATATTCAATAATTTGTCGATGATGTGTACACGCTCGAACGTACGTTGCGTGTCTGGGAAAATAAGTTCCCTGTCCTGCCTGACCTGTCTATATGGGAGGTGCCTCGGACGACTTTCGAGCTTGTCCCAGACAGAGCGCTACGCAGGAATTTGAGAGGTCGTCTGCAATCATCCATAATCCGTAATGAAATGGACATTAGAGAGAAATCTGACGGTAAGCGCTGTGGAATATGCAGGTTAGATGGTCATAATCGAAGTAAATGCCCGTAGCGAAACTATCATGTTCGGCAATCGTCACGAGCGAGTGGGAATTGAGCTTATTAAGATTAACATATTTTGTATTGAGATTTTTGGTGATTTTGATTAATTAGAGCTTAATTGCAAAAAATAAATAAATTTAGGGACTGAAATGCAAAATAAATTACATGCATGGATTTGTATAAATATGTATTTGTATGGATTTTTATTTTGTGCGATATGGGTAAAATAATAAATGTTGTATTTTGGGTTGAATGTATATAAGTCATGCGAAAATGGCTTGGTTATTGCAAGTGTTTCATGAATATTTGGTCAATAATTTTATTGTGTACTTAATGACAAGTGAGATTACTCTTTTATGGTTGGTTGTGTATGTTCATGAACACTAATTTCATATTTCGCTATGGTATAATGTATTAAATATTCATATATGATTACTTATTAAAATGTACAATATGATTATATAATTAGATATGATTATTATTAATAGTTTGTTTTTAACGTTAAATCATGAGTGGCTTTAGTGAATATATGAAAGTTTGAAATTAAACTGTTGATTCGTAATGCCTTATATAAATTTTGTCATGGTCAAATCTTTTTACCAAATTTTAAAGCTCCAAATAATCAAGTTAATTTTATACAAATAAAGTACAAACATTGTAATATTTACAAATACAAAATAGAGGAAAATCGAAACCGCAAGAAACACCTAAAATTGATGGTTCGATGGTGTGGTCCTAGGTGTACTTCTGCGGTGGTGTTCACGTCGTGGGTGCCCGCGACGACCAACATCCTCTTCAGGCTCTGGTGGGGGTCCAGGTGGGGGTGTGCTAAACATGGCCGAAAAATCATGTGGCTCGAACGGCATAGATGAACTCGAGCTAGAAAGAGTGCCCTGATGCAGTGGATACGACCCAGGAGGCCTGATGTCCTGCAGAGGATACGAGCTGGGAGTGCTGTACTGCGGTGTGTACGATCCAAATATATCAAACCCGTATTGGTATTTACCTCCTAACGAGCCCGGGAAGTAGTCATTGCTTGACATATCTGGATGATACGAATGTGCATCCGAATGTGAATGTGATTACTCGGGCTCCGGCTCGGATCAGGATCTGCAGCTGCCTCGACCTCTATATCGGCCACTGGCTCGTATGCCCTATGTCGCTGCATGTGTGGGGGGACTACAGTCGACTGCCCTCCGAGTATATATGGCTTCCCCATACCAGAGTACCATTGTATGTACTCTAATGGAGGTTGAAAATCGGAAGCCATATTCATTTAGGGTATTTGGGACATGCAATCATTCCAGATCGCAATAAATCCTCGATGCTTAACCCCCCAATCTAAGTCTTGTTTCTCTCTCTTATTTATGCAATGAACCTCTCCCACCTGACATGGCGGATCCGAGATATATTGGAAGCAGCCAAATTGGCGCAGCACTCGATCCCCGTGGTACCACTCGACTACATTGAAACAGATAATAGGTGCGTTTGTGCACCACATATACGAGTGAATATAGGCAGACGGAGGTATAACGGCAGTTATTTTCGGTCTACGATATGATATCCATATAAATTGCACGATTAATAACATTGTTAAAATTTAACACGGTGTGCGTAAGATATACAAACTAACACGTAACCAATATTGGAATCGCTTACCCCTTCCCCGGCATGTTGTTCAATCATAAGCGGTATATATCGAGAGTGTATGTACGACCTCCGATACCGCGGATAAATACTCCACCTACAAAAATAAATTTCAAGTCAAATAGTATCAATATAAAGAAATTGTCAATTAATAACAAGTTATATTTTATCACTGTTTACTAAGCGGATATACGTATGGTTGGTGGAGTAATCGATGCCAAAAATGGCATCCGATAAAAGAGCCAGGGATCGCAATAATGTAAGGCATCCGCCTATGTCTACGGCCGCTGGCTTTGTCGTCCGACAAAGCTCACGGTGCAACATCGCAAGAACTGCGGAGCCCCAACTATACGAGCGAGCATTCCTCAAATCAGCTAATAGGGGTATGTTCATGATATAAACCCTATTATTGTTTGCAGAGGCATTAGTACACCTACATGATGATGTGCATAATGTACGCCGAGGCGGCGCACATCAACTCGCCTTGATGGCGTCGGTGATAATCGTTCATACCTCGCTCTCAACCATGTAAATTTCAGGCTCGAAATATTTTCTTCATCATTGTCGTACGAGTCCCCTAGTAGGCTCTGACAAAATGTAAATGGGTCGACTATCGCGACTTGACACCGTAACGGGACTTCCGTCGATTGGGAGCTCAAGTTGCACCGCAACATCCTCTCTAGAGTGATCGCGCGCTCTCCACGGGGAAATGAAAAGTGTGAGTCTCGGCGCCAACGCTCGACTAGTGCGGATATTAAATCATACCGCAAAGTCAAACGTCCGGATCGATCTTTGCGGCCGAATCCGACTTGCTCTATATAGGGCATTAGTTGTTCATCCGGGATTTCTAAGCCATTCACGACCCCTTTAATACACAAGATCTGAGCGAGCCACGGCGGTGTTAAATCGAAAAAATATTATTGTAACATAATTTATTATGTAGCTATTTTGTTAATATAACCATGATTAATAAATAACAATACATTACCATATTATTAGTTGCTGCGTCGGATATGTGTGGAACTGTACTAATCAATGGAGCCATTGCCGTATCAGATATTTAATTTTTAACCTACATAAAAAAACAATAAATTTATATTAAATTACTAAAAATAATATGCCAATAAAAATAATATAACAAAAACATAACAGAGACGACACATAAAAAAATTATACTATTTTCGTATTTTATTTTATTTTATATTATAGTACATAATGTTTCAAATGTATTATTATAGTGTTTTTTTAATATAAATTTAGTAAAAACTACTTATTTAGCCCTTTGTTCGTATTTTACTTATTTTCAAACTCTATCACTTTCAAAAAATATACTATTTTCGTCTTTTATTATTTTATATTATTTTAGTACATAATGTTTCAAATGTATTATTTTACTATTTTTTTAATATATATATATCTATCAATATTAATAACTAAGGTAATACTAACAACAATAATAATTTTTACTAACAATAATAATACTAACTAAACTAAAATAACAATAATTACATTTAATCTAACAATAATAATTATTATTATTTTTTACTAACAATATACTAACTAAAATAATATTTAAGGTTTTTAACTAACCATTGTTTTTTACTAACAACAATATACTAACTAAAATAATAATTAGGGTTTTTAACTAACATAATAACTTTTATTACAATCTAACTAACTAACTAAATTATTATTTTAGGGTTTTTAATAATCTAACTAACTAAATTATTATTTTAGGGTTTTTAACTAACTAACTATAATAATAATTAACAATATAATTAATATTGTAACTTTTTAGTAATCCTAAAATAATATACTAATTAACTAACTAAATTATTATTTTAGGGTTTTTAACTAACTAACTATAATAATAACTCACAATAACTTATTAGGATTAGTAAAAAATTTAAATATTTAATCTAGTTAGCATGATATTGTTAGTTATTATTATAATTATTTAGTTAAAAACCCTAAAATAATAATTTAGGTAGTTAGTTAGTATATTGTAAGTTATCATTAGGATTAGTAAAATTTTAGTTTAAATATTAATTATATATTGTTAGTTATTATTACAGTTAGTTAGTTAAAAACCGTAAAATAATAATTTAGGTAGTTAGTTAGTATATTGTAAGTTATTATTAGGATTAGTAAAAAGTTTAAATATTAATTATATTGTTAGTTATTAGTTATTATTATAGTTAGTTAGTTAAAAACCCTAAAATAATAATTTAGGTAGTTAGTTAGTTAGTAATGTTAGTTATTATTAGGATTACTAGAAAGTTTAAATATTAATTATATTGTATTATAGTTAGTTAGTTAAAAACCCTAAAATAATAATTTAGTTAGTTAGTTAGTATATTGTTTTAGGATTACTAAAAAGTTACAATATTAATTATATTGTTAGTTATTATTATAGTTAGTTAGTTAAAAACCCTAAAATAATAATTTAGTTAGTTAGTTAGATTGTAATAAAAGTTATTATGTTAGTTAAAAACCCTAATTATTATTTTAGTTAGTATATTGTTGTTAGTAAAAAATAATGGTTAGTTAAAAACCTTAAATATTATTTTAGTTAGTATATTGTTAGTAAAAAATAATAATAATTATTATTGTTAGATTAAATGTAATTATTGTTATTTTAGTTTAGTTAGTATTATTATTGTTAGTAAAAATTATTATTGTTGTTAGTATTACCTTAGTTATTAATATTGATAGATATATATATATTAAAAAAATAGTAAAATAATACATTTGAAACATTATGTACTAAAATAATATAAAATAATAAAAGACGAAAATAGTATATTTTTTGAAAGTGATAGAGTTTGAAAATAAGGAAAATACGAACAAAGGGCTAAATAAGTGGTTTTTACTAAATTTATATTAAAAAACACTATAATAATACATTTGAAACATTATGTACTATAATATAAAATAAAATAAAATACGAAAATAGTATAATTTTTTTATGTGTCGTTTATGTTATGTTTTTGTTATATTATTTTTATTGGCATATTATTTTTAGTAATTTAATATAAATTTATTGTTTTTATGTAGGTTAAAAATTAAATATCCGATACTAAGATGGCTCCATTGATTAGTCTGATTCCACACATATCCGACGCAGCTAATAATATGGTAATATATTGTTATTTATTAATCATGGGTTATATTAACAAAATAGCTACATAATAAATTATGTTACAATAATATTTTTTTTCTGATTTAACACTGTCAGGGCTCGTACCGTGTATTAAGGGGCCGGGTGAATGGCTTAGGAAATCCTTCGGATGAACGACTAATGCCCTATATAGAGCAAGTTGGATTCGGGTCAGCAGCACTGATCCGGACGTTTGACTTGCGGTATGATTTAATATCCGCACTAGTCGAGCGTTGGCGCCCGGAGACCCACACTTTTCATTTCCCCTGTGGAGAGTGCACAGTCAATCTAGAGGATGTTGCAGTGCAACTTGGGCTCCCAATCGACGGGAGTCCTGTTACGGGTGTCAGTGCGATAGCTGACCCATTTACACTTTGTCAGAGCCTATTAGGGGACTCGTACGACAATGATGAAGAAAATATTTCGAGCCTGAAATTTACATTGTTGAGAGCGAGGTATGAACAGTTATCAGCTGACACCACTGAAGGCGAGTTGATGTGCGTTGCTCGAGTGTACATTATGCACATCATAGGGGGTATACTAATGCCCGGTGCAAATAATAATAGGGTTCATATTATGTACCTACCACTATTAGCTGATTTGAGCAATGCTCGCTCGTATAGTTGGGGCTCCACAGTTCTTGCGATGTTGTACCGTAAGCTTTGTCGGACGACAAAGCAAGCGGTCGTAGACATAGGCGGATGCCTTACACTATTGCAGTCCTGGGCTCTTTATCGGATGCCATTCTTGGCATCAGTTACCCACCAACCATACGTATATCCGCTAGTAAACAGGTGATAAAATATAACTTGTTATTAAGTGACAATTTCTTTATATTGATACTATTTGACTTGAAATTTATTTTTGTAGGTGGAGTATTTATCCGGGTATCGGGAAGTCGTACACTGTCCCAATATATAGGCTTATGATTGAACAACATGCCGGGGAAGGGGTAAGCAATTCCAATATTGGTTACGTGTTAGTTTGTATATCTTACGTACACCGTGTTAAATTTTAACAATGTTATTAATCGTGCAGTTTATATGGATGTCATATCGTAGACCGAAAATTACAGCCGTTATACCCCCGTCCGCCCATATTCACTCGTATATGTGGTGCACAAACGCACCAATTATCTGTTTCAATGTAGTCGAGTGGTACCACGGGGATCGAGTGTTGTGCCAATTTGGTTGCGTCCAATATATCCCGGATCCGCCATGTCAGGTGGGAGAGGTTCATTGCATAAATTAGAGAGGGACACAAGACTTGGATTGGGGGGTTAAGCATCGGGGATTTATTGCGGTGTGGAATGATCGCATGTCTCGAATTCCCCAGATGGATATGGCTTCCGATTTTCAACCTCCATTAGAGTACATACAATGGTACTCTAGTATGGGGTAGCCATATATACTCGGAGGGCAGTCGACTGTAGTCCCCCCACACATGCAGCGACATAGGGCATACGAGCCAGTGGCCGATATAGAGGTCGAGGCAGTTGCAGATCCTGATCCGAGCCGGAGCCCGAGCAATCACATTCACATTCGGATGCACATTCGTATCATCCAGATATGCCGGACAATGACTACTTCCCGGGCTTGTTAGGAGGTGGATACCAATACGGGTTTGATATATTTGGATCGTACACACCGCAGCACAGCACTCCCGGCTCGTATCCACTGTAGGACATCAGGCCTTCTGGGTCGTATCCACTGCATCAGGGCACTCTTTCTAGCTCGAGTTCATCTATGCCGTTCGAGCCACATAATTTTTCGGCCATGTTTAGCATACCCCCACCTGGACCCCCACCGGAGCCTGAAGAGGATGTTGTTCGTCGCGGGCACCCACGACATGAACGTCAACCACCGCAGAAGTATACACCTAGGACCACACCATCGAACCATCAATTTTAGGTGTTTCTTGCGGTTTCGATTTTCCTCTATTTTGTATTTGTAAATATTATAATGTTTGTACTTTATTTGTATAAAATTAACTTGATTATTTGGAGCTTTAAAATTTGGTAACAAGATTTGACCATGACAAAATTTATATAAGGCATTACGAATCAACAGTTTAATTTCAAACTTTCATATATTCACTAAAGCCACTCATGATTTAACGTTAAAAATAAATTATTAATAATAATCATATCTAATTATATAATCATATTGTACATTTTAATAAGTAATCATATATGAATATTTAATACATTATACCATAGCGAAATATGAAATTAGTGTTCATGAACATACACAACCAATCATAAAAGAGTAGTCTCACTTGTCATTAAGTACACAATAAAATTATTAACCAAATATTCATGAAACACTTGCAATAACCAAGCCATTTTCGCATGACTTATATACATTCAACCCAAAATACAACATTTATTATTTTACCCATATCGCACAAAATAGAAATCCATATAAATCCATATTCATACAAATCCATGCATGTAATTTATTTTGCATTTCAGTCCTTAAATTTATTTATTTTTTACAATTAAGCCCTAAGTAATCAAAATCACCAAAAATTTTAATACTAAACATGTTAATCTTAATAAGCTAAATTTCCACTCGCTCGTGACGATTGTCGAACATGATAGTTTCGCTGCGGGCATTTACTTCGATTATGACCACCTAACCTGCATATTCCACAGCGCTTACCCTCGGATTTCTCCCTAATGTCCATTTCATTACGGATTCTGGATGATTGCGGATGACCTCTCGGATTCCTGCGTGAGCGCTCATGCAGGACAAGCTCGAAAGTCGTCCGAGGCACCTCCCATATAGGCAGTGCCCGGGCAGACAGGAACTCATTTTCCCAGACACGCAACGTACGTTCGAGCGTGTACACATCATCGACAAATTGTCAAACATTAAGGTTCGCTTTAGCACACGCTGCCACGACATGTGCATACAGATAATGAAGTGTTTGGAACCTCCTGCATTCGCACTGTCTGTTCCGAAGATCAACTCCATAAGACCAAGGCGGTAAACCGGGTCGACGACCGATGGACTCCGTAACTCGAAAAGTTTTCAGGCGTCGTGAATATATTTCTACAGTCATCGACCTCGCAATCCGACGGTTTGCAATCAATGCATCCCTAACATCTTCCACAAACACATGTCCCGCATCCATCTAGTTGACTTGTTGTTCACCCATTCTTGGCATCAAGGTTGCCAACCTGTAGAATGTAGCCGAGAAGACAGATGAAATCGGAAGATGTCGTGTTTTCAACAACACAGCGTTGACCCCCTCCACCAAGTTTGTGGTCATTTGACCATAACGAAAGCTCTCGTCAAAATTTTAAGCCCATTGTTCCCAACCATTCTCGAAAAAATTTGTTCGTTTGACCCTCCATGTCACTCTCAAGTCGAGTCATTTTTTGGCGAAAAATATGTGGCTCTAACTCGTACGCTGTATATGTATTAAGAAAAGATAAGTTACAGTAACTGGATAACATAAAACATTAAAACTTATATTGAAAAGATAAGGTTATCCTTTACCCATTTTTACCACTTTTCTCTTCCAGTTTGCATTCTTATACTCTTGAAGAAAGTTAGCCGCAATGTGACGGATGCAGTAAACGGATCTCCATGGCACACCGAAACGCCTAATTGTGGCAATTAATCCTTTCCCTCTATCGGAGATGATGCAAATATTATCGTTGCTAATAAATTACCTCCGCAGGTTGGTAAGGAAGAATTCTCAAGATTCTATATTCTCTTTATCTACTATGGCAAACGCTATTGGGAGCACGTTCCTATTGCCGTCTTGAGCAACCGCAATAAGTAAGATCTGTGTATATTTTCCGTATAGCCATGTCCCATCCACCTACACAAACGGCTTGCAGTGTGGAAATGCCCACACACATGGATCAAACGTCCAGAACATCCGATGAAAAATTCTTTTCCTCGGCTGTAATTGGTCATCTGGGCCGTAATAAGGTCGGTATCGTAACTCAATCACGCTTCCCAGCGTATTCCGCGCATAGCAGCTATCCATCCCTATAGCTCGTTATACGATGAATCGTAATCTCCATACAATTACTCCATTGCCATCTGTTTAGCTATCCACGCTTTTCGATATGATACTCGATACTGAAATCGTGCTTGTATTTCAACAATCAGTACCGAAACTTTAATGGTCGGCATGTCCTTCACCATTGGAATGATACACGTACAGATAGTTTTGGAATCAAGTTTTCGATGATCTTCTGTCATACGTGTCGATCTGCATGTATGAGGTCCAACCAATTTTCGTATCTCCCTCATCTGCGAATTTTGAATGAATGCACTGCATTCGCCAATTCTGACCTTCCACGCTTTCCAACACTCCCAATATAAACCGTCGGTTTAGACACTGCGACTTTGTAATCTGCTGATATATCCATACTATACCGTTTAATAGCAGATACACACTCTTCTTTACTTTCGAATCTCTGGCCTACGAATTAAACATGATCGAAATTTACGGCTAGCCGGTGAGCAGGATATATTTCAGGGTACTCCGGGAACTCAGCTACACACGTTGCGTCGGGGTCTATGAGCGACATGCGTGGCCCAAGATTATTGTGTATCATAATACATCGATCCGGTTCCCCGATCAAGACGCGCTAATGTTTCCATCGCTATTCACGTCTTCATCGTCAATATCATTAGGTATATCGTCCATATCGGGATCACTGTCAATATCGACCTCTTCCTCACAATGATCACTACTATCGTGTCCATAATCACCAACCACATCAATATCGGGTGTAATATTAAGATCGATACCGATCCCATGTACAGTTGATTCGGCATCAACATACGATATTGGAGGCACCATGCACGGTTCTTGAGCTCCATGTTCTTCGCCATATGCATTAATGTCTTCATTTTTCTCAATACCGGCTAATTCAGCAAATAAGTGAATCGGTGCATTTTTGTTACTCCCATTCCCACAGTAAAGAGCGATCATTGTCTCCACGTCTTCGTCGTCTACAAGTTCCATTTTTGTGAATTTGATCGGATCTGCCGAAACTGGAAACTTGTAGAAAATTCTCGAAATCGTTCTCCCACAACGTCTAACAATTTTTGCGTTTATCCTTCCGTTCATATCATCCAACGAGACATTTCTATTAAATCTCATTGCTATTTGTTGCCGACATTCAAATATGCATCCAACGGTTGTTGTCAAGGTGATTCCATCGAAATAAACGCATACGAAAAATTGATCATCCATCTTCAATATTCAATCTGTTAAAAAATAAACAAAATTGCTCAAAAAATTTTTGATCAGTATATACTTTTCTTAAATAAAAAAATTAATGTTTCAATATGCTATTTTTTTCATTCTTAAGCTCATACTATTACAATTAGCATTTTGTACATGAACAACATTTATCTTTACATATAACCACTTAAACTCAGTTCTACATTTTATTCCATCTCCGAGCTTGTATCTTCCTCTGGGAAATACTGTACAATCCAATTTAGAAATTCTTGATTCTCTTCATATTCATCTTCTATAATCCAATTTGAAAATTCCTCAGGATCTTCTTCCTCTTCAATCTTTATAACAGGTATTGAATTTAGAAATTCTCTTGGTAATTTCCTAACATCTAGTTTATCCATCCATGGTATGTCAAACACACTTTGCTTCCTAGTCAACTTCCGTGAGTCTATACGTTGCCGCACTGTTTTCCTAGCTCCATAAGAGTTTATAAACTTCACAAAGCATATAACTAGATTCCAATAGGTTTGTGGTACCAATGTCTTCCAAAGTTCGTCTAAAATGATTTGATGGTCTCGTTCTATTAATGTCCCTCTAAGGGTTAAGCATTGCACTTTATTCTTCCTAATCATTTCATGGCCATTCCACAACACTTCTTGCATCTTTTTATTTACGGTAATAATGTGTTAAACAATGTCTTCTTCTGGTTTCATTCTGTAATCTTGCACTTCTCTCATCATCTTATCAACTTTCTCCCTTTGTGCTGAAGGTATTATCTCATCAGGCAATATCCAATATGTTGCCATTTCTAACAATATCTACATCAGAAATATTTTCAATTTTTATCACTAACAACAATATACTAACTATTAATCATATTAACTAAAATATTAATATACTAACATATTAATTATACTTATATATATTATTTTAGGGTTTTTAACTAACATATTAACATACTAACAACAATATACTAACTATGTTACATATTAACTAAAATATTAATATACTAACATATTAATATACTAACAATATACTAACTAACATATTAATATACTATATACTAACAATATTTTATTTTAGGGTTACTAACAATATACTACTAACTAAAATATCATTTTAGGGTTTCTAACTAACAATAATAATAATTAACTAACTAACTAAGATAATAATTAACCTAGTAATCCTAATAACTAACAATAGTTATAAACTAAACTAACAACAACAAATAATAAAAATAAAAATCAATATATATATTATAATAATAACAACAAAATTTTATAAACACAATAACAACAATATCATCCATTATTTAAAAAAAAAAATTTATACATACTTCTATTTTTTTTCTTCTTTCTCCTCCTTTCTCTTTCTTTTTCCGGCGCTGCCGTATCCTTCTTCTTCTTCTTCTCCATTCCCTTTCTCTCTCAGCTGAAACTGAAATTTGGGGACCATTATAAGGTCCCCAAGACGCAGAACACGCCAAAACAACATGCTGGTGCCGCCTTTGCCACTGGCACCATCGGTGCCGCCTCTGGCAATGGCACCTTTGGTGCCGCCTGTGGCAGCCCATTGACCAGGCTGTGTCATTTTTTTCCTCGTTTTTAGTTTTTTCACTGTTGTTTTTTTTTTTTTTTGAGTAGTGTCGCGACACTGTGGTGCCGCCTGGCGCGCAGGCGTGACCACCCTGGATGTACCATTTTGGTACATAATCCAAATGGCACCCCATTTTGGATATTTCCCTTTTTTTGTATTATTTTTGTAAAGAACCCTTTTTTTATTCTCGAGGCATTTCTTTCTTTTGGATTTGTTTCCTTTTTTTCTCAAATTCTGGAATCAGATATGGGTAGAAAAAAGATCAAATTCCAATCGAGAATTTTAGATGCTCTCAACTATTTCAGGCGGGAGACAATCTTCAATTGATTTGATTTTTTTTTTTTTTGTGAATTTTTTCTTGAAAAAAATTATTGGAAAAAAATAGGAATGGCAAGAGTGATGAATCAATTAGATGTGTGTGTGGGCATTAAAAAGTTCTTTTTTTTTAATTTCCCATTTTGAACTTAATTTTTTGAGGCATTATAATTTGTCTGACTTGCCATTGTTATCTTCATTTCCACATTTTTAAAAAGAACACTTGATTTTAATTTAAAAAATATATATTTTGTAATTTAAAAAACCCATTTGATTTTATTTATCTGTATTCAGCTATGCTGCTTGGATTTTTAGGTTACTGTAATTTTACATGTCTGTTGCAGTTAAAAAGGATTATGAAATAGATACGTTGTGGTATTAATTACCAAAAATTAAATGGGAGTTGTTAGTTTGAATAATTATTTTATCTATGGTGATTAAATTGAAAAAAGAACTAAAATAGAGTGATTAAAGAAAAGCAAGCTCGACAATAAGACTCGAAATACACAAGAGCACCCTAGAATACGTATGTACTAATTCTTCCACATGCATACATGACACTACCTCAAATACTTGAGATCTTTTTGTTTGGTACACACATGAGCCCCTATTAAAATTGGAGTCAAATAAGATCAAATTATCCACGAGTGAGGTGTTTTGATTTCTACAAGCTCCATTCTTGGGCTGGAGGGTTGACTGAATTTGCAGATGGAAGGAATCAACAAAGCACTAGCGAAGCTGTGAATGCATATTACTCTGCTGCACTAATGGGATGAGACACCCAACTTGTTGCAACTGGTTCAACACTTGCAGCACTGGAGATTCAAGCAGCAAAAAAATGGTGGCATGTTAAGGAAGGAGATAATCTATATGGAGAAGAATTCACTAGAGAGAACAGAGTTGCAAGTGTTTTGTGGGCCAACAAGAGGGACAGTGGTCTTTGGTTTGCCTCTCCTTTCTGTAGAGAATGCAGGCTTGGAATCCAATTGCTACCAATATTGCCAATCAGTGAGGTATTGTTCTCTGACATTGAGTATACCAGACAGCTTGTGAACTGGACATTGCCAGCACTGGGAAGGAAAGGTGTAGGAGACGGATGGAAAGGGTTTGTATATGCCTTGGAAGCAATTTATGACAGTGAGAGTGCTTTGAAGAAGATAAGGAACCTGTCTGATCATGATAATGGGAATTCACTTACTAATCTCTTGTGGTGGGTTCATAGCAGAACTTGAAATTCAACATGGTGCAGAAGGGAAACGTTACTGGACTCGGTTCCAGCCATTTTCTTTTGTAATTGCTTGCTTAATGGTATGTATGATGCTTGCTGAGTATGATGTATACATCCAAACTGAAAGCACCTATATATCTATCTATCTATATAAAATTCTTAATATTAATATATACCTTGGTGTTTCCATATAAGCGAATTAATCAGTAACATCAAATGTCTTCATGTGATGAAATATGTTTCCAAATGATCTCAAGCATCAAATTAGTGGTTTTCAAGTGGAGGCTTTATTTCCCAAATAAAAATGATATTGTTTAAAAAAATATAACGAAAATAACTTGGAATGAACAGTATCGGGCGGTGCAAATATCCGAAAAATACATACAAAAAATACAATTTTTTTTTTTTTATTTTCAACCCAATCAAGCTGTTATTATTACACGATAATAGATTTGGGCGGATACTATTCATTTTAAGTCATTTTCGTTAATAATTAATTTTTTTTGTTCTGTTGTGAAAAAAAGAAAACACTTCTTTTCGTCATTTAATTCCGGGGGTTATCAAATTCAAAAAACCTAACTATAAATTAATATAATTGAGTTTTTAGCTTCAGTTGGGTAGCTTGAATCGTTCTCAGCAAAAGCGCTCTCAGAAGAAACCCTAATTTCACAAGCCATGGTAAGTTTCTCTTAACATCTATTTCGATTCCTCATGTTTAAGCTAAATCTTGTTTGGTTGCTGAGAAAAAAAAGTTTAGGTTTTTGTTACAGTAAATTGAAAAAAAAAGTTGGATTTTTCCAGTTCAAATGTAGTAATGTAATCGACTCTGGATTTTTTATTGTTTAAAAAAATTATGTTTCCATGCTTGAAAAACTGAAGCTAAAGGAATATAAAATAGAAATGTGCAATGCTTTTTCTTTGTATTAAATGGAAAAATTTCAAATTGGAACTGTTTACTAATTAGATTAGACTAGTTTTAAACTTGTATTAGCTGCTGAAGGTGTTCTTTTTTGATATTGAAATGGAGTGGAGCTATCAATTATGTCCCAAACCCAAATCCAACCCAACCTGACCAGAACGACTAATCCGAAATGTTCTGAGCTCATAATGAAGGACTTGAAAAACTTGAACTCCATATCTGAAACTCTGAATGATTGAACCCCAAACAACCCGAAATTAGCCAAAATCTGAAATGACTGGAACAAATCGACCCATCCAATTGTCGATTTTTCTCTAAATACTTTTTATTAGGATAAGACATTTTTTTGATCGAATTAAGTTTAAGCAGTGATATTTGAGGGATTCATGGATTTTTGGTATTTTGTAGTCGAGGAGGAAGGTTAGGGAGCCCAAGGAGGAGACTACTACCCTTGGACCTGCTGTACGAGACGGTGAGCATGTTTTCGGGGTGGCTCACATTTCGCTTCCTTTAACGACACATTTATTGTAAGCGAATCACCTTTGTTTACATTGATTTTTCTTCCCACTGCTTCATTATGTTTAATGCACTGTCATTGATTTTGCAGCATGTAACTGATTTGTCTGGAAGGGAAACAATGGTTCGCATAACGGGTATGGTTTCTTTTTGCTACATTGGGTTGTTGGTGTTATCGGCATCTCTAGATTTTATCGGTTTTAATACTTCGAGCGCCTAACACCAAAGGCTTTTATGACAGACTGCAACTAGTAATTTGAAAGCCATTTGGAACTTTATATTAAAAATTGTTAATTAAACATTGCAACGTGCTTTGATATACAAAGAGTAATGTTCCAACTTATTTCTGCCACAGGTGGTATGAAGGTGAAAGCCGATAGAGATGAATCGTCCCCTTACGCAGCGATGCTTGCAGCACAAGACGTTTCTCAACGCTGCAAGGTCCTATTATCTCACCCTTCGAATTGTGGTGCAATATACTGTTCTACGCTGTGATAACTTAGTTGTTTCCATGTTTGTTATCCGCAGGAATTGGGTATTACTGCCCTTCATATAAAGCTCCGAGCTACCGGAGGGAACAAGACAAAAACACCTGGTCCTGGTGCCCAGTCCGCACTTAGAGCTCTTGCTCGATCCGGCATGAAAATCGGTCGCATCGGTACAATTCTTTCATCTTATTTCTCTCAGTTTTATTTTGACGATTCACTTCAAACTCATGTAAACTGACATGTAACGTTTTTGTTTACTGAAGAGGACGTCACCCCCATTCCCACTGACAGTACCCGAAGAAAGGGTGGCAGACGTGGAAGGCGGCTGTGAATCTACCGAGCCCGTTGTTGCCACCGGGGCTGGCCGTTTCAACGCTCGGAGGTTTTTTTTTATTTATTTGTTGAACACTTTAAAGTAGTTCCTTGATAGATTTTGATCTTAAGTGACACATACAAAAGTTTTGGAACTCTTTAATCCATATTTGAAATTAAGCTTTTATATTTTGCCCTAATTAAGTACGTGAATTTGCTTCAAATGTCAATTTGGTACTTTTTAAGGAAATTAAATATTTGTGTCTTTTTTTTTTATTACAGCACATGATGTTATTTGATTCGGATATACATTGAAGTTAAATGTATTAACTCTAAATTTAAATTTATATTGAAAAAATAAAATCAACAAAACAAGTTCTTTAAAATTAATATAAATAAATTTATTTTATTTTTATAATTAATTTTAAATATTTTTATTAATAAAAGTGATCTAGATTGGGCTATATTATTCCAAAGTTTGAAAAATATTTGAGTTTTTGACTTTTTTTACTAAAAAACGTGTCCAAAAATTGAATTTTACATTAAGGACAAGTATTTTGTCATCCATTTGTAGTTAAAATAAAATTTAATACGAATCAAACAATCAACAATTGTTTGGTGTAATAGTAAAATATAGATTTGTATATTAAAGATGACATTATTGAAAGGGATAATCACGAATTCCAAACATAAATAGATAGCCACGAATTTTAAATATTGACCATGAAACAGACATGAAAGATAAAACAAAAAACGAATCAGATAGCTTCTAATATGGACCGTGAAATGAACATTAAATCAGATAACTCTTAATATGAACAGTAAAATGAACGTAAAAAATAAAAAAAAAAGAATCAAATAATCCCTAACATGAACATAAAAAAAAACCTGAATTGAAAAAAAAAAATCGATTATAAAATAAGTCTAACCATAAAATTGGGTTTATTAAGCCCATTAAAAGCCCATTATATCGTCACTTCTAAAAGGAAAAACCTAATACTTCATCACTTCGAAAGCCGTAGAAAACCAGTATAAAACCCTAATAATCCGCCACTATAGCACAGCTTAAATCTAAAGAAAAAAAGATGCAGATATTCGTGAAAACCCTAACCGGCAAGACCATAACTCTCGAGGTCGAGAGCAGCGACACCATCGATAATGTCAAAGCCAAGATCCAAGACAAAGAAGGTAACTTTCACCAATTGCCTGTTCGTTCCCAAATGTTTCATTTCTTTCTTAAAAATCACAAATTGATCTTTTTAAATAAGTTCTAACTTTGATGAACTAACAGGAATTCCCCCGGACCAACAACGTTTAATTTTTGCTGGTAAACAACTTGAAGATGGCCGTACATTGGCTGATTACAACATTCAAAAAGGTTTCTCTATTGGATTTTTTTTTATAATTTTAGTTTTTTTTGTTCTTTTATATTTGATTACAATGTTTTAACTGGATTTTTGTTCTTTTTGGTGTAGAATCAACGCTTCATCTTGTTTTAAGGCTGAGAGGTGGAATTATTGAGCCTTCTTTAATGGCTTTGGCTCGTAAATACAACCAAGACAAAATGATTTGCCGCCAGTAAGCCCCCTTTTTATTTTCTTTAATGGATGTGGCTAGTAAATATCGGAATTACATGATCATATGAATACGGCATGAATACACAGATGTTTATGAATATACTAATTGTTAAGAAAGCTGGCAATATCAAACACAGCTTGATTATTGGACACTGACACTGAAAATAGTAACCAAAGTAGGAATATGACATGAATGCACTAACTGTTAAGGGAACCTGGCGAAGAATAGCTAAAATACTACCTGGACATGCACAAATGGAACTAAGGGGGCCTGGTGATATCGAACATTGCAATGGAAATGGTAACTAGAACCTGATCATGATGTGAATAGACGAATTTTGAAGGGGACCTAACTTGACCTCTACTGTTTATTTGAAATGGGATAGAGGTTATACAAGGTCCCTAAAGTGATTGTTAAACCATTCCTCTACTTTGTCAGCTGATCTAATTTTCCAGGCAGTTGATTTTCATGAATGGCACAATGAAATGATGAAAGAAAATTAATTCCATGATTTGTTGTGTTTGGTATTGGTGAATGAACATGGATACACTAATTGTCAAGTAGGGGTGAAGCTAGAATTTTTTTTTTGGAGTGGGATTAAGTTATATATTGTTATAAGAATTAAAATGTAATTTTATCTTGGTATTGGCTTATATCTTTGTGGTTTTTAAAAGGACTAAATTGAAATTCAAACATTTGGGGGGGCTAAATTATAATTTTATTATATATTAACTTGATCTTAAGAGTTTTGGGGGGTCAGTGCCCTTGCCTGCCGATATCAAACACAAGATGAATACACGTGAAAGAATAACAACAATATGAACAGGACATGACCTGAATACACTAGATGTCAATGTGCTTTGGCAATATCTAGAACTCAGAACGTGATATGAACACATGAACTGTTAAGGGGGACCTAACTTAACCTCTACCATTTGTTTCAAATGGGATAGAGGTCATACGAGGTCCCGAAAGTGATTGTTAAACCATTCGTCTACTTTGTCAGCTGATCTAATTTTGCAGGTAGTTGATTTTCATGAATGGCACAATGAAATGATGTAAGAAATTAATTCCTTGATTTTTCTAGTGTTTTGTATTGGTGAACGATGGGACTACAAGTTGAACCCTCTTTTGAAGTGTAAAGTATGAAGAGGAGGGCATCCTAGGGGTTTTTTTTATAAAAATTATTAATTACGAAAATGATAATTGGATCTAGATTATTTATGAAAATGGGGTGTTTTCTTTTACAGTAACTCTAGGTGCCGCTTGACACATTGGTGGCATTAGTGAATTTAAAAAACAGTCTGATAGGAAAAAAAAGCTGAAAAAGTAAAGAAAAATGTTTTTTAATTGGTGCCGCCAATGTGTCAGGCGGCACCTCCTTGATTAAATAAAAAAAAAGTTGGTTTCCTCTCTTTTTCTTTTCCCCTTGTCTGGTTTGGTAAATGAAAATGCAGAGAAAAGGCACTAAAAGCCTGAGAGTAGAAATGGTTTTAGGGAAAGTGAGGTGAGTGGTATTTTAAGAGTGTTGAGTTGCCATCTCGCTATTGTCTGCCGTTGGAACCATAAACCAGTTTTTTTCACACTTTCAGCCTTTTCTTTTCCTATCAGATTTTTTTTTAAAATTCACCTATTCTGCCAATGTGTCAGTCGACATTTAAAGTTATTGTAGAAAACATCTCATTTTTGTAAATAATTTAAATTCAATACTATTTTCGTATTTAATTAATTTTTTATATTATTTAAAAAAAACTCGCATCTTAGTTCCCAAAACTAAAATTCCCACTCTTTTAACTATGTCAACTGATCTAAACTTTACTTGCAGTTGATGTTCTAGTGTGGGACATGAAAATGCTGTGCTCATGTTTGATATAACTTGAATGGCCTAGTGGCAAGAACTACTTAACTCGGATGTGCACTGATTGCTGCTTTGCTCTATTTCCTTTATGGATGGCAAAATGAACCTAAGACTCCGAATTCCCCTGATTAGACCAAAAGCCGAAAAAACCCGAACCTGAAATGCAAACTTTGCATTGTGCATCATTTTAAATAATATATCTCCTTATTTTCTGTTTGCTAGGTGTTATGCTCGGCTGCATCCGAGAGCGGTGAACTGTCGCAAGAAGAAATGTGGTCATAGCAATCAGGTATGTGCTTGTATATAGAACCTGTATTTTGGGGTCTAGCTCGTTGCAGTGAACTAATTGTTCATTTATCTTATTGCAGTTGAGGCCCAAGAAGAAGATCAAGTAAACTATGACCGACTATGGTGGCTTATGTCATTTGCTTCAAAAGAACTTGAATACCAGACTTGTCAAATATTGTTTTTTTCCCATTTGGGTCTTTGCTTTTTTGATTTCTATTTGAAATCCCATAGCTGGATATGGCAGTGGTTGAGAAGTTTTTGAGTTATAATCGAGGTTCAAATTTATAACTTTTTGACCATGTTTGGGCCAGTTTTCTTCTTTTGGGTTGCAGTAATATGCACAAAATGTTGATATTATGCTTTTAATGTTTTTCCTTTATAATAATAGAGGTGTAATCCCAATTAAACAATTTTATCATGCAATATATTTAGTGTCAGTTCTTAAAAGAGAAAAATTAGTCAACAACTAAACAAGCAAGATTAACCAAACAAATCGAAATCCATCAACTGGTTTTGAAATCCGGTATCATATCATAAATATTTATAAAGTCCTCTTTTTTCTCCTTTTATATGAAAAGCTAGCACATTGATTTAAACTCAAAATATATTAATTTTAAGATTTTAGACAAAATCTAATTTAATTTCATCTCTATACCATATCTTTTGATAAATTTGTTCTATAAATGTTTATTTTTCTGCTTGAAAAGCTTCTAATAGTATTTAGTTAAAATACTTTTACCAGGAGCTTACATCAACTGGGTGCTTGGTCTAGTGGTATGATTCTCGCTTCGGGTGCGAGAGGTCCCGAGTTCGATTCTCGGAGCACCCCTAAATTATAACCTCTTTTTTGTTTTATAAGGGCAAAACGGCAAACTTAAGTTGTCGTTTTGAAAACGGGGTGCGCAATGCGCTCACATTGCTCTTCCCTCCATTATTTCATTTTGCCGCCATAAAAAACCTGTCGTTCTCTTTTTAAGCCTTCTCCTATTGTGTTTTCCTTAAACCCTAAATCTAAAAAAAAGGGATCCTCTTATCGCTCGATCAGGTAATTTTTTTTTCTACATTACAATCTGTTTGTTTGATTGTTTCCTAAGAAAGTGAATTAAATCTCTTTTGAAATGTCAATTTTCTTTTAGGTTTTTCCTCAGCTGTTAACTGTTCACCATAATCAAATTCAATCCTCCCTGAATTCACTAGTAGTTTGATACGGTACGTCCTATATCACAGCCTTTCTTTTCTTTTTCTTTTTTTTTCTATAATTTTGTTTAATACTATTCATTGTGAAGAACAAAAAGAATTTTCATACCAGCTTATGATTATATGAAATGAATAGATCCGCACTGACCAACGTTGACTAATATTTAGATTATTTAAATTATTTTTTATTTCCTAGAAATTGTTTTATGAAGAGTCGATTTTGTTGAGCATCCTTAGGTTATGGTTAATTAGCTTCCTTGCTTGATTTCTTTGACCTTCGATGAACTTTCTGGGTATTTCATTTTTGTAGAAAATGGTGAAATTTCACTTTTGGCCTCGTTAAAATTTATAATTCAATTAAAACCCTTTGAGTATAGAATTTCTGATTTTTGCCTCAGACAATTTATATTTTTATCTCAGTCCCTAAAAATATTTTCTTGCTTTGCCCCTATTTGCGAATGGTTGTAATGTGAGAGGATTGTAGGTTGCCTATCATGTTTTGACTTTTTTCCTTTTATCAGTGATAACAATTTGGTCATCTTTCAATTAGAAATCCATGTTTTTAGCTTTTGGTTTGGATTAAAGTTGTTTGTTTTCTGGTTTGCTATTATATCTAGAAAAAAGAACAATTGTGATTGGAAATTACTTTTCACATTGGTAAAATAAATGTATTTTGGATGTTCTCTTATGTGTTATGCAAGATATGGATACTTCAAGCCCTGCAGCTTTTGTCAATGGAGGGTTGCTACGCATGCATGTTGGACGTAAGGTGCGAACGGTGATTCAGGTTACTCGATCTGATGCCGGATCTGTGATGGGGAAGTCTACCGATGGTTGCCAACTTGTTGTAAGAGGCTCTCCTCCTGCTCCTCTTACAAGTTATGTTGAGGTTATTGGTGTTGCTGAGAATGAAAATTCCATCCGAGCTGAACTATGGACCAACTTTGGTGACTCATTTGGTATGCCTTTCTACTCCATATGAAAATAATTAATTATCTTTTTGAAGAACGCATTTTAGGTTTTAAACTTTGTGATTTGGGTGTTACATAAAGGTCTCTGCTTCAGCTTTCCGACAAAAGTTGCCTGTTTTCCACAATGTTGATGGGATTTATTATCTATGCAATTTAGAAGAACAAAATACTAGTGCTTGATACTTGTTTTGACCCTTGTACTATAGTGAAACTTTCACTTTGGTCTTTTTACTATTTTTTTGGTCATTTTGCCCCCTCTATTTTCATTTTGTCCATCACATTAGTCTCTTGATCATTTTCTTTAAAGAAAATTCCCACATGGTCAGGGGGCTAATGTGATGGATGGAATGAAAGTAGAAGTGCAAAGTCCGAAAAAATAGTAAAAAAGGCCAAAGTGAGAGTTTCACTATTGTAAAGGGGTCAAAACAAGTATTAAGCCAAATGGTAAACTTGCAAAAAATGTAAATGCTTGCTGATTAACATGAAAATGGGTTTAGAGCTAATATGCTGAACTAAAATACCAAGTTTTCATTGCTTGACAAAAGCTGTTATTTTTAGCCAGGAAATGGACTGTTCGATGGATAAGTATTATAATGAAAGTTTAGATTGTGTCTATTTGAAGCAGTGGAAGTTGAATTGTTTATAATTGTTTTACTATGCAAATGTTTTTGTTAATTATTCCTTATTTTTTTTAACCTTCAATAAATTTTAGTGGTTTCTTAATTTATTTTTTGTCTCTGAAAAATATTTCCATTACATTTTCAACAATGGCAGATGCATCCAACTATGATCAGCTCTGTCAGCTGGCAAATGGGGAGTTGAAACACCTATTCCTGTAGTTTCTTTCACATAGTCTTTATCAAAGTGCCTTTAGCTAACAATGTACTAGGTATTATATGGCACCAGACATTAGTGTGTTTCTAATACGGGTATGTTTAAATATTAAATTTTTTATATATATATATTAAATGGATCTTTGAAGAGTTATGTCTCTATTTTAATATCTTATTACACTTGTGTTAAATTATATGTCGAATATTTTAAGATAAACAACAGGTGGAATTGAACATTTGGCCATAACAAATTTGTGGTTAAAGATTCATTTGATGTGGTTTTTTATTTTTATTTTTGTTATTTCATGGTGCTTGTTATTCAAAGGTGTGGTTTTGAATTAGACTCATATTGAGTAGTGCTTTGAGTTTTCTTTTAGTTCTCTTGCCTAACTCTAGGTTAAGTTTGGAAGCTTGTAACATGTTTCATTATTAAAAAGAATATATTAAAAAATTTATGTTTTCTGATTTGGGCTTGGCTAGCTAATTGGTCGGGTTAATTAGATGGGATACTGAGTATTGTTAGTTATGTAAAAATTTTATTTTTTTTCCCTTTAATTTGATTAATTTTAAATTTTGTATTTTTTAAATTGATGAATTTTAATTTTAATAATTTTAAAATTTTTATCATAATGGGTTATTAATTTTGTACTTTTATGTAAAATTATAGGTTTAATTTATGTTATTTAATGATAATTGTTATATCTTATTAATGGTTATTTTTGGAAGTAGTATGTGAAATAATAACTTGATATGATATTTTTATCTGATAATTTATTTATCATGTAAAATTTTAAAAATATTTAATTTAGCCTAATAAAGTTAACAAATTATTTATATTATAAGATTGAAATTTCAAATTTTAAAAATATATTTTAAGAATTCTAATGATTGGTTTGATGGTTAATGGATGTTTACTTGTAAAACTCTTTCGGGTTTGAGTGCATGTGATATTAACCTTTTAATAGTAAGGTAAGTTATTGTAGACATTGATCGAAGCCATTGCCATGATTGATTGCTTGGGATGAAATTCTTATTTTGTTAAATTTCAAAGACACTTTTTTCCAAATTATGAGTATGAAGATATGATCTTTCATATGCATAGATAAGAGTGTAATCGAGTCAAATTAAGCTCAAGAATTGTTAAGCTCGAGCTCAAATCGAAATTTAGAGTTTGTTACTTTGCTTGAACTCGATTGAACATTTGTTTTTAAGCTTGAACTCCACTCGAGCTTGTTTAGCAATTTTTGTATTCAAACTTAAGCATGGCTCGATAATTAAATGTAGAGTTAATAATAAATATTAAGAATAATAATGTAATTTAATAATATAAAAATATGAAAAGCCTAATAAAACTCGTGAATTGTTTAAGTCAAGTATTACTGAGCTAGAATTCGGTTTGATAATTTGTCAAATCAAGTTTGAATTTTATTTATTCAAACTCGATCCACTAGCTCATTTACACCCCAAAAAAATTTTAGAGAAAAAAGGGATAACATACTCGTGTTGGGTTACATCCATATCCAACACCTCACACCCGAATGAATCTGAGAATGCTTGTTTATACCTAAAGCAATTGTGCTGAATTTTACTCCATATATTTGCTTATGTTTTTCTGCAGGGAACTTCCTACACTCCATCAAAATTGCCTTCCAAACCACTTGGGATATGGGAATTCGAGGTAGTGAAGTAATAAAAATCTCGATTTTTAAAGATATTTATATTCAGCATTTTAGATTCTTTCTCCAAAATCTGAGTCAACTACGATTTCTCAATGATATATGTGCAAAAGTATTAAAAATCTCGAATTTTAAAGATATTTATGTTTAGCAATTTAGATTCCTTCTTCAAAATCCGAGTCAACTACGATTTCCCAATGATATATGTACAAAAGTATTGTTATAGTTTGAATATATATATACAAGTTTCGACCTTAAAATGTTTAGTTTTATATTTTAGGGCTCTCCGTTCTGTAGGATTGTGCAAGAAGTACTGGTTGAATTAGAGTTACTGCACAATCAACACAGGTAAATAGTCTAAATAATCAATCTAGTTTGAGCCATTAGTTCGATAACTGCTTCAGGTTAAAAGAAAATCCATGCAAATGTGAAACCATGAACATCGTCATCCTCATCGTAGACTCTAGTATTTGCATATGCACTAAAAGAAGTTGTGAAATATTAGATATATCGAGTCAACTGTTTGCAATATGAATTGTGATGATTTCGTCATGTTCGATTTCCATCATTTTTTGCAATGATCTGATTCATCGGTGTGCCATTATCGGCCTTCATTTGCTCACTCGAGTTTCAAGGGGTTCACCAAGACATGCAACTGAGACACTTACTAACCATTCTTCTTCCATGTTCTATCAGTTGTCCTCGAGGCAGCCCGGTATCCTTTACGAGAAAGCCGGACATTTTCAGGTAGATTACTACTTTTCATAACAAATTTTCTGACATTCATTGTTTGACAATTACAGGTACCTAATTTAGAAGATCCAAACACTGGGGTGCAAATGTTTGAGTGTGCTGAAATAATAGAGTACCTAAGAGCTACCTATGCTGAATGCTAATGAAAACCCTTCCCATACATGTTTTCCTTATTCGACCATAAATTAGTTGGTATCAATAAAAAAGGATCAAATTAATCTTTATATGAATTATTCGAAACTGTAAAAAAATCAACGATTGAACCGATTTATAAATTTTTTAAATATTTTTAAATTTATTATTGTATCAACGGTCAAATTAGTTGAACTAAAAGTAAATGGTCTTATCTAAATTCGAAATAACCCGAATATATGATGTATTTCACTGATTAAATCACACTGAATAATCTCATCTTCGATTTTTTTCATCAAATTTTCACTCTATACAAAGCTACTTTAGGTTTTATTCAAACATGTTACTTAAAAAGCATTCACTAACCTAAACTTCAAGAAATTTTACTCCCAACTTATTGAAAGAAAACAAAGATAGTTGTTATGGAACCAACTACTAACATGCTATATTCTGTACACGTTAATAGCCCGGAACGGAAGAAACGGAAAAGAGAACCACAAGGGAACCAAGCAGGAACCGAAACGCTATGCAGAGAAGTATTTAAGCTCTTGGATAGCGTGAACGTCCTTTCTTCTTCAAGAACTCCGGGATGTCGAATGAACTGCCTTCGTTGAAAGAAGGTCGCCGATTGATTCCAAGACCGGTATCTCCCTGTGCTAGCTGACCTGCCTGCATTTTTAACGGAATTTGGTATAAATCGGTGTATGAACGAGAGAGGAAGAGAGAGTTGAGGTGATACCTGAAGGTGCCTTCCTTCGGTTTCTTCTTGACGTTTAAATCCTGTCGCAATTAGGGTTATACTTACCTATATAAAGATCAAAAATGATTTCATCAAATTAATGTTTCATATTGAGGACCATGAACTTTGGTGAATGAAAAAATACAACAGAGAAGCCTGGTCTATATGGCTTTCAGCTATATCGCAATGACTTCATTCTCCGTAAAAGTATATGTATCGAATACCCATATCCTACTTATATTCAGAAATGGGAATGGGAGTTTGATTCTTTAAATATATGGAATAATTTATTAAAAAATGAGCATGTTATATCAAATACATACCCTTACCGAAGACTCACATCCGAATCTGAGTAACATAAGCTTTTATCATCAATTCAAAAGTTATCATTAATGCCAATGTGAATTCTTCATCTAAATTCGACCTAATTCTACATAGGCATATTTTTATCCATACCAAGAACTCAAGAACAACAAAAATAAGCCTATAGGAAGCAGAGACACGATCCCGTCGCCAATCTCATTGCTAGACAAAGCTGAG
Organism: Gossypium sturtianum; assembly: GCA_025698515.1. Taxonomy (NCBI): domain Eukaryota; kingdom Viridiplantae; phylum Streptophyta; class Magnoliopsida; order Malvales; family Malvaceae; genus Gossypium; species Gossypium sturtianum. The sequence goes on from CM046953.1 coordinate 152,662,233, forward strand.
ATGCTTATCTCATACCACAAATTTGATACACGAGAACCATCCACTGATGTAAACACAAAACCATCTCTTATCGGACCAACATGTAGCCTAGATAGTAAAGTTCATTCATAAAGTCCATCTATTGAAGGTATTAATCCTACTTTTCAGAATATATGATCCATAGAATGTTATAATACATGGTTGATTAAAACTACAGTTAAATACCAGGCCTACTAAAAGTATGGTAATCGAGATAAGGGCAATGTTTTTAGAACCGGACTGTTGATCGAACCGGTCAGGCCACCAGTTCATTGCTCTGACTGGTTCTATTAAAAAATTATTAAAAATTCAAAAAAACCAATGGTTCAACCAGTCCGTACCGGTTCTAGGTCCAACCAGTTCAATGCCCTTCTCCGGACCGGTACCCCAGCCGGTTCCCAGTCCAATGGTCCGGTTCAAACATCCTTGGATAAGGGGTATGCGGATGACTGTGAGTCTAAACTTTGGCACGAGAACGTTAGAACAAAAACTAACTTACTTGGCCACTAATTGACGGATCGATCACTGCTCCAAATATTAAATTGGCAGTTGGATCCACAAGATCATATATAACCTCAGCTGCAGTATTAACCTACAGAAAAATATCAGATGTCAAATCATGCATATCAAAAAGAGAAATAAAACATGAAGGCATGCTCGAACACAACCGGAGCACTCAATATAATCAAGGTCTCCTATGTATAACATTTCAATGTCAAATTAGTATTCATTACTATAATATTTCCAATTATTCACTTGTCTGTTACTCAAGAATGCACATATCAGATATGGTGGGGCTGCTCGGGCTTCAATAACTCTTCTCCTACAAGGAAGTGCTCCATTTACGAATAATCAACAATTTTGCACTCAATATCAAGATAATATATAAAGTCTCTGCAAGAAAACGCAGACACGCTGAGAGAGTCAGAGATGGCGTGTTACCTCAAACAAGGTTAAATCACTTCCACCAGTTATGTTCCAAACAATTCCAGTAGCCCTTTCTATACCAAGATCTAACAAAGGCGACTGGATAGCATTTAGCGCAGCATCTCTTGCCCGTGTTTTCCCTGAAAATCAGAAAAAAAAAAACAATTAGAACATAAAAACCGTTTCAGAACCAAGTTCTCAACAATGAGAAGATATCAAAGCCCATATGACAAGCATAAATTTCTTTATTTCGAGAAAAAACATCAATATTTAATTCCAATATAAGGAAAGAAAATAGACAGACTGCAATCATTTCTATTTCTGTTGGAGAAAAAAAACGAGGTAGAAACTTTATGCGTTCCAAGTCAAAGCCTCAAATATAAATGCTAATGTCTCTTTGATTACCAGTTGCAGTTCCGATCCCCATTAATGAAGAACCTGCGTTTGCCATTATAGTTCGCACATCTGCAAAATCCACATTGACTAGCCCTGGAATCTGCAATAAGGAAACACATAACCAAATTAAAGTGCAGAAGTATGGTCCCCCCCAGAGCTCATAATGCTTAAAGTTATTTACTGTCCACAACATCACAGATATGAATGGGTAGTAATGCTGATATACTGAACTTTACAGGCTCCGAGATTCCATTCTAGAACTCGGGAATCGATACATTTAGCATTACCAATGAGTAAATAACACACAAAGACACTTACTACCGCTGTGTTGTGATAACATATAGACACCGCAAGATATCGGTAACCTTAGAATAAAGAGCTTGATAACGAATCATAGTAATTATTTACTGGAAAAAAAAGCGCGAGATATTTCATCAAAAAGTGCACGCTACAAGTATAACCCCCCAAAGCCTATGGAAAAATCAGCACCAAACTACTAATTCATCCTTGCCATCTAATAAACTAGGGCAGTAACTAAATTAAAACAAATTTAGCCCCAAATTTGGAGGTGCACTAATTTTCCACCAATTGATTGTAATATATCATAAGAACGTTCCTATATGATCACAACAAAAATGGAAGGACAGTCTTGGTTTTCAAGCACTATGTGAGGAGAAAGGAAGAAATGGCATTACATTTATGTTGCTTTCATCTAAAAATTTGGGTTTCATCTCTATCACGAAACTATATAGTTAGATTAGGAGGTTTTTAATAGTGTCTTGAAGCATTCCATACCGTAATAATATCGGAAATTCCACGAACACCTTGACGAAGAATATCATCAGCCAGATTAAATGCTTCTGTTACTGGAGTAGACGGTGAAACTGCAGTCAACAACTTGTCGTTCGGGATAACAATTAGTGTGTCAACGTTTTCTCTCAGAGCTGCAATGCCTTCCTGTGCTTGAACGGCCCTCCTTCTTCCCTCGAAAGAAAAAGGGGTAGTGACAATACCAATAGTTAATATACCCATGGACTTTGCCACCCCTGCAATTACGGGAGCTCCACCAGTTCCAGTCCCTCCGCCCATTCCGGCCTGCAAATGCAAGCTTTAAGTCCTAAGTAAAAATGTTAAAGAAAGACACTAGAAGACAAAAGAACAACAAGATGTTATGTGTTCATCATAATTTTTAGCTCAGCAAATATCAATCTATGAAAACGCCACATGCAATAGTACCAGAACAAAAGGTTTTTCCAATGGCAATTTAAAGAATGAAAGTATCAGGAGCAAGAATGAATCATGGATTAAATTAGTTCATGAACCATCAAAATACGAGATGAATCAAACTCCAGGAAATGGTATGATTAGATATAACAATGCTAACTTATATGGCTATAAACATACATCCGATGCTTAGCATGTAATAACAGTTTGCACTTGCAGAGATAAGACATGACTTTCATTAAGAATTCAGTCAATTGACTAAGTTCCATGAAACAAGAAATCGCATATAAGTAGCAAGATTAGTTTTATTTACCATATGATCAATGAATATTTACCATAAATAAGAAGCTTGAAACATTTTCATTGACACATATTCTTGACTGGTTTCATAGAGGGGTCTAGTTCATGGTAAGTTCTTTAAAAGCCTAAAAACAGAGGTAATTTAAATTGAAACCACTCATGAAATCAGACTGTAACAGTACAAGTAATAATTAAAATTCTAACTAAATGATAAGGATGCAAACTTACAGTAACAAAAACCATATCAGCACCATAAAGAGCCGATTCTATTGACTCCTTGCTTTCTTTGGCAGCATTCATACCAATCTCTGGGTTTCCACCAGCTCCAAGACCCCGAGTTAGCTCCTGACCAATTTGCAAACGGTGCTCGGGAAAGACCGGTGACAATTTCATGGCTTGAATATCAGTGTTAACAATCCAGAACTCTACACCCTTCAATGCACTCTCTATCATACGGTTAACAGCATTTGACCCACCGCCTCCGACACCAATGACTTTGATCTTAGCATCATTATAATTACTTGAACCCGTCATGCCCCCTAAGCTCTCGGGACTAGAGCTATCCTTTCTCGGGTTTGTTACTATAGGATTCCCTTCACCTCTAAGCATCGAAACTTCTGGGTGCATACTCAGAAAAGGGTCCTTATTTTGATATGGACTAACGCTATGGGAGTTGTTGGAACATCTAAAATGAGGCATATTAGGCCTTTGGCTCGGACTCGAAGACCCGCACCTAAGTTTCCCTAAAGGATTCTCCATTAATACTCTCCCACCAAGAACATTAAGTACCCCCATTGATCTAGTATCTGAAGGTCTAAAATATGGCGATATCGATATAGCATTCGCCATTTTCCCAGCACTGTGACACAAACTAGAAAATTTAAAGAGTCCTAAATAGCTTTAAGTTCAATTTTTCACAGCCAAGTCCTCTTTCAGTGCCTGCATAAAACATAGAATAAAATAAACAACTATATTAAAAAAGATTCATAATAAAAAAAGAACCCTTTAGCTCAAATTGTAACTCACTTAGCAGTATCAGCTTAAAACTACAAAATTAAAATAAAAAAATAAACCTCAAACCCAAAGATAATTCTAAAAAGGCTATACTTCTCTAAATTGAAGAGCAAAAAGAGCTTATAAAAAATTGCAGCTAAAACCCAGAACAAATTTTTTTTTTAAAAATGTATAAATTACATGAATTGCAAATAGAAATTAGAAAAAAAAAATGGAATCTGGGTCTTAAAAGAGAAAGAGAGAAAGAAAAGGAAAATACCTGAAAGAGATGCAAAGTCCAAGATAATAGAAAAAACGAAGTTACCACTGGAAATGGGAGAAAGGGCAAAGGGGTTTTTCTTTTATATTTATATATTTTATTTTCTAATTTTTATATTTCAGGGCTTAAATTGAAGCTCTTTTTGGCTTTAGCTCGGTGAAATTCCTTTGTCAGGTTGTAGTTGATAAAAATAAATAAAGTAAAAAAAATAGAAATAAATAAAGTGGTATTTCTGAAAATGAAAAAGAAACTCAATAGCTGAATTTATGAGATTTATGAATAGTTCCAGGGTTTAAGCCTGAGTGTGAAACTTCGACCCTTTAAATTTTTGGTTAAATTCTTTTGTTAATCCTTGTACTTTGTAAAAATTATGACTTTAGTCTCTATACTTTAATTTCATCAATTTTAATCCTTGACTTTTTGAATTGTGAAATTGCGTGAACTACCATAGTAGTTATCCAACAATTAGTATTTTTTTTGGTCATATAACTTGAAAAGGCTACAACATGGTCAACCAACGATTTCTTTTTTTATCACTTAATTATGAAAAGTTACAAAATGATCATCTATCTATTCAAATTTGGTTCTTTTTTTGTCACTATTTGACATTTTAACTAGTGACAGCTTTTAAAATTGACATAATAATAATTTAATCGTCAATATTTATACATGATGTCAATTTAGTATTTATTTTAAAAAATTAACCTTCAATATTTACTCATTGTGTAATTTAGTCCCTTTTTTTTTTGCAGTTTTGCTTTTCTTTATTGCCCTTTAACCTAATCATCTAATAAAATAAATTTATCAACTAAATTTAATTGAAAAAAATGGAAACACCCAAAAGTGAAAGATAATAATTTTCGCCATTTCTTAATTTTTTGAAATTAATCTTCAATATAAAAAAAAAGCAACTATAAAAAAAAGACAATTACACAATGAGTAAATGTTGAGCAGTAAATTCTTTAGAACCAAGACTAAATTAACTTAATTTATTGAGAGTTAAAGTTGTTATGCCAATTTTAAAAGATGTCACCGGTAGCTTGTTGGTGATAAAAATGTAATTTACTAATAGTTGAGTAGTTATTTTGTAACTTTTCATAATTGAGTGACCAAAAAAGAAATTTACTAATAATTGGATGACTACTAGTGTAGTTTACTCTATTATAATTTGATCAATTTTAGTCCAAAATTTTCAATTGATTAATTTTAATTATGGTACTTTTTTATTTTTAAAATTTGGGTAAATTACATTAGTAGTCGCTTTACTATGTTTTTTTTTGTCACTGAACTATAAAAAATTACAAAATAGTCACTCAACTTTTTTTTTGTCACCCAACTATATTGTATTTTTAGGTGTTTCTATTTCTACATTAGCTAACAGGTAATTGAGTTAAGCCCTAGTACTATCAAGCTCGAGCTCAACTTGAAATTTGGAGCTCGATACTCAGCTCGAGCTTGATTGAACATCTATTTTTAAACTTGATATCGGCTCAAGATTTAATCAAGCTCAAGCTCGATTACTAATTTTTGTACTCATGCTTGAACTCGAATTTGAGCTCGGTTCAGTAATTAAGTTTAAGGTTAATAAAATATATTAAGGGCAAAAGTATATATACATAATTTAATAATATAAAAATACAAAAAACTTGATAAGGCTTATGAGTCATTTATTACTAAGCTCGAATTCAATTTGATCGATAGCTCAAGTTGCTCAAAAATTATCGAATCGAGGTTGAATTTTTTTCGAGTTGAACTCGAATAGCTTGCAAACATCAATGTTTCGTTTACAACCCTATTAACTGATGATCAAAAAGATAAAATTGAATTTTTAGATTACTATTTTGTAACTTTTGAGTGAGAAAATTTATTAATAATTACGAAGCAATTTTATAATTTTTCACAGAGTTGATAAAAAAGAAAAAAAATAGGGTTAACTCTACGCAATTTATCCTTAAAATTTTAACCTGACCAAACGTTAGCTTAAATCGTCTGGTTATATTTAAATTTTTTACTTGTTCAGCCACACTCGCTCACCCGCTCGAGAATATGACGATGGAAATCAGCTCGAGTATTTTTCTTCTTTATATGAACTCTTACAACTGATCATTCCTTCATTTCTTGCGGCTTAACGCTTCAATACAAGCGGGGCTCCTCTTCTATTCTCTACTTGTGAGTTCATGATTATATCTTCCTTTGATTTTGCATACATATATATGTATAGGTTCCTTCAATATTGCTGGTTTCTTTTTCTTTAGTTGCATGAGGAAATTTTCGTTTTCTAGTTTTGTCAATTTTATATCTGCGTTGACTTGCTCCGTTTTTTTTTTCTATTTTTTGTTCTTTGTTCGGAAAACTCGTTAGTGTTTTTGATAGGTTTCAGATTTCAATAATTTATTTTGATCTGAGTTCTGTACTAGTGAGTACTACTGAATTACTAATCGATGATCGTATATTGCTTTGATTTTGCATACTGTTTTCTTTTTAATTAGTTGAGCAAAATTCCATTTCTTTTTTCTTTTTGTCAGTTTTATATCTGTTGTTTGAATATTTTTGTTTTGAATTCGGAAAACTAGTTAGTTCTTTTTGACTGTTTTCAGTTCAAAGATTTCTTTTGGTCTGAGGTCTGTACCAATCAGTGCTATTGAATCAGTGATTACTTTGATTTTGTATAGTTTCCCTTCAATGCAGGTTTCTTTAATTACTTGATCAAAAATTTCATTTCTTTTTTGTCAGTTTTATGTCTGTTGTTTGGATATTTTTGTTCTGAATTGGAAAAACTAGTTTGTGCTTTTTTACTGTTTTTGGTTCAATGATTTCTTCTGATCTGAATTCTCTACCAGTGAGTGCTACTGCATCACTAATTTCTTTGATTTTGTATAGTTTCCTTTTAATGCGGGTTTATGTTGACAGTTTTTACTAACATTTTTAAGGATTTTCCTCTCAGCCTCAGCAACAGTTGGCTTTCTGGTATGGATACGGGCAAGAAAAGAAAGGTTAATATGTCGGAGGTGGAAAATGTGAGCTATGGTGTGAGTCTTTTAAGAGATCGAGCCTTCAGACAATTAGTAGCCGTACAGTCTCTTACGAGGGTGCTTCTGAAAGCTAATGGCTTGCCCGAGCAAATTGAAAAGCTAAAGTCATGGGAATCTAAACTCGAAATTATAAAGGAAGACATCAAAATTATCCCGAATTTGCCAGAACTAGAGGCTAGGCAGAAACTGCTCCAAGTAGAAATGGACTTGGAGGAATGCAAACAACAACTATCAGAGGTACGCCGACAGCAATCAGAGGTACGCCGACAACAATCAGAGGTACGCCAACTCTTACTAATCTAATTACTAAGTTTGATTTCTTGATATAAATCTCTAATCTAACTCGTTTTTTCAGGTCCGTGAAAAAACAAGAAAGCTTGATGAAATCTTCCTTAATAATGAGGTACGCAGATTTCTTATCATTGATATTAAGCAACTAAACATTTCTCATTTGCAAATTACATTATTATAATTACAATGTCTGTCATGATGCAATAGACACTTGCTTTTAGACATAGCAAAAAACCATTTTCAGATACCGGCTTGTGGTTGTGTCCAACACAAGTATTTTAAACTTTTTTTTAAGTTTTCTGAATTTTGGAAGAAGCTTAGATGGTATATGCATTACTCATTTATAAATCACAATATAATGTGTTTTCTCATGCACTAGACTTTTTCTTAGACCTAGCAAAAAGCCCATTTTCAACTATGTTAGTTGGCTTTAGGTATGGGTGTCGGGTGTGGGTACATGTCTAACAGGAATAAGTTCAACTTTCAATAAGTTTTTCATGTATTTCAAGAAACCTCAAAGGCCTGTCCAAACATATGTCAAACACGAACACTTAAAAGCAAAATGAAGAGCTGGAGCCAGTAAAACCTAATATTTAGGAATCCCTCCTATGGCCGTTTGCATTGAAAACAATACATTGTGTTGAAACTTTTAAGGAAACAAAATGCATATTTCCTTTCCTTCTTGTTTTTCAAGTCTCAATGTCTGAAGTCATTCTTAGACTTGCCCTTGTTTACATCTTTGATCATTTGTTTATATTTTTCTTAATTTCAGGAATTCAGCACGGAGACTCTAGAAAAAGCGGTATGTATATGTATATGTATATATATATATATGATACTACTCAGATAGAGAAATTACGGAAATGTCTTTTTGTAAGTAAAATAAGTAATATTATTTGAGAATATTTTAATTTTTTACTTTAAAAAAACCAAAAAAATATATTAATGTGGTTGGATTTGATCCTATGCTATTGGAATCAATAAAATATTAATTTTACCGCTAAATTAATAAAATACCAATAATATTTACTCACAAATTAATTTACTTTTTTCCATTTTAATATCTACAAGTTTCGTTATTTATTGTATATTATTTTTAAACTAACATTTGTGTTTTTAGTAAGGAGTTTCTACACACAAGTATAAATTTAATTATTTCTCAAATCCATAATATGAATTTATAGAATGGTTGTTTAGTAATGAATTTAAATTTCATATTTCTTTTTTTATTTTTCAAGTACATAATCACACATTGAATCTCAGTTGATTTCTACATAATCATATCCACAATAACTTTATGACAATTTATGTAGTAAATGGAATATGAAACTTTAAAATCCATGTTTTGAAAAGGTAGCACTAATATTATCATATCTTTGAAATTTTGATTTGTTTTCCATATTTGCTCTTTTAGCTTTATTCTGCAGTGCCATGTATGAAAGAAGTTGCTGCAACTTATGATCATGCACGTTTGCCATATCGTGAAGCATTACCACCTACTATTACCAATGGAACCCTTCAACAGGGTGGGAGTGAGGCGTCTGAAGCACACTTCAACAAGAACGCACCACCGTTGTATCACAGTGATAATCAGATGAACTTAGTGCTCAGTGGAAGCAACAAAAGAGATGGGGAGATGGGGAAAGGTACTGAAATTAATAATGTTTTATTTCTATTGATCAACACCACAGAAGTTTGCTGATTCGGGAGAAGTTACAGCGTAATGTTTATAAATTCTCATATGTAACTGCTATGCTGAGTGTTAATAGCATGCTTGGATACCTTCTAAAATTTTGTTATGGGGCATTCTTAATTGTTGGACTGGTTGCATAAATTATTTTCTGAAATTCAGTTTTTGAAGGTTAGACATAGAGCAGCTATCTTATACAGCTTCTCACTCTTTATCTCTATTAAGAAAATCAATAGTTTGTTTCTCTCCTTATCTCCCTGCTTAAATCACATTTTCCTTTGGCTCTTGGCTAGCTTGTTTTAGATTCTCACACTTTCTTGCTTGTCATTAGGAAAAACTTAGATTGTTTTAGATTCAGAAATTTGATTGGAGTTAACATTTTCAGATCCGTTCAAGATGGTGGAACCGAATTGGTCTTCTCACCGCGACAATGGGGTTATCAATATGATACCTACACCTGGAGCAGCAAATGGTGCTAATGGACAACCGTTGCCTCCCGATGATATACAAGGGAATTACTCAAGCCCGATGTCGGCCAGAGGAAAGAAAAGAAATCAAAAAGCTAAAGGAAAAGGCATCAAGAGACAGTGCCGACCCCACGTAACCGGTGAATCATCACATTTGGGAGAAGATAATTTGGAAGAGCATTTTTGGGTGAAACCTCAAACCTTGATATGTTCAATTATTTTTCTAAAATTTACATATATTTCAAGAAACGTCAAATGATCATATTCTAAACCAATGTTCGAACATGTATCGAACTTGATGCTTCAAGCAAAATGAAGTGTTCAAGTGACATAGATTTCAGTAAGATTAGACCATAAAACCTAATGTTTTGGTATTCTCTCCCATGGTCGTTTGCATTGAAAACGATACTGTGTTACTTTCTAAGCTTTGAAAATACTAAATATGACTGAAGTTATAAACTTGGAAAGAAAAATATTGCATCTCTTTACTGATTAATTTGTTCTGTATCTGTATATATATATATATATATATATTTTTTTTTACATTTTCATCATTTGTTTATATTTCTCTTAAATTTCAGGGATACAATGAGGAGACTCCAAAAAACAAGGTATGGTATATGTGTGTATATATGATATTGGTAGGTGGTGCACGGTAACAATTTCTCCTAATAGCATTTAAAAACTTGAATTACGAAAATAGTGTAATACATAAATATAATTATTTCTCAAATCTATAATATGTTTTTATTAAATGGTTGTTTAGTGATGAGTTTAAAATTTCATGTTTTTATATTTTTTAAGTATAAAATCACACATTAAATCTCAGTTGATTTTTATACAATCATATACAGAACAAATGAAATACAAAACTTCAAAATTCATGTTTTAAAAAGGTAGCACTAATGTTATTGTATCTCTGAAATTTTGACTTATTTTCCATATTTGTTCTCTGAAATTTTAAGTATAATGTCTTTCCTCGTGTACTAGAATTTTTCTTAGACTTAGCGAAAAGCCATTTTCAACTATGTTAGTTGGATCTAGGTATGAGTGTCAGGTGTGGGTATATGTCTAACAGGAATAAGTTCAATTTTCACTAAATTTTTCATGTATTTCAAGAAACCTCAAAGGCTTGTCCAAACATGTGTAAAGACGGACACTTGAAAGCAAAATGAAAAGCTGGAGACTGTAAAACCTAATATTTAGGAAACATTACATAGTGTTGAAACTTTCTAAGCTTTGAAAATACTATAAATGGTTCAAGCTGAGAACTTAAGGAAACAAGATTCATTTTTTTTTTCCTTTCTGTTTTCCAGGTCTCAATGTCTGAAGTCATTCTTAGACTTGCCCTTGTTTACATCTTGATAATTTGTTTTAATTTCTCTTAAATTTCAGGAATTCAGCCCGGAGACTTTAGGAAAAGAAAAAGAGGTATGTATATGTGCATACATATATATATGATACTACTCAATTAGAGAAATTACGAAAATGTTTTTTCTTTTAAATTAAAATAAGTTATATTATTTGAGGATATTTTAATTTTTTTACTTAAAAAAAAAACCAACAAAAAATATGAATGTGGTTGGATTTGATCCTATGCTATTAGAATCAATAAAATATTAATTTTACCACTAAATCAATTAAAAAACCAATAATATTTACTCACAATTTATTTTACTTATTATTATTATTATTATTATTATTTATTGTATGTTATTTTTAAACTAACATTTATGTTTTAAGTATGAAGTTTCTATACACTAGTATAAAATTTATTATTTCTCAAATCCATAATTTGAATACATAATCACACATTGAATCTCAGTTGATTTCTATATCATCATATACACAACAATTTCATGACAATTAATGTAGTAAATGGAATTTGAAATTTTGACTTGTTTTTCATTTTTGTTGTTTTAGTTTTATTCTCCAGTGCCAAGTATGCAAGTAGTTGCTCCAACTTTTGGTCATGAAAGTTTGTCAACTTCTGGTGATATGGATATCCCAATTTGTGGCATCGACAAAGGTCCCCATGGCATGCTATTGGGGAACACTATTACCAGTGGAATGCTTCAACAGGGTGGGAGTGAGGCGTCTGAAGCACAATACAACACGAACACACCACCATTGTCGCGCAGCATAGAGACTCTAGGAAAAGAGGTATGATATATATATATACCTATATTGGTAGGGGATGAACAGTTCTCCGAGTAGCATTTGAAAACTTGAATTTTGAACGTAAAAATATAAATGTAATTATTTCTCAAATCCATAGTATGATTTTATCAAATGGTTGTCTAGTAATGACTTTAAAATTTTATATTTTTATATTTTTCAAGGACAAAACTGCACTTTCGGAAGCTGGAGGACAAGGTATTGACATTGATAATGTTATTCCTATTGATCAAGACAACGGGAGTTCGCTTGCTCGAAAGATGATTCGGCGTGAATATAATTCCTGGAAATTCCAACATTTTAATGAAGACAATGACAAAGTTGATGCTGCAGGCTTCCCTGCCTTAGAACAAGCATCGGAAGCTTATGAGTTTTTCAGGCAAAATATTGAAGTTTTGGTTTGCAATACAACCAAAGAGATGCAAGACTGGTATACACCTAAGGATTCTGGCTGGGATCAATTGAAAAATTGGAAGGCGACGCTCAACTTGGCTAAGACAATTGGTGTTGAAGTGAAATTTGCTGATGATAATTTGGAGAATTTTTCTCTTGCCTGTTTTGCTTACTCAATGATTTCTGGAGTACAAGGTACTGACATTAATGATGTTATTCCTATTGATCAAGACAGTGGAAGTTTGCTGGCTCGAAAGATGATGCGGCGTGAATATAGTTACTGGAATTTCCAACATTTTAATGAAGACAATGACAAAGTTGATGCTGCAGGCTTTCCTGCCTTAGAACAAGCATCGCAAGCTACTGAGTTTTTCCGTCAAAATATTGAAGTTTTGGTTTTCAATACAATCAAAGAGATGCAGGAGTGGTGTACACCTAAGGATTCCGGCTGGGATCAATTGAAAAATTGGAAGGCGACGCTCAACTTGGCTAAAACAATTGGTGTTGAAGTGAAATTTGCTGATGATATGTTGGAGAATATTTCTCTTTCCTGTTTTGCTTACTCAATGATTTCTGGAGAGGGCTGACCAAAAGAAAAGAAGTTTGAGAAATCCAAGTTTCTCAGCTCATATGATTGTTAGTGTAAGGATGTGATGCTCATGTTTCAATTTAGTTGTTGTTGTGGTGGTGCTTGGGTTTGTTTGAACTCATATGGTTTAGTATTTAGTATTTGAACTCAGTCAAAGAACTTTGGTTTCTATTGTTATTTTGAACTCAGTGGATTTGTATTGTGTAAGGTATGTTGTATTTTGTATTAACTTTAATCAATTGACATGCTTTATGTTTTTGTTATTTCTTTTATCTAGTTTAGGTTGGAAATTTCTTGGAATGGATGGTTGCTTTTTTTATTGTTCATTGTAAAATTTGTCATGTTCTTTTGATCTTGGATTGGAACACTCACTTCTTGCTTTGATTTAGGGGAAAAAAAAATCCTTCTTCATATTTGATTCACTTTAAATAGAGTAATGCTTTCTGGCTTTGATGACCTGGTGACCAATGGGTCAATACTTGTCACAGAATTTATGGTGCAGGCAAGGTGTTTGACAAAATGACAAAGGAAAGGAGAGTAAGAGTGAAGAAAGGAATATAGAGGCAAAGAAGAATTTATGGATGGATTGCATGACATAATATGGAGAGTACGATTTATAGAAGTAGTTGATAGCTTGTAAAATATAGCTAATTCTTCACATATGCACTAACAGTTTCTTCCCTCAGCTCATTAGATTCTTCTGTCATCAGCTCATGGCTTAGCTCTAATTTCTCCTAGGCCTGTATTGCTATTTGGCCTATTTTCCTTCTGCTTATTTTCACACACAGATCCAACTACTAATTTGGGTAAACTACATTAGCAGAATATATTCATATTTTACTTTGGGATGATAGGTTAAAATCCTCTCAAAACGTTAAAAGCTTGGATTAATTATAAATCAGCATTACAGTGGATAGAACTACCATAAAGTCAAGTCCCACATCACACTGGAAAAGCAAGCAGCAGCAGCTACTCGTATTTATAACGCAACTTGTAGAACGTTCAAAACTCAAGAGTCGTGTGATGAGCACAAAGCGAGCTATTTTGTCGCCTTTTACTAAAGAATACCGTGTGTTTGTTACTATAAGCTGCATACCCCAATTTTTGGAAGGGTATTCCTTGTTGAATGCTCCCATTCCAGTACTAGTACTAAAGGTTTCTATTCATATGTGTTTAGGTGAAAGTAAGAAATTTATTTTATAAGATTAATGATAAATTTGGTTATTAATGTTTTATTAAAATAATTTTGATTATTTTTTAATAGCTTGAATGAAAATTCTGTTAAAGAAATGGTAAAGAGAGGAAAACAAACGGTAAAGGGAGGAAAATGAAAAAAAAAAGACAGAAACTTTGACATTTAATGTTACACTATTAACGACAATTAATGGCTTAGTGATTAATATGTTACAACGCGATAACGTAAGTGACTAAAACGTAATATTTCAAATATAAGTAACTAAAATATAATCTGAAGTAAATAAAAGTGATTATTTTGATAGTTTACCTTTTTTATTAAACATATTGAAATGTATTTTGGCTAATGTCTTATTATCTAATTGGAGCATATTATGTTAATTAATATCAACATGCATTTGAATCTCAAATATCTACTTGCTTACCGTATTCCTCCTCTAATTCAAACTTTCTTGATGTTGCTATTCCTTCATTTTATGAATCATCTTTTATAACGTCCTTCTGGATCTTGTTATGGTTTTGATTTTATTAGCTTTACTGAAAGATAACTGATACAGGTTGTGACTTGTAGATGCCATTTTTACACACCAACTAGTTAGTTCTTATCAATGAACTAAAAACTGGATTTGAGTTCAAACAACAAGTTAAACCGGATTATGCAATTAAAATATAAATTAAATGTTAATAAGAATATGTATTTGGCTTAATGATATGCTGTTTAATATATCATCTTGAGTTGAAAAGTTCAAATCTTGAAAGAGATTGGTTTTTTACCTGTCTTTTCCCGGTTCATTGCTTCCTCAATTCTTGGGGATGTACCAGACCAGACGGGCCACCAGTTCCGGGTTTAATTGATCAGTCTGGTTTTTTCTTCACATGGCATGTGTGATTTTTGCTTTTTCTTATAGATTCTAACATATTGATCCATTGTTTAAAGTTCACAAAGCTAGGAATGGAATGAGCATACCATATTGTATTTATATCATGTAACAGTATGCATAAATAAGTGTATTTTTTTTCTTTTGGTGCCTATGGTTTAGTGACAATAAAAACACCATATGATTAATCATATAGGATCAAAATCTTATATAGTCAGTGTTCAAGTAGTTTACACAAGAAACCTGCATTCGATCGTTAAAGGAATTCTAGTAAGTTGAGTTAATATTTTATGATTGTCAATAAAGATATCTAAGCATTTCATTTAACATAATCTTTTGGAATCTCTATACTACCTTTTGGAGGTCTGTTATATCAAAAGAGGCCAGAAATTGAATTTTATTATTTAACCATTTTTCTTTCCTCTCATTCATCATTATAAAATTTGAAAACAAGAAATAAGGTTCCCCTGACCAAGACATAGTAGACCTTTTTGTATATAATACAACTGCGGAAATAAGTTTGTATTGGTGAAGTGAATTTGGAAGTAATCGCAACACCTCAGCTTAACTCTAGTTGATTAGATATAACAATGCTAACTTAAATGGCTACAAACATACATCCGATGCTTAGCATGTAATAACAGTTTGCAGTTGCAGAGATAAGACATGACTTTCATTTAGAATTCAGTCAATTGAATAAGTTCCATGGGACAAGAAATCGCATATAAGTAGCAAGATTAGTTTTATTTACCATATGATCAATGAATATTCACCATAAATAAGAAGCTTGAAACATTTTCATTGACACATACTCTTGACTAGTTTCATAGAGGGGTCTAGTTCATGGTAAGTTCTTTAAAAGCCTAAAAGCAGAGGTAATTTAAATTGAAATCACTCATGAAATCAGACTGTAACACTACAAGTAATAATTAAGATACTAACTAAATAATAAGGATGCAGACTTACAGTAACAAAAACCATATCAGCACCATAAAGAGCCGCTTCTATTGACTCCTTGCTTATTTTGGCAGGATTCATACTAATCTCTGGGTTTCCACCAGCACCAAGACCCCGAGTTAGCTCCTGACCAATTTGCAAACGGTGCTCGGGAAAGACAGGTGACAGTTTCATGGCTTGAATATCAGTGTTAACAATCCAGAACTCTACACCCTTCAACGCACTCTCTATCACACGGTTAACAGCATTTGACCCACCGCCTCCGACACCTATGACTTTGATCTTAGCTTCATTTTAATTACTTGCGGCTTAACGCTTCGATACAAACGAGGCTTCTCTTCTATTTTCTACTTGCGTTGCATATATATATGTATGTATAAGTTTCTTCAATAATGCTGGTTTCTTTTTCTTTAGTTACATGAGGAAATTGTAGGTTTTTTTCTATTTATTGTTCTGAGTTCAGAAAACTTGTTAGTGTTTTTGATAGGTTTCAGCTCAAAAATTTCTTTTGATCTGAGTTCTGTACTAGTGAGTACTACTGAATTACTAATCGATGATCGTGTCTTGATTTGATTTTGCATACTGTTTTCTTTTTAATTACTTGAGCAAAATTTCATTTATTTTTTCTTTTTGTCAGTTTTATATCTGTTGTTTGAATATTTTTGTTTTGAATTGGGAAAACTAGTTAGTTCTTTTTGACTGTTTTCAGTTCAAAGATTTCTTCTGGTCTGAGTTCTGTACCAATCAGTGCTATTGAATCACTGATTACTTTGATTTTGTATAGTTTCCCTTTTAATGCAGGTTTCTTTAATTACTTGATCCAAAATTTCATTTCTTTTTTATCAGTTTTATGTCGGGTTTTTTTTTTTTCTGAATTGGAAAAACTAGTTTGTGCTTTTTTATTGTTTTTGGTTCAATGATTTCTTCTGATCTGAATTCTCTACCAGTGAGTGCTACTGAATCACTAATTTCTTTGATTTTGTATAGTTTCCTTTTAATGCAGGTTTATATGTTGACAGTTTTTACTAACATTTTTAAAGATTTTCCTCTCAGCCTCAGCAACAGTTGGCTTTCTGGTATGGATAGGGGCAAGAAAAGAAAGGTTAATATGTTGGAGGTGGAAAATGTGAGGTATGGTGTGAGAATTTTATATAATCGAGCCTCGAGACGATCAGAAGCTGTAAAGTCTCGTATGATGGAGCTTCTAGAAGCTAATATCTTGCCGAGCAAATTGAAAAGCTAAAGTCGTGGGAATCTAAACTCAAATTTATAAAGGAAGACATCAAAATTATCCGGAGTTTGCCAGTACTAGAGGCTAGGCAGAAACTACGCCAAGTAGATATGGACTTGGAGGAATGCAAACAACAACTATCAGAGGTACACCGACAACTAGGAGAGGTACGCCGACAACAATCAGAGGTGCGCTAACTCTTACTAATCTAATTACTAAGTTTGATTTCTTGATATAAATGTCTAATCTAACTCGGTTTTTCAGGTCCATGAAAAAAAAAAGAATGCTTGATGGAATCTTCCTTAATCATGGGGTATGCAGATTTCTTATCATTGATATTAAGCAACTAAACATTTCTCATTTGCAAATTACATTATTATAATTACAATGTCTGTCATGATGCAATAGACACTTGCTTTTAGACATAGCAAAAAGCCATTTTCAGATACCGGTTTCTGGTTGTGTCCAACACAAGTATTTTAAACTTTTTTTTTTTTTAAGTTTTCTGAATTTTGGAAGAAGCTTAGATGGTATATGCATTACTCATTTATAAATCACAATATAATGTCTTTTCTCACTCACTAGACTTTTTCTTAGACCTAGCAAAAAGCCCATTTTCAACTATGTTAGTTGGCTTTAGGTATGGGTATCGGGTGTGTGTACATGTCTAACAGGAATAAGTTCAACTTTCAATAAGTTTTTCATGTATTTCAAGAAACCTCAAAGGCCTGTCCAAACATATGTCAAACACAAACACTTAAAAGCAAAATGAAGAGCTGGAGCCAGTAAAACCTAATATTTAGGAATCTCTCCTGTGGCCGTTTGCATTGAAAACAATACATTGTGTTGAAACTTTTAAGGAAACAAAATGCATATTTTTTTTCCTTCTTGTTTTTCAAGTCTCAATGTCTAAAGTCATTCTTAGACTTGCCCTTGTTTACATCTTTGATCATTTGTTTATATTTTTCTTAATTTCAGGAATTCAGCACGGAGACTCTAGAAAAAGAGGTATGTATATGTTTATGTGTGTGTGTATATATATATATATGATACTACTCAAATAGAGAAATTACGGAAATGTCTTTTTGTAAGTAAAATAAGTAATATTTTTTGAGAATATTTTAATTTTTTTACTTTAAAAAAACCAACAAAATATATGAATGTGGTTGGATTTGATCCTATGCTATTGGAATCAATAAAATATTAATTTTACCGCTAAATTAATAAAAAACCAATAATATTTACTCACAAATTAATTTACTTTTTTCCATTTTAATATCTACAAGTTTCGTTATTTATTGTATATTGTTTTTAAACTAACATTTGTGTTTTAAGTAAGGAGTTTCTACACACAAGTATAAATTTAATTATTTCTCAAATCCATAATATGAATTTATAGAATGGTTGTTTAGTAATGAATTTAAAATTTCATATTTCTTTTTTTATTTTTCAAGTACATAATCACACATTGAATCTCAGTTGATTTCTACATAATCATATCCACAATAACCTTATGACAATTTATGTAGTAAATGGAATCTGAAATTTTAAAATCCATGTTTTGAAAAGGTAGCACTAATATTATCATATCTTTGAAATTTTGATTTGTTTTCCATATTTGCTGTTTTAGTTTTATTCTGCAGTGCCATGTATGAAAGAAGTAGTTGCTGCAACTTATGGTCGTGCACGTTTGCCATATGGTGAAGCATTACCACCTACTTCTAGTGATTTGGATTTCCAAATTTATGACAACGACAAAGGTCTCCATGGAATATCATTTGGGAACACTATTACCAATGGAACCCTTCAACAGGGTGGGAGTGAGGCGTCTGAAGCACACTACAACAAGAACGCACCACCGTTGTATCACAGTGATAATCAGATGAACTTAGTGCTCAGTGGAAGCAACAAAAGAGATGGGGAGATGGGGAAAGGTACTGAAATTAATAATGTTTTATTCCTATTGATCAACTTTGCTGATTCGGGAGAAGTTACAGCGTAATGTTTATAAATTCTCATATGTAACTGCTATACTGAGTGTTAATAGCATGCTTGGATACCTTCTAAAATTTTGTTATTGGGCATTCTTAATTGTTGGACTGGTTGCGTAAATTATTTTCTGAAATTCAGTTTTTGAAGGTTAGACATAGAGCAGCTATCTTATACAGCTTCTCACTCTTTATCTCTATTAAGAAAATCAATAGTTTGTTTCTCTCCTTATCTCCCTGCTTAAATCACATTTTCCTTTGGCTCTCGGCTAGCTTGTTTTAGATTCATACACTTGCTTGCTTGTCATTAGGAAAAACTTAGATTGTTTTAGATTCAGAAATTTGATTTGAGTTAACATTTTCAGATCCGTTCAAGATGGTGGAACCGAATAGGTCTTCTCACCGCGACAATGGGGATATCATTATGATACCTACACCTGGAGCACCAAATGGTGCTAATGGACAACCGTTGCCACCCGATGACATACAAGTGAATTGCATAAGCTTGATGTTGACCGGAGGAAAGAAAATAAATCATAAAGCTAAAGGAAAAGGAAAAGGAAAAGGCATCAAGAAACAGCGCCGGCCTTGGGTAACCGGTGAATCATCAAATTTGGGAGAAGATAATTCGGAAGAGCTTATTTGGGTGAAACCTCAAACTCTAGAAAAAGAGGTATGTATATGTGTGTATATATATATATATATGATACTACTCAATTAGAGAAATTACGAAAATATTTTTTTAAAAATTAAAATAAGTTATATTATTTGAGGGTATTTTAATTTTTTTACTTTAAAAAAACTAACAAAAAATATGAATAAAATATTAATTTTACCGCTAAATCAATAAAAAAACAATAATATTTACTCACAATTTATTTTACTTTTATTATTATTATTTATTGTATGTTATTTTTAAATTAACATTTATGTTCTAAATATGGAGTTTCTACACACTAGTATACATTTAATTATTTCTCAAATCCATAATTTGAATTTATCGGATGGTTGTTTAGTAAATAATCTAAAATTTCATGTTTTTTTTCCGAAGTACATAATCACACATTGAATCTCAGTTGATTTCTATATAATCATATACACAACAATTTCATGACAATTAATGTAGTAAATGGAATTTGAAATTGACTTGTTTTCCATGTTTGTTGTTTTAGTTTTATTCTGCAGTGCCAAGTATGCAAGAAGTTGCTGCAACTGATGGCCATGGCATACCATTGGGGAACACTATTACCAGTGGAATGCTAATGCTTCAACAGGGTGGGAGTGAGGCGTTTGAAGCACAATACAACACGAACGCACCACCATTGTCGCACAGTGATAATCAGATGAACTTAATGCTCAGTGGAAGCAACAAAAGAGATGGGGTTTCAGAAGTCGGAGGACAATGTACTGAAATGAATGATGTTACTATTCCTGTTGATCAAGACCACGGAAGTTTGCTGGCTAGGGAGATGTTGAAGTGTAATTATAATTCCTGGCAATCCGGACTTTTTAACAAAGACAACAACAGTGTTGAAGTTGCACACTTCCATGGCTTACAAGAAGCATTGGACGAAACTCGCTTTGGGGAAACACCAGACTACCTCAAACGTATCGCGACCCTAATCGAAGTGGATCGTGGAAAAGCTAATAAGTTTGGCCATAAAAATATTGAAGTTCTGCTTTGTGCCGCAATCAAAGAGATGGAAGACTGGCGTACACCTCAGTATTCCGGCTGGAACCAGTTGAAAAAGTGGGCCGTGACGCTCAATATGGGTAAGGAACAAGATTTTGAAGTGAAATTTGCTGATGATATGTTGATGAATATTTGTCTTGCCTGTTATGCTTACTCAATGATTTTTGGAGAGGATGGTTCAGCCCATAAGTATGCGAATGGAAGGGTGTGATGCTCATATGCTCAGTGTATTTAAACTCAGTGAATCGTTTTGGTATTTGGTATTTCAACTCATATGGTTTGGTATTTGGTATTTGAACTCAGTCAAAGAACTTGGGGTTTCTACGGTTATATCTCTATATTTTGTTATATTATTTGAACTCGGTGAATGGTTTTGGTGTTCGAACTCAGTGAGTTTGTATTGTGTCAGGTATGTTGTATTAATGAATTGGTATGTTTTATGTTTGTGTTATTTCTTTTATCTGGTTTATATTAGAAATTTTGAATGGTTGATTATAAAATTTATCATTTCCAAGCATTGATAGCATGTTTGATCTTGGATTGTAACATTTCCGTTCTGGCTTTGATGTTCGTCACCCCACAACGGGTAAATATTTTGTCACAGAATTTATGGTGCAGGTGAGGTGTTCAACAAAATGACAGAAATTTTAAGTATAGAAAGTACGATTTCTAGAATTTCGTTCATATTGCAATTCATGGTATTTGCATTACATAATATGGAGAGTACGATGTATAGATTTAGGGTAATTGATAGCTCCAAAATATAGCTAATTCTCCACATATGCACTAACAGTTTCTTTCCTCAGCTCATCAGATTTTCCTGTCATTAACCCATGGCTCAGTTCCAATTTCTCAGCTAACTCCCATCCTTGTTTCAACCAACTCCTAAACCTTTATTGCTATTTGGGGGTAAATGTATCTCGGTGATCTTTACTCAAAAAATGAGTAAATTAGTCTTTATAAGTTAGATCAAAGAGTAAATTAATCATTTCTATAAAAAAAATTATTCATTTCTATTATTAAAAACTGACATAACAGATGAAATAATTAAACAATTACACGTGATGTGCCAAGTGTACCCCATACTAACGTATAGTGACTAATTTTTAATAGTAAAAAATGAATGAAATTTTTAACAGAATGACTAATTTACTTATTGATCTAACGTATATAGATTAATTTACTCATTTTTTAAGTAAATGAAACAAAATGTAATCGAACTCCAGGTACAAAGACCTTTGTCACGGGCATAGTCAGGGAGGCTGGCAGGGGCCTGACTTCCCTTAAAATAGAAAATTTTTCATTTATGTTCTTTAATTTTTTTTTAAATTTTAAATTAGTAAAGATAAAATTACACTTTAATCCTCTTAAAAATGATAAAAATTTGATAGGCTATTCAAATAGTGAAATTGTTTTTTTACTATCATAAAAGTTAAAATTTAATTTCAGCCCCCTTAACAAAATTTTCTGCCTTCAACCCTGATCTCGATAATACTTTTACTCTATTTGACGTATTTTTCTTCAAGTCATTTTCACCATAAATCCATAACAATATCCTTGTCTCCAAATGATTTTTGTCCCCAAAGATTGAAGTCTGAAAATTGAGATTTTTAATAATATAATCCTCCCAAGTAACATTTTCAAGTAGGGGCATGTCTAGGAGGACGGGCTCTGACCCTCCTAAAATAAATTTTTTTATTTAGATTTTTTAAAGTTTTTAAAATTTTAAATTAATATAAATAAAATTGTGCTTTGGTCTCTCCTAAAAATAATAAAATTTTTATTTAATCTTTTAAAAATTATAAAAATATAAATTATTCAAATAATAAAATTACATTTTTACTATCGTAAAAATTATAATTTAATTTTGGCCCTTAAATTTTTTTTCGACTTCCTCCCTATTTTCAAGTCCAAGATTCAACCACACCACCAAAAGTTGAGTTTACTGCCTGATTGTTGTTCTTTCAATATTCGTTTGTCTTGTACGTAAGAATGATAAGCAAATGGTTGCCAATCATTTCTCAACACTCTGACCATTTTTATTCCTTCAAAAGACTAACATGAAACAATGGATGAAAGCTGGAAGTTGGACAGAGCAATTGGTTTAATGGGTTATTTTTTCTTGAACCGATTTAATTAACTTTAAAATGAAAAAAAAAATAAAATAAAAACAATTCCTCATTTTTAATTAAAAAATCGACCAAACTGAACCGATATTGATTTGGTCGGTTTTTTCAATTAATCAATCCACATTTTTTGAGTTGAGTTTAGTGTTTATACAGTAATATATTTAAAAACTAAATATATTTTAAATAATTGAAAATTGATATAAAATAACTGAGTTTTTTTATCGGTTTAGTTTTAGGATTCAAAAAACGAGAATCGATCGAAAAAACCAATTAAATCGAGATTGAAACCAATCAACCCACTCTACCCCACTAAATCGAAATCGAAATAATCAATTGATTTTTTTTATTAAGCCAACTTAACCCATCATAATATACAAATTTCGACTCAACTAAATTAGAGTTAAATAATCGATATAACTGAATCAAATTTAAATTGATCAGTTCAGTCGGTTAATCAACTTAACATACCATAATATAAATATATTAAAAATACGGCATGAATGTGAAAATGGATTTATTTTTTCAGTGTTTAAATAAATTTTTTAAAATATTTTTTTAGATTTTTTTTCTAACATAAATGTTTTTATCTATTATTTTTAAAAATTGGTTTTAATTTTTTAAATTTGTAAGTTTAATCGATTTTTTTAAATGGTTAACATTTTTTAAAATCAAAGCTATGTTAGATTTGAACTAAACATTATTTTTTATCAAAAACAAATGAAGAGTCTTTTCTTCGAGAAATTATTTTATGAACCTTTTTGATCACATTATTTATGGTCCTATCCAATTAAAAGATGACACATCATTCTTTTTTCCATATCATATGTACATTTGGACTAAATTAGTAGTTATCCAACTATGACTTTGTCAAAGTTCTGTTATTAGTCCTTGTACTTTGTAAAAATTATGACTTTAGTCTCTATGCTTTAATTTCATCAATTTTAATTCTTGACTTTTCAAATAGGTTAGCCCTATACCTTTTGAAATTAGGTAAACTACACTAGTAGTTATTCAACTATTAGTAGAGTTTTTTTGTCGGACAACTATAAAAAGTTACAATATTGATATCTGACTATTAGTAAATTTCTTTTTTTTTTAATCACCTAATTATGAAAATTTACAAAATGGTTATTCACCTATTCAATTTTATCTTTTTCTGTGACAACGTTTAAAATTGACATAATAGCAATTTTAACTCTCAATATTTATACATTGTGTCAATTTAGTCTTGATTTTGACAAATACCACATTCAATATTTATTTATTGTGTAATTTTGTTTTTTATTTATGTAGTTTTGTTGTTCTTTGTAACCCTTTCACCTAAAAAATTAAAAAAAAAATATCAACTAAATATGTTTAAAAATATACAAAAAATAGAAAGACCTAAAAGTCTAAGATAATAATTTTCATCTTTTCTCGTACTTTTAAAATTAACCTTCAATATCACAAGGAAAAATAACTATTATAAAAGGATAAAACTGCACAATGAGTAAATGTTGAGCGTTAAATTTTTCAAAAGCAAGACTAAATTGACTTAATTTATAAATGTTGAGAGCTAAAATTGTCATGTCAATTTTAAAAGATGTCGCTGTTAGCTCGCTAGTGATCAAAAAAGAAATTTACTAATAGTTGGGTAATCATTGTGAAACTTTTCATAATTTGGTGACTAAAAAAGAAATTTACTAGTAATTGGATAACTATGAGTGTAATTTACTCTACTTTAATTTGATCAGGTTAGTCCCTAAATTTTCCAATTGACCAATTTTAATCTCGGTACTTTTTGAATTTTGAAATTTGGTCAAACTACTTTAGTAATCACCCAACTATGGTTTTTTTCCCCTTTTTGTCACCCAACTATGAAAAGTTACAAAATGATTACTCAATTATTAAATTTTATCTTTTTTGTCACCCAGCCATATTGTATTTTTGGGTGTTTCCATTTTTACGTTAGCTAACTGGTAACGATGTAATTGAGTTGAGTCCAAATACTGTCAAGCTCAAGCTCAACTTGGAATTCGGAGCTCGATACTCGACTCAAGCTTGATTGAACATCTATTTTTAAGCTTAAGATACGCTTAAGATATAATCGAGCTTCTCGAGCTCGAGCTCGATTACCAATTTTTGTACTCATGCTTGAGCTCGAACTTGAGCTCGGTTCAATAATTAAGCTTAAGGTTAATAATATATATTAAGGGAAACAATATATACATAATTTAATAATATAAAAAAATAAAAAGTTTAATAAGGCTCACGAGTCATATGAGTCAAGTATTATTAAGCTGAAATTCGGTTTGATCAATAGCTTGAGCTATTCGTAAATTACCAAATCGAGTTTGAATTTTTTTTTAAGTCGAACTCAAGCAGCTTGCTAATACCAATTTCTCGTTTACACCCTTACCAACTGGTGACCAAAAAGACAAAATTGAATTGTTGGATGACTATTTTGTATTTTTTTATAGTTGAGTGACCAAAAATAAATTACTAATAGTTAGATGACAATTTTATAAATGAAAAAAACCATAATTGGGTCAACTTTACGTAGTTTATCCTTAAAATTTTAACACAAACAGTAGCTTAATTGCCTTAAATCGTCTGGTTAAATTTAATTCAGTTTTTTAAACTGGTTCAGCGCAAGCTCGAGTATTTGTCGATGAAAACCAGCTAGAGTTAACTCACACCACAAATGATGCCTTTATTTCTTCCGGTTTAACGCTTTGATACAGGCTGCGCTTCTCTTCTGTTCTCTACTTGTGAGTTCATGATCATATCTTACTTTGATTTTGTATATATGTATATATATATATATATACAGGTTTCCTTTAATAACGCTGGTTTCTTTTTCTTTAGTTACATGAGGAAATTTTCTGTTTCATATAGTTTTGTAAGTTTTATATACGCGTTGACTTTCTGGGTTTTTTTCTATTTTTGTTCTGAGTTCGGAAAACTCTTTAGTGTTTCTTTGATAGGTTTCAGCTCAATAATTTCTTTTGATCTGAGTTCGGAAAACTCTTTAGTGCTTTTTTGATAGGTTTCAGCTCAATAATGTCTTTTGATCTGAGTTTGATCTGAGTTCGGAAAACTCTTTAGTGTTTTTTTATAGGTTTCAGCTCAATAATTTCTTTTGATCCGAGTTTGATCTGAGTTCTGTGATAGACTACTGCATTACTAATTCATGATCCTATCTTGCTTTGATTTTGCATAATTTACTTTAATTCTGGGTTCTTTTAAATTGCTTGAGCAAATTTTCATTTCTTTTTTTTTTGTCAGTTTTAAATCTGTTGTTTGAATATTACAAATAATTTTTTTAGATTTTTTTTCAACATAAATGTTTTTATCTATTATTTTTAAGAATTGGTTTTAATTTTTTAAATTTGGAAGTTTAATCGATTTTTTTAAATACTTAACATTTTTTAGAATCAGGATTAAACATTATTTTTTTTAATCTATATTGAGGAGTCTTTTCTTCGAGAAATTATTTTACGAACTTTTTTTATCACATTATTTATGATCCCGTCCAATTAAAAGAGGATACGTCATTTTTTTTCCTCATCATATGTACATTTGGATTAAACTAGTAGTTATCCAACTATGACTTTGTAAAAGTTCTGTTATTAGTCCTTGTACTTTGTAAAAATTATGACTTGAGTCTCTATGCTTTAATTTCATCAATTTTAATTCTCGACTTTTCAAATGAGCTAGTCATGTGCTTTTTGAATTTTGAAATTAGGTAAACTACATTAGTAGTTCTTTTTTGTCGGACAACTATAAAAAGTTACAACATTATCACCCGATTATTAGTAAATTTCTTTTTTTAATCACCTAATTATGAAAATTTACAAAATGGTCATTAACCTATTCAATTTTATCCTTTTTGGTGACAAAGTTTAAAATTGACATAATAGCAATTTTAACCCTCAATATTTGTACATTGTTTCAATTTAGTCTTGATTTTGAAAAATCTCACATTCAACATTTATTCATTGTGTAATTTAATTTTTTTTTATGTAATATTGTTTTTCTTTATAAACGTTTCACCTAAAAAGTAAAAAAAAAAAAAAAAATTTATCAACTAAATACGATTGAAAATATACAAAAATAGAAAATATACAAATTTATCAATATTATGTAATGCAAATACCATGAATTGCATTGTGGGGTGACGAGCATCAAAGCCAGAACGCAAATGTTACAATCCAAGATCAAACATGCTATCAATGCTTGGAAATGATAAATTTTATAATCAACCATTCAAAATTTCTAATCTAAACCAGATAAAAGAAATAACACAAACATATAACATACCAATTCATTAATACAACATACCTGACACAATACAAACTCACTGAGTTCGAACACCAAAACCATTCACCGAGTTCAAATAATATAACAAAATATAGAGATATAACCGTAGAAACCCCAAGTTCTTTGACTGAGTTCAAATACCAAATACCAAACCATATGATTTAAAATACCAAATACCAAAACGATTCACCGAGTTTAAATACACTGAGCATATGAGCATCACACCCTTCCACTCGCAACCTTATGAACTGAACCATCCTCTCCATAAATCATTGAGTAAGCATAACAGGCAAGACAAATATTATTCAACATGTCATCAGCAAATTTCACTTCAAAATCTTGTTCCTTACCCATATTGAGCGTCGCGGCCCACTTTTTCAACTGGTTACAGCCGGAATCCTTAGGTGTACGCCAGTCTTCCATCTCTTTGATTGCGGCACAAACCAGAACTTCAATATTTTTATGGCCAAACTTAGTAGCTTTTCCACGATCCACTTCGATTAGGGTCGCGATACGTTTGAGGTAGTCTGGTGTTTCCCCATAGCGAGTTTCGTCCAATGCTTCTTGTAAGCCATGGAAGTGTGCAACTTCCACACTGTTGTTCTCTTTGTTAAAAAGTCCAGATTGCCAGGAACTATAATTACACTTCAACATCTCCCTAACCAGCAAACTTCCGTGGTCTTGATCAACAGGAATAGTAACATCATTCATTTCAGTACATTGTCCTCCGACTTTTAAAATGTTACCCAAACTCAATTCTCCCATCTGATCATCATTGAGCAAAGGTGGTAGTTTGTCAAATATCTCACTCTCACACTGTTGAAGCTTTTCGAAGGTAATAGTGTTCTCCAATGGTAAGCCATGGACACCGTTGTCATTGTCATAAAACTGATTTTCCAAACTTTCATGATCATCAGCAGCAATTTCTTTCTTACATGGCACCGCATAATAATGCTAAAACAACAAACATGAAAGACAAGTCAAAATTTGAGAAATACAATAATATTAGTGCTATCTTTTCAAAACATGGATTTTAAAGTTTTGAATTTCATTTTCTATATAAATTGTGGATTTAATTTGAGATTTTGTACTTAGAAATATATAAAACATGAAATTTTAAATTCATCTCTAAGTAACTATTTAATAAATCACATTATAGAAATGAGAATAGTTACATTTATATATTACACTATTTTTCAAATGCTATTTGGATGAATTGTTACTGTTCACCACCTATCATATATACACATATACCATGTCTTGTCTTTTAGAGTTTATATTAAAAAAAAAAAATCTGAGATATACAAATATAGAACAAATTAATCAAAGAAAGATATGCAAATTTTTTCTTTCCAAGTACATACCAAGTACATATACTGAAATCTATGTTATTGAAACTCTTCATTTTGTTTGAAACATTAGTGTTCGATACATGTTTGAACATTGGTTTAGATTAAGACCTTTGAGATTTCTTGTAATATATTAGAAAAATAATTAAACAAATCAAAGTTAGAGGTGATCCCAAATGCAACACTCGAACCTAAATAATGACTTTTTACTAGGTCTACAAAAGAAATGTAATGTATGAGGAAAGACATTGATGAGATTTATAAACGAGTAATGTATCGAAACAATTTTGAATATAGGTACTTAACATACCTATATTGGACATGAATCTGTATCTAACGCTTAAGTTCAAATCCAAATAAAACAGTTTATGTACTCCAAAAACAAGTGTAGTGCACGAGGACGATAATAATGTGATTTGTAAATGATAAATGTTCCAAGAAATAACGATGCTGTTACTGTGCATACTATATTATTAACGAACATCCAATCAAGGTTGTTTGCTTTGCTCAACTCAAGAAAAACCAAGTTAAATTGCACATTTACTGAGTAATTAGATTTGTAAACATTAGCAGACCTGTAGTTTTTGATCTATATAATTTAGCTTCTCTTTTACTTCGCGCAATTTCTGCTTTGCGTCATCTTCCATTAAACAGCCTGCCTTGAACTCGGCCAGGTTTCTCTTCATTTTCTCCTTTATTTCTTGGAGATTAGATAGAAGTGGCCATTGCTCTTCGATTTGCCTGACAGTTGCTGAAACTTCTGGATAGTTACGTAGCTGATCCCAGTGTTTTTCCTTCACCTTCATGTCACCAAATACCCACAAAACAAGTGTGAAAAGGAACAGATAGAGAAAATCTTTCTCATGGTTTTTTGCTCCAGTGAGAATGTGAGATTTATTATCTATATATAATAAATAAATAAAATGTAAATTGAATATGAATGGCTAGGTTGAATTAAGAGAATTTACTCTAGTCATCCTTCTGTTGATTTGGTCAGTTAAGTTTTTCCGGATTTGCTCTACACCTTTCTTGATGCCTTCTCCTATAGCTTCCCGATATCTTTTCTTTCGTCCAGTCAACACTGACCTTGACGGATTCACCTGATTATTATCCGGTGATGATTGTCCGTTAGCATTATTTGATGCTCCAGGTGTAGGTAACATAACCATATTCAGATGCCTGCTGATCAGAATATTTCAACTCATATCAAATTCCTGAATCTAAAACAATTAAAGTTTTTCCTAATTCAGAACAAGAAAAGAAACAAGCAAGCACGTGAACGGCGACCGAAAGTCCGACATGTTCTTTCAAAGAAAGGAAATGAAAATCATAACCTAACAAAAATTACAATAATAAATATGAAATTATAAATTCAGCAAAAACCAAATCAATAAATGTACAGAAACTGAGGGAAAATGAATGAAGTAAATTGAGATATCAACTTACTGCGCCTTCGACGCTACTTTGTTCATATGCTGTTGCTTTTGTTCTAGTTCTGCAACCATCAATGCAGGTTGTTAAACCTTGAGTGATAAAAACTTGTCTAAATAAAATTACATTTTTACCCTTAAATTACAAAGAAGTTTCAGTATACATAAAAGGTAAAAATGTAATTTGAACCACAAAAATAAAAGCGTGGATAACGAAATAGGCATCTGAATAAAATTCAAAGTCAAACCACACCTTCTTTTATGAAAGAAGCTTGAGACAACCCTTGTCTTAATCAATAACTTCCGTGAGAGCCTCATCCATTTTCTTTATTTTCCTTTAACAAATCAATAACTTTCATGGGAGCCTCGTTCAAAACTCGTAAGCATGATTTCCAATTTAGTTTCTGGTTTAATCCTAAAGCTTTTTATTACGTATTACGTATCAATAATTTCCCTTCAATGCAGGTTTCTTTAATTACTTGAGCAAAATTTTATTTCTTGTTTGAATTTTGGTGTGGCTGAGACTTGCTTGTTACTTTTATTTTTGATCTGAAATGAGAAAACTAGTTAGTGTTTTTGTTTGTTTTACATTTCCATTTATCCGTTCAAGATGAACCATGTTGACATTTGAAGCACAATATGGTGCGAACCAACCGCGGTTGCTAGCTGACGTTAATCAGGTGAACTCATCGAGCTTGATATCTATCACAGGCCAGAATAGAAAGGTTAATATATCGGAGGTGAAAAATGTGAGGCATGGTGTATATTTTGATCATTGATATTATAAATTTCTCATTCTTAGACTCTCCCTATATCTTGATCATTTATTTACGTTTCTCTTACATTTTAGAAATTTAGTACGGAGACTCTAAAAAAATGTACGTATGTGTGTGTATATATATAAATGTATGATACTACTTTTCTTACCGTTGTGATGTATAAGCTTAGTGTACAATTTAATTATAATCCTAATAGGTATGAAAATGAAAAAAAGGTTCGAGTATAATAATAAATTATTTAATAAAGGTAAACTATCAAAATAATCACTTTTATTTTTCTCGGATTTCATTTTAGCCACTTATGTTTGAAATATTACGTTTTAGTCACTTACGTTATGGTGTTGTAACATTGTGGTCACTGAGTATTAATTGTCGTTAACGGTGTAATGTAAGTTTACGTGGCACGTTAAATCATCATTTCAAGCGAAAATTTTAGGTTAAATTATACAATTGGTCCCTATACTTTTTCTGTTTTGAGCAATTTTTTTTCTTTTACGTTAAAAGAGACGAAGAAGGGAGGAAAGTAAAGGGAAAAGCGGAAGAGAATGGAAAATAAATAATAAAAAAAGTTAAAAGAACATAAAAGAAAAAATAAATTGCTCAAAAAGAAATTTATTTTGATTATTTTGTAATTTGTGTTGAGAGGGAGACCAATTTGCTTATTTTCAAAGTTGTCAGAGACCAAAGGGATTTAAACAAATCTATTATTTGAATGATTTGAATTGTGAAATTTTTTCTTATATTATTTAAAAACTAAATATATTTTAAATAATTGAAAATTGATATAAAATAACTGAGTTTTTTTTATCGGTTTAGTTTTAGGATCCAAAAAATGAGAATCGATCAACAAACCAATTAAATCGAGGTTGAAACCAATCAACTCGCTCCACCCCACTAAATCGAAATTGAAATAATCAATTGATTTTTTTTATTAAGCCAACTTAACCCATCATAATATACAAATTTCGACTCAACTAAATTAGAGTTAAATAATCAATATAATCAAATCAAATTTAAATCGATTAGTTTAGCCGGTCAATCATCTTAACCTACCATAATATAAATATATTAAAAATACATCATGAATGTGAAAATGTATTTATTTTTTAGTGTTCAAATAAATTTTTTTAAATTTTTTTAAATTTTTTTTCTAACATAAATGTTTTTATCTATTATTTTTAAAAAATTGGTTTTAATTTTTAAAATTTGGAAGTTTAGTCGATTTTTTTAAATGGTTGACATTTTTAAAATCAAAGCTATGTTAAATTTGAACTAAACATTATTTTTTATATATATGAGTTCTCCACGAGAAATTATTTTATGAACCTTTTTCATCATATCATTTATGGTCCTATCCAATTAAAGGAGGACACATCATTTTCTTTTCCATATCATATGTACATTTGGACTAAATTAGTAATTATCCAACTATGACTTTGTAAAAGTTCTGTTATTAGTCCTTATACTTTGTAAAAATTATGACTTGAGTCTCTATACTTTAATTTTATCAATTTTAATTCTTGACTTTTCAAATAGTTTAGCCCTATAACTTTTGAAATTAGGTAAACTACACTAGTTATCCAACTATTAGTAGGGTTTTTTTGTCGGACAACTATAAAAAGTTACAATATTAGTAGGGTTTTTTTGTCGGAATATTGTTATCTGACTAGTAGTAAATTTCTTTTTTTTTAATCACCTAATTATGAAAATTTACAAAATGGTCATTCACCTATTCAATTCTATCTTTTTCTGTGACAACATTTAAAATTGACATAATAGCAATTTTAACTCTCAAAATTTATACATTGTGTCAATTTAGTCTTGATTTTGAAAAATACCACGTTCAATATTTACTTATTGTGTAATTTTGTTTTTTATTTATGTAATTTTGTTGTTCTTTATAGCTCTGTTATTAGTCCTTGTACTTCGGTAAAATTATGACTTGAGTCTCTATGCTTTAATTTCATCAATTTTAATTCTCGACTTTTCAAATAGGTTAATCATGTGCTTTTTGAATTTTGAAATCAGGTAAACTACATTAATAGTTATCCAACTATTAGTAGTTCTTTTTTGTTGGACAACTATAAAAAGTTACAACATTATCACCCGACTATTAGTAAATTTCTTTTTCTTTATCACCTAATTATGAAAATTTACAAAATGGTCATTAACCTATTCAATTTTATCTTTTTTTGGTGACAAAACTTAAAATTGACATAATACCAATTTTAACCCTCAATATTTGTACATTGTGTCAATTTAGAAAAATCTCACATTCAACATTTATTCATTGTGTAATTTATTTTTTTATTATGTAATATTGTTTTTCTTTATAAACGTTTCACCTAAAAAGTAAAAAAAAACAAATTTATTAACTAAATATGTTTGAAAATATACAAAAATAGAAACACCAAAAAGTCTAAAATAATAATTTTTACCTTTTCTGGTACTTTTAAAATTAATCTTTAATATTACAGAAAAATAATTATTAATTACGAAAGGATAAAATTGTACAATGCGTAAATGTGGAGCGTTAATTTTTTTAAAAGTAAAGCTAAACTGACTTAATTTATAAATGTTGAGAGTTAAATAGAGGTGTAGGAGTTGGTTGAAACTAGGATGGAAATTAGCTGAGAAATTGGAACTGAGCCATGGGGTTAATGACAGAAAAATCTAATGAGCTGAGGAAAGAAATTGTTAAGTGCATATGTGGAGAATTAGCTATATTTTAGAGCTATCAATTACCCCAAAAGTCTATAAATCGTACTCTCCATATTATGTAATGCAAATAGAAATACCATGCATTGCATTGTGGGGTGACGAGCATCAAAGCCAGAACGCAAATGTTTCAATCCAGGATCAAACATGCTATCAATACTTGGAAATGCTGAATTTTATAATCAACCATTCAAAATTTCTAATCTAAACCAGATAAAAGAAATAACACTAACATAAAACATACCAATTCATTAATACAACATACCTGACACAATACAAACTCATTGAGTTCGAACACCAAAACCATTCACCGAGTTCAAATAATATAATAAAATATAGAGATATAACCGTAGAAACCCCAAGTTCTTTGACTGAGTTCAAATACCAAATACCAAACCATACGAGTTAAAATACCAAATACCAAAACGATTCACCGAGTTTAAGTACACTAAGCATATGAGCATCACACCCTTCCACTCGCAATCTTATGCACTGAACCATCCTCTCCAT
Source organism: Gossypium sturtianum (assembly GCA_025698515.1). Taxonomy (NCBI): domain Eukaryota; kingdom Viridiplantae; phylum Streptophyta; class Magnoliopsida; order Malvales; family Malvaceae; genus Gossypium; species Gossypium sturtianum. Next base: position 152,696,169 of record CM046953.1, read on the forward strand.
AAACCATTGAGTAAGCATAACAGGCAAGACAAATAGTATTCAACTTGTCATTTGCAAATTTCACTTCAAAATCTTGTTCCTTACCCATATTGAGCGTCGCAGCCCACTTTTTCAACTGGCTACAGCCGGAATCCTTAGGTGTACGCCAGTCTTCCATCTCTTTGATTGCGGCACAAACCAGAACTTCAATATTTTTATGGCCAAACTTGGTAGCTTTTCCACGATCCACTTCGATTTGGGTCGCGATACGTTTGAGGTAGTCTGGTGTTTCCCCATAGCGAGTTTCATCCAATGCTTCTTGTAAGCCATGGAAGTGTGCAACTTCAACACTGTTGTTGTCTTTGTTAAAAAGTCCGGATTGCCAGGAACTATAATTACACTTCAACATCTCCCTAACCAGCAAACTTCCGTGGTCTTGATCAACAGGAATAGTAACATCATTCATTTCAGTACATTGTCCTCCGACTTCTAAAGAGTTACCCAAACCCAATTCTCCCATCTGATCATCATTGAGCAAAGGTGGTAGTTCGTCAAATATCTCACTCTCACACTGTTGAAGCTTTTCGAAGGTATTAGTGTTCTCCAATGGTAAGCCATGGACACCGTTGTCATTGTCATAAAACTGATTTTCCAAACTTTCATGATCATCAGCAGCAATTTTCTTACATGGCGCCGCAGAATAATGCTAAAACAACAAACATGAAAGACAAGTCAAAATTTGACAAATACAATAATATTAGTGCTATCTTTTCAAAACATGGATTTTAAAGTGTCGAATTTCATTTACTATATAAATTTTCATTGACTGCGATTTAATATGAGATTTTATACTTAGAAAAATATAAAACATGAAATTTTAAATTCATCTCTAAATAACTATTTAATAAAATCATATTATAGAATTGAGAAATAGTTACATTTATATGTTACAATATTTTTGAAATATAAGTTTTTAAATGCTATTTGGATGAATTGTTACTATTCACCACCTATCATATAAACACATATACCACGTCTTGTTTTTTAGAGTTCATGTAAAAAAAAAAAAAAACCCAAGATATACAAATATAGAACAAATTAATCAAGAAAGATATGCAAATTTTTTCTTTCCAAGTATATACCAAGTGTATAGCTTCAACCATATATATAGTATCTTCAAAGCTTAGAAAATAACACTTTACATATCTTTTTTAATGCAAATGACCATGGGAGAGAATACAAATCATTAGATTTTATGGTCTGATCATACTGAAATCTATGTTATTGAAACTGTTCATTTTATTTGAAATATTAGTGTTCGATACATGTTTGAACATTGGTTTAGAATAAGACCTTTGAGGTTTCTTGTAATATATATGAAAAACTTAGAAAAAGAATTAAACAAATCAAAGTTAGAGGTGATCCCAAATGCAACATTCGAACCTAAATAACGACTTTTTACTAGGTCTACAAAGGAAATGTAATGTATGAGGGAAGACATTATATTGTGAATGAGATTTATAAATGAGTAATGCATCGACACAATTTTGAATATCGGTACATCGTAAAAATTTAAAAAAAGTGTAACATACCTATATTAGATATGAATCTGTATCTAACATTAAAGTCAAACCCAAATAAAATAATTTATGGCTTTTTTATGTGTAAAAACAAGTCTAATGCACGAGGACAATAATAATGTGATTTGTAAATGGTAAATGTTCCAAGAAATAATGATGCTGTTACTGTGCATACTATATTATTAACCAACATCCAATCAAGGTTGTTTGCTTTGTTCAACTCAAGAAAAACCAAGTTAAATTGGACATTTACTCAGTAATTAGATTTGTAAACATTAGCACACCTGTAGTTGTTGATCTATATGATTAATTCAGCTCCTTTTTTACTTCGAGCAATTTCTGCTTTGCGTCAACTTCCATTAAACAGCCTGCCTTGAACTCGGCCAGGTTTTTCTTCATTTTCTCCTTTATTTCTTGGAGATCAGATAGCAGCGGCCATTTCTCTTCGATTTGCCTGACAGTTGCTGAAACTTCTGGATAGTTACGTAGCTGATCCCAATGTCTTTCCTTCATCTTCATGTCACCAAATACACACAAAACAAGTGTGAAAAGGAACAGATAGAGAATCTTTCTCATGGATTTTTGCTCCAGTGAGATTTATTATCTATATATAATAAATAACAAAAAATGTAAATTGAATATGAATGACTAGGTTGAATTAAGAGAATTTACTCTAGTCATCCTTCTGTTGATTTGGTCAGTTAAGTTTTTCCCACTTTGCTCTACACGTTTCACCATAATTAGCACTTCCAAACTCTCTTCTCCTACATTTGGTGATTCACGGGTTTGGCTCGGTTTCTTGATCCTTCTCCTATAGTTTCCCGATTTCTTTTCTTTCTTCCTGTTAACATTGTCCTTGGCGGATTCACGACCGTTAGCATTATTTGATGCTCCAGGTGTAGGTAACATAACCGGAAATTTCTGCTGGTCAGAATATATATTTCAACTCATATCAAATTTCTGAATCTAAAACAATCAAAGTTTTTCCTAATTCAGAACAAAAAAACGAAACAAGCAAGCAAGTGAACGGCGACCGAAATGTTCTTTCCCAGAAAGGAAATGAAAATCATAAACTAACTAAGCTTACAATAATAAATATGGAATTATAAATTCAGCAAAAACCAAATCAACAAATGTACAGAAACTGAGTGAAAATGAATGAAGTAAATTGAGATAGAACCTTACTGTTTTGATATCTTTTATGGCCATTTTGATTTTTGATAGCACACCAGCTTGCATAGTCTTAAGTTATATAAAATTTAAGTTAAATTACATTTTTACCCTAAAATATAAAAAGCGAGGTTGGTAAAAATGAATCACATGCCACAAAATGGTTAGCTTATGCCACAAAATCTAAGAAAGAAAAATTTTAAATTAATAAAGTTAAAATTCCTTTAAAATTAAATAAATTTAATTTAATTTTTAAAAAATTATAAATATATAAACGGGTGAAATTATGTTTTTATTATAGTAAAAATTATAATTTAATTTAGAATTCTTAAAAAAAATTTGGTTTCAGGTTTAACCCTAAAGCTTTTTATTACGTATTACGTATTAATAATTTCCCTTTAATTACTTGAGCAAGATTTTATTTCTTGTTTGAATTTTGGTGAGGCTGACTTGCTTGTTACTTTTATTTTTTATCTGAAATGGGAAAACTAGTTAGTGTTTTTGATTGTTTTACATTTCCCTTTATCCGTTCAAGATGAACTATGTTGCCATTTGCACAATATGGCGCGAATCAACCACCGTTGCTGGCTGACGTTAATCAGGTGAACTCATCGAGCTTGATATCTCACAGGCCAGAATAGAAAGGTTAATATGTCGGAGACTCTAAAAAGAAAGTATGTATGTGCATGGCGAAGTCACAACAAATTTTTAGGGGCCAAATGGAATTTTAATTTTTTATAGTTTATATCTTTATAATTTTAAAAGGATTAAATCGAATTCTTATAATTTTAAAGGAATTAAAATACAAGTTTACTTTTATTAATTTAAAATTTTTAAAAAATTTCAAAGCCGTAAATAAAAAATTTACAACCGCCTTGCCGGCTGTGTGTATGTGTATATATATATGATACTGCTTTTCTTACCTCTGTGACGTATAAGTTTAGTGTACAACTTAATTATAATCCTAAAATTTGAAAATAATAATAACTTATTTAATAAGTCAATATAAGCATTGATAGCATGTTTGATCTTGGATTGTAACATTTGCTTTGCAGCACAATGGGTCAATATTTTGTCATATAATTTATGGTGCGGGTGAATTGTTCAACAAAATGACAGAAATTCTGCAATTAATGGTATTTGCATTACATAATATGGAGAGTAGGATTTATAGAATTTCAGGATAATTGATAGCCGTAAAATATAGCTAAGGCTCCATTTGTTTTACTGAAAATGATTTCCGGAAAATATTTTCTGGAAAATAATTTATTTTCCTGAAAAAAACTAATATTTTCTGGTTTTTGAATGAATCTATGTAAAATATTTTCTGTTGTTTGGTAGATTTCTTTAAAACATTTCATAAAAGTTTTTCTTTCAATTAAACAAACATACATTTGAGATTTTCTTTTTTTTTTCATTGTTTAATTTAATTTATTTTTATCTATAATTTTACAGTTTACATTGTTTTTGCATATATTAAAAATATTATGTTAGATTCAGATTCATTACAACGTCGTTTTTGAATTACATGACTACTAAGTTAGTATTTTTTATTTAAAAATGTGACATCAACAAAATTCACAAAAAATAACGATGTCAACAATTGGACTTGATTTTTAAATTTGAAAAGTAAATGGACTAAATTCTTGAAAATAAAAGTACAAAGACTAAATTACAAATCTATGAAGTGTACATAGACATATGACATATTTTAATCTTTATACTACAAAATATTTATTATTAATATATTTATAATTGTAATAAATATTTATTATTAAAATTTTAATATTGAATAATTTCAATAATATGTGAATGATATTATTTAAATTTATTTTATTAAAATAAAATTGAAATATTAAATAATTTATTAAAATAATATATTATATTAATAATTTATTATATGAATAAATATAAATAATTAAATATGTATGTTTAATAATATTAAAAATATACTATTTTAAATATTTTTAAAAATAAAAATAAAATTTATTATCAATATAGTAATATTAAGCTTGATTTAAGTTAGTTTTTATTAAAAAAATAAAATTATCTATAGATGAACTTTTTTTTCAGAAAATGACTCACGCTTTTCAAAATGGTAATGCATTTTACAGGAAAAATGACTTATTTTTCCTAGACCTGTAAGTCATTTTCCGTTGACTAAACTATTTCCTGTGAAACAAGTATAAGAAAATGCAGAAAATATTTTCTGTAAAACTTTTTACATGTAAACAAATAGACCCTAATTCTCCACATATGCACTACCAGTTTATTCTCTCACCTCATTAGATTCTTCTGTCATTAGCTCATGGCTTAGTTCCAATTTCTCAGCTAACTTCCATCCTTGTTTCAACCCAACTCTTAAGCCTGAATCGCTATTTTGTGGTAAATCTATTATGATGAAATTTGTATTAAGAGTTAAATTATATTTTATTCCTTTTATTTAAAAAATAAGTAAATTAGTCTTTATGCGTTAGATCAAAGAGCAAATTGATAATTTCTTTTAAAATTTGTATTCATTTCTACTATAAAAAACTAGTGCGATTGACGGAATAACTAGATAATACACGTGGTGTGCCATCATAATTAGAGTTGCCCATCCCGAAGGCTCACCCGAAAAATAAGTTTGGATAAAAAAATAAGGTTTGTTTAAAAAATACAATGGGCCTGGAGTAAGGTTTTTTTGGTTTGAGTTCGACCCGAATTTTCAAAAAAAAAAAAAAAAAACTCTGTTGTTTTTGTTGTTATTTTATCACTTTTTGCCATTGTTTTACTATTTTTTACTATTATGTTACTACTATTTTATTGTTAATGTTTGGAGATTGTTAACACTTGTTTTATTGTTAATTTTGCTACTATTTTAGAGGTATTTACTTTGTTAAAATATAAATATTTTTAATTTATTTTTAATTTATTGGAAAACATTTATTTTAACATTTTTAGTGTATTTTATGTATTATATTTTTAAATTTTTTATATAAAAAATAAAATTAAAAGAATTAATACTACTAGACTAAGCTCGGGTTTTGACATTTTTATCCGGACCGAGCTTGAACAAAAATTCAGGCCCATTTTTTGAGTAGGGCAAGCTCGAGCCCAGAATTTTATTAGCACTCGGCCCGACCATGGACAACTCTAATCACAATTCTCTAGCTTTGTTTTTCCTTTATACATTAACCTTTTAATTTTCACTAATAAAATGAGTTAATTACTTCCATTATAACAAAAAATTCCATTACAGTAAAAATATCATAAAAAACATCATGTACTATATTTTAGATTGCATTAAAAGATACTTATCTACACGCGAGGGCTAACACATGGCTGTTTCACACACGGGTATATGACACTGTTGTGTGCTATTTGTTAATTAAGAAGTTTTGGTAATACCTATTTCCGATTGTCACATGGGTTGGCCACACGTCCGTGTAGATACTGTTAATATGATTATTTAATTTTCCACTAGGTCTCAATTGTTACACGGCCTAACCACTCGATCGTGTGACTATTTATAAATTTTTACATTTAGGTTCACATAGTTTCAGTGAGTTACACGATCATGTGACTCCAATTCTATACGATCATTGTTTGTAACACAACTTAGATATCATATTAATTTTAATTAATTTAATTTAATTTAATTAAAATTAATTTTTTTTCAAAATCACTTATATTTTTCAGAATTATTTTTTAAGAATTTTTTTTACTTAAATTTTTTAGTTGAACAATTTTCACAATTGTCCAATTTAATTTCAAATCGAAAAAATTAATTTAATTAAGTTATTTTTAAAATCGTAAAATTTTACTTTAATTCAAATGTAATTTAATTGAGTTTTTGTTGAGCTAACAAAGGGACCAATCAAATGAGTTAACTGAAATGTTAAATTAAAATATGGACTAAAATTCAATTTAAGCAAAGTAGAGGGATTAAAACCAGAATTTGACCTAGTTTTTTTATTGAACCTAGTTAAAATGCCTTTTCCCATTCACAAGTCTGAAGCAACTAAGTACTTACCGTGGCATCACTGGGGCAAGCCCTGCCGGAACTCTTACAATTACAAGCCCACAAGCCAGTACCCTTGGTATCAACTTTTCCAACATAAATGGAAACAATATCAACATACTGAAAGGAAACCCAGTTATCGGCCTTTTTCCTATGATCCAATCGGCCCCTTCGTCATATGGTTTAATATCTTTTTTAGTCATTAGCTCTTTAATTATATAAAAAAAATTGTATTTTGGCTCTTTTTAAATTAATAATTCAATTTCAACAATTTAACATAAAAATTTTTTAGTTTTAATCCCTTCAAAATTTAAGATAAAGAATATAATTTTTTTTAAAAAAACTGTACATAAACCTAATATAAAAATTTAACCTGTTGTGGGCGACTAACCATTAGTGTCTTATTATAGGTTTATTAATTATTTTTTATTAATTTCGTTAAATTTATTTATTTTATTTTTATTTATAGAAAATTAATATTTATAAAAATTATTTTGACAACTATATAACAAAAATAAATTTTATAATGAACTTGAATTTAGTAGAAGAATTTTAATGGTGTTAATAATTGAACTTACATTTTAAAATTTAAAAAATAGAAAAATTAAATTCCTTGAAACAAAAATTTTAAAAAATAATTTTAAATATACAAAAAAATATGGGGACTTAAAACACATTTTAGTCTTACAAAAGTAATTCAATGCACTTGTTTTTTCATTTTTTTTAGTACAAAAGAGAAGGAAAGAAAAATTATATAGCTCAACTATAGTTCCCCATTGTCACAAGTGTTTGCTTATCGATGAGGAATAATACTTGATGGAGGACACTGTAACACCCCCTACCCGTATTCATTGTCGGAATAGGATACGAGGTATTACCGGAGTTTACAATTTTTTTTTACTCAATATAACCCCTTTATAATAATCTAGCCTTCCCTGCAAATTTTTAAACCGAGACCAATTCACATCAACCAACCCAATTCAACATATTTTCAAAATAGATCCATGCATATTTATAAGATAATCTCATTGCATACTAAAACTAAAATTTGTTAACCATACCAATGGCTGACCTTACATTCATTTCATATTAACATCTGCTTTATTAGCTTATACATGCCATTGATTTCCAAAATAAAGTTTCTTTATATATCGAAATCTTGGGATTGATAGTGTGATGTGTCTCCTACCGAATCCGACCTTCGAGCTCTTAACACTACAAAACAGAGGAAAAGAAAATAGGGTAAGCACTTTGTGCTTAGTAAGCCCATGTAACAAGAATTATACTTACCTAATATTTTCAATACAATACAATAAACATTCATATATCCATTCAATGCATCAATACCCTAACATACACAAACTCAACATTCAAGTTAATCCAATAATTTCCATGTATCAGTAATATCTATCATGATTGATGAGCTCATCAACACCATGATTTCCATTTCCTTATTAATTTTCCATATTTATCTCGTTGAATTACTCGGAATTTCGATAGATTTTCAGAGGTACACTTTAGTGTACAAATCCAGGTCTGTCAATTCATGTTCATGTGCGCACATTTCCATTTCAGAGAGCACACTCCCGCGAGCCTCATCTTTAAAGCGGGATTACCAGTCCAGGCTAAATCCCATGTAATATAAACTCATTGAGTATTGTCGGGATTACCAGTCCAGGCTAAATCCCCTGCAACGACAATTACTCTAATGAGCTTGAATCTGAATTACCAGTCCAGGCTAAATTCAGACCCTAATTTGGATTACCCGTCCTGGCTAAATCCATTTTCCACATATTCTTCGGGAGGGTCATATCAGGATAGGATCACCCGTCCGGGCTAGATCCTTTTTACCGCCAATTCCTTTTCAGAGATCCATCGAATTTTCCTTTCATTCAAGCGGGATTTCTTTTTTTTTTTAATCAAATATACCAATGTATCATCAATTTTCATACAATGAATATTCAAATTATATTCACATCAATAACATACATTTCAAGCATTTAAGAATATAATTCAAGTTACATGAACTTACCTCGATACTAGTTCGTATACAAAGTCTACTAATCCGGGACTTTTTCCTTTCCTCGATCTAGCTTTGTATTTGAGTTTTCTGGATCTAAATAAATAAATTCAATCATCAATTCAATACATTTCATGTTCACATGTAGCATTCTCTATAATTCTATTATTATTTTTAGCTCATTTAAAGCTGTCTTCTTGAGTCATAGTCACTAAATTATTTTTATCTTGAGCTACAGAACTCCAAATTAGGATCCGCTAATTTTCCCTGAAACTAGACTCACATATCTTCCTCCCATAAAACTTTCAGAATTTTTGGTTTATCCAATAAGTACAGTTTATTCTTTAAATTCACCCCTGTTCTGCTGTTTAACAGTTCTGACCCTTCTTCACTAAAAATTAATTATCTCTTCATACAAGATTTGAATGATGTTCCCGTTTACTTATATTAAAAATAGACTCACTCAGAATTCTAAACATATAAATTTAATCCCCTAATTATTTTTATCCAATTTTTTGATGATTTTCTAAAGTCAAAAGAGGGGAACCCGAATTCATTCTGACCTTGTCCCACAAATTTCACTATATCTCATTATTTACATATCTATTGCTTACACCGTTTCTTTTTTAAGAAACTAGATTCAATAAGCTTTAATTTCATATTTTGTTCATCTTCTAATTCGATTTCTACAATTTATGGTGATTTTTCAAATTTAGTCTACTGCTGCCATCCAAAACTGTTTCAGTTCAAACTGTTTATTACCATTTTTCCCCTACGCTTTCAATAAATGATAATTTCATCCCTGCTCAATTAACTTCTCAATTGAGCTGATTTCTCTCAATTAAAACTTTATTCTATCACTTTAAACTACTTTATAACCTTTGGAAATCATAATTTTAGAAATAGACTTTAATTCCAAACATTTTCACAATTTAGATCCTAAAAATCAATTTCTATTGGAATTACCTAATAAAATCATCTCATAAACAAATTAAAGCTTCAATTTCATGCTATTTCATCATAAAATTACAGTACCCAACCATGGTAACTTTCAATTTCATCCATGAAATCAGAAATTAATGAATTTAATAGTAAGACCTAGTTGTAAAAGTCTTAAAAACACAAAAATTACAAGAAATAGGCAAGGATTAACTTACTTGTAGTAAAAATATGAAAAACCAGCTTAAGGAAACCCTTCTATGGTGTTTTTTTCTGATGAGAATTCAGAAAAATAAAGAGAAATCTAGATAATTCCACTTTAGTCCTAGTTTTATTAAGTAAATTTTGCAATATCCTTAATTCTCCTTATTTTCCTGCTGATTTTATGCCCTTGCCGTCCAGCCCAAATAGACCTTGGGTCTATTTTCCTTTTAAGCCCTCTTTCTTTTATCATTTAAACAATTTAATCATTTTTCATAATTTTTTAATTGCTACAATTTAGTCCTTTTTATTTAATTACATACCCAAACGTTAAAATTTTCTAACGAAATTTTAATACCACATTACTAACATTTTATAAATATTTATAAAAATATTTTCTACTCAATTTTATGAGATCAAGGTCTCGGTACCTTGTTTTTACCAAATTCCTTCAACAATTCCTTTTTTCTAACTAACCACTAAATCGGTAAAAAAAAAGTTTATCGATATTTTAATACGATTTTCCTATCATATAAATATTTATACAAAAAATATTAAAATAAATTTCTCTTTAAATCGGATTTATGGTTACAAAACTATTGTTCCGATAACCTTAAATTTAGCCATTACAGACACAACAATAGTAACAAACCAACTTCTTGATCTCGTGCAAACTTGGTGAGATAACTCACACACCTATTATCCTGTCTAAAAATATGTCTAACATCAACTGCCTAAACTTCACCAATCATGTCGTTGGCTCCTTGTAATCCCGCACCAAGATATTAGACGAACAAGACTCATCAAACAAATCATTAAGAAACTAAATTGCAATAGGTGAATTCAATTCCATGATCAGTTGCAAATGTTGAGATTTAAAGTGGAACAAAAATTAACAATTTATTTATTCATAACATTGATAGAAGAAACTAATTTTTTTTCTTTTTCTTTTTTAATAAATCAAGTCTCGAAATAAGAGAAAATGTTGCAAATATTGAAATTAATTTTTTTTGCATTTAATATCACTTTTTAATTTATACATGATTGGATCGAGTGATAAAAAATTTAATATCTCTTGAATAAGATTTTAGATTCTAATGTTGTACATGTGGTTTCTTTAAATCATATGATTGAAAATTTAATGGTATGTTTAATTTGGTCAAATAGAAATCGTTTTTATTTTCGTTATCTTGAAAATTTAAAAACATTTAGTTAATTAAAAATTGTTTTTTTAAAGGAAAAAAAGTGAAAATAGAAAACAAAAAAGTTCAAAAGCTACTGGTTTTCCCATCAAAATATTGAAGTTGAAAACAGAAGCTAGCTGTGGGGGAATTCCAGGCTACCTCAAACCTATTGCGGCTTGAGTAGAAAATGCTGGTGGAAGAGCTACTGAGTTTTCCCATCAAATATGGAGGAGTGGTGTACGCCCACGGATTCCAGCTGGGGCCAATTGAAAAAGTGGGCGGCGACACTCAACATGGGTAAGAAATTTGCTTTTGAAGTGAAATTTGCGGATAATATGTTGGAGAATATTCTTCTTGCCTGTTCTGCTTGCTCAATGAATTTTGGGGAGGGATGATCAAAAGAAAAAAAGTTTGAGAAATTTGAGTTGCTCAGCTCATATGGTTGTGAGTGGAAGGGTGTGATGCTCATGCTTCAATTTAGTTGTTGTTGTGCTTGGGTTTGTTTGAACTCATATGGTTTGGTATTTAGTATTTGAACTCAGTCAAAGAACTTGGGTTTCTATTGTTATTTTGAACTCAGCTGTCGTGACCATTTTTTGAAAAACGGGAATCAACCTTTAAAAAAAGGGGGTCGCCACCGATCTTTGTTAGGTGTGATCAGATCACCTTTGTTTTAATAAAACATTTTGTTTACTAAAACGATATTTTTGGTCTGCGAGTGTTCGAGAAAATAGGTTCGGAAGTCGGTTACGTGCAAGGAATGATTAGCACCCTCGCAACGCCCAAAATTGGTACCGGATTGATTGATGTTGTCCTAATGTTGAAAACTTAAAAATATTTAAGGTAAAAAAAAAACAGAATTTGTCAATTTGGGATTGAATCTCGAGATTAGCTCGTTTCAAAGGAAAAGTGTCATACTCAGCACGTTAGGATATGTCACATTTATACTCCGATACCAAGATCATCTTTGATTCTCAAAACATGTAAAAGAAAGAGGGTATTGAGTATTCAGTCGAACGAAAAAATCGACACCCAGCACGTTAGGATGCAATTTCCCGTACTTCTAAACACAAATATCACCTCATTTATAAACCTTCAAATAAGTGGTTTGAAAAATGACTTAAAATACTTTTATTGACTCATGAGAAAAAGAAATATTGTATCAAACATGAAAGAATCATACGCAGATACAACACTTATACAAATGGAAAATAACAATATGAACATATAGTTCAATATATATAAGACCAATTGTCTCACCACCCTTTTTGAAAATATTAACATTATTAAAAGATAACGAAAGCTAAAAATATAGCTACATGAAAGTAGGTTATACTAAAATATACCATATTTAAAGGAATAATAATCAAATAATATACATCAAATTAAACATATATATATATAAATGAAAGGAATATAAATTGACCTAAAATAAGGTATATATATAATAATAAAGATATATAAAAATAAAGTAAGTAGTACTTATAAGAAATAAATTATCTACATAGTAAATATATATATAAAGTAATGTAAAATATGTCCATAAAATTTTGATATAAATAATATGTAGGTATAACAAATATACATGTAGAATTAATGAAAATATCATATAAATAGCATAAATAATAGCTAAAACAGTTTAAAATATTTTATATTAAATATTAGTTAAAAGAATGACTAAAGAGATCGATAAACAAATAATTAACTAAATGACTTAGGGTTATATCGAAAATCAGAGCGAAATTAGAGGGCCAAAAGGCAATAAATCAAAATGAAATCTAAAAAGGGTCGAAATACAACGCGCAGAAATTAATAAGGACCAATCGGGAAATATTTCAGTTAACCCAAAACGCCGCGTTTGGGTAGGACTATATTGCGACAGAATCAAAGAATGGAGGGACTAAACGCGTAAATATCCCTTTTAACGAAGAAAGGCGGGGATCCGGGTCGCCAAATGGGTCGACGCGCGGATCTACCCCCCAAAAACGGTGCCGTTTCGTTTATTTTTTTAAATTAAAAATTTTGTTTGAAACCCCATTCTTATGCCTCAGAGAAAAAAAACGAATCGAAAGGCCCCCCTCCCTTTTCAAAGTTTCTTCTCTTCTAGGGTTTTCTGAACCCATTTCTGTAACACCCCTTACCCGTATTCGACGCCGGAATAGGGTACGAGGCATTACCGGAATTACAAATTTATTTATCAGACATTTTATTCCATTTAGCATTTATATTTGAAATCAATCAAAATCAAACATATTGTCCCTTGAACATATTTATTTTTCTTGTCATGTCTTACATAAATTTATTACTCGTCTCAACATACTTAATTACCTTGTGTTAACATATTAAAGATAATCACATATTTACATGTCATGATAAATATCATTCACTTGTCGTTTCTTCATAAACATAAAACAGTTAATTCATCATATCATATCAATATTTCACGTACAATTAACTTATATTCCCTTATATCACATAATTAAGTTACACGAACTTACCTGGTTAAATTTGCAGAAATATCAAAATTCAGGGGCACTTTGGAAATTTTCTATTTTCATTGATTTTTCAGTCGATCTTAATCTAAATTAATAATTTCATTCAATTTTGCAATTTTAAATAATAAAATAATCCATTTCATGCAAACTGGTCATTTCCTCATTTTTACAAAATTAATCACAAAGTTTTACTTTTATTCAATTTAGTCCCTGAGCCTAAAACATTTCAAATTAGCCATACTACCTAAATATTCATACATATTTTCCTCCTCCTCCTCTCCATTCCACATCCTTAATGTATATAACATGCTACAAGTAACATTATCAATAATTTCATAAATTACTCATAAGTATATTCAAAACTGTCCATTTGAGTTATAGTCACTAAATTATTTATTTCCAGAGCTACAGAACTCCAAATGAAGAACCGTTAATTTTTCCTGAAACTAGACTCATATATATTCTTGCCACAAAATTTTCAGAATTTTTTATTTAGCCAATTAGTACAGTTTATTCTTTAAAGTCACCCTTGTTCTGCTGTCTGGCAGTTCCGATCCTTCTTCACTAAAAATTAATTATCTTTTTATATAGAATTCAGATGATGTTATAGTTTATTTTTCTAAAACTAGACTCATTAAGGAATCTAACCATATAAATTATGTTTCCAAATTATTTTTATACAATTTTTGATGATTTTTCCAAGTCAGAACAGGGCATCTCGAAATTACTCTGAACCAGTCTTACCAAAATCTAAATATCTTAAAATACAGAATTTCTTTTCTTTCTCTGTTTCTTTCATATGAAAATATACTCAATAAGCTTTAATTTCATATCTCACTCAACTTCTAATTTTATTTTTACCATTTTTGGTGATTTTTCAAAATTACCCTACTGCTGCTGTCCCAAAACTGTTTTCTTATAACTCATTTTACAATTTAATCCTAATTAAGTTTACTTATTTTCTTAACTTAATTCATACTTTGTTTCTTCTTAAATTCCTTCCATATTCAACTTCACTATCTAATATTCATATTAAAACTTTAATTTCTAATTTCTTCCAAATTAATCCCTCTAACACAGCTTATAGCATACTTTACAATTTAATCCTCTTATTAATTCTAACTTAAATTTCATTCAATTTAATCCCTGATTCATCTTTTTCTTCAACATCAACTACACTTTAAAACCTAAAAACTCTCAAAATATCAACTTAGTTTCATCAAAATCTTGCTTTAAAGCTTCTAAAACATCAAAATTAAGTAAAAAGGGTTAAATTGACTTACCTATCAACTTCCAAGCTTCAAACTTTCTATTTTTCCTTTTTCTTTCTTTCTCCCCTATTTCTTCTCTGTTTCGTCTTACTCCCTGTTTCTTTTCTGTTTCAATTCTCTCCTTTCTCTCCCTTTTTTTTTTCTTTCCTTTGTTTGTTTATATATAATAATATAATAATATAATAATATAATAATATAATAATATAATATATATATACATTTTGACTGAAAAAAAATCTCAGATTTTATTCATACAAACCGCCTCAACATTTTAAAATGGCATAATTGCCATTTTGGTCCTTCATAATTTCTTTTAATCTATAATTCAACTTTTACACCTTTTTCAATTTAGTCCTTTTTATTTAATTACATATCCAAACATTAAAATTTCTCAACTAAACTTTAATAATAACTTAATGACACTCCATAAATATTTTTAGAAATATTTATGGCTCACTTTATGAATTCGAGGTCTCAATACCTCGTTTTTGGCCCAATTTTTCTAATTAATTATTTTAGTTCACAAAATTCACTAATTTTAAAATATTTCTAAAATCACACTTAACTTATAATTATCGATTAACAAAGTTTTCTAACTTTTTCGTCAGATTTAGTAATCTCGAATCACTGTTCCGACACTATTAAAATTGGACTGTTACAATTTCGCGCCGTCGATGGGGGTTCTCTCTGCCCTCATTCGCGTCACTGTACCACCGCCACGTCGGTGGCTGGCAGTGCCTAGAACTGGGCCTTTTAGCCTCCTCTCTGAAGCCCCGACTCTTGGACCCCCCGAAAATGAAGGGAGAGGGCCTTCGGCACCCGTTCCTCGGCCAAGCTCTGGCGACGGCGTGAACCCCCCGACGGCATGTTCGTGGATTTAGTTAAAGTTTATTGTTTTTTGCCTTTCTTCTTTATTCCGTTTGTAAAAGATTTAAAAAAATAATAAATAAAAACAGTAAACGATAATAGAAAATAAAGTCAGAATCAACCTTAGTGCTTTTATCGTATTTTTGACTACTGAAGGTTCGTAAAAAAAACTGAAGCAGCAATATAGTAGATTCATTTCTGCTTTTATAACCGGCTTTTTAGGTTTTTGTTCCCTTTCGTTTGTTTTTCTATTGTTTTTCTTCGATCTGTGTTGTTGCGTGCTTTCTCCGCAGGGTATGGGCGACGACATGTGGAGCATGTGGCCCGAGAGGATGTCAGAGGCGCATGCGGCTGTTGGTCGAGGCCTGGGGGAGGGCGTTGGTGGAGTCTCCAGTGGCTGAGAGGCGCGCGTGGGTGCCGACAGGGGCGCATGGGGAGCTGAGGTGCCAAACACTAGATTTTCTTTATTTTGCTTAGTCCTTGGGCCATATTGGGCCGTTCATGTTTTGTTTTAGTTTGGGCTATGTGTGGCTTTGGGTTATTGTAATTGGGTTTGGGGTTTGAATTTATTTGGCTTGGTTTTCATTGTTTGTTTTGATTTAGGCCTGATATTTAGTTTTGTAATTGGGCCCTGGATTTGTTCTATAAATGGACTGGACTTCTATTTATTGGACTTAATTTGTAATTGGACATTTGGTCTATTTGGATTTTACTATTTTTTTTTTGCTTTTATCATTATTTTATTTTTGGTTCTATTATTTGATGGGCTCGGATTCAATTTTTAGTAGAGGACCCGGGTAAAATTTGGTTATTACAGCTGCCCCTCTTTGCTCATTATCGTGAAACGAGAATAGAGCAAAGACAAAAGAAGAACCAATTTTGCCCGGTCTTGGCCAAGTATAGATTTTTCGGGTGCTTTTCTTCCTCAAACATCTTCAAACCCTGTTGCTTTGATCTACTCCACCGCTGCTTCTGCGAGACATGACCCGTAGCTTTAATTCGCTTTTCCTCAATCTTGTTTATGTTTAACTTGCTCCGATGTGACTTCAGGACACGAAGAGATGTGTAGCTTCGATCTCCTAACTGCTCCATTGTGACTTCGATAAAATCTGAACTTTTCAAACTGTTTCCTTCTTCTCACAATATGAGTTGACCTTTTCTTCCTTTCTTTTTCTTTTTCTTTTTCTCTCTTTTTTTTATATAGGCAGAAATTGAAAAATAGAAATTGAAAATACCTCAGCGTGCGACTTGAGGAGTTGCGAATGGAAATTGAAAAACAAAAATTAAAACACCTCAGTATGTGACCTGAAGCTCAACTCACCTCTCGCATTATGATTTGATTTTAATAGAAATTGAAAGACAGAAATTAGAAATACCTCGGCGTGTCCCGAGGCTCAATTCACCTATCGTATTATGAGTTGATTTTTGAACAGAAATTGAAAGACAGAAATTAAATACCTCGGCGTGTCCCGAGGCTCAACTCACCTCTCGTATTATGAGTTGATTTTTGAACAGAAATTGAAAGACAGAAATTAAATACCTCGGCGTGTCCCGATGCTCAACTCACCTTTCCTATTATGAGTTGATTTTTTAACAGAAATTGAAAGAAAACAATTACAAATACCTTGGTCTACTTCGCTTAGGAAGGCAAGGTTTGCTATGCTCGATTTGCTTCGCTTAGGGAGGCAAAATTTGCTTTGCTCGATCTGCTTCGCTTAGGAAGGCAAAACCTGCTTTTCGATTTGCTTCGCTTAGGAAGGCAAGATATGTTTTTCGATTTGCTTCGCTTAGGAAGGAAAAATCTGCTTTTCGATCAGCTTCGTTTAGGAAGGCAAAATCTGTTATCTTCGATCAGCTTCGCTTAGGAAGGCAAGACCTGCTTTTCTCCAGAAATTGAAAAACAGAAGTTAAAGATACCTCAGCGTGCGTAACCCGAGGCTCAACTCACTTCTCGTGTTGTAAGTTAGTTTTAACAAAAATTGAAAAACAGAAGTTAAAGATACCTCAGCGTGCGTAACCTGAGGCTCAACTCACTTATCGTGTTGTAAGTTGGTTTTAACAGAAATTGAAAAACAGAAGTTAAAGATACCTCAGCGTGCGTAACCCGAGGCCCAACTCACCTTTCGCATTGTAAGTTGGTTTTAACAGAAATTGAAAAATAGAAATTAAAGATACCTCGGCGTGCATGACCTGAGGCCCAACTCACCTTTCGCATTGTAAGTTGGTTTTAACAGAAATTGAAAAACAGAAGTTAAAGATACCTCAGTGTGCGTAACCCAAGGCCCAACTCACCTTTCGCATTGTAAGTTGGTTTTAACAGAAATTGAAAAACAGAAGTTAAAGATACCTCAGCGTGCGTAACCCGAGGCTCAACTCACTTCTCGCATTATGAGTTGGTATTTTGAAAAATAGCAATTGAAACGTATCATCTGGTGGAACTTGGATGCCTTCTTTCTCCTCGATTCGGTGCAGTTATCGTCAAAACTTCTTGCTTTACTGGTGTACCTGTATGTGTCATGTGTGACTCTATCATGATATGCACGTGCTTGTCTTACATGCTTTTATGCCTACATGATAATACCATGTGCCCTGGGTTTATTTGTCGTGTGTCTCTTCTTGTTACGACTCTTATGATGACCTGTATTCGTTGCTTCAACTCTTGACTTTCCTTTCATGTTTCGTGCCCGTCCTCGAGTTTTATGAGTGATCTGCGTTTCGCGTATATCACCTTTTTGCCCCCTGTAACTTCAGGGTTCATCTCATTGTGACCTGAGGGTATAGGATTTGAATATCTTCCATTCATCCCACTGCGACTCTAAAACATAGGGCTTGTCTCTTATTCAGCCCACCCTCTTGTTATTCAAAGGTACAGGATCTGTATCAGCTTCCTTCTAATGATCAATCTTAGGTGACCCAACCAGATGTATATGCGTGATGCTTGCACGAATGCAGAATGTCACTTCCTTTCGAGAATGATTCTGGTTTTGCACTTGGGTTAACGATGCCCATTTTCCGTCAGGATTGTGTCACTGACGCGGTACCTTGTCATTTTGCTCAAACCTCTTAATTTGGACTCAGATATTTCCAACGCTTAAGCTTGGTGAATTTTAAGCAATAATCCTGTTTCAGACTCCTGTATTGTTTAAAGGTTTCCAGCGTAATATGCGAAACTCCTTTCATGAAAGTATTATTAGTCTAACAATCGTTATTTCAATGCAAAAATGCTCAAAAGGAACATAATGACGGATAAAATGGAAATTTATTGGGAGCATAGCTTGAAACAAACAAGTTAATCAAAGCTAGCGAATGCAATGAAGAAGTAGTTTATTTAGAGTGAATTTCGAAAAGACAAAGATAGCAGAAAAAATGGAAACTAGGTGCCCCAGATATCGCAGCTTGAGCTTCTCTGTTCAAACTTCTTGAGGACCATTCCAAACTCAATACATGTTTAGGGGATCCGGAGTACTTTGTCGATGCTCCAAGGCGTAACATTTCTCTTCATTGTTACTTCAAACATAGCAAGACTACCGTATGCCCCATTTTTTATCAAAATTTGAGCTGCCCTTTTCTGGTTTTCAACTCAAACCCATCTTTGGTCTTAAGACGCCCTTTGCGGGTTTTCGCCTTTGGCCTCTCCTTTTCCTTCTTTTTTGATGAGGGTTTTTATTTTTTCTCTTTTTCTCTTTTTTTTGATTTTTTCTGTTTGATTGTCTCTCTTTTTTTTTTTTGAATTTAAATTCTCCGAATTGGGCGAATCCCTGCCACCCGTCTGGGTCGATATTCGTGCTTTCCCCGAACAGGCCTTCTTCGCCGCATGAGGTCCTTCCTAGTTTGGCATTCACTTTCTTTTGAAGTCTCTTTTGCATGAGAGAATTTTTCTTTCAGAGCCCTACCATGAAATTTTCTAAGGCGATCCTTTTTCATCATCTAGTCGTGGCAGAGAGCTCTTAGCATTTTCTCTTCAAATTCACTTGATCACATCGGAATTGGATCCATTCCGCCTTATCCAATTTTGGCTCGGCCCGTGCCTAGGGAACAGGGGATTTTGACTTCACTAGGCGAAACCTAATGAGGAAGGGGTTGCCCCAGCAGAGGTCCTGGCCGACGTTTAATGAGCATGAAGGGTAAACGTAACTTCTTATGCCAATATTCACAAGTTTAGGTCATGTTCCTAACAATCTTTGTTTTGTTGCCCTTTTTCTTTTCTTTTCTTTTCTTTTTAGGCTATGACGTGGCATTTGATCTCTGAAAAGACCGCAAACTTTTGACATTGTATGGTTAAATATGATCTTTTCGCCCTTTTTGTTAATATTTTTCTTTTTTTTTTTGGCTAATGACTATCAACTTTGTAATATTGGCATACGAAGCGACCCTCATCCTCTTAGTGAAGAGATCGACATCCATAAAAATGAACCGATGTTGACCAGAAACTTTTGAGGAGATTGGCTTGATAACGTCCATGCCCCAGTGTAGACAAGAGGAAAAGGCACATAATTTCTGTCATCGATTTAGCGTTTGATGCAATTTTCCTTTCTGGGAATACCAGTAGCTCGAACCTCTTGATTGGCTTAGTCAGGGTAGAATGTGATCTTCAAATATCCTTACAGACTTCTTCTGTGACTTCCTTAGCTTTGACAGCATACTCGTGCCTTAGTAGTCTCAGCGTGATCATACGAAAATATCTTTGAACTCTTGAAGATAACTCAATGATCCTTTGCCTTGTCCTGCGGCAAGCTACGCTTCCATCTTCATCTCACTCGTTAGCTCGTATTGTCCGCCAACACTTCGTAGGGTAGGATCTGTCATTCTTAACAAGTTCGGAAATAAGTTACGACCTCTGTCATCTCCACAGTCCTCCAATCCCTTTAGACACATATCTCGTTAAAAAGAGAGTCGGTAACAGCGTCGCTCATGTCATTGATATCTGGGACCCATTGTGGGCATGAAGAAAATTAAAAGTATGATATGAAAATGAAACGATGTAGAGTATGAAATGTGAGGAGTGAAAATAAAGATGCATTTTATTGAAATAACAATTCTGGAAACAAACTTATTCACGAAAGGACTCTTGTTGCCTCTAGGCTTAAAGCAACAAGCATGTTTTGAATATTACTCTAGATTAGCTAAAAATGCAGGTTTCCTTCCACCGTTCTATTGTTCAAAACACCCCCAAGTGTGTAGAGCTTCGGAAAGTTTTATGCCCCCCGTTTTCCTTTCAAATGTGTCATCGGCATTCTGACTTCTCGATTTCTAGGCTTCTGATATCTTCCTTAAGAAATTGAGACTCTCTTGCCCCCTCCTTCAATTATCACAAATCATTGCCCCAGTCGACTCATTGAACTTCAAAACCCCTATTTTAATAAGCCTCTCTGCCAATTTCTTAAATGCAATGCAGTTATCGATTGAGTGACCCGTTATTCCCGCATGATACTCGCATTGAGCGTTCGAATCATACCATTTGGGGTATGGGGGTTGCACTGGTTTCATGTAGTGAGAAGTGATGGCTGTCGATTCCACCAATATAAACCTACACCTAGTTGCAAATTTTAGCAGTATAGGGAGTAGGGTCGATCCCACAGAGACTGGTTTTACTGAAAAATCGTCTATCTCTTGACCAGATTAATGTCTGGGCGATTGTCGTGCCCGCGACGTTTGGGGGGAGTAAAATGTTAAACCTAAAACAGACACAGAAAATAAAAACGTAAAAAGCAGCAGATTAAATAAGAAAATAAATTGAAATAGTCTGAAAAGAAATCGATAAAACTTAGCTCAGCCTCAAGCACGGGTTTTTCCGTCTTTGACCCGATCCTCGAAATTAGATGAACTCGTTCTTTCCGATAAGCTAGTTATAGCTACCAAGGACGCCTTAGGAACAACTCTTCCTTGTGTAAATTAGCTATGGAACGTCCTATAACTAACCCTTACCGATCGAACAACCTACGAAACGTTCGTGGTTTAGAACTCCGGCAACTTTGAGTTCTAGAAGAGCCTAGCTCGAACCAATGCCCTCAAACGTTGGGACATTTAAATCCGATTACTATTTCCCTTGACGGAACCAAACAGCAATCCCCACTTGGCACGCCAATGTGTTCACGGAAGACCAATTAGACAATCGATCCTTTCAGAATTCCAACTGTACGTCTAGTCTCGCTAACTCAAACGACGTCTTTTTTGACTTAGTACGACTTGACTTTATGAGCTGACGAAGTCATACTCTTAATCCGGAGAAATAATAAGTATCGGAAATTGAG
This sequence comes from Gossypium sturtianum, assembly GCA_025698515.1. NCBI lineage: Eukaryota > Viridiplantae > Streptophyta > Magnoliopsida > Malvales > Malvaceae > Gossypium > Gossypium sturtianum. The sequence goes on from CM046953.1 coordinate 152,718,129, forward strand.
AGTTGAATAGCTTGGGTTCGTAACTCACGGGTTTTTTTTACGGGGTTAATACCGGCTTAAGGCTGAAAGGGGTTTAGTGTGGCATGATTTCACTCATGATTGAAGGTTGTGTTTTGGCTTGGTTTGAAGGATGATGGAATTTTAGGAAGGAAAGGGGACTTGGAAGGTAATTAAACCAATTTTGGAAAAACCAACAATTGGATTGGAAAATGGCAGAATGTTGACGTTGGCTTGAAGGAAAAATAAAAGAAATCCTATTCTAATTTGCAATAGGAAAAGAGAGAAAAACAACTCCAAAATAGGAATAGAAAAAGAGAGAATTTATTGATTGCTGATCCAATTACAAATAACATCTATTTATACTAATGAATTTACTAAAAATAGGCCTAATTAAATTAATATAAAATCTTAATTAAATAAATAAAAATAAATAAATAAAAATAAAATAAACTAAAAATAGAATTTCCTATTCTTGGCTTTTACAAAGTCAATTGCTTGATGAGTCCTTGGCTTTCTCCATCTTCTTGATTTGGCCCAATTTTCATGATTTTCTTTCAATTTAGCCCTTTTCAGCATGTTTTCGATCAATTGCGTCCCTAACAAGAATTAAATCATAAAAATGCAAATTAGCAGGTATTAATTTCAGAAATACACCGAATTAAATACAAAAAATCATGTAAAATAATCATGTTATCAAGAAGCCACCCTATGTGCATCAAACAGGCTTTGATACAACTCCCCATATGTCACTGGAATTGGGGTAAACTGGAGATGCCTTGCATTGGATTCTTGACTTGATGATCCCTGATGACCAGTGGTCACAGCCCTCGGTTGACCTGCAGGGACTGACTTGGATCGCTTGCCCAAGTTGTTTACTTTATTTTCCATATTTCTCAAGCTTGACCTTTTGACACTTTCTCTTGCATCTATTTTTCCACTTCTGATGCCATTTTCAATGAGTTCCCCAGAAATTACGATATCGGCGAAGTCTTTTGTGGTGTTTCCCGCCAGCTTGTCATAGAATGGCATTTTCAAAGTGTGGATAAAGAGGACTGTTATCTCAGCTTTAGTTAGTGGGGGTTCTATTTGGGCTGAGACATCCCTCCACCTTTGAGCCTATTGTCTAAAAGTCTCTGTTGGCTTCTTTTCCATCATCTGTAGCGTTACTCGATCAGGCACCATATCGGAGACATGCTTTTATTGTTCACAAAAGCTGATGCTAGGTCCTTCCATGATCGGATCCTCTCTCTGCCGAGTTGATTATACCATCGGAGGGCTGATCCAATCAAGCTATCTTGAAAACAGTGTATTAACAATTTGTCTTCATCCACATAACCGGCCATCTTTCAATAAAACATGATAAGATGCGCCTTTAGACATCTTGTTCCATCATATTTTTTAAAATTTGGCGCTTTAAATTTTGGGGGCAGAACCAGATCGGGAACCAAACTAAGCTCTTTGGCGCTCAGTACAGTGAAGACTTCAGTACCTTCTATTGCCTTGAGTCTTTCTTCCAGACTCTTATACTTGTCCTGAGCGTAACGATCTTTCGTTTTCAACCTGGCTATTTCAACAGGGTCATCCAAATCTGGAACCATTGGGTTAGCAGAACTATCTCCGGAGTTTGATACAAATATACCTTGCCTTAGATGAGCAGATGGTGTAGGTTGTGGCTCTAGGCCTACCAGTTCCACTTGAGGATACCCTCTTTGCGTTGCATGGGCTTGAGGCGGAGTGAATTCCGAGGGATAGAGCAGATCCTGATTAACTCTTGACTGGGGCTTTGTGATGTCAGGACCCTGCGCGGTTTCTTTTCCTTTGACCAGAGCTGCCATCATCTCCATCATTTTGGCTATTTGATCCTTTTGCTCGAGCAACTCCTCGCGAAATCTTACCATCAGATCCCTTACTTCTTGCTGCGACTTGGTTAACTGCTCTTGCAACTCTCTCTGGATTCTTTCCATTCTTTTGATTCTTTCATTGAGTTCAGCATCCATAGCTCTAGATCTTAGCCGTGTTGTAACACCCCTTACCCGTATTCGACGCCGGAATAGGGTACGAGGCATTACCGGAATTACAAATTTATTTATCAGACATTTTATTTCATTTAGCATTTATATTTGAAATCAATCAAAATCAAACATATTGTCCCTTGAACATATTTATTTTTCTTGTCATGTTTTACATAAATTTATTACTCGTCTCAACATACTTAATTACCTTGTGTTAACATATTAAAGATAATCACATATTTACATGTCATGATAAATATCATTCACTTGTCGTTTCTTCATAAACATAAAACAGTTAATTCATCATATCATATCAATATTTCACGTACAATTAACTTATATTCCCTTATATCACATAATTAAGTTACACGAACTTACCTGGTTAAATTTACAGAAATATCAAAATTCAGGGGCACTTTGGAAATTTTCTATTTTCATTGATTTTTCAGTCGATCTTAATCTAAATTAATAATTTCATTCAATTTTACAATTTTAAATAATAAAATAATCCATTTCATGCAAACTGGTCATTTCCTCATTTTTACAAAATTAATCACAAAGTTTTACTTTTATTCAATTTAGTCCCTGAGCCTAAAACATTTCAAATTAGCCATACTACCTAAATATTCATACACATTTTCCTCCTCCTCCTCTCCATTCCACATCCTTAATGTATATAACATGCTATAAGTAACATTATCAATAATTTCATAAATTACTCATAAGTATATTCAAAACTGTCCATTTGAGTTATAGTCACTAAATTATTTATTTCCAGATCTACAGAACTCCAAATGAAGAACCGTTAATTTTTCCTGAAACTAGACTCATATATATTCTTGCCATAAAATTTTCAGAATTTTTGATTTAGCCAATTAGTACAGTTTATTCTTTAAAGTCACCCCTGTTCTGCTGTCTGGCAGTTCCGACCCTTCTTCACTAAAAATTAATTATCTTTTTATATAGAATTAAGATGATGTTATAGTTTATTTCTTCTAAAACTAGACTCATTAAGGAATCTAACCATATAAATTATGTTTCCAAATTATTTTTATACAATTTTTTATGATTTTTCCAAGTCAGAACAGGGCATCTCGAAATTACTCTGAACCAGTCTTACCAAAATCTAAATATCTTAAAATACAGAATTTCTTTTCTTTCTCTGTTTCTTTCATATGAAAATAGGCTCAATAAGATTTAATTTCATATCTCACTCAACTTGTAATTCCATTTCTACCATTTTTGGTGATTTTTCAAAGTTACCCTACTGCTGCTGTCCCAAAACTGTTTTCTTATAACTCATTTTACAATTTAATCCTAATTAAGTTTACTTATTTTCTTAACTTAATTCATACTTTGTTTCTTCTTAAATTCCTTCCATATTCAACTTCACTATCTAATATTCATATTAAAACTTTAATTTCTAATTTCTTCCAAATTAATCCCTCTAACACAGCTTATAGCATACTTTACAATTTAATCCTCTTATTAATTCTAACTTAAATTTCATTCAATTTAATCCCTGATTCATCTTTTTCTTCAACATCAACTACACTTTAAAACCTAAAAACTCTCAAAATATCAACTTAGTTTCATCAAAATCTTGCTTTAAAGCTTCTAAAACGTCAAAATTAAGTAAAAAGGGTTAAATTGACTTACCTATCAACTTCCAAGCTTCAAACTTTCTATTTTTCCTTTTTCTTTCTTTCTCCCCTATTTCTTCTCTGTTTCGTCTTACTCCCTGTTTCTTTTCTGTTTCAATTCTCTCCTTTCTCTCCCTTTTTTTTTTCTTTCCTTTGTTTGTTTATATATAATAATATAATAATATAATAATATAATAATATAATATATATACATTTTGACTGAAAAAAAATCTCAGATTTTATTCATACAAACCGCCTCAACATTTTAAAATGGCATAATTGCCATTTTGGTCCTTCATAATTTCTTTTAATCTATAATTCAACTTTTACACCTTTTTCAATTTAGTCCTTTTTATTTAATTACATATCCAAACGTTAAAATTTCTCAACTAAACTTTAATAATAACTTAATGACACTCCATAAATATTTTTAGAAATATTTATGGCTCACTTTATGAATTCGAGGTCTCAATACCTCGTTTTTATAATTTTTCTAATTAATTATTTTAGTTCACAAAATTCACTAATTTTAAAATATTTCTAAAATCACACTTAACTTATAATTATCGATTAAAAAGTTTTCTAACTTTTTCGTCAGATTTAGTAATCTCGAATCATTGTTCCGACACTATTAAAATTGGACTGTTACACGTGTCCTTTAAGGATGATGTGATTTCAGATTCGTAGTATCGCAACTGTAGATTATATGATTTTAGCCTTAGTGAATGATTAGGATGATATGATGCTACTGTATGCAATGCAATGCAAATGTATGGTATAAATGCAAAAAGAAAGAGAAACATTGATTATGGATTCAATTCCATTAGAAGAACTCTTCTAGAAAATAAAGCTCTTTACATAAGATGGGTTGCATATACGGTTTTGTACTCATAGTCCAAGTGAAAGCACCAATCTTTTTCTTCGTATCCGGAGGTTATAGTCATGTCTCGTGCACTTTCTTTATAGACGCCTCTTCTAGCTTCTTGTCGCGTGGTTCAGGCCATACTTCTTCACTCGCTTATCCTCTGCGGTGATCCTAAGTTTCTTTAAGGAAGTCAAGACGTGACAACTCTTGAATAATCCTTGTTGGCTTGAATCATCGTGCAAAGCCTTGCATTCTTCTGTGGACTATCGACCTTCTCTTGTCATTTACTTGGACTATATTCGGGCAACCGTATTACAATCCACTTTATCAGGAAATTCATTTCCTTATGAAAAACTCCTCTATTTACGAATCAAACATTAATCAACACCTCTTTTCTGTTGATGATGCAATGCGATACAATCAGAACAGAAGAAAATATGTTAGTACAGGAAAAATAAACACAGAACAATTATCTTGGTGACCACTAAAGGTTTGGCGCGTCTCTACCTATGGTGGGCTCTTAAGGTTCACAATATGAGGTTCGGTTCTACAGAGGGGTACCTGAACCGACATATTCCTCAATCCTCACCCATTATAGGCTCATACGGACTGAGTTCGGTTCAGGGGGATACATTTCCCTATGGCCATGCGGAGGTGAAAACCTCACGAAGCACATAGGTACGGATGTATCCCGAAAGTATTCCACTAGCTCATGCGGAGGTGAAACCTCACGAAAGCTTAGTTTCTTACTCCCACTTAAGGTTGTAACCACAACGGTCATGCAAATATGGATGCAAAAAATCCTATGAGACTCAACATTATTGCAATTAAAGCACAAACAGATGCCTCAACAGAAACATGATTAAAACAATTTTCCAAATTTTCAATCAAAAGGACAAAAATCAATCAATTTATAGCCTGACTCTCGAGGTCCCCAGCGGAGTCGCCAAGCTGTCGTGACCATTTTTTGAAAAACAGGAATCAACCTTTAAAAATAAGGAGTCGCCACCGATCTTTGTTAGGTGTGATCGGATCACCTTTGTTTTAATAAAACATTTTGTTTACTAAAATGACATTTTTGGTCTGCGAGTGTTCGAGAAAATAGGTTCGGGAGTCGGTTACGTGCGAGGAAGGATTAGCACCCTCGCAACGCCCAAAGTTGGTACCAGACTGATTGATGTTGTCCTAATGTTGAAAACTTGAAAATATTTAAGGTAAAAAAAAGAATTTGTCAATTTGGGATTGAATCTCGAGATTAGCTCGTTTCAAAGGAAAAGTGTCATACCCAGCACGTTAGGATATGACATATTTACACTCCGATACCGAGATCATCTTTGATTTTCAAAACATGTAAAAGAAAGAGGGTATTGAGTATTCAGTCAAACGAAAAAATTGACACCCAGCACGTTAGGATGTAATTTCCCGTACTTCTAAACACAAATATCACCTCATTTATAAACCTTCAAATAAGTGGTTTGAAAAATGACTTAAAATACTTTTATTGACTCATGAGAAAAAGAAATATTGTATCAAACATGAAAGAATCATACGCAGATACAACACTTATACAAATGGAAAATAACAATATGAACATATAGTTCAATATATCTAAAACCAATAGTCTCACCACCCTTTTTGAAAATATTAACATTATTAAAAGATAACGAAAGCTAAAAATATAGCTACATGAAAGCAGGTTATACTAAAATATAGCATATTTAAAGGAATAATAATCAAATAATATACATCAAATTAAACATATATATAAATGAAAGGAATAAAAATTGACCTAAAATAACATATATATGTAATCATAAAGATATATAAAAATAAAGTAAGTAGTACTTATAAGAAATAAATTATCTACATAGTAAATATATATATAAAGTAATGTAAAATATGTCCATAAAATTTTGATATAAATAATATGTAGGTATAACAAATATACATGTAGAATTAATGAAAATATCATATAAATAACATAAATAATAGCTAAAATAGTTTAAAATATTTTATATTAAATATTAGTTAAAAGAATGACTAAAGAGATTGATAAACAAATAATTAACTAAATGACTTAGGGTTATATCGAAAATCAGAGCGAAATTAGAGGGCCAAAAGGCAATAAATCAAAATGAAATCTAAAAAGGGTCGAAATACAACGCACAGAAATTAATAAGGACCAATCAGGAAATATTTCAGTTAACCCAAAATGCCGCGTTTGGGTAGGACTATACTGCGACAGAATCAAAGAACGGGGGGACTAAATGCGTAAATATCCCTTTTAACGAAGAAAGGCGCGGATCCGAGTCGCCAAACGGGTCGACGCGCGGATCTACCCCCCCAAAAACGACGTCGTTTTGTTTATTTTTTTAAATTAAAAATTTTGTTTGAAACCCCATTCTTATGCCTCAGAGAAAAAAAAAGAATCGAAAGGCCCTCTTCCCTTTTCAAAGTTTCTTCTCTTTTAGGGTTTTCTGAACCCATTTCGCGCCGTCGATGGTGGTTCTCTCAGCCTTTCTTCGCGTCACCGTACCACCGCCAAGTCGGTGGCCGGCAGTGCCCAGAACTGGGCCTTTTAGCCTCCTCTCTAAAGCCCCGACTCTTGGACCCCCCGAAAATGAAGGGAGAGGGCCTTCGGCACCCGTTCCTCGGCCAAGCTCTGGCGACGGCGTGAACCCCTCGACGACGTGTTCGCGGATTCAGTTAAAGATTTTTTTGCCTTTCTTCTTTATTCCGTTTGTAAAAGATTTAAAAAAATAAATAAAAACAGTAAACGGTAATAGAAAATAAAGTCAGAATCAACCTTAGTGCTTTTATCGTATTTTTGATTACTGAAGGTTCGTAAAAAAATCAAAGCAGCAATACAGTAGATTCGTTTCCGCTTTTATAACCGGCTTTTTAGGTTTTGTTCCCTTTCGTTCGTTTTTCTATTGTTTTTCTTCGATCTGTATTGTTGCGTGCTTTCTTTGCAAGGTATGGGTGACGACATGTGGAGCGTGTGGCCTGAGAGGATGTCAGAGGTGCATGCGGCTATTGGTCGAGGCCTAGGGGAGGGCGTTGGTGGAGTGTTCAGTGGCTGAGAGGCGCCCGTGGGTGCCGGCAGGGGCGCATGGGGTGCTGAGGCGCCAAACACTAGATTTTCTTTATTTTGCTTAGTCCTTGGGCCATATTGGGCCGTTCATGTTTTGTTTTAGTTTGGGCTATGGGTAGCTTTGGGTTATTGTAATTGGGTTTGGGGTTTGAATTTATTTGGCTTGGTTTTCATTGTTTGTTTTGATTTAGGCCTGATATTTAGTTTTGTAATTGGGCCCTGGATTTGTTCTGTAAATGGACTGGACTTCTATTTATTGGACTTAATTTGTAATTGGACATTTGGTCTATTTGGATTTTACTATTTTTTTTTGTTTTTATCATTATTTTATTTTTGGTTCTATTATTTGATGGGCTCGGGTTCAATTTTTAGTATAGAACCCGGGCAAAATTTGGTTATTACATCAGTGAATTTGTATTGTGTGAGGTATGTTTTATTTTGTATTTTGTATGAACTTTAGGGTCCGTCTGATAGGGGGAATGATAAGAATCTAGAATGTCATATTTTTATATGTTAATTGTATATTTATTTTGAGTATAATTCCACTAATTTGGGCTATTTATGGCCTTTTATCTTGTAGGGACTAAATTGGAGGCAAAAGCTAAATTAAGGGCCAAAAACGTGAAATTAAAGATAAAATGGACCAATGTGCAACAAAGGGAAAAGATGGTGCCAAAAGTGCAAATATGGAGGCCAGAAGGATTGAAATGCAAAAATAAGAGACTTTGCTTTATCAGACTCTATTTTAATTATATTAGGATAATTAATATTAGGATAATTATTGAGGATTATTTAATTTCTTTATTTATCTCTATTTATCTTTGATTAATTGTAATTATCTTTGGGAGTTTGAATAGGACTAGTCCATCTATCTTAGCACTATAAATAGGCGATGAAGTGACTCATTTTGGTTGTTCATCTTTTTCTATAAACTTTCTCCCCATAATTATTTTGTTCTTTCCATTTTCCCTTTTAATAAAACTTCCATTTTTATATTTAATTTCTTTTCCACCACAACTATGAATCACTAAAACCTTTCTAGCCAAAGGTTGCCGAAAATCCCCAAAAAAGGGTTCTTGAGGTTTAGAATTCGCACTTAGAAAGAAGTACCACAAAACCCCAAATCCTGTAAATCATAATATTCAACAAAATGACCAAATAAACCACATATCTTACCCATGGTACAAGGACTTCGCTTATCCTTAGAAGATAATATGGCATTAAAATCACCCATTAATAACCAAGGGATCGATTGAAGAGACATTGCAAGGTTTAAGCCAATCCCAAAGGAGCTTTCGTTTTGACCTATCTGAACTACCATAAACAAAGGAAATAAAAAAAAGTTATTAGGCATATGATCGTTAACACGGAGAAGAATAAATTGAGGGTGATTTCGGAGGATTTGAATCCGTACGGAATCTTTCCATCCCATCCATATACCACTTGAAAAGCCAATAGCCTCAACTCAGTGAGAAAAATTAAAACCCAATTGATCAATAATATAATTTGCTTTTTACCGCTTACTCTCGTTCTAATAAACAAACAATGTCAGGTTGATGCTCCACATTATACTCTCGAAAAACACAAATAAAATTCCTGCTAGCACACCCTTGACAATTCCAAGTAAAAATCTTCAAGTTTGAATTCATAACTGATATAAAATAGTAAATAATAAAACTTATAAGAATAAAATATCTCAAATACCAAATAGCAACTAAAAACATAAACATGCGGCAACAGGTAGATTTATTCTTACTGTCCAAGGAGTTCTTCACCCTTTTGCTGCCCTTCAACTCTAGGATCTCCAATTGGAACAGGTTTGTCATTTATTAAAGATAAATTCTTTCAGCCAAGTGAACCATAGAGTCTTTTAGCAACCCTCGTTGGCTGCCATTAGATTAGAATTAGCTACTGCTATTTGGATTCATTTTATTTAATTTTTTTTGTGAATCCCTGCCTTTAGCTTTCATACTGTTCCCATGAACAGGTAACAACACTTGATTCAAAACCTAATCGACATTTAAGGGAAAAAAAATGTTGAATGCTTTTCTTGCTATCCGAAAAGGCCACCGCCGAATGTTTATCGGAGTCGAGTCTGTCCACCTCCACAGTCACTTCCTCAGATGATTTCCCTTCAATTTATGAACCAGGAAATGCAAGATTCATTGAAAGCCTATCGTTAATGAGTGTAGAATCCCCAATTTCTTGCCCATTCAAAACTCTCACCTCTGCCGACTTACCATTGCTACTAGAATCACCGGCCACTAACTTTTAGGCCATCATGACTTACCCTAAATTATCCAACAAGGATTGGGTCTGATCAAATGAAGAAATCCCAAATCCCAAACTCTTACTAGCCAAATTACTCGGCCCAACATTAGCAAGTCTTTTAATGACTGGATCCAAATTATTTTTATGGCTCAGCACTTTAGACTTTCCTTTGCTCTTTGAGTCTATTAGCTGTAGACCATTGTCAGAATCTAATCTTTCCTTATTTGGTTGCTTTTCAACAATAATATCTTTCCCTTTATTGCATCTAACAACACATCATGCATTCTCAATAAGCCACTCATACTACTAATCTCTCGGTGGCTATGCACTTAGCCCACCATTGAATCTCTTATAGGGTGGTATCACACACAGCCCACCAACCATTTATACCTATGATGATTTCGCACTTAGCTCACCAATCATTTATAAGCGATGGTATCGCACACAGCCCATCGATTACTAATTTATCAGGTGGTAACACACACAGCCCACTGATAATAATATAGTCGATGGTATCGCACACAGCCTATCAATTAATAATATATCAGGTGGTAACGTACACAGCCCACCGATAGTAATATAGTTGATGGTATCGCACATAGCCCATCAATTAATAATATATTAGGTGGTAACGCACACAGCCCACCGATATTATACATACACAAATACTCATCCACATACATTTTCTCTAATTCAAACGTTCATCCGTAAACATCCTCACTCACTATCATTCTTACTTAACTTTCTACGATCCTCATTCGCGTTCACACAATACATTAACAAATCTCTCTCATACACTCATCCCACTAAAGGTTCATCATACACTGAATTCATCTCAACTATTAAATAATACTATTAGGTCTCATACACATATTGTCACATTGACATCATACCCTTAATAGGGTCATACATGAATTATCATATCGTTGCCATGACCCCGACAAGGCCTTATACGAAATATCACATTGTTGCCATGTCCTTGACATGGTATTTAATATCTCTCACCAAAGCCATATTCCAATATGGTCTTGCACGGAACCTTAACTACCATCATTTCATACTATTTACGTTTCTTACCATTCTTAGGTTCAATTCTCTTATCAACTCATCGACAAGTATTTAATACATTCATTGCGTAATTATACATTCCATACAACATTGGAATATTAAAATAACTCATACGTAATTACAACATTTGCACATGAACTTACCTCGATGCCGAAAAGGGCCGAAAATAGACTTTTGCCCATTTTTCTTTTTTCACCCGTTCTAGGTCCGAAACTCGATTTCTTTAATCTAGAACAATGGAATTTACTGATTTAATCACTTACAAATCATAATATCTCATAATCTACACTCTAGGAAAAAATGACTATTTTGCCTCTACACTTTGGCAAAATTATGATTTTGCCCCTAGGCTCGTAAACAACTATCCACAACTCCAACTATTTCATGCCTTAATGAACAATTTACAACTTTTGCATTTTAGCCCAAATTAGGTGTTTTCATGACAACACCTTTCACAAAAGTTGTTTCTCATCATCCTATCATTAATTTTCTTCCATAAAAATTCAGCAACCAGCATAAACTCTCTCATGGCAAGTCCCTAGACTCTCAACCATGTTACAAAATAGTCCCCTGTTTAGAAAGCTTAAGCTTTGGGGACTCCAAAAGTACAATTTTTATCAAGAAAGATCATCAAAATCACTTACTTGTGAGGAGAATTGCTTGCTGAAATTTTAAGCTATCAAACCCCTCACATGGCTGTTATTTTCAGTGGAGAAGAGAAGGAAATAAAAAAGATGATAGCTTTTTATCTATTTCATCTTATTTTATTCATTTGTCGACTAATATCACCAACTTTTGACCAACATTTAATGCCCTTGTCACCTATGTCACATGGCCGACCAACTCACTTAAAACAAGGCCAAATTTCACATTTGGGACCTCCAATTAATGATCCATATCTATTTGAAACCTCTAGGAAATAAAATAGAACTTTTGCACTTTATGCGATTTAGTCCTTTTTCACAATTTAGATAGAAATTGCTAAAATTGAGGCACCAAAATTTTTATGCATCCTTATAAACATGTTATAGCACATAAAAACATGAAAATAATTTTCTCTAACCTCGATTTAGTGATTCCAAGATCACTATTCTGACTAGCCCCTGAATTGGGCTGTTACAACTCTCCCCTCCTTAGGGATTTTCGTCCCGAAAATCTTAGCAGAAGGAGTTACTACCAATATTCTTAAAACGTTTCCATCAACTCTTCAAAATAAAAAATCCACTTATCCTCAAGTTTCTCTTGCCAACAACCCTTAAGCTGTGATTCATAAGGTCGAAACGTAACTTGAAACCCATGTTACTCTTCTTCTAGGGTATATACTCAATATCCCACCGCTTTTGGAATTCTGTACATGTCCTAATGATCGTTCGGGTCTTTACTGGTTGATTCACTACAACTCGAATAACATTCCCCCCTTTTTGGGAATCTTGTCAAGCCAAATTTGAAATCAATAAGGTTTTATCTCCCTTTTTCATTAGAGCATTCACCGACTTTAATACTCTCGACTTGTACGCTTTAAGAACTCAGCCTTTAGTGGTCAACTACCTCTGATCATAACCTCAGTCATATCGCAAAATGTATTCTAGGGTCAAAACATTTATGCACATAACTGTACGTCCTTATTCTTGTATTAGTAGATATGCTACTACTAAATCTCATACCAAAACTTTCGCATAAGTTCTGAATTTATCATCTTTCCAATTTCTATCTTGAGAAAGCATTAACAACAGAAAACTTATCCAACCTGTATTCTATCATCTCAATTAAACTCATTCAGAGCTCATTTAAAATACCATTTACTATCTCACTTCTGAACCCTTTCGATCTAAAAAGAAAACTCGCTTTAGTCACTAACCTCGCTGAAACTAGGATATTACCAACTAAGATCACCGAATAACTAACTCGCACTGCTTAACATGGATCTTTCATTCAGTCACCTGTACTATGTTCGCTATCTGGGAAATATTACAATAACTGTACCCACCATTGTAATAGCTCAAGCAGTTTTCACAAATTCATCTTTAAAATCCTCTGTAACATAAGATACCCTCAATCATCAAAATTCAGAAAATACACATTGACTTCTCCATGGATCATTTCATCACATCTAACTCACAACATATACACAAAAGTGATCACCTCAGGATCACCAAACTGTTAACTCTTTTTCTCGATTCGGACTGAACTCAGTACTAGAACTTCCAATTTATAGCTCCTTCTATAGCTTTCAATTCGACTATCATGGTTTGAACATTTTAATGAGCATACCTGAAACACCCCACACCCGGCCCACGAGCCTTGACCGGATCTGGTATGTTCCTCGATGTAAACCGGTTCAAAATTCTTTTGTTACTTTGGAAAACTGTGTGTTTTGAAGAAAGTTTGTTTGTGGATTGGGCTCGAGTTGAAAACGAGTTTATTTTATATTGAAACCCATTTATTTCAGGTGACAAAATATTTAAAGTTTATTTTAAATATAATATACTTAATCTTTAATACGTAAAATTTCGTAACATAATAAATAAAACAGAAATAAAATAGTTCACTATGGCCTTACTTCATCAAATAAAAAAAACAAAATTAAAATAAAGAGTACTTAAATAAAAAGTCCACATAAAACAAAGTTCTTGATGAGCATGGCCACCACTAAGCTTCTGCCGACCCGGTCCATCACTGTTCATCACCTGAAAAAATGTTCCCACAACGGGGTGAGTCAAACAGACTCAATGTGTAACCAACACTAAAATTTAACAAGTCAGGCATACATTATCATATTACATTCAAATTCACATAACAGATAGAAAAGTGATGCAACCCGAACCCAAACCTATATGCCATCCGCTACACATCACCCGTACCATCCTGCACACCATGGGGACTACTAAGTCAACCCTCCATCCGTTACACACCATCAAAGGCAGTCGCTGCAGTCGACGTGCTCATCGCCCTTATAAATATTTGTGGCATAGCCACCAGATTAAATAATTGTGACCGAAGTCACCACATTCAGATATCATGGTCTTAATTCACCACATTCAGATAATGTGACTGAAGTCACCACATTCAGATATCGTGGTCTTAGATCCCCACATTCACTTCTCCTTTTTCAATAAGCCATATGCCCCATATCATACATATTATGCATTAACATGCCTAATTTCACATTCTTATCACTGTTCACATATGAGTCATAACATATATTCATAATCCTAGTAGGAGTAGGAAACGTACCTGAGTACTTTGTACCACAATATGGTACCTTAGCCATATTCACATTCTTATACATACTTATATTAAATATTGCCATCAATCGTATTAAAAGATAGTGTTGGGTACACACCTGGTATGCTTAACGAATTCACTGAAATCCCAAAATCCGATCTACTGCCTTAGATCCTTAACTCCCTACATTCGGCCACACTTAGTACTATTAGTAAAATCCTATTCAACTATTCAATCAAATCCCGAAGGATTAAAATATCTTACCTTGTTGCTGAATTGAATAAAGGATCAAGTCCCGAAACTTTGTGATGCTCACCCTTGCAATCGGCTAACCACCAAAACTCCTATCTGGTTAGTTTTCGGCTTTTGAATAGGTAAGAAATAAATCTAAATACTAAAATAGGCCTTAGCCGAACCTTATAATCACTTACCTTATGGATATTAATCTCGATAATAGTCACCTGGCCTTAGTCTCTATCGAAATTCCCAAATACCACATGTTAGATTTGATTTCCAACATTAAACATAATAAATGGCCCTTGGCCGAATGTACATGTTCGCTTACCTTAAATCCTTGTAATCCCGAAACCTTTCTCCTTGTAGTTGAAAACTATCAAAAATCCCGGAATTCCTCCTTAAATATTCGGCCAAGAGACAACAAGAGAATCAGTTCCTAGATCTCGATTAAAAGAGATTGAACAAAAAAATCCATTGTTCTTACCTTAATACCACAGTCGACGGCACCCTTGCTTGAAGCCACAAAGATTCGGCTTTGGCTCATCAAATGATGATAGAATGTTCGACTAACAATAAAAAGGAAGAAGCTTGAGACAAAGAAGTAGGTTCGGCTAATCCTTTAAAAAGGGTGATTGCATATTCGGCTATTTTTAAGGAGTAGGTATGGAGTTGATGAAAGGAAGAATGGAAGAAACTTGGGAGCATTCGACAATGATGGTCAATGGAAGAGGGGTTTCGGCTATGACTCTTAATGACAAGAGCATTCGGCTTTCAAAGAAATAGAAAGGGAATTTTCGGCAACAAGAAAATAAATGGAGAAAAGAATTGCCAAAAGATGAGCACCCCTATTTATACTACTCAAATTCGGCACTCCTACCTCCTCTCCAATTCCACTTCCTTCTCCTATAATAACTCTTGAACACATATTCAAAAATAATAAAATAAATCTATAATTATCTTCTAATCTTAGCTTAAAATAAATCCACCTTTATCACCTTAATAAATAAAATAAAATAAATCATCGCATTATCTCTTATCACCTATTTAAACTAAAATAAATAAAATAAGGCCTCCATTATCTTCTTATCACCCATTAAAAATAATAAAATAAATCAACATTTATCCTACCTTTATCTTATCTAGCCGAAAATTAAAAGGAGAAATAAACTCAATCCTCATCCAATTGAAAGTCCATGTACCGTCCCATTTCTTCCAACTTGACGCCACATGCAAAAATAAAATAAAACACCCATTTGCTGCCCCCAGGTTTCAAACATGG
The DNA here is from genome assembly GCA_025698515.1 of Gossypium sturtianum. Lineage (NCBI taxonomy): Eukaryota > Viridiplantae > Streptophyta > Magnoliopsida > Malvales > Malvaceae > Gossypium > Gossypium sturtianum. The sequence continues at coordinate 152,733,823 of CM046953.1, forward strand.
GACCTGCTGGAGTCACCACACGCTACCAGCCACTTTGCTGCTAGATCCTTTGTGTCATAAACCCCCAACAATTCTTTTTAAGACCTTCTTCTCCCCTAGCGCCAACTTGGAAAAATAAAAAAACACGCTTACGCTGCCCACAAGACTCGAACTTGAGCCCTCCTGAAGTTCCCTTTCCCGCAAGCGTCCAAGCCACTTTACCCAGGCGCTTTTTGTGACATGCTTCGCCCAGAATTCCTTTTAAGTCCTTCTTAGCCATGCTCCTTCTTGACGCAAAAATAAATGCTCCTTCTGGCTTCCTTCGCAACTCGAACCAAATCCCTTATCCCCACTGCACATGGCGTCCATTGCCACTTTACCACATGATTTCTTGTGGCATTAATTCCCTGAAAATTTCTTTAAAGCCTCCTTAGCCCAGTTCCCCTTTTTGCCGCAAAATAAAAGCTCCATTTGCTTTTTCTGCAACTCGAACCTCTTCCCTCCTGAAGCTCCCCTTGCACCTTAGCGCCCCAAGCCACTTTGCCAATTGATTTCTTGTGTCCTAAACTCCACAAAATTTCCTTTAAGGCCTCTTTGCCTAGTTTCCCCCTTTTCACTTAAAATTCCAACATTTTCCAAAGTTTTTCCCCTTCACCTAAAGTTCTTAAAAACTCCTAAAATATATCCAACCACCCTCCAAGCCTACTATCACTTGAATTATGCATTAAATGCATAACCCCTAATCTAGGATGTTACAATACCTCTGAATCATGCTCCCTACTCACAAACACACAGAATTGGAATCATATCTCAATTCATTAATCTACTCTTTTCTCCACACCGATAAGATATTTCTAGCACACTCTCATTTGAGTTTCTCTTGCTATGCTAATCTAAAACCTTTACTATCGCCTTATCTCACGATAGTAGGGACATCTTGATCGAATTCATTAACTCTATTCGGCTTACACGAAAATGCTTCACATAACGTGAAACTTGTGATTTCTCTTCTTATACTAGAATCATCACCAACCTTCTCCTCAACTACCCAAATAAAGTTACAAGGAGATAAAGGAACGTCGATTCCAATTAACTAAATCGACCACCATTTGTCTAATTTCTACTATCAGCTAACATTCTCGTACTATCTCGATTTAAAATCCGGGGTATTTCGGTAATTTTGGACCTCGAGGGTATTTTGGTAATAAACCAGGATAAATTTGTAAAGTTTGATAATTCTGGGGTATTTCCAAATTTTACAAAACTTTGAGGGTTCTTTTTGAGAATTTTATTTTCCAAAACAATGATGTTGCAAAAATTTTGGAAATCAGGGTCATTGTGGTAATTTTGTAAGTTAGGGGCAATTTTGTAATTTTCCAAAATCAAGGTATTTTGGTATTTTGCAAAAAAATTTGAAATTTTGGAAAAAAAAACTGTTGGGTAGTTGAACATTTTATAAACCAAGGGCATTTTTGTAATTTTACCACTAGGGGTATTTTAGTAATTTTGCAAACTAGAAGTTTTTTTTTGGAATTTTTTTTCGAAAATAACAATTTTCTCAGTTCAAAAAGAGTGGTTTGTTGAATTTTTTTTATTTTTTTAAAACTAGGGTTTCCATAAAAAACACGGCTAATTCCCTTCCGGGTTTTAGTTATTGTGTTTAGCCTATGACCGAATCCTCTTGGTCAGGGTGAACCAAAGCTAGGCACCAAGCAGGATTCGAGTGGAGAGGAGGTGAGTCACGCGGACTGCTTAAATACCAAGCTCCCACCGAAACCATTCCTAGACATGCGCACAGAGGTTACCACACCTCACGAGCCCTGCAGGTTAGGGTGAACCGGAAGCTACGCACTGGTAGGGTTCCTGCGAAGAGGAGGTGAGTCACTAGGACTGCTTAAATACCAGGCTCTTCCGGATCCAATCCTAGACATGCGCACATGGGTTACCACACCCTAACTCGGTTGACTTAGCCATAGGTTTGTTTAGTGCATTAAGTCTTATGTATTTGTGTTTGAGTAGACTAGTCCTAGGGTTCAAGTTCCTATCATGCTATTCTACGTTCCATTCCTTTTCTACCCTTCCATAATTCATGACATAAATCACACAAATAGTTAAGGGTACTTACCTGGTGGACTGCGGGTCGGAGACTTAGGTGCCATGCCAGAAAACCTGCTCATTTCATAAAATATTTTCATAAATCTTATTTGGGCTCGATTCGAAAACGTTTTGGGCCTTAAACTCAAGGCTGAGTGTTTAAAACTGGGCTCTGATACCAAACTGAAACACCCCAAACCCAGCCCACGGGCCTTGACCGGATCTGGTATGTTCCCCGGTGTAAACCGTTTCAAATTCTTTTATTACTTTGGAAAATCTGGGTTTAAAAGAGAGAAATTATTTCTGGGTTGGGCTCAAGTTGAAAACAAGTTTAACTTATATTGGAAACCCTTTAGTTTAGGCGACAAAACACTTAGGATTTATTTTGAAATAAATTTACTTAGTCTTTAAATTCATAAAATTTTTGTAACATAATACTTTAAAAGTAAAATAAAATAAAATAGTTCCCTATGGCCTTATTACATCAAATAAATCCAAATAATTGAAAGTACTTAATTAAAAATAAAAAGTCCAAATCGTAAAATTTCTTGCTGTGCATGGCCACCCTTAGGCTCCTGCCGACCCAGTCCATTACTGATCATCATCTAAAAAAAAGTTCCCACAAAGGGGTGAGTCAAACAGACTCAATGTGTACACAACACTAAGTCATAATAAAATCAGGCATACATATGATACACATTCAAATCATAGATTACATTTAATGATGCATTCCCAAACCCAAACCTAATAAGCCATCCGCTACACTCCCCCGTACCAACCTGTACACCGTGGGGACTACTAAGTCGACCCTCCTTCCGCTACACTCCATATTCACCGCATTCGTGGTCTTAGGTCACCACGTTCAGATATCGCGGTCTTAGGTCACCGCATTCAGATTACTGTGGTCTTAGGTCACCACATTCAGATATCACGGTCTTAGGTCACCGTGTTCGTGGTCTTAGGTCACCACATTCACTTCCCCTTTCAATAACCCATATGCCCCATTTTGTAATATGCATTAATATGCCAAAGTTCACATTCTTATTCCCATGTTACAAATAACATATTTCATATTCCTAGTAGGGGTAGGAAACGTACCTGAGTACTTAGTACCATAACATGGTACCTTAGCCACTTTCATATTCTTAATATCACATATTTTAATTAAACATAGCCATAAAACATATTAAGAATTAGTGTGGGGTACACACCTGATTTGCTTAATCCTTCCAATCCAGATCCTGAAAATCCGATCTAAAGCCTTAGATCTTAAATCTCTACATTTGATCAATCACTTAATACTTAGTAAAGAGCCATTCGGCCATAAATCCAAATCCTAGTAGGATTAGTACACTAAAACTTAGCTTGTTGCTAATTGATGTCTAATCAATGCCGGAAACTTTGTATCCTTCTTTCTTGAAATCGGCAATCACTAGATTACTTGAATAGATTAGTTTCGGCTTTTGAATAATTAAGGAAACACATCTATTTACCAAACATGGCCTTGGCCTAATGCTATAGACACTTACCTTGTGGATTTTAAATCCCGAAACTCACTGAATAACTAAGGAACACGTGGCTTATGGTGTACCTTCGGGAAAAGAACTTCTCCTTCCTTGTAGTCGACACTTAGTAAATCTCGAAAGATCTCTTCAAAGTTTCGGAAACCATGAACATTAATGGGATTAGCCCTAGATTTCGATAAGTCTAAAGTATAAAAGAATGGAAACCAAACTTGGATCTTACCCTTATTTGAAGAAATCGATTGCACCTTCACTTCAACCTTTAGAGATTCGGCTATGGCCTTGATCTTAGCAAGCTTTCGGCTTTTGGAATATTGAGAGGAGAAGAATGAAGAAGAAAAGAATAGGGGTTGCAGAGAAAATTCGGCAGAGGTTATCAAGGAAGAGTAAATAATGCTGAATGGCCTCTCTTTTCCTTTTATAGCCGAATTTACTAGGCTAGAGTCCCTTACTTGGCCACCACTCTTCTATTTTGATAACTTTATCCCTTGATTTATCACTTTAATTATCAAAAAAACTTAATCCAATATTTATCTCTTATCTCCTAATAAAAATAACAATAATTATTCATCATTTATCTCTTGAAAATAATCTAAAATAAACCCATTATTTATCCCTTATTTATCCACCCTTTATCTCTTAAAAATAAAAGAATAAAAGCTCCTAATTTATAGCCATGTGCCGTCCACCTCACTTCTTTTGGAAGCAAAATAAAATTTCTTTTATTTACTTCCCATGTGACTCGAACTCAGGCCCAACACCCTTGCATGTGGCGCCATTTCCAGAGGCCCTAAGTGGCATCTCCAGGCCACTTTTCCAAGCCCGTTTGTGTGTCAAATTCCTCCTATTAATTTTCTTAAGGCCACCTTGCCTTAGTTTCCTCTTTTTAAGCTTTAAAACTTGATATTTCTTTTCATTTCCAAGTTTCCAAAAATTTTCGTTCGGCTCTTTAAACTTGACATTTCCTTACATTTCCAAGTTTCCAAAAACGTTCGTTTCCCTCCTTTAAGCTTAACATTTCTAAAGCATCTCCTTACATTTCCTTACATTTCCATTCATTGCCTTACATTTCCATACATTTCCATACATTTCCATGCACTTCCTTACATTTCCATACATTTCCATACATTTCCTTACATTTCCATACATTTCCATACATTTCCTCTTTTCACTTAAAATCCAATAATTTTTCTAAGCTTTCTCTTCCATCCTAGAATTTTAAAAACCCTTAATACACTTCCAAACACTGCCCAAACCTACTAACTCATGAATTATGCACAAACGCATAACCCCTAATCTAGGATGTTACAAGGTCCATTTACAAGCTTGACGTATATGGAAGTACAATCTTCAAGGATATGCAACCTTAGATATGATACGCAAATCTTAGATATAATACGCAATCCTATAAGTTATGGTATGCAATCTTAGATATGATATGAAATCTTAGAAGATATAGTATGTAATATTAAAAGATATGATTTTGTAATCTTAGAATCTAATTTGTAGATACCTTTTAATCTTAGCCGTTGATGTAATTGATCTGTACCGTTGGATTTGGGGAGGCTCAACTATAAATAGAGGCCTCTCCCTTCATTGTAAAGGACTGGAATTTGAAAGCAATAAGAATTCTTGAGAGCATTCACTCAAATTTCTCTTCCTCTTGCGTTCTTATTTTCTGTGGCTTGTTTTTATTTTGTTCTTCGCTCATTTTCATTTCTTTTTGTGCTGCTTCCGTTCGAGTTAGATTTTGGTGGAGGAATTTTGTTGAATCCTCATATTGCAGGAGTTAGGTTGACATATGCATTTTTTTAACTTTTTTTTATTTATCCATATCATTTTTATACTTTTTTATTTTTTTAAAAAAATGTTATAATATTCGTTAATTGTTTTGAGTATATTATATTACCCGTATTATTCATATATTAATTTATTAAACTTCCAGAATACATCTGTACCTATGTCTTCGTGAAGTTTTCACTTCCGCATGGCCATAGGGAAATGTATTCCCTTGAACCAAACTCAGTCCGTATGAGCCTATAATGGGTGAGGATGGAGGAATTTGCTGGTTCGGGTACCTCAACTTTAGAACTGAACCGCATATAGTGAACCCTAAGAGCCCATCTTAGGTAAGACTATGTCAAACCTTAGTAGTCACCCAGATAAGTGTTTTACTTGCTCTATATTCCATGGTACTAACTTGCTGTGTCTTATTCTTTTGTGCATATCATTCCATATTTTAAGAGGTATCGATTCACGGTCAGTTTCTAAGTTAGAAAGCTGGTTATGGAGAACAGGTTCCTTGATAAAGTGGAAGACAATGCAATCGTTCCTATATGGTCAAAAGTAGTTAGAGAAACAAGGGTATAGATTCGTTAGAACAAGAGGAAATAGGGGCAATACTAGAATCCTTGTCTCCTCAGACACCTGTGCCTCTAGATGTTGTTCCGAACAAAGCATAATTGGATAAGATTGTACGACACCCTATAGCAAGGCGTGGTGTTGGAAATAAAGGGCAAAAGGTAATTATACTTGCTAATCATTTCAAAGTGAGTATGGGGAGTACGGATAGACACTTCTGCCAGCACAATATTTCTCTTTCATCTGAAGATAGTCGCCCTATGGATGGTAGGAGTGTTGTAAAGAAAATGACCGATAGAGTGCATGAGACCTACAAAAATGATTTGGATGGAAAGACTTTGCCTATGATGGGGAGAAAAGTTTATTTACTAATGGTGTTCTCCCTAACAATAAGCATGGGTTTACAGTTGAATTTGAGGATGTTACACCTACCAGAAACAATGTAAATGCAAGCCTTGATGGACAAATGGACGTGAGAAAGAAAGAGATTTAGAAGACCGTATCATTCAAAGACCTTTAAAGTTGAGATTAGCTATACTGCGAAGATACCTATACAAGCAATTCAAAATGCTCGGCACGGGCAGGAAACTGATAACTTTCAAGAGGCACTAAGGGTGCTGAATATCATTTTAAGGTAGCAAGCTACAAAACAGGGATGCCTACTTGTTTGATAATCAGAACAACTTCACAGACATTGGAGGAGGTGCCCTTGGCTATAGGGGTTTCCATTTAAGTTTCAGAGCCACTCAAGGAGGCCTTTCATTAAATATCGATGTAACAACTACCATGATAATTCAACTTGGTCCAATAATTGATCAACTTTCCAAAGAGCTTTTCTGGTTGGAAAATTGAGGTAGATGTCTAAAGAAAGGATGAATGCTTTGTCTAAGTTATGATGCTGAACCAATGCTGAAATCTTGAGGTGTTAATATCAACTCTAATTTCACCCAAGTGGATGGACGCATTCTGCTAGCACCAAGGTTAAGAAGGGGCAATGGTGGAAGTTTCTTTTCGAGGAATGGGCATTGGAAGGAAGAGCTTTATCATGACCAAGTTAGAAATTGGGATTACTTCATGGGTAAAGCAATAGTTCAGATTCGTGAGGTAGCTGATCATCTAGAGATTTTTGGCTCACAGGCTGATACATTGAGCATGAAATATAAGCTATGGTCAGATCGTGGTCAAGAGTTGGCTTTGTAGGAAAGTCAGAACTTTAGGATTTAGGGCGAAAGCATATAGTGGTCCGTTTTATGTAAAAGAATTTGTTTTCTAATAAAGTTTTCTAAAATGAAGTTGATCAGAATTGGTACCTCTTTGCATTCATGTATTTGCATTACATTGCATCATTAGCATTAGACGTATATACAAAGACCCTAATTAGGTAAAAATATTTCAGTTAACCTGGAAAATATGGAGCAAAGGTTGGAAAGAATGGAGCAAATGCAAATACAGATGCAGGGGCAATTGATCGAAATCCAACAAGAAATGCGGGAATTCCAAAGGAATATGATAGGCCAGCTAACTCAGTTACTAGCCAAAGGACTTGAAAAAAGGAGTAGCCCGGTGGATAATAGTGAGGATGATGAGGAAGACATCGTTTATTCTCCAATGGGTATCCTGATTCAACCAGATACGTATTTGCATGGGGGACCTGTTATTATTTAACAGGCGGATACTTCGACCTTCTTGAAGTTTCCAATGGTTTCAGGTTTTGACCTAAATAATGATCAAGCCAAATCGGTTGCTCTAGTAGAAACAAGAGAAAGAGGAAAAGGGACCTCAAAGGCCTTGAGGAAGAAGGAAAAGAGAACTGGTAGATATAACAAGGACCACTCAGAGCCAATTACAATGAACCAACCAAGGACAACAATTACCAACGATCAGGCTTCTCCAAAGCAAAACTCTGGAAAGCTCTAGTTTACGCCAATCCCGATGACGTATAAAAAGCTATATCAAAATTTATTTGACGCGCATATGGTGTCCCCATATTATCTGCGGCCGTTGCAACCTCCCTTCCCAAAATGGTATAACGAGAATGCCCAGTGTGAGTACCACGCGGGAATAAAGAGCCACTTAATCGAAAACTGCAATACGTTTAAAAAGTTGGTTGAAAGGTTTATTAAAATAGGAGTGGTGAAGTTCGATGATCCATCAAAACCTAATCACTTTAATGAGGTGAATGCAGTGATTGAAGGAGGAGACAAAAAAGTTGCTGCTCCTTGAAGAAATCAAAGAGAGAATCAGAGAACGAAGTTTCCAAACCCTTGTGTACTTGGGAGTGTTTTGAATAATAAGACTGTGGAAGAAATCTTTGTACTTTTAGGGCTAATCTAGAGTAATGTTCAAAACAGGCTTGTAGTCTTGTGCCTAGAGGCAACAAGAATTCTTTTGTGAAATAGGCTTATGTTCAAAATTTTATTTCAATAAAATGCATCTGTTTGAGCACATATTTTTTTATTCTTTCTATTTTAAACTGTACATTCTTTGGTTTTTATTCTTTCATTCTTTATTCATGACCATATCAATAATCATCCTTAGAATCATTTATTCTTTGGATTTGCTCATCTTCGTACCTAGGTATCCAGATATCAATCTCATGAGCAACGTTGTTACTAACTCCCTTTTTGAACAAGATATGAATCTAGGGGATCTCAGGATTTTGAAGATGACAGAGATAGCGACATCTCTTCTGACTTGTTAAGAATGGTTTGACAAGATGAAAAAAGACCTTACTCTACAAAGGGACATTGGATATTGTGGGCGTCGAAAAGGGATGAAGATCGAAGCTCATCTTACTATAGAAATAAAGCGGACATTATTGAGTTATTTTCAAAAAGACTCAAAGACGTTTTGCGTGATCATATCAGGACATGCTTGGGCTAATAAGAAGCGCCCTAAATATGAGGATTGGGCACTACCAATTTGCAGAGAAAGAGATGGTATGAACTTTACCTAAGGAGACAATATTCAAAGGCTTACTCCAGTTCTTCACAAACTTTTCATATGTGGGGCATGGATATTATGGGGTCAGTCTTGTCAAATGCTTCAAGTTGACATCGATTCACTGTCATGGTCATTGTCTATTTCACTAAGAGGGTGAATGTTGCTTCATATGCCAATATTGCAAAGTCGACAGTCATAAAAAAAAAACCAAAAATGATGAATAAAGGAAAGGATCAGACACCATCACAGAATGTATAACTGTATAAAGTTAAAGTTTACAGTTTGTCTAGAGATCCGATAGCATATCACTGTACAAAAAAAGCTGCCAAAAGAAAATAAAAAAAAGAAGAGAAAAACAAAAATTATGAAAGGTGACTTAGACTTGTAAGGATGGGCATAAGAAGCTACCATTACCTTCTGTCTTATTGAACATGTAACACCCCAAACCCGGCCCAAACATTACGACCGAACCTGGTTTGTTACAAGGAAAACATTTTGGCAACTATCCCTTTAAGCCAATTTAAGTTTTGTTGAAAACCTTGCATTTTCAATTGTTGTGCTAAAACCATACTCGTTATGTTTAAAAATATTTATTAAGTCGAGTTGTTATAGATTTCAAATGTACCCGATGGCACTTTAAAACATTTGTCGACTGAATTTGAGAAAACATGTGTACTTATTATGATATCATTAAAAAGTTAAACAAATTATTTAAAACATGTAAAATAATAAAAAAATAATTCTAGAGGAGGCCTTATTACAACTTGATTAAAATAAAACCAATAATAAAATAAAATAAGCTAAAGTTTAAAGTTCATTTATATCCAATATCCACTGCATGGCCACCTCGAGTCCATCCGGCTCCTCACTCGCAATCTACGAGTCACCTGAAAAATGTTAAAGGAGAAGGTGAGTCACCAAGACTCAATGTGTAAGCCTTCCCCCGGTTTAAAGCAATCACATACACAATTTATAACAAATTAACATGCACTAGATTATGCACCCAACCTAACCATCCGAACACCTTTCTCTACCCCGTGTGGTACCAAACCACTGGCGGTGCCAAACCACTGGTGACTTAAAGTCACGATATCCGTCAATACTTGTGGTACCAAACCACTGGTGACTCGAAGTCACAAATCAAATGATGGGGCCAACCTATCGTGTGATACCAAATCACTGGCGTCAATCCCATAATGTAAACTGTGGGGCCAACCCACTGTGGTGATAAGCCACTAGGACGAGACGCTATGAGGTGCCAAACCTCTGGAGGTGCCAAACCTCTGGTGACCCCAGTCACAAAATGTGGTACCAAACCACTGGTGTCCGTCGACACGAATATCACTGCCCCCTCCTCTCATCAACCCATAGTAATCAATTATATGCATATACAGAAATCACGCCAATAGGTTTATCTAACAACATCTAACAAATTTATCACTGGCCATATATTATATGCCACACATACAAATGTTTCATGCTTCCCAAAAGCATCAAAAGAACTTATAACGACAAGGGCTTACCTGATTCCTTGCTTATACCATTATGGTATCAAATCCAAATCTACATCATTCCCAATTAACACATACAATGAATTTAACACAGTTAATTTATTATAAAGTGTGTATGTACACACCTAATGCCAATCGACATCCCTAAATCCCGAAGATTCGATCTACGATGCTAAATTTCTTGACCTATAATCGGCCAACAACATGATTAAGGTCTTAGGCCTATTCGGCCAAAACAATTAATTCCAAAGGGTTATTATTTGAAACCCGAGATCTTACCTTGCATCGATTTGGTTTCTAACCACAACCCGAATCCTTACACAGGTTCCCTAGCAATCGGCCAACCTTTAAAACCATACAAGTGATTAGCTTCGGCTTCTCCAAATATCTAATGAAGAAGCTTAGAGAGATTTGACTTACCGTCGACTTACCAATCTGATTAACAGAGAAAGGAGGGTCAGATCTACTGCTTGTAAATCCCGAAGTTCCTAGATGGAATCGGTTTCAAAGAGTGGTTAGTTTTCTGCTTGCAAATGCCAAAATTTCGGCTTTTCCCCAACCTACAAGTCGACAAAGAAAAGAAGATATGGAAAGAGGGTTCGCCATCACTTACCTTCACAATCAATTGAATAAAAGAGAAATCACAGTACCTATGCCACTACAATATTCGGCAAAGTGAGTTAATAGGAGGAAAGGGAATTTCTGATAACCAAGATAGGGAATAGGTTCTACTGGAGAGAAAAATAATGAGAAGAAAGGGATGGGAGTTTCGCCAACACCCAAAATAATTCTAGGCCACTCACTTGAAGCACTTCAAAAGAATTTGAATACTTAAATGTCTATATTTTCTCCTTGGAATTAATCAAGTAAAATCCAACTAGAAACTAATATTATCCTTATTATCCTTTATCACCTCTTCAAATAAATAATAAAAATAAAAGAAACCATATGCTCATCAATTTCCTTTCAGCCGAATGTAAAAAAAAACAAAGAAATCATGTGCAGGCCAATTCACGCCAGCTTGAAAAAAAAATAAAAACGCCAATGCAGTTTCTTTGGATCGAACCATGACCCCACCGCAAACCCTCACTTCTAACGCCCCGTGCCATTTCTCCCCATTGGACTTTCATGTCATGAGCCCTCATCTTTTAATTATAAAGCCTTCATACCTCGGCCCTTCTCCTTTTAACGCCAAAGCCTAAAAATAAAACTCCCCTTGCGTCCTTTATGTCTCGAACCCGAGACCTTAAACCGAGGCCCTTAAGTGGCGCTCCCAAGCCACTTTGCCAGGCTGCTTTCCTTGTCCGAAATCCTCACCAATTATTTTTAAGGACTTCCTAAGCCAACTCCCTACATAACAAAAAAAAAAAAAATTCCCAAGCGCCACTCCAGCAGCTCAAACCCAAGACCTCCCTTGCATCACCCTTAGGCGCACCAAGCCACTTGTGCCAAGCCTATTCTTTGTGCCATAATTCGCCCAAATTTCTTTAAAGCCCTATCTCACCTAGCTCCCACCTTTCAGGTACTAAAAAAAAATTTTAATACTAAGTCAGGCCTAGCTCGGGTTTAATTCTAGACCTTAGAACATACCAAATAAATCATAGTATTTATTTCTTCAAGCACACACACACATGGGAACAAATAATTAAATTTTCAAACAACCCCTAATTCAGGATGTTACAATTCTACCCCCTTAAAATAATTTCGTCCTCGAAATTACTTACTATCGTTCTATCGTGTATCCTTAACTCATCATACTACGCTACTGCTGCGCACTCTGATCTTAAAGGGGTATCATGCTTTCTAGACACATTCTCTAAGTTCATTATCCAAGTTCCATACACTTTACTAGCAACATAAGAATGAACTAACGTAACCACAACCAAGACAATTGAGGGTATTCCGGAAATAAGAAACTTACCCGTTGTCATGTCTGGCACATCTTCCACCTCGCGACGGCCAACTGCATAAACCAACCTTGGTTGCCTCGCCTCTGCACCTTCAAAGACACCTCGCCACGCCCGCTACCATTATCATTACCTCTAGCTGCACCTTGACCCCTCTGTGGTGGTCTTTCATTTCTAACCTGAGCACGGTTCTGACCCTCTGGTTGATTCTTAGCTAACTTCCGAGGACAATCCCTTACCCGGTGATCCAACGATCCACACTCAAAGCACCCTCTACTTCCAGCCAAACATTCTCCCGAGTGAGATTTCCCGCATCTAGCACACTGAGGTGGCCATCGAAAGGTGCTTTGTGGCTCTTTCGATTCCCAAATCTAGCCCTCTTCTCCACATTACCGCCCGATCCAGGCGATCCAAAACCTCTCTTCTGTTTATTCTTTTCGTGATTCTGTCTTATGGACTCCTTGATCCCTTCGGCTACCTTAGCCTTTTCCACTAGGACAGAAAACTCACGCTCCTGTTGTGGAGCAATCAACAACCTTAAATCATCCCTAAGTCTGTCTTCAAAGCAGACACACCGTTCATGTTCAGTAGCCACGATGCCTCTAGCATATCGACTCAGCCTTAAGAACTCTGCCTCATACTCAGATACCGACTTATTTCCTTGTATCAATCCCAGAAAGGCTTTCCTCTGAGCATCAGTGTAGCTGGTGCCCACATACTTCTTCTGATAAGCAGCTTTGAAGTACTCCCAAGTAAGATCATCTGCCGTAGCACCATCCCGAACCGTGAGCCACCACTGATATGACTCATCCTTTAGAAGCGACACCACTCCTTTCAGCTTTTCCTCATTTGTCAGGTCGAGATCATCCATGATCCTCTCAGTCGATTCTAACCAATATTCCGCTGCACTGGGTGCTACTCCCGACACACCTCGGAATACTTCAGCTCCGTTGGATCGGAGTCGCTTGGGAATAGATTTTTGAGCTCCCATACCTTCACTAGCCCCAGCCACCAGCTCAAGGACTCGCAACACCGCTTGCGATACTGCCTCGCCCCCTGTCTGATCCTGTTCCTCGGCTCCAAAAGTTGGAGGTGGTGGTGGCGGTGGTACTTCATTCTCAGCACCCTGACCCGACTTAACGGGTTCTGACACGGTCATCCTTCCCCTACCGCGTCCACGACGGCCACGTCCTCTAGAGCTCATTCTAACTATCGTGCTTTAATCTGATTAAGAAACTTTTATGGATCAGTACGTGTTTCACTTTGTTTATCCGCGAATAAATTTTATGAAAAGTTTAATAGGGATTCTTTTGATCAATCAAAGTTTTAAGTCCTCTATCCTAGTTCACACAGGGAAGAACATCCATTCCCTAATACCTTTCATACTTATTCACTCTTCGGACATTTCTGTCCTGTTTCTATCCCAGGGGTATTTTCGTCATTTTCTTACAGGGGTATTTTTGTAATAAATCAGAGAAATTTTAAAACTTTAATAAATCAGGTCACTTTGAAATTCCCAAAACTGGAGGGTATTTTTGAATATTTGTCAAATTAAAGGTATAGTAAAATTTTTAGAAACCAGGGGTATTTTGGTAATTTTGTCAATCAAGGGTAATTTTGTAAATCCAATAAATCAGGGATATCTTAACAGTTGTAAAACTCTGAGGGTTCTTTTTGAGAGTTTCCCTTTTTAAAACGATGATGTTGCAAAAATTTTAGATATCAAAGTCATTTTGGTAATTTTGCAAGTTGAGGGCATTTTCGCAATTTTGGTAAATCAAGATATTTTGAAAATTTTCCAAAAATAAATTTGTCCTCCTATTTAAAAGGGGTATTTTAGTGATTTTAAAACTAAAGTTTTCCTTAAAACATGGCTAATCCCTTTCGGGTTTTATTTAGCGTGTTTAGCCTATGACCGAGTCCTCTTGGTTAGGGTGAACCGGAAGCGCATAGGTAGGATTCTGCGAAGAGGAGGTGAGTCACGAGGACCGCTAAGTACCAAGCTCTTCCGGATCCAATCCTAGACATGCGCACCAGGGTTACCACACCCTAACTCGGCGACTTGGTCGTAAGTTTGTTTAATTAGGCTTTTAAAGTCTTATGTCTTCTGTTGGGGTAGACTAGTCCTAAGGTTCAAGTACCCATCTCACTAGCTACATTCCATACCTACCCTTCTACAGATAATAATTCACAAAGAAGTCAGAAGTACTTACCTGGGCGGATTGGTGCCGGAGACTCGCTACCATGCTGTCTAAAACCAAAACCATTTTTCAAAAAGGCCTACCAAAACATTTTGGGCCTTGGGCCCCCACAGCTAAGCTTTGAACTGGGCTCTGATACCAATTTTGTAACACCCCAAACCCGGCCCAAACATTACGACCGAACCTGGTTTGTTACAAGGAAAACATTTTGGTAACTATCCTTTTAAGCCAATTTAAGTTTTGTTGAAAACCTTGCATTTTCAATTGTTGTGCTAAAACCATACTCATTATGTTTAAAAATATTTACTAAGTCGAGTTGTTATAGATTTCAAATGTACCCGATGGCACTTTAAAACATTTGCCGACTGAATTTGAGAAAACATGTGTACTTATTATGATATCATTAAAAAGTTAAACAAATTATTTAAAACATGTAAAATAATAAAAAAAATAATTCTAGAGGAGGCCTTATTAAAAATTGATTAAAATAAAACCAACAATAAAATAAAATAAGCTAAAGTTTAAAGTTCATTTATATCCAATATCCACTGCATGGCCACCTCGAGTCCATCCGGCTCCTCACCCGCAATCTACGAGTCACCTGAAAAATGTTAAAGGAGAAGGTGAGTCACCAAGACTCAATGTGTAAGCCTTCCCCCGGTTTAAAGCAATCTCATACACAATTTATAACAAATTAACATGCACTAGATCATGCACCCAACCTAACCATCCGAACACCTTTCTCTACCCCGTGTGGTACCAAACCACTGGTGGTGCCAAACCACTGGTGACTTAAAGTCACGAATCCGTCAATACTTGTGGTACCAAACCACTGGTGACTCGAAGTCACAAATCAAATGATGGGGCCAACCCATCGTGTGATACCAAATCACCGGCGTCCAATCCCATAATGTAAATCGCGTGGGGCCAACCCATCGTGGTGCTAAGCCACTGGGACGAGACGCTATGAGGTGCCAAACCTCTGGAGGTGCCAAACCTCTGGTGACCGCAGTCACAAAATGTGGTGCCAAACCACTGGTGTCCTTCGACACGAATATCACTGCCCCCTCCTCTCATCAACCCACAGTAATCAATTATATGCATATACAGAAATTATGCCAATAGGTTTATCTAACAACATCCAACAAATTTACAACTGGCCATATATTATATGCCACACATACAAATGTTTCATGCTTCCCAAAAGCATCAAAAGAACTTATAACGACAAGGGCTTACCTGATTCCTTGCTTATACCATTATGGTATCAAATCCAAATCTACATCATTCCCCATTAACACACACAATGAATTTAGCACAGTTAATTAATTATAAAGTGTGTATGTACACACTTGATGCCAATCGATAGCCCTAAATCCCGAAGATTCGATCTACGATGCTAAATCTCTTGACCTATAATCGGCCAAAAACATGATTAAGGTCTTAGGCCTATTCGGCCAAAACAATTAATTCCAAAGGGTTATCATTTGAAACCCGAGATCTTACCTTGCACCGATTTGGTTTCTAACCACAACCCGAATCCTTACACAGGTTCCCTAGCAATCGGCCAACCTTTAAAACCATACAAGTGATTAGCTTCGGCTTCTCCAAATATCTAATGAAGAAGCTTAGAGAGATTTGACTTACCGTCGACTTACCAATCTGATTAACAGAGAAAGGAGGGTCAGATCTACTGCTTGTAAATCCCGAAGTTCCTAGATGGAGTCGGTTTCAAAGAGTGGTTAGTTTTCTGCTTGCAAATGCCGAAATTTTGGCTTTTCCCCAACCTACAAGTCGACAAAGAAAAGAAGATATGGAAAGAGGGTTCGGCCATCACTTACCTTCACAATCAATTGAATAAAAGAGAAATCCCGAAGTACCTATGCCACTACAATATTCGGCCAAAGTGAGTTAATAGGAGGAAAGGGAATTTCGGTCACCAAGATAGGGAATAGGTTCGGCTGGAGAGAAAAAATAATGAGAAGAAAGGGATGGGGAGTTTCGACCAACACCCAAAATAATTCTAGGCCACTCACTTGAAGCACTTCAAAAGAATTTGAATACTTAAATGCCTATATTTTCTCCTTGGAATTAATCAAGTAAAATCCAAATAGAAACTAATATTATCCTTATTATCCTTTATCACCTCTTCAAATAAATAATAAAAATAAAAGAAACCATGTGCTCATCAATTTACTTTCAGTCGAATGTAAAAAAAACAAAGAAATCATGTGCAGGCCAATTCACGTCAGCTTGAAAAAAAAATAAAAACGCCAATGCAGTTTCTTTGGATCGAACCCGCGACCCCACTGCAACCCTCTCTTCTAACGCCCCAGGCCATTTCTCCCCATTGGACTTTCATGTCATGAGCCCTCATCTTTTAATTATAAAGCCTTACCTCGGCTCTTCTCCTTTTAACGCCAAAGCCTAAAAATAAAACTCCCCTTGCGTCCTTTATGTCTCGAACCCGAGACCTTAAACCGAGGCCCTTAAGTGGCGCTCCCAAGCCACTTGGCCAGACTGCTTTCCTTGTCCGAAATCCTCACCAATTATTTTTAAGGCCTTCCTAAGCCAACTCCCTACATAACGAAAAAAAATAAATTCCCAAGCGCCACTCCAGCAGCTCGAACCCAAGACCTCCCTTGCATCACCCTTAGGCGCACCAAGCCACTTGTGCCAAGCCTATTCTTTGTGCCATAATTCGCCCAAATTTCTTTAAAGCCCTATCTCACCTAGCTCCCTCCTTTCAGGTACTAAAAAAAAATTTTAATACTAAGTCAGGCCTAGCTCGGGTTTAATTCTAGACCTTAGAACATGCCAAATAAATCATAGTATTTATTTCTTCAAGCACACACACACATGGGAACAAATAATTAAATTTTCAAACAACCCCTAATTCAGGATGTTACAGAACATCGGCCAGAGCATTCAATGGGGCAACATGTTACGCATTGGTTTATGGATTTGAAGCGTTTTGTCATTCGAACCTAATCGAAGAAAAGGTTAAAAGTTATCCACCACGGTCATATGATGCGAGCTTACGTTAAAGAAGTTCATTTTAGGGAATTCGAAACCTAATGTTGAAAAAGATTTTTCCTTTACAAAACGATCTTAGAGGAAAACATATTCTGAATTGGGAAATACCTTATGTTGAAAAGGCCTATTTTGGAGGAGTATTGATATTGATCGAGATGAATGGCAAAGACATGCCTAATTCGATGAATTCAGGTTTAGTCAAGAAGGATTTTACCTGAAAAGGAAAAGGGTCAAGGTGAAACCCGCAAAGGGTGCCTTGAGTCCAAAAAAAAAAGAGGGAGAGGCCAAGGCGAAAACCCGCAAAGGGCGCTTTGAGACCAAAGGGGCTTTGAGTTGAAAACCCGAAAAGGGTGGCTTAAATTTTGAATAAAAGTGGGGCATACAGTAGTCTTGCTACGTCTGGATTAGCAATGAGGAAGTATGTTACGCCTTGGGGCATCGACAAAGTACTCAGGATCCCCTAAATACATATTGATTTTAAAATGGTCCTTAAGAGAACAAAGAAGCTCAGGCTGCGATATCTGGGGAACCTAACTTCCATCTTACCCATTTTTTGAATTCCTTATCTTTGATTGCTTTATTCTTTTTTGAGATACACCCAAATCAATTTTCTTTTATTGCCTGGATTAAATTATTTTTGTGAGCTATGCTCCTGACTAATCTCTTTCTCGTCCATTTTTGTGTTCTTTTTCAAGCATTTTATATTGAAATAACGATTAATGGACTAATAACACTTTCATAAAAGAAGTTTCACATATTACTCTAGAAGTTTCTAAATAATATGGGAATCTGAAACAGGACTATTGCTCAGAATTTACCAAGCCTAAGGGATTGGGAACATTGAAAAATGATTATCTCTTTAAATTTTTATTGGATAAGAAAATTTTGTTGGTGACATCATATTGGCAAATAACGAATAAGGTCAATCCAAGTGTAAAAGGGGATCATTATCGGGATACCTTGCATCCATTCAGACACATACATCTGGTCATTACATCCTGGGAATGGTGTAACAGATTGAAAGTGATACAAGTTCTGTACTTCTGAATGGTAACAAAAAAAGAAACCAAATGTCATTCCCCTAAAGTTGCAGTGGGAGATACCAACTTAATGTCTCAAGGTTCAAGCGGGGCTAACTCAGAAATTATATTGGGGCAAGCTGGTTGAGAAGAACATAATTGATGAACAAAGATAAAAAAATAAATGAGTAATAACACCTTGAGTGAGAATCATACCCATATTATTAGGAGCATTTGATACATTTCGATAAAGGAATCCTAATTATTAGGCATAAGCATATACCCATTCTACAGGTTATGTAGTAAAACTGAAGACATCAATCTAGTGATCCCTGAGCTAGCAGGGATCAGATTGAAGATAGCAGATCGAAGATTTCAGTCTGGTGATCCCTGAATTTGCAGGGATCAGATTGAAGACATCTGATCGAATACATCAGTCTGGTGATCCCCGAGTTTGCAGGGATCAAATTGAAGACAGCAGATCGGATACGTCAGTCTGGTGATCCCTAAGTTTGCAGGGATCAGATTGAAAATAGCAGATTTGACATTCCTGAAGTTGCAGGAAGCAGATCAAAGACATCAATCTGGTGATCCCTGAGCTTGCAGGGATCAGATTGAAAATCGCAGATTTGACATTCCTGAAGTTGAAGGAAGCAGATCGAAGACATCAATCTGGTGATCCCTGAGCTTGCAGGGATCAGATTGAAGATAGCAGATTTGACATTCCTGAAGTTGCAGGAAGCAGATCGAAGACATCAATCTGGTGATCCCTGAGCTTGTAGGGATCAGATTGAAAATAGCATATTTGACATTCCTGAAGTTGCAGGAAGCAGATCGAAGACATCAATCTAGTGATCCCTGAGCTTGCAGGGATCAGATTGAAGATAGCAGATTTGACATTCCTGAAGTTGCAGGAAGCAGATCGAAGACATCAATCTGGTGATCCCTGAGCTTGCAGGGATCAGATTGAAGATAGCAGATCGAAGATTTCAGTCTGGTGATCCCTGAGTTTGCAGGGATCAGGTTGAAGACATCTGATCGAAGACATCAGTCCGGTGATCCCTGAGTTTGCAGGGATCAGATTGAAGATAGTAGATCGAAGACATCTGTCTAGTGATCCCTGAGTTTGCAGGGATTAGATTGAAGATAGCAGATCGAGTACGTCAGTCTAGTGATCCCTGAGCTTGCAGGGATCAGATTGAAAATATCAGATCTAGTCTCCCTGAGTTTGCAGTGGAGTAGATCAAAAGATAGTGGATACTGCCTTCATAAAGTTGAAGCTATCAAACTTACAGAAATTAAGATGAAGTTCCAATACCAGTGATGTAACACCCCGGTTTTAGGGGTTATGCACCTAGTGCATGTCTCAGGTGTTAGCAGGCTTTTTGTGTGCTTAGTCAAGTTTTTAGGGGGTTTGGAGAACCCTGGGTGGTAGGGGAGGCTTTTAGAAATTTTTGATTTTTAGGGTGTAAAAAGGGGAGCTTGGCTTTTGGGGGTCTTAAAAGTATTTTTAGGTGGTTTGTGTCACATAGGATGGGTTAGCAAAGTGGCAGGTGGGACGCCACTAAGGCTTGTGTGTGTGGCGTCATTTGCAGGAGGGAGAGATCTTGTGTTCAAGTTGCGGAGTGGCCACCTTTTGGCTTTCTTTTTGACGCCTAGGAAGGGAGAGTTTGTAGGCAGTTCAAACTCTGCCTTGGACCTAGTCTATGGGTGAGATGGACGGCAAGGAGTGATTTGTGGAAGGGGACTAATTCAAATGCTTTTGAATTAGTGGCTTGGAGTATTTTGAGGAGTGGTGGCGAATTTTAGGGGATTTGGGGGGAGTGTGGACGGCTTAGTGTGGGAGAAGGGAAGGCCGAATGTACCTTTGTTTTGGGGTGCATTTTCGGTCACATTTGGTAAAGAAGAAAAGCTCTCTCTCTTTTGTCTTTTGTAGCCGAAACTTCAAGAGAATGTTCTCTCATTTTCTTCATTCTATTTGAAACCAAAACACCAAACTCCCATAGTTGCTTAATCTTGCTTTATTTTCTTGGTAGCCGAATGCATCTTTGAGCCCTTCTCATACTTCTTTCCTCCTTGATCATTAGAAGCCAAAGTTATTTCCCAAAACCTTTCCACCATTCCTTTCTTCTTCTTAAACCTAAGTACTCCTTTTCTCTTCTCCTTTTTCCATCATTTTTGTCATTAGCCTAATACCAACCCCTTTTCTTCTCATCTTTCACTTGTATTCTCTTTCTTTGAGTAAAGCTGAATTCTTTCTTCTTGTTTAATGAGATTGGCCGAATTTCCTTCTCTCCTAGTGGTGTTTATTTTGGCCGAATATTGGTGGAGTTTTTGGAGCTCATCTCGGGTGGTGCAATCGGTTGGTGAAGGGCCTTTTGAAGCAAGCAAAAGGAGTCTTCCTACTCTGTTAACCGTTGGGTAAGTGATGGTAAGAAGTTGGTTGATGGTTCATTCTTGTTAAGCCTAGAAATGAGACTAATTGTTGTGTTTTTAAGGGAAGGCCGATTGTCGGGAGAACCATTGGTTGATCGAGGATTTGGAAGGAAACCAAATCAATCGTGAGGAGCAAGAGAATCGAGGGTCTTAGTTGGTTCTTTGGGATTAAGCTTGCAGGTGTGTACTCACACACACTTTTCTAGTGATTTATGTGCTTATTGTATCGTGTGTACTTCCACACACTTTTGGTAACATACATGTTTATGCTATTGTGTATATAGACACTTCTTTGTTGTTATATATATATGTATATGAGCTGTGTGTTATGTGCATCCATGGTAAGGTGGATGGGATACCATTCAGGTATGTGGCAAAGGGTTCAGGTAAGTCCCTGTTTGATGCTTTTGGTAAGCATGGTAAATCTGTTATGGGTACTATGGTACTGGATTGTGTTAAACAAAATGTATGTTGCTTGACAAGCATGTTGGCATATTTTCTGATAAATGCATATTAGTAGTTGATGTGGGTTGTACGAGTGGAGGGGGCAGTGATATTTAGTGCTGACGAGCACCAGTGTTTTGGTAACACAACTTTGTGACTTTGGGTCACCAGAGGTTTGGCACCTCCAGAGGTTTGGCACCTCAGCGTCTCGTCCCCGTGGTCTCATACCACAGTGGGTTGGCCCCACAAGGCGATATTGAGGGATTGACGCCAGTGATTTGGTATCACACGATGGGTTGGCCCCATCACTCGATTATTGTGACTACGGTCACCAGTGGTTTGGTACCACATTTGTGTCTTTGGGACACCAGAGGTTTGGCACCTCATTGCGACTCGTCCCTGTGGTTTGACACCACCATGGGTTGGCCCCACTTGAGAGATATGGGATCGTCTGCTAGTGATTTGGTATCACACGATGGGTTGGCCCCATCATTGGATTTGTGACTTCGGTCACCAAAGGATTTGGTATCACAATCGTGTCTTTGGGACACCAAAGGGTTTGGCACCACAATGATGATTATCGTGTCTTTGGGACACTGTGTTTTAGTAACACATTGTGACTATATGTCACCGGTGGTTTGGCACCACCAGTGGTTTTGGTACCACACGGGGTAGAGAAAGGTGTTGAGGATGGCTAGGTGGGGTGCATATTGATTGGATGCATGATGAGCATGATTATGTTTGCATATGTTGTTTTGCTAATCCGGAAAAGGGTTGCACATCGAGTCTTGGTGACTCACCTTTTCCTTTAACTTTTTCGTAGTGCATAAAAAGCTGGACCGGGATCGGAGAGACAAGGTGGCCCATGCCAAGATGATGATTTATTATGTTATGCTTGATGTTGATAAGTACTTTATTTGAATTGTTGGGTTGTGATAAAGGCCATTTTATTATTTTGATATTCCTTAGACTATGGTTTATTTAAATTAAGTTGCTATGTGAAAATGATTTATGGTTTGCAACCTATTTATTCAAATTAGTTTATATACTAAAGTTTTAAAATGAATAAGTTTTCAATAACAAAGTTTTACTCATAAGTCTTAATGGATATGTTTTTTTAAATTTCAACAAACTACAATGTTTTACTATAAGTCGAAAGCTTTTCAACCGACTTTCCCAGTGACATAACCAGATTTGGTCAGTGAATGGGCCGATCCAGGGATGTTACAATTTGTATCGAGCCCTGTTCAAAACTCGGCTTTGAGGGTTTTGGGCAAATTGCTTTCAAAATGGGTTTTTCAGGAAATGGGCTTTTATAAAAAGTTTTCAGGTTATACTGGCATGGCACCTGTGTCTCCGGCCCGAGTCCACCAGGTAAGTACTTCTAGCTCTTGAAGTGATTTGTTTGTGTGATTGATTATGGGCTTATTTTGGGTTCGTAGATTAGAATACTAGGACCATTGGACCCTAGGATTAGTTACTCAAACATATGCATAAAACTTAAAGCTCTTAAACAAACCTGTGAAGTAAGTCGCCGAGTTAAGGTGTGGTAACCCCTGTACGCATGTCTAGGAGTGGAACCGGAAGAGCCTGGTATTTAAGCAGTCCGTGTGACTCACCTCCTCTTCGCAGGTATCCTACCTGGTGCGTAGCTTTGGTTCACCTTAACCAAGAGGACTTGTTCATAGGCTAAACCGATTATTAAAACCCGAAAGGGATGTGGCCTGATTGTTTTAAAATCCCCTGTTTTAAAATTTTCAACCTTACCCCTTTGGGTTGTAAAACCTTAAAACTGATTTTGAAAGACGTTTGTCGATTTACAAAATTTCCAAAAATGCCCTAGTGGCAAAATTACAAAAATACCCCTGTTTTGTAAAATTACCATACTACCCTCAGCTTTTGATAAAATGATTTTTATGTTACAAAATACCAAAATTTAGAGGTTTCAAATTATTAAGATACTCTGATTTGTGGAAATTTACGAAAATACCCCTGGTTGATAAAATTACCAAAATGCCCCTGGTTTTTAAATTTTCAGATTTCTTTCGACTTTTACTAAAATATTCCTATTTTGCCAAATATTAAGAAATTCTATGTTGTGAAACATTACGATATCCCGATTTGGAGAATTTACGGAAATGCCCCTGATTTCCAAAATTACCCTGTTTTCTGAAATTTTTGTGATACTTCCGGTTTGAAAAACGAAATCTTCAAGATGACCCCGAGATTTTGTAAATTTTGAGATATCTTTAAGTTGGAAAGCTATTTTCAAAATTGACCTTGAGTCATTACCGAAATACCTCTATAGGAAAATGACGAAATTACCCCTGGGTAGGAAGGAAACTTTGATTGATCGAAAGAACTACTCTCGGAAACTTTATTGCATAAAATTTCTCGTGGATAAAACAGTGAAAAAATAATTTATATAGCACAAAACTTTCTAAACAGACTAAATCGAAGCGCTAGATATGAGTTTTAAGGGGCGTGGTCGCGGTTCTCGTGGACGTGGTAGAAACAGGATGGCAGTACCGGAACCGGTTGGGGTACGCTGTGGGTCAGAGAGCGATGCACCGCCACCAGCTGTTGAGGTTGAACAGCAGGATCAGACTGGAGGAGACGACGCAGTGTCACAAGTCGTCTTCCGCGGTGCTTGAGCAAGTGGCAGGAGCCAAGGTGATCAGTGGTATCGCTATCTTCGTGGAAGAAGCTCCGATAGCGGAGCAAGTCAAAAGGGCTGAGAGGCAGATTGGAGTGAGAGGAAGGAACCGTGATGAGAGGAGTTTGGGATCGTCGGAATCGTTTGAGAGGTCTCAGAAAAGACCAAGAGTCGAGGCATCTGCTCGTGTTTCTAAGTCAGTTGTAGGAAATCCAGATCGTCCGTGTGCTCAGTGCGGAAGGTATCACGTTGGCGAGTGCTGGAATCGTGTTCGGGCATGTTTCAGATGCCAGTCCAAGTCGCATCTGGTTAAGCATTGTCCCCTGGATCCGAAAGGAACTCGGACAGTGGGTCAAGGTTTTGTGCAGCCTGGCAGAGGTGGTCAGCAAGCGATGGGAGGTCGTGGTCCGAACCATGAAGGAGCTGGTTCAGGCCGAGGTCGTGAAATTTTGGTTCGTCGGAAGAAGGATAATGATGTGTCTGATGTGTCAGCAGGTAAGTTTCTCTTGGTTGGAGTATTTCTTGTAGCTTTGTTCGTTTTGGTGGCTGTGTGGTTGTTGTTGCTAGTAAGTATCTAAGAACTTGTGGTATAGACTTAGAAAGTACGTTTAGAAAGATGTTAGCTCTTGGAGATCAGAGTGCGCAGCGATAGCGTAGTATGGGAATTAGTATATGGACCGTTAGTCTAGCCAAGAAATTTCGAGGACAAAATTATTTTAAGGAGGGTAGCATTGTAACACCCCGGTTTTAGGGGTTATGCACCTAGTGCATGTCTCAGGTGTTAGTAGGCTTTTTGTGTGCTTAGTCAAGTTTTTAGGGGGTTTGGAGAACCCTGGGTGGTAGGGGAGGCTTTTAGAAATTTTTGATTTTTAGGGTGTAAAAAGGGGAGCTTGGCTTTTGGGGGTCTTAAAAGTATTTTTAGGTGGTTTGTGTCACATAGGATGGGTTAGCAAAGTGGCAGGTGGGACGCCACTAAGGCTTGTGTGTGTGGCGTCATTTGCAGGAGGGAGAGATCTTGTGTTCAAGTTGCGGAGTGGCCACCTTTTGGCTTTCTTTTGACGCCTAGGAAGGGAGAGTTTGTAGGCAGTTCAAACTCTGCCTTGGACCTAGTCTATGGGTGAGATGGACGGCAAGGAGTGATTTGTGGAAGGGGACTAATTCAAATGCTTTTGAATTAGTGGCTTGGAGTATTTTGAGGAGTGGTGGCCGAATTTTAGGGGATTTGGGGGGAGTGTGGACGGCTTAGTGTGGGAGAAGGGAAGGCCGAATGTACCTTTGTTTTGGGGTGCATTTTCGGTCACATTTGGTAAAGAAGAAAAGCTCTCTCTCTTTTGTCTTTTGTAGCCGAAACTTCAAGAGAATGTTCTCTCATTTTCTTCATTCTATTTGAAACCAAAACACCAAACTCCTATAGTTGCCGAATCTTGCTTTATTTTCTTGGTAGCCGAATGCATCTTTGAGCCCTTCTCATACTTCTTTCCTCCTTGATCATTAGAAGCCGAAAGTTATTTCCCAAAACCTTTCCACCATTCCTTTCTTCTTCTTAAACCGAAGTACTCCTTTTCTCTTCTCCTTTTTCCATCATTTTTGTCATTAGCCGAATACCAACCCCCTTTTCTTCTCATCTTTCACTTGTATTCTCTTTCTTTGAGTAAAGCCGAATTCTTTCTTCTTGTTTAATGAGATTGGCCGAATTTCCCTTCTCTCCTAGTGGTGTTTATTTTGGCCGAATATTGGTGGAGTTTTTGGTGCTCATCTCAGGTGGTGCAATCGGTTGGTGAAGGGCCTTTTGGAAGCAAGCAAAATGAGTCTTCCTACTCTGTTAACCGTTGGGTAAGTGATGGTAAGAAGTTGGTTGATGGTTCATTCTTGTTAAGCCTAGAAATGAGACTAATTGTTGTGTTTTTAAGGGGAAGGCCGATTGTCGGAGAACCATTGGTTGATCGAGGATTTGGAAGGAAACCAAATCAATCGTGAGGAGCAAGAGAATCGAGGGTCTTAGTTGGTTCTTTGGGATTAAGCTTGCAGGTGTGTACTCACACACACTTTTCTAGTGATTTATGTGCTTATTGTATCGTGTGTACTTCCACACACTTTTGGTAACATACATGTTTATGCTATTGTGTATATAGACACTTCTTTGTTGTTATATATATATATGTATATGAGTCAGTGTGTTATGTGCATCCATGGTAAGGTGGATGGGATACCATTCTGTATGTGTGCAAAGGGTTCGTAAGTCCTGTTTGATGCTTTTGGTAAGCATGGTAAATCTGTTATGGGTACTATGGTACTGGATTGTGTTAAACAAAATGTATGTTGCTTGACAAGCATGTTGGCATATTTTCTGATAAATGCATATTAGTAGTTGATGTGGGTTGTAATGAGTGGAGGCGCGTGGATATTTAGTGTTGACGAGCACCAGTGTTTTGGTAACACAACTTTGTGACTTTGAGTCACCGGAGGTTTGGCACCTCCAGAGGTTTGGCACCTCGTCTCGTCCCCGTGGTCTCGCATCACACGATGGGTTGGCCCCACAAGGCGATATTGAGGGATTGACGCCAGTGATTTGGTATCACACGATGGGTTGGCCCCATCACTCGATTATTGTGACTACGGTCACCAGTGGTTTGGTACCACATTTGTGTCTTTGGGACACCAGAGGTTTGGCACCTCATTGCGACTCGTCCCTGTGGTTTGACACCACCGTGGGTTGGCCCCACTTGAGAGATATGGGATCGTCTGCTAGTGATTTGGTATCACACGATGGGTTGACCCCATCATCGGATTTGTGACTTCGGTCACCAGTGATTTGGTATCACAATCGTGTCTTTGGGACACCAGTGGTTTGGCACCACAATGATGATTATCGTGTCTTTGGGACACCAGTGTTTTGGTAACACATTGTGACTATATGTCACCAGTGGTTTGGCACCACCAGGTGGTTTGGTACCACACGGGTAGAGAAAGGTGTTGAGGATGGCTAGGTGGGGTGCATATTGATTGGATGCATGATGAGCATGATTATGTTTGCATATGTTGTTTTGCTAATCCGGGAAAAGGGTTGCACACTGAGTCTTGGTGACTCACCTTTTCCTTTAACTTTTTCAGGTAGTGCATAAAGTCGGGCCGGATCGGAGAGGACAAGGTGGCCCATGCCGAAGATGATGATTTATTATGTTATGCTTGATGTTGATAAGTACTTTATTTGAATTGTTGGGTTGTGATAAAGGCCATTTTATTATTTTGATATTACTTAGACTATGGTTTATTTAAATTAAGTTGCTATGTGAAAATGATTTATGGTTTGCAACCTATTTATTCAAATTAGTTTATAGACTAAAGTTTTAAAAATGAATAAGTTTTCAATAACAAAGTTTTACTCATAAGTCTTAATGGATATGTTTTTTTTAATTTCAACAAACTACAATGTTTTACTATAAGTCAGAAAGCTTTTCAACCGACTTTCCCCAGTGACATAACCAGATTCGGTCGTAGTGAATGGGCCGGGTCTGGGGATGTTACAAGTGAAGTTGCAGTGGATTTGGAGTCATTTGAAGAAGATGAGGATCAAAGAAGTTGAAGCTCGGCCAAAATCGGGCAAAATTGGTACTTTTATAGTCTTTGCTCTATTCTCGTTACACGACAATGAGCAAAGAGGGGCAGCTGTAAACACCCAATTTTGCCCGGGCCCATACAAAAAATAATAAACCGGAAATAATAAAATAAAGTCCAAGTCCAGTCCAAAATATATCATTGAAGGTCCATCTACAAGCTTGACGTATATGAAAGTACAATCTTCAAGGATATGCAATCTTAGATATGATATGCAAATCTTAGATATGATATGCAATCCTATAAGTTATGGTATGCAATCTTAGATATGATATGAAATCTTAGAAGATATAGTATGTAATATTAAAAGATATGATTTTGTAATCTTAGAGATCTAATTTGTAGATACCTTTTAATCTTAGCCGTTGATGTAATTGATCTGTACCGTTGGATTTGGGGAGGCTCAACTATAAATAGAGGCCTCTCCCTTCATTGTAAAGGACTGGAATTTGAAAGCAATAAGAATTCTTAAGAGCATTCACTCAAATTTCTCTTCCTCTTGCGTTCTTATTTTCTGTGGCTTGTTTTTATTTTGTTCTTCGCTCATTTTCATTTCTTTTTGTGCTGCTTCCGTTCGAGTTAGATTTTGGTGGAGGAATTTCGTTGAATCCTCATATTGCAGGAGTTAGGTTGACATATGCGTTTTTTTAACTTTTTTTATTTATCCATATCATTTTTATACTTTTTTATTTTTTTAAAAAAATGTTTTAATATTCGTTAATTGTTTTGAGTATATTATATTACCCGTATTATTCATATATTAATTTATTAAACTTGTATATTTTTATTATATATTATCCTTATGTATTTTAAATTCTTATTAATTATTATTTAATTTGATTATTTACTTACATACTATTTCTTAACTTATATATTAAAAGTATTATATAATATTATATCCCATATATATATTTTTTATCTGAAACTATTTATATAGTATAACATTGTTTATTCTTTAACATATTTTACGTATTAGAATATTATGAGCATGTTTTTAAGTTATGAATCAATTGTTTTTGTCAAAACTTATTTACTTTCTCAAATATATTTATGCTATTTTTGTTGTTTATATATCATTTTATATTTTTAATATTTTATGTATGCTATTTTTCATGTGCTATTTTATTTTATATGTGCTATTGTTTTTTTATTGTCTATATTAATATTAAATGTTAATGTGTTATAATTGCCTTTGATATTCATGTATAAATGCAATATTGCCTCATAAATTATTATTTAAAATATATTTTTTACTATATTTATCCAAAGTTTTAAAATGAGGCAATGTTTCGGTATTTAGAAATTCGGGAAATAGTGCCCTAACGTGTTGGGTGCAATTTTCCGTTTGGATAAATAGCAAAATATCCTTTTAACAAGTTTTGTAAATCATGAGATAACTTTAAATACGAGGGTTTAAAAAATGTCGTGTCCTAACGTGTTGGATGTGATGTTTATATTCTCTCGGAATAAAGATATCTCAACTTTCAAATAAAAAACTTATTCTTGAGAATTCCAAAACGTTGAATCCTAACTTATTGGGTGTGATGTTTTGTGTCTTGAGGTAAGAATTTTCTAAAATAAAGATACACCTAGCTTCAAAGTTATAAAATGTTGTATCCTAACTTATTGGATGTGGTATTTATATTTCTTTGAAATAGGTAAATCTTGGTTTTACTTCTAATAAGGGATCTTATTTTAAACTTTTTAAATTTCAAAATTTGGACATGACTTTATCCATTAGGTACCAATTTTCGGGCGTCATGAGGGTGCTAACCCTTCCTCATACGTAACCGACTCCCGAACCCGTTTTCTCGTTTTTCGTAGGTCAAAATCAAATGTTTTAAAATGAAACGTTTTATAAGGTGATCCAATCACACCTAAGTAAAAAAGGGTTGGTGGTGACTCCTATTTTTGTTTTTAAAGTCGATCCCCATTTTTCTAAAACCGATTTTAAAATGGTTTCGACAACACCTTATGCACATCCAGCCAATACAGATAAGCTTATCACTTTATAACTATCATTTCATACATTGTCACATACATGTCATATACTTCTATTCATACCTCTTTGAATCTCATCAATGCATAAAAGCATTTCAATTTCCTCATTATCATTTACAACATTATTAGATTTAGCTCGGTTGGGAACCATCCCTGTCTTAACAAAATAATTTCGTTAGAGCCGGGAGATATCACACTATCACAGTCCACCTATGGTATGTATAGCTAGACTCTTACTCACGCTAGGTTAGTCCGAGAACCGACTAAACCATACTCTGATACCACTAAATGTAACACCCCTTACCCGAGTTCTACTCTTAAATAGGGCCCGAGGCGTTACCATACTAAAACCTCATGATCACCACTTAGGCTCATCATGACTGTTCACTTAAGTCACCATAACAACTTCATTCTCTACTTACGAAGCCTCACAAATATACCCGAAGGCTCTCGAGACTATATCAAAACCTTCTCCATTCTTAAATTTTTTCTCTTTTATTCAGGGCTCACATGCCTATGTATGATGGAACACGCCTGTGTGTAGACACACACACCCATGTTCCCAAACTGTGTGTAACAGTCTAATTACGACCCTAGTCGGAATGTTGGTTTCGAGACCACGAATCTGGGTTAGAAAAATATTTTTATTATTAGTTTGATATTTATGTTATGTGCTTGAGTATGTCTTAAAATATGGTAGGTTAATTCATTTGTTTGGATGCTTAATTTTAGTCAAGGGACTTAATTACAAATGTGGTAAAAATAGCCTTTATCTAAATTGAATGACTAAATTAATTTGTTTCCTTTAATATGTGGACTTGATTTATAAATTCTCCATTTGAGTGGAGCGTGGAAGACAACTTGCAACCATTAAGTGTTTTAATATTAATTATATAGGTAATATAATAATAACAACACTTATAATATATTAAATAATTATATTTTAATAAAACAAAAAGGAAATGCAAATGCATGTTCATCTTTTTGTATTGTTGGCCGAAACTAAGGAAGAAAAAGAAAGGGAAGAAGTTCCAAGAGGTTTCGGCAAGGGTTAGGCTTAATTGGGTAAGTCTAAGCTTTGAAATTTTGATTATTTTTGCTTTTTTGTGATTGTTATTCATCCTACTTTCAAACCCATTTGTTAATTTTGTGCAATAGTCATGTATGTGAAATATACCATTGTAGATAAGTTGAATTTCATGATGATTTCTTTTGTATTAAATTAAGATTTGAGATAGATGAACATCTTTTGTTTTGAGTTTTGAGGAAAGTAGCTAATTAGAGAATTATTTGTGAAAATATTATCTTGAATGGTCAAATTGAAAAATTTGTTGAATATATGAAATTATAAAGTCCTTATAAAGATTCAGCCTGGGGAAAACAATCATTTTTTTTTATATTTGATGGGTTTGGCATTAGGGACTAAATTGTATATACTGTAAAGGTTAGGGGTAAATTCATAAATTTTCTAAATTATGTGTTTATGGATCAAATTGAATGGAAATGTTTATAAGTGAGCTTAATTGAAATTGTTTAGATCAAGATTCAATGGAAAGAGGGGTGGATAAAGGAAAAGCTAAGTTGAACAATTAATCGAGAAGAATTAGCCGTTGTCATCCGAGGTAAGGTTTAAGTAATTTTATTAAGCTTATACCTTTTCATAATTATGTGTGTTAATGTTAAAATAGGTATGTACGAAATGTCATATTTCCGAATGTGAGAAAAGATTGGATGTTAATTCCTACTTGGATTAATGCATGTTATTTGGTACCTTGGTTCGAAATGCATGGATAAATATTTGTAGATGAAATGTTAAGGTTGTTTATAGTTGGAGGGAATATTAAATTATGGTATGGTGATATGCAATTATAATATGATTGCATGTTTTGTAATTTGGCCGAATAAAAGGTTTCATGTGGAGGCATGGATTCATTTATTTGTATTTATATGTCGGTGGTTAATTTAGAAATTGGAAATTCATGTAGTGATATAAGAAAGAAAAAAAATTATATGGGTATTAAACGGCATTGAATATACAAATATATATCCGAGGGCACTTAGTGTGCGATACTGGTCATAAAGCACTGAGTGTACGGAATTAATGAGTAACGACACTGAGTGTGCGAGACGTTACCAGAACAAATTGCACTAAGTGTGCGGAAAATAATGAGTAACGGCACTTAGTGTGCGATACGTTACTAATTTTATTATTAAGGGTGCAGATAAGAAAATTGTTAATTGACTTTAGATGCAAATGTTATTATGTATATGGAAAGGATCGGGTATGGCATCGTATGTGACACATGAATGGTTAAATTGTGAAAGGTAAGAAATTAAAGGTATGTATTATGTACTTGAAATTTTGAAATTTCATGAAAGCTCAAATGGAAGCATGAGACTTTGGCTAGTGGAAGAGTTGTAGGTAAATTAGTTAATATGTGATGGTGATATTTGTATATATATATACATATGTGTTTATTATGAATTTATATTTGAATACCTGGTTATTCAATTAGAACATGATAAAGAAGTTAGTTATGAGATCTTGAATAAGTTTAATTGCTAAAGAATTACTTAAATCTTACTAAGCTTTACTTAAATCTTACTAAGCTTTGGTAGCTTACTTGAATGCCTTTGTTCGTGAATTGTAGATTTCTTTGGGAAGTTTATCTCGTGCTCGGGGATCGTGTTAGAAGCTCATCACACTATCAACAAATTTGGTACCCTTATTTTTGAATGACTTTAAGTGTATGGCATGTATAGGCTAAACCCTTTTGAGTAAATCTAATCCTTAGTTAAATGAATGTATTATTGCCATACGAACATGGCTATGTCTTTTGGATTGGAACTATCAGATTAAGTTGGAGATGTTGTTTAAATGTGCATAGTCAATTATGTTATAACTTTTATCTTAGTAGATGAGCTTTCATGAAGATATGCTTGGCATGGTTGTGTACAAAGTATAAATGAATGTCTATTTAATGCTTATAGGGATGTTTGAAATTTTTCTCATATTAAGCTAGTAAGGAAATCAAATTATAGTGATTTTATTAATCAAATTTGTGGTGAATTTTCGGTCAATATATTTTCTTTTATCTTGTTGGATGTTTCGAAATTAATTTGGGACATTCATATATAGGTTCGGCCATGAGACATGAATGGTAGGATTTTGTTTGAAATGCCTAGCTTAGATGTGTCCATGATTTCATGCTATATCCATAACTTGTTTATTGTCATTCCATCGTCTAATAAGTAGACCAATAAATCTATGTGAATTGGAAATGGAAAGTGTACATGACCAAAGGTGTAACAATTGTTTCTTAATGATATACGCATGCATGTTTAGTGGTCACTTGATACATTCATAAATATATGTACATGCCTATTCATAAAACATTAAGTTACAATTACCTATTCGGCTATTATGTCATAAGTGACTATATGAATAGTGATTTGCTAATTGGTTGGAATTAGATATTAGATGATGCAAATGATATTTTTTTATGCATGTGATGAATTGAGATTTGGTGGAACTTATCTTATTTATGAAAATAAGAAATGGTATGAAATTTTATCTAGTTTAGTTTTGATAGAGTGCTTTGATTAGTATTGGTTCAATAATGTCTATAACCTTACTCCGTTGTCGGTTACAGGTTAGGGGATGTCACATCGTGCTTAATACTCGAGCATTCTGCCAAATGCTCCACGGTTAGGGCACACGCCCATGTGAGTAGGACACGTTCGTGTACCCTCAAGATATGCCCGTGTCTCCCACCCGTGGTCGACACTGACTAAACTCACACGACCTTGACATGCCCGTGGGCTTAGACTGTGTACTATACCCTGATATACTAACTTGTGGTACAAAGGTACAGAATGCACACGGCCTAGACACACGCCCGTGTGTCCATCCGTGCGGGCACTTAGAGCTATCTACCAAGCCTTTTTACCACTCTTATCTACAAACGTTCATATGCTATTCCAACACATTCTCAAATCATCAATTAGAATACGTGAATTATAGACATTTAATCATTAAAGAGGCAAGAACTTCATCCCATACACTAAGGAGAATTATTCCCAATACAATTACAAACAACTTAAGCCATCATCAATGGCTATACGCAAACAAAACATAAGCTCTCTTAGGCCAACACAAAGGCTACATCAACAAGGACTTAATCAACCTTAAGTACTAGCCCTATACATGCCATAACTTATAGAGACTTGATATATCATACCGAGTGTCTACTCGATAATGTGACAACATCTTCGGCGATCTCCAATCTGAGCTAGCTAAAATTTACCTATAAGAGATGAGAAAGATAAAAGGAGTAAGCAAAAATGCTTAGTAAGTTCATCTGCATACAACTGATAAACACTGATATTCATTGAATACACACGACTGCAAGTTATCATGATGAGCTTTTCTCATGAACTCATGGTTACTTAACTTACTAGTTCGGGGCATAAAAATTGAAACTGTCCATCTGCGTCATGTTCACTAAATGAATTATAACTTGAGTTACGAAACTCAAAATCTAGATCCGTAAATTTTCCTTGAAACTAGACTCATATATCTTCTTACTATAATGTTTCAAGAATTTTTTGTGTGGCCAATTAGTACAGTTTATTAGTTAAAGTCTCCCCTATTACACAGTTTGACAGTTCTGACCTCTCTTCACTAAAAATCAATTATCTCATAATATACAACTCTTTTTCCTACACAATTTTTTTTATATAAAAATAGACTCAATAAGATTTAATTCTATATCTCAGGCACAACCTAATTCAATTTCTAATATTTTTGGTGATTTTTCAAAATCACATCACTGCTGCTGTCCAACTATTCCCCTGCATATAATTTTCATAATTTCTTTAAAATAACTATCAACTAGGCATTTCATAACATCCAAAACATGTTCTTAATTAACCATTTTAATGGATAATTATTACCAAGCATTTACAAGCCAATATTAAGCCATATCATAAGGTCATACACACAAAATGGCTAAGTCCCTATACATGCATAACTTAAAACGTTCGAGTCACAAAATACCAATATAATCCTTTGATAGTGTGTAACGATCTCTGACGTCTTTTCGATCCCTGAGTTGGCTTGTAATACTATAAAAAAAATAAAGAATGGGAATAAGCATAAAGCTTAGTAAGTTTACATGTAAATAGATGACAACATTCTTAATGAATTATCTTATGCTTTTCTTATCAAGATCACTTAAGCTTTTAACTCAATATACTTAAACTTGTATTCTTACCTGTACCTTTTAACATGAATTTGTCTTACCTTACCTTTTTAGCTTGAACCTGTCTTACCTTTACTTTGGTATACTCTTTGAATTTTCCCGTTGAACCACTTTGGAATACTAAGGATACGCGGGTACCTTTCCTTATGAAACTTAACCATTGCCATGTCTTGATATGGTCTTACGTGGTATCCTTGCCTTATGAACTCACCAATGCCATGCCTTGGCATGGTCTTACATGGGACCTTTGCCTTATAGTAACTTATCAATGCCATGCCTTGACATGGTCTTACATGATTTCCTTAAACCCTAATGTCATGACATTTGTATCCTACACATTCCTAAGGTTCAACCGGAACTTTCTGAGATTGCTTCTCCGTCAATTCATGCTTGAGTCTTTAAATAATAAATTTACAGAATAAAATGTAATTGCTGGAAATTAATAGTGTTAGATGTAAAATAACAGAATATTGCATTTATTTACCGCAAACTTACCTCGAAACAAATTACAATAAACTATATCGATTTAGTCCACTATCTTTTTCTTTCCCCGATCTAACTCTGGATTTCGTTCTTCTTGATCTATAATAGCAAATTTAGCTTATTTAATATTCACATTTACTAAAACAGTCCTTAACTCTAACTTTGGCAAAATTACAACTTTGACCCTAAACTTTTACATAATTACAATTTTGCCCCTAGGCTCGAAAATTAAACTTCAACCCTTATTCTTATGTTTTCTAACATGCTGAACATTTTTCCCTTCTATAGCAACTTCAAATTCTTACTATAACACATACTTATGAACAATAACAACTTTTACTAATTAGCTTGTTTTCACCGAAGATCACTTAATAAAAATCGTTCCTCTACTCATTAACATGCATAATCCACCATCAAACATCAAAATACACAAGCTTTCAACAATGGCATAATTCAAAATATTCACCAAAATCAAAAATTCAACATGGGTTTTGTAAATCTCATAGCAACGATCTCAAAAACGTAAAAATTATCAAAAACCGAACAAAGGACATACCCGAATTAAGCCTCCTAGATGCTGAAACTTAAAGCTTCAAAAATGGTGTTTTTCTTTCTGACATTCAGCTAAGAAGATGAACTTTTGCATCTTCTCTTTCTTTCCATTATGTTTTGTTATTATAAGATTATAATATTATTATAATATATTATAACATAGCCTATAATTTAAACATATAATTTCATTATGAAAAATGCATGCTGCCGTCCACTATCCCATTAAAAATGGACAATTTTCAACATAAGTCCTCCCTCATAAAAAGACACATTAATTTAACCACTCAATCAAGCTATAAGGCTACTTTTACCACTTATACGATTTAGTCCTTTTCTTTAAATTAAGCACACTAACAATAAAATTAATTCACGAAACTTTCACACATATAAATTCACATATTATAAGTATTGAAAATAATATTAAAATATTTTACTGACTCGGATTTGTGGTTTCGCAACCACTATTCCGTTTAGGCCCTATTTCGGGATGTTACACCATCGATTACTAATTTATCAGGTGGTAACGCACACAGCCCACCGATAATAGTATAGTCGATGGTATCGCACGCAGCCTATCAATTAATAATATATCAGGTGGTAATGAACACAGCCCATCGATAGTAATATAGTTGATGGTATCACACACAGCCCATCAATTAATAATATATCAGGTGGTAACGCACACAGCCCACCGATATTATACATTCACAAATACTCATCCATATACATTTTCTGTAATTCAAACGTTCATCCGTAAACATCCTCACTCACTATCATTCTTACTTAACTTTCTACGATCTTCATTCGCGTTCACACAATACATTAACAAGTCTCTCTCATACACTAAGGTGTATTGATTACACTCATCCCACTAAAGGTTCATCATACACTGAATTCATCTCAACTATTAAATAATACTATTAGGTCTCATACACATATTGTCACATTGACATCATACCCCTAATAGGGTCATACATGAATTATCATATTGTTGCCATGACCCCGACAAGGCCTTATACGAAATATCACATCGTTGCCATGTCCTTGACATGGTATTTAATATCTCTTATCGAAGCCATATTCCAATATGGTCTTGCACGGAACCTTAACTATCATCATTTCATACTATTTACGTTTCTTACCATTCTTAGGTTCAATTCTCTTATCAACTCATCGACAAGTATTTAATACATTCATTGCATAATTATACATTCCATACAACATTGGAATATTAAAATAACTCATACGTAATTACAACATTTGCACATGAACTTACCTCGATGCCGAAAAGGACCGAAAATGGACTTTTGCCCACCTTTCTCTTTTCACCCGTTCTAGGTCCGAAACTCGATTTCTTTAATCTAGAACAACAGAATTTACCAATTTAATCACTTACAAATCATAATATATCATAATCTACACTCTAGAAAAAATGACTATTTTGCCCTACACTTTGGCAAAATTATGATTTTTCCCCTAGACTCGTAAATAAATTTTTATCACATTTTCTCGTTAATCAAGCTTAGCTGAACATTTAATCCTCTTACAACTATCCACAATTCCAACTATTTCATGCCTTAATGAACAATTTACAACTTTTGCATTTTAGCCCAAATTAGGTGTTTTCATGACAATACCTTTTACAAAAGTTGTTTCTCATCATCCTATCATTAATTTTCTTCCATAAAAATTCAGCAACCAGCATAAACTCTCTCATGGCAAGTCCCTAGACTCTCAACCATGTTACAAAATAGTCCCCTGTTTAGAAAGCTTAAGCTTTGGGGACTCCAAAAGTACAATTTTTATCAAGAAAGATCATCAAAATCACTTACTTGTGAGGAGAATTGCTTGCTGAAATTTTAAGCTATCAAACCCCTCACATGGCTGTTATTTTATTCATTTGTCAACTAATATCACCAACTTTTGACCAACATTTAATGCCCTTGTCACCTATGTCACATGGCCAGCCAAATCACTTAAAACAAGGCTAAATTGCACATTATGACCTCCAATTAATGATCCATAGCTATTTGACACCTCTAGGAAATAAAATAGAACTTTCGTACTTTATGCGATTTAGTCCTTTTTCACAATTTAGCTAGAAATTGCTAAAATTAAGGCACCAATTTTTTATGCATTCTTATAAACATGTTATAGCACATAACATAAAATGAAAATAATTTTCTCTAACCTCAATTTAGTGATTTCGAGATCACTGTTCTGACTAGCCCCTGAATCGGGCTGTTACATGTGTTATCCATACTCTGAATGAGAATTTGATGGATCCTGTCAGAGAAAGAGATAGAAGGCACTCCATTCACAAAGGATATCTAGATATTCCCTTCCAATATATCAAAATCTTCCTTTTCATCTGATTCTTTGTAATCAGACTTGGAAGACTGACCTACTAACTTATCCCTCCAAGAGATTTGTTAATCCATTGACAAATCGATCATCATATCACTACGCGTATTATCTTCTTAATCTCTGAATCGAACCTTTTTTGGTATCAATTCTTCCACCAAATTAGCTTCAGAATTCTCATTATCATAGATAGAAAACATAGCAGAAGTTCTAAAATTTAATTCATAATTTTAAGCAAATATAAAGGCCATAAAATGCTTAACATCAAATACAGACAAGTTGGCGGTTTCAATCAAAATTTATATGGTTGGGTTAAAAGTTTGTAGGTTCAAAAAGAGAACAATAATTAAAAGGGGTAAAATCAATTTAATATAAAATTTTGAAAAAGTTTATCATGCTTGATTCTGAAAATAAACTTATCATGCTTGATTCTCTCATGTCTTAAAGTTTAAATCAACCAATACTCAAATATTTACATGTTAATCCAAAATAATATCAATAAAAAATCCCAAATTGATAAAAATTTATCCTAATGGAAGTATGAGAAAATTACTTAAACACAAGAAATAATTCAAGGATTTTCTAATAATTATATAAATAACCTCCTCACACTAAAGATGTACATTATACTCAATATACAAACAAATATAATCACAATATAAGCAGAA
This sequence comes from Gossypium sturtianum, assembly GCA_025698515.1. Taxonomy (NCBI): domain Eukaryota; kingdom Viridiplantae; phylum Streptophyta; class Magnoliopsida; order Malvales; family Malvaceae; genus Gossypium; species Gossypium sturtianum. The sequence continues at coordinate 152,772,880 of CM046953.1, forward strand.
TATCATAAGAGAGGGAGAAAACTAAAACTGCCTTGAATATTGGATGAAATCGCCAAAATGGAGAAAAGTGGAATTGTAGGCAAATCTAAATGTAGTGCATGTTTTCGAGCAAACTAATAAGAAAATAAACAGACTTGTGTGGACCGTCTTTAGGCCGTGTGCGATTTAAAACTCTACCCCAGTCTTCACACGGCCACGAACGCGCCCGTGTGTCCAGGCTGTGTGATTATTTATAATCATAATATTTGTTCTGTTATGATCTGTTTAAAGCATGCCTTATTTTGTTGCATGGGTTGGGATGTTTTAAAAGGAGAATTTCTAGTAGACTATAAATTTGCAAATCTGGTGGTTCATCCACATATTATCTGGCAAATCTTATATGCAATTATGTTGTGTATTCACAACCATTTGGCAGCATATTAACCTACAACATTGGTGGTTCATACACCCATTATATGACAGCTTTGATTTGCAATTATGTTGTGCATTTACAATCATTTGGAAACATATTAACCTGTAACTTTTCGTAGTCTATCCACAACACTGTGTGTGGGGATAGACGAGTTCTAGGGAACTCTTATGGTGTGCAGCAGTGGGGTAGGATCTTATCTGTTAAACTAAATCTATTTGTATTTGTAAATTATGTGCTTGGAATTCTAAAATTTATGATATGATATGATATATGCATGTTTGTTTATACAATATTAAACTACTCTATTATTCTGATATACTGAATATGCTATGTGAATTGTGTTATGTACTGTGATTTTATATGCTAAATAGTTGCACCAATTTTCTTGTGATGGAACTCACACTAAGCTTCACAACTCACTCCCTTTTATTTTCCATCTTTTCAGATAACCTATTAGGTTAGGACGTGGGTGCGACATCTGGAGGGTCTTGACCCATTTTTAAAAATTACATAATTATTTTAGATTAACTATATGATTTATTTTACTATTCAAGGTCTGTAATATTTTATTTTGAATTGTGGCATGAGATTTAGGTTTTAGGTTTGTTTATTTTACATAACCCTTAATTTTAATATTTAGGATAACAAGTTATGATTTTTAATTAATATGCATGAACCCTAGTTTTTATCTAAAAATAAATAAATATTATTTTTTCGCTACTAAATTATAAAACGAAAGATCTAAGGAATAGCAAACCAATATTTAACTAATTTTTATACCAAATAAAACAAATGTTTTAAAAATAATTATTTTTAGAAAGTCCATTAGTTCTTTGGGTCACTTCGGTGACTAATGTAATCTCCTGAATTCAAGTATAACGTCTAGGCCGGGTTAGGGAGGTTACAATAAACTTTTTTAATATGTATTTGGTTTAATAGTAACAGTAGGCATGCTGAACATGCAATTAGTAATACAATGGTAAGAATAACAATGACAGTTCTTAAAAAATATAGTGACAATAGACATGAAACATTCACATAACACCTCGTAATAGTCGCAATTCAATCATCAACTCATGGATTCTAGCATGTTAATAATTTCAAAAACTCAATCGAGTGTATAAAATCTTTAACAAGTTCGGGGATTATACAGGGATTAAACTAGAAAAATTCACAAAACTCTAGGAAAAATTGTAAAGTAGTGGTCACACGATCGTATGGCCAGGCCGTGTAATAGACTGTAGCCGCGTGGAAATTACAACCTACAAGGGAGACATGATCATGTGCAATTCGTGTGGAGGGTTATTGGCATGTGTTTAAAAACTACACTAGGGTTTCCAGGGCACATGGGCGTGTGAAGGATCGTGTGGTCTACTCATGTGATCCACACACCCGTGTGGCAGACTATGTGACCGTATTCCTAGGCACTGTTTGCCCTGATTCACTTGTAAAAGAACACAAACCTTTTTTCGGGGGTTCGATTGATGTTTTACATGCTTGGTTCTGGTCTGATTAACCAAAATCAGGTCCTTCAAACAACATTTATACACGAATTAATGGTTGGTTTCAAGACTAATCAAGATCTTTTGAAAGATTTGGCAATAATAATAAAAGATCGTTTAATCGGCAAAAGATTCACGTGGAATTGAAATATTACGGTAATACGAGGTCTAATTAAGGGGAACAAGATATACTTACCGTTTCTTAGCTAAATTAATGGTGCAACTAACGTTAAATACAAAGTGATAGAAAAATGTTAAAATGGTGAATGGTTTAATTTGATAAAGCAAAATAGTTTTCAAATTTTAGATGGAAAATATGATTTAAAGGAAAAAGGTAGAAAAGAAAAAAAAAGAGAAGAAATATAAAGAGAGGATGGGAATAAATTTCACTAAAAATTGAAAAGAAGCAAACCTAATTCTAATAGGAATTGAATAGTTAAATTGTAAGAAATATAAAAAGAGGATGGGAAAGAATTTGACTAAAAAATGAAAAGAAGAAAACCTAATTCTAATAGGAATTGAATAGTTAAATAGTTAGGGTTTGAAACCCTAGGGGCGATAAGGTAAATAAGCAAAAATTTTGGGTCGAAACTAGAAAAACTTAAAGGGGGAAGAGTGAGGCTCGAACATAGGTCACTTAGGTGAAGAGTCTAATGCTTAGTCATTTGGGTTGTTGCCTACTTCTTGTTAAGTTTTTACCCCTAATAGTATTTATTCTAATGTGGTCTTTATCCTGGTTTGCTGAGATTAAAAAGAAATGAAATGGGAGAAGTGTGGCCTTAACCTAAGACCTCTAAGGAGTCTACCAGCTACTTAACCATCAAGCTTAAGGCTTATATTTTTATTACTTATTTCAATTAACCCCCTATATTTTGGGGCGTACCAATTCTCCCCTCCTTAAAGAAATTTCATCCTCGAAATTTCCCTACTGACACATCAATTGCTTAATTAAAAAATTCGGTATTCATCTTTTCAAAACAACTATCATGTTTTCACTTTGCAACTCTAATTCTTATACAGCTCCATACAATCTTTTTCTTAATTTTGATGGCCTTGCTATGATAATATCAGTAGTGGTTTTCTATACTCCATCTATTTTATCAAACATATTATGAGAAACTTATAAATCCTTTAAAAAAATTACCACCAACAATAGACATCTTCCTTTAACAAAGACATAATACGCTTCAACTCTTACTTCGCAGTACAGTCTAGATCCTCCAAAACCCTTTCCTTCAACTTTTGAACATGCAATCAGTAATATAGTGGTAAGAATAACAATGATAGTTCATTAGAAATGTAGTGACAGTAGGCATGTAACATTCACATAACATCATCATAATAGTCGCAATTCAATCATAACCTCATAGATTCTAGCTTGTTAATAATTTCAAAGACTAAGTAGAGTGTATAGAATCTCTAAAAATTGTTCGAGGATTATACAAGGGTTAAATTGGAAAATTCACAAAATCCTGGGAAAGACTATAAAAAAGAGGACACACAACCGTGTGGCAAAGTCATGTGGAATGCTATAGGCCGTGTGGAAGGGTTACACAGCCATGTGACCAGATCATGTAATAAACTGTGGTCGTGTGGAAATTGCAAAATCAACCTATAGGGGAGACACTAGGGTTTTTGTAACAGTTTGAATTTGACCCTAATCGGAACTGTAACACCCCAAACCCGGCCCAAACATTACGACCGAATTTGGTTTGCTACCGAGAAAACATTTTGAAATCTTTTTAAAACCGATTTAAGTTTTGTCGAAAACCTTGCATTTTCTAGTCCCAAAAAAAAACATACTTAGTGTTGTTTTGAAATATTTATTAAGTCGGGTTGTTTATAGATTGCAAATGTGCCCGATGGCATTTTTAAAACATTTTACGCTTGGTTGGGAAAAACATGTGATTTCATTTTTAACATAATTGAATAGTTTAAACAAATATTCAAAGCATGTAACAATAATAAAATAATTCTAGGAGGCCTTATTACAACTTAACAAAAATAAACCAACATTAAAATTTAATAAAATAAAATCCAAGTTCATCTAATTAAAATTTCCACTGCATGGCCACCTCGAGTCCATCCAGCTCCATCTCCGCGATCTACCCATCTGCAAAATGTTAAGGGAAGGGGTGAGTCACCAAGACTCTGTGTGTAAATCCCCCACCCGGAAAATACATCTCATACACAATTCATTAATAAACATGCTCATGCAACCCAACTAGCCATCCATACTCCTTTTCTACCCCGTGCGGTCAAAACCACTGATGACTTTAAAGTCACAATTTAGATGATGAGGCCAACCCATCGTGTGGTCAAAACCACTGATGACCATAGGTCACAATATATCAAATGTGGTCAAAACCACTGGTGGTACCAAACCACTGGGACTTAGTCGTAAATAATTAATCGTTGTGGTCAAAACCACTGATGACCATAGGTCACAATAATCTGATGGGGCCAACCCAACTTGTGGTCAAAACCACTGACGACGGTCCATAATTCATCCCCCTCCTCTCATCAATCCCACCATCACATGCTTTTATAACAATTTTCATAAATCATACTGTAGCATTTAATCATCATGTGATGGCATGCAAATCATATATCAAAAATCACAAGTTAGGGAACTTACCCTAATCCATGTTTAAGCCCACAAGCATATCATAGATCACTACCAAAATTTATACTCAAGACAATAATATAGCAAGTTTATTAATAAAGTGTGTAAAGAGTTTACACACTTGTTTCTACCAGAAATTCCTAGATCCCAAGATCCGATCTACGTCGCTAGATCTCTTGTCCTTACAAATGATTTGGTTTCCTACCAAATCCTTTGAGAGCCAAACGATAGTTCACCTACGACAATCGGCCACACCTTAAGACACAAAATAGTTAACCTCCAAGCCTTCTGGCTTAACGAATACCTAAAGGAAAAGATTACTAAATCAAGTCCTTACCACCACTTACCTTCCTCTTAAACCGATTGGGGAAGAAGAGAGCACCCTTTTCTTTGATGTTCGCCAAAACCACAAAGCAAATAGGGAGGAGTAGATTCTAAAGAGATGCTGGAATTTTAAATAATTTTGGGCAATTTGTCTAAGGGAATTTCAGGCAAAGAAGATGGTAGGGTTCTGGCTAATGGAGGAAGAAAAGAAAAAGAAAATATGTAGGGGAAATCAATGGTGATTTTTGGCTAAGTAAAAGAGGAAGATGCTGGAAAAATTTTTGAAGGATTTCCTAGGGAAATTCAAGAAGAGCAGAGGAAAAAGAAGAAGAAATAGTTGCTGGAATTTTGGGCACTTCTTGCTGTACAAAAATCGATTTTGAACACCACCCAAGGAGTCCCAATGCTGGCCAATTCCTCCCTTTTAGGTGATAAATTCCAGCTTTTATTTATCACAAAACAAAGCAGAATTATCCTACATTTAATCCCTTATTCACCTTCAACAATTAATAACAATTAAACTACTAATAATCCCCCTCTTCCAGCAGAATTTTTGCAAAAATAAAACCTTATCTTTATCAATTTAAAGAGTCCACATTCATGCAAATTCTTTCTCTCCTTCACGCCAGCAGCAAAGAGGAAAAATAAAAATCCAAATGCTGCTTCTTGGACTCGAACCAGCGACCCCAAGCAGCAGCAGCAGCAACCACCTTTAAGCGCCCCAAACCAACTCTTCCTTTTGGACTTTCATGTTAAATATTCTCACCATTTATTTATAAGGCCATCCTAGGCCGATCCCTCTTTAATGCAAAAGAAAATAAAACTCCCAGAACGCATACTGGGTAGCTCGAACCCAAGCTCCCTGCTCAACGCCACCTCCAGACTCCTAGTGGCGCTCCAAGCCGCTCCACCACCCTGACTTTCATGCCATAAACCTCACCATTTAACTTTTAAGGCCCTCCTTCTTGGCCCCCTTTTCCTTAACGCCAGAAGCCCAAAAATAAAACTCCTCCCCCTTGTAACTCCCAAGATTCGAACCTAAGACCTCCCTTTGACGCCACCTCCAAGGCACCTAAGTGGCGCATGAAGACCACTTAGCCATGCTGTTCTTTGTGTCACGTTTCGCCTAAAATTTTATTTAACCCCTATCCCCTAGCTTCCTTCCTTTTAACCCTTAAAAAGAAATTTTTGACACTAAGTCAGGCCTAGCTCGGGTTTAAATCTAGACCTTAGAACATGCGAAATAAATCATAGTATTTATTTCTTCAAGCAGACACACACATGGAAACAAATAATTAAATTACACACAACCCCTAATTTAGGATGTTACAATTCTACCCCCTTAAAATAATTTCGTCCTCGAAATTACTTACTATCATCCAATCGTGCATCCTTAACTCATCACACTACGCTACTGCTGCGCACTCTGATCTTAAAGAACTATCATACTCCCTAGAAACATTCCCCACGTTCATAATCCAAGCTCCATACATTTTACTAGCAACATAAGAATGAACTAACGTAACCACAACCAAGACAATTGAGGGTATTTCGGAAATAAGAAATTACCCGTTGTCATGTCTGGCACATCTTCCTCCTCGTGACGGCCAATTGCATAAACCAACCTTGGTTGCCTCACCTCTGCACCTTCAGCACCTCGGCCACGCCCGTTACCATTATCATTACCTCTAGTCGCACTCTCCACCCTCTCGTGGTGGTCTTTCATTTCTAACCTGAGCACGGTTCTGACCCTCTGGTTGATTTTTAGCTAACTTCTGAGGACAATCCCTTACACGGTGATCGAACGATCCACAGTCAAAACATCCACGATTACCATTCCAACACTCCCCCTTGTGAGGCTTGCCGCACCGAGCACACTGTGGCGGCCATTGAGTATTAGTAGCAGCAGCAGGCCTAGCAGCTTGATCTGACCCATCAAACCTGGTCCTCTTCTGTTCATTACCCGAGAACCTTAAAGGTTCCGAGCTCCTCTTATTCCAATTCTGTTCTTAGTTCCGCTTAACGGACTGTCTTACTCCCTCAGCAACTTTTGATTTCTCTACTAGAACAGTGAACTCCCGTTCCTGTTATGGAGCTATCATCATTCTCAGCTCATCTCTCAGCCCATCTTCAAACCTAACACCGCGTTCATGCTCGGTACCCACAATACCACGACATTACCTACTCAACCGAAGGAATTCGGCTTCATACTCCGCCACTGTCTTATTGCCCTGAACCAGGTTCAAGAAAGCCTTTCGCTGTGCGTCTACATAGCTAGTTCCAATATACTTCTTTTGGTAGGCTTCCCTGAAGAATTCCCAAGTAAGGTTCTCTGCCACCGTTCCGTCCCTTACGGTGAGCCACCACTGGTAAGACTCATCCCGAAGCAAGGAGATGATACCCTTCAACTTCTCCTCAGCGGTGAAATCGAAATCACCCATAATCCTTTCAGTGGATTCCAACCAATACTCCGCCGACCGGCGCCACTCCTAAAACTCCCTAAATATACTGCTCCGTTAGCCTGCAGTCGTTCAAACCACAGATTTACGGGCTCCTACACCCGCGCGACCTCGAAGAACTTGTTCCAATACCCGTCTGACCTGAGATACGACATCATTACCACCCGCCTATTCTTGAAATTCGGTTCACGCTGCCGGCAGATCCGACATCTCATTTCCGCACTGACTGCACCTTGTCGGCTTCGACAAGGTCATCCTACCCCTACCACGGCTACGCGGCGGATGTCCACGACCTCTAGAACTCATTCTAACGATTGCGTTTATCTGTTTAAGAATTTTATGCATTAGTAATTGTTCCACTTAATTATTCGCGACGAAATTTTATGAAAAATTTAATAGGGATTCTTTCGATCAAACAAAGTTTTAAGTTCGCTATCCTAGTTCACACAGAGAGGAACATCCATTCCCTAATACCTTCCATACTTACTTATTCACTCCTCGGGCATTTCTGTCCTGTTTCTATCCCAAGGGTATTTTCGTCATTTTCCTACAAGGGTATTTTCGTAATAAACCAGAGAAATTTTAAAACTTTCATAAATCAGGTCACTTTGAAATTTTCCAAAACTAGAGGGTATTTCTGAAAATTTGTCAAATTAAAGACATGGCAACATTTTGGAAACCAGGGGTATTTTGGTAATTTTGTCAATCAGGGGTAATTTCGTAAATTCAATAAATTAGGGGTATTTTTAACAATCGTAAAACTGTGAGGGTTCTTTTTGAGAGTTTCCCTTTTTAACACGATGAGGTTGCAAAAATTTTAGAAATCAGGGTCATTTTGGTAATTTTGCGAGTTGAGGGCATTTTCGTAATTTTTCCAAAACCAAAGTATTTTTGATAACTTGCAAAGTAGGGTTTTTGAATATTTATAAAATAATGATATTTTGGCAAAACCATTGAGTAGTGGGTATTTTATGAACCGAGGGCATTTTAGTAATTTTACCCCTAAGGGCATTTTAGTAATTTTCCACAAATCAAATTTTTCGGAAAAAGTTGTGAAGAGGGTTGTTCTCAAATTTGAAAGAGTGATTTTAAAAGTTTTGAAAAACTAAGGTTTTGTTGTTTTCTTCTTTTTCAAAAAAAACATGGCTAGTTCCCTTTCGGGTTTTAGTCATTATGTTTAGCCTATGACCGAGCCCTCTTGGTCAGGGTGAACCAAAGCTACGCACTAGGTAGGAATCCCACGAAGAGGAGGTGAGTCACGAGGACTGCTTAAGTACCAAGCTCTTCCGGATCCAATCCTAGACATGCGCACCAGGGTTACCACACCCTAACTCGGCGACTTGATCGTAGGTTTGTTTAATTAGGCTTGTAAAGTCTTATGTATTTTTGTTGGGGTATACTAGTCTTAAATTTTAAACACCTATCATACTATCTACGTTCCATACCTACCCTTCTATAAATAATTAATTCACACAGAAGTTTAGAAGTACTTACCTGGGCGGATTGGTGCCGGAGACTCGCTGCCATGCTGTCTAAAACCAAAACCATTTTTCAAAAGGCCTACCAAAACATTTTGGGTCTTGGACCCCCACAGCCGAGCTTTGAACTGGGCTCTGATACCAATTTTGTAACACCCCAAACCCGGCCCAAACATTACGACCGAATTTGGTTTGCTACCGAGAAAACATTTTGAAATCTTTTTAAAACCGATTTAAGTTTTGTCGAAAACCTTGCATTTTCTAGTCCCAAAAAAAACATACTTAGTGTTGTTTTGAAATATTTATTAAGTCGGGTTGTTTATAGATTGCAAATGTGCCCGATGGCATTTTTAAAACATTTTACGCTTGGTTGGGAAAAACATGTGATTTCATTTTTAACATAATTGAATAGTTTAAACAAATATTCAAAGCATGTAACAATAATAAAATAATTCTAGGAGGCCTTATTACAACTTAACAAAAATAAACCAACATTAAAATTTAATAAAATAAAATCCAAGTTCATCTAATTAAAATTTCCACTGCATGGCCACCTCGAGTCCATCCAGCTCCATCTCCGATCTACCCATCTCGCAAAATGTTAAGGGAAGGGGTGAGTCACCAAGACTCGTGTGTAAATCCCCACCCGGAAAATACATCTCATACACAATTCATTAATAAACATGCTCATGCAACCCAACTAGCCATCCATACTCCTTTTCTACCCCGTGTGGTCAAAACCACTGATGACTTTAAAGTCACAATTTAGATGATGGGGCCAACCCATCGTGTGGTCAAAACCACTGATGACCATAGGTCACAATATATCAAATGTGGTCAAAACCACTGGTGGTACCAAACCACTGGGACTTAGTCGTAAATAATTAATCGTTGTGGTCAAAACCACTGATGACCATAGGTCACAATAATCTGATGGGGCCAACCCATCTTGTGGTCAAAACCACCGACGATACCCATAATTCATCCCCCTCTCATCAATCCCACCATCACATGCTTTTACAACAATTTTCATAAATCATACTGTAGCATTTAATCATCATGTGATGGCATGCAAATCATATATCAAAAATCACAAGTTAGGGAACTTACCCGGAATCCATGTTTAAGCCCACAAGCATATCATAGATCACTACCAAAATTTATACTCAAGACAATAATATAGCAAGTTTATTAATAAAGTGTGTAAAGAGTTTACACACATGTTTCTACCGGAATTCCTAGATCCCGAAGATCCGATCTACGTCGCTAGATCTCTTGTCCTTACAAATGATTTGGTTTCCTACCAAATCCCGAGCCAAACGATGGTTCACCTACGACAATCAGCCACACCTTAAGACACAAAATAGTTAACCTCCAAGCCTTCGGCTTAACGAATACCTAAAGGAAAAAGATTACTAAATCAAGTCCTTACCACCACTTACCTTCCTCTTAAACCGATTGGGGAAGAAGAGAGCACCCTTTTCTTTGATGTTCGGCCAAAACCACAAAGCAAATAGGGAGGATTAGATTCGCTAAAAGAGATGCTGGAATTTTGAATAATTTTGGGCAATTTGTCTAAGGGAATTTCACAACAAGATGGTAGGGGTTCGGCTAATGGAGGAAGAAAAGAAAAGAAAATATGTAGGGAAATCAATGGTGATTTTTGGCTAAGTAAAAGAGGAAGATGTTGGAAAAATTTTGAAGGATTTCCTAGGGAAATTCAGCAAAGAAGAGAGAAAAAGAAGAAGAAATAGTTGCTGGAATTTTGGGCACTTCTTGTTTGTACAAAAATCTATTTTGAACAAATTTTCAAGGAGTCCCAATCTGGCCAATTCCTCCTTTTTAGGTGATAAATTCCAGCTTTTATTTATCACAAAACAAAGCAGAATTATCCTACATTTAATCCCTTATTCACCTTCAACAATTAATAACAATTAAACTACTAATAATCCCCTTCCAGTGAGAATTTTGCAAAAATAAAACCTTATCTTTATCAATTTAAAGAGTCCACATTCATGCCAATTCTTTCTCTCCTTCACGCCAAAGAAGGAAAGAGGAAAAATAAAATCTTTGTCGCTTCTTGGACTCGAACCAAATGACTCCCAAAAGCAGCAGTGCAGCACCACCTTTAAGCACCCCAAACCAACTCTTCCCTTTGGACTTTCATGTTAAATATTCTCACCATTTATTTATAAGGCCATCCTAGGCCGATCCCTCTTTAATGCAAAAGAAAATAAAACTCCCAGAACGTATACTGGGTAGCTCGAACCCAAGCTCCCTGCTCAACACCACCTCCAGACTCCTAGTGGCGCTCCAAGCCGCTCCACCACCCTGACTTTCATGCCATAAACCTCACCATTTAACTTTTAAGGCCCTCCTTCTTGGCCCCCTTTTCCTTAACGCCAGAAGCCCAAAAATAAAACTCCTCCCCCTTGTAACTCCCAAGATTCGAACCTAAGACCTCCCTTTGATGCCACCTCTAAGGCACCTAAGTGGCGCATGAAGGCCACTTAGCCATGCTGTTCTTTGTGTCACGTTTCGCCTAAAATTTTATTTAACCCCTATCCCTTAGCTTCCTTCCTTTTAACCCTTAAAAAGAAATTTTTGACACTAAGTCAGGCCTAGCTCGGGTTTAAATCTAGACCTTAGAACATGCGAAATAAATCATAGTATTTATTTCTTCAAGCACACACACATGGAAACAGATAATTAAATTACACACAACCCCTAATTTAGGATGTTACAGGAACGGTGGTTTCGGGACCACGAATCTAAGTCTGAAAGATATTTAAATATTATATTCTGTGCTTATTATGCGTGAATTAATGTGTGTGAAAATTTCGTAGAAAAATTTTATTGTTTGTGTGTTCAATTTGACAAAAGAACTTAATCGCGTAAAGAGTAAAAGTTGCATACTATAGTGAAAAGTGATAGTGTAACACCCCCAAACCCGGCCCATTCGTTACGACCGAATCTGGTTATGTCACTGGGAAAAGACGGTTGAAGATCTTTCTAACTTAGAATAAAACATTGTAGTTTGTTAAATTTTAGAAAACATATCCATTTAAGCTTATGAGTAAAACTTTGCTATTAAAAACCTATTCTTTTTTTTTTAAATCTTTAGTATATATATACTAATTTGAATAAATAGGTTGCAAACCATAAATCATTTTCCCATAGCAATTTAATTTAAATAAACCATAGTTAAAGTAATACCAAAAACATAAAATGGATTTTATTACAACCCAACAATTCAAATAAAGTACTTGCATCAAAATTAAGCATGAAATAATTAAACATCATCTTCGACATAGGCCACCTTGTCCTCTCCGATCCCGGTCCAGCTTTATGCACTACCTGAAATGGTTAAAGGAAAAAGGTGAGTCACCAAGACTCAGTGTGCAACCCTTTTTCCCGGATTAGCAAAATATCATACACAATCATATACATTATCAACATGCGTCCAAATAATATGCACCCAATCCTAACCATCCATACACCTTTTCTACCCCGTGTGGTACCAAACCACTGGTGGTGCCAAACCACTGGTGACGTATAGTCACAGATGTGATGCCAAATCACTGGAGGTGCCAAACCTCTGGTGTCCGAAGACACGATATCCGTCAATGTGGTGCCAAACCACTGGTGTCCCAAAGACACAAAGTTGTGTTACCAAAACACTGGTGACCGAAGTCACAAATCAATTGATGGGGCCAACCCATCGTGTGATACCAAATCACTGGCGTCAATCCCTCAATACCGCCTTGTGGGGCCAACCCACCGTGGTGCGAAACCACGGGGACGAGACGAGGTGCCAAACCTCCGAGGTGTCAAACCTCCGTGACCCAAAGTCACAAAGTTGTGTTACCAAAACACTGGTGCTCGTCAGCACAAAATATCACTGCCCCCTCCACTCGTACAACCCATATCAACTACTAATATGCATTTTATCGAAAAATATGCCAACATGCTTGTCAAGCAACATACAAATTGTTTAACACAATCCAGTACCATAGTACACATAATGATATACCATGCTTACCAAAAGCATCAAATCGTGGACTTACCTTACCCTTGCCTTATACCATAATGGTATTTCATCCACCTTACCATGGATCCACACACAATTCATATATTTATAACAACAGAGATGTGTATATATGTCCATACAATATAATAAGCACATAAATTACTAGAAGAGTGTGTGTATGCACACACCATATAGTAAGCATATTTATTAAAAGAAAAGTGTGTGTGCACACACCAAAGCCTTAATCGAAGAACCAAGCTAAGACCCTTGATCCTCTTGCTCCTAAAACAATCGGCCAACCATGCATTAGCACTCAAACCAATCGGCTAAAACCATTTTAAACCAAAAGGGTTATCGATTAACCCTTACCATCACTTACCCAACGATCGACCAAAGAACCGGGGCTACACTTAACTGCTTCGAATCCTGGATGTCCTATGCCAAAACAATTCCAAACAATGATCAATACACCACCAAACAAACACCAAACCAACACTTACCCCTTGTAAATACTGACAGAGAGCAGAGACCTAACCATAAAGCATTCAGCCTTACCTATATACCTTCTCCAAGGCTTGAAACCAAAAGCCAAAAGCAAACCTCACCTCCCTTAACAATCGGCCAGGAACCACACAAAAAGGAAAGGGAAGATTCGGCCAACACTTGGACAAGAAGAAAAAGAATTTGGCTTTCGGTGTTTAACACCTTTGTGTGTGGCTTGGATGGAAAAGAGAAAAAGAGGATGTGAATGATTAAAGTTTCGGCTAGAAGGTATTGAGAAAGAAAAATGAGAGCTTAAGAAGACAAAATGATGTAGTTTCGGCTCAATAGAAATGGGGAAAGTGAGTGAAGAATTCGGTTCTTAGAAGAAGAAGAAATGAAGAAAATGTTTCAGGAAATAACTTTCGGCTATCAAGGTGTTAATAGGAAAAATAAAGCAAGAAAGATGGAAGGGCATTCGGCTATCAACAATATTGAAAGAACACAAAACAAAATCGGCAAGCTTTTGGAAGGTTTAGTCTTTCAGTTTCAAGAAGAAAAGAGTGAAGGAATTCTCTTTGACAATTCGGCTTTGGTACCCTCAACTAAGGCTGGCCGAAAATCACCCACAAATGCCTTAAGAAAAACGGCATTCTTCCTCCCCAATACTTCCAAAAATCGGCCATACCCCCCTCTCTTGAAGACTCCCACAACCGGCCACTTCCTAGAACCACTACAAGCCACAAATTTGAATTAACAACTCCCTTATTTTACTCTATTTTATCCCTTCAACACCCCCCCAAATTAACTAAAAATAATCCCATACTTATACTCAAATAATAAAAAAAAAAACCCACCAAACACCGAATTCAAAAGAAAATAAACACTAATCTAATCTTATCCTTTTAAAGCTCCTTGTGCCGTCCCCACCTTCAATTTGCTGCCCAAAAAGAATAAAAAATAATTAAAACTCCAAATGCCACTCTCCAGGTTCGAACCTGGGACCAAACTGCTGCATGCCTTACCCCCAACGCCCAGGCCACTCGGCCACTTTGATTTTTATGCCAACAACCCCCAACATTTAATTTTAACCCTTCTTACTCCAGCCCCATAGCCGCACATAAAATGAAACGCCAAAATGCTGCTTCCGTCGCTCGAACCAGCGCCCACACGCACCTCCAGCGCCTAAGCGCCGCACGAGCACCACTTGGACCAGCTGCTTCTTGTGTCAAAACACGCGCCCCAGCTCTTTTAAGGCTTCCAACCCTGTAGCGCCATAATCCAAAAATTAAAACCCAACTGCTGCCTTCTTGGATCGAACCTAAGACCCCCAAGGCGCTACCCCCAGCCCCTAAAGCAGCGCTTGAAGCCACTTTGCCAAAGCCTCTCATGTGCCAAAAATTGCCAAAAATTAATCTTAAGGCCTCCCTTGGCCCAATTCCTTTTTCACACCAAAAATCCAAAATTTTTTTCAAAGCCTTCCTTTCATCCAAACATTCTTAAAACCTCCAAAACTCATCCAAGCATTCCCAAAAACCTAGTAACACTTGGATTATACCCAACATGCACAGCCCCCTAAACCAGGGTGTTACAATTCTATCCTCCTTAAAATAATTTCGTCCTCGAAATTACTTGTCTAAACTAACAGTCCAATTCCTCCCACTACCCTATAGCTGCGCACTCTGATCTTAAAGAGCTAACATCTTACTAGGCACAGTATCTACCATACTCAAGGTTCCACATACTGACATCCGGCCTCTACCACGCCCACGAGTATTGCGACCATGCCCCCTAAAACTCATA
Source organism: Gossypium sturtianum (assembly GCA_025698515.1). NCBI lineage: Eukaryota > Viridiplantae > Streptophyta > Magnoliopsida > Malvales > Malvaceae > Gossypium > Gossypium sturtianum. The sequence continues at coordinate 152,787,994 of CM046953.1, forward strand.
TCTAGCGTCTCGATTTAGTCTGATTAAAAATTTTATGCATTTGAAATTGGGTTCCACTGTTTAACCACGGGCAAATTTTATGCAAAGAAGTTTCCGAGAGAAGTTCTTTCGAGCAATCAAGTTTCATACCCTACCCAGGGGTAATTTCGTCATTTTTCCTAAAAGAGTATGTCGGCCGTAACTCGGGGTAAATTTTGAAAATAGTTTTCCAACTTAAAGAAACTTCAAAACTTACAAAATCTCGGGGTCATCTTGAAAATTTCGTTTTTCCAACAAAGTATGTTGCAAAAATTTCAGAAAGCAGGGCTATTTTTGTAATTTTGGAAATCAGGGGCATTTTCGTAAATTCTCCAAATCAGAATATCACAACATTTCACAAAATATATATATATTTTATATATATATATATAGTAAAACAGGAATATTTAGTAAAAGTCGAGTGAAATCTGAAAATTTAACGACCCAAGGGCGTTTTGGTAATTTTATCATCCAGGGTAATTTTGTAAATTTCCAAAGTCAGGGCATTATTTTGAAATACAAAAAAATTTGGATACTTTTGCAAAGTGAGAGAATTTTATTAAAGTTGGGGTTATCTCAGAAATTTTGATAGTCAGGGGCATTTTAGTAATTTTTAACACAGGGGTATTTTCGTAAATTTTCCCAAATTGGAGTATCTTGATATTTTGAAAACTAAAGATTTTGGTATTTTGCAAAGTAAAAATCATTTAAACAAAAGTTGAGGGTAATACGGTAATTTTATAACACAGGGGCATTTTGTAATTTTGCCACTAGGGGCATTTTGGTAATTTTGTAAATCGAGAAAACATCTTTCAAAATCTGATTTAGAGTTTACAAACCAAAGGAGTAGAGTTGAAAATTTTAAAACAGGGGATTTTAAAAAAAATAGCAAGACTAATTCCCTTTCGGGTTTTTATAATTGGTTTAGCCTATGAACAAGTCCTCTTGGTTAAGGTGAACCGAAGCTACGCACCAGGTAGGATTCCTGCGAAGAGGAGGTGAGTTACGAGGACTGCTTAAGTACCTAGCTCTTTCGGATCCAATCCTAGACATGCGCACCAAGGTTACCACACTTTAACTCGGCGACTTATTTCACAGGTTTGTTTAATAGCCTTAAATCTTATGCATGTGTTTGAGTAGTCTAGTCCTAGGGTCCAACAGATCCTATTATTCTATTCTACGAGCCCAAATTAAGCCCAAACCAATTCATACAAACAAAACAAAACAATTTAAAAGTCTGAAGCACTTACCTGGTGGACTTCGGGTCGGAGGTACAGGTGCCATGCCAAAATAACCTGAAATCCTTTTATAAAAGCCCATTTCCTGAAAAACCCATTTTGAAAACTGTTTCGGGCCCAAAAACCCTCAAAGCAGAGGTTTTGAAACACCCCACACCCGGCCCACGAGCTTGAACCGGATCTGGTATGTTCCTTAAATAAATCGGTTTTCAATGTTCTAAATGACTTAGAGAAAATTTGTGTAATTTTAAAAAAAATTGTTTTGGGTTGGGCTTAATTTGAAACCTATTTAATAAATTCTGGAAATCCAACTTAAATAAGGTGACAAAATAATTTTTGGGTTTATTATTTTAAAAGAAATAAATTTACTTATCTTTAATCAAACATAATTTGTATCATATTTAAATAAAAATAAACAGAATAAAGAAAATCCAACTGGGCCTTATGGCCTTATTACATCATTCAAACCCAAAATAAAGTACTAAAATTTCATAAAGTCCAAATTCCAAATAATTTCTTCAAGCGATGCATGGCCACCTTTAGCTCCTGTGCCGACCCGGTCCATTACCGCTCATCACCTGAAAAATAATTCCCCACGGGAGTGAGTCAACAGACTCAATGTGTACATAGTACTAATTTCCAACAAATCGAGCATACAAGTCATATCAATATCATGTTCATACAAAATAAAGGATGATGCAACCCAAATCCAAACCTATTTGTCCATCTGCTACACACCACCCGTACACAACTTTTGTACACATCGCGGGACTACTAAGTCGACCCTCCATCCGCTACACACCATCGAAGGCGATCAGCGCAATCGACGTGCTCATCGCCCACTTATGTTGTGTCATTAGACATCAGTATTCACTAGATGTAACCGAAGTTACCACTTTTCACTTTATGTGACCGTAGTCACCACTTTACGTTGGTGAGACCGTAGTCATCACCTTCACTTTCTTCCTCCACAAATATCCCGAATGCCCCAATTATTTCATAACATATTTCACATACTAAATTTTCATTCATGTTACTAATCACATGTTCAAAATATATCACATTCACAATCCTATCAAAAGTAGGAAACGTGCACTGGTACTCCTTACCACATTTGTGGTGCTTAGCCACATTCACATACTGTTACATATTTACATATCTAATGATTGCCATGCAATTTATTGAAAGTTAGTAAGAGTACACACCTTTTTCGCTTAATAGTTTCCGTGAATTCCGTAGAGCGATCTACCGATCTAGATCTTTCACTCCTATATTCGGCCATTAATTAAAACATATAAATAAACCTATTTGGTCTTAAAACCAAATCCTACTAGAAGTAGAATTACTTACCTAGTTGCCGAATTGATTTAATCAAGTCCCAACAGTTGCTAGAATTCCTCTTCCTTGAAATCGGCTAATACTAGGTATGTAACCATGTCGCGATTCGGTTTTTGAAATAATGGAAAACACTTAAACAAATTATGCCTTGGCCGAATATCCCTTACCTTATGATGGGATTCCAAATCAAGAGGATTCCTTTATAAGCCTGTTGAAATCCTATCACTTCGTGTTAGATTAGATCTAACTTTGAAAACGTGAATCATAATCTTTAACCACATATTTATATTTATAATCCTTACCTTAGATCCTTAGATTTCCGAAAGATCCCCTTTTGATGTTGTGGATGATTACCCTCTTTCTTAGAATCCAAAAAGATTCACTTAACAAAGAGAAACGGAGAAGAAAATAGAAGAAAAAGTGAGGATTTTTGCTTAATGAAAATTCGGCAGAGAGGGGTTTTGCCTAGGAGAATTTCTGAGAGAGGAAGAGGAGCAAATGTTGATGAGTAGCCCTCCTGTCCTCCTTTTTATAGCCAAAGTTATCACCTAGGAGTCCTTTACTTGGCCACCACTCCTCTTTTGATAATATTATCTCTTTTATTTAAAAGATAAAAGCCTTTAATCCATCAATTATCTCCTCAATTATCTCATTAGAAAATAATCCTTTATTTATCTCTTATTATTCACATATTTATGTGAATAAAACTCCTTTATTTATCTCTTATTATTCATATATTTATGTGAATAAAACTCCTTTATTTATCTCTTATTATTCACATATTTATGTGAATAAAACTCCTTTATTTCTCTCTTATTATTCACATATTTATGTGAATAAAACTCCTTTATTTCTCTCATATATCCAAGTTTCCCGAATATGTTCAAGTTTCCATTTTTGGATCATTTCCAAAAATGTTTAGGTTTCCAAAAATGTCTAAGTTTCCAAAAATGTCTAAGTTTCCAAAATGTCTAAGTTTCCAAAATGTCCATTTCCATTTCCATTTTCATTTCCATCTCCATTTTCATTTCCATTTTCATTTTCATTCATTTCTAGGTTTCCAAAAGTATCAAAAATTTATTCATAAAACTTAAGACTTGTCATTTCATACAATTGATCTGAAAAATGCATAGGCCCTTCCTAGGATGTTACAGTTCTACCTCCCTTAAATAAAATTTCGTCCTCGAAATTTCCTAACTAAACAGTTGAGGGTATTGCTGCCGCATTGTCTCTTCTGGCTCCCACGAAGCTTCTTCCGATCCATGATTGCGCCATAACACCTTGACTAAAGGCACCGACTTCTTTCGTAGTGCTTTCACGTCACGTTCCAAGATCTGAATCGGCTCCTCCTCGTAGGATAGATCTGGCCTTAACTCCACTTCTTCAACAGGTACCACATGAGAGGGATCCGATCGATAGCGACGTAGCATGGACACATGAAATACGTCGTGCATTTGATGCAACTCTGGTGGCAACTCCAATTGGTATGCCACTGGCCCAACTCGCTTTAGTACTTGATAGGGCCCTATAAACCTTGGGCTTAGCTTCCCTTTGCGACCGAACCGCATAACCTTCTTCCAAGGTGAGACCTTTAGAAACACTTGGTCTCCTACTTCAAACTCAATTTCTTTCCTCTTAAGGTCTGCGTACGACTTCTGTCTATCATAAGCTTCTTTCAACCGTGCCCGAATTAATTCCACCTTCTCCTCAGTTTCCGCCACTAACTCTGGACCCAAAACGCGACGTTCTCCTAACTCGGTCCAACAAGTTGGTGTTCTACATTTCCTTCCATACAATGCTTCGTATGGTGCCATCCGAATGCTTGCCTGATAGCTGTTGTTGTAGGCGAACTCAGCTAGAGGCAAGTAATCTTCCCAACTTCCTCGGAAATCCATCACACAGCCTCTTAGCATATCTTCCAACACTTGTATAACCCGTTCAGACTGCCCGTCTGATTGTTGATGAAAAGCCGTAGTGAAGTCTAGCTTAGTGCCTAATGCTTGATGAAGTGCTTTCCAAAATCGAGACGTAAACCTTGGGTCTCTATCGGAGATGATCGACATCGGTACCCCGTGTAGCCTCACGATCTCCGCCACATATAACTTGGCTAACTTTTGAAGGGAATAGTCGATCCTCACATGGATAAAATGTGCGGACTTGGTCAAACGGTCCACTATCACCCATACCGAGTCCTTCTTAGTGGGCATAAGGGGAAGCCCACTAACTAAGTCCATGGTAATTCTTTCCCACTTCCATTGGGGAATCTCAATTGGTTGAAGCAATCCCGATAGGACTTGGTGTTCACCCTTTACTTGCGACATGTCAAACATTTCCCCACAAATTCGGTCACCTCTCGCTTCTGTGTCCGACCACCAAAATTGTTCCCTTAGATCTCTATACACTTGATGCCTCCGGGATGCATAGCATAAGGACTACCATGCGCTTCCCGAAGAATCCTTTGTCTCAACTCCTTATCCCTCGGCATACAAACCTTTTCCTTGTAGCACAAGTACTCCTTCATCATTGACGCCATAATCCTTTAATCCTCCTTGCCGTACTTGCTGTAACTTAGTACTTAAGTCATTATCCGCCAACCGTCCCTCTTTCACCTCCTTCACCAAAGTTGGCTTGACTTGTAACTCGCCAAAGAAGCTTCCGTCATCATACAAACTTAAGTGAGCGAACAAAGCCCTTAAATCCGACACAACCTTCCTACTTAGGGCGTCGGCTACCACATTCGCCTTGCCCGATGGTATTCTATCGAATACTCATAATCTTTTAATAACTCCACCCACCTTCGTTGCCTCAAGTTCAACTCCTTCGAGTCAACAAATACTTAAGGCTTTTGTGGTCCGTGTAAATTATCGACCTTTCTCCATAAAGGTAGTGCCTCCAAACTTTGAGGCGAAAACCACTACCGCGAGTTCCAAGTCATGAGTTGGGTAGTTCACCTCATGCGGCCTTAATCTGTCGAGATGCATAAGCGACTACATTTCCTTCTTGCATTAGCACACACGGCCTAACCCCGTGCGAAGCATCACAATATACTACGAAGTCCTTACCTGCCTCCGGCTGAATTAACACCGGAGCTTCTGTCAGCACCTTTTTAAGCTTTTCAAAGCTCTCCTGTTGCTTATCCGTCCACACAAACGGTACTTCCTTCCTTAGTAACTTTGTCAAAGGTGCGGCTATTGACGAGAATCCTTCCACGAACCTTCTGTAATAGCCTGCCAAGCCTAAGAAACTTCTAATTTCAGCCACCGACCTAGGTGATTTCCAATCCAACACTGCTTCGATCTTCCTAGGATCCACTCTTATTCCTTCTGCGGATACCACATGTCCTAGGAACGCCACTTCCTTGAGCCAAAATTCGCACTTGCTGAATTTGGCATAAAGCTTCTTTTCCCTTAACACTTCTAACACAACTCGGAGATGCTCATCGTGCTCCTCCTCCGTCTTGGAATACACCAAAATGTCGTCGATGAACACCACGACGAATCTATCCAAGTAGGGTTGGAAAACCCTATTCATCATATCCATGAACGCGGCCGGTGCGTTCACAACCCAAACGGCATCACCACAAATTCAAAATGACCGTACCTTGTCCTAAAAGTGGTCTTATGAATATCACCTCCTTCACTTTCGATTGATGATACCCCGACCTTTAAGTCGATCTTTGAGAACACAAATGCCCTTTTCAGTTGGTCGAACAAGTCATCTATCCTTGGCAAAGGATACTTGTTCTTGATGGTCGGTTTGTTCAATCGACGATAATCTATGCACATCCGCATAGTTCCATCCTTCTTCTTCACAAAGAGAACCAGGTGCTCCCCACGAGACACACCTGGGTCGAATGAACCCACGATCCAACAACTCTTGGATTTGAGCCTTGAGCTCCACTAACTCCTTTGGTGCCATTCGGTGGGGAGCGATTGACACAGAGTCGCTCCTGGTAGCAAATCTATTCCAAATTCCACTTCTCTATCTGCAGGGGTATTCTGCAACTCCTCCGGAAATACATCCTCAAAATCCCTCATCGTTCTAACTCCTTGACACCTTCCTCTTCTCCTCTTAACGCACTCACGAAGGCTAAGAATGCCTTACATCCTTTCTTAACCATTTTCTCGGCCTTCAATCTGCCGAAAAACTACGTTAGACAAGTAGTTCCTCCTTTCTCCGATCATCACTACTACCTCATCTTCCGGGGTTCTTAGTTCCATACGTTTAGCCGCACAATCCAACACGGCTCGATGCTCTACTAGCCAATCCATTCCAAGTATAAGCTCAAACTCTCCGAAGGGTAATTCCATTAAGTCACCCAGAAAGTTCGCTCCCCGAATCTCTAGGGGTACATTCCGAAAGATCCTATCTATCCTCACCGCTTTTGGCCTAAAGGGCTTACTACGATTATCCGCCTATCGAAAGTTCGAGTCTAGGCCTAGTGTTTCAACCACACTACATGCAACATAGGAATGAGTTGAGCCCACATCAATAAGAGCAAAATAGGGTTTGTCATGAATAAAGAACGTCACTGGGATTATAACATCCGCCGTGCGTCTCCTCTTCCCCTCCAGCGAACGCGTAAACTAAACCCGGTTGCCTTGCTTGGCGTTAGTTAGCGCACCTCGCCCGAGCTCCACGGCCTCTGCCACTACCTCTGTTGGCCGACCCACGACCTCTTTGAGGTCTTTGTCGCCTCTACCACCTGGTTAGCATTACGAGTCTGCTGGTTGGCTATCATCTAATAGCTTGGGGCAATCCTTAATCATATGGTCCTTGGACCCACACTTGAGACATCGTCCCGCCTTTTTCCAACACTCTCCCCGTGCTTCCTTCCACAATGTTCACAAGGGCGAAATTGCCACCCGTACCAGCGGCTGTTGACTTTGTGGCTGTCAACTCTAGGCCTCTTGTGGCCTTTTCCGATATTTCAAAACCTCTTTTGGGCTTATTTAATCCATAGCCCGCTTGGTGGCGTCCTTAATTCCTCACCACTTTAGCCTTTTCCACCAAGGCGAGAATTCCCGCTCCCGATGCGGTGCTATCAAAAGTCTCAAATCGTCCCTAAGTCCGTCCTCAAAACGAACACAGCGCTCATGCTCGATCGCCACTACTCCCGGGCATATCGGCTCAACCTCAAGAATTCCGCTTCATATTCGGTGTGATGACTTACTTCCTTGTACCAACCCCAAAAAAGCCTTCCTTTGCTCATCTATATACCTGGTTCCCACATACTTCTTCTGAAATGCTTCCTTAGCATATTCCCAGGTCAGATCTTCCGCCGTGGCACCGTCCCGAACGGTTAACCACCATTGATACGCTTCATCGCGTAACCGTGGCCGTCATCCCTTTCAACTTCTCCTCGGGGGTCAAGTCGAGCTCATCCATGATGCATTGCTTCCAACCAGTACTCAGCTGTACTGGGTGCCACTCCCGATACTCCTCTAAACATTTCAGCTCCATTAGCACGGAGCCGCCAGTACAGGACTTACGATTTCTGAATTGTTTCTGCACCACCACCAATTCCAAAACTCGCGGCCTGACTGCGACACGGCATCTTCCCCTCATGCGAGCCTCTGCTGCTCAACATTGACAAACAGGGTGATGGTGGTGGTGGTATCTCATTGTCAGAACCTTGTCCCGATCTAACACTCATCCTTCCTCTACCTCTTCCACGACGACCACGTCCTCTTGAGCTCATTATCGACGAGATCTGATTAAGGAATTTTATGTATTAGTATTCTTGTTTCACTTATTACCCGCGATGATATCTTATGAAGAAGAGTTTAAGAGTGGTTCTTTCGTATTCATACATGCATACTGATCTTGCATTCATTTATTCATCCATCAACAAATATGAACTTTCGTTCATTCAAAGAAACGTTGTAATTCTTGTTGTTGTTTTCGTTATTTTGCTTTTCCACTACCCAGGGCATTTTCGTAATTTTATCCTACAGAGGTATTTTCGTAAATTTTCAGAAATAAAAAGTTCCCTGGTGATTTTGACGAAAGTATTTTGGTACTTCTAAAGTTCCGGGGAAATTTTGGAAGAATTTTGAAATCCAGGGGTATTTCGGTAATTTTTGATCTCAGGGGTATTTTGATAATTTTTCCAAAAATCAGGGTAAATTTGTAAAATTTATTAAGTTAGGGATATTTTCCAAGATTGTAAAACATTGAGGGTTCCTTTGAGAGTTACACTTTTCAAAGCAATGATATTGTAAAAATTTTGGAAATCGTGTCGTTTTTGGTAATTTTGTAAGTTAGGAGCAATTTTGTAATTTTCCAAAATCAAGATAGTTTGATATTTTACAAATTAGGGTTTTTTTGAACATTTGATAAAGTAATGAAATTTTGTTAAAACTATGGGTGGTTTGGTCATTTTATAAACCAAGGGTATTTTTTTTTTTAGAAGAAAATGTTGTAAAATAGTTCTCATAAGTTTCTAAGAGTTTTAAAACTAAATTTTGGTTATACATTTTTTTTTATTTTTTTATAAAAGAAAAACGGCTAAGTCCCTTTCGGGTTTTATTCTTTGTGTTTAGCCTATGACCGAGCCCTCTTGGTCAGGGTGAACCAAAGCTACGCACTGCGCAGATTCGAATGAAGAGGAGGTGAGTCACGCGGATCGCTTAAATACCAAGCTCTCACCGACCTTTCTAGACATGCGCATGCAGGTTGCCACACCATTGAGCCTTCTGAAGTTAGGGCGAACCGGCTACGCACTGTAGGATACTGCGAAGAGGAGGTGAGTCACTAGGACTCGCTTAAATACCGTGCTCTTCCTGATCCAATCCTAGACATGCGTCATGGGGTTGCCACACCCTAGCTTAATAACTTAGTCATAGGTTTGTTAAGTTCATTAAGTCTTATGAGTTTCAAGTGTTTGAGTAGTCTAATCCTAGGGTTCAAGTTCCTATCACACTATTCTACGTTCCATGCCTTTGCTACCCTTTTACAATTCATAATTCACATAATCACACAGATGGTTAAAGGTACTTACCGGTGGATCATGGGTCGGAGACTTAGGTGCCATGCCATAAAACTCGCTTATTTCAAAGAAATTCATTTGGGCTCGAATTGAAAACGTTTTGGGCCCGAGCCCACAGTGTCGAGAGTTTTAAAATCAAGCGCTCGATACCAATCGAAACACCCCACACCCGCCCACGAGCTTGAACCGGATCTGGTATGTTCCTTAAATAAATCGGTTTTCAATGTTCTAAATGACTTAGAGAAAATTTGTGTAATTTTAAAAAAAATTGTTTTGGGTTGGGCTTAATTTGAAACCTATTTAATAAATTCTGGAAATCCAACTTAAATAAGGTGACAAAATAATTTTTGGGTTTATTATTTTAAAAGAAATAAATTTACTTATCTTTAATCAAACATAATTTGTATCATATTTAAATAAAAATAAACAGGAATAAAGAAAATCCAACTGGGCCTTATGGCCTTATTACATCATTCAAACCCAAAATAAAGTACTAAAATTTCATAAAGTCCAAATTCCAAATAATTTCTTCAAGCGATGCATGGCCACCTTTAGCTCCTGCCGACCCGGTCCATTACTGCTCATCACCTGAAAAATAATTCCCCAACGGGGTGAGTCAACAGACTCAATGTGTACATAGTACTAATTTCCAACAAATCAGGCATACAAGTCATATCAATATCATGTTCATACAAAATAAAGGATGATGCAACCCAAATCCAAACCTATTTGTCCATCCGCTACACACCACCCGCACTAACCTGCATAACCGCGGGGGACTACTAAGTCGACCCTCCATCCGCTACACACCATCGAAGCGTCATTGCAAATGACGTGCTCATCGCCCACTTATGTTGTGTCATTAGACATCAGTATTCACTAGATGTAACCGGTTACCACTTTTCACTTTATGTGACCGTAGTCACCACTTTACGTTGGTGAGACCGTAGTCATCACCTTCACTTTCTTCCTCCACAAATATCCCGAATGCCCCAATTATTTCATAACATATTTCACATACTAAATTTTCATTCATGTTACTAATCACATGTTCAAAATATATCACATTCACAATCCTATCAAAAGTAGGAAACGTACCGGGGTACTCCTTACCACATTTGTGGTGCTTAGCCACATTCACATACTGTTACATATTTACATATCTAATGATTGCCATGCAATTTATTGAAAGTTAGTAAGAGTACACACCTTTTTCGCTTAATAGTTTCCGTGAATTCCAGTAGAGCGATCTACCGATCTAGATCTTTCACTCCTATATTCGGCCATTAATTAAAACATATAAATAAACCTATTTGGTCTTAAAACCAAATCCTACTAGAAGTAGAATTACTTACCTAGTTGCCAATTGATTTAATCAAGTCCCAACAGCTTGCTAGAATTCCTCTTCCTTGAAATCGGCTAATACTAGGTATGTAACCATGTCGCTTTTCGGTTTTTGAAATAATGGAAAACACTTAAACAAATTATGCCTTGGCCGAATATCCCTTACCTTATGATGGGATTCCAAATCAAGAGGATTCCTTTATAAGCCCGTTGAAATCCTATCACTTAAGTGTTAGATTAGATCTAACTTTGAAAACGTGAATCATAATCTTTAACCACATATTTATATTTATAATCCTTACCTTAGATCCTTAGATTTCCCGAAAGATCCCCTTTTGATGTTGTGGATGATTGCCCTCTTCTTAGAATCCACAAAGATTCAGACTTAACAAAGAGAACGGAGAAGAAAATAGAAGAAAAAGAGAGGGATTTTTGCTTAATGAAAATTCGGCAGAGAGGGGTTTTGCCTAGGAGAATTTTTGCAGCAGAGGAGGAAGAGGGAGCAAATGTTGATGAGTAGCCCTCCTGTCCTCCTTTTATAGCCAAATTTATCACCTAAGAGTCCTTTACTTGGCCACCACTCCTCTTTTGATAATATTATCTCTTTTATTTAAAAGATAAAAGCCTTTAATCCATCAATTATCTCCTCAATTATCTCATTAGAAAATAATCCTTTATTTATCTCTTATTATTCACATATTTATGTGAATAAAACTCCTTTATTTATCTCTTATTATTCATATATTTATGTGAATAAAACTCCTTTATTTATCTCTTATTATTCACATATTTATGTGAATAAAACTCCTTTATTTCTCTCTTATTATTCACATATTTATGTGAATAAAACTCCTTTATTTCTCTCATATATCCAAGTTTCCCGAAATGTTCAAGTTTCCATTTTTGGATCATTTCCAAATATGTTTAAGTTTCCAAAAATGTCTAAGTTTCCAAAAATGTCTAAGTTTCCAAAAATGTCCATTTCCATTTCCATTTTCATTTCCATCTCCATTTTCATTTCCATTTTCATTTTCATTCATTTCTAGGTTTCCAAAAGTATCAAAAATTTATTCATAAAACTTAAGACTTGTCATTTCATACAATTGATCTGAAAAATGCATAGGCCCTTCCTAGGATGTTACAGGTTTGAACCGGGCTCTGATACCAAACTGTAACACCCCCAAACCCGGCCCATTCGTTACGACCGAATCTGGTTATGTCACTGGGAAAAGACGGTTGAAGATCTTTCTAACTTAGAATAAAACATTGTAGTTTGTTAAATTTTGGAAAACATATCCATTTAAGCTTATGAGTAAAACTTTGCTATTAAAAACCTATTCTTTTTTTTTAAATCTTTAGTATATATATACTAATTTGAATAAATAGGTTGCAAACCATAAATCATTTTCCCATAGCAATTTAATTTAAATAAACCATAGTTAAAGTAATACCAAAAACATAAAATGGATTTTATTACAACCCAACAATTCAAATAAAGTACTTGCATCAAAATTAAGCATGAAATAATTAAACATCATCTTCTAAGCATAGGCCACCTTGTCCTCTCCGATCCCGGTCCACTTTATGCACTACACCGAAATGGTTAAAGGAAAAAGGTGAGTCACCAAGACTCAGCAGCAACCCTTTTTCCCGGATTAGCAAAATATCATACACAATCATATACATTATCAACATGCATCCAAATAATATGCACCCAATCCTAACCATCCATACACCTTTTCTACCCCGTGTGGTACCAAACCACTGGTGGTGCCAAACCACTGGTGACGTATAGTCACAGATGTGATGCCAAATCACTGGAGGTGCCAAACCTCTGGTGTCCGAAGACACGATATCCGTCAATGTGGTGCCAAACCACCGGTGTCCCAAAGACACAAAGTTGTGTTACTAAAACACCGGTGACCGAAGTCACAAATCAATTGATGGGGCCAACCCATCGTGTGATACCAAATCACTGGCGTCAATCCCTCAATACCGCCTTATGGGGCCAACCCACTGTGGTGCGAAACCACGGGGACGAGACGCTGAGGTGCCAAACCTCTGGAGGTGCCAAACCTCTGGTGACCCAAAGTCACAAAGTTGTGTTACTAAAACACTGGTGCTCGTCACAAGACAAAATATCATCGCCCCTCTACTCGCATAAACCCATATCAACTACTAATATGCATTTTATCGAAAAATATGCCAACATGCTTGTCAAGCAACATACAAATTGTTTAACACAATCCAGTACCATAGTACACATAACAGATATACCATGCTTACCAAAAGCATCAAATCAGGGACTTACCTTACCCCTTGCCTTATACCATAATGGTATTTCATCCACCTTACCATGGATCCACACACAATTCATATATTTATAACAACAGAGATGTGTATATATGTCCATACAATATAATAAGCACATAAATTACTAGAAGAGTGTGTGTATGCACACACCATATAGTAAGCATATTTATTAAAAGAAAAGTGTGTGTGTGTACACACCTGCAAGCCTTAATCGAAGAACCAAGCTAAGACCCTTGATCCTCTTGCTCCTAAAACAATCGGCCAACCATGCATTAGCACTCAAACCAATCGGCTAAAACCATTTTAAACCAAAAGGGTTATCGATTAACCCTTACCATCACTTACCCAACGATCGACCAAAGAACCGGGGCTACACTTAACTGCTTCGAATCCTGGATGTCCTATGCCAAAACAATTCCAAACAATGATCAATACACCACCAAACAAACACCAAACCAACACTTACCCCTTGTAAATGCCGACAGAGAACAGAGACCTAACCATAAAGCATTCGGCCTTACCTATATACCTTCTCCAAGGCTTGAAACCAAAAGCCAAAAGCAAACCTCACCTCCCTTAACAATCGGCCAGGAACCACACAAAAAGGAAAGGGAAGATTCGGCCAACACTTGGACAAGAAGAAAAAGAATTTGGCTTTCGGTGTTTAACACCTTTGTGTGCGGCTTGGATGGAAAAGAGAAAAAGAGGATGTGAATGATTAAAGTTTCGGCTAGAAGGTATTGAGAAAGAAAAATGAGAGCTTAAGAAGACAAAATGATGTAGTTTCGGCTCAATAGAAATGGGGAAAGTGAGTGAAGAATCTGTTCTTAGAAGAAGAAGAAATGAAGAAAATGTTTCAGGAAATAACTTTCGGCTATCAAGGTGTTAATAGGAAAAATAAAGCAAGAAAGATGGAAGGGCATTCGGCTATCAACAATATTGAAAGAACACAAAACAAAATCGGCAAGCTTTTGGAAGGTTTAGTCTTTCAGTTTCAAGAAGAAAAGAGTGAAGGAATTCTCTTTGACAATTCGGCTTTGGTACCCTCAACTAAGGCTGGCCGAAAATCACCCACAAATGCCTTAAGAAAAATGGCATTCTTCCTCCCCAATACTTCCAAAAATCGGCCATACCCCCCTCTCATGAAGACTCCCACAACCGGCCACTTCCTAGAACCACTACAAGCCACAAATTTGAATTAACAACTCCCTTATTTTACTCTATTTTATCCCTTCAACAACCCCCCAAATTAACTAAAAATAATCCCATACTTATCTGAAATAATAAAAAAAAACAAAAGCCACCCACCAGCTGAATTCAAAAGAAAATAAACACTAATCTAATCTTATCCTTTTTAAAGCTCCCCATGTGCCGTCCCACCTTCAATTTGCTGCCCAAAAAGAATAAAAAATAATTAAAACTCCAAATGCCACTCTCCAGGTTCGAACCTGGGACCAAACTGCTGCACGCCTTACCCCCAACGCCCAGGCCACTTGGCCACTTTGATTTTTATGCCAACAACCCCCAACATTTAATTTTAACCCTTTTTACTCCAGCCCCATAGCCGCACATAAAATGAAACTCCAAAATGCTGCTTCCGTCGCTCGAACCAGCGCCCACACGCACCTCCAGCGCCTAAGCGCCGCACGAGCACCACTTGGACCAGCTGCTTCTTGTGTCAAAACATGCGCCCCAGCTCTTTTAAGGCTTCCAACCCTGTAGCGCCATAATCCAAAAATTAAAACCCAACTGCTGCCTTCTTGGATCGAACCTAAGACCCCCAAGGTGCTACCCCCAGCCCCTAAAGCAGCGCATGAAGCCACTTTGCCAAAGCCTCTCATGTGCCAAAAATTGCCAAAAATTAATCTTAAGGCCTCCCTTGGCCCAATTCCTTTTCACAAAGAAAAATCCAAAATTTTTTCAAAGCCTTCCTTTCATCCAAACATTCTTAAAACCTCCAAAACTCATCCAAGCATTCCCAAAAACCTAGTAACACTTGGATTATACCCAACATGCACAGCCCCCTAAACCAGGGTGTTACAGATAGAATGATGATGGCTTTTTAATATGAGGTATTAAAAAGTCAAATAGCCCATTTTTAAGTTAATGGGTGGCATATGACAAGATTGACCTTAATTTATATGTTGTTTCTTTTATTTTTATTAAAGGTTAAAATAGTAAAACATTAAAAATGTTATTATATGTTTAATAATTTGAAATTAAAAGCCATCATATTTGTTTTTCTTCTTCATTGCCGTATGTGAGCTAGGAAATAAGGGTTTAAAGGTTTTGAGCATTCGGTCATACATTCAAGCTAAATCGGGTATGCATTTTTAGTCGGTTTTTGATAATTTTTACGTTTCTGTGATCGTTGCTTCGTATACTATCCGACCCATGCTAAAATTTTTGAGATTAGTGTGTATATGACATTCGGCCATTGATGTGTTCATGAGGTTTTTGATGTTTGATGATTTTAAATTAAAGCTATGTTAAAGATTAGTATGTTTTGTATTAGAAATTTTAGTGAATTTGAGTATTTGAGCTAAATTGCAAAAATGAAATTTTGAGGGGACTAAAATGCAAAATAAATGAAAGAAATGGACTTGTATGGTCCTTGTGAACATTCGGCCCTAAGGTGTTGTAGTGAAATTTTGTTTATTTTGTGTTTTGTGTAAATAGGACTAAATTGTAAAAATGTGAAACCCTAGGGGTAAAATGGTAGTTTGCCCATTTATGTGTTTTGGGACTAAATTGAAATGAAATGTACTTGAATGAGATTATTTTTTATATGTTTAGATCAAGAACAAAGAAAAACGGATTTGGATGGGGGAAAGTCGAAAGTTATCGAATAGTCGGTATACGCGGTTCGTCGGTAGTCGAGGTAAGTTCTTAAGTTTAAGTACAATAAAGAGATAATTATGAAATTGTTGAATGACATTATTTGATTCATTTGAGTAGTGAAATAGATGATAGCTGAATGTTAGGGGCATATATTGGACTAAATGTGTTTTGAATGTGAAATAAAAACTAGTACATGTGATATGATAAGTGATTGTGGTTTATGTACATGAATTGGAAACGATATAAGTGTTAAGATTTTTAAGTTGATGAATTATTGATGGGTTATTCGGGCTTTTAGCCTAGCAGGCCTTGTGCCTGTGTGTTATTCGGGCTTTTAGCCTAGCAGGCCACGTGCCGGTGAAATAATTCGGGCTTATTGCCTAGCAGGCTTAATGCCGGTGATTTACTTCAGACCTTGAGTCCAGCAGGCCTAGTGCCGGTGAATGTGTTTTGAGCTCTAAGTGCATGAGAATCGAGTTACGAGCATATCAAGAAATTTCAGCTTTGAAACATGATTCGTATAAATTCAACAGAGAGGTACGTATTTTATAGTCATGTTACTCAATAAAAATGATGAACAAGTACACGAGGAAGTGAATGTTTTATACATTGATTCATTAGAGATGAATGAATATGTATATACATGTTATATCGTGTGATAGTAAATATTTGAAAGCATGAATGGATTAAGTCGATTGGATAAGCATATGATATGTACATATGTCTTTGATATACTTGATGATTGGTGTATATGAATAAGAAAGGTAAAGCTTTTGTATTAAATGCATCAATGATATTTAGTTATTTCGGCTTTATAGGTAAAAGAAGTTATGTATTATTTATGTTTGAATTCGTGATAGAAGCTATTGAATTGAATGGTTGTATGTATGTTATATATATATATATATAAGTATATGTTTTCTTAAGACATACTAAGCTAGCAAGATTACCATGTGTGTGTTTTTATCTACCTCTGTTTTATAGATCTTTGATTCAAGCTACGGGCTTGGAGGATCGTTGGTTAAGTCAACCACACTATCATCCCTTTCTGGTACTTTCAAACTAGTTTCGAATTAAAAGGCATGTATAGGCTAGCTAAATGTTTGAAAGATATTTTGTTCACATGTATCATAGCCATGCGAAAATGGCTTAACCATTCGTTTTAAGTTCGGCTCTATTTGTTCTTGGCTATGTGATTAATATGTTTGGTTTCAACAATCCGGCTATGGTCTGTTTCTTTTATTCAAGATTATGTATCATGTGTTCTATATAATTGTTTGGTTGTAATGCCAATGTTTGTGTTAAGTAAGTCATGTTTCGAGATGATGCCGAAATATGTTTCATGGTTGTATTCCTGAGATGGTTGGTTTAGGTTTATTTCAAGTAGAAAAAGGTTAAGGTTGTTTGACGTCGTAAATAATTTATTTGTTACATTTTGAGTATGGTTCAAGTGATGTAATATAGTTGATGGTTATAAGCTATTTATGATTCGGCAATGGTGCTTAAATTATGTCATTAAATGTTTATTTTATGTTAATGTTAAAATTATGGTATTGGACTTGTGGACCAAGTTAGGCTATCAAAACCTGATTAGGGAATGTGCTTTTTGTGTTTGATTGAAATGGCAAGCTGGTATGAGTAAATTGGTTTAAAAATGATAATAATGAATTTACTATTTGAATGTTTTGGTCAGTTTATTTAGGTAACTAAAAAGGTTAAGTTAATGGTATATTCGGCATGCTAAGTAAAATATTTATATACACATTTGTGATATGTTTTGCTGTGGTAGGTGTACAAATGTCATAATGATAGGTTAAATTAGCAAGCTGAATAAATAGTGAGATGATAGGTTAGATATTTATAATTTGGTTTGGTAATTAGGTGCACTAAAGTTGCATACGAATTTAAACATTAGTTGATATGAAATGAAATGATATATGTTTGCATGTTTAAAGTATGTGCTTATAAATTGTAAATAATAAATTATTTTGTACTTTGATTATTCGAATGCCATAAATGAGAAGTATACATATATGATTCGAATGGAGGAGTTTTAAAGCATGTGAATTATAACTGTTCAGAGATGTGCTTTAGTTAGTAATGCCTTGTAACCCTAATCTGGCGACGGATACGGGTTAGGGGTGTTACAGTTTTCAGGGCACATGGTTGTATGGGGGTCCATGTGGCCCACACGCTTGTGTAACAAACCTTGTGACCCTATTCTTATACATGGTTTACCCCGATTCACTTGTAAAAGAACACACACCTTGTAACAACCCTTTTTTAGTCAAATTGGAATAGTAGTTTCGAGACCTCAAATTTGAGGTTGAAATAATTATTTTATTATTATTTTAATATTTATAGCACGATATTATGATTGTGTGGAAGTTTCGTTAATAAATTTTATCGTTTGAGTGGTTAATTTGATAAAAAGGTCTAAATCGCGTAAAGTGTAAAATTTGTATTCTATTAGCTAAAGGTGTCTAATAGCTATGGAATATTAAATAGGAGGTCCTTATGTGGTAATTAACCCATTTATGAGATACTGGATGATAGTAGCTTGGTATTTGGTGTAATTAATATATGTTTTAAAGGTTAATTATGTAATTTTGTAATTAAATGATTAATTAAATTATGTAAAACAAACTATCATCTTTTATTTTCTATCTTCAATCAAAAATAAGTGAGAAATAAAGCCATGAGTGCTTGAGGTTTTGGCAAAACAAATTTACCTTGCATTGGTATGATTTTTCATCCTGTTTTTAATGATTTTTATGTTTTCAGAGTCATTGCAGCTTAATCTAGCTAGCCCAGGGACTAATTTGTAAAAATGTTAAAGGTTTAGGGTTTTGCCCTATGTGTATTTTGATGTTTAATAATAGAAAATGTATGGTTATTGTTAGATAAACAACATTTATTAAGTGAATTTTTTGACAAAATGTTCAATTAGGGATTAAATTATGAAATGTGTAAATTTTATGGTTAAATTGTGAAATAAATGAAAAATATGGACTACTAGGGACCTAATTGAAATTTGGCTAGCATGATTTGTGGTTAAATTGCATAAATTTGTGATTTTATGAAATAAGGACTAAATTGTAAAAAGGTGAAATATTAGGGGTAAATGTGTGAAGTTGCTTTAAAGTGTATTTTTGGACTAAATTGAATAGATATATTATTAAATAAGTTAATTTTGATTACATTTAGATCAAGAAAGGCAAAATACATATTTAGATCGGGGAAAGAACAAGGTTTCAGATTAATCGACTTAATTTGCCATTTTTACATTTGAGGTAAGTTCGTATGTAATAAGCTTTGTTTTAATTATATTTTCAATGCTTTGATATTGCATAAATTGTGAGTACGACTCTATGAATATGTTCGATGATAATTCGGCAAGTGCGAAGTCCCGATTGAACCTTAGAAATAGATTAAGATACGAATGACATGTCATTAGGGGTTGTATGATTTGGGTGCTGGTCCATACGTCCTACCGGTGGCGAAGTCATCCATCATGTGTTGCGGATACTCGTCAGCTTGTGTGAGCAGCACCGTGTAGCTTCATTATGATCGTCAACTTGTATGAGCAGACCTGCTGATAGCTCAAGAGTGAGCATTATATGTGATACAAGATTGAGATAGCTTCGTCTATATATATGTGGCACTTAGGGTGCGAGATTCCCGAGTATCCTATAGTATTTCGAATGGTTCAACGGGTATATATGTCAGAGATGTGGTTGACTATAAGTTTGGTACGAGATGGTACAGGTATGTACACGAGCCGTATGAGCTTTGAATCGAAGAAAACTGTGAATTTTACATCAAATCTTATGATTGAATATATGAAAGGTTTGTTAGTTAATATGAATTATATGTTGACATACTCAATTGGTTAAATTGTATATTTGTGATTAATTGAGTCGATTATTATACGAGCTTACTAAGCTTTATAGCTTACATTGTTTAATTTTCCATGTTTTATAGTGAATTCAAAGCCAACTCAGATTTGAAGACAGTCGAAGATTTCATCACACTATCCTACTATCACTTTGGTACTTTTGAACTTGAATATTTTAAGTATATGGCATGTATAGGAACTTTGGTTGTTTTGGTTATAGATTGATAATGAATTTAGTCATTTGAATTGGCTTGTAAATGTAAATGTTTTGGATTTGTACATAGCCATGAGATTTGGCTTAATTTGGTTGTTTTGGTTGTGTATATATATGTGTATATGGCTTTGGTTATGTGTTTAATGATGGTTATATTATGCTTATTAATGTTTGGTAACTATGGGTATTAAATGGTTGAGAATTGAATTTGGTATGCTTGTGAGATTAGGTTAAATGATGCAAAATTGGGAGTGTTCGTATTGATGATTTGAGATTATGAGTTTTGGTATGAAATTGAATGGCATATTGTGGTATTATTGTGATATGTATTGGTTGGCATTGGAATGGTATAATTTTTGCTTGGTTGAGAGTACATGAATACCTATATATGTCATGTTTTGATGCCAAATGGATTGTTTTAGGTATGTGCAAAGTTGGGTGGCAAATAGCCTATTTTTGTCCACACGGACAGAGACATGGGCATTTGTCTCAGCCATGTGTGACACACAGTTATGTTACACGGCCGTGTGTCCCCTGGTTTGAATTAGAAATCAAGTCAGTATGCTCCGCACAGCCTCACACACGGGCATGTGACTTGGCCGTGTGGTATAAGTCAGTATACCCTACAGGATTGGCACGGCCTAGCATACGGCCTGGCACACAGACGTGTGTGGCCACTTCTTAGGGCTCACCGGTTGGCCATACGGGCGTGTGTGTTGGCCACGTGACCTAAGTTAAAGAGTTACACGGGGTCAGACACAGGCTGGGACACGACCATGTGATCCCATTTCTAATGTCCATACGGCCTATGACACGGGCATGTCTTTAGCCATGTGAGACACACGACCGGCCACACGGGCGTGTGTTCCCTATTTTTAGAAAATTTTTCTAAGTGTTCCTAAAGTTTCCTAAGTTATCAGTTTAGTCTTGAACCACCCCGAATGCATGTTTTAGGCTTCGTAGGCTTATATTAGGGACAATATGTATGTTGTTGAATGATGATCATTTGGAATTTAAAAATGTATATGTAATTGTATAATATGTTTGGTAATGCTCCGTAACCCTATTCCGGCGTTGAATACGGGTGAGGAGTGTTACACACCTTTTGTCAAGGGTCCGATTGATGTTCCTCATGCTTGGTTTTGATTTGATTCACCTAAATCAAGTCCTTCAAACGACATTTATACACGAATTAATGGTTGATTTCAAAATTAATCAAGATCTTTCAAAAGATTTGGCAAGAATTGTAAAAGATCGTTTAGTTGATTGAAAGATTTATGTGGAATTGAAATATAATGGTAATATGAGATCTAATCAAGGGAAACATGATGTACTTATTTTTTTCTTGACAAAGCTTGTAACACCCCAAAACCCGACCTAGACGTTATGGCCGAATTCGAAAGTGTTACGAAGAAAAAGGTTATAAATCGACTTCCTTGTTATTTGCAAATCATTGTAACCGTTGTTACCTAGTAAGTCTGATTTGATTGGAAAATGTATTGATATACTTATTTATATTTAAAATCATTGTTTGTTTACGTCTTTTAATAAAATCAAATGTTTTGCAGCAGAGTTCCTTTAGAACGTTATATTTTGTCAAAACGATTTGTTTCTTTGAAATTAGTTATTTCATAAAAGTTGTCATTTTTAGCAAAACTGTTTTATCAGTCGTTAAACTAGATATCCACAATCAAAATCGAAACCAAAAAAAAAAGTCCCAAAATGTCCAGAGAGTCCCAAAATTACAAAACTCTTAAATACCAAAAATTAAGCAAATTTATAAAAATAAGGTTTTACGGAAAAGTGGAACCACTGAAGCTCCACATACTCGACGCACCTATGTCTCGAGGGTTACTTGAATGTAATGCACAAACATAGAGTAAGTTTTGACAATTCAGTATGTAACGCATATATATATATATATATATATATATATAAATGGAATTTAGGTTCAATCTCAAGGTAGAATAGATACAGATGTAAAATCTTTTCCAGAATCAGAATCATTCAAAATCATACAAATACATATATGCAAAATCCTACCCCCATCCTCTACACACCAACTCCGACCATCCAATCACACCATATGGGGTATAAAACATTTACCCAGCCATACACACCAACTCCGACCATCCAATCACACCACATGGGGTATAAAACATCCACCCAGCCATACACACCACATAGTGTCTATAAGACACTTTTCAGATTAATCGCAGTATTGTTGCCAGTATATTGGCAAAATATCGCCTTACACAGAATACTTCCTCCTCATAATACAAAACTTGCCCCATAACCAGATACAGACAAAACATCAGATAAAATGGAATAACAGATATCAGAATGTATATAGCATGCATGCTCGTAAAACAAATGCTAAACATGCTCTTACATAACAGAACAGATCATACATATCATACTACGCAATGCTCATGTAGACATAATTTTCATCAATCTAATAGGGTAGCATATTTCATGTTTTATGGCTCATGCCGCACTTATCGACCCTACGGAAGGCTCACAGTTGATCGAAATGACGTGCACGACCCTAGGGAAAATTTTGAAATTTGGGCCCACACGGCCTGTCACACAGCCGTGTGTCGCATACGGCCTACTACACGGCCATGTAGCCTCGACAGACCCCAAATTCGACTTTCTTCGTTCGTTAATTTTTGGGTTTCTTCTTACACACATGTCCATATTTCAATGCCAAATCTCCCACGAGCCATCCAGAACCTAGAATCGACCATTAATTCACCAAATCAGTCACTTAAACCATTACCAAAATCAACACCAAATCAATACAATCAACATAACATCTCAAATTAACCTTTTACCTTCAAACAAAAGTAGTAGCCTACCAACCAAATTAGGTAGCCTGAGGAATATCCAATGATTCCCGATCCTCAACTTGCCAAGACTTACATAGAATCAAATTCCCAACTCCCCCTTCTCGCCATATCCAATAAAACACAAAAAGCATAAAAAAGAAACAAAACAAAACTTTACCTTACACCAAGAACCCACCACCAATGGAATTAACGAAACAAGGGGTAAGATTTCACAATTAAGTGTTGAAAAGAAATTTTGAAATAGAAGTCAATAGACAGTGGAAGAGGAAAGAAAAATCACGTCAAAAAAATTAAAATAATGAGAAAAAATTAAAAAAAAATGAGACTTGGGAAAAAAATAGTGGAAGGATTTTAAGAGACAATTTAACATCCCACTAACCAGAATCCCAACATGATCCCACTACTAGTACACCACCAACCCACGTGGAAAAAAAAATAAATATACCCCCGCAAGTCCCAAACCCAAGACCTCACTCTCTTAATCAAAGCTCACAACCGATGAGACACATATTCATTTATGACAAAATTTTAAAAAATAAAATTAAGAAATCAGGGCGTTACAAATCTAGGGGGTGCTATTAATGTTAATCACAAACCAATAGAAAAACATTAAAATTGTGAACAGTTTAATTTGAGAAAGCAAAATAGTTTTCAAAATTTAGATGGAAAATATGATGTAGAGGAAAAGGGAATAGAAGAAATATAAAGAGAGGATGGGAAGGAATTTAACTAAAATTTGAACAAAAGCAAACTTAATTCTAATAAGAATAGAATAGTTAAATAGTTAGGGTTTAAAACTCTAAGGGCAGCAAGGTAAATAACCCAAAATTTTGGGCCGAAACAGAAAAAAAAGGGAGAAGAGTGAGGTTCAAACATTGGTCACTTTGGGGAAGGTTTTAATGCTTAACCATTTGGGCTACTGCACACCTAATTTGTTGAAATTAAAAAGAAATGAAATGGGAAATGTATGACTTGAACCTAAGAAGTTAAAAAATATTCTAACTATTTAACCATTAAGTCTAAAGATTATTTAGTGATTACATATTTCAATTAACCCCTGTATCTTGGGACGTGACAAACTTTATTTTTCTTTTCAAATTGTGTTAGAAAACCTTAGAAGTTTGATCATTCGCTACATATTCCTTGTAAACAATTTACCAATAACAAGTAAATAAATATCAATTGATTCTTTTTAACTCATTGCTTTTCAAATTAATTTACGAATTAATTATGAGAAGGAAAAAAATCTTTTGGAATCGGAAAACATTTTCTCAATGAAAATGAAGTCCTTTGCGACATTACGATGAATGAAGTTTGAAAATTCAAATTTAGAAAGTTTTTGGTTTTTTCCTTCTTTTGTGATTGTCTCATGTCTCGTAAAAAAAAAAGTCATGAATGTTATCAAAATTTCTAGCCGTATGTAGGGGTGTGCAAAATTCGGGTAAAACCGAAAAAATTTAGTTAACCGACCGAATTCGGTCAATCGGTCGGTTAACCAAATTTTTTCAGTCGAGGGACGGTTAATTATTTTGTGATTTTTCGGTTAACAGTTAATTAGGTTCGAAACCGGTCGGTTAACCGAATTTTTTCGGTTTAACGAAAAAATTAATAAATAAAATTATAATATATAAATAGGCCCACTATTCACCTAAACCCAATCCAAACTCAAATATTCAACCCAACTCAATTACCCAATTCAACCAATCATAAAAATTACAAATAATTTAATAAATAAAAATAAAATTCTAAAACTAAAACTAAAATTATGTAATCTTTTTAATTATGTAGTGATTCATTTCGGGTAATTTGGTTAATTCGGTTAGTTCAGTTAATTTTTAACTAAAAATAAAAATATATATAATTTTCGGTTAATTCAGTTAACTGACCGAATTAACCGAAAAAATTTCAGTTCGGTTAACGGTTAAAAATTTTGAAAGGTCGGTTAATTCGGTTAATATTATTTAGGGTCGGTTAATTGACTGAACATCCCTACCCGTATGTATGTCCAATCCCCCCGAAATTTGCAATTTTTCTTTTCCATTTTAATTTAGAAGCAGAAATTGTGTTGGAATTGATTATTGGCCTTTAATTTAGAAGTATTGTTTGGGTTGAATTGATATTACAATTATTTTCAATATCCACACAATAAAGTTAATTGTTGAGATTGAAAACTCCACACTTCATTTTATGTGATTCAAGTTCCATTCTTCGAAATTAGACACATATCAATCCACAATTTCCACACCTATGTATGTCCAAAATTAGAAATTTGAAAATTTAAATTTAGATTCTTGTTATCAAAATTTCCACACGTATGCATGTCCAATCCCTCTTTGACAAGTAACGAAATTTGCAATTTTTCCTTTGCCATTTTAATTTAGAAGCACAAATTGTGCTGAATTTATTATTGATATATCACTTCCATTTACAAGTATTGTTTGGGCTGAAATGATGTTATTATTAACCACACAATAGAGTTAGTTGTTGAGGTTGAAAAGTCTGGGTATAAACCCCACACTTCATTTTATGTGATTCAACTTCCATTCTTACTAATTAGACACATATCAATCCACCCTACTTTGCATGCCTCACATTACGCAGGTTGGCTTTACGCTAATTATCCTTTTTCTTTTCCTTCTTCATAGATAATTATTCTCTACTCAAGTTATACAGTTTTATTTTTTTAAAAAAAAAAACCTTAAAAATAAATGTTTTTAATAATTATTTTAAAAAAAAACCTTAAAAATAAAGATAAATCTAAACAAATGATCGTGCAGGTTCATCTTGGACATGATTTTTTAGATAGTTATAAAAAACATCATCATGAGGTGAATTCAGATTTTAAGGTATGATTCCTTTGTCAACCGTATCAACATTTAACAATAAAAATGGATAAATTTTTTAACAAAATGATTAATTTGTTTTTTATCGAACAAACAATGGTTAATTAGCTCTTTTTTTAGTAGCGGAGAAAATGCAATCCGACTCCTAATACATGACCTCTATCATACTTTTACTTAATCCTACTTATTTTTTAACTCTAGATCACTTATATAAAAAAATTAAAGAAAACCTAATCATCACTTAACAACATATATGGATAGAATGTTTAACAAAAGGGCCATTCGCAATTTTTCCCCTGTGTACAATAGTTAATTTGTCCATATATCTTTAACAAGTGAATTGCACTTGAAACTTTCAGGTCGAATCAAATGGGATTCGGGTCACACAACTCTAACAAAAGTTTTGATTTTCTTTTCTTGTCGTGCTTGGGAGAATATATGGCAAAAAAGAAGAAGAAGAATTTAGTTCCGTAGTAGAATAAAGAAAAATGTGATGTTTGAGAGAGAAACATTGTTAATAATTTAACAAATGAAAATGTTCAAATATTAAAGATTTACAAAGAAAATAAATTTGAAAATTTTCTAAGCATAATCTCGAGTCTATTTACTTACAATATATATAATTTGGATTTACATTTTTTTTTTTGTTTTTTTCTTCCAAAAAGAAGACATTTGGGATCATTTTAAGATTTATATTTTTAAGGTTTTTTAATAATTCTTTATTATTTTCTCTTTTACTAAAAAAATATAATTTTTAATTGAAAATACGGAAAACCAAAAAAAAAATTATTTTTTTATAATTAGTTATGCATGTAATTTTACTAAAAATTAATTCTTTTACTAAAGAAGAAGGACCAAACTAATAAAACTATAAACATTGAGGGCTAAACAAGTTATTTTACATTTTTTATAATTGCTATGTCAATAACTGTAATGACAAAATTGGATGGATGGATTAAGAGTTTTACATAAAAAGCTCAGGGATTCAATATCTCAAAATCAAAGTATAGAGATTAAATTTTAAAGAGTACAAAAACTTTTGACATATTTTGTTAAGTATGACTCATATTTCTGTTAAATATGAGAAATAATCTTCCAGTTAAACTTTATTTATTTGTTTTAATCAAACTCTGATTAGTCTTGATTATTTTATTATTTGACCTATAAATTTAGCCTATAAATAGGCTCTTTTACAATATTAGAAAATACACCCATTAAATATTAGAACTCACAACACATTTAGAGAATTTTGTGTTTATGTTTTGGGGGTTCTTTGTTTTCAAGTTTTTAGGATTTAGTTTTTATCTCCATCTTTTGTACTCTTTGTTCTTTTGCCATTATAGTAAAATTATCTTTGCCGTGGTTTTTTATCCTCTTTGGAGGGGTTTTCCATGTTAAATTTGTGTGTTCAATTTCTTCCACTATTTTTTACTTATTCGTTGCTTAATCGGGTCAATCCCAACAACAAGTATCAGAGCTAGTTCAATTGTCGTAGATCAGCCCGTTTAGAGATGGCAGCAACAAGGTTTGAAATTGAGAAGTTCAATGGTGTCACAAATTTCAATCTGTGGCAAGTTCAGATGATGGCAACTAGTTCAAACTGGCCTAAAAAAAGTTGTTACCAGGAAAAAACTTGAGAATCTAAATAAAACAGAATTGGAAGAGCTTGATGAAAAGGCCCTGTCTGCAATCTATTTGTGCCTCACAAATACGGTATTGCGGGAGGTATTGATGGAGAAGACCTCATCCGCCTTGTGGGAAATGTTAGAAACTCTTTATGTGACTAAGTCTCTAGCTAACCGTTTAGTGTTGAAACAACGTCTATTTACGTTTCGCATGAATGAAGGTGAGCTTCTTAGAGATCATATCAGTTAATTCATTACTCTTTTAAATGATTTAAAGAACGTTGAATTCAAATTGATGATGAAGATTAGGCTATGCTATTATTGTGCTCTTTACCCCTTTCATACAAGTCTTTTAGGGAGACCTTGATTTATGGCAGATGTAACACCCCAAACCCGGTCAACACACCACGACCGAATCTGGCATGCTACGGAATGAAAACATTTTTGAAAACACAAGTTACTAGTTAAATTTTATAAAACTCTTTTATCGTATACAGGTTTAGTAGACTTAGTAATAGGTGATGTCTTAAGATTGTCTTTTAGGTGTTTAAGAAATTTGGGAAAACACATGTTTGGAAACCCATTTGTTAATACCAAGTTTAGAAAAAAATGTTTGATTTTGACTAAAAACGGTTGTGTGAAGAGTTTATCCATATGCCTTTGAAATTGAGTGAAAGATTTAGAGTTTGTAAAATCATCCAGGTTACCTCTGATTAGGTTATGACCGCTGTTACCCGACGGTAACATTTGAAAACCCGAGGAGATATAGTTTAGAAAACCTTGCTTTTTACCGGTTAATTTTATCATATCCATAAATCCAACATGTAATTTATAAGCAGAGTAAAATCAAGTAATAATAAAACCAAAATAAACTTAGTGGCCTTATTTCAAAACCAAAACCAAATTTAAGGAAAAACCAATAAACCGAAATAATAAGTTAAAGTCGAAAACCAGAAAACAAATCTACATGGCCACCTCGAGTCCTCCTGTAACACCCCAAACCCGGCCAATACGCCATGACCGAATTTAGAATGCCACTGCGGAAAAACGTTTGTAAAACTTTTGACTTAGAGTTAAAAACATAAAAATTTGTTGTCTTTACTAAGACATTGTGTAATTAAAGTTCCAAATAAAATTGAGTTGTTTAAAATAAAACATTTTCAAATAATAATATAATTGACAATCCAACTTAAAACATAATAAAAATCCTTAAATACTTAAAGTGGCCCTTATTAC
The DNA here is from genome assembly GCA_025698515.1 of Gossypium sturtianum. Classification (NCBI taxonomy): domain Eukaryota; kingdom Viridiplantae; phylum Streptophyta; class Magnoliopsida; order Malvales; family Malvaceae; genus Gossypium; species Gossypium sturtianum. The sequence goes on from CM046953.1 coordinate 152,816,745, forward strand.
AATAAATAACCTTTCATAAATAAAATGTGTGAAACAAATAAAATATCTTCTGGATGGGCCACCTCGTATCCACTCCAACCCGGTCTAAGCATCACCTGTAAGGTTTGAGAAAAATTGGGTGAGTCACACAGACTCAGTGTGCAATTAATCCACTGAATTCCACCCACATGCTAACCACATATTAACCCATATATCAGATAACAAGATATCATATTCACTTAATAACACATTCTGGCTTGGCCCATATTTATATCACTTATTAGGTAACAGGGTAATTAACCGCATAATTCCACATATCGAGCTTAACCCATTTCCACATTGATCCACATTCATATACTGGGCTTGGCCCATTTTCACATCAATTACTCATATCAAATAAAATTATGCAAAGTGCACCCAACCCAATCCTAGGGTCCATCCGCTACACACCCCCTTATCCAGCCTACCACACACCAGGGGATTAATAAATCAACCTCTCCTTTTCACTCCAAAAGGCAATCAATGTCGTCCACGTGCAATTAAGCACAATAATCCACAACGCGACCTCAGTCAGCGCCAATCCACGATGTAGCCGTAGCTAACACCAAAACCATGATGGGACACATAGTCTCTCATCAACCTCGATATGGCACATAGCCGATATCAACCACAATGAGGCACACAGCTACTCATCAAGCCACGCGAATTAAATCACAATTAATCCACAACGTGACCTCAGTCAACGTCAATCCACGATGTAGCTCAAGGCTAACATCAAACCACGTACTCGAAGTACACCCGTACCTTCTTTCATATCATATCCCAACCCATGCACATGTAACATTCCATAATGACATAATATAATGATGCATGAGCATGTTCATCAAGCATATTATCACATATTCATAATAGTAATCATATTTGATCAGATTTGGTACTTACCGGATTATCGACATACCCTTTGAGGATATCCATATCACACTTTCCATTGCACAAGTTAGCACATATTTAACACATACAGATATAACACAAATACCCGGAAAACGGTAGGCTAACTACACACCTGCCTATTAGTGAAATCCCGAACTACTCGAATCTAACACGATCTCGAAACGTGGTTCTTCCTTCTCCCTTAAATCCGATTTGGTCTCCTACCAAATCCCGAATCACACTCTGAGTTCCCTTCCTTTAGCTACACACAAAAGAACTCCTTTTTATGGCACTATGAACATTCGGCCATGCCTAAAACCAAGACTTAATCCATTGATTTCGGCACACCCTTGAAGAAATAAATAAAACCGATTGCTAAGGAAGAAATATACTTACTACCACACGTTGCTCACCACTCCTAAAACATCCTCAAAGAATCGGCTCCAAGACCCCAAAGAGAAAAGAGAGATCACGCCAAAATGGAGGGAGTTGAATGCTTAGAGAATTCGACTATGGTGGAAAAGAGGAATGAAAAGAAAAGTAAAATGGAAAGTGAAAAGGATTTTGGCTCAAGCGTTTGAAAGAAGAAAAGAAAGAGATGAAAGAGAGGAGATAGATACTTTCGGTTTTGAGCAAAGAAATGGCAAAGAAAAAGAAAGATATGGGAGAGTATGGTTTCGGTTTCCAAGAAAAAAAAGAGAAAAGAAACAAATGCAATTTGGCTTAAAGACCAAGTGAGTAAATTGTCAATTCTACTTAGGTTATCAGGTTTGCTTCAACCAAAAACACTAGGAAGAAATTGGCAAAGCAAAAGAGAGATTTCGGCTTGACACAAAAACAAAGACTAACACCTTCAAAACTAGCCGAAAATGTCACCTAATTACAAAGAAGTTTCGGCACCCTATTTCCTCCCTACTCAAATCAAAATTCGGCAACCATACTTTTGCCAACAATTCAAAGTAATTTTGAATTTAACACACTCCTAAATTTCTCCCTATTTCCTCCTATTCACTCACAAAACTTAAGCCAACCCCCTTAGTCCATGAAACCGTCCACATTCATGGACTAATGACCATAAAAGAGTTTCCAAAACAACTCTCCCTCATCCAAGCCCCTTATCCCTCTATCCTACCATAAATCTAAAGATTCTTATCCCAAAATACAAGCTTTCCTAATCTAAAATTCAACTTACCAAAAACTTAAGGTCTAACCTATCATAAATAGAATTTGACCGTCCATTAATGCTAGGATAAAAATAATGTCTCCAAAATGATAATCATGCTACTCGAACCTCTATCCTCAAGCTACCTTTCAAGCTCCTTATCCACTATGCCACTAACTCCTCATGTGCTTTAATTAATACTTAAATTAACTTAAGTGTCAAGCTCACTTAATTCACTTCACTAAATTTAATACTAAAAATTATTCTAGCCTCACTAATAAAATCAAGCCTTCACAAGACTATGCTAAACACACATAATTCATACCCGAGCTAACACAAATAATAAAAATAATACTCAAATTTTTCCTAAATCCCAAGGCCCAAACGGCCCAATCCTACTAGGCCCAATTTCGGGATGTTACACCTCCCTGGCTCCATATCCGCGACTTATGCCTCATCTGCAAAATGTAAGGGAAGGGGTGAGTCACTAAGACTCAGTGCATAAATCCCCAACCTGATATTTCAACCACTTACACAGATCATTAGCAAAACATGCAAATCATGCACCCCATAACCTAACCATCCAATCTCCTTTAACTACCCCGTGTGGTCAAAACCACTGGTGACCGAAGTCACAAATATATATCGGTGGGGTCAAAACCACTGGTGACCGTAGCCACAAATCAAGTGATGGGGCCAACCCATCGTGTGGTCAAAACCACTGATGACAATCCCGTAATATATCATGTGGGGCCAACCCACTGTGGTACCAAACCACTAGGACGAGTCACAATATCCATATGTGGTCAAAACCACTGGTGACTGTAGTCACAAATATCAATAGTGTGGTCAAAACCACTGGGACTTAGTCACAAATCATATCAATAGTGTGGTCAAAACCACTGGTGACCGTAGTCACAAATCAACTGATGGGGCCAACCCATCTTGTGGTCAAAACCACTGGTGACAATCCAAAATGAATCATCCCCCTCCTCTCATCAATCCCATCATCATGCCCATATCATCCGTGTCATAATACCATGTATCATGCAATAAGACATAGCATAGCATTTAACATAACATGAATATACATATATCGTGAATCACATAACAGAGGACTTACCCAGTTTCCAAGCTCATGCCCGTAAGGCACATTCACTGATTCAATAGTTATAACGATAACATAATATACATATTATACTAATGAAGTGTGTAAGCATTTTACACACCTGACTATACGTAGATCTAGCAAAAATCTCGAAACTACTCGAATCTAGCGAAATCCCGAAGCATTGTTTCCCCTCCTACAATCAGCCAACATTAGTTAGTAATCCGAAAGCCCATTCGGCTCTATTAGAAATCCCAAAGGATATGTCGCCCAATATGGTACTCACCTTAAGGCCGATTTGGTTTCCTACCAAATCCCGAAGCGACACAATGATTTCCCTTACAATCGGCTAAACCTTAATACACACAAATGGTTAGTCTTCGGCTTTTGAACTATTACGAAAAAGATGACGAAATGATAACACCCTTACCTAGATCGACCACCAAATCTTGAAGGCTCACTTTATTCGGCTATAGCCCTCCCTGCAATCGGTTTAATCACAACACTTAGAATCCATAGGCCACTCGGCCATAACTTAAATCCTGAAGCCACATGAGTTGGTCGCCCCTTACCTTAATGATTGATTCGGCTTCTCAACACCAATAATCGACACCCCATATTGATGCTAGAGGTTTCAGTTACCAACATGAACCAAATAAAGATGGGAGTTAACACTCAGATTTTTAGTATAAGAAAGATAGAAGAGAAGTGGGGTTTCAGCATTACCTAAATCGGTCCAGAAGAGAATAAGAGGAAGAAGAAGTCACTTACCAGGATATTCGGCCAATCCAAATGAACAAAATAGATTCGGCACTTGATATGGTAAAAAGAAAACGCAAGAGAAGAGGACTACTGAGCAAGGTATTCGGCCAGTCATTGAAAGAAGAGAAGAAGAAGAAAAATAGATTGGAAAAGAAGAGATTCGGCAAGAGGGAGAGTGGAAGAAATTTCAGCGCAAGAGGATTGAGAAGGAGAGAGGAAAGGTTGTCGAACAAAAAAGGGATTGTTGGTTTCAGTTTCGGAGAAAATAAGAAAGCAAGAGTGGCCAAGGAGGGTTAGGCAAATAGGCTAATCACAGAGAACAGAAAAGAAGGGGAAGAGAATAGCTTACCAAGTTCGGCTCTTCAAAGTGGTACAAATGGTTCGGCCAAATGCCCAAGTTGCCAAAAGAGAGAAAATCAAAATAAAGAGAAAGATAAAGAGAAGCAAGAGGATTTCGGTTTTGACATAAAACACTAAGAAAATGACCTCTCAAGCTAGCCGATTCTAGCTACTAACCAAGGCACATTAAGCCACCACCCACAAGAACCCAAAACCGATTTTCCACTCCTCTCACAATTCAAAATTCGGCCAACACTCCTAAGCTCTCCCATCCACTCATTCAAATCGGTTTGAATGAGTCAAATTCCACCTTTTTCTCCCTTCCATCCATTCAAATTTGGTTGACTCAATCCTCATCTATCCATGAGAGTCCCACCTGAACACACCTTTGTTTGCTTGTGGCGTCAAAAATAAATGAGCAGAAAGGGATTTCTGCAGCTCGAACCCAGGTCCTCCTTACTCCCTGTGGCGTCACCTTCCTTGTTTCTTAAGTGGCGCCTCCTTGCCACTTTACCAAGGCACTTCTTGTGTCTAAAACCTCAAATGAATTCTCTTAACCCCTATCTCACCTAGCTCTTTCCTCTTAAGAATTAAAATAAAAAAATTTTGGCCATGACCCAGGACTAACCCGAGGTCATGCCTAAACCCCAAAACATACCAAACAAACACAACAACCATATTATCACATGCAAACACATGCAAGATACAGAGACCCCAATTTAAGGATGTTACAGTTCTACCCCCTTAAAAATAATTTCAACCTCGAAATTACCTGATCAGAAGAGTTGAGGGTATTGCTGCCGCATCACATCCTCTGGTTCCCACGTGGCCTCCTCCTTACCATGGTTTCGTCATAATACTTTCACTAAGGGAACTGACTTCCGTCGTAGAACCTTGACATCCCGATCCAAGATCCGTACTGGTTCCTCCTCGAAAGACAAATCAGGATTCACTTCTATCTCCTCAACTGGTACAACATGTAATGGATCTGATCGATGGCGCCTAAGCATTGAAACATGAAGAACGTCGTGAATCTGACTCAATTCTGCTGGCAGCTCCAGCTGATAAGCTACCGGCCCCACTCGCTTCAACACTGCATATGGCCCGATGAACCTAGGGCTTAGCTTGCCCTTCCGACCAAACCTCAACACCTTCTTCCAAGGCGATACCTTCAGAAAGACCTTATCACCCACTGCATACTCAATATCCCTGTGTTTAAGATCAGCGTAAGACTTCCGCCTGTCCGACGCTTCCCTAAGGCGAGCCTGAATCACCTTAACCTTATCTTCTGTTTCTGCCACTAACTCTGGCCCCAACATCTGACGTTCACCCAGTTCCGTCCAACACGTCGGAGTACGACATTTACTACCATATAGCCTCTCATATGGTGCCATCTGATTACTCGCTTGATAACTATTGTTATAAGCGAACTCCGCCAAAGGTAGGTACTCCTCTCAACTACCACTGAAATCCAGAACACAGCCCCTTAGCATATCTTCCAGAATCTGGATTACCCTCTCAAACTGCCCATCAGACTGCAGATGAAAAGTCGTGCTAAAATCCAACCTGGTACCCAAAGCCTGATGCAATGCTTTCCAAAACCTCGACGTGAACCTGGGATCCCTATCTGAGATAATGGACACTGGCACCCCATGCAACCGCACTATCTCTACCACATACAACCTGGCTAATTTCTAAAGCGAATAGTCCATTCTCACCGGTAAGAAATGAGCCGACTTAGTCAAACGATCCACTATAACCCAGACTGAGTCCTTCTTGCTAGGCGTAAGGGGAAGCCCACTGACGAAATCCATTATAATCCTTTCCCACTTCCACTATGGGATCTTTACCAGCTGCAACAGCCCTGATGGCAACTGGTACTCAGCCTTAACTTGCTGGCATGTCAAACACTTACCCACAAACTCAGTTACTTCACGCTTAAGTCTCGGCCACCAGAACTGCTCTCTCAAGTCACGGTACATCTTACTGCCTCCAGGATGCATAGCGTATGGGCTGCTATGAGCTTCCTGCAGGATCTGTTGTCTCAACCCATCATCTTTAGGCATGCATACCTTTCCTTGAAACCACAGTACACCCTCATCATCTAAGCTGAAACATTTAGATTCACCATTCTGCACTTGCAACCTTCGAACACTCAAAACCTCATCTGATAGCTGTTTTTCCTTAACTTGATCAATCCAAGACGACTTTACTTGCAACTCTGCCAGAAGACTCCCATCATCATAAAGACTAAGGTGAGCAAACATCTCCCGCAAAGTCCACTACCACCTTACGGCTCAAAGCATCTGCTACTACGTTAGCCTTGCCCGGATGGTACTCAATCGAGCAATCGTAATCCTTCAACAACTCGATCCACCTTCGCTGCCTCAAGTTTAAATCCTTTTGAGTCAAAAGGTACTTCAGACTCTTATGATCCGTGTACACTATTGACTTCTCCCCATATAAATAGTGCCTCCAAATCTTCAGGGCAAAAACTACTGCAGCCAATTCCAAGTCGTGAGTCGGATAGTTACCTTCATGAGGCCTCAACTGCCTAGATGCATACGCTACCACTTTTCTGTCCTGCATCAACACACACCCCAAGCCAGTATGTGATGCATCACAATAGACTGTGAATTCCTTCCCTGCCTCAGGTTGAATCAAGACTGGAGCTTCAGTCAGAATCTTCTTCAACTTATCGAAACTCTCTTGCTGTTTCTCAGTCCACACAAACGGAACCCCTTTCCTCAATAGCTTAGTCAACGGTGCTGCAATTAAAGAAAACCCTTCCACGAACCTCCTGTAGTATCTTGCCAAACCCAGAAAACTTTGAATTTCCGCAACCGACTTAGGTGGTTTCCAATCCAATATCGCCTCAATCTTACGAGGATCTACTTTAATTCCCTCAGCTGATACGACATGACCCAAGAATGTTACCTCTTTAAGCCAAAACTCGCACTTGCTAAACTTGGCGTACAACTGCTTTTCCCTCAGAATCTGCAGAACCACTCGAAAATGCGCATCATGCTCCTCCTCGGATTTCGAGTACACCAAAATGTTATCTATAAACACTACGACAAATTGGTCCAGATATGGCTGGAACACCCGATTCATCATGTCCATGAATGCTGCCGGAGCATTGGTCAACCCAAAAGGCATTACCAGAAACTCATAGTGCCCATACCGAGTACGAAATGTCGTCTTATAAATATCAGCTTCCTTCACTTTAAGCTGATGATACCCCGACCTAAGATCGATCTTAGAGAAAACTGATGCACCCTTGAGTTGATCAAACAAGTCGTCAATCCTAGGCAACGGATACTTGTTCTTGATTGTCAACTTGTTCAACTGACGGTAGTCTATACACATCCGTATCGTACCATCCTTTTTCTTGACAAAAAGCACTGGAGCTCCCCAAGGTGATACGCTTGGTCGGATGAAACCTCTATCCAACAATTCCTGGATCTGAGCCTTTAACTCCACTAATTCCTTCGGCGCCATCCTATATGGAGCAATAGATACTGGCGCAATTCCAGGTAACAAGTCTATACCAAACTCAACCTCGCGATCTGGAGGTATACCTGGGAGTTCCTCTGGAAATACATCAGCAAATTCTCCTACAGTTTGGACATTGTTCACAGCTGCATCCTTAGCTTCCAAAGCACAAACATGCACTATGAATGCCTCACAACCCTTCTTAACCATTTTCTCAGCCTTCAGTATAGAGACCACATTAGATAAGTAATCTCTCCTATTACCTATCATTACCACCTCCTCACCTTCCACGGTCTTCAATACCATGCGCTTAGCCGCGCAGTCCAAGCTAGCCTGATACTTTACTAGCCAATCCATCCCAAGAATCCCCAAACGGTAGTTCCATCAGGTCAGCCAGAAACACGACCCCTTGAAGTTCTAGGGGTACATCCCTATACAGTTTACTTACTTTTACAGAGTGACCTAGAGGGCTTATCACAGTCATCTTCCTAAAAGTAATCTCAGAGTCTAAGTCCAGAGTTCTCACTATACTACTAGCAACATACGAGTGTGTCGAACCCACATCAATTAAAGCATTATAAGGTACTCCAAAATTTAAAAACGCATTCGTTATGACATCTGTGCGCGCCTCCTCTGGTGCCTCGCAACAGAGACCACCCAGTCCGCCTCGCCTCCTGCACTCCTCCCACACTTCGCCCAAAGACTCACGACGACCCTACCAGAGCCATTACCTCTTCTCGCGAAACCGGCCCCTCGTGGTCGTCTGCGATTCTCCCTCCTATGCTGTACATGATCCTGATTCTCAGACTGCAGTCTAGCTTTCCTCTATGGACAATCCCTCACTCGATGCCCCATTGATCCACACTCAAAGCAACCTCTGTTCCCAGTCCAACATTCCCCTGTGTGAGACTTTCCACACCGAACACACAGTGGCAGCCACTGAGTATTGGTAGCAGCAGGCCTAGCAGCTTGATTCGGCCCACTTTTTTCTAGCCCTCTTTTGCTGATTCCCAGAAAACCCAGATGATCCAGAACTTCACTTGTTCCAACCCCTATCCTGATTCTGCCTCACAGACTGTCTTGCCCCTTCAGCCACCTTAGCTTTATCCACTAGAACAGTAAACTCCCGTTCCTGCTGTGGGGCTATTATCATCCTCAGCTCGTCCCTCAGCCCGTCCTCAAATCTGACGCAGCGCTCATGCTCTGTACTCACCATACCCGAGCATACCGACTCAACCGGAGAAATCCAGCCTCATACTCTACTACAGTTTTATTACCCTGAACCAAGTTTAAGAACGCCCTGCGCTGCGCATCGACATAGCTAGCCCCTATGTACTTCTTCTGATAGGCTGTTTTGAAGAATTTCCAAGTGAGATCATCCGCTCTAGCTTCATCCCTAACTGTGAGCCACCACTGGTATGATTCATCTCGCAGCAGCGACACTATGCCCTTCAGCTTTTCCTCAGCTGAAAAGTCCAGGTCATCTATGATACGTTCTGTCGCCTCTAACCAGTATTTTGCAGTACTAGGTGCCACCCCGGACACACCTCTGAACACCTCCGCACCATTAGCCTTAAGTCGCTCGGCCACAGATTTTCGAGCTCCCGTTCAAACACCAGCACTCGCGACCCTTTCCAGCACCCGCAGTACAGCCTGTGACACTGTCTCATTTCTGTCCGTCTGTTCCTGGTATTCCGCACCCACAGCTGGCGGCGGTGGTACCTCGTTTTCCGAACCCTGACCGGACCCTACTGGTTTTGAGACCGTCATCCTACCCCTACCTCGTCTACGAGTGTTGCGTCCACGTCCACGTGCACTTATATCTACTGATATATTCGAGCTGATTAAAAGTTTTATGCGTTAGACTTTTATTCCACTGTCTTTTAAAGCTCAGTCTTATGAAAAGTTTTGATAGAAGATTGTTTCGCGAGTACACGCCATCCTAGGGTTCATGTCTCTAAAGTAGTCCCTACTACTACTCAGTCATGCCATCATCATATCCACACAATCATACCATCATAAGAAATAGTTCGGGGTACTTACCTGGGCAGACTGGTGTTGGAGACTTGGTGCCATGCTTTCACCACTGTACTTTTCCAAAAAAAAACCTTTTTATAATCCTTTTTATCAATCAATTTGATAAATACTCATCAATTATGATTTGTTTGTCTTCTAACAAAGTAAAACCTTTTTTACCGTAGTGAGTGCAAACAAATATTGAGAGCTCGTTCACGATCTCGAAGATTAAATCGACGAGAAATTGATAAGTTGTTCACAGAATCATTCCATGAATGGTTAAGCCAAATGGTATGCAATTTAAGTTTTCATTAACAAGTAATAAGGTTTTCTCATAATAATTACTCGATTTACTTTCGACTCGATAGGTTTGGAGTCAGAATGAAGTAAATGACGACGTTAAATGGCTTTCACAAGGTCCAAACAAATTAGTTAAAAGATATAGTGGCTTCTTTATCAACGGATATAGATTTCATACAAAGTATCGCGAGAGATTGAGGAGAACCCAAAATTGCGGAATTGTTGTTAATTCTTCGATTACAAGTTATGCTAGTGCTAGGGACAGTAATCCGGTCGAGGGGAATCTGGAGTATTACGGACTTATTACTGACATCATTGAGTTGGATTATTACGGCAAATGCAAAGTTGTCTTATTTTGAGGTGATTGGGCTAATGTGAATACGGCTCGCGGAATTAAAAACGATCAATATGGCTTTACAATGGTGAATTTCTCTCGATTGATTCACACCGGAGAACAACTGATGGACGAGCCGTATGTGTTTTCTTCTCAAGTTAAACAAGTTTTTTACTCGGAAGATCCAATTGATGAGGGTTGGTACGTTGTACTGCGAAACACCCCTAGAGACTTCTTCGACATTGGCAGTAGAGGTAGAGATGACATAGTCGAAAGATCAGAAACATTGCCTTTTCCAGAACAAAACTTAAATGAAAGTATCCCTAGTACTAGTCAACAATTTCAATGGGTTCGTCAAGATGTGGACAAAGATATTTATGAAATATGATTTAGTAAGATTTTACGATTTATTATTTATATGTAATATTATAATTTTAATGTTGGGCATGTTATATAATTTAACTATTTTAAATGTCCTATTATTGTTGTTAGTTGTTACTAAAATTTTGAACTATTTTACGCGTATTGCAGGAAAAATGCCTAGAAGACGATTACGAGATTTCAATATTGTTCGCGATACTCCAAATCCAGAAGAAGCAAATAGTGAACAAAGAAACAATTGTTGGATCTTCTACTCGCCGCACATAGATGATGAGCTCGGAGAATTTGAAAGTAATGTTAAGTTTATTTTACATGCATGTTGAATTTTATTATTGATTCATTTTTCAATTTTAATATAATAATATATCATTTTTCAGTTTGAAGGTGGTGGGGCCAGAGCTGAGCTCGGGGACGTACACTACTTAAAGATTTATACGACTTAGAGCCTACCGATCGTGTTAAAGTAAGGAGAAACAATCATGGCCAGCCTGTTGGATCTGAAGCTCGACTGTTAGGAAGCTCGACTGTTAGGAAGCTATTTGGGCATTATTGCACGAAATGCCAATATGTTGCCCATTAGCTACGAATCATGGCATCACATGCCTGATGCCAACAAAAATCAGGCTCTCGATAATGTTAAGGTAACAAAAAGTGAATGTAATTTATAATACTTTAATTTAATTTTCATTTATATTAACTTTTTATACTTTTTTTCTTCAGGCTAGATTTACTTTAGAGGTCTCTGATGACTATGTTAAGAAGACATTGGGTAAAAAGTGGAGAGACAATAAAAGCACGCTCAAAAAACAATATTTTAAGAAAGACATAAGCCTCGACGAAAAATTAAGAAATGTTCCACCGGGAATGTTGAGGTACCAATGGGAAGATCAAGTTAGATTTTGGAATTCAAAAAAAGGAGAGGTATTACGTACTTCTAAAATCTTATCAATTATTTGGTTTATAGTATTTACTATATATATAATTCAAATTGCATTATGTAGGACCGTGAGCGAGTTGGAATAAGCAAAGAGACAGAAATGTAAATTCACGCACACCTGGCGTTTCTAGAAGTTTTGCTGTGTAGCCGAAAAGGCAGGTATTATAATTTATTAATTCTGTCAAATATTAATTACTTTATACTATTAAATTATATTTTTTCTGCTAAAATGTAGGAAACTTCGACTGGTCAAAAAGTTGGACGCGTTCAACTTTTTGACATTACGCATAGAAAGAAGGATGGATCTCCGATGACATCCGAAGCTGCAGAAATTTTGGTATATTTACTTAATAAAATTTTATTTTTTATAAATATTTATAATGTTTAATTATAATAGTTTAATTCATCGTTTATAGTTTTAAATTATAATGTTAAATTATGTTGCATTCTTTCTTATTTATATATTTCGTTTCTAACTCTTTCATTGATTTATTAGGATAAACTAAAGGAGAAAAAGGCGGAGTATGAAGCGACTGCTTCGACTGATAGTTCTGTTAATCTTGAGGAGATTGATAACAAAATTATTACAGATGTTTTGGGTCCTGAAAGGTACGACTGCTTCGACTGATAGTTCTGTCAATCTTTAGTATATTTTTGGATCCGGCTCCCAGCAGTACATGCCTTCCGGGGGTCAATCTCGTGCTGAAGTTTAGAGGCTACAAGACCAGATAGCTCAGATGCAAGAGGGCACGGTTGAGCAGAGGCAGCAAATTGCTGATGTTCAAAGAAAATATGAAGAACTCCAAAGAATACTTAGAGCGGATGCGAGCGGCGGAGAGAGAGGAGGCAGCAGCAGCAGCAGAGAGGGAGGCAGCAGCAGCGAGGGAGGCAGAGGCAGCATCGATCCTAGCAGAGCAGAACAGAAAGTACGAAGAGCTCCAAAGACTCACTTTTCAAAGATATGATGCAGATGTTTTTGAAATGCAGAAACCGCCATCTTAGACACATTTAGTTTCTCGTTGTAAGAATGTTTTGACATTATTACATTTAACATTATTGTTACAATATTTTCGCTTATCATTCATTTAATTTATTAAATTTCAAGTATTATTTAGAATTAATGTATTTGGTGTGATTTTTATGCTAAATTTGTTTGTTTTATGTTGGAATTATATGCTATATTTAATGTTATTGGTTGGTTTTAGTGCAGGAGGGGTATAATATTGAAAAAATTGTACTACAAAAATCTGTACAAATTAGCGGCGTTTGTAAAAAAGCGCCGCTAAAGGCCACGACTTTTAGCGGCGTTTTTTAGAAAAGCGCCGCTAAAGACCATGACTTTTAGCGGCGTTTTTTGGAAAAGCGCCGCTAAAAGACCATGACTTTTAGCGGCGTTTTTTTGGAGAAGCGCCGCTAAAGACCATGACTTTTAGCGGCGCTTTTCCAAAAACGCCGCTAAAGATCATGACTTTTAGCGGCGTTTTTATCACAAACGCCGCTAAAAGTCATGATCTTTAGCGGCGTTTTTTCTACATAAACGCCGCAAAATTTTGCGGTGGTTGTAGTAGCGGCGTTTTTTGTGGCGCTTACAAAAGCGCCGCAAACACTTTTAGTAGCGCTTAAAAACGCCGCTAAAGGCCAAAAAAATGCCGCTAAAAGTCTGTTTTGCTGCAGTGGCAACAAGCAAAGAAAAGTATGAAGCATAGACCAAGACTTAGAATATTCAATCACATCATAAATGTTAACCTAACCAATAAAAGAAAAGAGTATGCAAGGTTAGCAAATTACATTAATGATTTGTAAAGGACTTTCAATTTGGAAATTGAGTTTTAAAACCTAAAAATGATTATATATTGTAAAATTTAATAAATGTTGAATGGAAGCATTTTTGTTATATTTGTGTATGCCTTAGTTTTTAGGCTTTTGTAAAATCAATTTAACGCAAAAGCTTCAACAAAGTTTGAATTTTTATATTTAGATTTATTCTTTTTGGTGAAATTAAAAAAAATTATGTTTAAATTTTAGATCAAGTTAAAATTTTAGAGTAGACATTAGAGGACTTTACTTGAATATCACCTTGGCCTAAACAAGACTATCCTCAAACATTCAAATGGATGAGAATACTTATAATTATACCAAAACAAAAACTTCGTGAATTTGACAAAAAAAAATTCCACTTCTTTAATTAATAAAAATTCACATATTTTTATTCCCTATGTGATTGTCTTATATTGAGTAAAAAAAAAGTCAAGAATTTGATAAAAATTTCCACACGTAAATGTGTCCATCAACCCTTCTCACTAAGCTATGAAATTTGTGATGTATATTGTAAGGAAAAAAACACTCTCTGAATTTGACGTTGGTTTTCCATAATGATAAAAATTCTCTAAAATATTTTTAGTTACTTGGAAGAAAGATTAAAATTATAAATTTAAATATTTTCTATCAAAATTTCCACACAAATATATATAATATATATACATCAATACCTCTCAATAAGCTATGTATTTTGCATTTTTTTTTCTTTTTATTTTAAATTAGATATACTGATTGGGTTAAATTAATATGAACTTTTAAAAAATCATATACAAAAAATAGATATTAAGGTCAGAGAGTTAATTAGGACAAAATAAATAAATGGATGATCAAGTTAAATATTGAACATTAAAGTCAAATTCAAGTACTTAATTAAGAAAAAATTCAAATTTTAAATTGAAAAAAAATTAAATATTAAATTAAACATTGAAGCAAAACTCTCATATCAAATAGTATATTAACATTAAATCCAATTATGAGCAAACAACATAAAAGAGCAATTGAAGGTCCCTTGTTGCTATCTCAATGACCAGGGTTTAACCTCTATTGATTAATCCCTGCAAGCTACAAGCAATGGCGAGTGTTGAATTCAAAAATAATGGAGCACTAAAATTAAAAGAGAAATCGGTAAAGCAAAATTAAAAAAAAAAAGTTAATGTACTATTTACTTCCCTATGTTGCACCCAAATATTAATTTGATACTTAAAATTTTTTTATCAGTTTAATAATAAAATTTCTAACTATATATCACATCAACCACCGTTGTTAACGACATTTAAAAAAATGACATGGCATGCTCCCAACACGCCACCCCGCAAAATATTTATTTTATTGGAATAAATTAAAAAAATAGAAAAAATGAGAAAATTCAAAAAAAATATTTTAAAAATCTCAATTTAAAAAAATCAAAGAAAAATATAGAACATTTTCAAAGAAATAAAAAAATATATTTTCCTTTTTAAATATATAACGTAAAAAAATAAAATTTTAAAAATAGTAAAAGAATTAAAAAACATAAAAAAATTGTTAATATTGGGGTTGAAAAGTTTAGGTTTGTATAAATTCATAAGAAAATTTTATGTGATTCAAACCTTAGAATTAGTCACATATCAGTCCACCATCCTATTATGCACTAGTGGTTGAGGTTCAAAAGTCTTTACCCATTTTATACATTCTAATTTTGATATCAACTTTAAAGAATCACACCCTAAAAACTAATTGATGAGTTTGAGAACCACATCTTACAACAAATCTCAATATGAAATCTATATTTTTCTTAGTGTGAGTCAAATCTCATATCTTACAATTAATCATAAATCACCAAGCTAAGAAGCCTCCATCCAAATTTAATTTTATTTTATATTTTTACAACCAAATATGTAAATCCCATACCTTGCCATTAGCAACTAATAATTTCATTTTAATATAAGCATAAATATTAGTGTTATAATTTTGTGTTATTAAATAATGATGCAACTAATAAGATTCTTATTTTTTACGACTAAACTGTGGGGAAGAATTCTTCAACTTAAACAAAAATGCTTCACTTAATTTGAAATCAACACCGTTAGATGAATCTGAATAGTATGTAATGTGAAGTTGTTTTCTATAAATGTGGTACATATCAAATTCTGAATCTCCACACAATCTAAGACCAAACATGGAGAATCTTGGTATCCTAATGTCACTGTTTTTCCTCTTCTCCTTCTCCACTTCCCTTCACCCATCTTCTCATTCTAATCTCCAAAACCACTGCCTTGATGACCACAGGTCTACTTTGCTACAATTGCAGCATCATCTCTACTATGCCCCAAACTTCACTTTCTCTTCCAAACTTGAGCTCTGGGATCCCAACACCCATTGTTGCTCTTGGAAAGGAGTTACATGTGATGCTCTTGGTCATGTCATTGGGATTGATCTCAGTTACAAAAACCTTTCAGGCAGTTTTCACTCCATTTTCAATCTCCATCATCTCCAACGCCTTAATCTTGCTGGAAACAATTTTAATACCACTCTTTTTCAGTATGAGTTTGGTAAACTCCCAAATTTAACTCATCTCAACCTCTCGGCCTCATGTTTTCGTGGCCAAATTCCGGTGGGGATTTCATACCTAATAAGGTTAGTCTCTCTTGACCTATCTTATCAACGTAAGTGCTATTGGAGAAATGATCAAAGTTATGATCCATTTTACCCTGCTTTGAAACTAGAGAAACCGAACTTCAAGACATTCATAAAGAACATGAGGTCTCTCAGAGAGTTGTATTTGGATGAAGTGAATGTTTCAAGTCCAAGTAGTGAATGGTGTGAAACCACATCGTTGTCACTTCCCAAGCTGAGTGTTTTAAGCATGTACAACTGCGATTTGAGTGGGCATTTTCCAGCAGAATTTTTCTTATTGCCCAAAATGCAAAGAATTGATATTTCAGACAACTATCGTCTCATGGGTCAGTTGCCAGAATTTCCAATTAACAACACTTTAGAGGTGTTGTCATTGAGCAATGCTAATTTTTCTGGATCCATTCCAGCATCAATTGCAAATCTCAGTAACCTTGTGGAATTGTATCTAAGTGGTAACAATTTCAACGGTTCAATCCCTCCATTTCATAGATCTGGAGTTCCAAATCTTGCATATCTTGATTTGTCATTCAACCAGCTTTCGGGATCCATTCCAGCATCAATCGCAAATCTCAGTAACCTTCTGGAATTGGATCTACGTTTTAACAATTTCAATGGTTCAATCCCTCCATTTCATAGATCTCGAGTTCCAAATCTTGCATATCTTGGTTTGTCAAGGAACCAGCTTTCTGGATCAATACCTTCATCTTTATTTACTCTTTCAACATTGCGAACCCTCTCTATTGGATACAACAGCTTTAGTGATCACCGATTAAAGTTTGACATGTTTTTCCAACTGAGCAACTTGAGGTTTCTCGACCTATCCAACATGAGCTTGTTAATTGGAAGCCACAACAAAAGCCGTACTTTTCCCCAATTAGACACTCTACAACTAAGCTCATGCAACCTTACTGAGTTTCCAGAATTCATCAAAAGCCAAAACAAGTTGACTTCACTAGATCTTTCTAACAATCGATTCCACGGTCTTGTTCCAAATTGGTTGTGGAAGAGCACACTTGGAGTGTTAGACCTTTCTTCCAATACGATTGATATTCCAAATCAGTTTCCTTTTGATGATGTGAATTCCTCCTTTCCAATGCTGAGTTCGTTGTGGTTGCGATATTGTGATATAAGTACATTTCCAGCATTTCTGAATAGTCAAGAGAGCTTAGAATATCTTGACCTTTCAAATAACAACATAAGCGGGGCAGTACCAAATTGGGCGTGGAAGAAAAGTTTGCAGTTTTTGGATCTGTCCAACAATAAATTGGAAGGAAAGTTGCCAAGGTCATTAGCCAATTGCACAACGCTCTACTTTTTAAACCTTGGAAACAATACTCTTCACGACACATTTCCTTTGTGGTTGGGAAACTTGCCTAGCTTGATGAATCTTCTACTGCGAGAAAATAAGTTTTATGGTCCAATTAAACATTTGGAAAATAACTTCCCAGCATTGGAAATACTAGACATTGCTTCCAATAATTTTTCTGGCCAACTATCGATTAAATTCTTCCAAGCCACTCATCAGCTAAAGTCACTCAAAATCAACGGGAACAACTTGGAAGGGAAGTTGCCAAGGTCATTAGCCAATTGCAAAAGGCTTGAAGTTTTGGATCTTGGGAAAAATATGATACATGACACATTTCCTTACTGGTTAGTGAAATTGCCTCTCTTGAAGGTTCTTATACTAAGATCCAACAGATTTTATGGTTCCATTAAATTTTCCGGAGATGGAAATGCTTTCCCAATGTTACATATACTGGATCTTGCTTCCAATAACTTTTCAGGTGAGGTATCTACTGAATTTTTCCAATCATTGAGGGGAATGATGGTGATTGATGGAAACAAAGCTAAGCCAAGTTATGTTGGAGATAATTATTATTATCAAGATTCAGTGACAATTGTGAATAAAGGGTTTGAAATTTTTTACCAGAAAATCTTCACCCTCCTTACTTGTCTCGACCTCTCCAATAATAACTTCCATGGGAGAATATTAGAAGAAATACAAGACCTCAAGTCACTCCATGTGCTAAACTTGTCCTACAACAGCTTCTTTGACTCCATTCCTTCAGCATTAGGAAGCTTAACAGAGCTTGAGTCATTGGATCTTTCCTGCAACAAACTCTTCGGGAAGATTCCTCCACAGCTTACAAGCCTTACTTTTCTTGCAGCTCTGAATCTCTCTTACAACCAACTTGAGGGAAGCATACCACAAAGCAACCAATTTGGTACATTTTTAAATGATTCCTACATAGGAAACCCAAGATTGTGTGGGGTTCCTCTGATGAAGAAGTGCAATGAAGTTGGTTCGCAAATGCTGCCGCCAGAGGATGGTGAAGATTCGTGGATAGATTGTTTATCTGTTTGGAAAGTTGTGTTGATGGGGTATGGATGTGGATTGGTGATGGGATGTTCTATTGGGTTTACAGTGCTGAATGAGTTTGGGAACAAATGGATGGCTAGTTTGATTCGAAACAGGAATCGGAAACGGAGAAGATCTATGTGACTCAATCAAAACTGAAGTTCCAATGTCCTTTGGTAAGCATCTCAGAATACATATTAATTAAAAACTTTTAGGCCTCATTTTACAAGTAGCTTATATTTGTTATCGTAGCATTCATTTTCTTTATATACATGACACCCTTTACTCCTTTCATTATGAATGATTTTGCAACTATTTGCAGTGCAGGAAACTAATACAAGTCGTTGTATGTTAGCACAATCATTAGACGTGTGGAGAAATGTGAACAGAGGAGTAAATAATATAAGAGTTGCTGGAAGTACCGTTGGATTTTCATAGCGATTGATAAAGGGGATAGGTGAAAGGGAGAGTAATGCAAAGATGAGTCCAAGATAAGAATGAGATACTGATTCTATCATCTTGGATATTGAGTTTTAAAACCTACTAAATAAAAATGACCATATACTGTACTCCTTAAATTTATAATCAATTGATATGCTTTATGTTTTTGTTATTTCTTTTATCTGGTTTAGGTTGGAAAATTTTTTGAATGGGTGATAAAATTTGTCATGTTCTTTTGATCTTGGATTGGAACACTCATTTATTACTTTGATTTAGCAAAAAAAAAAAATCCTTCTTCATATTTGGTTCGCTTTAAATAGAGCAAGGCCTTCTGGCTTTGATGACCAGTGGGTCAATATTTGTCACAGAATTTATGGTACAGGCAAGGTGTTTGACAAAATGACAAAGGAAAAGAGAGTAAGAGTGAAGAAAGGAATATAGAGGCAAAGAAGAATTTATGGATGGATTGCATGACATAATATGGAGAGTACGATTTATAGAATTTCAGGGTAGTTGATAGCTTGTAAAATATAGGTAATTCTTCACATATGCACTAACAGTTTCTTCCCTCAGCTTATTAGATTCTTCTGTCATCAGCTCATGGCTTAGCTCTAATTTCTCCTAGGCCTGAATTGCTATTTGGCCTATTTTCCTTCTGCTTATTTTCACTCACAGATCCAACTACTAATTTGGGTAAACTACATTAGCAGAATGTATTTATATTTTACTTTGGGATGATAGGTTAAAATCCTCTAAAATCCTTCAAAACGTTAAAAGCTTGGTTTAATTATAAATCAGCATTACAGTGGATAAAACTACCGTAAAGTCAAGTCCCACATCGCACCGGAAAAGCAAGCAGCAGCTTCTCCTCGTATTTATAAAGCAACTTGTAGATTGTTAGTATTCACGGAGCCGTGTGATGAGCACAGAGCGAACTATTCTTTCGCCTTTTACTAAAGAATACCGTGTGTTCGTCACTATAAGCGGCATACGCCAATTTTTGGAAGGGTATTCCTTGGTGAATGCCCCCATTCCAGTACTAGTACTAAAGGTTTTTGTTTTTTTTTTTTCATGTGTGTTTAGTTAAAAGTAAGAAATTTATTATAAGTTAAATTATAAATTTTGTTATTAATATTTTGTAATGATCTTGTTTGATTAATCTTGTTTAAAATGAAAAAATATGAGGATTAATAATTAAATTGTTAAAAAATATGAGAATTAATTGTATAAATTAATCTAAAATTTTTGTTTGAACTGATAATTTAATATGTCATGTCAATTTACCATTACAACGATGATTTAATATACCATTACAACGATATTATTACAATAATAATTTAATATGCCACGTCAACTTACTATTGTAACATACAAAAGTGACTAATTTAATAATTTTTTTTATTAAACATATTGAAATATATTTGGGCTAATGTCTTATTATCTAATTAAAATCCAAATATGGCCCAGACCAAAGCACATAAACCCTCAGCCCATACAAGTGTGCCCATAAACCCTAGCTTCTTCCTCTTCTCTTTTTCTCAGCCTCACAGCTTAATTTTTTATTCTTTTCCGGTGCTTTTCTTTTGATCGGCCACCACCACTTCTTCTTCAAAAGCCAATAGCAGTGTCCTTATCCGCGTCGTGTCGAAACTGGTGTGGCCGCCGTTCAGGCGAGTACGAGCATCATAGAATTATAGTCAAAGTCAAGGTTAGCAATAATCGTATCATTTTCATGTCTGTCTTTTAGTTTATTATAAACACATATCATGTTGAAAAGAATGAAAATAGAGGTATAAAATTTTGTACAGATAGCTGAAAAGTGAAAAAATGAACAAGAAGGAGATATTAAAGTTGGCCAAGGGATTCAGGGGAAGGGCAAAGAACTGTATACGGATAGCAAGAGAACGGGTTGAGAAGGCCTTGCAGTATTCCTATAGAGATCGCAGAAACAAGAAGCGTGACATGCGTTCTTTATGGATTCAACGCATCAATGCTGGCACTCGTCAACATGGGGTAATCTCTCTTTTCCTCCCCTTGGTCGTTTTGAATCTGAAATATCTACTTGCTTACCGTATTCCTCCTCTAATTCAAACTTTCTTGATGTTGCTATTCCTTCATTTTATGAATCATCTTTTATAATGTCCTTCTGGATCTTGTTATGGTTTTGATTTTATTTGCTTTACTGAAAGATAACTGATATAGGTTGTGACTTGTAGATGCCATTTTTGCACACCAACTAGTTAGTTCTTATCAATGAATTAAAAACCGGATTAGAGTTCAAACAACAAGTTAAACCGGATTATGCAATTAAAATATAAATTAAATGTTAATAAGAATATGTATTTGGCTTAATGATATGCTGTTTAATATATCATCTTGAGTTTAAAAGTTCAAATCTTGGAAGAGATTGGTTTTTTACCTGTCTTTTCCCGGTTCATTGCTTCCTCAATTCTTGGGGATGTACCAGACCAGACAGGCCACCAGTTCCGGGTTTAATTGATCAGTCTGGTTTTTTCTTCACATGGCATGTGTGATTTTTGCTTTTTCTTATAGATTCTAACATCTTGATCCATTGTTTGAAGTTCACAAAGCTAGGAATGGAATGAGCATACCATATTGTATTTATATCATGTAACAGAATGCATAAATAAGTGTATTTTTTTTCTTTTGGTGCCTATGGTTTAGTGACAATAAAAACACCATATGATTAATCATATAGGATCAAAATCTTATATAGTCAGTGTTCAAGTAGTTTACACAAGAAACCTGCATTCGATTGTTGAAGGAGTTCTAGTAGGTTTAGTTAATATTTTATGATTGTCAATAAAGATATCTAAGCATTTCATTTAACATAATCTTTTGGAATCTCTATACTATCTTTTGGAGGTCTGTTATATCAAAAGAGGCCAGCAATTGAATTTTATTATTTAGCCATTTTTTTTCCTCTCATTCGTGATTATAATATTTGAAAACAAGAAATAAGGTTCCCCTGACCAAGACATAGTAGACCTTTTTGTATATAATACAACTGCGGAAATAAGTTTGTATTGGTGAAATGAATTTGGAAGTAATCGCAACACCTCAGCTTAACTCTAGTTGTTTGGGGGTGTAGGGTTTGCATAAAGATAATAGATAGATTAATGCTTATTATGATCATAGATTTGGTCTTCGTGTTTTTCTCATGTATGCTATCTGGAAAAGACTGGAAAAGAAAAAGAGAAATGAGTAAGTAATAATGATTTCATGAATGGTTTTTTTATTATCACATCTCCTTTCACACATGCAAGTTATATTCTCTCCAAAAGTTTCGCTCGCTTAATATCAACCATAATTACCTTTTTTTTTTAAATATTCTTCCATGGATGCACTTTCTTCATTTCATCCGATATGCTCTCATGAGATTTCTTGGATTGTTAAACTTTAGTTTTCTTGGGGTCTAAATATACCCCTCATAAACTGCGTGTGGAATGCTAAAACCATTTACCAATACTAGGCCAGCTTTATTGTTGGTTTATTTTCTGATTATCTATTGAATTTGAAGTTCCTTATTTTGCTTGCCTTGCATGAATTTAGTGTGCTATATTTTGGGGGTATGAGCTTGCTGCTGTAAGCATGATTGTTGGGCACCTTGGCCTGATGTGTCATTCAAATGATGCCTATGCATGTACTGCCTTGGTTGTTGACCATGGACATGTGCTGCTGAGTACAATGCCCTTTTATACCTGTTTCTTTGTTGTCACTCACGCTCTACCGTATATAAGTCAAATTTATAAGCCCATAACTTTATAGTATAGAAAATTTAACCACAAAATGTTACTCCTGCTCTTCACTTTTCCTAAATTACCTTTTTCTGACATGTAGTCGGACATTGTTCTTGGGGTATGATCCTTCAAATGTGGGGAATTTTTTAAAAAGATTGTGCATACCGGTATTGAATACATGCTTCTACCTGACCTCAACTCCAAGCCCAGTAACATAGACCAGAACTTTATCTCTATGGTACATAAATCTGTCATTGCTGGAGTATCAAGTCTTAAGATATTATTTGATCTATGAAGTTTTATTTAATATCAGTATGCAGTTATTTTTTTGGGATACTTTCAACCATAATTATAATTATATCCAATGTGTTATCTTTCTCTTAACAAATACCAAATTGAGTGCATGAATGCTGTGTTTGGTAGAGGAATATTACTTTTTTCACATGTTTTAGTACATGAGTTAGGAATAAACTAATTACAATTAGTAAATTTTAACTGCTCACATGCATTAATGCTTTGTTTTTTTTGTGATTTGCTTTTGTTTACAGGTAAACTATGGTAACTTCATGCATGGACTGATGAAAGAGAACATACAATTGAACAGGAAAGTACTGTCTGAAATATCTATGCACGAACCATACAGTTTTAAGGCTCTCGTAGACATTTCCCGGAATGCCTTCCCCGGAAATAAAAATGTTGTGCTCCCTACAAGAAAAGCAGATGTTTCAATCAATGTATAATTACTTGTTTTTGGTGTCTTTAGTAGTGACTGTTTCTTTAACACTTAATTTCAACTGAACATCTTGGGAAATAAGAGAGGGTTATTGCTTTCCTGAGTTGTTTCTTCTGCTTCTCTGTTTTCTTGTTAATCATTTCGAAACGGGTTTTTCATATATTTAAAGAAGGATCATGTTTGAATGTGTCGGATATTGGGAAAATTTTGACAAGAAACCTACTTTTCAGCAGCATGATAAAATGTATATGAATAAGTGCAGTTGAGAGTTATAAAGGACACCTGCATCCTGATTTTTATAGTTTAAATTCTTTCCCTCATTGATATTTTGAGTACACAGGTGCCATTTCTTACATCCCCTAAACATTATGGATGAGTTACATTATGCTATACAATCAAACTATTATCTAATCTAACCGTTATATTTTGTGAGTAAGGTCTTCACCTAAAGTTCTCTTTTAACCATTGGTGTGAATTACATTATATAGTTTTAATTGATATTGTCAAAGATATTTTGTTAAATAGATGATGTGATGTTTTTTAAATAAAAAAAATTGTTCACGTGATCAATATTACAAGCATGGAAGGTCAAGCAAATAAAATGTTAAGTTGGTGTCATAAGGTTTTCGACTTTGAGTGTTGGAAGATTTTTCAGCACTATTACAAAGAAATGAAAGTAGATACATCATCTTTGCTTACATGGTTTTCACGTAGCTTTAAATTGGCCACATGAACAACTTTTATTTTGAAAACGATATATAATCCAATTTAACAGAAGTTTTTCGACGGTATTTTCAATTGTTAAATACAAAAAATATAGAGACTAAAATGAGGAACTCAATTTCAAAAGTTTACTATTTGTATACGAAATCCAGGATGTTTTTAGGGGAAGATTTAAAAGAATCAACTTTATTAGACTTAAAAACCAAATGCATAAAGTAAGTAGTTTTCTTCTAATTTAAATTTAAAAAGTAATAAAAATTAACATTGTTGAGTATTTTCTATGTGTCCTTCGAATGTGGTCTACCTATTTATACGATAGGGTACTGTTCATCGATAAGACAGATTAAGTAGGCTCCATTCATGTAGACACGTTCCCTACTCTAGTCTAGACATGTGTCTTCATGGTTCCGAGCTCATGCAAATGGAGCTTTGCAATATAGGACCTTGTAATACAGAGACCAAGTCTGATTGGTCAATCTACGCACTTACCTCGCGAGCTTAGTACTTGGGTCAAACTTGCGAACTCGTTAGGGTCCAGTCTGACGAACTTACCTGCGAGCTTAGTACTTGGGTCAAGCTTACGAACTCATTAGGGTCTGACCCAGACCCAAACCTGAGACGGGTTTGGGCCAATAATGATAATTATCCTAACAATTCTTAATCTAACAAATAAAGTTTTTGAATGGATGATATACATGAGCTATGACGAACTTCCATGTTTGCTACCATCTATTAGTGGATTAGATTGGGTTTGCTCTATTCATTCCTGATGTGCAAGTTTTGCATTCTCAATCTCTGAAGTTTGCTACCCTATAGATGTGATATTGATTGCCATTTGCCATTCTATTTGGGGGACATCAGCAGTACTAAAGTAAAGAACTGGTTACTGTTAAATTTCCCCTCTAGCCTGCGGAAAAGTTGGTTCCAGGTTCTTAGCTCTCTTCCTTTTCAAAAGGAATCATTGAATAATATCTAGACTCTCAGCGGTCTAATGGAAATTGATTAAAAAAATACCAATCTAGTGAAAAATTTGAGACTTTCCATATCTAGTATCAGTGAGAGCAGAATGTATTCAGTATTTATAAGTCAGGTCCCACATCGCACCGGAAAAGCAAGCAGCAGCTTCTCCTCGTATTTATAAAGCAACTTGTATATTGATTACAATTCACGGAGCCGTGTGATGAGCACAGAGCGAACTATTCTTTCGCCTTTTACTAAAGAATACCGTGTGCTCGTCACTATGAGCGGCATACGCCAATTTTTGGAAGGGTATTCCTTGTTGAATGCCCCCATTCCAGTACTAGTACCAAAGGTTTCTTTATTCTAGGAACAAGCTTGTGCCTTTAAGATATGTTTTGGTACTACTTGAGAAGCTTTCAAGTTGACAAGCGAATATCCGAAGTGTACTTCCTGAAGATGTCTTTCGTAATCTCTCCCTGTCCTCCTCTATAATTCTTTATATCTACATTGTTAAAGCCAACTCAAGGAACAACCATCTTTTTATAATGCCACTGTCATGTTATTGATTGGGAAAGAAAGGTGTAGGAAGTGTTGGGTGAGTGAATCCAACTATTATGTGCCGAAGTATTAATAAGAAAGGATACGTGGTGTTTTGAACAATTCCTTTTTCATGGCGGACCCCCTGCTTCCATTATTCTTCATTATCACTACATCAAAGCAGTAAGTGTTGTTTCAGTTCACTTTCTGTACACTTCTTGCTTTGATTTTTGTTAAATTTATCTCTATGGTACATAAATCTGTCATTGCTGGAGTATCAAGTCTTAAGATATTATTTGATCTATGAAGTTTTATTTAATATCAGTATGCAGTTATTTTTTTGGGATACTTTCAACCATAATTATAATTGTATCCAATGTGTTATCTTTCTCTTAACAAATGCCAAATTGAGTGCATGAATGCTATGTTTGGTAGAGGAATATTACTTTTTCCACATGTTTTAGTACATGAGTTAGGAATAAACTAATTACAATTAGTAAATTTTAACTGCTCACATGCATTAATGCTTTGTTTTTTTTTGTGATTTGCTTTTGTTTACAGGTAAACTATGGTAACTTCATGCATGGACTGATGAAAGAGAACATACAATTGAACAGGAAAGTACTGTCTGAAATATCTATGCACGAACCATACAGTTTTAAGGCTCTCGTAGACATTTCCCGGAATGCCTTCCCCGGAAATAAAAATGTTGTGCTCCCTACAAGAAAAGCAGATGTTTCAATCAATGTATAATTACTTGTTTTTGGTGTCTTTAGTAATGACTGTTTCTTTAACACTTAATTTCAACTGAACATTTTGGGAAATAAGAGAGGGTTATTGCTTTCCTGAGTTGTTTCTTCTGCTTCTCTGTTTTCTTGTTTAATCATTTCGAAACGGGTTTTTCATATATTTAAAGAAGGATCATGTTTGAATGTGTCGGATATTAATGTTGGACAAAATCGAAGTTTATTGGGAAAATTTTGACAAGAAACCTACTTTTCAGCAGCATGATAAAAAGTATATGAACAAGTGCAGTTGAGAGATTACAAGGACGCCTGCATCCTGATTTTTATAGTCTAAATTCTTTCCCTCATTGATATTTTGAGTACACAGATGCCATTTCTTACATCCCCTAAACATTATGGATGAGTTACATGATGCTATACAATCAAATATATTTTGTTATACATTCAAATATATTCATACAGATAAAATATATGATAAAGCATAGTATAAATAGTTTTATTAGACTTAAAAACCAAATGCATAAAGTAAGTCGTTTTCTTCCAATTTAAATTTAAAAAGTAATAAAAATTAACATTGTTGAGTATTTTCTACGTATCCTTCAGATGTGGTCTACCTATTTATACGATAGGGTACTGTTCATAGATAAGACAGATTAAGTAGGCTCCATGCATGTAGACACATTCCCTACTCTAGTCTAGACACGTGTCTTCATGGTTCCGAGCTCATGCAAATGTAGCTTCGCAATATAGGACCTTGTAATACAGAGACCAAGTCTGATTGGTCAACCTATGCACTTACCTCGCGAGCTTAGTACTTGGGTCAAACTTGCGTACTCGTTAGGGTCCGGTCTGACGAACTTACCGGCTAGTTTAGTACTTGGGTCAAGCTTACAAACTCATTAGGGTCTGACCCAGACCCATACCTGAGACGGGCCAATAATGATAATTGTCCTAACAATTCTTAATCTAACAAATAAAGTTTTTGAATGGATGATATACATGAGCTATGATGAACTTCCATGTTTGCTACTATCTATAAGTGGATTAGATTGGGTTTGCTCTATTCATTTCTGATGTGCAAGTTTTGCATTCTCAATCTATGAAGTTTGCTACCCTAGATGTTGTACCCAGTCTGGATATTGATTGCCATTTGCCATTCTATTTTGGGGACATCAGCAGTATTAAAGTAAAGAACTGGTTACTGTTAAATTTTCCCTCTAGCCTGCGGAAAAGTTGGTTCCAGGTTCTTAGCTCTCTTCCTTTTCAAAAGGAATCATTGAATAATATCTAGACTCTCAGCTGTCTATTGGAAATTGATTAAAAAAATACCAATCTAGTGAAAAATTTGAGACTTTCCATATCTAGTATCAGTGAGAGCAGAATGTATTCAGTATTTATAAGTCAGGTCCCACATCGCACCGGAAAAGCAAGCAGCAGCTTCTCCTCGTATTTATAAAGCAACTTGTATATTGATTACAATTCACGGAGCCGTGTGATGAGCACAGAGCGAACTATTCTTTCGCCTTTTACTAAAGAATACCGTGTGCTCGTCACTATGAGCGGCATACGCCAATTTTGGAAGGGTATTCCTTGTTGAATGCCCCCATTCCAGTACTAGTACCAAAGGTTTCTTTATTCTAGGAACAAGCTTGTGCCTTTAAGATATGTTTTGGTACTAATTGAGAAGCTTTCAAGTTGACAAGCGAATATCCGAAGTGTACTTCCTGAAGATGTCTTTCGTAATCTCTCCTGTCCTCCTCTATAATTCTTTATATCTACATTGTTAAAGCCAACTCAAGGAACAACCATCTTTTTATAATGCCACTGTCATGTTATTGATTGGGAAAGAAAGGTGTAGGAAGTGTTGGGTGAGTGAATCCAACTATTATGTGCCGAAGTATTAATAAGAAAGGATACGTGGTGTTTTGAACAATTCCTTTTTCATGGCGGACCCCCTGCTTCCATTATTCTTCATTATCACTACATCAAAGCAGTAAGTGTTGTTTCAGTTCACTTTCTGTACACTTCTTGCTTTGATTTTTGTTAAATTTATCTCTATGGTACATAAATCTGTCATTGCTGGAGTATCAAGTCTTAAGATATTATTTGATCTATGAAGTTTTATTTAATATCAGTATGCAGTTATTTTTTTGGGATACTTTCAACCATAATTATAATTGTATCCAATGTGTTATCTTTCTCTTAACAAATGCCAAATTGAGTGCATGAATGCTATGTTTGGTAGAGGAATATTACTTTTTCCACATGTTTTAGTACATGAGTTAGGAATAAACTAATTACAATTAGTAAATTTTAACTGCTCACATGCATTAATGCTTTGTTTTTTTTTGTGATTTGCTTTTGTTTACAGGTAAACTATGGTAACTTCATGCATGGACTGATGAAAGAGAACATACAATTGAACAGGAAAGTACTGTCTGAAATATCTATGCACGAACCATACAGTTTTAAGGCTCTCGTAGACATTTCCCGGAATGCCTTCCCCGGAAATAAAAATGTTGTGCTCCCTACAAGAAAAGCAGATGTTTCAATCAATGTATAATTACTTGTTTTTGGTGTCTTTAGTAATGACTGTTTCTTTAACACTTAATTTCAACTGAACATTTTGGGAAATAAGAGAGGGTTATTGCTTTCCTGAGTTGTTTCTTCTGCTTCTCTGTTTTCTTGTTTAATCATTTCGAAACGGGTTTTTCATATATTTAAAGAAGGATCATGTTTGAATGTGTCGGATATTAATGTTGGACAAAATCGAAGTTTATTGGGGAAATTTTGACAAGAAACCTACTTTTCAGCAGCATGATAAAAAGTATATGAACAAGTGCAGTTGAGAGATTACAAGGACACCTGCATCCTGATTTTTATAGTCTAAATTCTTTCCCTCATTGATATTTTGAGTACACAGATGCCATTTCTTACATCCCCTAAACATTATGGATGAGTTACATGATGCTATACAATCAAATATATTTTGTTATACATTCAAATATATTCATACAGATAAAATATATGATAAAACATAGTATAAATAGTTCTATTAGACTTAAAAACCAAATGCATAAAGTAAGTAGTTTTCTTCCAATTTAAATTTAAAAAGTAATAAAAATTAATATTGTTTAGTATTTTCTATGTGTCCTTAAGATGTGGTCTACCTATTTATACGATAGGGTACTGTTCATCGATAAGACAGATTAAGTAGGCTCCATGCATGTAGATACGTTCCCTACTCTAGTCTAGACACGTGTCTTCATGGTTCCGAGCTCATGCAAATGTAGTTTCGCAATATAGGACCTTGTAATACAGAGACCAAGTCTGATTGGTCAACCTGCGCACTTACCTCGCGACCTTAGTACTTGGGTCAAACTTGCGTACTCGTTAGGGTCCGGTCTGACGAACTTACCTACGAGCTTAGTACTTGGGTCAAGCTTATGAACTCATTAGGGTCTGACCTAGACCCAAACCTGGGACGGGTTTGGGCCAATAATGATAATTATCCTAAGAATTCTTAATCTAACAAATAAAGTTTTTGAATGGATGATATACATGAGCTATGATGAACTTCCATGTTTGCTACTATCTATAAGTGGATTAGATTGGGTTTGCTCTATTCATTCCTGATGTGCAAGTTTTGCATTCTCAATCTATGAAGTTTGCTACCCTAGATGTTGTACCCAGTCTGGATACTGATTGCCATTTGCCATTCTATTTTGGGGACATCAGCAGTATTAAAGTAAAGAACTGGTTACTGTTAAATTTTCCCTCTAGCCTGCGGAAAAGTTGGTTCCAGGTTCTTAGCTCTCTTCCTTTTCAAAAGGAATCATTGAATAATAACTAGACTCTCAGCTGTCTATTGGAAATTGATTAAAAAAATACCAATCTAGTGAAAAATTTGAGACTTTCCATATCTAGTATCAGTGAGAGCAGAATGTATTCAGTAATACAGTGGATATAGCTACCATAAAGTCAGGTCCCACATGGCATCGGAAAGGCAAGCGGCAGCTTCTCCTCGTATTTATAAAGCAACTTGTAGATTGTTTACAATTCACGTAGCCGTGTGATGAGCACAGAGCGAACTATTCTTTCGCCTTTTACTAAAGAATACCGTGTGCTCGTCACTATGAGCGGCATACGCCAATTTTTGGAAGGGTATTCCTTGTTGAATGCCCCCATTCCAGTACTAGTACTAAAGGTTTCTTTATTCTAGGAACAAGCTTGTGCCTTTTAGATATGTTTTGGTACTAAATAAAATGTCTGAAGTGTACTTTCTGAAGATATCTTTTGTCATCTCTTCCTGTCCTCGTCTATAATTCTTCATATCTACATTGTTAAAGCCAACTCAAGGAACAACCAATTTTTTAATAATGCCACTGTCATGTTATTGATTGGGAAAGAAAGGTGTAGGAAGTGTTGGGTGAGTGAATCAACTATGTGCCAAAGTATTAATAAGAAAGAAAGGATGCGAGATTTCCACTTTGGAACTTCTCCCTGGATAGGGCGGACTCCCTGCTCTTCGCGCATCAAATTTACTTTTACCAGCAATGACTTCCATCATTCTTCATTATCACTACATCAAAGCAGTAAGTGTTGTTAAATTTAGAATTTCATATCCGTTTTCTTTAATTACTTGAGTAAGTTTTGTTAGTTCATAATTTTGTTTGAAAGAACATTTCAAGAATTAGAAATGGATCTTCAAATATTTGTTTGTGAATTTTGTTAATTGGCTTAATCTTCTTTGTTCATTGTTATGTTAAGAACCCCCTCCACGCTTGTTCCTCTGTAGCATGGTTTTTGTACGTAACGATGAGTTAATTTCCTTGTTTTGTTCTTATACTGTTCATAAATTCTCATGTGTTAATAGCATGCTTGGATACCTTCTAATGTTTTGTTGTTGGGGCATTTTTAATTGTTGGACCGGTTGCATATTTTTGAAGGTTAGACATAGAGCTGCTAATCTTACAGCCTCTCACTCATCTCTTTTAAGAACATCAATGGTTTGTTTCTCTCCTTTATCTCCCTGCATAAATCACATTTTTCATTGGTTCTCGGCTAGCTTTCAAGAAAATCAATATTTTTGATGAGTTATTCCCTGGGACTACAATAAAATTGCTGATTGTATTGTTAGAATGGCATTTGATACGAAACATAGCTTAAAGGTATTCACAGAAATTTCAAGGGAGGTGCTAGCTATTTCTGTTGTTGTTCAGGCAAGAGATAATCTTGCTCAAAGTCTTCTTGTATAGTTAGTTTAGCTGCCAGCTTGTTTTTTGCTTTTAGCAAAAAACTGTATTCAAACTTTTACCTAAAATAACAAAATTTTTAACTTAAAATAGCATTAATTGTCGTTCCATAAACAAGTTATTACCAATTTTTAACATGTATATTGTATTCAAATATGAATTAATAATAAAAATTATGTTCAATATGTGGTAAATAAGGTAATCAAATATGCCTTAATAAGGTATTGTTATTTTTAATAAAAATTTTAAAATTTTAATTTTTTTTATAATTTTTAATAATTTAAAATTTAAAAGGACTTAATTGATTTTTTATTTATTTGTTAGTAATGTCTTTTTGACTGTTTAGTCTTATTAATTTAAAAAAAAATTAATTTACTTTCAATAAAAGAATAGGGGTCAAATTGAATAAATGTGTAAACGTTAAGGGTTAAATTTATTATTATATTATATGTAAACACCAAAACATTCATTTAATGGTACAATTTTAACAAAGCTGTTTTGCTCACTCATATAATGTGTAGGGATTAATTTATTTATTTTTTTAATAAAATAACTAAATAAATTTTGTGGTACTTTTATTTAAGGCTAACGCTAAGCAAAATCTATCAAATAATACGATTTTTATTACCTTTTTATTTAATCATTATAGTTCCACGTGTCAACAGAATATGTTACTAAATGTCAAATTATTAGAGTGTGAAAATGTTACTTCTTACCATTTACAAAGAACCTTGTAGATTTTATATACATATGATAGGATATCATAGTTGAAAAAAATGACTTTTTTTGCTATGTCTAATAACAACTCTAGTGCAATATGATTTATAAATAAAAAACTTTATTTTCTTTAATAAATAATAATTATATTATGTAATTAAATTGGTAAAAAATGATGTCTTTTTTTGTGTAATATTGGTATGTACAATACAAGACAAATTAAAAACAATATTTTGTTGGGACATACTAAAAAGGCAATCAATCCAAATTCATTTCACGTAATATTGGTATATATGATACAAAATAAATTTAAAGTAATATTTTTGTTGCGAGAGAATTTTAAATGAAAAATTCCTTATAACCATTAAAATCATTAAAACACAAATATTTCACATATCCAAAAACATCTATAAATATATTCAGATAACAGTATTATATCTTTAAAATTCGAATTTATATTCCATTCCTTTAAAATGAACCAAATACTTTATTTTTTTCAAAAACAAATTTTTTTTTGATTTCCTATTCCCAAATAACATGGTCCTACATCAATGCTCCCCAAAAGCCTTTCTAATATATATTCACCAACAAATTTTCTAGTCCAATTACTTTATAGCCAATGAAGATTGAACCAAGCAAAATGATATCATTATAAAAATCACAACATACATTAATAATTATCATACAAATCATACACAAGAATAACAAAAGAACAGACATTCCATAAAAAAAAATAATAATAAAAAATCATAAAATACATAAAAACTATCATGGGGCATCAATTAACAAAAGATTATATTAAGTTTTTGACATAAGGCTACCAGTATTCAAACAACTGTATCTACTAAATCATTTAACATTTATATTACTATAGATTATTATCCGATACATTAATAACGACGGTTTTTAATTTCACAAACAGATTTAAAAGTTTCATTCATTCATTTAAATTTTTAAATATTAATTAATTAGATACAAATATGTTTATAAAACTAAAAAATCCCGCCGCCAATGTATCAAATAAAATCCTAGATTCATTGTGGATAACTCTAAACCCTAAAACTATTCTATTAGATTAATATATCTCATAATTGGGATTTTTTTTGGCTGCTTCTTTTTTCTATAAAAAAAAACATTCTGATATACATCCTTAAAATTCCTTCAAATTTCTAAGATATTAAAAGGTAATGAAAAAAGAAACAGAAGCCAACCCCATCATCACTCCATGGAAGAAGATGGCTTAGGTGGTGGTGTAGAAGACGATAAATCTTGGTCGGATGGAAAAATAATCTGAATAATCTCTTTATCTTCCACAATCTTCTTGGATTCATTCACGTCTGTTGAGAAAGAACCCTTGCGTTTCTTAGGAGCAGGAGGACAAGACAAGAGTTCAGGGATCCGATGTTCTTCAGAGGTCGGAGTCCGACAAGTTTCAGGGTCAAAAAGTGGATCATCAGCTGATGGTGGTATCTTTTCTTCGACATTAACAGTTAACTTTGAAAAGTTGTCAACTAGGAATTGTTGCATGGCTTCTTATTGGGAATTTTTACACAGAATTGATGAGGGTGACAATGGTAAAAAGGGTGGGAATTTAAGGAATGGAAATTTTAATTTTAGGGCATGAAAGAATAAATAAGACAAAAAGCCAAACGAAAACAAGGAATAAGGGATAAAAGTGGGGTCGGGCCATTATTTTTAGAGTTTGACTTTTTTTATTTTTTACTTAAAAATATGTTCATTGTCTTTTCTATTTATTTAATTCATTTATTTTCTCAAATTTGTGACCTCATAATATTAATTTCTTTTATTACATGGTAATTAAGTTTTTTTTTTTAAAATGATTTAATACATAATTGTATTTCATATAATTAGCCCCATTATATTTTATATTAACAAAATATTTTTTAAATTTTCAATTATATAACATTAATAATATAAATCAAATATTAATGTGTGATGGGCCTTAAGAGACTAAACTTAGAGGCCTAATGTGGACTTTAAAGCCGAATTTTAGAATTAATTGATTTGGCCCATACCCATACATATTAGGTTAGTGACTTTCTTATATTTTGATTTGTATGTCTTGCTAATGAATTATTTTCATCTGGTAAGGTGCCGGGCACTGCCAAAAGAAAAAGAAAGGAGTTTGATGTCGAGACTGAGAGCATAGAGTAAAAAAAATACAAATTATCTTTCGGCTCCTTACGCAAAAGACTTCTCGGTAAATATTTTTGCATAAATTATGTTCTTTATTTATTTGACTTATTTTTTTATTTTTTCCTAATATGTTATTGTTTAATATATTACAACTTTCAGGTTTTTCGATTAAATTATTGTCAACAAATTATTTGTCTTGTGCTAACTCTTCCCATGTCTACTACAACAACTAAACAAGCATTTTCAACCATGAAAATTGTGAAGACAATGCTTCACAACAGAATGGAGGATAATTTTCTTTCAACTAACCTGGTGACATACATCGAAAAAGAGATAACTCGAGAATTTTCAACAGATTCTATCATTGATGAGTTTAATCTTATGAAAAAGCGGAGGAGGGTGCAATTTAGAATGTCTAGAATTGAGAAATAGGACAAGAATAAGTTTTTTAATTTAAATCTTGGAATTATAATGATATTTATGAATTTTTTAGTATAGTATTAGTTATTCTTTTTTGCATATCGGAAATAAATATTTAATTTTATATAGTTTGATTTTTTTCTTTTAATTTTTTTACAGTTAAATTGTTTATACTTTTTAAAAAAAATATTAAATTGATTTGTTTGATAAGAAAAAAAAAAGTATCCGAGAAGAATCGATACTTTTTACGAAAAAAATGTCATTCAAATTTAAAAATTTTACCCCTCCTTGAAGTAAAATCTTAGATCCGTCCTTGCTTGTAAGAGTAATAAGGGGTTATAATAATCAAAGCTAGCAACATTCTTAAATCACAAGGCAATAAAATAGATGATCTTGCTTAGAGTCTTCTTGTGTAATTAGCTTAGCTGTTAGCCTGTTAGCTTATTTTTGCTTTTACAAAAAAATGTGTATCAAACTTTTACCTAAAATAACAAAAAATTTAACTTAAATAGCCTTAATTGTCGTTTCATAAATCAGTTATTACCAATTTTTAACATGTATATTGTATTCAAATACGAATTAATAATAAAAATTTCATAGTGCCCCTCTTTGGTCAGTCATATTGTCAGGGTGAATAGCATGTCTAGGTGTTCGAACCCTGTTATTTCTTAATAATATTTTTAAACTTTTTCGTTGTTACCAAAAAAATAAAAATTAATTTTTTTTTAACTCTTATCCTAAATTTGATAATTCACAGGTTAATCGGGGCAAGCTTTGTTTATTGATGCCTTTTTCCTTTAGCTTTTTGTTTTCTTTTCTTTCCTTCAATCGATATTGACCTTGACGGATTCACTTGATTACTGTTCAGCGATGGTTGCCCATTTGCATTATTTGATGTTAATTCATCATCTTTCATAGATAATGCTAATAAACAACCATCGCTGGATAGTAATCAGGTGAACCCGTGAAAGTAAAT
Source organism: Gossypium sturtianum (assembly GCA_025698515.1). Classification (NCBI taxonomy): domain Eukaryota; kingdom Viridiplantae; phylum Streptophyta; class Magnoliopsida; order Malvales; family Malvaceae; genus Gossypium; species Gossypium sturtianum. The sequence goes on from CM046953.1 coordinate 152,852,707, forward strand.
GGCGATGTCGACCGGAGGAAAGAAAAGAAATAAGAAAGCTAAAGGAAAAAGGCATCAAGAAACAGAGCCAACCTCGATTAACTGATGAATTATCAAATTTAGGAGAAGAGAGTTTGAAGGAGCTTATTAGGGTGAAACCTATAAAGTAAAGTTGGAAAAACTTATCAACAAAAGGATGACTAGAGTAAATTCTCTTAAACTTATATAGTATTCACGGTAACTTCATTATTATTTATTGAAACATTTATCATTTACAAATCACAATATTATTATGTCGGTTCTCGTGAACTAAATTTGTTTTTAGACATAAAAAAAAGAGGCTATTAGCTATTTTATTTGGATTTGAGTTTAAGCATTGGATACAGATTCGTGTCTAATATGGGTATGTTAATTTTTTTAAAAAGTTTTCCTACATACCTATATTCAAATTTGTGTCTATACATTACTCATTTATATATCTCATCACAATATAATATCTTTCCTCGTACAATAGACTTCTTTTGTAGACCTAGTAAAAAGTCATTATTCGGGTTTAAGTGTCGCGCATGGGATCACCTTTAACTTTGATATGTTTAATTATTTTTTTAAGTTTTTCATATATTTTGAGAAACCTCGTAGGGTCATATTCTAAACCAATGTTCGAACATATATCAAACATTAATTCTTCAAGCAAAATGAATAGTTCAAGCGACATAGATTCCAGTATGATTAGACCAAAAAACCTAATGCTTTCGTATTCTCTCCCATGGTCATTTGCATTGAAAACAATATATTGTTACTTTCTATGCTTTGAAAATACTATATATGGCTGAAGCTATAAACTTGGAAAGAAAAAAGTGCATATCGTTCTTGATTAATTTGTTCTGTGTTTGTATATATATATATATATATATTACATCTTGATCATTTGTTTATGTTTCTCTTAAAATTCAGGAATACGATGTGGAGACTCTAAAAAACAAGGTATGGTATATGTGTGTATGATATTGGTAGATGGTGAATGGTAACAATTTCTCCAAGTAGCATTTGAAAACTTGAATTTAGAAAATAATGAAATATATAAATGTAATTATTTTTCAAATCTATAATATGGATTTATTAAATGGATGTTTTGTGATGAAATCCCCCATTGAATCTCTTTTGATTTTTACATAATCATATACACAACATATTACTATTTATGCAGTCAATGAAATCTAAAACTTCAAAGTCCATGTTTTGAAAAGGTAGCATATCATATCTCTGAAATTTTGATTTGTTTTCCATATTTGTTATTTTAGTTTTATTTTGCGGTGTCATGTATGAAAGAAGTTGCTGCAATTGATGATCATTTTCAACAATGTGGGAGTGAGTCATTTGAAGCACAATATAGTGCGAACAAACTACCATTTTCGCTCAATGATAACTAGATGAGCTTGTTGAGTGGAAGTAAGAATAGAAATAAGGAATTGGTTATCAGTAACTTTTCATAAGCTGGAGGACGAGGTACTGAAATTAATGATGTTGTTATTCCTATTGATCAACACCGCGAAAGTTTGCTTACTCGGGAGAAGTTACAACATAATTTTAGTTCCTTAGAATCCCAACTTTTTAACAAGAAGAACAACAAAATGGATATTGCAAACTACCCTACCTTAAAAACAAGCACCGGAAGAAAATGTTTGTATTCCAGACAACCTCAAACATATAATTGCCCAAATCCAAAATGTTCGTGGAGAAGTTACTGAGTTTTCCATGAAAATATTCAAATTCTTGTTTGCGTCTCAATCCAAGGGATGGAAGAGGTGACACCTAAGGATTTTGACAAGGGCGCATTGAAAAAGTGGGCGGCTGACTCTTAACAAGGCTATTAACATTGCTTTGTAGTAGGATTTGCTAATAATCTATTGTTGGGAACTTGATGAGCCCAACACACCCATTATAGAAGACCTAGGACCTACAAGTAACATTACACTAACTCTCTAAAGTCTGTTAACCTTTTATTTTTTAACTTCTTAGTGCACTATAATACTCATGCGGCAGGGCCGACCATATAAAAAAGTTAACCCAAGTGCACTAAGTGTTTAGAAACCTAAGGCTTAACTGAGACTAACAATTACAAGATAAAAGAACATTTTTATTAATGCACAATATAATTATAATATGGCACACACATCTCTATTGCACACACACACAAAAATGAAAGCTCCTACCCCTATTTATAAAGTTTAGTAGTCATTGGATTGTTGACACATGTCAACATCCTTACCATTAATATTACAAATATCTAATAACTAGAATGTTCATGTATAATATCTAGTTTTCTAGATAATATCCTATATATATATTTTAATTATTATATGCTAAAATATTCCAAAGAAACTATCCCTTAAAATTTAAGTTTTGGCTTTTATCTAGAAGTTACATTGGCTTTCAACATCTATTGATGAATCTTCTTGTCTATTTTACTTAGTCAGAAACTGTTGGAGAGGGCTGACCAAAGAAAAAAAAGTTTGCGAAATCAGGTTATGAGTGGAAGAGTGTGTTGTTGTTATAGTTATTGTCGGAGATGAGTTTCAATTTAGTTGTCGTCTTGTACTTGGGTTTCTAAGGATACTTTTGTTTGAACTCACAATGGTTTTGGTACTCGAACTCAGTCAAAAAATTTGGGGTTTCTATAGTTATTTATTTATTTATAGTTACAAAAGGAAGTTGAGCTATAATGCTACCGATAACAATAGACTAGTTACTTAACACTTATCCCTCAACATAACATATTGCACCTCCTAAGGCAATTGTGAGAAAATAAAAACTTGTTTGGCAACACTTTATCGCCTTGTATATAGCATCAGTAGCCATATTCGTTGTTCGTGGTACATGTCGAATCTTCACTTGCCAATCCCTGGTCATCCAGCTGTGAACCTCCAATGCCAATCTCAACGATCCCATTACTTTGGCTCCAAGTATTAGGTCTACTACTGTTTTATTATCACTCTCAATTAAGCAGCCAACACACCCCTTCTCCCAGGCCGTTTCCAGCCCATCAACAATTGCTCGAAGTTCTGCCTATAATTACTTATATTTTAACTCGATATGGTTATGGTATTTTTTTTTCTATATCTCTAAAGTCTATAGTTTTAGTATTCTCTAAAGTCTATACTTACCATCAGCCTCTATTACTATTTTGCGGTAAATGTATCATGGTGACCTCTGTACTAAGAGTCAAATTATATTTTGTCCAACTAAACAATTACACATAGCATGCTAAGTGTATTACATACTGACATGCATAGACCAATTTCTAATAGTAAAAATGAATAAAATTTTTAACAGAAGGACCAATTTACTGTTTGGTTTAACGAATATGGACTAATTTGCTTATTTTCTGAATAAAAAGGATAAAATACAATCTTAGTATAATGACCTCTATAATACTTTTATCCTATTTGAAGTATTTTCCTTTAGCTCATTTTCACTCACAGATCCATAAGAATACCCTTTTGTCTCGTATGATCTTTGTCCCCAAAGATGAAAGTCTGGAAATTGAGATTTTTTATAGTATAATCCCCTCAAGTCCCAACCAACATTTTGAGATCTAAGATTTGACCACACCACCAAAAGTTGAGTTTACCTCCTGATTGTTGCTCTTTAATATTGGTTTTTACTGTACGTAAGAATGATAAACAAATGGTTGCCAATCATTTCTCAACTGAGGCGGATTAACACTGGTTGTAGCCCTACGGCCATTTTTATATTCCTTCAAAAGACTAACATGAAACATTGGATGAAGGCCGGAGGATGCTGGAAGTTGAAGAGAGCAATTAGTTTAATCGGTTGTTTTCTTTTCTTAAACCGATTTAACTGATTTTAAAATGAAAAATCCAACCCGATCAATTTTAATTAAGAAAATTGATTAAACTGAACCAACATTGATTCGGTACGTTTTTCCAGTTAATCAACCTAAATTTTTGGGGTTGGTTTTGTGTTTATACAATATTATATTTATTATATATTTAAAAAATAAATATATTTTAAATAATTGAAAATAATATAAAATAACTGGATTTTTTTTATTGATTTGGTTCTAAAATTCAAAAATCGAAAATCAAAGAAACTTAAAAAGAAATAGCTGAAATATTTTTTAAAATGTTTTTTCAATATAAACGTTTCATCGATTATTTTTAAAAATTGGTTTTAATTTTTTAAATTAGGAAATTTCATCGATTTTTGTAAATGGTTAACATTTTTTAAAATCAAAACTATGTTAAATTTAATAACTTCAAAAGATTAAAATGATAATTTTCCATTTCGCCCGACTGGCTGCCTTGGCATCGTCTCTACTAAAAAAAAAAACTATGATGAACATTCCAGAACTTAAAAAAATTGAGGAGAAAAAAAAAAATTATGAGAAGAACAAATGGTTAAATTTAAATAAAGTGATTTTCTTTAGAAAATAATTTATGGGTTGTAAATCGAGATGAAATCAAGTTTGATAAACATAAAAAGTTCGCCAGAATCTAGAATTTTCTTATTGAAATATGGAAAATTATGTGTTCTTCGACAGTAATATTTTTATTGTTAATTTGGGGACAAGAAAGAAGAATAAAATAAATGGTAAATCACACCAATAGTCACTCAACTTTAGGCTAATTAATAAAATAGTCACCTAAGTTTTATTTCAGTCACTCAACTTTTGAAAAATAATAAAATAGTCACTAACATTATAAAAAAGTGACAAAATAGTCACTGACTAACAGTTTCTGTTAGTGTCTTAACAGAACCGCTGATGTGGCAAGTCAACTTGCCACATTGGATATGAAGAATTTGAAAAAAAAAACCTTAAAAAAACTCCTTTAACAGAGAAGAAGAAGAAGAAAAGACTATATGTCTTTGCTCCATGTCTGAATCCGGGGGCTGCTCAGCCTGTTGAAGAGCATTCTCAATTACAAGTATGTAAAGCAGGCAAAAAGTTTGATGCAGAGTCGAGGCTTTGGTAATGGGAACACCCGATAAAAGATTAGCTAATATCTTAGAAACCCCCTTTTATTAGGTATCTTTCTTGCATTACAATTCAGTCGACTGAGCTAATATCTAATTTCTTGGGCATATAGTACCAATGTTGCTGCTTTTGGTGTATAAGAGGCTACTGTACAGTGAAACCTCCAAATGATCTATTGACTTGATGAGAAATCCTTCTTTAGCTATGGGGGAGAAACAGATTCAAAGACATTGGTGGGTCGTGCTTGTGAATGCAGAAGAATTAGATGAGTTCTCGAACAACTGCGGACATCTCCTTCAAGCCATTGGTACTACAGATTGTTCCATAGTTTTCAGTAGTCCAAAGTTGCAGTTCCAGAATACCCGTAGTAAGAGTTAATATTGGGAGGATTGGCGACCGACTTTCGTGTTTCTAAAATTGTTGTTCCCTCCATTGATAGTATTTATGTTGTCTTGTTTGTGTTCTTTGATGTTCCTGTTTGTAAATGGTGGAGGCCTGCCCTGTTTGTTTGTAAGCAGCTGTATCATTGTGTTGGTAAAACGGCTGCTGTAAACCTATCTTTGTTCTTTCTTCTTCTTCTTCTTCTTCTTCTTCTTCTTCTTCTTCTTCTTCTTCTTCTTCTTCTTCTCTGTTAAAGGGGTTTTTTTTTTTTTAATTTCTTCATCCAACGTGGCAAGTTAACTGGCCACATCAGCTAGTTAACTTGCCACATCAGCGGTTCTGTTAAGATACTAACGGAAACTGTTAGTTAGTGACTGTTTTGTCACTTTTTTATAATTTTAGTGACTATTTTATTATTTTTTAAAAGTTGGATAACTGAAATGAAACTTAGGTGATTATTTTGTTAACTAGCCTAAAGTTGAGTGACTATTGGTGTAATTTACCCTAAAATAAATAAAGTTTTGGGTTTAAAAATAAACAAAATGAAACAAAGAAAAATACAAACAAAACCATCAAAAAACCTAGACAAGACCGCGTTTTTGTAGTTGGATTTACATGCATTTTAGTCATCTATAGTCTTCGGTCTATACGCCATTAAGGCTTTAATTTAAGTTTTATTTATTTAATTCAATCCCTACTATTATTTATTTTTCTTGGGAAAATTATAAAAATAGTAACTTTTGTTTGTCTTAAATTACATTTTAGTCACTTATGTTTGAAATGTTACATTTTAATCACTTATGTTATCGTTTTGTTACGAAGTTGTCATTTTACCGTTAGGCTCTGTTATCTCCCTAACGGTGGTCCTACGTGACAGTCCAAGTGAATTTTAAATGCTAACTTGGATGTCCTACATGACAATTCAAACTAAATTTATTTAACTAAAAAACCTTTTTTCATCCGAGTAACTGGATATCTAAGTTGGCATTTAAAACCCATTTGGACTGTCACGTAAGACTGCAATTAAGGAGGTAACAAAGTTTAATAGTAGAGTGACCATTTCGTAAAAAAAAACAATAACGTAAGTGATTAAAACATAACATTTTAAATATAAATGACTAAAATATAATCTGAGATAAACAAAAAGTAACTATGACAACAATCCTTAAGTGTTAAGCTTCATTGTTTAACAAGTGGTTTATACGTAAACATTAAATGTTTGAATATTATTTTTATGGGTCAAAATGTGTTATACTCATTAAAGTGCAATATTCTAGAATAAAAATAGAAAAATAAAAAAAATTATGGGCCAAAATGTTTGACTAATTTATACTTATGACTACAATTATTAAAAAAATAATAATCTTGTTTAAATATTATTCTTTTAATTTTCATATATTTAAAAATCATGAAAAATTAATTCAACAATTCTTAAAGTTAAATTAATTGCAAGCATATTCAAATATCAAATATAATTCCATTTATTTAGTAATGGAAAATAAATTAAGAGATATTTAGATAAAAATAATATCAAGTATATTCAATAATATAAAAAATTGAACAAAAACATTTTATAAATTATGAGACATTATAACTCTTTCTATATATTTATATATAAATTTTAAAAAACGTAATAAACTTTAATAAAAACATTATTAAAATAATATAAAATATTAATAGTTGATTAATTAATATTTAATATAAAAATTCTAAAAATTAAACAATTATTTTATTTTATTTTTAACTTAATTTTATATGATTTCTTAGACTCCAAGAAATTTTTTAAAACTAAATAATTAGACATCACATTATCAAAATAATCTTCTCAACCCATTATCCGTTAACCTTTTAATTTCCAAATTACTTCCATTATAACAAAAAATTCCATTGCGATAAAAAGTACCATAAAATTTATTGTATTATACTTTAGATTGTATTTTAGTTTATCTATTGAAGAAATGGATAAATTAGTCCATTTACGTTAGATGAGTGAGCAAAACTGTGTATTTGTTAAAATTTGGTGTTTATATGTAAGGTATAATCACAAATTTAGCTTTCAACTTTTACACATCTATTCAATTTGACCCTTACTCTTTTATTAGAAGCAAATTAGAAAATTTTTAAACTAATAAAGCTAAATAGTCAAAAAGTCCTTAGAAAAAATAAAAGACAAAGCTCATTTTGACCCTTAAAATTTGTTACTAAGGCCTTTTTCACTCTTTAATCTTATTAGTTTAAAAATTTTTTAATTTACTTTCAATAAAAGAGTAGGGGTCAAATTAAATAAATGTGTAAAGGTTAAAGGCTAAATTTATTATTATATCTTATATATAAACCCTAAATTTTAAAGAGGGGCTATTTTTGCTTATTCATCTAACATAAATAAACTAATTTACTTATTTTTTTTATTAAAAAATTAAAATACAATCTAAAATATAAGGGATTTTATGTTACTTTTTACTATGCATTCCTTAATTTGTGATGAAATTGAAGCTACCAAAATCAAGGGCGAAGCTAAGGGGAACTGGCATGGGCCCCAGCCCTCCTAAAATATAATATTACTATTTAGACTTTTAAATTTTTTTAAAAAATTTTAAATTAATAAAGGTAAAATTATACTTTGGCCTCCCATAGAATTATAAAAATTTAATTTAATCCTTTATAAATTATAAAAATATAAATTATAAAAAATTAAAATTTCATCCAGACTTTTTAAAAAATTATTCTGACTTTTCCGCTAACCAAAATTCAAATTCTAGCTTTTCCAGAAGTAACGTCACGTAAAGAAAATTATTTTAGTAAAAGAAAAATGGCGGCGTCTTGAGAAAAATAGTCGTGATTGGGAAAAGATGGAATAGATAAGGCGGAGTCAAAGTCAAAGTGACAATAAGAGCTTCCCTTTTCCTCTTAGCTCTCGCTCCAAATTTACTCTCGAGTTTCATTCGACTAAGCCTCTATTTAATCAATATCTTTCTCTCGAATGGATTTCGTCATTTCTTCACCATTAATACAGCAGTGGCTCCTTCTGTTTCATTGTCTACACTACATCAAAGAAGTAAGTTGCTATTTCAATTCACTTAATTCATTTTCCCTCACTTTCTGTCCATCTATTGCTTTGATTTTTGCTAAATTTATAATTTCATATCCGTTTGAGTAAGTTTTGTTAGTTTATGATTTTGACTTGCTTGCTTGTTTCTATTTTTGTTCTGAATTAGGAAAAAATTTGATTGTTTTAGATTCAGAAATTTGATTTGAGATAAAATTTTCAGATCCGTGAAAGATGACGAATTGGTCTAGTCTCAGCGGCCATAGGAATAACGCTATGATACCTTCATCTGGAGCACCAAATGGTGCTAATGGACAACCGTTTCCGCCCAGTGATAATCAGCTGAACTCCTCAAGTTCGATGTTGACCGGAGGAAAGAAAATAAATCAGAAAGCTAAAGGAAAAGGAAAAGGAATCAAGAAACAGTGCCGGCCCCGGCTAACCGGTGAATCATCAAATTTGGGAAAAGAGAGTTTGGAAGAGCACAAAACTGTAGAGCAAAGTTGGAAAAAACTTAACTGACCAAATCAACAGAAGGATGACTACAGTAAATTCTCTTAATTGAACCTAGCCATTCATTTTCAATTTACATTTTTGTTATTTATGATATCTATATATTGAAGCTAATAAATCTCACATCAATTGGAGCTGTAACACCCCCTACCCGTATTCATTGCCGGAATAGGGTATGAGGCATTATCTAAAATTTAACGAGTTAATATTATTTTTATTATGAATTCAATATAGTCCTTTTATAAATATCCAGTCCAATTCAAACCAAAACATACTTCTACTATAATTATATTATTTAGCATATTTATCACTCACATTACTTTAATACATACTCATTAAACAAGTTTTAGTATTTATATAATCATTAAACATGTACATGCCATATAAATCAAAAAGGAAAATTACAAAAGCTACCGGAGATAATCTTGATAGTGTGATCCTCAGTGTTGATCCGATCCTCCGTATATTTATACGTCAATCTACATGAGACATTGAATACACTCAAGTAAGTTTATAGAAACTTAGTAAGTTCACAGGCATAAAATATAAATCTTACCAATATTCATACACTTATACATTATGTACAATTATTAAGTTCACCTGTCAACCACAATTTGGTGAGTACTTTCGTATAATCTCACAATCATTTATCCATTTACTTTAACTCTTTTGGGCCCTTTTTTTTTTTGTCACTTACCATCCTTAATCAAATTAGGGAACGGTTACGGAAAATTGAGTACTTCACTTCCACTTTTCATCGATCGTGGCCGGCTACCACTTTTCACCGATCGTAGCCGAAACTACCACTTTTCATCGATCGTAGTTGAAGCTACCACTTTTCATCGATCGGTGGCCGCCGGCTACCACTTTTCACCGATCGGTGGCCGGAGCCACCACTTTTCACTCGATCGGTGCCGAGCTACCACTTTTCATCGATCGGTAGCCGGGCTACCACTTTTCACCGATCGAAAGTACTCAAATCCGATGTTCCGCTCAATTTGATCATTTAATCACCTTTCGCATTGTCATTTTATTCTCAATTCATCATCAAATATATCTCATTATACATGATATAAATCATAAAATTAACATTTAATCATTAAGTTTCAGCCATATGAACTTACCTGAGTCGATTTGCAGAATTTGAGGAAATTTAGGGACTATTCAACTACTTTTTCTTTTCCTCGACTTGCTTCGGGTTCTCGATCTATAATTGTAAAATCATTCACTTATCAGTATTGATTTCACCTTTACTCTATTTCATATCCTTAATAATTACAATCCACATATAAGTAACATTGTCTATAATTTAACTATTTACTTGTATGGATATTCAAGCTGTCTATCCGTGTCGCAGTCACTAAATTATTTTTATCTTGAGCTACAGAACTCCAAATTAAGATCCATTAATTTTCCTTGAAACTAGACTCACATATCTTCTTACCATAAAATTTTTAGAATTTTTGGTTTGGCCAATAAGTACAGTTTATTCTTTAAAGTCACCCCTGTTCTGCTGTCTGACAGTTCCGACCCATCTTCACTAAAAATTAATTATCTCCTTTTACAGAATTCGGATGATGTTAGCGTTTATTTCTATTGAAAATAGACTCACTCAGGATTTTAATGATATAAATTTAAGACCCCAATTATTTTTATACAATTTTTGATGATTTTTCAAAGTCAGAACAGGGGAACCCGAAATCATTCTGACCTTGTCTCATAAAACCTATTATATCTCATGATTTACAAATCTATTGCTTACACCATTTCTTCTATAAGAAACTAGACTCAATAAGCTTTAATTTCATATTTTATTAATCCTCTAATTCGATTTCTACAATTTTTAGTGATTTTTCAAAGTTAGACTACTGCTGCTGTCCAAAACTGTTTCAGTGCAAAGTGTTGATTTCCATTTTGCATACAATTCAGTCCTTGATCAATTACCCATCAATTAAGCTAATTTTTGTAAATTAATACTTTACCTAATCATTATGAGTTATTTCAAACCTATTGGAATTCAGAATTTCCACATAAAAACCCTAACTTCAAATTCTTTTAAAATTAGGTCCCAAACATTCACTTTCTATTCAATTCTTTCAATAAAATCAGCATATAAACCATTTAAAGTTATAATTCCATGCTAAATCATCATATACTTCCAGAACATATTCATAGCAACTTCCAACTTCATTCATAAAATCTAAAACTAATGAATTCAACAAGTGGACCTAGTTGTAAAAGTCACAAAAACACATAAATTTCAAGAAATAATTAAGAATTGAACTTACTTGCAGTAAAAATATGAAAAACCAGCTTAGGGAAAACCCTTCTATGGTGTTTTGCTGATGAGAATGCAGAAAAATAAAGAGAAATCTAGATAATTCCACATTAGTCCTAGCTTTATTAAATAAATTTTGCAATATTCCAATTTTACCCTTATTTCTCCATATTTTCTATCTGATTTCATGCTCTTGCCGTCCAACCCAAATAGACCTTAGGTCTATTTGCCTTTTAAGCCCTCCTTCTTTTATCATTTAAGCTATCTAATTATTTCTCATAACTTTGCATTTGTTACAATTTAGTCCTTTTTGTTCAATTAATTATCGAAACTTTAAAATTTCTTGACAAAACTTTAATACTAACCTATTAACACTCCATAAATATTTATAAAACATTTATGGCTAGATTAAAAATCTCCGAGGTCTCGATACCTCATTTTCGATTCTAATTATTATTATTATTATTATTTTTTTTACTTCATATTTAACTTATACTCACTAAATTAATAATATTTTCTATTCACTTGTCGGATTTAGTGACCTCGAATCACCATTCCGACACCACTGAAAATTTAGGCTATTACAAGAGCAAAAACCATGAGAAAGATTTTCTGCCTATTTCTTTTACACTTGCTTTGTGACATGAAGGTGAAGGGAAAATATTGGGATTGGCTACGTAACTGTCCAAAAGTTTTAGCCACTGTCAGTCAAATTGAAGAGAAATGGCCACTGCTATCTAATCTCCAAAAAATTAAGGAGAATATGAAGAAAATCATGGCCGAGTTCAGGGCAGGCAGTTTAATGGAAGTTGAGGCGAAGCAGAAATTGAACGAAGTAAAAAAGGAGCTCAATCATATAGATCTAGAACTACAGGCACGCTAGTTTATACAAATCTAATCTAATTACTGAGTTTGATTTCATGATCTAAATCTACAATTTAACTTGGTTTTTCAGGAGTTGAACAAAGCACCCAACCTTGATAGGATGTTCGTTAATAATCTGGTATGCACGGTAACAGCATCATTATTTCAAGGAACATTTATCATTTACATATGACATTATTATACGTCTGTCCTCATGCACTAGACTTGTTTCTAGACATAGCAAAAGGCCATTTAGCTATTTTATTTGGATTTGATTTAAGCCTTGGATATGGATTCGTGTGCGATATGGGTAAAACTTTTTTCAAGTTTTCTAATATATCTATATCCAAATTGGTGTCAGTACATTACTTGTTTATAAATCTCATCACAATATAATGTCTTTACTCATGCACTATACTTTTTTTGTAGACCCAGTAAGAAGTCACTTTTCAACTATGATAGTTGGATTTGAGTATGAGTGTCGCGTGCAGGATCACCTCTAACCTTTATATGTTCAAATTTTTTTTTTTTCTAAATTTTTCTTATATTTTGAAAAACCTCAATAGGGTCGTATACCAAACCAATGTTTGAACCTGTGTCAAACACTAACACTTCAAGCAACATGAAGAGTTCAAGTGACATAGATTTCAGTATTATCAGTCCAGAAAACATAAATGTTTTGGTATTTTCTCCCTTCGTCGTTTGCATTGAAAACAAGACGGTGTTACTTTCTAAGCTTTGAAAATACCATATACGGTTGAAGCTATAAACTTGGAAAGAAAAAAAAAAAGAAAGCATATAACTTGTTTTTATCCATATATCTCGTTTTTTTTTTTTCTTTTCAGGTCTCAATATCTGAAGTCATTATTAGACCTGCCTTTGTTTGCATCTTTGATCATTTGTTTATATTTCTGTTAAATTTCAGGAATACAGCACAGAGACTCTAGGAAAAGAGGTATGATATATATATGTGTATATACATGTATTGGTAGGGGATGAACGGTAACTGTTCTCCGAGTAGCATTTGAAAACTTGAATTTTAAAATAACAAAAATAAAAATGTAATTATTTCTCAAATCCATGATATGAATTTATCAAATGGTTGTTTAGTAATGAGTTTAAAATTTCATGTTTTTATATTTTTCAAGCACAAAACTGCACATTGGATCTCATTTGATTTCAGAGTAATCATATATACAACAACATTATGACAATTTATGTAATAAATGTAATCTGAAATTTCAAAATCCATTTTCACTAATATTATCATATCTCTAAAATTATGACTTTGTTTTCCATGTTGGTTGTTTTAGCTTTTTTCTGCAGAGCCATGCTTAAAAGAAATTTATGAAACTGATGATGATGCAAGTTTGCCACCTCTTGAAGCAATCTCACCTAGTTGCTTAAGTTTCCTATTGGAGGACACTTTTCCCTTGGGAGAGCTTCAGTGTGGGAGTGAGATGTTTGAAGCACAATACGGTGCGAGTGGACTACCATTTTCACCCAAAGATAACCAGATGGGCTCCTTGAGTGGAAGCAAGAATAGAAATGGAAAATTGGTTTTGGGTAACTTTTCAGAAGATGAAGGACAAGATACTAAAATTAATGATGATATTCCTGTTGATCAAGACCACGAAAGTTTTCTAGCTAGGGAGATGGTGAAGCGTGATTATAGTTCCTGGCAAATCAAATTTTTTAACGAAGACAATAACAAAGTGGATGTAGCAGTCTTCCCTGGCTTAGAACAAGCATTGCAAGAAGCTGACTGTAGGGGAATTCCAGACAACCTCAAGCCTATTGCAGCTCAAATCGAAAACGCTCGTGGAAAAGCTACTGAGTTTCCCCATAAAAATATTGAAGTTTTGATTTGCGCCACAATCAAAGAGATGGAAGAGTGGTGTACACCTAAGGATTCTGGCTGGGGCCAATTGAAAAAGTGGGCGGCGACCCTCAAAATGGGTAAGCAATTTGGTTTTGAAGTGAAATTTGCTGATAATATGTTGGAGAATATTTCTCTCGCCTGTTTCGCTTATTCAATGATTTTTGAAGGAGGCTGACCAAAAGAAAAAAGTTTGAGAAATCCGAGTTGCTCAGCTCATATGGTTGTGAGTGGAAGGGTGTGATGCTTATGCTTCAATTTAGTTGTTATGCTTGGGTTTATATAGTTACTTTTGTTTGAACTTGTATGGTTTGGTATTTAGTATTTGAGCTCAGTCTAAGAACTTTGGTTTCTATAGTTATTTTGAACTCAGTGAATTTGTTTTGTGTGAGAGTTTCTCAGTGGATTCGTATTGTGTGAACTTTAATCAATTGATATGCTTTATGTTTTTGTTATTTCTTTTATAATAGCTTTTTTTATTGTTCATCGTAAAATTTGTCATGTTCATTTGATCTTGGATTGGCTCACTTCTTGCTTTGATTTAGAAAAAAAAATCCTTCTTCATATTTGGTTCACTTTATAATGCCTTCTAGCTTTGATGACCAATGGGTCAAAATTTGTCACAGAATTTATGGTACAGGCAAGGTGTTTTACAAAATGACAAAGGAAAGTAGAGTAAGAATGAAGAAAGGAATATAAAGGCCAAAAAGATTTTAGGTATCGATTGCATGATATAATATGGAGAGTATGATTTATAGAATTTCAGGGTAGTTGAAAGCTTGTAAAATATAGCTAATTCTCCACACCTGCACAAACAGTTTCTCCCCTTAGCTCATTAGATTCTTCTATGATTAGCTCATGGCTTAGCTCTAATTTCTCCTAGGCCTGTATTGCTATTTGGCCTATTTTCCTTCAACTCATTTTCACTCAAAGATCCATCAACTACTAATTTGGGTAAACTACATTAGTAGTCACCAAATTATGTTTTTTTGTCATTTAATTATGAAAAATTATAAAATAATTATTTAATTATGTTTCTTTTTTTATCACTGGTAATACTAGATATCGACAAGGGTAAAATAAGGAGGAGATGATGATGATGACAGGGAGGTCAATTCACCAATGGCAGGCGAAGAGCTAGAGTAAATAAGGAGGAAAGAGAAAATGGAAGAGAAAGGAGGGAGACTATGTGCTAGGTATGCTATTAGGGTTGTTGAAAGGGAGAAGTCCCTCATTCATCATGCCTTGGGCATTTATAGGCAAGGAGCCTCTTGTCCAACTACACCATGTCACCAATAATCTTGGGAGCAAACGTGTGGTCAATCTGGTGGTAAGGCCGTTATACTTTGGTAATCGTCTTGTGCGGTACATCTCTGACATTTCCTTTGCAGAGATAGTATAAGGTTGTTAGGCCTTAGTGGTCTCCTTTTGATTAGTGCATACCTGCTAATAGCAAATGGTCTAATAAGAGGTCCGTCATCAACGGGTAACTAAGAATGAGCAATCTTCCTAGCGGTGTGAAGCATGCGATGGTTGGTCATTGGGTTGGTATGAGGTGTGAGGCCATCCATGAAAAGTTATAAAACGATTACTCAACTATTTAATTTTGTTTTTTTTGCTCACTCAACTATTTTGAATTTTTTAGTGTTTTCATATTTATGTTAGCCAAGTGGTGACCAAAAAATACAAAATTGAATAGTTGGATGATTATTTTGTAATTTCTTATAGTCTGGCTAAAAAAAAAAATCATTTTGTAACTTTTAATAATTTTGTGGCCACTAAATTTAAAAAAATATACCCCTACCAATTTCATAACAAAACCTTCTCTAGATTACCCTTATCCCCAAAGATCAAAGTCCTAAAATTGAGACTTGAGGACAGTGTAATCCTTCCTAGTAGCATTCAAGTCCGAGATTCAACCACACCACCAAAAGTTGAATTTTCGACTCGTTTGTTTCACTTCACAATTAGTTTGTCTTGTACATAAGCATGGTAAAGGTAAACCAATGATTCTCAACTAAGGAGGATTAACATTGGCAGTAGCCTTGTGACCATTTTATTTTCTTCAAAAGACTAACATGAAATATTGGATGAAAGTTGGAGGATGCTAGAAAGGAGTAATTTGTAAGCCACAGATCCAATTTTAGCCTAACACCTTATATGGTCCATAATATTTAGCAGACTCTTTCAAATTCTTCTTTAGGGCCAATGAAGTTTGCTTATAAGGTTGCAACTTTAAATATACTTTATCCCCAACTTCAAATGTTCTATTACTTATTTTCTTCTCAACGTAAAATTTCATTCTTTGCTTCGCCTTTTCCGGCTAATAATTTGTGTATACTAATAAATTTTTTTGGATCTGACTCGTATCTAAACTTGAAAATAATTGGCTAATTTGATGCTTTTTAGGTACCTAACTAATATTGTTAAAGCATGTTGGTGTATCACTGACGACCAATAGCATGATGATCAGGGGCGAAGCTAGAAAATTTATTTTAGGGGGCGAAATTAAATTGTAATTTTTACGATAGTAAAAATGCAATTTCACTATTTTAATAGCCTATATCTTTATAATTTTTAAAAGATTGGATTAAATTTTTATCATTTTAAGAGGATCAAAGTATAATTCTACTTTTACTAATTTAAAATTTTTAAATTTTTAAAAGGCCTAAATAAAAAATTTTCTATATTAGGAGGGTCAGGCTCCTGTTAGCCCCCTAGCAATGCCCCTGATGATGACATGTGATAACTTTATATTTTCACACGTAATTATTTTGTTATTTTGTTATGTGTTAAAATGTAAAATTGTCGCATGTCAATCATATTATTAGTCGTTAGTATCATGTCAGCTTATTTTAACCACATTAGTTTAATACTTAAAAAATACATCAAATTAATTTATAGTTTTCAAATTTAAATATCAATTATGTCCAAAAGAAATATTAAATACCAAGTACAAGTTAGACAAATTATAACCCTATGAAAAAACAACCCAATTAGTCCAAGTTCGCGGCTAATATAGAGCTTGAAAAAGTGTCGTATCAATAACAGTGTGAGAACTAGTGTTACGGGCTAGTGGTAACCAGTTTGCCCATGTCTTAGGTTCAGTGAAGCACATACACCAAAAGTATTGCTGAAGACATTGATTTAGGATGGGTTTGGATGGACGACTGAGTGCGGTACGGTGTGTTTAGCTTACTTTTTGTCTCGTGTTACAGTATTGCTACAGTATCTAATTTCACCGCCACCACTGTTTTTACACTAACTACAGGTAAACGCACTGCTCGTCCAAACTCACCTTTAGTCTTTTAGGCTGTACTCAAATGAACAATATCATCAGTT
Organism: Gossypium sturtianum; assembly: GCA_025698515.1. NCBI lineage: Eukaryota > Viridiplantae > Streptophyta > Magnoliopsida > Malvales > Malvaceae > Gossypium > Gossypium sturtianum. The sequence goes on from CM046953.1 coordinate 152,869,988, forward strand.
CCTGCCAAAACAAGCCTATGAATATTTTATTTTTGTCAGAAATTGCCACAATAGGAGCTCCATGCAACTTATGAATTTGTTTTAAGTACAATTTGGCAAAATCTGAAGCTGTAAAGGGGTGAGTTATAGCTAAAAAACTAACAAACTTTGTAAACTTATCTACAATTACCCATATGCAATTAAATCTCTGTGAATTCGGAAGTTCTTCCACAAAATCCATAATGATTACCTTCAATGTTCTTGTAAGTAGGGATACATCTGGGTTTAGAATTTTCAGATTTTTGAATTATATATAAATTATTATATATTTTAGATTTAGTGTCTACATTGTATAACATTCGTCCCCTTAGTTAAATTGTATTAAATATAATTTGTCCCATTAAGCCATAATGTTATATTTTATATTAACAAAGTATTTTTTAATTTTTAATTATACAACATTAATAATAATTAAATATTAATGTGTGATGGGTTTTGAGAGGCCTAATATGGATTTTAAAGTCAAATTTTAGAATTAATTGATTTGACTTATACCCATACATATTAGGTTAGTGACTTTTTTTATATTTTGATTTGTATGTCTTGCTAAGGAATTATCTTCATCTGGTAAGATGCCGACACTGTCGAGAGAAAAATAAAAGAGTTTGATGCAGAGATTGAGAGAACAAAGTAAAAAAAAAAAAATACAAATTATCTTCCTCTCAGCTCCTTACGCAAAAGACTTCTCAATAAATATTTTTGCACAAATTATGGTCTTTATTTATTTGACTTAATTTTTTTACAAATTATGGTCTTTATTTATTTGAGTATGGTCTTTATTTATTTGACTTATTTTTTTTTCTTTTTCCCAATATGCTATTGTTTAATATATTATTATAGTTTTTAGGTTTTTTGATTAAATTATGATCAACAAATTATTTGTCTTGTGCTAATTCTTCTCGTGTCTGCTACAACAACCGAACAAGTATTTTCAGCTATGAAAATTGTGAGACAAGGCTTCACCACAAAATAAAAGATTATTTTCTTTCAACTCACTTAGTGGCATACATCGAAAAAGAGATAACTCGAGAATTTTCAATAGATTGTATCATTGATGAGTTCAATCTTATGAAAAAGCGGATGGTGCAATTTAGAATGCCTAGTATTGAGAAATAGGAATAAGACCAAGTTTTTTAATTTAATTTTTAGAATTATAATGATATTTATAAAATTTTTAGTATATTATTAGTTATTATTTTTTACATATCAGAAAGAAATATTTAATTTTATATAATGTGATTTTTTTTCTTTTAATTTTTTTTACAGTTAAATCGATCATACTTTTAAAAAATATTGAATTAATTTGTTTGATAAGAAAAAAAGTATCCAAAAAGAATCGATATTTTTCTACGATAGAAAAATCGTTAGAATTTAAAAATTTTACCCCTCCTTGAAGTAAAATCTTGAACCCGTCCTCGTAAGAGTAAGAAGGGGTTGTAATAAGCCGAAGCTAACAACATTCTTAAATCACAAGGAAATAAAATAGATATCTATAGTTTTTGTGGAGAGGTGAATTCCTTTATAACTCCTCCATGTTTTGTTAAATTATTTAAAGACATTCAACATTCTTAAATCTTTTCTGTTTCCAACTTTTTGAAATTTACGAAATTATACACTATCATTTTTATTTGTTTTAAAAAGTCATTTTTCATAAATCACAGTTATTACCAATTTTTAACATGTATATTGTATTCAAATATGAATTAATAATAAAAATTATGGTAAATAAGGTAATCAAATATGCGTTAAGGTATTGTTATTTTTTAATAAAAAATTTATAATTTTTGTAATTTTTTTTATAATTTTTATGAGTTTTTAATAATTTTAAAATTTAAAAGTGCTTAATTGATTTTTTTAAAATTTGTCATTCATGCCTTTCTGACTCTTTAGTCTTATTAGTTTCAAAAAAAAAAATTTTAATTTACTTCCAATAAAAGAGTAAGGGTTAAATAGAATAAATATGTAAATATTAATGACTAAATTTTCTATTATACTATATATAAACACCAAAGCATACATTTAATGATACAATTTTAAGAGAGATGTTGTTTCACTCACTCATATAACGTACATGGACTAATTTATTCATTTTTTTCAGTAGAAATTAAAACGCAATTCAAGATATAGTATAATAAATTTTGTGGTACTTTTATCTAAGGCTAACACTAAGCAAAAAAAATAATATGCCTTTTTTCGTAATTAACTTAATTTTTAAACTCTTTTCGTATTTCGAACAATATTTGATTCACTTCACTATTGTTAGACCAAGTCCCACTTGTTTTTAGAATTTTGCCACACTAGCAAGCCAAAATCTAAGCAATAATTTGATTTAATCTAAATTTCTCAAATCTGTGCCAAGTTGAGTATTATTAAGGTGTTATCCCCTGAATCGAGAACTTGAAAACTTGTCACAATGTAAGAGAGTGGCATTAATAGCACTATATAGTAATAACCAATGGTCTTTCAATCAGAATTTTCAAGAGAGATAGTGATTGCAGGTGAGAATGAAGGGTTGCTCAACCATAACTAGATAAACTATTTGATGCCGAGTAGAGGCATGAAAAGAGACTCATCAAAAGCTAAAGTAAAAGGTACAAAGAAATAGCATCGATTCCAACAACCATCAGAGCGGAAAAGTAATTAAAATATGTAATATTGATTTCTTAAAAAATTATTATAAAATTTGTAATTTTTAAAAAGTGTCTAAAAAGTAAAATCAAAACAATATAAATTTTTAATTTTTATTATAATCAATATAATTTTTTTCGATACAATATGACTAATATAAGTTAAGAATAAAAAAAATAATATTTAAAATAATCTTGAACTAATTAATATTTATGATAATACATTTAAAGTTAAATAATGATGAAGAATTTATTATTTAAAAATATTATATATGAAGAGATATTTAACTTGTCAAACGTGCAAATTTATTATAATTAAAATCTAAATATTAATCGAAAATAAAATATAATCACAATAAAAATATCATGATATAAAAAAATGTAAAGAAAAAATAAATACAATTAATTCTATAAATTATTTTAAAATTAATTAAAATTAAATTAAATTTCAAATTAAATTTGAATAGTAAAATAAAATTCATTAAGTCAACTAACTTAAAAAAATTTAACCCTAACGAGAAAAGAAGTGATAAAGCATTTAATGTTGTAAGCAAACTTGAATGGCCTCCACTTTCTCCACTCAAATCAACTAACAAAGAAAACACATTTACCTTCTCTTCTCCACCAATACCTTCTCCAATCGCCAATCGCCAATCGCCACCACTGAGCACACACCCACTGTCGCTTCCCTCAACACACACTGCCTCCATCGACCACCACCATCGTTGTACAACAGGTATGCTCTTGAATCTGGTCTGTGTATTAATGTACAAAAGCTTGAATTTGATCTGTGGTTTATGTATTTATCTTGTTTTGGGGATCTTTCTTGAATCTAGTCTGTGGTTTACGTATTTGACTTTCCCGATGGATCTTTCTTGCTCGAGAGCTTGTAATGAATTAACAATCTTTGTCAAAGACATAAATCAGTTATCCCTCGAGTCCTCATGTCATGAGACTTTTGAGAGAATTTTCAGGCAAGCTGACCAAAAGCTTTTCAAGGATCCTTTTATCAGTGAAACTCCTTGTTGAGCAACCGGATCTGGTTCACAGTGTAACCTGATTGTCAATATAATACGTTGTATAACAGTTTCATCATCTTCCATCTTCAAAACTGCAAAATCTGTTCCAAGGTTGACGACTAGTACCTGTTTGGTCAATGTCAATATAATATGAATTCCATTTGTTTACCTTGAAATTTCCAAAATTTGACTGGTTCTTGTTAGTTGATGCCCCTCCTATTCGCCTTTAGAATTGTTACTTTTATATTTATATGATAATAATAATGAATCTCACAATTTTTATTGAATTTGTGGATGGATTAGGTTTGGACCAGACTAACTTCTGGGATCCTTAAATCTAATTTGATTCTATTTAAATTATTATTTAATTAATACTCATCCCGTCTGAATACTTGGGTGTCACCTCTTCCATCTCTTGGATTGAGGCGCAAACAAGAAGTACTACAGGCATGGGAAGTTGGCATTTATCTTTGATTTACCTGACAGCAGCTACTTCTGTATAGTTACGTAGCTAATCTCATTGTTTTTACTTTACCTTCATGTTGCCAAATACACACAAAGCAACTGTTAAAGGAACAGACAGAATTTTTCTCATGATTTTTGCTCCGGTTGATGTGAAATTTATTATCTTATATATATATATATCATAAATAACAAAAATATTAACTGAATACGAATGACTAGGTTCAATTAAGAGAATTTACTCTAGTGATCATTTTGTTGATTTGGTCAGTTAAGATTTTCCAACTTTGCTTTACTGGTTTCACCCTAATAAGCTCCTTCAAACTCTCTTCTCCTAAATTTGATAATTCATTGGTTAGTCGGGGCGGGCTCTGTTTCTTGATGCCTTTTTCCTTTAGCTTTCTGATTTCTTTTCTTTCCTCCGGTCAAAATCGTCATTGACTTTCATGAATTCACCTGATTACTATCCAGCGATGATTGTCTATTAGTATTATCCGTGAAAGATGAATTGACAACAAATAATGCAAATGGACAACCATCACTGGATAGTAATCAGGTGAATCCGTTAACGTCAATGACAATTTCGACCGGAGGAAAGAGAAGAAATCAGAAAGCTAAAGGAAAAAGGCATCAAGAAACAGAGCCCGCCCCGACTAACCGGTGAATTATCAAATTTAGGGGAAGATAGTTTGAAGGAGCTTATTAGGGTGAAACCTGTAAAGCAAAGTTGGAAAATCTTAGCTGACCAAATCAACAAAATGATGACTAGAGTAAATTCTCTTAATTGAACCTAGTCATTCATATTCAGTTAATATTTTTATTATTTATGATATATATATATAGAAGATAATAAATTTCACATCAACTGGAGCAAAAATCATTAGAAAAATTCTCTGTTCCTTGAACAGTTGCTTTGTGTGTATTTGGCGACATGAAGACGAAGGAAAAACAACGAGATCAGCTACGTAACTATCCAGAAGTTTCAGCCGTTGTCAGGCAAATCAAAGAAAAATGGCCACTGCTATCTGATATCCGAGTTCAAGGCAGGCTGTTTAATGGAAGTTGACGCAAAGCAAAAATTGCTCCAAGTAGAAAAGGAGCTCAATCATATAGATCTACTACTACAAGTACCCTAATGTTTACAAATCTAATTACTGAGTTTGGTTCCAAGATCTACATGTCCAATTTAACTTGGTTTTCAGGGGTTGAACAAAGCAAACAACCTTGATTGTATGTTCATTAATAATATAGTATGCACTGTAACAGCATTATTATTTCTTGGAACATTTATCATTTACAATTCACAGTATTATTATGTCGGTCCTCGTGCACTAAATTTGTTTTTAAACATAAAAAAAGGCGATCAGCTATTTTATTTGGATTTAAGTTTAAGCATTGATACGAATTCGTATCTAATATGGGTATGTTAATTTTTTTTAAAAGTTTTGTTACGTACCTATATTTAAAATTGTGTCAATACATTACTCATTTATAAATCTCATCACAATACAATACCTTTCCTCATACAATAGATTTCTTTTGTAAACCTAGTAAAAAGTCATTATTTGGATTTAAGCGCTGCAAGTGGGATCACCTCTAACTTTGATATGTTTAATTATTTTTCTAAGTTTTTCATATATTTCAAGAAACCTAATTCTTTGGTACTCTCTCCGATGGTCGTTTGCATTGAAAACAATATAGTGTTACTTTCTAAGCTTTGACAATACTATATATGGCTGGAGCTGCAAACTTGGGAAGAAAAAAAATTGCATATCTTTCTTAATTAATTTGGTCTATATTTGTGTGTATATATATATTACATTTCATTTGTTTATTTTTTCTTAAAATTCAGGAATACGATGTGGAGATTCTAAAAAACAAAATATGGTATATGTGTATGATATTGGTAGGTGGTTAATAGTAACAATTTATCTAATTAATATTTGAAAACTTGAATTTCGAAAACAATGTAGTATATAAATGTAATTATTTCTCAAATCTATAATATTGATTTATTAAATGGTTGTTTAGTGATGAAATACCACATTGAATTTCTTTTGATTTTTACATAATCATATACACAAACTATTTATACACAACATATGACTATTTATTTAGTCAAAGAAATCTGAAACTTCAAAATCCATGTTTTGAAAAGGTGGCACTAATATATCATATATCTGAAATTTTGATTTGTTTTCCATATTTGTTATTTTAGTTTATTTTGCGGTGTCATGTATGAAAGAAGTTGTTGCAACGGATGATTATCAATGTTTGAAAAACCATAACACTATTACTTGGGGAAAGTTTCAACGATGTGGGAATGAGTCGTTTGAAGCACAATACAATGCGAACAGACTACCATTTTCTCTCAATGATAACTAGATAAGCTCGTTGAGTAGAAGCAAGAATAGAAATGAGTAATTGGTTTTCGGTAACTTCTCATAAGCTGGAGGACAAGGTACTGAAATTAGTGATGTTGTTATTCCTATTGATCAACACAGCGAGAGTTTGCTGACTCGGGAGAAGTTACAGTGTAACTTTAGTTCCTTGGAATCCCAACTTTTTAACAAGAACAACAACAAAGTGTATGTTGCAGGCTACCCTACCATAAAACAAGCATCGGAAGAAAATGTTTGTATTCCAGACAACCTCAAACATATAGCTATCAGAATCCAAAATGTTCGTAGAGAAGTTACTGAGTTTTCCATGAAAATATTCAACTTCTTGTTTGTGCCTAAATCCAAGAGATGGAAGAGGTGACACCTAAGGATTCCGACTAGGACATGTTGCAAAAGTGGGCGGCTGACGCTCAACAAGGCTAAGAACATTGTTTTGTAGTGGGATTTGCTAATAATCTATTGTTGGGAATTCGATAAGCCCAACACACCCACTATAAAAGACCTAGGACCTACAAGTAATATTACACCAACTCTTTGAAATAGGTTAACCTTTTATTTTCTAACTTCTTAGTGCACTATAATACTCAGACGGCAGGCCGACCATATATCATTCAAGTGGCAAAGCCGACCATATATAAAAGCTAACCCAAGTGCACTAAATGCTTAGAAACCTAAGGCTTAACGGAGACTAACAATTACAAGAGAAAAGATCACTTTTATTAATGCACAATACAAATACAATATGACACACACTTCTCTATTGCACACACACACCAAAAATGAAAGCTCCTATCCCTATTTATAGAGTTTAGTGGCCATTGGATTGTTGACACATGTCAACATTTTTACCATTAATATTGCAAATATCTAATAACTAGAATGTTCACGTTTAATATATCGTCTTCTAGAGAATATCTTATATAATTTTTTAATTTTTAAATTCTAGAATATTCCAAAGAAACTATCTCTTAAAAGTTAAGTTTTGGCTTTTCTCTAGAAGTTACATTGGCTTTCAACATCTATTAATGAATCTTCTTGCCTATTTTACTTAGTCAAAAACTGTTAAGAGGGCTCACCAAAGAAAAAAAGATTTGCGAAATCAGGTTATGAGTGGTGTAAACAGCCCAAATTGTCCGGGCCCGTTACAAAATAAAAAATGGCCCAATTTACAAATAGGCCCAAAACAGTAAAATTCTTTCAGAAAAATTTAGGGTTTTGAAACCCTAAAACAACTCAGCGCCGCAACCCCGCTAAGGCCTCCACTCATCCACTAGCCACCTTCCACTTCCCGTTGTCGGCCATAACCTGCAAAAGAGGACACAAACGCAATAATGGCAGAAAATGGGGGAAGCTATTGTATTATTTTTTATTTCTACTTTTTCGGTTATAAAAAACCGAAGAAAATGATGTAAAAGAGAAACTTTTTTTTAGAAAAATCAATACAAAAAAAGGAAAAACAAATTCAAGCAAGAGAAGATCAAACAAAAAACGAAGGTCTTTATATTTTATTTCTTTTTTTTTCTTCTTCTTTTTTCGAAGTAGTATGTTCTAATATTTCTTCTTTTTCAAAATCATACATACAGATATATATATATATATATATATTAAATAAAAAAAAGAAAAAAAAAAGGAGATTTTTACCTGTTCCGGCCACCGTGCGCGGTGGCCGGCGATGGTCGCCGGCGACGGAATTCCTGGAGGTCGACCGGCTGGGTGCTCGCCGGACTTCAAAACCTGCAGAGAGTGAGAGAGAGAGAAGAGGAATTTTTTTTTTTTGAAAAATGGTGTAAATGATTTTTTTTTCTGAATATTTGGCCTTATATAGCCCATCAAAACGACGTCGTTTTGGTGCTGGCCATTAATGCCCAAAACGACGTCGTTTTGCCCCCAGGATCCGCGTGTTGACCCGACCCGCCTCAGGATCCGCGTGTTTTCATGTATTGGGATAATTTCCCTTTTGGTCCTTCCGCATTTTTTACCTTTCAAATCAAGTTTTCGTTATTTTCAAATTTTCCCAATATGTTTTCTTCTGTTCCAATTAAGTCCAGCGCAAAAACGCAGTGCATAAAGAATGGGATTATTGCTGTTTCGACCCTCCAGATTGTGCGCGCGTTGCAAATCTGCCCTCCCCTCTTTATTTTATTTCAAATCGACCCCAAAATCACATTTTTTAATCCAATTTGATCCCTTTTTAGTATTTTGTAATTATTATTATTATTTACTTTATCCTTGTATTATTATTACTATATTATTATTAATAGCATTATTATTATTATTACTATTATTATTATTATAACTATTCTATATTGTACATATTTTGTTCATTATTATTATCATTTTATTATTATTATGCTATTATCATTGTGTTATTTTTCTTTCTATATTATTATTATTATACTATTACTTGTATATTATTATTATTATTATTATTATTATCATATTGTAGATACTTTGCATTAGTATTATTATCTCATTATCATTATTATATTATATTGGCACATTGTACATATTTTATGTCCGTATCATTATTATCTTATTATTATTATTATTATATTTATCATTACTATTATTATTATTATATTTATACTATCATATTGTATATACTTTTATTATCTCGATCTTTACTAATACCTTCAACCTTTTTTTTTATTATTATTTTAAAGCCGTCTTTCACCTTTTTACACTTTTATATTATTGTATCTTTTGTTACCAGTATTGTTGATTTCGTATTTTTTTCGTTTCATGTGGATCAACGGTTTTAAATCGCAATCCGGCATTTTTTAATTCATACAAAAGAGGTAATATTTGTGTGTTTAGAAGGCTGAAAAAATTACATCCTAACGTGTTGGGTGTCGATCTTTTCGTTCGACTAAATATTCAAATATCCTTTTCTTGTCGAAGATGATCTCGGTGTCGAAATATAAGGGTGTTATATCCTAACGTGTTGGGTATGATACTTTTATTCTTTTGAAGCAAGATAATCTTAAGATCTAATCTCAAATGGACGAATTTCATTCTTTTCAATTTTTACCCTAAATATTTTCAAGTTTTCAACATTAGGACAATATCAATCAATTTGGTACCAACTTTGGGCGTTACAAGGGTGCTAACCCTTCCTTGTACGTAACCGACTCCCGAACTCGTTTTCTCAGATTTCGTAGACCAAAGTTGTTGTTTTAATAAACCAAAATGTTTTATTAAAACAAAGATGACCCGATCACACCTAATAAAGATCGGTGGCAACCCCCGTTTTCTTTATTTTCAAAACCAAAGTCGATTTCCGTTTTGTCAAAAAATGGTTACGACAAGTGGAAGAGTGTGTTGTTGTTGCAATTACAGTCGGAGATGAGCTTCAATTTAATTGTTGTCCTATCCTTGGGTTTCTAAGGATACTTTTGTTTGAACTCACAATGGTTTTGGTACTTGAACTTTGTCAAAGAATTTGGGGTTTCTATTTTTTTTTTAGTTACAAAAGGAAGTTTGTAACACCCCTATACTATGTTCGACTCAATGAACCTGATATAGGAATATTACATTTAGTGTCAAAGTAATTCTTGGCTAATCACTAATATATTAAAACATAATAACGGACAAATAATAAATTAGTCCTTACAACTACTTGAAACATACTTGATTTTCCTAAGTACATGCCATTCTATTCAAAATTTCAAAACGTACCCTCTTGTTGCTTGAAGATGTGATGAGATGAAAGCTCGTAATCTTAAATGCAATTCTTTAAAATTTTTGTACCTAATCTGCGCTGAGTATACACCTAGTGGTATTACTATAATTCAAATACTTAAAATAAAAACAATAAATATGCACAATTTACCTTACCACTATTTTACTTTCAATAAAACATTCATGCATTTAAAACTTTAAATTTTCTTAATAATATGCATCTTAAATAGCTTTTCTTCATTTTAATTTATATATCTTCTTACTATTTCCATATTCATTTCATGCATTTCATTAATAATCATTTCATAAAATCATTATCTCATGTATTTCATTTCTATATCCTATTTCAATAACTTATTCTATTTCATATCTAAAACCTTACAATATTAGTCTTTCAATAATTATTTAAACCAACATTTTTCAATAAAAATAATTATAATTAATTCATAAGATTATATTCAATTAACTCATACACTATTTCATTATTTCCAATTCATTCTATTTTCACTTCTTATTGAGATATCTCAATTTCAATTCACATTTCAATTCATAATTTTACTTTCTCATATTTTTAATAATACGATCAACCAAATTTATTTAATTATCTCATTTTAATTATTCATCTTATTAACAAACTCAAATTTTAACGGATACACGAATTCTATCCCAGCAAATTATACCTAAAACGGTACATAAAAACTTTAGAAAGACTTGAATGCATGTGCCTCAATCAAAACACCATGGATTCCATGGGATTTGTCTTTTCTTTCGTACCTTTTTCATTAATTTCAATTATTTCTACGGATCCACATTGTGCAGAGGACCCACGTGTCATCATCCCAACTTTGTCTCCATTCAGAAATTTGTGTCAAACGGTAAACATGGTGGAGCCATTTCCCACCAATCAACATTACTTTTTATTTAATTATACTACTTACTGGGTGGATGATAATATCTATAAATATACTTTACTCTCTGCATGTATGCATCCACATCCGTGTTTCATCTTCTTCCAATCATTCTCATTTTACTCCTCCTCTTGCAATAACCAAACACTTCTTTGCTTGATTTCAGTTTGAACCAGAAATGGCCGAAGCAATTGCATTCGACCTCGCCGTAGAGCTTATTACTAAATTGAGCTCCTTTACTCTCTCTCAAATTAGACTGTGTTGGAATGTCAAAGATGACCTCGACGACCTCAAAAGCACTGTCTCTACAATCAAAGCTGTGCTTCTTGACGCAGAAGAGCGATCCCTGACTAGCCATCTCGTCAAAGATTGGCTTGAAAAGCTGAGAGATGTATTTTACGATGCTGACGACTTGCTCGATGATTTCTCTACCGAAGCTTTGCGGAAAGATCTATTGGGTGGGAACAAGCTGACGAAAGAGGTACGCCTTTTCTTCTCGAGCTCAAACCAGTTTGCTTACGGTCTCAAAATGGGTCGGAAAATGAAGGCCATTAAGGCCAGGTTGATTTCAATTGGAAGTGAAGCCAAGGTGTTCAACTTGGTAGAGCGTGACCGTCCCATGGAAACCTCTTTCATGACAAAAAGAGGCAGCTAACGCACTCTTTTAAAGATAAAATAATAGGGAGGGACGATGATAAAGCAGCTCTTCTAAAACTCTTGTTAGAGTTTGAAAGTGAAGAGAATGTTTACATCATTCCAATTGTGGGGTTAGGAGGGTTAGGGAAGACTGCTTTGGCTCAGTTTCTCTATAATGATGAAATGGTCAAAAATCATTTTGAGTTGATGATGTGGGTTTGTGTTTCAGATGTTTTTGATGTCAAAATAATTGTAGAAAACATGATCAAATCTGCAACAGACAAAGCACCAGATCAAAATCTCGAAATGGACCAATTGCAAAAACAACTTCGGGAAAAAATTGGTGGGAAAAAATATTTGCTTGTTTTGGATGACATTTGGAATGAGGAGTGGGAAAAATGGGTTAGTTTAAAAGAGTTATTGGTAGGTGGGGCTAAAGGAAGTAGGATAATAGTAACTACTCGTTCTTCTAAGGTAGCCAAGATCACTAGTAAATGTCAGCCTCATGTCCTAAAAGGATTGTCTGATGATGATGCTTGGTCTTTGTTCAAAGAGATAGCATTTGAACAAAGATCTGCAGACTCAACAGATTCAGGCTTTGTGGAAATAGGAAAGCTGATTTTGAAAAGGTGTTGTGGAGTTCCCTTAGTCATAAGGACGATAGCTGGTACGTTATCTTTCAAACAAACTAAAAATGAGTGGCTTTCTTTTAAAGATAATGAACTTGCTAGAATATCTCAGAATGAAGGTGAAATTTTACCTACACTTAAGTTGAGTTATGATCATCTCTCATCTCATTTGAAGCATTGTTTTGCTTATTGTCGACTATATCCAAAAGATTATCAAATTGATGTACGAACACTTGTTCAATTTTGGATTGCACAAGGTTTCGTAAAGCAACTGAATCTAAGTCAATCTCTTCGAGAGATCGGATTTGGATATTTTAAAGATTTAGTTGAAAGAAGTTTCTTTCAAGAGGTAAAAGGAGACTTCATGGAAGAAATGAGATGTAAAATGCATGATTTAATGCATGATCTAGCTGAATCAGTAGCAGGGATGGAGAGTAATATTATAGATTCAAATAAAATTGCAAGTGATGTTGGTGAAAAATGTCGCCACATATCAATTAATCCTTCATTAATTCCTTTGTTTAAGGGAAAAAAGTTGCGAACCTTGTTACGGTCTCCAAACATTGAAACTCAAAATTGGAGCGAAGAAACTTGGGATTTTGTAATTGCAAATTGTAGATGCTTACGTGTATTGGCTTTGAAAGGTCTAAATCTTAAGATGATTTCACCCTCCATTTACAAGTTGAAACATTTGAGGTACCTTGATCTTTCTGGGAATTATGAGCTTAAGATTCTCCCAAAGAGTATTTGCAAGATTCAGAATTTGCTAGCGCTGAAACTTGATATGTGTTTTAGGCTTCAAGAATTGCCAAAGAAGATTGAAAAATTGGTGAATCTGACCCATCTTGGGTGTGGCGGTTGTTATAATTTAACTCATATGCCACGTGGAACAGGGAAGCTGACTTCGCTTGAGACGTTAAGCCCGTTTGTAGTGGATAAAGATGGGTCCCATGGCGGTGCAGATCTAAGTGAATTGAGACTGCTTAACAACTTAAGGGGAGAGCTAACAATAAGAAATTTGGGATTCGTAAAAAATGCAAAAGAGAAGTTTAAGGCTGCTAATTTGAAAGAGAAGCAACATTTGAGATCGTTGGTTTTACAATGGGATGCTGATAACGGTGATGATGATGAGAAGTCGCTTGAAGACCTCCAGCCCCATCCTAATCTCAAGGAGCTCTGGATTGAAGGATGGAGGGGTGATGCCAAGTTTCCAAGTTGGCTTTCTTTGCTCACAAATCTCGTCGAACTTACCATACATGATAGTAATTTCAAACATCTCCCGTCCTTTGCTCAATTGCCTTGTCTTCAACAGCTGAGGATTTCTAAATTAACTGAGCTGGAGTACATGGATGATAACAGCCTAAAAGGAAATCAAGGAGAACCACAATCATTCTTCCCATCGCTTAAGCTTTTCCGTCTCTTCAACTGCCCGAATATGAAGAGTTGGTGGAGGACGACAAAACCAATCGATGATGATTCCAACGAGGACGACACAACAGTTATGGGAATATCAACCATGGCATTCCCTTGTCTTTCAACTTTATATATTGAAAATTGCCCTTTGACTTCAATGCCGTTGTATCCTTCACTCGATTATGGCCTAATGTTGGTGAATACCAGTTCAAGGCCGTTAAAGCAGACCATGAAGATGAACATCACTAGTACGACCCCATCAAGTTCAACCTCTTCTCTTCCTCTCTCCAAATTGAAATATTTTACTGTAGGCAACATTGAGGGATTGGACACTCACACGCTAGATGAGTGCCTGCAACATCTCACTGGGCTTAAAACTTTACATATAAGGGATTGCAAGGAGGTTGATTTGGAGAGCTTACAGTGGGAACCCATTAAGAATCTCTCTTTTTTGGAGATTGATAAGGCCCCGCAGCTACTGTCTCTCACCTGTGGGCTTCAACATCTTTTTCAATTGAAAAAATTAAGAATTCATGGATGCCATGGATTGAGGTCACTCTTTCCTGTGTTCCAACATCTCACTTTCCTTGAAGAATTTTCAGTAAGCAACTGCGAAGAGCTGGAGCTATCAGCAGCTGGCTTCCAAATATTCCAAGATCATACAAGCCTACGCGATCTAACGCTGGGAAACATTCCAAAGTGTCGGCATCTTCCGGAGTGGCTTCAACATCTAACAAATCTGCAAATTCTCTGTCTCATTGATTTTCCCAATTTAACATCGCTTCCGGACGAGATGCGTTGCCTAACCAATTTGCAAATTTTACAAATAGCAAGAATTCCTCAGCTGAAGGAAAGATGTCGGAAGGACATTGGCGCTGATTGGCATAAGATTGCTCACATCCCCACCATTCATTTGATTCAGGTTGGTCCGTCCTTGTTATTTTTTTTTTATGACCTTATTTTTCTTGGTATATTGAATCTCCAAGTCAGGGGTCTGATGCCATTTTTCATTGAAGTTTGATACTGTTAATTTCCTTGTTAAAACATTATTCATTTGAAATCCCTTTGCTTTAATCCTACTTTTTACATTTTTGCTGATTTGTGCAGTAAGGCATTGGAGAAAGGCATTTGGGAACTTCAATCATTTTATATGCATAAAAAGAGGTGCTAATTTATCTATTTCCTTTTTACTTTTAAATCATAATAATAACTTGACAATTGCAATTTTAAGGGCTTCTAATAATTTAATTCTAAAAAATCATTGATGTAGAGAGAGAGGCCTATGAAGCTTGCACGCTACCCTTCAAAATGGTTCTACTATATGCTCTGCTTTCTTCATTTTCAAAATTTACACTTACCTATCATATGTTTATATATATTTATGTTTTCTCTTAATATATGCCAGCTGATTACTATCTTAGATGGTACCTATGCTATTGGAGGCGTTCAAATTACAATATTCATTGATGCAGGGCACTCTTTTAGCTGTTTGGAATTCCAGCCAAATCTGTTATTGAAGGTCCAAACAAGAAAAAAAGGAAGATGCTTCAAAATATTTGGTTGAAGTTGATAAAATGTTTCATTATTTATATATCAACAGCATTATACTAAACACACATATGTGCGAATATAAGGCTGATAATGGTGAGCACTTTAGTTTTGAGGTGTAAATAAATAATGGGATTTGTAACATATACTATGTCAGCATTTATAATTTTCAAGTTCATTGTTGCTTTTGGAAGAGTCGTCGTTCAAGCATGACAATTGCCAGACATATTGCATTTGAAA
This sequence comes from Gossypium sturtianum, assembly GCA_025698515.1. Taxonomy (NCBI): domain Eukaryota; kingdom Viridiplantae; phylum Streptophyta; class Magnoliopsida; order Malvales; family Malvaceae; genus Gossypium; species Gossypium sturtianum. Next base: position 152,885,592 of record CM046953.1, read on the forward strand.
ATTTAGTATTCCACTTTACATGGAGCTTATGAAGAGCTTGATTTATTTTATGGGTGATGTGTGAATTTAAAGAAGCACACATGTTCATAGTAGGAACTATTATTGAGTGTTGAATGTTAATTTTCACTTGCATAGCTAAAATGAGTCGGGAGAGAATTTACTTGATTGTACATAAGTGAGATTGCATCAAGTGTTTGATGTGTTAAGCTTAAATCATTTCTTTGTACTATGAAGTTCATAGTGTATTTATCTTTGAGCAAAGTCCCGCAGACGTAGGACAAATTCCGAATTGAATAAACATCTTGATTGTGCTCTTTATTTTCCTTGTTGCATAGTACGTGCCAGCTTAAGAAATAACACATTTATTTTTAAAATACCCAAGCCCAATCACTTCAAGAAATTGGCTTAGATGTGATTGCTTTTTGAAACTTTTTGCAATCCAAAACTAAACAAGTGCTTGTATATCAATTTTATTATCTTTTGGATATAGTTGATAATAAGCAAAACAATGCTTCAAATGGGATGGGAGGCGATCATAACTCAAGTGTAGGTAAAATCTCACATTCGTTTTGAGAAATTCTAGCAAGTACGTTATCTTTAGAAAAAGATATCGTACCGAATATCATCCTTAAGGCTAAGGGATATCCACCACCACCTTTCTAAAATCTGCTTTCCTATTTCCAAAAAGGCTGTATTTGTTGAATCTGCAAATCTTTGCTCAAATGCTCTCTCTTTGAACAAAAACCAAGCATCATCATCAAACAAACCTTTCAAAACATGGGGTTGACATTTACTAGTAACTTTTGGTACCCTAGGAGAGTGAGTAGTTACTATTATCCTACTCCTTTTAGCCTCACCCGTCAATAATTTTTTTAAGCTAATCCAATGTTCCCATTCCAAATTCCAAATGTCATTCAAAATAAGTAAATATTTTTTTCCGTTATTTTTTTCTCGAAGTTGTTTTTGCAATCGATCCATTGCAAGATTTTGATAAGGTGCATGGTTAGTCACAAATTTGATAATGTTTTTCACATCAAAAAAACATTTGAAGCACAGACCCATATCCTCAACTCAAAATGATCATTGACCACTTCTTCACTTTGGAACTCTAATACGTGTTTTAGAAGAGCTGCTTTGTCATCTTCCCTCCCTATTATTTCACCTTTACTCACAAAAGAGTGTGTTCGCTACCTCGTTTTAATCATGAAAGAGGTTTTCATGGGACGGTCACACTCTTACCAACTTGAACATCCTGACCTTAATTTGATGGCCTATTTTGACACCATAAGCAAATTGGTTTAAGCTTGAAAAGAAAAGGCATACTCCTTTCGTCAGCTTATTCCCGCTCAGTAGATCTTTCCGCAAAGCTTCAGTAGAGAAATCATCGAGCTAATCATCGGCATCATGAAGTGCATCTTTCGTCTTTTCAAGCCAATCTTTGACCAGATTGCTGGTCATGGATTGTTCTTCGGCATCAAGAAGCACAGCTTTGATTGTGGAGATGGTGCTTTTGAGGTCCTTGAGGTCATCTTTGAAATGCCATGACAAAATCAAGTAAAGTAACTAGTAATTCACTTGTCATCGTGTTGAAGACAATAAGAAAAAGGAATATAATATACGAACATCGACAAACTAGCAGTCATATTATACATAAGGGGGAAACTATAGTGATAGACATTATGGCGATATCAACTGAATCATTTTTCAATCATCCATCAAATTCAAAACATCAAAAGAACTAACATCCATCAACCTTTCTTCATATAGAGCACGGCATTAAATGTTCGGCTTTAAACTCTCTTACTATAGCATTTATAGTACATAAAACTAACAGACTATCAATTGCAATTATATTCGATCATTAGATCTTTGTCTCATCAGCATTCTGAGAAAATTTTATAATACTAAATCTTAGCTTTCTCAAATTAAGGCATCAAAATGTTGAAGTCATCAAGTTTTGGACATTGGATGAGGCCAGCATTCATTCAATTTCAACTTAGTTCAGCAAACAAGCACTTTAATCTACCAAAACTCCACTATTTCATCAAATACGGAAATACCTCACATATTACAATACATACGTCACAATTTCACTGCAGAAACAAATAATGCTACTCATAATTTGTCCCCTAAGAAACATAGCCACCATGAAAAGTTCTGTTTATGAACAGATCAAAAGATCAGACGCACAAAAAATTAAGCAAATGACATTAAGCGTTAAATGAGAATACAATTCTCATCAGCTCTGACGGTTGAGTAAAAATAATCAACTCTATTGTGCGTCTTCTGACCTCTTTGGTTATAGCATTAGCTGTTATATTTACTGTCCTTAGCACAAATTGAACTTTAACATATCAATATCTTCGACTCCGTACAAGTGCTGCCCCTCTTTCATTTCTTAGTATTAAATTTACCGTCATTTTACTATCACTCTCAATAATTAATCGGCGTACCCAATTTTCGTACCATAATTGTGTAATTTTATTGTTGTATCTTGCTTTAGTTTAATTGATATATTAACATATTTAATAAGTTATTTTGTGTTCATTTATTAGTATAACTATTTGATAATTTTACAAGTAAAGGATAACAATTATATTCCAATAAATGATATAAAAAGAAAATAATACTTAATCTCGATTATTAAATTTAAAAAAAACTGTAACACCCCTATACCATATTCGACTCAAGGAACCTGATATAGGAATATTACATTTGGTGCCGAAGTAATTCTTGGCTAATCACTAATATATTAGAACATAAAACGGACAAATAATAAATTTAAATAATTTATAATTTAGTCCATACTACTACTTGGAACATACTTGATTTTTTCTAAGTACATGCCATTTTATTCAAAATTTTAAAACGTACCCTCTTGTTGCTTGAAGATGTGATGAGATGAAGATTCGTAATCTCAAATACAACTCTTCAAAATGTTTGTACCTAATCTGCGCACGGAAACAAACCGTACGCTGAGTATACACCCAGTGGTATTACTATAATTCAAATACTTAAAGTAAAAACAATAAATATGCACAATTAATCTTACCACTATTTTACTTTCAATAAATCATTCATGCATTTAAAACTTTAAATTTTCTTAGTAATATGTATCTTAAATAGCTTTTCTTCATTTTAATTTATATATCTTCTTATTATATCAATATTCATTTCATGCATTTCATCAATAACCATTTCATAAAATCATAATTTCATATATTTCATTTCTATATCTCAATTCAATAACTTATTCTATTTCATATCTAAAACCTTACAACATTAGTCTTTCAATAATTATTTAAACCAACATTTTTCAATAAAAATAATTATAATTAATTCATAAGATTATATTCAATTAACTTATACACTATTTCATTATTTCCAATTCATTCTATTTTCACTTCTTATTTCGATATCTCAATTTCAATTCATAATTTCACTTTCTCATATTTTTAATAGTACGATCAATCAAATTTATTTAATTTTCTCATTTTAGTTGTTCACCCTATTAACAAACCTGGACTTTGACGGATACAAGGATTCTAACCCAAACACACCAATACGGCACATTGTGCCTAAAACGGTACATAGTACCTGATCAGTATACGACACATAAAGTGCATGATCGGCAAAGCTGATAAATCCCGTATTCTTCCAAATCCTATGGCATGCCAATTATATCTGACTCAGCCCGACTAGTTAATAGGGTATTCAAATCAATTTTTTATTTATTTCAAATTCTCTTTCAATTCAATCACAATTCAATTCGAGTTCACCTTTTCACTTTCTAATCAATATACAATTCAATACCAATACATATTTCAGATAATCACATATAATCATACTTTGATTCAATTCAATCCACTTTTCAATCAATACACAATTCACATATTTACCATATTTATAATTTAATTCACTTTTATTAAATTCATATTTTCGATTCATTTTCCAATCAAGTTCAAATCACTAATCACTTTTCAATTAATATACATTTCAAATAATCACATATTTTCTTCATTCCATTCATTTTGATTCAATTGAAATCACTTTTAATTTCCAATTTGTTCACATTCAATTTCAATAGCCATAAACATTTTTAAGTCAATTTCATTCAAATCAATATCATTATTTCAATTACTTTCTTAAATTTATCTACCATGCATTTTAATTAAAATATAACAATTAATAATAAATAGATTTGAACTATAGTAATACAAACTCGGATTTGTACGATTACTCCTCAATAACTTTTCCTTTTCTTTCGATGCCGATGCCTCGTATTCTTTGCTAACTATTAAAGCTTTAAACCTTCAAACCTTAGTTTTCCCCTTTTTCTTTTCTTTCCCCTTTCTTTCTTCTTGTTTTCGAATGGCTTCTGCTATTCTTTCTTTTGCTTTCTTTCTTTATTTCCTTCTCCCTGCTTCGAATTGTTCTCTGTTTCTCTTCTTCTATTTGTTTTCTTTTTACTTTATATCTTTTATATATATATATATATATTAGTTAATAATAATAATAATACATTATAATAATTATAATAAATATTTATTTAATAACAAATATTTAAATTACAATTGTCATCATTGAATTTGTTAATAATACAAAAATCTTATAATATAATTATTTAATTAATAAATATCTTTCAAATAATAAATATCTATTATACAATTAATTATATATATATACAAATTTACACATATTTTTCACTATATTTGTACATCATCAGTACCATACACTTGTCATATATTTAATTTATTTATCAAATAAAAATCCTATAATATAATAATTTAATTAATAATTATCTTTTAAATTAATAATAATAAATAATAAATATCTATTTACCAATTAAATATAAATATTAAAAATGTGTGTATTTTTATTAATACACTTGTATTAAATCATCACCTTAATGTAATTTAATATTTTAATATAATAAAAATCTATTTGCTTAAATAATAAGTAATTAAATAGAAATATTACAATTATATAAATATTATTATTACATATGTATCATTTAATCACCCTATATTTGTCAATTCATTAAACTATTCATTAATTTAATAATATAATACCAATTAAATAATATTTTATATTTTATATCTTAATATTAATTAAAAATATATATATACAATAATAATCATAAAAAAATCTTTATATTTTTCATTGTTTTGCCGGCTCAACTATGCTAAATGGCCTATTTGCCATTTTGGCCCTTTTTATTTTCTTTTAATCTACAATTCAACTTTTACCCTATATTCACTTTAGTCTTTTTTTTCTAATTTCTCTCAATTAAGCTAAATTCACCTAATTAAAACCTAATTAAACACACCACTAGATTGAGGACTAATTCAGTTTTCTAAGATTGAGGCCCGATATTGCATTTTTTCGATGCCCGTGAATTTTGGGTCATTACAAAGTTGAACTATAACACTTAACCGATAACAATAGAGTAGTTACTTAACACTTATCACTCAACATTACATCTTGCACCGTCGAAGGCAGTTGTGAGAAAATAAAAACTTGTTTGGCAATACCTTACCGCCTTGTGTATAGCATCAGTAGCCATATTCGTTGTTCGTGGTACATGTCGAATCTTCACTTGCCAATCCCTCGTCATCCAGTTGTGAACCTCCAATGCCAATCTCAACGATCCCATTACTTTGGCTCCAAGTATTAGGTCTACTACTGTTTTATTATCACTCTCAATTAACAGCCAACGCACCCCCTTCTCCCAAGCCGTTTCCAGCCCACCAACAATTGCTCGAAGTTCTACCTATAGTTACTTTTATTTTAACTCGATATGGTTATGGTATTTTTTTCTATATCTCTAAAGTCTACGGTTTTAATATTTTAAATTCAGTATTTTGTTTGTCTTACCGTTTAGCTATACATTTATCCATCATACATTATTGTCGAAACCATTTTTTATCGAGAGTTTTAAAAAAGGGGATCGACTTTAAAAATATGGTAATGGAGTCGCCACCGATCTTTTATTCGAGGTGTGATCGGGTCACCTTGAGATGGATTATTTTAATAAAACATTTTGATTTATTAAAACAATAATTTTGGTCTACGAAATCTAAGAGAACAGGTTCGGGAGTCGGTTACGTACGAGGAAGGATTAGCATCCTCGCAACGCCCAAAATTGGTACCAAATAGATTAATTAATGTCCTAACGTCGAGAATTTGAAAGATTTTAAAATTACAACCCTCTTTGACCCATGTGAAGATACTCGAGTTTGAATATTAAGATTCTCTAGTTCTGAAGGAATAAAATATCACATCCAGCATGTTAGGATGCAACAATTCAAGTCTTCAAATTCTAGATCATCCCAAAATTCTCAAAACTCATGTATTGAGATTTTGAAAGGGTATTTCGTTATTTGTGATCAACCGGAAAATCGAAACCCAGCACGTTAGGGCACGATTTCACGAATTTCCAAATACAAAATATTGACTCGTTTTTAATGATAAGAAATATGGATGAAATTTTGAAAGGATATTCAGTTATTTGGTCAAACGAAAAATCGAAACCCAGCACGTTAGGGCACGATCTCTCGAACTTCCAAACACGAAACATTGCCTTATTTTAGAACTAAGAAAACACGAATGAAATCTTGAAAGGATATTTGGTTATTTGGTCAAACGAAAAACCGAAACCCAGCACGTTAGGGCACGATCTCTCGGATTTCCAAACACGAAACATTGCCTTATTTTAAAAATCTTTGGATTGAATGATTTTAAAACTCGAATGATATTAAAACATGGTTTCTTTTTTGACAAATAAAATCGCAATGGAATGATAGTATACAAAGCAAAGTAGCAATACGTACACAAAACATTACATTAATGAATCACAAATAATCAATAAACACGAATTAATAGAGGTAATACACATTATGGTATGAAAGGGTTTTAAATAATGAAAATATAGCAAAAATAATTAAAGAAAATAGACCATAGAAAAAAAGGACTAAATTAAAATACGCATAAATAGTTAGGGATTAATCTAGCAAATATTTCAGTCTTGAAAACATTGCGTTTAAGCGGGGACCAAAATGAAAACGGAATGTGCGTTAAAGGGGAAATTAAGAATAAAATAAGACTTGATTGAAAAGAAACAATAATGCGGAAGGACTAAAAGAATAAATATCCCAATTCCCTAAAACGCGCGGATCCTTCCCCGGGTCGGGTCACTCGCGCGGGTATGGCCTCTGAACGACGCCGCTTTGGGCATTGAATTGCCACTCCAAAACGACGTCGTATGGTTTACCCTTAAATACTAAAAATCAGTTTTAAAAAAAAAACATTTTAACACTGTCCTTAAAAAAAACAAAGAAAAATCTCTGAAAAACTCTCTAGGGCTCTGACCTAGCCCCGTCACCGAGCCGCCGTACTCCGTCACCGTTCGCCGCCGTGCGCGGTGGTCGAAGACCCCAAAAGTAGGCCATTTTAGACCTTTCAAGCACCCCAAGTCAGATCTAAACTCAAAGTACCAGAAACCCTCACCAAAATCGAAAAAAAACAACCAGGAACCTTTCGAATTTGGGTTCTCCGATCAACACAAAAAAATGGGTAAAAGTTTCTATCTTTCTTTATCTATATATATGTACAGTATATTAAAAGCGAAAATGAGATGAAAAAATTGATGGGCAATATACCTCTGTTCTCTATTTTTGTATTCAAAAAACGTAGTCTTACAATGTTTTTTCGGCTTTCTTTTATATCCGAAAAAGGAAGAAATCCCCAAAAAGAAAAATGAAAATACAATTTTTATTCTATATTTGCTGTCGTTTCTGCTACTACCATTGTTCTTGTCATTGTTCGCAGGTACAGACGTGCGTGGCGTCTGGGAGGCTATCGTGGAGCGCATTTGGGTGTGCCACCAAGGTGGGTTGCGGCGCATGGTTGCGGGGCTAGGGTTTCTGATAGGTTTAGGTAGTGGGCTGGTTTTAGAATCGGGCTTGAGCAATTTGTTTGGGCTATAAGTGGGCTGAGGGTTAGGTTTATTTGATTACTGGGTTTGTAATATCGGACTTTATTTATTTGGTTTTTTTAATAATTATTGTTGGTTTTTGTTTGATATGGGCCCGGGCATAAATTGGGTCTTACATTATAACTGCCATTAAAATTGTAATGAAATTAAACAAAAATATGTGTACCAAATCGATGGAAGAAATTAAATTTTTAAGTACGAAAGTGAGAAAAAATGTTTAGGTACTAATGTGAAAAAATGGTTAATTCAAAGGCTAAATGATGATTAAAGCCTTCTTTTTATTCAATTTGAACCTAAATGCCACATTTACGCCTATGAATAGTTCTGGGGAGTAATTTGTAAACCCATGAATAGTTTTAGGGTTTAATTGGAACTGAATTTCCGGCCTTTAAATTCTTAAAGGTATTGTCCTTGTTGGGACCTAATATCTCCCGTTTCTTGAACCCAATATCTCCCGTTCCTTTCGGTCCAAGCAATGATAATAGGTCAAATTTCATATTCAGTACCTTCACTATGTTTTTCTTTTTGATTTAGCCTCTCCTCTATAATTTGGTCATTTCCAGCCTTTTTACTTTTTAAAATGTGTAATTTCAATCAACATTGAGATTAATTTTTTTTAAAAACATATGATGAGATGAGATGAAATGTATAATTTATTATTTTATATATCTAGATAATTTTTTTACATTTAGAAAACAAAAGAAAATTGTATAATATTTATCTAATTATACAAAAAAAATATTAAAATACATATAGAATGCACAAAAGAAATGGCTTTAGGACTGAAAATACATGTTTCGAAAAGTACTGGGACTAGAAATTAATAAATTATATAGAGGGATTAAATCCATAAAAAAATTCATTTATAATTTATTTATGGAGGAAATAAAAGTTCATAATTTCACTTAATATATATTCCAAGTAAAAATTCTGCTGTTAAGTCTCTATATTTGTGAAAGGTGTTGCTTTAGTTTCTATATTTTAATTTAATTTAATTTAGACTCTATACTTTTTAAATTAGTCAATTTTAGTCCCTGTACTTTTTAATTTTAAATTTTTAGTTTTGAACTAAACAGTAAAAGTTAAATTTGTTTGGTTAAAATATGTACTATGCATACAATTGTAGATTTAGTTTATGATCTTCAATTAGGTCATTCTAAGTCTCTATATTTGTTTCCAAATTGAAATTTTAGTTTTGATGTAAATAACAGTCGTTAATCCATTAACTGGATTTTGACATTACACACATGATAATATATTTACCGCATCGAATTCTGGAAGTAACAGAACTCAATGAATTTTACTGTTATCATTTGGTGACTACTGAAATTTTAAAATTTGAAAAGTATAAGGACCAAATTCACAACTTTTATAAAGTAAAGTGACTAATAGCACAGTTTAACCTTGTTATATATAATATATTCATTCTTCAAGGACTTGGCTGTAGCACTTGCCTTATTTCCTTTTCTGTATTAGCTCTCCACTAAAGATTTCGTTCGTCTTCCCTAACGGTGAGTATTGCTGAATTACTAATTGATTATGATATCTTAACTTGATTTTGCGGAGTTTTGTTTTTCATTTGGAGAAATCTCTTGCTTTATATCATTTCGTTTTTGTTAGTTTATATCTGTAATGTTTTTACCTGTTTTCAATTTGAATGTCACTAGATCTGTGAAAGATGAGTAGCGATGACAGTTTGGACAAACTTATAAAAGGAACGTTTGTTGATCCCTCGCCGGAAAATAGCCTGGAACTTAGAGAAGACCTTCGACAGCTTGGGATTCCGGCAACTGAAGCACAAATTGGCGCGAACGTACCGCCGTTGCCGAGCGATGGTAACCAGGTCAACGCGTTGAGGTTGATGTCGAGTAGTAGAATGAAAAGAAACCTGGAATTTGTTTTCGATAATTTCTCGGGAGATAAAGGAGAAGAAACAAAGAAGCAGCCCCGAGGAGGCTTTTATATCGGTGAATCATCAAATCCGCAGCAACAACGAGGAGCGGAAAGTAAAGAAGAGGATTTATCTGAGCTGGAAATGGTGAAAGCTTTCAAGGATCGTATTAATAGCCAGATAAAGATGGTAATGTTTCTTAATTGAATTTAAAAAATTCGTATTAAATTCTCATCACTGTTAGTATATGTTGAAGTTAGATAAATACTGCATCCACTGCCAAGAACCCTGCTTTGAACCCTGCTTTTAGCCTTCTGTAGATGCCTTTTTTATACTAGGAATCTGTTCTTACGATGGGAAACAACAGGTTGGATGAAGTAGAAGTAACCTGCATTTTATTTTATTTACTTAAAAAATTGGATAAATTAAATTTTGTATATTAAATCAAGAGAAAATCGATTTTTTTTTTGTTAAAAATTTTGTTCATTTGTACTATTAAAAATTGGCGTAGTTAACACATAAATGACCGATTTTTAATAATAGAAATGAATAAAATTTCTAACAAAAACATTGATTTGTTCTTTAATCTAATATACATAAATAAATTTACTCATTTTTTAATAGAATGGGATATTTTTACCAATGTTTTAGAGAGCATCATTGTTAAATAAGTGCAATTTTTACTTTCTTTTTTTTTACACAAGTGCTTTACTACCCATTTCTTTATTGAATAAACACTTTTTTTTTTGCTGAAACGTTTTAAGTGATTATAACTTTTCTGTAGCCACCATTATACTCATTATCTAAACAATTTGCTTTCCATTTTTCCATGTGAACCCTGTTTAGCATTTTCATTCTTACTTTATCATTTTAATAGTCCTTTACTAACTTTTTACCTAAAGCTTATAAATAGGGGTTTGAATGTTTTGTTGGGGGACTTGTGGATATTGTGGCAACTTTAGAACTTCATCATTTTAACGGTAACTTTCTATCTACAATCACAACAACCACCCTAGCTCTCATTTTTCTCAGCCCATCACCAGCACTTGTTTAGAATTTACCTAATATTCATTTTGTTACCACCACTTGTTTAGAGTTTACCCCAATATTCTTCTCCATTATTTCTCCACGATATTTCATTTTGTTAGATTATAACGTTTTCTCACTTTACTAACAAAACCCTTTACACCTACCTTGAAGTGCCTTTTCTTAACTGACAATATAGCTAAGGACAGTTTCAGAAAAATACTTGGTACGGTCCGAAAATCCTTGCAGTAACAATGGTGATAAAATCATGAGAATGGTTTTTATCTCCGTAGTAGACACTAACAATACCTAGTAGTCACCTTTTTTTTTTTTTCAAAGAAAAAGCTGTAAGAATTGTTTATCTCCAAAAAAAGCAATATCTTGAAATGTGTATTCGTATTACTTGTTTCTTAATACTTGTTTATATTTGGTGAAATGTAGGACGACATGGCATATATGGAATCTGTGATCTTGATATTCCATCAGATGATAGAGATGAAAGCCTCTCCTCTCTTGCCAAAAGTTCTCGGCTCCCACAAGCAGATCAAATCGCAATGCCCAGTTCGATCTGATCTTGATGACATTAAGCGAAAGGTCCTTGAAATCGAGCTAGAGTTCAAGGACACTGGTTTGACAAATGAGGCAAAGCGGAGATTGCTCAAATTAGAAGAGGAGTTTAAAAGATTAGATCAAAAATGGATGAAGGTACGGTATTGTTTACAAATTTAATTAATTACCACATTTAGTTTCATGATGTAACTTATTATTCTGACTTTTTAACTTGGTTTTTCAGGACTTGACAAAAGCTGGGAACCTTGATGCAATCTTCACTAATAATATGGTATGCACATAAACGTTTCTTATGATTGATATTAACCTAGATTATTATTCTTGAACAAAATGAACATTTCTCATCATTTATAAATCACATTATAATTGTATTTTTCTTTCCTCATTTATTAGACTTGTTTTTTAGATAGTAAAAATGGTAAAAATATCATGGAGGGTCTTGTACTAAAAGTCAGATTACTTTTTGTCCCCTCTAAAAAAATATGGACAATTAGTCCTTATATGTAATATCAGAGCAAATGGCTCCATCTGTTACAAATTTCTTTAATTTCTACTGTTAAAATCTAGTCCTTATACCTTAGCATGAGGTATACGTAACGCGTCACATGTAACTGTTTGGGTATTCCGTTATCCACATCAGTTTTTAACTATAGAAATGGACGATAGTTTTAACAGAAAAGCTTAGTTATTAAATGGGTAAAACACAATCTGACTTATAATACAAGAGTCTCTATAATAATATTTTTACTCAGAAAAAAGTCATTTTCAACTATTTTTCTTGAATTTGAGTGTGACTAGAGAATACTATATATTGCATGCCCCGACACATATAATTTCTTTTTTACGTATTTTGAGGAATCCTTGGTCATCATATGTGATACCTACATTTGAATATGTGTTTCTACATTAATCTTTTAAAAATCAATTTACAATTGCAATATCTTTCCTCATGAACCCGACCACTTTAAGCTATTTTAGTAAGATTTTTTTAAAATTTTTTCATGTATTTAGGTGAACCTTGGACGGTCATATTCCATGCCCATATCTGAATATATGTGGAACATGGACATTTCAAGCAAAATGATAATAATACATGTAGTTGAATCTTTCTAAGCATATGACATATTTGAAGCTATAAACTTGAGAATGAAAAAAAAATGCATATCTTACTTTATTAATTTGTTCACCATCCATTTCTCTGGTATCTCTGGTTTTTTCTTTTTTTGGGGCAATATATCATATCTAATGTCTCAATTAATTCTTAAACTTGCCCCTGTTTAAATCTCTTCTTGATCATTAAGTTATATTTCTTTTAAATTTCAGGATTTCAGCGTGGAGACACTAAAGAAAGAGGTACGATATATCTAGATCTATATATAGGTTGGATTATCTATCTAAGTTCAAAGGCTCATTTCAAATATGAGAAGTTTTGGACAAAAATATTAGGTCGAAAAATGAGATTGAGGAAAAAAAATTAGGCCCATTTTAAAAATGGGTCAAGCTCGGGCTTGAACATTTAAGGCCGAAGCTTGTTTTTAAAATTTGTAATATTTTATATTATATATTATAGAATTTATAATGTAAATATTAAAAAAAAGTTAAGATAACTATTAAAATGAGCTTGAATTAGCTATTTACAAATATGGACAGTCTTACATAAATTTTTAGGTTCATATTTCGAATTGGACCAGGTTTAAACAAGCATAATGCGTATTAATAACATGTTTAGATTCAATTCAACCCATAAACACCTCTACATATACCTATTTGAGAACTTGATTTTCAAAACATGAATTTTAATATGCAAACTTTACCACATAAATGTAATATTTATGATTATTTTTCAAATAATAATGAGAACTAATTTATACTTATAGTAAATGAAATACAAATCTAAATCTTTAAAATTCATGTTTCCATAAAGTAAATTTACATTGAAATTTTAATTTATTGTCTATATTTGTTGTTGTTGTAGCTTTCTTCAGCATGTCCATGGCTTGATATGAAGAAATTACTGTAAATAATGATCTTTATGCTGTTGATTAAGATCATGGAAGTTTGGCAGCTTGTGAAGGATAACTTATCATTGTTATGACTCATCTTTTGTTACCTTTTAGAACACACTCAACTTTGAAGAATTGTTTGATATGTTTTTAATTTTCTCTATGAAACTCTTTGGTTTTAACTTTGTGGAATTAAATTTTTTTTAAAAAGTGGTACTCATTAGAGGTGATCATGGGCCAGGCCAAGTTCAGGCTGGGCCCAGACAAAATTTTAGGCCAATTTTCTAGGCCCGAGCCCGGCTCAGCCTGAAATATGGGCCTAAAAATTTGTCCAAGCTCGGCCCAAAAGAAAATTGATAAACTTGAGCCCAGCCCGGCCCATATTAAATTTTTTTTAGCTTTTTTCATTAAATAAAAAATTTTAAAACAAATATTAAAATAAATAAAAAATATGTAAATTTAAAAAATATATTTGATTAAAAATAAAATATATATTTAATATATAATTCGGGTCGGGCCGGGCCCGGGCCAAAAAAGTTTTACCCGAGGCCTCGTTTTTTTGCTCAAACCTATATTTTGGGCCTATATTTTTACCTGAACCCTCCTATTTTTTGGGTGGGCCAGGTAGCCCAACCCATGATCACCTCTATCCAAAACAAAAACAAAAAAAAATCTTAAGAATTTATGAATAAGGGCAGGCATGGAAATTTTTTATATAGATCTTTTAAATAAATTTTAAAATTTTAAATTAATAAAAGTAAAATTGTACTTTAGTTATTCTTAAAAATGATAAAAATTTGATTTAATCCTTTAAAAATTATAAGAATATAAGTTAATAAATTGGTGAAATTGTATTCTTATTATCGTAAAAGTTACAATTTAATTCTAACTCTTCTTAAAAAATATTTCTAACTTCGTCTCTAAGTAAGAGTGTACAATTGAGCTTAGATGAGTTACGTGAAGATAGAAATTTAGAGATTTGAAGTTTGGTTTCAACTTATGAATAGCTTGAACTGGATTCAAGATAAAGATTGAAATTATATTATGCCATTCATTATAGTTAAAAAGAATTAAATATAGACATCAAAACCATTTTTTAATTATTTTTACTTTTATTTAAAACATTTTTAAACAAATAAAATTTTGTCTTATAGTCAATTTTTAATTTATTTTTGTGTGGATTTTGACAGACGTCACACATGTAAGAATGCTAAGTTTTTCTATTTTTTCTATTAATTTTTGGTTTTGGAATTTTAAATTTATTTTAACAAAATGAATTTGAGTTTGTGACTTTTGAATATTATATAACGAAATTTTAAAATATCTTTCATAAATATTTCTAAAAATAAATAATTTTTCAAGAAGTATTAGATATTTTTATTACTTTAAATACAAAATGTTTTTTAGATCATAAAAATTAAAATTAATTATTAAATAGAAAAACATAATTCAAATTGATTTCGTGTAACATACCTTCTATAAATTGGCCATAATTACAAATATCCAAAGACATAAATATAAATTTACCCTCTAACTTTTTTTCATTTTTATCATTTTGAATCTTATTCTTTTTGAGGTCATTTTAGCCTTTAAGCTTTAAAATTTAGTCAATTTATTTGCTTTTTGATAAAAAAAAAATTATTAAAATGATAAAATTTTAATGACATTGATGTGGTAACTAATGGGTGTCGAAACGACCAAATAAAAATAATTTCTACAATAAAATAACTCTAAACAGTAGTAAAGATTAGTAAGGTCGATTTCACAGGGATTGGTGATTATGATCAACTTTCGTGTTTTTCTCATGAACAGAATTTTTTGTCGTGTCGATAATTGTGACGATAGACGTACCCACGACTCCAAACGACCTACTAAAAAATAAATAAATTAGAGAAGTTTCAAAATGACTAGAAGTTAAATAAATTAAATAGCAGAAATAAACAATTAAATAAATCGAAAATTAAATTAAGTTGGGAAATAAATTCAGATTTTGTAAGCAGAAATTCGGATTCAAGTTTTTGAATCGATCCTCAAAAATTAGTTTTCTCCTCCAAATAATAAGGTGGTCACCAAATCTTTCTCTCATAGTTGATTCCGGTACGCCTTGCAAACCAACCTGTAAAATTACACGCGTTCGCAATTCAAGACCCCGGTAGCCTTGCGTTCTGAAGAACCCAACTCGGATTAACAACCTCAACCGCGTGGGACATTTAAATCCGACCACAATCTCCCTTAATTTGTTCGCGGAAATCTGAATATAGCACGGTCGACTCGTCTTCTCAACTGTACGCCAAAACGACTCCAACCCAATGTACCTTTTGAATTGAAATCGAGTTAACTTTAAGGGATGAATTTGTCAATCCTAATATTCCGGAGAGATGATGAATACCGATATGAAGGATTTTTAGTGTAGATACAATTTCTTATGATTCTTGACCGGAAAGAACACCGGCCTAAAGCTAATTTGAATTTAATGAAGCATGAAATTTATCATGCTTTGTTGGTTATAGAAGTGTATTTAATGGTAATGGAGAAAGATGGAAAAGGGAAGAGACTTAGGAAATAATTAAACAGATTTGCTAAGAAAAAGGAAATGAAATGAAAAGTGGCGGAATGCCTCCACCTGCATAAAATTATTTATACATAAATTATATACTAAAACTAAGCTAATCCCACCTACCAATTTATTTATAAATAGGTCGTATCTGATCAGCCCTTTAATATCTCTAAATTTCTAATTTAGCCCCTTTTCTATTGTTCATGTTCCAATTGAATCCTTTTCTGCTTATTTTTTTGTATTAAAACATCTAAATTTCATTCCAGACAAGATTTAAGCATAAAATTTACCAATTAGCAGGAATTAATTCAAAAACAAGTTGATTTGAGCATGTAAAATATGCAAAATAAATATGCTATCAGTAACTCATGCGGCATTTTATGTATATTTTATTGCTAACATTGATAAATTTTATAAAAGTTTTTATGAACTTTTTTGAAGTTTATTGATCTAAAAAAAACTATTTATTTTTTTGAATTTTCATTAATTATTAATTTCTCATATTACATATGATTTTATACATTTAATATTTAATTAATATTTTAAATATTATTTTTTTTACATTTAATATTAATAAATTATTGAGTATAATAATAAAATACATTGCACTTCGAATAGAGAATAAAAGTTTGAATGTTGGAAACATTATTCCACAGTTAACCGCAGTCGTCCGCTCGGTTCATTTCGCGCGGTCCTACGTGGTCTCCGCGCGGTCAAATGTACATACCTTGCAATCTCGAGTTTCCTCTAACGGCGTTTGGTTCTTGCTCTTTTTCCTTTTTACTGAACGGTATAATTCCAGTTTCAGTCCTCCATAGTATTTGGTCTATACGATTAAGGCTTTAATTTCAGTTTTATTTATTCAATTCAATCCCTATTATTTTATTTATTTATTTTTCCTAATTAATTATTTTCTGTGATTTAAATTTTTTTATTTGCATTATTGACATGACCATTATAAGTATTTGTATGACTTACTTTAGATAATATTATTAGTATTTTTATGATTGATTTATTTTAAATATTAGATAGTAATTATTAATCTTATTTAAATGTACGAGTAACTATTATTATATTTAAATAATATTATATATTTTCATATTATTATAATTTCATTTTTAATATATGACAAATTTAAACATTAATTTTTTAATTGGACTATGTAAACTTTGGCTAATATATTGACTTGTATATAAATAATTTGATAAATTAAAATTATTTTTTAAAATCTATATATTGTCCTATACTTATATGTGTATATTGTGGTAACCCTTTTTAAAACTTAATCTAATTTTTTACTAAATGGTCTTACACTGTTTTGAGCTTTTTCAACATCTCGAGACTTGACACAAGTCATGAATACCTTCAACCCACCTCAAACCATGTTTATAAAATCATCCAAAAATTCAAATTTGATTTAACGATTTAACAAAAGTATTTTTAAATTACAACTCTTCAATGATTTTGAG
This sequence comes from Gossypium sturtianum, assembly GCA_025698515.1. Taxonomy (NCBI): domain Eukaryota; kingdom Viridiplantae; phylum Streptophyta; class Magnoliopsida; order Malvales; family Malvaceae; genus Gossypium; species Gossypium sturtianum. Next base: position 152,903,104 of record CM046953.1, read on the forward strand.
GTTTTTGACTCGTATAGGTTCTGGTAGCATTTTCTGTCTGTACCAACCATAGAACGGGTGGGAGGTGTTACATTTTGTGACATCTCAAAGTTTAAAAATAAAGTATAGACTAAATTTTAAATTTTAAAAAAGTAAAGGGATGTTAACGGTAATTTTATTAAATATTATTTTTATTTGAATTATTAAATATAATTAAAATTTATTAATATACCATGTAATGGAAAATTTAAAGTATTTTTATTGTATTTAAAATTTTAAAGTAACATTATTCCACACTAACCGCAATCGTCCGCTCGGTGCACTTTCGCGCGGTACATACCCTGCAGTTTTAGTCCTCCATAGTCTTTGGTCTATACGATTTAGGCTTTGATTTCAGTTTCATTTATTCAATTCAATCCCTATTATTATTTTTATTATTATTATTATTATTATTATTATTATTATTATTATTCATTTTAGTTATTTTTATTAATTATTTATTTACTGTTATTTAAAAACTTTTATTTGCATTCTTGACATCACAATGTCTAACTGATATCATAATGTCTGACCGAGATCTCTATATTATTTTGAAACTTTTTAACCTTTCAAAGTCTGTTTTGGTCTCGAACACCTCTGAACATTCAAAAACTAATTTTTAAATGATTTCAATATGAAGTCCTAAAATTGAATCTATCTACTTCCTAAGATATTATATATAAAAAAAATCCAATATTGTAAAACTTAATCTAATTTCTTACTGAATGGTCCTACACCGTTTTGAGCTTTTTTAACGTCTCGAGACCCGATACGAGTTATGAACACCTTCAACCCACCTCAAATCATTTTTAAATTGTTTATAAAACCATCCAAAAATCCAAACTTGATTTAACGATTTAACAAAAATAATTTTAAATTACAACTCTTCAATGATTTTAAGGATTTTGACTCGTATAGGTTTTGGTAGCATCTTCTGTCTGTAACAATCATAGAACAGGTGGGAGGTGTTACATTTTGTGGTATCTCAAAGTTTAAAAATAAAGTATAGACTAAAATTTAAATTTTAAAAAGTACAGGGATGTTAATGGTAATTTTATTAACCAAAAGTCAAAGGTGGCAATGCTTCCCTGGTCTTCTCTCTCGCTCGAACTTTTAAATCGAGTTTGCGTTCGATCTTAAGCCTGTATTTAATTAAGATCTTTCTCTCCAATGGACTTCATCATTTCTTCACCATTAACACAGCAGCAGCTCCTTCTCTTCTCTTCTCTACACTCCATCAAAGCAGTCAGTTCACTTAACTCATTTCCCCTTTCTGTACATCTATTGCTTTGATTTTTGCTAAATTTATAATTTCATATCCATTTGAGTAAGTTTTGTTAGTTTATGATTGTCACTTGCTTGCTTGTTTCTATTTTTGTTCTAAATTAGGAAAAACTTTGATTGTTTTAGATTCAGAAATTTGATTTGAGTTAAAATTTTCAGATCCGTGAAAGATGACGAATTGGTCTAGTCTCAGAGGCCATAGGGATATCGTTATGATACCCACACCTGGAGCGCCAAATGGTGCTGATGGACAACCATCGGCCGATCATTATCAGGTGAATTCCTCAAGCTCGGTGTTGACCGGAGGAAAGAAAAGAAATCAGAAATCTACAGGAAAAGGAAAAGGCATCAAGAAACAGTGCCTGCCCCGGGTAACCGGTGGAGAAGAGAGTGTGGGAGAGCTTACTGTAGAGCATAGTGGGAAAAACTTGACTGACCAAATCAACAGAAGGACGTGTAAAGTAAATTCTCTTAACTGAACTTAGCCAGTCACATCAACTGAAGCAAAAACCGTGAGAAAGATTTTCTCTGTCTCTTACTTTGACATTTGCTTTGTGTGTATTTGATGACATAAAGGTGAAGGAAAAACATTGGGATCGGCTAAGTAACCGTCCAGAAGTTGTATCCATCATCAAGCAAATTGAAGAGAAATGGCCACTGCTATCTGATCTCCAAGAAATTAAGGAGAAAAGGAGTGAAATCCTAACCGAGTTCAAGGCAGGCCGTTTAAAGGAGGATGGGGCGATGCAGAAATTGCTCGAACTAAAAGAGAGGCTCAATCATGTAGATGGACAACTACAGGTGTGCTAATGTTTACCAATCGAATTACTGAGTTTGGTTTCATGATCTAATTGTCCAATTTAACTTTGGTTTTTCAGGAGTTGCACAAAGCAAACAACCTCGAGGTAAGCACAGTAACAATATAATTACTAAAGTTCGATATCCTCTTGATCTAACGATTTAACTTGGTTTATCAGGAGTTGAAAAAAGTACAGAACCTTGAGGCAATCTACCTTAATAATGAGGTATGCACATTTCTTATCATTGATATTAACTAATATAGTAAGGCATAGTACCAATAAAGTCCCATGTCCTTATCCACTAAACTTGTTTTTAGACATAGCGAAAAGTTTTTTTTTTTCAGCTATTTGTTTGGGTTCGGGTTTTTGCATTGGATACGTATTTGTGTATTTGAAAATATACCTATATTCAAATATGTGTTGGTATGTTCTTCATTTATAATTCCAATCACAATGTAATATGTTTCCTCATTCACTACACTTCTATTCTAAATTTAGTAAGAAGTCATTTTCAATTACTTCTATTCTAAATTTAGTAAGAAGTCATTTTCAATTATATTAATTAGATTCGGGTATGAATGTTTTTATACGGATTCACGTCTAATCTTGACATGTTTAATTTTTTTTTTTATATATCATATATTTTCAAAACCCCGAAAATTATATTCTAAACCAATATTCATAAATGTGTCAAACACCAACATCAAATCACATAGCTTGAAAGACTATGTATGTTGAATCATATTTCTTGGTCAATTTGTTGTCTACCCATATCTTCTTTTTTCAGGTCTCAATATCTAGAGTTATCCTTAGACTTGCCCTTATTTGCATCTTTAATAATTTGTTTTTATTTCTCCTAAATTTCAGGATTACGACGTGGAGACTCTTCAAAAAGAGGTATGGCATATATACATATAAATGAAATTGGTAGGTGATGATCGGTAGATTTGAAAACTTGAATTTCGAAAATAGCATTAGAATATTATTTATCAAATGATTTAATTCATAATTTGATACTTAAATTTAATATTTTTTTTCTAATATAGTACTCGTGTTATTTTTTTGATACATTTGATATCATATTTGACAAAAAGTTATATGTTTTGGTACTAAAAGTAATGGTGTTAAGTTTTTAGTGCTTAATTCGGATTTTAGAGATGATTTGATAAAATTTTATAATTAGCAATTAAATTTCATCAATTAACCATAAAATCCGAATTAAAGATTAAAAGGTTAACATCAATACTTTCAAGTACCAAAATATATAAATTTTGTCAAATACAAGTACCAATTTGGACTAAAAATAACACAAATTCCATATTGAAAAAAAAGTATCAAATTCAAGTATCAAATTATGTACCTTTTCAAAATCCATAATATGAATTGTTTTAAAATTTCATTTTTTTTTTAAGTACAAAATCACACATTGAATCCCGCTTGATTTCTACATAATCATATACACAACGGTATTATAAAAATCTATGTAGTAAAAGAAATCCGAAACTACAAAATCCATATTCCTAAAAAGGTAACACTAGTATTATCATATTTTTAAAATTATGATAGTAAAAGTATCATAGAAGTGTCTGTATTAGGAGTTGGATTACATTTTGCCTCCTTACTCAAAAATGGGCAAATTAGTCATTATAGTTAGATCAAAGAGAAAATTGGCTATTCTATTAAAAATTTCATCCATTTACATTTTTAAAAACTAGCTTCTATATGCCCGTATGAGGTACACGTGGCACGTCACGTGTCACTGTATGATTATTTCGTTAGCCATGTCAATTTTTAACAGTACAAATAGATAGAATTTTTAACAGAAATGACTGGTTTGCTCTTTGATTTAACACATAATGATTAATTTACTCATTTTTTGAATAGAGAGAGGCAAAGTACAATCTCACTCCTAGTATATAGGAGTCTCCATGGTACTTTTACTAAACTATGACATATTTTTCATGTTTCTTATTTCAGTATTTTTCTGTATGTCCACGGATGAAAGAAGTTGTTGCAACGGATGATCATGGAAGTTCGCTAATTCATGAAGAATTATGGCCTAAAATGAATAAGTTGGAAAACGAAATTTATTCCCAAGACGACAACAAAGTCAATGTTCAAAACTTCATTGGCTCACAACAAGCATTGAACAAAAATTTCAACACTTCCACCAATACATGGGTGAAGGCTGCTCAAGCCGAACCCCATGATAATAAAGGTGAAGATGTTGAAGGAGATGATTCGGTTCCACCTCCCGCGCAAGCTCCACCACAATATCCAATTTTTTCTGCCGAAACTTTAGCTATACTCAACCTACTTGGCTCTTTGAGAGATGATATTAGTGGCATCCGTGCTGAAGTTCGAGGCTTAGGTGCTAGGATGTCTACATTGGAGAAACATATCGCTTATCTTATGTTTCAATCCTCTCCACCACAGCCTCCTCAAGATAGCTAGGACTCATTTTGCATTCATGGATTTTCATGTTTTATTTGGATGTTTTACATTGTTTTCCTATCCCTATGTTTGTTGCACTTTAATGATTAGTATTTTGAGATCCTTAAATGTTTATTTTCTTATTTCAAATGTTAGTTCATTGCTTTATATTATTGGACTAAAAAATTTCTTTCCCTTTAAGCTTTACTTTGATTTGTTTTGATATAATAAAAAGGGGAAAAAAAGTAAATTTGTTGATAATTAATTTCTACAATTTTGTGACCAATTTTCAAAAACAAAATCGAACCTTTAATTGAAATTGATTTTTAGAAAGGGAAATACTTTATTCAAAAACAAAATTTATCAAAATATTTTCTTATATAAAAAGGGAGGTTGTTAAGTTTTAATTTGATAAATTTTATTTGTAAGAGATAAAATTTTAAATCTAATATTTCAAATAGTGCTTCGAATTCCGAGGTGTGAAGCCACATAACTAACTTAAGGAGATGATGCAATGATTGATTTAATAGAAATTAATATATATTTTTTTTTGAATAAAACAGGAGCAAAGTTTTAATTAATTCAAAGTAAGAACTTATAGTCGCCCACTCCCTTGAGAATTGGATAGCCCATCAGATCTACAACAACTTTTCCTAGACGGTCTCATTTCCCCTTATCACAAAACTCTTCCTCTACCTTCTTCTCCAGATCTGCTAGATTCACAATGTTTATCTTTGGATTAAAATAAGTATAAAACATATAAAAAAAATATATTAATAATTTTCATTTTTTCTTAACAGTTCAAAAAATATATTATATATTTTTATTAATATAAAAAATAATAGCTCAAAAAATACATTGTTAATATAAAAAATATCTTATATATAATATATGTTATTTATTTCGGTTAATTCGATTAATTATTCGATTTTTAACCGAATTAATCGATAAACGAAATTTTAAAAAATTATTAACCGACCTCTAACAGAATTAAATTTAACCACCGATCGATTAATTTAATTTTAACCAAATTATAAATACCCCATTTACAAGGCAAACAAGAGTGGGATCCGAAGATACTGGATCTACCTTCATTTTCCATTGCTTTTCCCCCTACAATCTCTTAATCTTCTTACAACATTCACATGTTCGACAACTTTCCTATATCTTCTGTTCTAATTTGTCTTCCCAGTTCTCGATTATCATAAATTAAAAAGCTTGTTATCTTCTTCTTTTTGCTTCTTTGTATTCTAACGGTCAAGTTCATTTTATAGATGTAAAAATAAAAACTACTTAATTAATATAATTATTTACGGTATCTTTTTGTGTTCAATAATTATATTGGACTTCAATTAAATCAAAGGTCGAGTTACATAAAAAATTTAAATAAAAGGCAAAATTCTTTTAAAATTTATTTTCAATCGATTCAACATTATATTTCATCCGTAAATAAGATGATAATTGTTAGAATTGTGTGACTCAGATCCCATCATTTATTAAAGAAATTAAATAGAGAGACAAAATAGGGGAATCTGTAGGGATAAAGGGCCGAGGGTTGAATTAGTATAGGACTATACTTCTTCTATTAGACATTGATTATAACAGACTTATTTAACCCTTAAATAAATGTAGTCGAACTCTTCTTATATTCAGAGGCGAAGCCAAGGGGGCTGGCATGGGCCCCGGCCCCCCCTAAAATGTAAAATTACTTTTTAGGCCTTTAAATTTTTTTAAAAATTTTAAATTAGTAAAGGTAAAATTACACTTTGGCCCCCCTAAAATTATAAAAAATTTGATTTAATCCTTTACAAATTATAAAGATATAAACTATAAAAAATTAAAATTTCATCCGGCCCCCCTAAAAAATTGTTCTAACTTCGGCCCTACTTATATTGACAAAAGTAAAGTATTGAATTAACTTTTCTTTTGTGGGATGTAATTGAAAACAAAGGACATATTTTTAAAATTAAAAAGTAAAATAATGGAGTGTGCATAAGCCAAAGAAGATTTTTGTCTCACATCTAATATCCTAATGCTTGATTCTTGCTGACAGTAAACATCGAACTTTGCAAAACATCTAGGGGAATAACTCTTCAATCTTCATAAACAATCGAGGCACGTAATTGTATTTAAATAATAATGCTTCATATCTCAGATTATTTATTATTAACACCTCATCATTAGTATTAAACTATTATTATTGTTATTGTAGATTGAGGTTGGGTTTGGATGGGCGGTGCGTTTACCTGCGATTAGTGTAAAAACAGCGGTGGCGGTGAGATTAGATCTTCGTGGCGATCTTCAGAGCGTAAGACAAAAAGTAAGCTAAACGCACCGCACCGCAATCAATCGCCCATCCAAACCCACCCTGAATCTTAGTTTATTTGGAATGTGGATTCGAGTACGTTAAGCGCATTATTCTTTTATTTATGGATCGAGAAAAGATTTTAAATAATATCAAAAAAAAAAAATTCAATTAGAAAACACATATAGATGTCCTTAAAAGGACAAAATAGAATGAGATTAGAGTAATTATATGACATGCAAAATGTGGACATACTTGGGGCAAGTAATGACATGATTTAAGGGTCACAAGCCCTTATTGGTTACTATAATACCAAATTTTCCTTCTTGCATCCTACTCATTTGTCTTTTCTCATCTCTTTCATCAAAGTAAAACAAATAAAAATAGTAATAGCAAGAAAGGAATCAACAACAATATCAATGTATTTGTTTATTCATGTGGGGTGTTACTCGTATTTATTAGAAAGTTTACAAGTATTTAAGATAATAACAACGAATAGTCGAAGAAGGGTCAAAACAGGTTCGGTATTGTGATGAGCAGGTAGGGCTCGTCGGGACAACATGATGTAAACCCCAGGCAAATGTGGCATCGACGTCGTGACAAGAAAAGTCGGCACGTCACGACGTGTTCTCCTATTTGACAGCCACATTTTAAACTTCAAGTAGGACTGTTTCTCCCAATTGAACTCTGATTATTACAGGGATATTTTAGTATGATTAAAACTCTAATCTAAGCCTATTTAAATGGGTCATTTGTATCTCTAGTTTAACATGCCAATCAGCAAAGGTTTTTCTTTTGGGGGCGACAAGATATAGTTGCAGATAAGTTTTTTTTGTGAGAATTTCATGGTAACTATGGAGATAATTTTTTTCTTGAGTTAGGACTTTGTTTTCGGGGTTTTGGGTTTGTACGTTTTGTACATTTAGATTTATTTTCTCTATATTGTATTATTATTTGTTTACTAATTTAGTGAAAAGTTTATACCTTCTTTGCCTGTAATTTTTTCCTTTTTACTATCTATTTATTTATACGAATCAATCCCCAACAATTCAAAAAAGGAAATGAATCAATTAAAATAAGAATCGGGACCAAAGCATATCACCAACCTTGTCCCTTACTAATACCAAAGAAAGCGAGATACGAAAAAATATTTTTTTATGTGCATAAATGGCTAACAAAAAAAAAGTTATTGGTTAAATAAGTTGATTTTTTGAAATTTTAAGAAAATAGACTCTCTTTTTTTTTTTTGAGAAAGTGAAAAAAATTCATCTAATTGAGTGCGCTCTCCTTTTTAATCACGTTCTCTCTCCAAAAATAATTTATTTTCCTAAATTTTTAAAAAAAAATCAATTTATTTAGCCCACCTAATTTTTTTGCATGTGATCATGTTGGCATCGAAATCTACGGCAGTGAATGCCTACCCACACCCTAATCAATGCAACCCCCAATCATTATAAAATAAGGCAAACAGCATACTGTCCATTGCTTGCTAATTGTCATCACAAGTCACGTGACCATGCATGACCATGTTTATTAGGTGGATGATGCTGATGATCACATGCATCATACGATACATACATATTAAGAAAAGTAAAATAGCAGAAAAATAGGGAGATTTTCCCTAAAGAATTAAAAGTGATAAAAAGGGAATTAAGAAAAGGTAAAGGCGAAGGAATCCTAGAACCCCGTCACTTCGTCAGTGGTTATATCGTAATTTAGTAGAGCCCTAGACCCAAATGTTAAGGGAATCCTGTTGTAAACGCCAAAAAAAAAAAAAAAAAGAACCCTTCACCAATACGTTGCCGAATCGCGGCGCTTCGTTCATACTAAAATAGAGAAGCGGACATCAGAAGCTCTACCCTCACTCTCTCACTTAAGGCGTGTGATCAACACGCCATCAACTAGACCAATCCAAAGGCGGCATGCGAGCGTGGATACCCAATAGCGAGTGAGAAGTGTTAGTTAAAAAACCCCGTGCAAATTAAAAAAAAATTAGGGCAGCGAAACATGATCCGCATGAGATGGTAAGATTGGTAATTGATTTGAGAGAGAAGGTAATCCTAACTAATAAATATTATTATTTTTCCTCAATTTTAGGAAAATAGAATAAGAGTGAAAAAAATCTAAATCGATTCGAAAAATTAGATAAAAAATTTAAATTTTAAATTAAATAATTTTAGTTTTTTGAGTTAGTTGAGTTATTTAGATTAATTCGAATAAAAATTAAAATTTTTAATTTAACTCGAACATAAATTATACAATTTGAGTTATTCGAAAATTTGAATAAGAATTAGTAAAACTACGTCATTTTGATAAATAATTACTTTTTCTAAAGTTAAAAGTCAAAATCATTAAATTAAAAAGTAAAACTACATCTTTTTGATGAATGTTTACTCGTTAACTAGTTAAATAATCGATCAATGTAAGGCAACATTGAGTATAATAATAGGATTTATTAACTCGACTCGAAAATTTTTGATACGGTTCAGAAAAAAATTTATATTGAGTTCGATTGCTAAATTAAGATTCGTCAACTCGATTAACTCAAAACTTTTATATTCAATTCAACTCGGCCGAATACTCACTCTAAAATGAAATTGGTTTTTTAGGTTTTTATTATTTTATTTAATTGAAGATACTTTTTAAATAATTGTTTATGATGTTTTTTCTTCCATTGACATTTGTGTCTCTCTGTTAACCTCGTTGGTCGGTCTTATTTTTTACACTGTTTTTCACTCTGGTGGTGTGCTCTATATTACTGTTCGAAACAATGCGATAAGAGGCTATTCTTGCTGGTTTTTTGTTAGGGGTTTAGTGTTCGAGAGAGAAAAATCAGAGCCATAGATTTCTAATCCTTTTTTTCATCTTTTTTTTTCTGCTAGATCTAGCAGTATCGAATTCGATTTTCTTTTGTTTTCGTTTTGTGTTCTCTTGAGAAGGCAAAACGGTAGAGAGGAGGCTTTGTTGAGCGTGTCTAAGACCACCCTATTCATGCATCAAATGATTGCCACTTACTTCATTCAGTGAGTCCTATATATAGTCCTTTTAACACTCTTTGCTCTCTGCATTGTTTGAGCAATGTTCTCTCCAGCTTCACTACTTTCTTTGAGTTCCCTCTACGTTCTTCTGGTTTTATTATCATGTTTCTATGGAGGGGTTTCTTCTGTTCCCACTAAGGTTGGAAAAGGGTACCGTTTGATCTCAGCTGAGGAGACCTCTGATGGCGGCTTTTTGGGTCACCTTCAGGTTAAGCAAAAGAACAACATTTATGGTCCTGATATTCCTCTCTTGCAACTTTATGTCAAGTAAGTCATCAGTCTAGTTTTACTCTTAATCTTTGCCTCTTTTGCATTTACATTCCTCTTAATCAAAATTTCTTCCTTTTTTTTTTTTTTTTTCTAAAGGCATGAGACGGGAGATCGTTTGAGGGTACACATAACAGATGCTGAGAAGCAGAGATGGGAAGTTCCGTATAATCTTTTACCAAGGGAGCAACCACCCGCATCGAAGCAAACGATTGGGAGATCAAGAAAGAACCTTTTAACAGTGTCGGAGCTTGCAGGGTCTGAGCTCATATTCAGCTTCACAGCCGACCCTTTTAGCTTTGCGGTGAAAAGGAAATCAAATGGGCAGACCCTTTTCAATTCCAGCTCTGGTGGGTCGGACTCATTCGGAGAAATGGTGTTTAAGGACCAGTACTTGGAGATATCCACACAGTTGCCTAAAGATGCTTCACTGTATGGACTTGGAGAGAACACTCAACCGCATGGCATTAAGCTGTATCCCAATGACCCTTACACGTTGTATACAACCGATGTGTCGGCTATTAACCTCAACACTGATTTGTACGGATCCCACCCTGTTTACATGGACTTGAGGAATGTGGGTGGTGAGCCATTTGCACATGCTGTTCTCTTGTTGAACAGCAATGGCATGGATGTGTTTTACAAAGGGAATTCATTGACGTATAAGATTATTGGTGGTGTTTTTGACTTTTACTTCTTTTCTGGCCCCACTCCCCTTGACGTTGTTGATCAGTACACCTCTTTTATCGGCAGGCCCGCTCCCATGCCTTACTGGTCTCTAGGTATGCGCTTCATTTTCTCACTTGCATTGCATTAGGTTTAATGTTTTCCTATTTTAAGTATTTGTTTATGTTCTTCACTGTGGAAATTGTGTTGGGTTTAATAGAAAAAAGGTCTCAAGCTAAATCTAATGAAATTGACTCAAAAACAATCTTTTATGCTACGACTAATATTCCCTTTTTATATGGAAAAGGTTAGATTTTGATGATAAATGTTGCATTAAATAAACCATATGCTGCATAATTTTGAATCATAATAGGGCAATATGTCGGTGTAAGACAACACCACAGATTTTAAATGTGATGAGGATGGACGATTAGGAGATGTAGGGCGTGGCAATGTATTAAGATGAAGATATTTTATTCCCATTTTAATATGGTTAGGTGGATTGGTCCCATATCCAATTTTACTTTATTTTCTTTGTTTAAAGTCCCCATCAGTATGTGTCTAATAATTATGCAGAACCAACTTTCTAGATTTAAGAGATCTTTTTTCTTTAATCAATGATGAAATGACTTTAGGCATTTTTGGTCTTAAGTTGTTAGATAAATAATTTAGTAAAAGCCCCCATGAGGCAGTGTGCTTTTTTTCTCATATTTCACCTTGACTACGTGAGTTAGATGGGCACTATGTCATCTTATCATAATGCTTTGGGCAATTAATTATTAGGCCCTGACTTGATGCTAACCTTAGGTGCACCCTCAAGTAGTGTGTCTGGTGTCCACACATGGTCAGTTTATGGTCCCTAGCCTATGGGGTATGTAAAGTGAACTTTTGTGTTCTAACTTCATGTTATAGCACCTTTTGTGTCGGTAGATGCATGATCAAAGTTAAAAACTAGTACTTTTCCCTCGACAAAGGTACCCTTTTAACGTATAATAAACAGGTACGCCTCAACTGTTAGGCTTGTGTTTTTTACAATGCTTGGGCAAACAGAGCATACATGTGATATATTATGTATCCCCATGATCTTGACTGATGTGTTTGTATTATGGCAATAGCATGTGGAGTTGTCACAGCGTGTCATGGATTATAGTTAGAATAGTAATATATTTACTTGAGTTATAGAGGAATCCTTGCATTTATGTCTCGTCATTTCGATGCCATCATGAAATTTTGCTGCAGTGTTTCATCCCAATACTTGATATGGACTTCTTTTCTCAGTCTTGTGAAAATGGAACCAAGTTAAAAGAAGAAGTGAACAACATATATAATATTGGTTATTAGATTTTGTTTTCGTGTAACATTAAGCTTCCTCTGTCTGGTTTAGAGATACTCCTAATAGGAGGATGCTTGAAGATTATCGTAGTATCTTACCATGACGTTGAGATGAATAAAATATATTCATTCTTCTCTTTGTTTCTATAAATTTGATTTACAGGGTTTCACCAATGCCGATGGGGTTACCATAACCTCTCTGTAGTTGAAGATGTAGTTGAGAATTACAGGAAGGCCCAGATCCCACTTGATGTGATCTGGAATGATGATGATCATATGGATGGCCATAAGGACTTCACCCTCAACCCCGTAAACTACCCTCGTTCGAAGCTTCTTGCATTCTTGGACAAAATACATAACAGAGGCATGAAATACATTGTCATCATTGATCCTGGAATTGGTGTTAATTCCAGTTATGGTGTATACCAAAGAGGCATTGCCAACGATGTATTTATCAAGTATGACGGTGAGCCTTACTTGGCCCAAGTGTGGCCCGGGGCTGTTAATTTCCCAGACTTCCTCAACCCTAAAACTGTTGCATGGTGGGGTGATGAAATCAGACGTTTCCATGAACTTGTCCCTGTTGATGGGCTCTGGATCGACATGAATGAAGCTTCGAACTTCTGTTCTGGGAAGTGCACAATACCTAAAGGCAAGCAGTGCCCGAGTGGGACTGGCCCTGGTTGGATTTGTTGCTTGGACTGCAAGAACATAACAAAGACAAGATGGGACGATCCACCATACAAGATCAATGCTTCAGGCTTGCAGGTACCCATTGGGTTCAAAACTATTGCCACTAGCGCAGTTCACTACAACGGTGTTCTAGAGTACGATGCTCACAGTCTTTATGGCTTTTCACAAGCCATAGCAACTCACAAGGCACTCCAAGGGCTTGAGGGAAAACGGCCATTTATATTGTCACGATCTACATATGTTGGTTCAGGAAAATATGCTGCTCATTGGACAGGTGACAATAAGGGCACTTGGGAAGATTTGAAGTATTCTATAACTACAGTGTTGAACTTTGGTATATTTGGGGTTCCAATGGTTGGCGCAGATATATGTGGGTTCTATCCTGCCCCAACTGAAGAGTTGTGTAACCGTTGGATTGAAGTCGGTGCTTTTTACCCTTTCTCTAGGGATCATGCAAACTACTATTCTCCAAGGCAGGAGCTTTATCAATGGAAGACTGTCACGAAATCTGCTCAAAATGCACTAGGTATGAGGTATAAACTTCTTCCTTACCTCTACACACTCAACTATTTGGCTCATACAAGTGGAGCACCAATAGCCAGGCCACTTTTCTTCTCATTTCCTGCTTACAAGGAGTGCTATGGGCTGAGCACCCAATTCTTGCTCGGAAGCAGTCTCATGATATCTCCAGTGCTTGAGGAGGGGAAAACATCGGTCAAAGCACTCTTCCCGCCCGGTTCTTGGTACAGTCTCTTTGATATGACACAAACCATAGTGTCAAAGGGACAATACTTCATGCTTGATGCGCCGTTGCATGTGGTCAATGTGCATTTGTATCAAAACACCATACTACCAATGCAGCAAGGAGGAATGATCTCCAAGGAAGCTAGAATGACACCATTTACTCTTATAGTAACCTTCCCTGCCGGGGCTAGCGACGCACAAGCCAAAGGCAACCTTTATCTCGACAATGACGAGCTTCCAGAAATGAAACTCGGAAATGGGTATTCAACATATGTCGACTTATACGCCACATTGAAGCAGGGATCAGTGAAGATCTGGTCAGAAGTTCAGGAGGGTAAGTTTGCTTTAGACAAAGGCTGGAAAATTGAGAAAATAACAGTGTTGGGATTGAGTGGAAGTGTAGACACGTCTGGACTTGAAATTAATGGAAGTCCAGTAGCCAATGGTGCTTCCAACATAGAATTGAGCTCAATGGAACAGATGCATTTGCAGGATGTTGAAGATGGGGTTGGCAAGAAGAAGTCTTTAATGGTGGAACTTTCAGGCTTGAACTTCTATGTTGGAAAGAACTTTGACATGTCCATGAAAATGGGGGTACAAGGTTGATGATTATGGTGTTATGTACTATTTTTTAATTCCATTTTCATTGTTAATGGTTTCCTGTTTGTCTTAATTGGGGGGGCCATGCCAAAAGGAAAACAAGGGTTTAAATCTTGATTGCATGCTTAGAGGCGGTTGGTGGGTGTTATAATTTAAACTGCTGTATGTTATAATTTCAGTTGTTTTTTAATTTTGGAAATTGAAATCCAATTTTTCCTTCTTTTAATTCTGGGCCGTATTTATATATTTTATTTTAATTCGATCCTCACTCGGAGTATGAAGTAACTTTATAACTCGTAGTTGGTATCTACTTCTTAATGGGCTTATAGAATACGGTGAATTAATTATTAGGCCCGTTTCAATAAAATAGAATGAATTGAAAAAACTGAATACTCTCCTAGAGGACCTAGACTATTTTAAAACACTAAATTTTCAAAAGCTTAAGTGAGTATAAAGCCAAATAATTGAACCTTACTGAAAAAATATTCCACTAAATCATAAAAACCCCATTTTTTTTTATTCCCCTGGATCAGCAACCATCATCACTACTGCACATCCATGTAAAGCTTCCTCCCCCATTATCACCAATAAATAGATTCATCATTTCTATTAAAATTATATTTATTCTGTTATAGTGATTAATTTATTAATTTTTTAAATAAATAAAATATAATCTAATCTAATTATTAGTATAGGAGTTTCTATAATACTTTTATCTTAAGCAGTTGCGTGAACAGTGAATTTGGGGTTGAATTGATTTTGAGTTAGATTAATTTGAATTTTAAAAATTTTGATTTATTTTTGAATTTGAGTTATCATATCACATTATTTTTTTATATTATAATCTTATTATGTATATTTTACTGTCGATATTGAAGATTAATTTTTTTAAGATTTGTGATTATTATTTTTAACAATGTTTTGAATATTTAGAGTGGAATGATTTTAGGATTGTAGCCAATATTTGTCAGTGATCTTCTGTATTTGATAGTTATCTTCCGATTTATTTTATTCACAATACTTAAAACAAAAACATTAAAACATTGTACTCTTTATCCCTCGATACTATTTCAAATAACAGGACGAGCAACGTGTGTCAAACCAACATAGTTGAATTGATCAATTTATCAGTGTTTGATTCAATTGACTAGTCTTGTTTTAATTAAATAAATTAAAAAAATATTTTACAAAATAAAAAATTAGTTCAATCACTGATTTAACCGATATACTATTTAGTTCTTAGTTCAACCAATTTGATCATTTCTTCATTTTCTTTTAGGTATTTACAAGGGACGCCTTTGATTTGATAGTGATGATTGTGTGATCAGTTAGGTGATAGAGTGGATGTCGTTCAGCGCAGTATTGTTCTGATATTGTAACAGTTCGATTTAGACCCTAACCGGAATGATTATTTCGGGACCATAAATTCGAGTCAGAATAATATTAAAATATTATTTTTCGTGTTAATTATATGTGAATTAGCATGTGTGAAAATTTGTATAAAAAATTGATTGTTTGTGAGCTTAATTTAATAAAAAGGGCTTAATCGCATAAATTATAAATTTGATAGTTTAATGTGCTAGAACTAAATTGAGGTTGTCTTTTTAAATGGGAGCATTTAAAATGCAATAAACCCATTTTTTATTGGATGGTGCGGCAACATGGGTATAATATATAGTTTTTATGTATATTAATTTTATAATTAATATTATTATATTATATCATTTCAATACTTTAATAAGACAAAACCATAACATTTTAAAAGTCATTTTTTCTTTCATGCTGCCCGAAACAAAGAAAAGAGAAAGAACGCAGGAAAGCTTAGGGTATTCGGCACCAAGTGAGCCTGATTAAGGTATGTTTAAGTTTCGGTTTTTGATAATTTTTATGTTTTTGAGATCGTTGCTAAGGGATGCCCAAAGCCCATGTTTTAATTTTTGATTTTGATGAATATTTTGAGTTGAGCTATTGATGATAGATTGTTGTTTATGTTGTTTGATGATGAAATATGATATATATGTGTTAGATTAACAAGTTTTATCTTTGAATTTTTGATAAAATTGAGTATATTGGACTAAATTGCAAAAATAAATTTTTGAGGGATTAAAATGTGAAAAAAATGAAATGCATGGACTTGTATGAGGACTAGGAATATTCGGCCCTTAAGGTATATAGTCAAATTTTGTGTATTTTGCATTTTGTGCAAATAGGACTAAATTGTAAAAAGTGTGAAATGTTAAGGGCAAAACGGTAATTTACCTATTTATATGTTTTGGATTAAATTGAATGAAAATATGTTTGAATGAGCTTAATTTGAATATGTTTAGATCAAGAACCAAAGAAATCAGGCTTGAATCGGGGAAAAAACGAAAATAGTTAAATAACCGATTTTTGTCGTTCAACGATATCCGAGGTAAGTTTTTAAGCTATTAAACATTGTAAATTGTGTATATAATTTAATAATATGCTGATTTGGAAATTGTGGAATTAGTATTGAGTTAGCCGAATGTGATTAATTATAGAATTAATATGTTTAAGTTTAGTTCGATTGAGTTATAATATTTGAAAGTTCGAATGAAGATTATGAAGTACAAGAAAAGTTCGATACATGAATTGGTTATGAGACAGCTTTATAAATATAATATTCAGGCTTTGAGCCTAGCAAGCCTCGTGCTGGTGAAAGAATTCGGGCTTTAAGCCTAGCAGGCTTTGTGCGGGTGAAAGATATCGGGGTTTATGCCTAGCAGGCTTTACGTAGGTGAATTATTATAAGTGTATGCTTAAATAGATTCTTGATGATGTGGAACTTAAATTCGGTAAATGAGCTCGATGTTCAAGTATGTGTAAGTCTATTGGTTATTGAAGATAAGGTAAATTAGTAAATTAATATTTGTTATTAGTTATATGTGATACAATTGAAGAATATATGTGAATTTTAGTAAGTGTATTCGGGTTTGTAAATAAATAGTATGAACATTATGGAATTGATTCTAGATATGAGCATATATGTGTCGTCGTATATTTGGCCAAATAGGTATGTGCATATGTGATGTTTATTGAGCTTGTATGTCCGGACATATGTTATAATGTATTGTGTTTGTATATTCGGCCATATGTGATAAAATAATAAACCATGTGTATTCGGCCTTATAAGTGAGCAAATATAAAAGTGATATTTTGAATCATGATTATTCGGACAAATAGGTATGATTGTAAACATTATTGAGATAGTATTAATTTGAGAATGAAATGTTGAATAAGATCTTGTTAATTGAGAAATAATAGTATTCGGCTAAGGTAAAAGTATTTGTGTTAAAGTGTAATATTAACGATACAATTTGATTTGTTTGATATGTTTGATTATTCATTTGAATTGTTTAATTTGCTTAAGGCTTACTGAGCTAAGTTAGCTTACTCTGTGTGTTTTTGTTACTCTGTTTTATAGATTTGGTTGTAAGCTACGAGCTCGGGGATCGTCATCGAAGTCATCCACACTATCGTCAATCTTCGGTACTTTTAAAAGTCTATGTTCGAACTTGTGGCATGTATAGACTGGATTATGTTTTGGATCGATGAATTTTGCCCTTGTAAATAGCCATGCGAAAATGACTTGTTTTTAAAGTTAATGTATAGAGTTTAAATGAAATGGAGTAAAGATGTTATAAACTGGTTAACCATATTTTGCAATGAAACAGTTTTTGGTTAGCAGCAATGACGTGATTTTGAAAAATCACCAAAAATAGGAGAAATGGAACTAGAAAGTGAATAAGATATAGAATTAAAGCTTATTGTGTCTATTTTTATATGAAAGAAACAGAGTAGGCAAAGAAATTTTATATTCTGTTATATTTGAATTTTAGTGAGACAGAGTCAAGATGGTATTTGAAGTCCCCTGTTTTAACTTTAGAAAATCATTCAAAATTGTAAAAAATGAATTATGAGTTATAATTTATATGTCTAGATTCCTTAGTGAGTCTATTTTCAATAGAAATAAGTGGGAACAATATATGAAAACTGTACAATGAGATGTTTGAATTTAGGTTAAGAGAGGTCAGAACCGTTGGTCAGTGAAACAGGAGAAATTTTAATGAATAAACTGTACTAATTGGCCACACGAAAAATTCTGAAAAAATTATAGTAAGAAGATATATGAGTCTAGTTTCAAGAAAAATTTACGGATCTAAATTTTGAGTTTCGTAACTCGAGTTACAGTCAATTTAGTCAACATGACGCAAATGGACAGTTTCAATTCTTATGCCCCGAATTAGTGTTAAGTCTAGTAATGCCTCGTGCTCGACTTCGGCAACGGTTTCGGGTAAAGGGTGTTACATTTGATTGGTATTAGAGCTACGGTTTAGTCGATTCTGGGACTACCGTAGCGCGTGTGA
The DNA here is from genome assembly GCA_025698515.1 of Gossypium sturtianum. NCBI lineage: Eukaryota > Viridiplantae > Streptophyta > Magnoliopsida > Malvales > Malvaceae > Gossypium > Gossypium sturtianum. Next base: position 152,921,672 of record CM046953.1, read on the forward strand.
GTCTAGCTATACATGCCATATTTTATACTGCGATTGTGTGATGACTTCTGACATCTGAAAATGTGTTTTCATATAGTAATGGATCCCGATCGAGCTGTAGATGATGATGTCAAGAGTGTAGCGCCTGCTCCCGTGCCAGGGACAGCGCCGATAGATTCTCGACCTACTTCGAGTAATCCAGAGGGGGAGGCTAGACAAGCCTTCTACCAAATGATGAATGATTGGTTTAAACAGTATATCCAGACTAATCTGGCTGCACAACAACCTCCACCTCCGAATAATTCGTCCCCGATACCTTTGGTACCCCCGATGATAGATCCGATGAGATTTAATAGGCGCCTTGTAGATAAAATCAGAAAGCACGGGGCCGAGGAGTTTAAAGCTAATGATGATGATGATGCTGAACAAGCTGAGCTGTGGCTTGGTAATACTATTCGTGTGTTTGACGAGCTATCATGTACTCGGGATGAATGTTTAAAATGTGCTATATCCTTATTACGAGACACTGCATATCACTGGTGGAATACGCTAGTATCGGTGGTTCCGAAAGAGAAAGTGACATGGGAATTCTTTCAGACTGAATTCCGTAAGAAATACATCAGCCAGAGATTCATCGATCAAAAATGCAAAGACTTTTTAGAATTGAAGCAGGGTCGTATGACCGTAACTGAGTATGAACGAAAATTTGTGAGACTAAGCCGATATGCTCGTGAATATGTTTCAACCGAAGCTATCATGTGTAAAAGATTCGAAGATGGTTTGAACGAAGACATTAAATTGTTGGTTGGCATACTTGAGATTAAAAAGTTCGAGGTACTTGTTGAGCGAGCCTGTAAAGCCGAAGAGCTTAGGAACGAGAAAAGAAAAGCTGATTTTGAAGCCAGAGACTTCCGTAAAAGATCATCGAGTAAGACTTTTCATTCAGTATCAAAGAAGTTCAGAGATGATTCTAGTAGACATAAAGCTACTTCGGACTTTTCCAGACGAGACCGAGACAGACCTCCTGTGGGTTCACGAGCCACTTCGATTGCCAGTGTTGGTAATGTTCAGCAGAACAGTGTTAAGTGCAAGCATTGTGGTAAATGGCATTCTGAAAGTTGTAGATTACATGATCGGTCATGTTTTAAATGTGGATCGATGGATCATTTTATTCGAGAGTGCCCAAAGTTAGCCGAGCAAAACACTGTTCAGAATGCGAGACCGAGCAACATGTCAGCGCGAGGCAGACCACCCAGGCATTCGGGTAATGTAAGTGGTAGTCATAGAGGGACGAAAGATACAGCAGTCCGATCTGAGGCTCGTGCACCTGCCAGAGCACATGCTATACGCGCTCGTGAGGATGCTTCTTCCCCAGATGTTATTACCGGTACTTTCACTCTTTATGATACTAGTGTTATTGCATTAATTGATCCTGGTTCAACTCATTCTTATGTGTGTGAAACATTAGTATCCAGTAAGACTCTGCCTGTTGAGTCTACTGAGTTTGTGATTCGAGCATCAAACCCCCTGGGTCGGTGTGTATTGGTTGACAAAGTGTGTAAAAATTGCCCATTGATGATTCGAGATTCATGTTTTCCAGCCGATTTGATGTTGTTGCCTTTTGACGAATTTGATATAATTCTGGGTATGGACTGGTTGACTTTGCACGATGCTGTTGTTAATTGCAAAAGAAAGACCGTTGATTTGAGATGTCAGAACAGTGAAATTATTCGAATTGAATCTAATGATCTGAATGGGTTACCAGCAGTAATATCTTCGATGTTAGCTCGGAAGTATGTGAGAAAAGGTTATGAAGCTTACTTTGCTTATGTGTTTGATAGTAAAGTGACTGAAAAGAAGATTGAATCTGTACCAGTTGGTGTGCGAGTATCCGGATGTATTTCCTGAAGAATTACCGGGTTTATGCCTAGCAGGCTTTATGCCGGTGATTTACTATAATTCGGTAAATGAGCTCGATGTTCAGGTATGTGTAAGTCTATTGGTTATTGAAGATAAGGTAAATTAGTAAATTAATATTTGTTATTAGTTATATGTGATACAATTGAAGAATATATGTGAATTTTAGTAAGTGTATTCGGCTTTGTAAATAAATATTATGAACATTATGGAATTGATTCTAGATATGAGCATATATGTGTCGTCGTATATTTGGCCAAATAGGTATGTGCATATGTGATGTTTGTTGAGCTTGTATGTTCGGACATATGTTATAATGTATTGTGTTTGTATATTCGGCCATATGTGATAAAATAATAAACCATGTGTATTCGGCCTTATAAGTGAGCAAATATAAAAATGATATTTTGAATCATGATTATTCGGACAAATAGGTATGATTGTAAACATTATTGAGATAGTATTAATTTGAGAATGAAAAGTTGAATATGATCTTGTTAAATGAGAAATAATAGTATTCGGCTAAGGTAAAAGTATGTGTTAAAGTATAATATTAATGGTACAATCTGATTTGTTTGATATGTTTGATTATTCATTTGAATTGTTTAATTTGCTTAAGGCTTACTGAGCTAAGTTAGCTTACTCTGTGTGTTTTTGTTACTCTGTTTTATAGATTTTGGTTGTAAGCTACGAGCTGGGGATCGTCATTGAAGCCGTCCACACTATCGTCAACCTTCGGTACTTTTAAAAGTCTATATTCGAACTTGTGGCATGTATAGACTGGATTATGTTTTGGATCGATGAATTTTGTCCTTGTAAATAGCCATGCGAAAATGGCTTGTTTTTAGAGTTAATGTATAGAGTTTAAATGAAATGGAGTAAAGATGTTATAAACTAGTTAACCATATTTTGCAATGAAACAGTTTTTGGTTAGCAGCATTGACGTGATTTTGAAAAATCACTAAAAATAGGAACTAGAAAGTGAATAAGATATAGAATTAAAGCTTATTGTGTCTATTTTTATATGAAAGAAACAGAGCAGGCAAATGAATATTATATTCTGTGATATTTGAATTTTAGTGAGACAGGGTCAAGATGGTATTTGAAGTTCCCTGTTTTGACTTTAGAAAATCATTCAAAATTGTACAAATGAATTATGAGTTATAATTTATATGTCTAGATTCCTTAGTGAGTCTATTTTCAATAAAAACAAGTGAGAACAACATATGAAAACTGTACAATGAGATATTTGAATTTAGGTTAAGAGAGGTCAGAATCGTTGGTCAGTGAAATAGGAGAAACTTTAATGAATAAACTGTACTAATTGGCCACACGAAAAATTCTGAAAAAAGTATAGTAAGAAGATTTATGAGTTTAGTTTCAAGAAAAATTTACGGATCTAAATTTCGAGTTTCGTAACTCGAGTTATAGTCAATTTAGTCAACATGACGCAGATGGACAGTTTCAATTTTTATGCCCCTAATTAGTAATTAAGTCTAGTAATGCCTCGTGCTCGACTCCAGCAACGGTCTCGGGTAATGGGTGTTACAGATATTTTCTTTGTTGAGATAGTATAAAGTTGGTACACTTTAGTAATCCTTTCTTAGAGATAAGTGTGTTCTCGCTAAAAAGTGGATAATCTGTTAGAAGAGAAAGCGTATTAGTAGCCTGCGGTGAGACGGACGGCCATCCACAAATGCCTCTCAAGTAGGTTTATGTTGTGTTATGTGTCCAAGTTGGGTAGGGGTATAACAATTATTTATTAAAATTTTATTAAAATTTTAATATATAATTGTTAAAATAAGTATAATTAATTTATTGATTAAATTTTTTTAATTAAACCAAATGATAAATGATTCTGTTAAATTATGGTTATGATCTCTCTACTATATTTAAATATAAGATTCAATATTTATATTTAATTTCACGTAATTTAGTTTCTTTACTTTTATAATCTTATTAAATAGCTCACGTTTTAATTATTCTTGTTAAAATACTGATGCAAATTTTATTTTAAAAAATACTTATTTGAATTTATCGTGTTGAAATAGATTTTTTTTTTTGTGTATTAGAAAAGTGTTTAAAGAATAATTCACATTAATATTTTAACAAGAATATTAAAGATACTATTTGGGGTTGACTAATGTCATTGTAAAAATAAAGGGCTTTGTTATATCAAATTAAAATATTTAAGGACTAAATCTCAAATTTGACTTAAAATATATGTCACAGATTTTATACAAATTATTTCATATTTATAAATGACTGATCCAAATTTATTTATCGGATACATAATCTTTGCTCAAACTCAAAAAATTTATACAAAAAGGCTAATAAATTGGATGAACTGTAAAATTGGGAAAAAAAACTTGGGTGCTAAAATGAATATTGAAGTCAAACTCAATAAAGAATTGAAAAAAAAAAGAGGTTAAGTACCAAACTGAATATTTAAATCAAAACATGTACCATATAGTATATTATCCCTTTCTAATTTAAGTGGCTTTTACTTGGTTCAATCCTTACTCATTGTAGCTGGTTGTATTTCTTTCTCCGAATCTGATCCAAGCTGATATTTAACCTTTAAGCAGACATCGAGTCCAATGGAAGGACTTAATTGATATGATACTAATACTTCAAAGACTTAATTAAAACATTTTAAATTTTAGGACTATGTAGAATCTGACTAATAGTTCGGGGACTAACTAATGAAATTAACAATTTATTAAAACCCTAAATCAATAAATTGCTTCATTTCATTAGCTTTACTCTTTGGAAGCTGCCCCTCCTCTCCTCTCCTCTCCTCTCCTCTCCTCTCCCAGTGAGTACTACTGAAATTTGCAGAATTTCTTTTAATTGGTTCTATTTCGTAATCATTGAGTTTCCTTAATTTATAATTTTTTATATCACTTGTTTGAAAAAAAAAACATTTCGGTGGTGTTGATTTGCTTGCTCTATGATTTTCATTTGATATTTTTTCCCGATTCATCTTCTGATCCGAGTTAAATTTCCCAGATCTGTACAAAATGGTAAACTTCGCAGTTTTTTGAATAACACGGATTAGGCTCTTAGCAACAATTGGGGTTTTGATTTGGGAACTACGATTGGATCTTCAACAGCTTGAGAGAGGCATCTGAAGTATAGAATGACGAACGAACTTCCATTGATACCCGATGAACTTAGTGTTGGAAGGAAGCAAGATCGTTTCCCGGTTTCTTTTTTTGCTTCTGTCGGTCAGATAGTTCGTCTCCTTTGTACTTTAGATGTCTCTTCCATGCTGTTTGAAGTTGTTTGTAGGTCTACTAATCTCCAAGAACAAGTTCAATGACTTCATTTTTTAGCAGAAGCTGAGTCGAAGTGGAGATTGTTCGAAAAACACTAGAAGTTTGAACAATTTGATCTACCGTGGTCAGAGATATTCGATGTTTAAATCTAAATCTTAATTACCTAGTTTGATTTCATTATATGTATCTTCATTTAACTTTCTAATTGACTTAATTTTTCAGGAGTTGAAAAAAAAGAAGCAAGAGAGCTATGCTACCTTCACTAATAATATGGTATGCACATTATACTATAATACTATAAACCCATCTTATTTATAAATCACATTAGTACTTTGATTTGGTTGTAGTGAGTTTCGAAAAAGGATTCATGCCTGACAATGAATGTTCAACTTTTTTAGTTCTTTTAGTTTTCTTAATGTATTTAGAAGAATCTTTGATGGTCATATTCAATACCCATATCACAATATGCATCAAACAGACACTTTAAGCAAACTGTGGAATCCGAACAACCTAGAGTTTTAGGGCCTGTTTAGTAGTGCTTTAAAAATTGCACTTTTGTCTCCAGAAGCTTTTAGCTGAATAGGAGAAGATAAAACTTTTAGCTTTTTCTCTCCTAAAAATACTTTTTGGTGCATAATTATTTTTTCACCAGTCTAATAACATAGTACTTTTTTTTCTTGGTGCTTAATTACAAATGTATTAAAAACATTAATTAAAAAAAAATATTTTTTAAAATACTAATTACAAACATTTAATGGTTATAGTTAAATATTTAACATATAGTTTATATATTCTAAATTTTTTTATAAATAATTAATATTTATTTGTTAAAAATATTTAAAATTTATATTTTATATATTAAAATATTAACAAGTTATAATAATTTTTTTATATTCTTACTAAAATATAATAATATTAACTAATTTAAATAGTATTTAAATGTATATTTGTTACTTGATAATAATATGTCTAAAATGGATATTTTATTTTTTAAAATTACTTTTGACAGCAGTGCTAAACACTCAAATATTAAAACAAAATTTTCAAAAGTACTTTTCAAAAGCATTACTAAACTAGCCCTTAATATCAGACCAGATAACCTAATGTTTAGGACTCTTCCTGCTTCTCCAATTCTGCATGGACTTTTGCATTGAAAACTGTATATATTGTTAGAATCTTTCTAAGCATTATATATATACACTTTGCATGTTTATACGTTTGAAGCCACAAACTTGAAAATGCATGTCTTGACCTCTGTTTTTTTGCCGTATATATCCGGCATCAATGCCTTGAGTCGTTCTTAGAGCCCTTAAGAAGAGGGGTATGATTTACATTCGTACGTAGTTTTATATTTATGCATTGGAAAATCATGATCAAAATCAACTTAATGACAATGGCAAAACAAAGTGATCTGGAAAATCAACCTTACTTGATTAATTTGTGGTGCATCTGTATCTCTGTTGCATCTCTATTTCTGCAATATCAAGGGTTCTTAATTTTTCAAGTGATCAGTCTGAGGTTGCCTTTCTTCATTTCGATTGTTTATTCGTATTCTCTTACATTTCAAGGGTTGGCAACTAGGCTCTGAAAAAATGAGGTATCGGTATAATTTCTCTACTACATTATCTACCACCTCGAACTTACAACACACGCCTATTTTTTGTTGTTTTAGCTCTCTGCAGCCTGTCCTTGGTTTATTCAGAAGAATCTGCTACTATTGAGCTTATTCCCCTGATCAAGATCAAGGAGATTTGCCCCTAACAATTGAAGAATGAAAAGGCTAATTTTGATAATTTGCCTAAACAACATTATGGAAGGGACAACGCAAAAGTGGATGTTTCAGATTTCAAAGGCTTTCAAATGCATTGAAAAACACTCTATATGGCCCAATTTTAGCCCGGGCCCATACCAAAACCAAAAACAGTCCCAAAATCTAATTACATCAAACCCAAAATTTTAGCCCAAATTTAAGCCCACTTACAAACCCATTAAGCCCGAAAACAGAAAACAACTCAGAAAAACCCTAGCCATTTTTGTGCCCCGTGCCGCAGCAGCTAGACCCCCCACGCTTGCCCAACGCCAGCAGCCCACGCACGCACTTGCTCCTTCACATCGTTCGCACCTCCAACACTCACCACGTCTGTGTAACATGCCTACAAACAGGGAAAACTAGTTGTAAAAAATAATACAGTGTAAAGGGAGGATTTTTATAGAAAGATACAAGAGCAAAAATACATTTTTACAAACAGATATTAAAGAGCAAATTGGCAGAGGAAAAGGTTTTTTATTCTTTCATTTTTCCCGAATCTGTCTTATTTATTTTATCTTTTTAAGGTTTTCATATACACAAAAGTTTTAAAGGAAAATATATAAAAAAAGGGAAATTTTTACCTGTTTTTGGGGGCGGTGGCCAGCGACGGTGGTGAGCGGCGGTGCCGGCATTGAATCTTCGCCGGACCTATAGCCGGAAATCGCAAGGGGAGAGAGGAGAGAGCACCTTTTTTTTTTCTTCCTGGAAGGAATGGGCAAATGAAATTTTTTTAAAAAAAATTAGCTTTTATAGCCTATTAAAACGGCGTCGTTTTGGGTAGCTCCCTTAACACCTAAAATGATGTCGTTTTGGGGGCTGACCCGTGCCTCGACCCGACCCAGTCCCAAGATCCCTCGTTTTTGAGTATATTAACCCTATACTTTTAATATACGTTGCGTACGGTTGATGTTTGGTCCTAACATCTTGACAGTTGGTTTTTTATTAGGCGAAACAAAAATCTCAAAACACAGATTCTGACCCTACTTGCTTTGTTAGAGTTGAATTTTTTATTGAAATCGGATTTAAGTTGAGTGAAATCTTTTAAAAAATCAGGTCCACATAATAAAAAAATAATTTTTTTATATACAACACAGTAACTAATAGCAAGGTTGGAGGAGGGAAAATTTTATTCGGATCTCTTATTAAGCCTAAGTTTAAATAGGTGATGCGTTTGGTGTAAAAATAACAGTGATAATGAGATTAAATACTATAATGTAAGACAAAAAATAAATTAAACGCACTGCACTGCATCCAACCGCTTATCCAAATTCATATTAAATTTTAAAATCAGGGCGGATTTTTTCTTTTAAACATCCAGTTCAGAGTCGAGGTGGGCAAAAATCTGTTTCTTCCTGATGTCATTCATAAAAGGCAAAAATCTGTTTCTTCCTGATGTCATTCCTAACTTTTATGGGTATGGGGTGGGGTGATTAGAGAAAGAAACGAAATAGAGAAAGAGAAAAAGGAAAGAAAAGACAAAAATAAAAAGTGGGTTTTTCATTTACATTTTTATATATTAGTAATTTATTCTATTTGTTTTTATGATATTCGTATTATTTTTATTTCATTTTTATATTGTATCTCAATATATTTACATGGTGAAAAATGTTTTATTATTTAATTTAATATATTTTTAAACACACAAATTAATTTAGAATTTACAATAGACTAATTATAAAAAAGATAAAAAAATTTTATTTTATTTAAAAGATATGTACTTGATTTACTTCCAATTCTTTTTATCTATTTTCAAATAATATATTTAAAGTGGGTTAATTAAGAATGCTATTTTTAAATAATATATTTAGAATGGTTGCTTTAGGTGTTAATTTATCCTTAATTTAAAATTTGTATCCATTTTAAATAAATAATAAAATAAAATTTTATGATTAAAAATTTTAAATAATTTATGATTTATTATTATTAAGTTTTAATAATTAAATGAATTTATAATAAAATTTGAAAACCCGGCATAGTTAGCGGGAACTGGGAGACAATAGTAGTGATGTAAAAAAAGGTCATAAGGACACGTGTCGAAAAAGTCCTTGGACCTACCATATAGGTATATACAAATAATAATTTATGATTTCTTAAATTTTTATTACGTCATGAATGACACGTGTCGAAAAGAGGTCCTTGGACCTACCATAAAGGTATATACAAAATTTACAAATATATCATACTCGGTCTCGAGCTACTATAAATTTCTCGAGTTGTCTTTAATGGCATTTGACATAATTCCTTTTAATTGATTTGGTTTTATTCATTTCTTTGCGCAGCCGGCTTTTTTCTTCTCTACCTGTGAGTAACTACTGAATTACTAACTATTTATGTCTTGCTTTGATTTTGCTCCTGAGTTTCCTTTTAATGGTAGATTTTTAGGAAATCTGGTTTCATATCCTTTGGTTTTGTTACTTTCTATCTGTTTCTTTCTATTTTTGTTCTAATTCAGCAAAATCGTTAGTGTTTTCGGCTCAATGATTTCCGCTGATCTGATTTTAATTTCCCCAGATCTGTGAAAGATGACCGACTATTACAGTTATTTCAACTCCAACAGTTCTTGTGACGAGTTCTTTGCTGATTACCTTCTGAGCAACACCATCCTGACGGAGACATCTAAAGTACAAACTAGCGCGGACGGACTGCTGTTGTCCAGCCTGGAATCTTCAAGAAATCTTCGACAGCCTGGGAGGGCGACGCCTGAAGTACAAGATGGGACGAACGGACTGCCATTGTCCAGCCTCGAATCTACGGGAAACCTTCGACAGCTTGGGAGGGCGACACCTCAAGTACAAGATGGCGCCAATGGACTGCTGTTTTCGGTCGATGGTAATCAGGCTAACTTGGGCATGAAAAGAGACGTTGAATTAGTCCCCTGTAACTTGTCCGTAGCTGAAGGACGAGTCACAAAGAAGCAGTGCCGGGGAACCTTTTTTATCGATGAATCATCAACTCTCCAACAACCAGAACCGAAAAGGAAAGAGCTTATTTCGGGAAAAACTATAAAGGAAGGTGCGAAAGTTTTAGTGGATCGGATAGACCGAAGATTAAATAAAGTAAGTCTCTTAATTTAACGTAGCAATTCATATTCAATTCAAATTATTGTTGTGCTGTATACATATATGTTGAAGGTAAATAATCCCTCAGTCACTGTATTGGACTCTGCTTTGTAAAGTAAGGGTAATTCTTACCCACTGGATACACTTGTGAGAAGGTCCTGAAGGTAACAATACCTTAAATGGTGCTATAAGTGGGAAGGAATCCAATGATCGCCCATCAATTTGTAAATGCTTAGGCTATCCTCCTCTTTTTTATTTTTTCAAGGAAAAAAAATGTAGATAGTATCTTGAATCGGGTAGTCCGAAAATCCTTGCATTGTCAATGTTTCTAACACTTGTTTTGTGTGTATATTTGGTGACATGAAGACTTATGGGAAGGTATATAAGATGATGGCGATGAAAGCCTCTCAGCTCTGCCCACAAGTTTTCGGCTCCCTTGAGCAAATCGAAACGCAATGGCCACTGCTGTCCGATCTCCAGAAAGTTAAGCAAAATATCAAGGAAATCCTGGAGAATCACAAGGGACGCCTATTACCAGAAGCTGAGGCGAAGCAGAAACTGCTTCAAGTAGAAAAGGAGCTCGAACAATTAGATCAACTAGAGGTATGCTAATGTTTACAAATATAATTACTAAGTTCGATTTTATCATCCAAATTTCCAATTTAACTTGGTTTTTCAAGACTTGAACAAAGCAAAGAACCTTGTTGATTGATATTAACTGATATCGTATCATTATTTCTTGCATAAGATGAACATTTCTTTACAAATCAGATTTTTGTAATTATAATGTCTGTCCTCTAGACATGTTTTTAGACATAGCAAAAAGCGATGTTCAGCTATTATGCATATTCATGTCAAACACGGGAATCTTAAACATAACTTTCAAGTTTCCTCATATATTTGGATGAAGTTTGGATAGTCATATGCATACCTATGTGTCGGCAGGTGCATTACTCATTTATAAATCACATCACAATATAATGTTTTCTTCAAGTACTAGACTTTTTTTTAGACCTAGCAAACAGCCATTTTCAACTATTTAGTTGGATCCGAGTTTGGGTGTTAAGTGTCTGTTCACTTCTAGCACAAATGTGTTCAAATTTTTTAAAATTTTTCATGTATTTCGGGAATTTTTTGTTTGTCATATTTCAAACTGATGTCTGAACATGAATCGAACATAAATGCTTCAAGCAAAATGAAGAGCTCGAGTGACATAAATTTTCAATATGATATTGATAAACCTACAATTTAGGATTCTCTCCCCTGGCCATTTGCATTGAAAACAATACATAGTGTTGAAGCTTTCTAAGCTTTGAAAATACTATAAATGGTTGAAGCTATAAACTTCTTTCCAGACATGTATCAATGTCTCAAGTCATTAAACTTGCCATTGATGACATCTTGATCATTTGTTCATATTTCTCTTAAATTTCAGGAGTTCAACGGGGAGACTTTAGAAAAGGTATGTTTTATATACGCATAAATATTTGAAAACTTAAATTTGAAATAATGTAACATAATTTAGGGTTGTGATTGAGTTGAGTTGAATTCGAATATTGTTTGAACTAGATTGAACATTTGTTTTTAATCTCGAGCTTGATTTGAGATATAATCTAGTTACTTGAGCTCAAGCTTGATTAAGTTCGTTTACCAATCTTTATACTCGAGCTTGAGCTTCGCTCGATAATTAAGCTTAATTTAATAATATATAAATTAGGGGAGATAATGGAATTTAAAAAAAATGAAAAGCTCGATAAGGCTCGTGAGTCGTTCGAGTAAAGTATTATTAAGCTTGAATTCAACTCGATCAATAGCTTGAGCTGCTTAAGCTCAACTTGATAATTATAAAATTGAATTGAAATTTTTTTTGAGTCAAACTCAAGTATCTTACGAGCATTAATATCTCATTTGTACCTCTATTAATATTATAATAAAATAAATGTAATCATTTCTCAAATCCATAATACAAATTTTTGCGAAGCTTTTTAATAATAAATTTAAAATATCTTCTTTTTTTTATATTTTCCAAATGCATAATCACACTTCAATCTCAATTTATTTCTACATTTTATATATACAACATCGCAATTTATAACTTTCAAAATCCTTGTTTCCAAAAGCTAGTATGGATTGCATTTTGTTCTCTTTATTAAAAAATAGGTATTTAACCCCTATACATTAAATAAAAGAGTAAATTAAATTTAACAAAATAACAAATTTACTCTTTGATCTAACCTATATAAACTAATTTATTCTTTTTTTTAATAAAAAAAATAAAACGCAATCTCACTTCTAATATAATAGCCTCCATGATGCTTTTACCTCGTATCTCTGAAATTGACTTGTTTTCGTGTTTGTTATTTCAGCTTTATTCTGCATGTTCACAGATGAAAGAAGGTGGTGGAAGTTTGCCAACTCGCGAAGAATTTCAATCTAAATTTAGTGACTTGGAAAAGGAAATTTATGCGAAAGACAACAACAAAGTGGATGTTGAAGACTTCCCTGGCTTACAAGCAGCATTGGATAACATTACTGGCTGGGGAAAACTTCCAAATTACCTTGAACCTATTGCGATTCGAATCGAAGAAGCTCGTGGAAAAGCCACTGAAATTTCCCAAATCGGTAGTCAACTTCTGGTCTGCGCAGCAATTAAAGAGATGGAAAATTTGCTAGTCAAGGATTTGGACTTGGATAGGTTGAAAAAGTGGGGAGCCACCCTTAACAAGGCCAAAGAACATGGTTTTCAAGTGGGATTTGCTGATAACCTGTTGGAGTTGAAGTTGCTTGCCTACTTTGCTACTCAATTATTGGGTTCTGGAATCTTAATTGGCTGAGCTTTCATGGTTGTGCATCAAAAGGTGTTTTTGCAGTTGCAGCAAAATTTGGTTTTGATGGACTATATATAGTTTCTATATTTACTTGTTCTCTATCTAAAACTTTATGGTTTTCAGTATAACTTGTTTATCTGTATTGCATTCATATATTTTGTTGTGTTATAATTGTATTTGAGATGCTTTATATTTATATTTTATGTTTATGGATTTTGAGACATTGATATATTTTACGTTGCTGTTATTTTTTCAAAGGTAAAACTATCATTCACGTGGAATCGAATTTATATTTTATCTTTTTCATTTTAAAATGGATAAATTAATTTTTATAAGTTAGATTAAAGGTTAAACTGATCATATTTTTTTAAAATTCTTTTCATTTCTACTGTTAAAAATTGATCACTAGACATCAAGATAATGTACACGTGTCATTGTTTGATTATTCTATCAGCTACGTTAGTTTATAACAATACAAATTGATGAATTTTATAATAGAAATGATTAATTTGTTCTTTAATCTAACAAAAAAAAAGACTAATTTACTCTCTTTTTTAACTAATGAGGATAAAATATTATTTGACTTCTAATACAAGAGCCTCCATGATATTTTATTTTTTTCATGTTTCATTTTATATCATATGATACCTAATAGCGTTTGGTTTAATTTTTATGGTTTTTGATATATGGAATGTTCTTAAATTTGTATTGTGTTTTGCCTATTTTGTTGAGTTATAATCGTATTTAAGATGTCATATTGATCTGATATGTTATCTTTCCATTATCTCGCTTGATACTGTGTGTATCTAATATTGCTATCTTTCTATATTAAAATCTAAACTTCATTCGATCTACGATCTTAAGAAAAAGAACACAATTAGATTTCAACGCGCATTGCATATTTTTTATGATAATTTTTTTTCTAAAAGACAATTAAAAATAAATTTGTTTTTATTTATTTATTTTCTATAATATGTTACAACCCATGTCATGAACCAAGTTCATCTTTTCCCAAACCCAATAAAAATAATTGGTAAAAGTATCTTGGAGGCCCTTGTATTAAGAGTTATATTATATTTTATTTTTTACCTAAAATTAAGTAAATTAATTATTATATGTTAGATAAAAAATAAATTGATTTTCATATTAAAAAATATTTCATTTTTATTATTAGAAACTAATGAGACTGACAAAATAACTCAAAAGTTTCACGTGGTGTACGATGTGCATCCCATTCTAATCTATGAGAACTAGTTTTTAACAATATAAATAGATGCAATTTTTAACAAAATGATCAATTTATTCTTTAATTTAGTTTATAATGACTAATTTACCTTTTTCTATAAAAGGAAACAAAAATTAATCTGACTCTTAATATCATTCATAATACATTCAAGCACAATATTTTTTATTTTTCCCACCTCCTCCTTATTCTCTCCATTTTAAAACATATAAATTTTTTTAATTAATTTTTTAAAAATATTTTACAAACATTTCTTAAAACATATAAACTTTTATAATCATTTTTGGATTAGACCACTATTTGTTGTCGTAATTTTTTTTTGTCCAACTTAAACTTTGAACTTAATAATTAATTTTACATTTAAACTTAACTTGGACAAAAAAAAAATAATTCCCAAAATGAAAATAATTATCAAATTCTAGAACCAAATTACACATTAACCATTTTAAAAAAGTAAATATACTTTTTTTTTTCATTTCAAGATATAATGGTTAACTAAAGATATTTATATTTCAAATCGAATTTGATCAGAATAGTATATAAATTATATATAATTGTTAAAATATAAGTCATAATTTTTTTTCCAACACTCTTCTTTATTTGTTAATAATTAAATTCATATATATATATATATATTATATCATATTCATTTTTATTTTTATTTTTTTGTTTAAAACTCATTTTCGAGCTTAATAAATTTATCCAATTTTTTTAATAAATTGGATACGCTCTTAAATTTGGACAAAAAATTTAACCTTAATTTCAACTATTATTGTAGGGATAAATATTAAAATTATACATATATTTTTATGCAATGTGTAATGTCGTACATAAATTTTAATTTTTTTACTATTTAAATATTTAAAAATTATAAAAATATAAATTTCGATTTTTTAAAAATATTTATAATAATATTGTTAATTTCAATTCATTTATCATATTTTTATATTTTCTAAAAAAATCATTTCTATTTTTATATTTTATAATGTTTATATATTTTTTGATAAAATTTTCTTTTACCTAAATGATTGAGTTCCTAAACCCTAACGCCACGTTTGGTTCGCTCTAATAGAATAGAGCTGTAATTGAATAGAGGTGTAATGGAATAGAGGTGTAATGAAATAGAGCTGTAATAAGTAATTCAACTGTTTGGTTGAATGGAATGGAATAGAGCTGTAATAGAATTCTTGTGTTTGGTTGAATGGAATGATGTTGTAATAGAGCTTCAATTTACACCATTTAAACACCTCAACTTACAACACTTTAACATCCCAATTAACAATATTTATACAACTCAAATACAGCCATAAACATCTAAATTATTAGAAAACAAAAATACAATTACTACTGCTTTGACAGTCAATATTTTACGATATCAAATAAAAGAAATATGGGTATCAGGTTAAACTGGCATCTAATCGTGTTTAACCCGTACATTTAACAGAATTTTAACAATTTATACAAAGGCACAATTGCTTAAACAATTTCACTAGAAATGAAGTTATGTGGTCTTAATGAAGTTATATGGTCTTAGTTGAACTTTAAGCATTATATCCATAAAAGAAATATGGGTATCAGGTTAAACTAGCATCTAATCCCTATTTATCTCAAGTTTTAGGGCATTAAAGAATGAATTCAAGCCATGGGAGAGAGCATAAGAACATTAAAATTGAAAAGAAAACATACGGGGAATAAGAACATTACCGTGCAATACGATGAAGGGAATAGCGTGTCTATTTGGAATACGAATCAATGTAATAGAGAACATGAATAATAAAGTAGTTGACTGTCAAAGAGAGGCCATGGCTGGGAAATCTTGCAGAACCATAATTTCTTTCTTTCCCAAAGCATCCAACAAGAACAACCACACCGACATCCATAAATTTGAAAAGACGAACCGAAACAATATTTCCTAGGGCCGAAAACCCAAAATCTACGGATGAAGCAAGTGATTTCAATATCACAATAAATAAATAAATAACAGAAACGATTGAGAAGGAAGAGATAAAAGATAAAAACGGACGAGAGAGGAAAATCTTGAAGAGAAAGAGATGGTGAAGAAATGGGTAGGAAGGGGATTTGAAAAGACTGATGAAAACGGGCAGAGGGGCTCTTCTCCTGCCAACGGTGAAGAAATGGGTAGAAAAGGAGTCGCTTGAAAAAGAGGGGAAGATTTGAAGGCAATCGGAAAAAGAAAGAAAAAAGGAAGGGATTCATACGACAAAGGATGGAGAAGGGTACAAACGCTGAAAACGCTGAATAGCTATTCTTTGCTTAGAGTGCGGAATGGTAATCGACGATTTTGCCCTGAATAATGCTGTGTGAAATAGCCATTACAGCCAACCAAACTAGGGATTGTGTGGGCCTGCAGAATAAGCTTGTAATAGGCATGTAATGGAATAGCCATTACATTGACATGGTGTAAGTTTGCTTGCTAACGTCCCTTCACCATCGCTATATCTTTTGGCTTCAAAATATATAGACGAACTAGAAATCTCGAGCTTTCTCTTGCCATACTTCTCCTTGATTAAATCATTACCAATGAATGGCTTCATTTCTTTCGTTTTACTTTTCGGCAGCTGGCACTTCTCCACCCGTACTGCATGTTGTTTTTCAATTACTCAGGTAAATTTCGTTTCATAATCGTTTAGAGTTTCGTTAGTTTATAATTTTTTATATTCATTGTTTGAAATAACGTTTCAGTGTCGTTGATTTACTTGTTCTTTATGCTTTTCAGTTTTGATTTGATTATTTTTTAGTCACCATCTGATCTGAGTTAAAACTCCCATATCTGTACGAGATGTGGTGTCGTTGATTTACTTGTTCTTTATGTTTTCGATTCGATTGTTTTTTATTCATATCTGATCTGAGTTAAATTTTCCCAGATCTGTACAAGATGTTGTGTCGATGATTTACTTGCTCTTTATATTTTCGATTCAATTGTTTTTGATTCATCATCTGATCTGAGTTGAATTTCCCAGATCCGTACAGATGTGGTGTCGTTAATTTACTTGTTCTTTATGTTTTCGATTCGATTGTTTTTGATTCATCATCTGATCTGAGTTAAATTTCCCAGATCTGTACAAGATAATCAACAGCAACAATGGACCTTCAACAGCTTGCGAGGGAGACATCTTAAGCACAATATGACTAAACGAATCTCCATTATTGGCAGGAAGCAAGAAAAGAAGTCGGGAGAAGAGTTTTCGATCGGTTCCCTTTAGGTTCTCAAAACTTATCCGAAATTCTTCCCCGGTTTCTTTTCTTGCTTTCGTTTTATTGTTCGTTTACCTTGTGCTTCAGATGTCGCACTTCCAGGCTGTTTGAAGTTGTTTGTAGGCCAACCTAATCTCCATGGAAGAAATCCAGTAGCCGAAGTTGAGGTGAAATGGAGATTGTTCGAAAACAACACTATAAGTTCGAACAATTCGATCAGCAACGGTCAGATCTACGCCAATATTTACAAATCTAATTATCAAGTTTGATTTCATTATCTAAATCTTAATTTAACTTTTTAACTTGTGGACTTTGTTGCATCCTTCACTAATAACATAGAATATCCACCTTTTTTAATCATTGAAATTAGCCAATACATAGAATATTTCTTATGTATAGATCGCATTATAATTATGTTGTCCTTTTTCAGACACAGATTTGATTTTAGACCTAATACAAAGACTTTGATTTGA
The DNA here is from genome assembly GCA_025698515.1 of Gossypium sturtianum. Taxonomy (NCBI): domain Eukaryota; kingdom Viridiplantae; phylum Streptophyta; class Magnoliopsida; order Malvales; family Malvaceae; genus Gossypium; species Gossypium sturtianum. Next base: position 152,939,478 of record CM046953.1, read on the forward strand.
TTTGGTTGTGCGTTTTAAACAACGGTTCACTTTTCAATTTTTGTTAGATGAATCTTCGATCTTATACTTGTATCCGAATGTATTATGTTTACTCATTTATAAATATAATGTCTTTCCTCATTCACCAGACTTGCAAAAAAGTCATTTTCAACTTTGATTCGGATGTAAATGTCGAATACATGTTTGCATCTGACATGGGTATATTTAACTTCTTGTAAGTTTTTTTCATGTGTTGAAAATGGACACTTGAAGCAAAATGTAGAATCAAAAACAGGCCAGAAATCTAATGTTTAGGACTCTCCCTGCTTCTCAGTCTTGCATGGGTTTTTGCATTGAAAACTATAAATATTTTTGAATCTTTGTAAGCACTATATACTTACTTTTGCATGTTTATACCATTGGAACTACAAACTTGAAAATGCATATATTGACCTCTGTTTCCTTTTTGCTCTATATATTAGGCTTCAATGTCTCAAGTCAGTTTTAGATCTTCACATTGATCGTTTATTCATATTTCTTTTAAATTTCTTAAATTTCAGGTGGTAGCAACGAGACTCTAGGAAAAGAGGTAAGGGTATTTTTCTCTGTTACAATATATGACAGTAACTTGGAACATTCTGCACTTAAATTTTTTTGTTTTTGTTTTCACTTTCTGCATCATCTCCCTGGTTTGTTTGGGAAGAAACTGCAACTAATAAGCCTATTACTGTTAAAAGAGTTAAGGCTAAGTTTGATTATACAGCTAGACAATACCGAAGTGGATGTTTCAGATTTCAAGTGCTTAAAGAGGCACTGAAAAACTATCGCTGTGAGATTCGAAGGGGCTCGTGGAAAAGCTACTGAGGTTTCTCATACCGGCATCTGAATTCTGGTCTGTGGAGCAATGCAAGACATGGAAAATGTGTGAGGTGGAAAATTCGGGCCACGTTGAAGAATTTGGGAGTGGCAATCAACAAGGTAAAGATTGCTGATGATCTCTTTTGGCTTTAGCTTTGTGAATTCTTTTTGTTAGTTTTTTTTTTTTTTTAAACTTTTTATAAAACTAAGAACCTAAAAGTAAAATAAAATGAAATTAAAAACCAACAAAAAAAAAGCGGTATTCCAAAAAAAGAAGGCATGAATTTAAGAGTCCAGGTTTATAATCGAGCTAAGCTACGACTCCTTTTGAATGGACCGCGGTAATTTTAACCTTAGTGAAGCTTGAGTTTGGCTGGAAATTTGAACTCGAGTTCAAACATAACAATATTAGATTCTAGGTTTAATGATAAATTTGACCGTTAACATTTTCATGTCTTGTTAAAATGATAATAACTGTATTTTTGAGCTTTATTTACGATCATTTTTTTTAGTTAACCGATTTAATGAATAAATTCAATGTTTCAATCTTTATTTTCTTTCAAAAGGTTTTAATTTTTCATAAGTTTTAATTTTTTTTAGATATTCACATTTATTTTTTTTAAATTAAGAGTTTTTTTAATTTAATGTATTAATTATTTTATTATTTTTCACATGTAATTATCCTATTGAGTTATCTAAATAATAAATTATATCTCATTAAAAGAATTTCATATTATTCTTGTTAAAAAATTTTAACGGTATTTTTATTAAACCTATTAAAAAAAGTAGATTGAAGAAAAAAACAAAAATTGATGGCTGGAATTGGCTCAAAAATACAATCAGGGTCACTTTGATAAAACTAGTTTAAACTAATAAAGCAATTAAACTATTTTTATCTTTTGGGGATTTTGAAACCTCATGCTTTGGCTTAAACGTACATTTGTTCTTTAAAATTACCACTTCTTTTAGCTGAGTGTTTATGGGTTTTTATATCCTATTTTAGTATTTGAATTTTTTTCATAAATTGTTTTGATATTTTTTTGAACCACCGTTAATTTTAAGATACGTGTCCTTCTCAGATTGTGACATAATAATTATTTATCAATTTTGTAATTTTTTTTAAAGTTTGGACAAAAAAATCTTTGAGTATTAAACTAAGAGAAGATGCTAAATTTGGGGCGAAATGCATATTTAAACTTATTTCCTTTAAATTTATTATTTTGATTAAATCATTTTTTGGGCTTGAAGTTGATAACTATTTCTATATTAAGGCTTGAATTTTTTTTGTGTTCAAGTTAGACCTCGAGTTAATTGAATTTAGTAATGTCATTATAAAAAATGTAAAAAAAAATTGTAAAGAAAACTATTTAGATATTTTATTAAATAATATTTGTAAATTGCCAAGTTATTATGCTAAGATAAACTATAAAATGGATTATGACACGAGAAATGATTAACAAGAACATCAAAGCAAATCCCATATACAACTTGATCAACCACAAAATAGAAATCTTGCTTCCAAAATGATCATTTCATTTTAAGTGACGTGTCAATGAAAGATTATATTTGTTTATGAATAAATAATAGATAAATGTCAGCTCAAAGCAATCATATTTCGGTATTGTATTTGTCTAAATTGATTACTGAACGACTAATCAAAGATAATCACATAATTAATTAATAATATTTTTTTAACCAATAAATAACACTTTTTTTATGAAAATATAAATTATTGATTAATTAATTAAACAATCTCATTGTGATCCAAGAAGATATTTAGAACTGACTAGAGAAAATAAAAAAAAAATAGATGTGGTGTCGTTGATTTACTTGTCAGTTCGATTGTTTTTGATTCATCATCTGATCTGAGTTAAATTTTCCAGATCTGTACAAGATGATCAACAGCAACAATGGGGATTTGTTACATATGCTATGATGGACCTCTAACAGCTTGAGAGCGTGACAATTTCACACGAACGAATTTCTATTGTTACTCGATGATAACTATGTCGGATAAAGGCAAAATAATGTAACCGTGAAGATGTTTCGAGATAAATTCCTTTGCTTCTTTTAATTCATGGATAACATAGAGTTCACCTGGTTATCATGGGGTAACAATGGAGGTTGTTTAAACAATAAACAATCGAATGATTCGCGTGGTTCAAATTTTACTCTCTCATGCTGTTTAAGGTACTTTATAGGTTGATCTAATCTCAAAGACATTAATCAAGAATTCCAAGAGTGAGTTAAAAGGACACTTCTTTAGCAGAAGCTGAGACAAAACACTCGAAAGTTCAGACAATTCGAACAACAATAATAAAAGATATGTCAATGTTTACAAATCTAATTATTAGATTTGATTTTATGACCTAAATCTCAATTTATGCAGGTACTTTATGCAAACCAGGGTTATCATTGATATGCATGTATTATGATTATACTGTCATTTCTCATGCGCAGACATGTTTTTGGACTTTAGAAAGAAGTTGTTAAGCCATTTTCTGCTATGGTACCTTTATTTGGTTGTTAGTTTTGAATACAAGTTCATGCCCTATACACGTATGTTAAACTTTTTTTGTAGTTTTCTTAATGTATTTAGTTTTGAATACAACATTTTAGGCCTATATTTTGAATTGAGCTTAGTCAAACATAAAGTGTGTTAACCTCTAGATGTACTATATATATTGCACTGAACATCAACTGCCTTAAGTAGCTTTTAGGAACTTGGATTTCAAAACATGGATTTCGGTTGTCAAGCTTTATGACAAAACACGTAAATGTAGCATTTATGGTTCTTTCACGAATAATAATCAGATTCTATTGGCACTGTGGCCATTGAAGCATCTCGTGACGGCTTTAAGCTCTTTGTAAGCGAATTCTTTCGGCATTTTGATTATCACCTATGTAAAAGACTATCCTAGTTTCTCGAATTTATCTTGAATTAAGCAGTTGTGTGGACTGATACCCCTCAAGGAAAATCCCGAATTGGATCCCAAATTGACGGGTACTCCTCAATATGAAGTCAAAGATACTGATATCTTGGCAGCCTTCCGAGTAACTCCTCAACCCGGAGTTCCGTCTGAGGAAGCAGGGGCCGATGCTGTCGGAGTAAAGGATCGTCAACAAGGGCGTTCTAGTGCGTTGTATATTCTTATCCAAGACTTGTATCATTTGATGATGCCATGTGAATCGCTAGAAACATGTGAAGTGTATGGCTAACCCAATAACGAACAGAAAATCGTTTGGCATTCTGGAATGAATGAATGGAAAAACTGGTTAAGGAGTCGTTATCAATACGATTTATTTCAGAATAGATGGCTAAAATTAGTACCAGGACAATGGCGAAATAGAGTCAATCAACACTATCTGGCTCAAAATAAAGATTTAACAAAATGGGATTCAGATGAAAAAGAAAGATTAATTCATTACGAAAAAAATGATTTTTAAGCGAACTCATTACTGACTCAAGAATATATGGAAAAAGTTGGATTCAATTGTCAACTGCTCCTATCGGAAATAGGATTGACTACGGATTCGAGAAGATAAGTTCTTCTTTACTTTTATCACTTAGGAGCCGTGCGAGATGAAAGTCTCATGCACGGTTTTGAATGAGAGAAAGAAGTGAGGAATCCGTTGAATTGATTTTGAGTCAAATTAATTTGAGGATTAAAAATTTTGATTTATTGTTATTTCAATTTGAGTTTTCATATCACCTTATTTTTTATATTATAATATTATTATGTACATTTTATTATTGGAAATTAATTTATATATGTATAGTTTTTAATAAATTTAAATAGTTTTCTACAAACTTTATTTTTTTACAAGTTTTTTTAATTTTTTATTATATTATTATTAAATTCAATTATTTTTTAAATAAATTGTATTTTTACAATGATACTTTTGTTCCCAATAAAAGTTCAAAACAATTATAAGTTTAGGACCTAAATTGGATCCAAAAAAATAATTCAGTCTTCAAAAAGTGGTTTAATTCAAATAATAAATGAAAAGAAAATAGGTTCAAATACATATTAGGCACCAAACTTGGCATCTTCTCTTAATTTCATGTTTATGGTTTCTCGTTCTAACTTGGTACCCGAATAATCTGTCGATCCATTATTTTAGTGCTTGTCTGTAATTGCATTCATTTTCAATGACGCAACAATACCATATTGTGTCACATGATAAATATTATTTGAAAATTTGAAAACTTCAAATTTCTATAAAAATTTAAATATATAAATTTAAAAAAAACAATAATTTTGAAATTTATATAAATTTTAAAAGAATCTCAAATTTTAAAATATATGTAAAAACTAAAAGGAAAATTACAAAAATAACATATATAAATATACGTGTGTCTGAGTGTCACGAGTCTTAAAATTAATGGTGTTACTGAAATATTTACGATTTCAAATATTGAAAACCATAGAATTCAAACCTAAGAATATTAGACATAACATGATACAAAATGAAACATGTAAAAATAACACCAACATAAAATATATCAATAAATATTAATCTTTCAAAGTCTATATTAGTATAAAGCATCTTAAATATGATTATAACACAACAAAATATATGAATACGATGCAAATAAACAAGTAAATATAGAAATAGGTAAATTATAAAAATAATCATTTTTGTATTGAATAACATATTAATCATTTAAATAATATCTTATTAATTTTAAAGTAAGCGCTAATCTAATATTAATCTAACATGAATCTTTAATTTATAATTTATTCGCAAATAATAGGAAGTTATATAATTTTTTAAAATATTTTAATAATTAAAGCAAAATAAAAAGTGTAGGATTTAATTTGACAAAAATTATAAAAATTGAGGGATTACTTGTATCTAATTTTTTTAAACAGAGTTAATGGAAATAGTTAATGGAGAAACTGAAAATGAACAAATAAAAAAAATAAAAAAATCAATTTTGAGAAATATTAACTCCAAACAAATTGCATGTCTTTTGAGTCTAAATTTGTTCATTTCATAAACCAATTTTAGGACGATAACAACAACAAAGTGGAGTAAAATGATTTTCTAGGCTTAGAGGATGCATTAGAAAAAACTGCCTGGGAGAAAGTTCCAGATTACCTCAAATCTATTGAGATCTGAATAGAAGATGCTCGTGGAAAAGCTACTGAGTTTTCTCATACTGGAATACAAATTCTGAGCTGCTCCGTAATAAAAGAGATGGAAGATATGTCGCTTGAGGATTTGGATTGTGGTACACTCAAAAAGTGGGCAGCTGCGCTGAATTACGCTAATGAACATGGTTTTCAAGTAGGATTTGGTAATAATATGTTGCGGAGAAATGTGGTTGCCTACTTTCAACAAAAGGCCCTATTAATAAATAAACCAAATAGATTAAAATAAAAAGCCGAATAAAGTCTAGATTAAAATAGCCCAAATAGTCCACTTACAACCTTCAATACCAGCCTAAATACAGATTCGGCCCGAAACCCAATTTGGGCTAGACTTAATTAAAATGGTCTAAACCCGAGACCCCAATTGAAGTCCTAAAGGGCCTGATGTCTAAAATTTTTCGGAAACCCTAAAGGTTTCTAAAGTTTCCTTGCACCGCAATAGCCCCCAAGCCCCAGTAGCGCCGTGCCAGAATAGGGCCCAAGCAGGGAAGCTTCTAGAAGCCCGTGTTGAAGCTCCTACGAATGGCCTCGCCACGTCCGCAACTTCTCCGCACACCATCGAACCTACGAGAAGAAATCAAATAACGGTAGCAACAAGAAATACAACAAAAAAAATAATAACACAAAGAAGAAGCAAATAGTATTTTTCATTTTTCATTCGGCTATATAAAGCCATATTGGATACTTGTATGAAAAGATTTTTTTTTACTTACGCATACTGAATACAAAAGGAAAATCAGAATTGAAAAGGTAATCTTTGATTTTAATTTCTTTCAAATTTCAAATTCTATTCCGTTGGCTTTCGATTTGTTTTTTTTTTTCTCTTTGCATATGAAAGTAAGATAAAGGAGAGGGATTTACCTTGAGTCAGAACCCGTCTTCTTCGTCGCATCAAAGTAAGGTGGATTTCACCTTCATGCTCCGCCAGTCACTGTTCATGATGATGTAAGGGCGTCCATTCGGAGTTTTTTTTTTTTGGAGTCGGCCGATTAAGGGAGGATTAAGACAGTGTTAAGTTTTTTTTTATTTTAAAGTGACTGAAGGATTAGGGATTAGGGTTTAGTTTTTTTGTTTTATTAAGATGCATGAAACGGTACCGTTTAGGGCTTGTTTCAGTAGCTCTAAAACGGTGTCGTATAGGGTGACCTGATTCAACTTGACCCGATTACCCTCTGGATTCGCGCTTTTTTTGCGGTAAAGAGATATTTGCTTTAATATAAAATTCATTATTTATTTTAATATATATTGTTTGAATTATATTGTATATATTATTTTCGCATTATTTTAGTTGTTATTCTTTTAATTCCCCTTTATATATTTATATGTATATATATATTTTCTTCTAAATCTATTTATATATAATTTACTTCTTTTAAAAATCCTATTTTATTATATATATATATATTTAACATTTTCATATATTATCATTTTTTATACGTATTATTTCTATTAATTTTTTCATCTTATCTATGTTATCAATTTTAAATCAGTATATTTTGTTTTAAATTATTTTATATAACATTTATTTTAATTTTTTTCTTATGTAATATTTCTATTTATTTTATAAAAAGCCTAATCTGATTATTTGCTTTAAAAAAAAAGATTTAGTGTTTAGCATTGTTATCAAAAATGACTTTTAAAAAATAAAATATTCATTTTAGACACGGTATTATCAAGTAAAAAATATACATTTAAATAATGTTCAAATTAGTTAATATTTTTATATTTTAGTAAGAATATAAAAAAATTATTATAACTTATTGTTAATATTTTAATATATGAAATATAAATTTAAATGTAACACCCCAAACCCGGCCTATTCACTACGACCGAATTTGAAATGCCACTGCGGAACACTTTCAAAAATATTCTTACTTAATAGTAAAAACCGTTAAAAATTTGTTTCCTTTAATAAAACATTTTTCGTGACTTAAAATATTCTAAGTAATAATTAAAGCTTGTTATAAAAACACCGGATTCAAGCTTTGTTACACATACTTAAGAAAATAAAATCATTTGCGATCAACATTTAAATTATCAGTCGTAATAGAACATAATAATAAAGATACTTAATAAAAATACTTAAATACTTTAATGGGCCTTTTTACATTAAACACTTAATCAAAATAATGAAAATGTAGATACTTAATTAATCAAAATATCCTTTTTGCATGAAAATCCGCTTCCGCATGGCCACCTTTGTATCCACTCCAACCCGGTCCAAAATCACGATCACCTGAAAGGTTTAGAAAAATTGGGTGAGTCACCAAGACTCAGTGCATAGTTAATACACATGTCCTCACATATGGGTTTGGCCCATATCCACACAGTCCATACACATGATTATGCAATTATGAAGCCCAACCCATCCTAAGCCATCCGTTACTCCTACCTTAGCAGACTCTCTGCTCAAGGCCGTAGCTAATCCACCGATCACATAGTGATCCACATATCTTACCTTGGCAGACTTACTGCTCAAGGCCGTGGCCAAGCCACTGATCCCATAGGGATCCCACATATCAATCAATCCACGGTGATGCACACAGCTATCAACCGCCGAGATGGGCACTTAGCCAACACCTCCCTTGATGAAGCACATAGCTAATATCAAGCGCTAATGTAGCACGAGGCTAGCATTAGACCACGCACATAGCGTACACCTCTTCCTCCAATAGTCACATCCCAAGTCCCATGCATATATATATATATGTACCATGGCAACATATTACTCGAAACAAATATACATCACATGCCATCACATTTTTATACAATTACCAATAATCATTTATTATCGAAAAAAATCACTGACCTGAGTATTCAATCACCCACCACGGGTATTCACAATCTTAGCCCTTATTTCGGCTAACATGTACAACATATACATTTACAATATAACACATATAAACAAGCAAGAGAACAGTGCGATAACTACGCACCTAACTATAGCGAGATCTTGATCTATCGAATCTTGTCCTACTGCTGTCGATTTGCCTTGCTTATTTTGATCCCGAAACACCACTTGTTCCTGTCGATTAGCTCCCGAAGTTATCGAAATTCCTACTAAAACATTGTTAGAATCGGCTAATACACAAATCTATGAACAATGGCCCTTGGCCGAATGTTATACTTACCATTTACCTTGAATAGTCGAACCCTGAAGACTCCTTTTTAAAGCCCTAACACTGGCTACACAAAAGAACACTTATAATAGCTTAATGCACATTCGGCCCTCCTTAGAAATCAAGGTTTAACCATTGATTTTGGCACTTTAATGGAAAGAAACCCAAACCGATCGCTAGGAGAGAACTTACTTACCACTATCGCTTGAAGAGGTCACAAACACGTAGTCGACAGTACCTTCAATAAAGATTCGGCTATGGTGTTTCGGCACTAATATAATGGAGAGAAAAAGAGTGAAGAATGAGGCTATGTGGTTCGGCTATGGTTCAGATGGTAATGAAACATGCGGCTAACAACAATGAAAGGACAAAACAAGCAATATTTGCTAGCCGAAATACTCTCTAGCTTCTTCAAAACCGAAGCTCAAACTTGCTCTCTCTCTCTCTCTCTCTCTCTCTCTCAAGAACAAAAAGGAAAGAAGAGAAAACAAAACAAAGCAATGGCCACCTCCCTAGCTAACACAAAGCCGATTGTGGATGCTCCTAAGGGAAAAGCTTCATATTCGGCCAAGCACCAAAATGGGAAGAAAAGAAAATTCAAAGGAGCATTTTCGGCCATGCTTCCTCAAACACAAGGCCGGCCAAAGGAATCCCCTAAGCATGCTTCATTCCCCATGCAAAAGACTCATTCTGCCGTTGCTCCCCATGCCATTTGAAAATTAAACAAAATTCCTTAACAACTTTCCCATCACTTATTCCATCTTTCATACATAATAATAATAATAATAATAATAATAATAATAATAATATTACACCACCCCATACCTCCACAACAAAATAAAAATAAACTCCCATACCACATGCAGCAGAGAAATAAATTAATAATAATAAAATAAAATAAAGGCAACACCCATCAAGCATGCGTGCATGCCCCATGCAGCCACTACCCACGCCTGCACAAAAAGAAAAACCCCAGGTGTAGCCCCCATGTCTCGAACCCGAGACCTGGAGAGAATTCCCCAAGCTTCCAGCCACTCTTCTAACGCGCCTTTCATGCCATAACTCGTCGCGACATTTTTTTAAACTATCCTTCGCTGGCTCCTTATGCTTTAGCGCTAAAAGCAAAAATAAAACGCCTCAAACACGAGTCCTCCTAGCCGCAGCCCTCAAGCAACGTCCTTAGCCACTCCACCCATGCGCTTTCTTGTGAAATAATTCCGCCCCGATTTATTATAAAGCCTCCTTACCTTGCTCCCCTTCAGCGCCAAAAACAAAACTCCCAATTGCGATACATGCAGCTCGAACTCTTGCCCTCCCAAAGTACCCTAGCGCCCCAAGCCACTTTGGCAAATTATTCCTTATGCAATAAATCCCACATAATTTTTTTAAGGCCTCTTTTCCTATTTTCCTCTTTTTAACCTAAAATTCCAAAAATTTTCCAAAGCTTCCATTTTTGTCCTCGAGTTTTAAGAGCCCCTAAAACACATCCCAACCACTCTTCAAGCCTACTAACTCGTGAATTAGCACGAACGCATAACCCCTAATCTAGGATGTTACATTAAATGTTTTTTAAGCAATAAATATTAATTAGAATATATAAACTATCAACCCCAAGATTTCGGTATGTAAAGAAACTTTATTTTGGAAATCAGTGGCATGTATAAGCTAATAAAGTGAATGTTAATATGAAATGAATGTAAGGTAAGCCATTGGTATGGCTAACAAATCTTGGTTTTGGTATGTGATGAGGTTATCTTATAAATATGCATGAATCTATTTTCAAAATATGTTGAATTGGATTGATTGATGTGGATTGGTTTCGGTTTAAAATTTGCAGAGAAGGCTAGATATCTATAAAGAGGCTATATTGAGTAAAAAAAATAATTCGTAAACTTCGGTAATGCCTCGTACCCTATTCCGACAACGAATACGGATATGGGGTGTTACAGTTCTCCTTTCATACACAAAGATTCATCACAAAGTGCCTTCCGTCTTCGTTGCCGAAGCACTCGCTTGTAGAAAGGAAACACAGATATGACTCGGCATGCGATGGAAGGAAATCATTATTAAAGGTGACTCTTTATCGATAATAAAAAAAATATAAGACTAAAGGGTATGATAAATCGCATGTAGGGGTTTGTATACATGATATTCACCAGTTAAAGTCTAGATCTAGCAATATAAGGTTTGAATATACCCTAAGATCAGCGAATGGTCTAGCCCACATATTAGCAACAGAATCTCTAAGAAGAAAGGAAGAGGTGTACCTAGTTGAAAACATCCCCAAATATGCCGATAACCAGAGGAAAAGCGATAGCGAGAGAGAGCCGGATTGAAGTAGAAAGGAGATGGGAAGAAAGAGAGGAAGTTCAAAATGGCCAGATCAAAAGACTTGGTGGTAGAAGCTCCCCTTGAAAACTGGTAACGCCATAAGGAACGAAATGAAAGAAATGATGGAAATGATAGACGTCAGAGTTCTCTGATTTGGCATTAGTGCAGTAGCAATTAATGACACTCTAGAATTTTCTTTTATTATTATTATTATGTAAGCTAGATATTTTCTTTCCCGGGCCAGCTATTTTTTGGGCCATTAGTCATGTTTGGTTTTTAATTTCTGTGGACTATGTTTCTGTTTATTTTATAAAAGCCCAATCTGATTATTTGTTTCAAAAAAAAAAAGATTTAATGTTTAGCATTGTTATCAAAAATGACTTTTAAAAAATAAAATATTCATTTTAGACACGGTATTATCAAGTAAAAAATATACATTTAAATAATGTTCAAATTAGTTAATATTTTTATATTTTAGTAAGAATATAAAAAAATTATTATAACTTATTGTTAATATTTTAATATATGAAATATAAATTTTAAATATTTTTTAAGCAATAAATTTTAATTAGAATATATAAACTATATTTTAAATAATTAAATATAACAATTAAATATTTGTAATTAGATATTAACACAATTGTAATTAAGCACTAAGAACAAAAAGAAAAAAAAAGAAGAAGGGAAAGTATCATGTTGTTGGAAGGGTAAAAAATTAATTAAGCACCAAATGTGCTTTTGGTAAGGAAAAGCTAAAAAATTTAATTTACCTTTTCAAAAGTCAAAATTATGATCAATGTTGAGTGATTATATATAACCCCTACAATTAGGCACAACCATATTTAATATCGAAACAAATCATAGGAAGTTTAATTAGGCACAACCATAGCAAGTTTCAAACTGTTATATTGGTGAATCGTCAACTTCCCAGCAACAACCTGAACCAGAAATGAAAAAAGAGCATCACTTTCCAGAAGAGCGTAGCTATTCCAGATCTGTATTGGAACGGATCGAAACTCTCATGGACAGGATTTACGGACGGAAAATGGCCGTAAGTGTCATAACTGAATTTAGTAATTCATATTTAGTATTTACTATACATACATGTTGAAGGTAAAAAGATCCCTCATTGACTGACTTGCAAGGATTGGACCTTGCTTTATAAAGCGCGGTTTATCCTTACCCTATAGTACCTTTTCTCTATGGACAATACCGTGAGAACGTTCTAACATAGAATATTTTGTTTCTTAATACTTGTTTTGTGGGTATATTTGGTGAAATGAAGGACCAGGAGGCAGATATGAAATCTATATTATGGTTAGATCATAGGGTGAAGACATTACCCCTAGTCAATACCCAAAATATCAAGACTAACGATGGCAAGTTCAAGGATGGCGAGTTAAAGCAAAATTTGCTATACGAAAAATTAGACATACAACTATCTGAGGTAATCTAATGTTTACGAATCTAATTACTAAGTTTGATTTCATGATCTAAATCTCCTTTTTTTCAGGATTCGGAAAATGCGAGTTTACCAACTGAGCAAAATGAGGTAGGCTAATATCTACAAATCTAATTACTAAGGCTCAGTTTAGCATCGCTTCTTAGAAACACTTTTGAGCAAAAAGTATTGCTAAACAAGATGCTTTGAGTTTTTCAAAAACAATTTTGGAAAGCATTGTTAAACTAGCCCTAAGTTTCAAACATGGTTTTTCCGACTTGGAAAAGCAAGTTTACCAACTGGGCTTCTTACAGTAGTTTCAATATCTCTAGTAATTCTTAAACTTGCCCTTGTTTTCATCTCTCCTTCACAATCATTTAATTATTTTTTTCTCTCTTAAATTTCTGGACTAAATGTGAAGACTTCGAGAAAAGAGGTGTAATATATATACATACTGCATTGAACATCAGCTGGCCTAACTAGCATTTGAGAACATGGATGGTATAAGGTATCTGATAGAGCACACACATACACTACATTGAGCATCACTCGGTCTAACTAGCGTTTGAGAGCATGGAGGGTATAGGCTATATGATAGAACACTGATAAATGTATCAAATCCATAAATTTGTTCAATGCATATTAGTAAATTCATATATTTTATATTGTTCAAATACATCACGTTAAATCTCAATCCTACTCGTCATTCTAATAATTTATGCAGTAAATCAGATCCAAATCCAAAATTTTAAAAATTCATGTTTCTAATATGCCCTTTTTTGTGTGTGTTTATTGTTTTAGTCTTTTTTGGCGTGTGCTCCTGCTCAAGATCGTGGAAGTTGCATGTCGTTTGACTCTAAATTTGTTCATTTCATAAACCAACTTTACGACAACGACAACAACAAAGTGGAGTACAAAGATTTTCAAGGCTTAGAAGATGCATTAGCAAACACTGCCTGGGGGAGAGTTCCAGACTACCTCAAATCTATTGGGGTCCGAATAGAAGATGCTCGTGGAAAAGCTACTCGAATTTTCTCATCTTTGGAATACAAATTCGATCTGTACTGTAATTAAAGAGATGGAAGATATGTTACTTGAGGATTTGGATTGGGGTACATTGAAAAGTGGGCAGTGCGCTCAATTACGCTAATGAACATGGTTTTCAAGTAGGATTGGCTAATAATCACATTGCGAGAGGAATGCGGTTGCCTACTTTCGTAAGAAGGAGCTCTCATAGTTTATATTTAATCTCGTATCTAACATTCTGCTATGTTTTAATGTCTCATTTTGTGTCAAGTATGTTTCTGGTTTTCAATGTCTCATTTTGGGTTATAACCTTATTTAATTTGTTTAATCAATTTAATCATATGTGTCATATATCATACTTACATGGACTGTCTAGTCCATATAATATCTGTACGAGTCTTTACAATTTAATAGGGTAGTTTTGAATTTTTGAAATATTAATAACGATGAAATAGACATTTTTCAATAAAGCAAATTTTGATAATATTTTATTTTAATTTGATTAAATTCTCGTTAATACTCTTTTTCAATTTCTCATAATTTTAAAATTTAACAATTTCATTTTAAGTTTGATTATATTTGCTTTTTTTTTTTTACGTAAGTTCTAGAATTACCCATAGCTTCTCTTTAAACCATAAATAAAAGGATAATGTGCTTCAGTGAACTTGATCCTATATTCCCCGATATTAACTTTGTGGTTTTTCGTATGAAATTGTGTAGTCCGTTGTGTAATTGGTATTATGTACGTGTGTGTATGTTAATGTTATGTAATCATCTTAATAAGACTTATTTTATGTTGTGGAATTTTTCATGTCTCATTTTTGTACCGGTATTTGGAATTTGGAATTTGAAATATGGAATTGGGTTCATGTGTTTGTTTTGTTGGATCTTAAAGTGTTAGTGGGTTTGGATTTGAGTTGGGTTTAAGTATAATATTAATATATTTTATTTTTGTTTAAATTCGGCCCCAATTCAAAATTTGGGTTTAAAATTTTACTAAAATCTATTTATATTTGTAAAAGATCAATTGAAACTCATTTTAAGTCTGCTCATATTATTTTTTAAAAAATATTTATATTATATTATTTTAATATTTAATAATTCTATACATTTTTTATTTATCAATTTTTTTATATTACGATCTTAACATTATTTTAATATTTATATTATAGTAGTATTATATATTTAGTATAGGTTTATTTTTTTAATATGTTCTAAATTAAATAATATATAAAAATAACATAATATAAAGTATCATAAACTTAAAATAGGGTCGGGTCGAGTCGGGTCGGGTCGGGCATTAAATGTTCAAACTGGAGCTCAGCTTGTACTTTAAACGGGTTTAATTTTTTTGTCTAATTTCATTTTCAGATCTAATATCTTTTTCAAACTCTCCCAAATTTAAGACGGGTCTTCAAACCTATACAAGTAACCCAAACCATGAACAAGTTTATTTCCACGTCTGATATATATGTGTTCAAAGGCAAATTTCGTTAGTTTAAATATACAAATTCATTTCATGATTACTATAGTATTACTCAATTGGGCTTAAAGTAAGAGGATTAGTTAGACTTTTTTTCATGCATGTGCAATAGACTCAAAAGAATTAGTATCGCAAGGTCAATGTCGAAGCTAAGTTGAAATTAAACATTTATTTAGTGGTAGTTTAATATTGTTTTTGAAAAGTGTTTTTAAAAAGTGCCGTGAAAAATTATTTTTGAAAAGTTTGATTTAAAATTTAGTATTTAGCATTGTTGTCAAGAAGGACTTTTAAAAAATATTTTAGATACGGTATTATCAAGTAACAAATATGCGTTTAAATAATGTTTAAATTAGTTAATATTATTATATTTTAGTAATAATATAAAAATAATTTATTATAACTTATTGTTAATATTTTAATATATGAAATATAAATTTTAAATATTTTTTAAGCAATAAATATGAATTATTTATAAATTTTAATTAGAATACATAAACTATATTTTAAATAATTAAATATAACTATTAAATATTTATAAATAAATATTAAAACATTTGTAATTAAGCACTAACAACAAAAAAGAAGAAAAAAAGAATGGAAAGTATCGTGTTGTTGGAAGGGTAAAAAAATAATTAAGCACCAAAAATATATTTTTGTTGGTCGGGTAAAAACTAAAAAAGAAAGGAACGTATCATGTTGATGCTTTTTAAGTTTGAGGGTGATTTAGACATTTTTTTATTTAGATGGTTAAGGTGTTATCGCTTTAGATATAGCCTGAGTTGAGTTGCATTAGTTGAGTTGCTATTACGGCTTTGCCCTCATCTTATAATTCACCAAAAAGAAAAATTATATTTTAACTTTAAAACATATTCTAAATTATCTTATTTTAATTTTGAGAGTCCAAGATATAATTATGCTGTTTTAATAAATTTGTGTGAGTAAAAAATTCTAGATGTGTTTATTACGGAATTATTAGAGGATTAAATTTATTTTTAGATCAATAAAGAAAATCACATTAGCACTTCCGTTACCATTCAAATGAACGACGATTAATATTCAGTGATCAAAATATTTGATTGTATACACCTTAATGACCAAATTGTAATTCTAAGTAAACATAAGTGACTAAACATGGAGTTTAACCTCTACAAATTTTTACCTGCATCTAATATCCCTACCCTCTTTTTCTGGCCCAAAATTTGCGTAGTAGAGCTTGCAATCTCGATATTCTTTTTTTCTCGGCAAAGCCAAAATAATTTTTTAAGGGACTGAATGAAATTTTAAATTTTTATAGTTTATATCTTTATAATTTTTAAATAATTAAATTAAATTTTTATAATTTTAAAGATGTCAAAATATAACATTACCTTTATTAATTTAAAATCTTAAAAGAATTTAAAAAAGCCTAAATGAGAATTTTTCATTTTAATGGGCGAGGCCATGCCAGCCTTCTCTGCTCGAGCTTTCTTTACCCATTCCTTTTTTTTTTAATAAAATTCTCACCAACGACTTTCTTAGTGTTTGTTTTTTTAATGTGTTTGTTTTGTTGGATCTAGAGGTGTTCATGAGTTTGGATTTGAGTTGGGTTTAAGTATAATATCAACATATTTTATTTTTGTTCAAATTCGGCCCAATCCAAAATTTGGATTTAAAATTTTACTAAAATCTGTTTATATTTGTAAAAGGTCAACTGAAACTCATTTTAAATCTGCTCATTATTTTTTAAAAATATTTATATTATATTATTTTAATATTTAATAATTCTATACATTTTTTATTTATTAAATTTTTTATATTGTGATCTTAATATTATTTTAATATTTATATTAGAGTAGTATTATATATTTAGTATATGTTTAGTTTTAAATATGTTCTAAATTAAATAATATATAAAAATAACATAATATAAAGTATCATAAACTTAAAATGGGTTGGGTCAGGCATTAAATGTTCAAACTTGAGCTCAGTCTGTACTTTAAACGGGTTTAATTTTTTTGTCCAAATTTATTTTTCGGATCTAATATTTTTTCCAGACCCTCCCAAATTTCAGACTGGCCTTCGAACCTATACGAATAACCCGAACCATGAACAAGTCTATTTCCACCTGTGATGTATATGTGTTCAAAGGCAAATTTCGTTAGTTTGAATATATAAATTCAATTCATGATTACGATATTATTACTCAATTGGGCTTAAAGTAAATTTCATGCATGTGCAATATACTCATAAGAATTAGTATCGCAAGGTCAAAGTCGAAGCTGAGTTGAAACTAAACATTTATTTAGTGCTAGTTTAATATTATTTTTGAAAAGTGTTTTTAAAAAGTGCCGTGAAAAATTATTTTTGAAAAGTTTAGTTTAAGATTTAGTATTTAGCATTGTTGTCAAAAAGGACTTTTAAAAATAAAATATTTATTTTAAATATGGTATTATCAAGTAACAAATATGCATTTAAATAATGTTTAAATTAGTTAATATTATTATATTTTAGTAATAATATAAAAAATAATTTATTATAACTTATTGCTAATATTTTAATATATCAAATATAAATTTTAAATATTTTTTAAACAACAAATATTAATTATTTATAAAATTTAATTAAACTATAAAAATTATATTTTAAATGATTAAATATAACTATTAAATATTTATAATTAAATATTAAAACATTTGTAATTAAGCACTAACAACCAAAAGAAGAAAAAAATAAAGGAAAGTATAGTGTTGTTGGTTGGGGAAAAACTAAAAAAGAAAGGAAAGTATCATGTTGATGCTTTTCAAAGTTTGAGGGTGATTTAGACATTTTTTATTTAGATAGTAAAGGTGTTCATCGCTTTAGATATAGCCTGAGTCGAGTTACATTAGTTGAGTTGTTGTTAGGGCTTTGCCATCATCTTATAATTCACCAAAAAGAAAAATTATGTTTTAACTTTAAAACATATTCTGAATTATCTTATTTTAAATTTGAGAGTCCAAGATATAATTGTGCTGTTTTAGTAAATTTGTGTGAGTAAAAAGTTCTAGATGTGTTTATTACGGAATTATTAGAGGATTAAATTTGTTTTTAGATCAATAAAAAAATCATTTTAGCACTTCCATTACCATTCAAATGAATGACGATTAATGTTCAGTGATCAAAATATTTGATTGTATATAATTTAATGACCAAATTGTAATTCTAAGCAAACATAAGCGACTAAACATGAAGTTTTAACCTCTACAAATTTTTACCTGCATTTAATATCCCTACCCTCTTTTTCTCCCCTAAAATTTGCGTAGCAGAGCTTGCAATCTCGATCTTCTCTTTTTCTCGAGCCAGGCGAAGTTAAAATAAATTTTGAAGGGACTGAGTGAAATTTTAAATTTTTATAATTTATATCTTTATAAGTTTTAAAGAATTAAATTAAATTTTTTATAATTTTAAAAGAGTTAAAAGTATAATTTTATCTTTACTAATTTAAAATTTTAAAAGAATTTAAAGGCTTAAATGAGAATTTTTCATTTTAAGGGCCAGGCCATGCCAGCCTTCTCTGCTCGAGCATTCTTTACCCATTCCTATTTTTTTTAATAAAATTCTCACCGACGACTTTCTTGGTTTCATCCACCTTACTCTTTGGTAGACACGTCAAATCGGTAAGCACGGCTGAATTTTTTTCAACTGTTATTCGAACCCTGGGTTCACGGCTGAATTTATCAATTCATTATGTCTTGTTTTGATTTTGCTTTTATCTAAATTTCCTTTCCTATTGGTAAAATTTCAAACAGTAAAACCTTGAAAATAAACACCAAAATCTAAAAATTAAGGGTCTCCAGATTTGGCCGAGGAATCTGCAATCACACCCCCTGAGCATACGTGAAAGAGACCTCCCCCGATAAGCGTTTCGTTTTATTAGTTTTATATATCTGTTGTTTGAAAGAACATTCGGATGCCTTGTTCTGACTTGGGGAAAATATGTTGTTGTTTTTGTTCAATTATTTTATCTGATTTTATTTAAATTCCTCTTATCCGTACAAGATTACTGGCAGAGGCAACATTATGGATCCTATTGAAATGGAACTTCAACAGCTTCAGAATGATACGCCATTAGAGAGATACAATGCTGAAAAGAACCGGTATTAGGAAAATTGGTATATCGGTAAATCATCAACTTCCCAGCAACAACCCGAATCAGAAATGAAAGAAGAGCATCACTTTTCAGAAGAGCGTAGTTATTCCAGATCTGTATTGGACCGGTTCGAAACTCTCATGGACAGGATTTACAGACGGAAAATGGCCGTAAGTGTCATAGCTGCATTTAGTAATTCATATTCAATTAGCATTTATTGCTATTTATTATACATATTGAATTTAGTAATTCATATTCAATTCGCATTTATTGCTATTTATTATACATACATGTTAAAGGTAAAAAGATCCCTCATTGACTGACTTGCAAGGATTGGACCTTGCTTTATAAAGCACGGTTTCTCCTTACCCTATAGTTCCTTTCTCTATGGACAATACGGTGAGAACGTTTGTCTCCAATCTAACACAATATTTTGTTTCTTAATACTTGTTTTGTGTGTATATTTGGTGAAATGAAGGTCCTGGAGGCAGATGTGAAATCTATATTATGGTTAGATCATAGGGTGAAGACATTTCCCCTAGTCATCAAGACTAACGATGGCAAGTTCAAGGATGGCCATTATGCAGAATATGAAATGATGAAAAACATTTCGGTGTTGTTGATTTGCTTGCTCTTTATTTTTTTTATTTGATTTTTTTACGACTCATCATCTGATCTGAGTTAAAATTTCCAGATCTGTACAGTTTTTTTTTTATTATTAGTCTCCAAGCAACGATGGACCTTCAACAGCTTGCGAGGGAGACATCTTAAGCACAATATGACTAAACGAATCTCCATTGTTGGCAGGAAGCAAGAAAAGAAGTCGGGAGAGAATTTTCGATCGGTTCCCTTTAGCTTCTCAAAACTTATCCAAAATTCTTCCCCGGTTTCTTTTCTTGCTTTCGTTTTATTGTTCGTTTACGTTGTGCTTCAGATGTCGCACTTCCAGGCTGTTTGAAGTTGTTTGTAGGCCAACCTAATCTCCATGGAAGAAATCCAGTAGCCGAAGTTCGAACAATTTGATCAGCAACGATCAGATCTACGCCAATATTTACAAATCTAATTATCAAGTTTGATTTCATTATCTAAATCTTGATTTAACTTTTTAACTTGTGGACTTTGTTGCATCCTTCACTAATAACATGGTATCCACTTTTGTTTTATCATTGAAATTAGCCAATACATAGAATATTTCTTATGTATAGATCGCATTATAATTATGTTGTCCTTTTTCATACACAGATTTGATTTTAGACCTAATACAAAGACTTTGATTTGATTTGGTTGTGAGTTTTAAACAACGGTTCACTTTTCAATTTTTGTTAGATGAATCTTCGATCTTATACTTGTATCCGAATGTAGTATGTTAAATTACTCATTATAAATATAATGTCTTTCCTCATTCACTAGACTTGCAAAAAAGTCATTTTCAACTTTGATTCGGATGTAAATGTCGAATACATGTTTGCATCTAACATGGGTATATTTAACTTCTTGTAAGTTTTTTTCATGTGTTGAAAATGGACACTTGAAGCAAAATGTAGAATCAAAAACAGGCCAGAAATCTAATGTTTAGGACTCTCCCTGCTTCTCAGTCTTGCATGGGTTTTTGCATTGAAAACTATAAATATTTTTGAATCTTTGTAAGCACTATATACTTACTTTTGCATGTTTATACCATTGGAACTACAAACTTGAAAATGCATATATTGACCTCTGTTTCCTTTTTGCTCTATATATTAGGCTTCAATGTCTCAAGTCAGTTTCAGATCTTCACATTGATCGTATATTCATATTTCTTTTAAATTTCTTAAATTTCAGGTGGTAGCAACAAGACTCTAGGAAAAGAGGTATGGTTATTATTTCTCTGTTACAATATATGACAGTAACTTGGAACATTCTGCACTTAAATTCTTTTTTTTTTTTTTTTTCACTTTCTGCATCATCTCCCTGGTTTGTTTGGGAAGAAACTGCAACTAATGAGCCCATTACTGTTAAAAGAGTTAAGGCTAAGTTTGATTATACAGCTAGACAATACCGAAGTGGATGTTTCAGATTTCAAGTGCTTAAAGAGGCACTGAAAAACTATCCCTGTGAGATTCAAGGGGCTTGTGTAAAAGCTACTGAGGTTTCTCATACTGGCATCTGAATTCTGGTCTGTGGAGCAATGCAAGAGATGGAAAATGTGGGAGTGGCAATCAACAAGGTAAAGATTGCCGATGATCTCTTTTGGCTTTAGCTTTGTGAATTCTTTTTGTTATATTTTTTAAAAAACTTTTTATAAAACTAAGAACCTAAAAAAATAAAATGAAATTAAAACCAACAAAAAAGCGGTATTCCAAAAAAAGAAGGCATGAATTTAAGAGTCCAGGTTTATAATCGAGCTAAGCTAAGACTCCTTTTGAATGGACCGCGGTAATTTTAACCTTAGTGAAGCTTGAGTTTGGCTAGAAATTTGAACTCGAGTTCAAACATAACAATATTAGATTCTAGGTTTAATGATAAATCTGACCGTTAACATTTGCATGTCTTGTTAAAATGATACTAACTGTATTTTTGAGCTTTATTTACTATCATTTTTTTTAGTTAACCGATTTAATGAATAAATTTAATGTTTCAATCTTTATTTTCTTTCAAAAGGTTTCAATTTTTCATAAGTTTTAATTTTTTTTAGATATTCACATTTATTTTCTTTAAATGAAGAGTTTTTTTAATTTAATGTATTAATTATTTTATTATTTTTCACATGTAATTCTCTTACTTAGTTATCTAAATAATAAATTATATCTCATTAAAAGAATTTCATATCATTCTTGTTAAAATTTTTTAACGGTATTTTTATTAAACCTATTAAAAAAAGTAGATTGAAAAAAAGAACAAAAATTGATGGCTGGAATTGGCTCAAAAATACAATCAGGGTCACTTTGATAAAACTAATTTAAACTAATAAAGGAATTAAACTATTTTTATCTTTTGGGGATTTTGAATATACGTGGCCCTCTCAGATTGTGACATAATAATTATTTATTAATTTTGTAATTTTTTTTAAAGTTTGGACAAAAAAATCTATGAGTATTAAACTAAGAGAATATGCTAAATTTGGGGCGAAATGCATATTTAAACTTATTTCTTTTAAATTTGTTATCTTGATTAAATCATTTTTTGGGCTTGAAGTTGAAAATATAAATTATTGATTAATTAATAAAACAATCTCAGTGTGATCCAAGAAGATATTTAGAACTGACTAGAGAAAATAAAAAAATAGACGAGAGTGTCGTCGATTTACTTGTCAGTTCGATTGTTTTTGATTCATCATCTTATCTGAGTTAAATTTTCCAGATCTGTACAAGATGATCAACAGCAACAATGGGGATTTGTTACATATGCTATGATGGACCTCTAACAGCTTGAGAGCGTGACAATTTCACGCGAACGAATTTCTATTGTTACTCGATGATAACTATGTCGGATAAAGGCAAAATAATGTAACCGTGAAGATGTTCCAGATAAGTTCCTTTACTTCTTTTCTGGTTGCGGCTAACATAGAGTTCACCTCGTTATCATCGGGTAACAATGGAGGTTGTTTAAACAATAAATAATCGGATGATTCGCGTGGTTCAAATGTTACTCTCTCATGCTGTTTAAGGTACTTTGTAGGTTGATCTAATCTCAAAGACATTAATCAAGAATTCCAAGGGTGAGTTAAAAGGACACTTCTTTAGCAGAAGCTGAGACAAAACACCCGAAAGTTCAGACAATTCGATCAACAATAATAAAAGATATGGTAATGTTTACATATCTAATTATTAGATTTGATTTTATGACCTAAATCTCAATTTATGCAGGTACTTTATGCAAACCAGGGTTATCATTGATATGCAGGTATTATGATTATATGTCATTTCTCATGCACAGACCTGTTTTTGGACTTTAGAAAGAAGTTGTTAAGCCATTTTCTGCTATAGTACCTTTATTTGGTGGTTAGTTTTGAATACAAGTTCATGCCCTATACACGTATGTTAAACTTTTTTTGTAGTTTTCTTAACGTATTTAGTTTTGAATACAACATTTTAGGCCTATATTTTGGATCGAGCTTAGTCAAACATAAAGTGTGTTAACCTCTAGATATACTATATATATTGCATTGAACATCAACTGCCTTAAGTAGCTTTTAGGAACTTGGATTTCAAAACATGGATTTGGGTTGTCAAGCTTTATGACAAAACACGAAAATGTAGCATTTATGGTTATTTCACGAATAATAATCAGATTCTATTGGCACTGTGGCCATTGAAGCATCTCGTGACGACTTTAAGCTCTTTGTGTTTAATTCTTTCGGCATTTTGATTATCACCTCTGTAAAAGACTGTCCTAGTTTGTCGAATTTATCTTGAATTAAGCAGTTGTGTGGACAGTGAATTAGAGGGGTTGAATTGATTTTGAGTCAGATTAATTTGAGGATTAAAAATTTTGATTTATTGTTATTTCAATTTGAGTTTTCATATTACCTTATTTTTATATTATAATTTTATTATTGGAAATTAATGTTTTCAAGATTCGTGATTATCATTTTACTAGCTACTCCATTAATGGTTTTTACTAGCCACGCTACAAGAAAGCTTTGAAATCTAGGCTTTTACAATGGTTATTTAGGGGATTTATTTTAATATTTTTGTTAATCATCTCTCTCCGTCATACCTTTAAAAAATTTCACCTCTCATGTCATAATCCTTCTCATAGATTAACTTGGCATAATATTTTGCAATTTCTTCCTATTTTGGCATCTTCCAATTTATGTTTTTATTAAAATTGTAAAAATTATCATAAATTTTAGATTTTTCAGTATTCTTTATTTTTTACAATTCTTAATCATTTAAAAGAATTAATGATTTTCACAAAATTTTAATAATTTTTACAACTTTTAAATATTATTTATATATGTATAGTTTTTAATAAATTTAAATCGTTTTCTACAAACTTTATATTTTTTACAAGTTTTTTTAATTTTTTATTATATTATTATTAAATTCAATTATTTTTTAAATAAATTGTATTTTTACAATGATGCTTTTGTTCCCAATAAAAATTAAAAACAATTATAAGTTTAGGTCCTAAATTGGATCCAAAAAAATAATTCAGTCTTCAAAAAGTGGTTTAATTCAAATAATAAATGAAAAGATAATAGGTTCAAATACATATTAGGCACCAAACTTGGCATCTTCTCTTAATTTCATGTTTAGGGTTTCTCGTTCTAACTTGGTACCCGAATACCCTTTCGATCCATTATTTTAGTGTTTGTTTGTAATTGCATTCATTTTTAATGACGCAACAATACCATATTGTGGCACATGATAAATATTATTTGAAAATTTGAAAACTTCAAATTTCTATAAAAATTGAAATATATAAATTTTAAAAAATAATAATTTTGAAATTTATATAAATTTTAAAAGAATCTCAAATTTTAAAATATATGTAAAAATTAAAAGGAAAATTACGAAAAAAACATATATAAATATACGTGTGTCCGAGTGTCACGAGTTTTAAAATTAATGGCGTTACTGAAAAATTTATGATTTCAAATACTGAAAACCATAAAATTCAAACCTAAGAATATTAGACATAACATGATATAAAATAAAACATGTAAAAATAACACCAACATAAAATATATCAATACCTCAAAATCCATATAATGTTAAATATTAATCTTTCAAAGTCTATATTAGTATAAAGCGTCTCAAATATGATTATAACACAACAAAATATATGACTACGATGAACACAAATAAATCCCGTTATCATGCGTAATGATCCAATATCTGTGAACAAGTTGCTTGTTTGCTTTGTCTGCTCAAATGGGCTTTGAAAGGTGCCAAAAAGAAAAAGACATATTCTTCAAAGCCCAATCAACCGATGAAGATCATCGGTTTTCTAATCGATTCAGCTCCTAACCATGTTTGGTTGGATGTAATAGGAATAGATTACAGCTGTATTCAATGGGCCCATCACCAAACCAACATTTGTTGCCTGTAATGGGTATTGCATGCTGAATAGAATCAACTTCTATCAATTCCTAACCATGTTTGGTTGGATGTAATAAGAATAGATTACAGCCCTATTCAATGGGCCCACCACCAAACCAACGTTTGGTTGCCTGTAATGGGTATTGCACGCTGAATACAACCAACTCCTATTACAGTACGACCTGTAATAGCAATTCAGTGACTTGAGCTCTGAATAGCTATTCAGAGCAACGGGTAATAACATTTTGCCCTATTTTGGACCAAAATATCCTCCTGTCTCTCATCTTCATCTTCTCCATTTCACTTTCACGACAATTTCTTCGTCTTCATCTTCTCCATTTCCTTAATTGACTACAAATCAAGCTTCATTCACCATCTTCATCTTCCTCCCGTTGAACCTCATATATGGTATGTGATGGCCTTTGGTTCCTTTTTTTTTCTCTGATTTTGTTAGTTAAAGTTCCTTTTCGGTCTCACTCTGATCCTTCTCAGTTTCTTCATCCTCATAATTTTTGTGTTCTTTTTTTTGGGTTTCTAGAGTTTGATTTGTTAGCTGAGTTGTTTTGGGTTTTAGAACAAAGTTTTTAAGCACCCCAAATCCCATCTATCTACACCTCAAAGTCGGTCCTCTGTTCTTGATTTATTGGTATATAATAATTTTTATGCTATTATTGGTGCTTGATTTGTTGGAAACATAGGTATTAATTTGACATTCCATTCGTGGTTGTACAAGAGATATCCTAAAATCTTAAAAACTGTCAAAGAATTTAAAGCAACGTCTAATACTAACTGCTAGAAGTTGAAGGAAAATAAAAACTCAGGATAGATCAAACAAGAAACTAAGTCATCTTCATCAATCAAAACTCAGGTTAGAGTTGTCGCAAAGAAAAAGTGGGTATTTCCTGGTTTTGAAGAGAATAGGGGAAATTTGTGGTTCAAAGGGCTTATCTTTCTTAATTTTTGTTTCATGATTTAAGGGGCTGTGCTATGGTGTTGTCCCTTTGCAGCTGCTGTCGTATCTGCTGACTTGAAGCTCGCCAGGCGCCACCGTCGTCTGCAACTGCCGCTGTCGGCGTCGAGTTTAGGTGAGGCTATGCTTCCAATTTTTTTACCAACTTTTTGTTTGTTTGTTTGCGTAGCTTGGGTTGTAAAATGTTAACAAAATTAAGTTGTTTGTTCTGCTATATTTGAGTTGTATATATGTTGTTAATTGGGGTGTTAAAGTGTTGTAAGTTGAGGTGTTTAAATGGTGTAAATTGAAGATGTTTTATTGTTGTGATTGAGGTGTATAAATGTTGTTAATTGAGATGTTAAAGTGATGCAAAATGAAGTGTCTAAATGCTGTAAATTGAATTATTTTAGTGCTGCAAATTGAAGTATTTACATACTGTGAATTGAAGTGTAAGACTGCTGCAAATCGAATTGTTTAAGTACTGCAAATTGAACTGTTTAGTTGCTGCAAATTTAGATGTTTTAAGTATCTGAATCATTAATTTTGACATCTGTTCTTAACTGCCTGAAATGATATCCTTAAAGCTCTTTTGTTTGTCTTGTTAGTGTGCTCAAAATACCTTATAGGCTATTCTAAGTTGTTTTGTTTAACTATTAGTTATTAATGTTGGATTCTGTATTCATGGTAATCAATGGACTGTTAAATATTTGAATTTAATATACTTATCTTGTCAGAAAATGTTTGTGCTTTCTAAGGGCTTATTAGTATTTATTTATATTGTTATAAAAAAGTATTTATTTATATTAGTTTGTGTATAAGATTTTGGAGCTTAAACCAGTTCACGAGTTAGCTTTCGTATAAACTTTTTTGACTACTTTATCATTTAAAAATAACAAAAAAAATTTGAGTAGTGAACTCATGCTTCAGGAAGCATGGAGAAGTGTGCTTATAAGTATTTATTTATATTAGAAAGAGTGAAGACCTAATTCAAGTGCGAGTTCAAAAAGTTCTGGAAGACTTGATTAGAAGTCCTACAATGAAAAATGCTATAATAGGCCTGGTGGCAATATATTGTTTCTCAAAGACTGAATTTGATCTGTTCTCTTTGATGGTGAAGACTTATCTTAGACTTGAATTATGTAGTGTGAGATATATGAGTATAAAGGTCTTGAAAATCTGAGTTGAGTTATAAAATGGTAAGTATGAATCATATAGTATGATGCAGTTTTTAGAAAACTCCTACCAAGTACAAACAGTGCATAAAATCGTTTGAAGATACATCCCTTATGCCATTATAAAAACTTGTATATTCCCTATACTATTGCCGCCCCTATACCTCTTTGAAATTACAGCGGAGTTAAAAACGAGAAGAAATGATCATGAAGGAAAAATAGTACAACTTCCTAATGACAGGCATATATGACAGATGCTCTTTTTGTTGTATTTTTTACCAACATATAATTCCTTTCATTTATGTTCTTTGCTGTTATGTAACTTTGTGCAGTTGCTCGAATTGCCTTGGTGAAACCTGAGAAGGCTAGGGGTGTGGAGGATGTTCTACTAAGAGCTGCACAGACAGGCCAGATAGTTGAGAAGGTATGGTGAAAATTTTCTGGTCCAACTACTTTTTCTTGCTTGCCTAATGTTAAGGGTGTGCAATTATTTAGTATTTACTTTGCAGCCAAGCTTTGATAAAGAACTGAAATGTGTATGGTTGAACCCTTGTAAAGGTTTCAGAGGAGAGGCTTATATCGTTGTTGGAACAGATAAACACCCAAACAACTAAACAGACCAAAGTCACTGTAAGTTATTTACACGTTACCGACTTGCCCTGTCTTTAACGTACTCGGCCCATAGTTAGAAACTATTTTGATTTGCTTCCATTATTTATCCGATTTTACAGATCCAGAGGCGTCAGAGTGTTCTCGATGATGATGATTAGATCAAACTCGAAAATGTGAAAACCTCTGCCTGATTTGTGGGGTATATTTACATATCCATGCAATTAATGGACCAGCTTTTAATGGATTCTTGATATATTTTAAGACTCGTATTTCCTCTGCAATGCTGTTATGGTATATTGAGCAATAAAGCTGGCGGGTGCTGGCTTAGAGTTTTAAAGGGTAGTGATACTAATATACATACATTTGTAAAATACATGTATATTTACTTATTATATAAGTATATTATTAAATTATATATTATTATTAAGTAAAAGATATTAAGTAAAAGTATATATTATATTTTTGTATCTTTTTGTGTTTGTAATATTTGGATGGTATAATGACATGAGTGAATGTCATTACAATGCTGTAACTTTTTGATGTTGTAAAATTTTAAAACATATGGATTATGACATATAAACTAATGAAATCATATAACTTTTTGTTAATATATGAATGTTATGCTTGGATGTGAAATATAATTCTTAAGTTAATTAATTATTTCTAATATTTTTTTTAGAGCAATTAAATTATTTGTTTCAGTAATGATATTTTAACACATATATGTATTGCAGTTTAAAAATAATAGAATAGATTATATATATTTTTATAGTATTATATATTTTGATTTTTTAATTCATATAATAATAATTATATTAAGCACGTTATTAAACTATATCTTTTATTAAATTATATTTAATAATAATTATGTTAAAATATGATTAAATTATTTATTATTCTTATTAAATTATTTTCAATAATAACCTTATTAAAATTTAATAACAATAACAATAATCAACTACCTAAAAAAATTTTGCTAAGGGTATTCTGGTCATTTTAGTTCTTTTCCTTATGCTATTACAACATCATTCCATTGAACCAAACACAAGAATTCTATTGCAGCTCTATTCCATTCCATTCAACCAAACAGTTGAATTACTTATTACAGCTCTATTCCATTACAGCTCTATTCAATTACAGCTCTATTTCATTACAGCAAACCAAACGTGGTGTAAGTTCGCTTGTTAACTCCCCTTCATTATCGCCATATCTTTTGGCTTCAAATTAGATAGACGAACTTGAAATCTCGACCTTTCTCTCTTAATTAAATCCATACCGATGAATTGCTTCATTTCTTTCGATTAACCACGCACTTCTCTTCTCTACCGTCATCGATTTGCGCAATTGGTTTCTCAATTACTCGGGTAAATTTCGTTTCATAATCGTCTAGAGCTTCGTTAGTTTATAATTTTTATATTCATTGTTTGAAATAACGTTTCGGTATCGTTGATTTAGTTATTCTTTATGTTTTTTATTTGATTACTTTTTATTCACCATCTTAACTGAGTTAAATTTCCCTGTTCCGTACAGGATGTGGTGTCGTTAATTTACTTGTTCTTTGTAACACCCCCTACCCGTATCCATTCTTTGGAATAAAGTATCATACATTACCGAGGAGGACGGAATACTCACGAGACAATTTAAGCCATTTATCGCTCAAATACCGAAATTGACTATAAAAGTTTCTTTACACATATAGTGCACTTGAGGTGCACCATTCCATAATTATGAATGAACACATTTATCAAACATATGTCATGTTTTTATATATATATATATCATAGTCTCATATTTTCATGTATCAATTACCATCATTTCCTCGTATTTCAACAAATACGTGTAACAATTCATAAACATGCAATTCACTAACCCTTCCTGCCAATCACAATTTAAATTGACAAATCACTTATTGAGCCCAATTTCAATGTTCACTACAATCTATCATATAAATTTGGATGTACGTATCCACCAATAAATTCCATGTACATGTATCATCATCTCATATTTCCACATACATTACTTTGCACATTATGAACTCAAATAACATATACAAGACATACCAATATATTTCAATTACGTTTTCATAATATTTCATTTAGAATTAAGATTATTTCATATTAGAACTCTTCTCATTAACTCATTTGGAATATCAATTCATACAGATAATAGACTTAAGGATGTACAAATATATAATCACAAATGAACTCATTCGTCAACCAAGTTCTACGTTCATGTCTCATCGACTCGTATTTCCTTATATCACATAATATATACCATGATTTCCATTTCCTTGATATTTTTCCATATTTATCCCGTTGAATTTCTTGGAATTTTCGATGGATTTTCAGAGGTACACTTTAGTGTACAAATCCAGGTCCGTCAATTCATGTTCATGTGCGCACATTTCCATTTCAGAGAGCACACTTCCGCCAACCTCATCCTTACAGCGGGATTACCAGTCCAGGCTAAATCCCCTGTAATATAAACTCATAGAGTATTGTCGGGATTACCAGTCCAGGCTAAATCCCCTGCAACGACAATTACTCTAATGAGCTTGGATCCAATTACGATCCAGGCTAAATTGGACCTAATTCGGATTACCCGTCCGGGCTAAATCCATTTTCCACATATTCTTCGGGAGGGCTATATCAGGATCACCCGTCCGGGCTAGATCTTTTTTACTGTCAATTCCTTTTCAGAGATCCATCGAATTTTTCCTTTCATTCAACCGGGATTTCTTCTCCTTTTTATAAAATATATCAATGTTTCGTCAACTTTCATACAATGAACATTCAAATTATATTCATATCAATAACATACATTTCAAGCATTTAAGAATATAATTCAAGTTACATGAACTTACAATCCGAAATTCTTCCCCGGTTTCTTTTCTTGCTTTCGTTTTATTGTTTGTTTACCTTGTGCTTCAGATGTCGCACTTCCAGGCTGTTTGAAGTTGTTTGTAGGCCAACCTAATCTCCGTGGAAGAAATCTAGTAGCCGAAGTTGAGGTGAAGTGGAGATTGTTCGAAAAAAAACACTATAAGTTCGAACAATTCGATCAGCAATGGTCAGATCTACGCCAATATTTACAAATCTAATTATCAAGTTTGATTTCATTATCTAAATCTTAATTTAACTTTTTAACTTGTGGACTTTGTTGCATCCTTCACTAATAACATGGTATCCACCTTTTTTTTATCATTGAAATTAGCCAATACATAGAATATTTCTTATGTCTGGATCGCATTATAATTATGTTGTCCTTTTTCGCACACGACTTTGATTTTAGACCTAATACAAAGACTTTGATTTGATTTGGTTGTGCGTTTTAAACAACGGTTCACTTTTCAATTTTTGTTAGATGAATCTTGATCTTATACTTGTATCCGAATGTATTATGTTAAATTACTCATTTATAAATATAATGTCTTTCCTCATTCACCGGACTTGCAAAAAGTCATTTTCAACTTTGATTCGGATGTAAATGTCGAATACATGTTTGCATCTGACATGGGTATATTTAACTTCTTGTAAGTTTTTTTCATGTGTTGAAAATGGACACTTGAAGCAAAATGTAGAATCAAAAACAGGCCAGAAATCTAATGTTTAGGACTCTCCCTGCTTCTCAGTCTTGCATGGGTTTTTGCATTGAAAACTATAAATATTTTTGAATCTTTGTAAGCACTATATACTTACATTTGCATGTTTATACCATTGGAGCTACAAACTTGAAAATGCATATATCGACCTCTGTTTCCTTTTTGCTTTATATATTAGGCTTCAATGTCTCAAGTCAGTTTTAGATCTTCACATTGATCGTTTATTCATATTTCTTTTAAATTTCTTAAGTTTCAGGTGGTAGCAACGAGACTCTAGGAAAAGAGGTATGGGTATTATTTCTCTGTTACAATATATGACAGTAACTTGGAACATTCTGCACTTAAATTTGTTTTTTTTTTGTTTTCACTTTCTGCATCATCTGAAACACCCCACACCCGGCCCACGAGCCCGGACCGAATCTGGTATGTTCCTTAAGTAAACCGGTTTTCAAGTTCTTTGTTACTTAGAGAAACTTTGTAAAATTTTAGAAAAATATTGGTTTGGGTTGGGCTTTGATTGGGAACCCATTTAATCAATTTCGAAAAATCCAATTTAATTAAGGTGACAAAATAATTTTAGGGTTTATTTTTTTTTAAAGAAATCATCTTACGTAAAATTTAATCAAGATAATTCGTAACATAATAATCAAAAGTAAAGCAAAAGTAAAGAAATCCACTTGGGCCTTATGGCCTTATTACATCAAGTAAACCCAAAAATAAAATTAAAAATACTTAGAAAATATAAAGTCCAAATTCTAAATAAAATCTTCAAGTGAAGCATGGCCACCTCAAGGTCTACCGTCCCGGTCCGTCACTGTTCATCACCTGAAAAATAGTTCCCACAACGGGGTGAGTCAACCGACTCAATGTGCACACAATACCAACATTCAACAAATCAGGCATACATATTCATATAAAAATAAATGATGATGCAACCCAAACCCAAGCCTAATTAACCATCCGCTACACACCACCCTCACCTGCCAGTCACACCGTGGGGACTACTAAGTCAACCCTCCATCCGCTACACACCATCGAAGGCAGTCGCTGCAGTCGACGTGCTCATCGCCCATATAATTTGTGTCGTTAGACACCATATTCAAATAATGTAACCGAAGTTACCAAATTCAGATAATGTAACCGAAGTTACCATATTCAAATTTTGTGACCGTAGTCACCATATTCGATTGGTGAGACCAAGTCAACACCTTCTTCCCTTTCACATAGATCCCGAATGCCCCATAAATTTTATATCATGCATAACATACTTAATTCTCATTCATGTTACTATTCATATGTTCAAAATATGTCATATTCATAATCCTATCGTAGTAGGAAACGTGCACAGGTACTTTTACCACATTTGTGGTACTTAGCCACATTCACATTCTTATGCATATTCATATATTAAAATAATTGCCATATAACTTATTGAAGATTGGTATGGGTACACACCGATTCGCTTAATAGGTTCCTTGAAATCCCGAAGAGCGATCTACCGATCTAGGTCTTTAACTCCTATATTCGGCCATTCATTAAAACATATTAACAAACCTATTTGGCTTAAAAACCAAATCCTAGTAGGATTTGTATTACTTACCTTGTTGCCGAATTGAAAGATTGTAAATCAAATGCCGGAAATTGATAGTATTCCTTCCTTAAATCGGCTAGCCACCAAATCATGTAATTATGTCGGTTTCTGACTTTAGAATCAATGGAAGATAAAAATACCAAAATAAGCCTTGGCGATTGGATCTATGTACTTACCTTAAAATCCTTAGATCTGAAATCCGGAATTCCTCCTTTATTATTCGGCCAAAAGACAACCAAAAGAATCAGTTCCCAAATCTTGGTTGAAAGAGAATAAACAACAAGAATCCATTATTCTTACCTTATCACCACAGTCAACGGCACCCTTGATTGAAGCCACAGAGATTCGGCTATGGAGACTTAAACAGAATCAAAGAGGTTTCGGCTTGACAGTAGAAGAGAAAAGAAGAAGAAAAGAGAAGAAGAAAATTCGGCAGAGAGGGAGAGAGCTAGGGAATTTTTGGCAAAGCAGGGAAAGAAACAAACCGATGAGTAGCCCTCCTTCCCTTCCTTTTATAGGCAAAATATCACCTAAGGAGTCCCTTACTTGGCCCACCACTCCTCTATCTGATAACTTTATCTTTTAATTATCACAAATAAAAGAGTTTAATCCAATTAAAAATCCTTTATTATCTCTTCGAAATAATCCAAATAAAATCCTTTATTATCTCTTCGAAATAATCCAAATAAAAATCCTTTATTATCTCTTTGAGATAATCCAAATAAAAATCCTTTATTATCTCTTTGAAATAATCCAAATAAAAATCCTTTATTATCTCTTCGAAATAATATAAAAATCCTTTATTATCTCTTCGAAATAATCCAAATAAAAAGCTTCTATTTATCACCTTATTAATCACATATTTATGAAAATAAAACACCTCCTTTTCTAGAAGCATGTGCCGTCCACCTCAGCCTTCTGGAAGCCAAAATAAAACCTTATTTATTTGCTTCCCAAGTGACTCGAACCCAGGCCCATTCCTCTTGCACATGGCGCCATTTCCATAGGCCCTAAGTGGCATCTTGAGCCACTTTTCCAAGCTGTGCTTGTGTGTCAAATTTCACCAACTTTTTCTTTTAAGGCCTCCTTGCCCTAATTTCCTATTTTAAACTTTAAATTTTGACATTTCTAGATCATTTCCAAGTTTCCTAAAATTTTCGATCGGCTCTGTAAACCTGCCATTTTCTTACATTTCCAAGTTTCCAAAAATGTTCACTTTCCATTTCCAAATCATTTCCATTCATTTCCGGGTTTCCAGAAATGTTCGAAATTTATTCCTAGTACATAAAACATGTCACTTCGTACAATTAAACCGAAAATGCATAGGCCCTTTCCAGGATGTTACATCATCTCCCTGGTTTATTTGGGAAGAAACTACAACTAATGAGCCTATTACTGTTAAAAGAGTTAAGGCTAAGTTTGATTATACAGCTAGACAATACCGAAGTGGATGTTTCAGATTTCAAGTGCTTAAAGAGGCACTGAAAAAACTATCGCTGTGAGATTCGAAGGGGCTCGTGGAAAAGCTGCTGAGGTTTCTCATACCGGCATCTGAATTCTGGTCTGTGGAGCAATACAAGAGATGGAAAATGTGTGAGGTGGAAAATTCGAGCCACGTTGAAGAATTGGTGAGTGGCAATCAACAAGGTATTTTTATTAAACCTATTAAAAAAAGTAGATTGAAAAAACAGAACAAAAATTGATGGCTGAAATTGGCTCAAAAATACAATCAGGGTCACTTTGATAAAACATATCAGCAAATCCCACTTGAAACTAATTTAAACTAATAAAGCAATTAAACTATTTTTATCTTTTGGGGATTTTGAAACCTCATGCGAGCTTCCATTTTTATTTCTTTGGCTTAAACGTACATTTGTTCTTTAAAATTACCACTTCTTTTAGCTGAGTGTTTATGGGTTTTTATATCCTATTTTGGTATTTGAATTTTTTTCATAAATTATTTTGATATTTTTCCCTCTCAGATTGTGACATAATAATTATTTATTAATTTTGTAATTTTTTTTAAAGTTTGGACAAAAAAATCTTTGAGTATTAAACTAAGAGAAGATGCTAAATTTGGGGCGAAATGCATATTTAAACTTATTTCCTTTAAATTTATTATTTTGATTAAATCATTTTTTGGGCTTGAAGTTGATAACTATTTCTATGTTAAGGCTTGAATTTTTTTTGTGTTCAAGTTAGACCTCGAATTAGTTGAATTTAGTAATGTCATTATAAAAAATGTAAAAAAAAAAATGTAAAGAAAACTATTTAGATATTTTAAAATTTATTAAAAATTATGCAAATATAAATAATATTTGTAAATTGCCAAGTTATTATGCTAAGATAAACTATAAAATGGATTATGACACGAGAGATGATTAACAAGAACATTAAAGCAAATCCCATAAACAACTTGATCAACCACAAAATAGAAATCTTGCTTCCAAAATGATCATTTCATTTTAAGTGACATGTCAATGAAAGATTATATTTGTTTATGAATAAATAATAGATAAATGTCAGCTCACAGCAATCATAGTTCGGTATTGTATTTGTCTAAATTGATTACTGAACGACTAATCAAAGAAAATGGTAGATAATCACATAATTTATTAATAAAATAACACATTTTTATGAAAATATAAATTATTGATTAATTAATAAAACAATCTCAGTGTGATCCAAGAAGATATTTAGAACTGACTAGAGAAAATAAAAAAAAATAGATGTGGTGTCGTTGATTTACTTGCCGGTTTGATTGTTTTGATTCATCATCTTATCTCGAGTTAAATTTTTTCAGATCTGTACAAGATGATCAACAAAGAACAATGGGGATTTGTTACATATGCTATGATGGACCTCTAACGACTTGAGAGCATGACAATTTCACGCGAACGAATTTCTATTGGTACTCGATGATAACTGGGGTGAACTCCATGTCGGATAAAGGCAAAATAATGTAACCGTGAAGATGTTTGAGATAAGTTCCTTTGCTTCTTTTCTCGTCATGGATAACATAGAGTTCACCGGTTATCATGGGGTAACAATGGAGGTTGTTTAAACAATAAACAATCGAATGATTCGCGTGGTTCAAATTTTACTCTCTCATGTTTGCTTTTAAGGTACTTTATAGGTTGATCTAATCTCAAAGACATTAATCAAGAATTCCAAGGGTGAGTTAAAAGGACACTTCTTTAGCAAAAGCTAAGACAAAACACCCGAAAGGTCAGACAATTCTTTCAACAATAATAAAAGATATGTCAATGTTTACAAATCTAATTATTAGATTTGATTTTATGAGCTAAATCTCAATTTATCTTTCTACCCTAGTTTATGCAGGTACTTTATGCAAACCAGGGTTATCATTGATATGCAGTATTATGATTATACTTGTCATTTCTCATGCATGAGACTGCTTTTTGGACTTTAGAAAGAAGTTGTTAAGCCATTTTCTGCTATAGTACTTTTATTTGGTTGTTAGTTTTGAATACAAGTTCATGCCCTATACACGTATGTTAAACGTATTTAGTTTTGAATACAACATTTTAGGCCTATATTTTGGATCAAGCTTAGTCAAACATAAAGTGTGTTAACCTCTAGATATATTTATTGCATTGAACATCAACTGCCTTAAGTAGCTTTTAGGAACTTGGATTTCAAAACATGGATTTGGGTTGTCAAGCTTTATCACAAAACACGTAAATGTAGCATTTATGGTTCTTTCACGAATAATAATCAGATTCTATTGGCACTGTGGCCATTGAAGCATCTCGTGACGGCTTTAAGCTCTTTGTAAGCGAATTCTTTCGGCATTTTGATTATCACCTATGTAAAAGACTGTCCTAGTTTCTCGAATTTATCTTGAATTAAGCAGTTGTGTGGATAGTGAATTAGAGGGGTTGAATTGATTTTGAGTCAAATTAATTTGAGGATTAAAAATTTTGATTTATTGTTATTTCAATTTGAGTTTTCATATCACCTTATTTTTATATTATAATATTATTATGTACATTTTATTATTGGAAATTAATTTATATATGTATAGTTTTTAATAAATTTAAATAGTTTTCTACAAACTTTATTTTTTACAAGTTTTTTAATTTTTATTATATTATTATTAAATTCAATTATTTTTAAATAAATTGTATTTTTACAATGATACTTTTGTTCCCAATAAAAGTTCAAAACAATTATAAGTTTAGGACCTAAATTGGATCCAAAAAAATAATTCAGTCTTCAAAAAGTGGTTAAATTGAAATAATAAATGAAAAGAAAATAGGTTCAAATACATATTAGGCACCAAACTTGGCATCTTCTCTTAATTTCATGTTTATGGTTTCTCGTTCTAACTTGGTACCCGAATAATCTTTCGATCCATTATTTTAGTGCTTGTCTGTAATTGCATTCATTTTCAATGACGCAACAATACCATATTGTGGCACATGATAAATATTATTTAAAAATTTGAAAACTTCAAATTTCTATAAAAATTGAAATATATAAATTTTAAAAAATAATAATTTTGAAATTTATATAAATTTTAAAAGAATCTCAAATTTTAAAATATATGTAAAAACTAAAAGGAAAATTACAAAAATAATATATATAAATATACGTGTGTCTGAGTGTCACGAGTCTTAAAATTAATGGCATTATTGAAAAATTTACGATTTCAAATATTGAAAACCATAGAATTCAAACCTAAGAATATTAGACATAACATGATACAAAATGAAACATGTAAAAATAACACCAACATAAAATATATCAATACCTCAAAATCCATATAATGTTAAATATTAATCTTTCAAAGTTTATTAGTATAAAGCATCTCAAAAATAATTATTTTTGTATTGAATAACATATTAATCATTTAAATAATATCTTATTAATTTAAAGTAAGCACTAACCTAATATTAATCTAACACGAATTTTTAATTTATAATTTATTCGTAAATAATGGGAAGTTATATAATTTTTTAAAATATTTTAATAATTAAAGAAAAATAAAAAGTGTAGGATTTAAATTGACAAAAATTATAAAAATTGAGGGATTAATTATATCTAATTTTTTTAACAGAGTTAATGGAAATAGTTAATGGAGAAACTGAAAATGAACAAATAAAAAAATAAATTTTGAGAAATATTAACTCCAAACAAATTGCATGTCTTTTGAGTCTAAATTTGTTCATTTCATAAACCAATTTTAGGACGATAACAACAACAAAGTGGAGTAAAATGATTTTCTAGGCTTAGAGCATGCATTAGAAAAAACTGCCTGGGAGAAAGTTCCAGATTACCTCAAACCTATTGGGATCCGAATAGAAGATGCTCGTGGAAAAGCTACTGAGTTTTCTCATACTGGAATACAAATTCTGAGCTGCTCCGTAATAAAAGAGATGGAAGATATGTCGCTTGAGGATTTGGATTGTGGTACACTCAAAAAGTGGCCAGCTGCGCTGAATTACGCTAATGAATATGGTTTTTCAAGTAGGATTTGCTAATAATATGTTGCAGAGGAATGTGATTGCCTACTTTCAAAAAAAGGAGCTCTATCAGCTCTTGTAGTTTATATTTAATCCTGTATCTAACATTCTGCTATATTTTAATGTCTCATTTTGTGTCAAGTATGTTTCTAGTTTTTAATGTCTAAAATTGAGAGTTGCTGTATTGGGTATGTTTTTGTAGCATTCACGTTTTAACTAAGGGTTAGGTACAGTGATGGATCGGGTTAAGAATTAGTATAAAATTTTTGAAATATAGTAAATAGGAATTTTGAGTATTAAATTAGGAAGTATATAGATCAATAAAAAATTAAAAAATGTACTTTAGATAGGAAATTCTAAAATAGATACATTGATTTAGTTAAAAGAATAAAGAAATTGTTGTGGCCGAAGTAGTAAAAATAGTAAGTTAAGAGATATATGAAAGATTAAAAAGAAATTTAACCAAAGTGTTGTATCAATTATTCTAGGAAATATGAAAGATGACAAAGGGCAAAGTGTTAATTAAATGGTATATGAAAGTCTCAAACACCAAACCCTCACTACTTCTTCTCCCCCCAACCTCCATCCAACTGTTCTTTTAATTCCCTTTCCTTTATGCTTTTTATTCAATCCCCAAATTGAAATTAGGTCATTATTTTCCCTTCAAGGCATTGGCAGTCGGTGTTCTCCCCTCTTATCTTCACTGTAGACAAATCCAAGTAGTAGGTACTACTTAATTTATCAGCTCATTTTCATTGCAGTCCATACATTTCTTGTTTTAATCTTGCAGACTTTCTTCTTTTATTACTTGAGGAAACTTCGTTTTGTAGGGTTTCTTTTGATAATTTATATATTTGTGGTTTGATCTTTTTTTTGTACCTCAGGTCCGTGCTAAATGAGTGAAAACTAGGACATCCCTTGCCCAATTGGGGTTATTTTGAGCACTTAGAGTGATCCACCTGAAAATGAACTGGATGATACCCAGATCGATGTTGGCTGGAAGCAAGAAAAGAAACCGGGAAATCGATGATTCAGTGGAAGCTAAAGGAAAAGCCCCCATGAAATGGACATAGGAAAAAGAATCTTCAACCTCCCAGGAACAACCAAAACTGAAAAGTGAAAAGAACAGTGGGGAAGTTGTGCAAAACAGATTGAAAAATTTCCACCATGAAATTGACAGACGAAGAAAGACGGTAAAGTGTCTAAAAAGAAGAAACAATATTAGAAGAAGCAGGGAGGGTCTAAAAAGAAAGCTAACTAAGGATCTTGAAGTTTTGCTAGAGAAAGAAAGGGATGATAAAACGATGGCAAAGATTATTGATACAAAATTCCATCTGAATATGGGGATTGATAATTATTGATACAAAATTCCATCTGAATATTGGGATTGATAAAGATGAAATGTACTGGGGACAAAGGGCAAGAGCAAATTGGCTTCGGCTTGGGGATAAGAATACAACCTTTTTTTACAAGTGTGCCTCAGCTCGTAAACGAACTAACACAATTTCTAGGTCGAACCGGACGAAAGGAAGGGAGATTATCAAGGTTCGAGAGATTTGTGCACTGGTCATTTACAAAATTGTGGCAAAAATAATAGCAAACCACTTTTAAGAAGTCATTGGCACCAGATCTTGATAATGTACAAAGT
Organism: Gossypium sturtianum; assembly: GCA_025698515.1. Lineage (NCBI taxonomy): Eukaryota > Viridiplantae > Streptophyta > Magnoliopsida > Malvales > Malvaceae > Gossypium > Gossypium sturtianum. The sequence goes on from CM046953.1 coordinate 152,980,073, forward strand.
GCATTTGTCACAGGATGACTTATTTCTAATAATGTGTTTTTAGCATATGAAATATTAAACACGTTTCGGCAAAAGCGCACAGGGAAAAAATGTTATGTGGCAATGAAACTTGATATGAGAAAAGCTTGCGATGGAGTTGAATGGGATTTTATAAAGGAATGCTACAGATGGGCTTTACAAGGGAATGGGTGGGATTAATTATGAAATGCATTACTACAGCTTCTCATGCTGTAAATATAAATGGAATGAGGGGAAGAACTTTTCAACCTACTAAGGGGCTTCACAAGGAGACTCACTTAGTCCTGTTCCTTTCTAATTTGCAATGAGGACTTTCATCGTTGATGAGGTTAGCAATGGGAGGGTTTATTAAATGGTGCAAATGCAAGCAAAAGAGGGCCGAAGATATCACATTTACTATTTGCAGACGATTGTATTTTGTTTGGTGAAGCAACAAATAAGGGTGTCAGTAATTAGCCCAATATGCCCTGGTCCTATTAAAATTATTGAGCCAAATAAATAAACCAAATAGATTAAAATAAAAAGCCAAGTAAAGTCTAGATTAAAATAGCCCAAATAGTCCACTTACAACCTTCAATACCAAATTAAATACAGATTCGGCCCGAAACCCAATTTGGGCTAAGCTTAGTTAAAATGGTCTAAACCCGAGACCGAAATTGAAGTCCTAAAGGGCCCGATGTCTAAATTTTTTTGGAAACCCTAAGGGTTTCTGAAGTTTCCTCACGCCGCAATAGCCCACAAGCCCCAGTAGCGCCATGCCAGAATAGGACCCAAGCAGGGAAGCTTCTAGAAGCCCGTGTTGAAGCTCCTACGAATGGCCTCGCCACGTCCGCAGCTTCTTCACACACCATCAAACCTACGAGAAGAAATCAAATAACGGCAGCAACAAGAAATACAGCAAAAAAATAATAACAGAAAGAAGAAGCAAATAGTATTTTTCATTTTTCATTCAGCTATATAAAGCCATATTGGATACTTGTATGAAAAGATTTTTGTTTTACTTACGCATACTGAATATAAAAGGAAAATCAGAATTAAAAAGGTGATCTTCGATTTCAATTTCTTTCAAATTTCAAATTCTATTCCGTTGGCTTTCGATTCTTTTTTTTTTCTTTGCATGTGAAAGTAAAATAGGGGGGAGGGATTTACCTTAAGTTAGTACCCGTCTTCTTCGTCGCAATCAAAGTAAGGGGGATTTCACCTTCATGCTCCGCCAGTCACCATTCATGATGATGTAAGCGCGTCCGTTCGGAGGTTTTTTTTTTTGGAGTCGGCTAATTAAGGGAGGATTAGGAGAGTGTTAAGTTTTTTTTTTATTTTAAAGTGACTGAAGGATTAGGGATTAGGGTTTAGTTTTTTGGTTTTATTAAGATGCATGAAACGGCACCGTTTAGGGCCTGTTTCAATGGCTCTAAAACGGTGTCGTATAGGGTTACCCGATTCGACCTGACCCGATTACCCTCTGGATTCATGCTTTTTTTGCGGTAAAGAGATATTTGCTTTAATATAAATTTCATTATTTGTTTTAATATATATTGTTTGAATTATATTGTATATATTATTTTCGCTTTATTTTAGTTGTTATTCTTTTAATTCCCCTTTATATATGTATATGTATATATATATATATATATATTCTTCTAAATATTACTTCTTTTAAAGATCCTATTTTATTTTATATATAGATATATATTAACATTTTCATATATTATCATTTTTTATACGTATTATTTCCATTAATTTTTTCATCTTATGTATGTTATCAATTTTAAATCAATATATTTTGTTTTAAATTATTTTGTATAACATTTATTTTAAATTTTTTCTTAGGTAATATTTATTTTAAAACTCATCCATATATTATTGTGCTTATTTTTATTATATAATTTATTTCAAATTTTCTCATGCATTACCTATTTTTTAAAATTTTATACATATAATTTAGGTTAAAATTGCATATGTATATTGGTTTCAAATTTCTTTTTCTTTATTTATTTTAAATTCATTTATTGTCATTCAAAAGTTTTTTTTTATATTTTATTAATTTTCCATGTAAATTTTATAAAATTTGTATAGTTTTTTTAAAAAAAAAAAAGGGTTCATTGGGCTTTGATTGATAATATCGTTTTAAATATGATGTGTTGTGAAGTTATCACTATTGTATATTTCAAATTGTATGTGCGTATTGTTATCTTTGTCATTCATTTGTGTAATGTTGTATTCAAGTATTATTATTCCATGTTTGATACCATGCTTCTGTCTCCAACGTATTTGGACCGATTTAGTTGTTTTTTTTAATCCCAAATGAACTAAATAAATGCATTTTGAGTTTGGTTTTATAATTGCTTATTTAAAAACTTCTCAAAACAATGTAATATTTTGTGTTTGGAAATTTGAGAAATCGTGCCCTAATGTGCTGGGTTTCAATTTTTCGTTTGACCAAATAACTAAATATCCTTTCAAAATTTCGTCCATGTTTTCTTAAATTAAAAACAAGGCAATATTTCGTGTTTGGAAATTTGATAAATCGTGCCCTAACGTGCTGGGTATCGATTTACTATTTGACCAAATAACCAAATATCCTTTTAAAATTGCAATGCATGAGTTTCAGGAATCATGATCTTGGATTCGAGGATTTAAATTGTTGTATCCTAACGTGCTGGATGTAATATTTTATTCCTTCGGAACAAGAGAATCTTAATATCCAATTCGAGTAAATTCAAATATTTTTAAAGGTTGTATTTTAAAATCTTTTTAAATTTTCGACATTAGGGCATTAATTAATCAATTAGGTACCAATTTTGGGCGTCGCAAGGGTGCTATTCCTTCATCGTACGTAACCGACTTCCGAACCCGTTTTCTTGAATTTCGTAGGCCAAAATCAATATTTTCATAAAATAAAATGTTTTATAGGTGATCCGATCACACCTAAACAAAAAGGATTTTGGCGACTCCATATTTCATTTTAAAGTCGATCCCCGTTTTCCAAAATAAAAAATGGTTTCACAAGTGCGGTGATTTTGAAAGAAATACTAAAGGAATATGAAAGTTGCTCAGGCCAATGTGTGAATTTTAATAAATATAGGATCTTTTACACTCAAATACAACAGGAGACAAAAAAGAAGAAAATTCGTCTTTACTAGGAGTAAAAGTTCAACAAATCTTGAAAGGTACTTAGGACCCCTAATGGGGTCAACAGAAGGAAAAAAAGTCATTTCAAGACCTAAAAGAAAGGGTCTCTACTTGAATTGAAGGTTGGAGTACTAGGTACTATCTCGTGGGGTAAAGGAGGTCTTTATCAAATCAAGACTCTGACAATACCAAGCTATGCTATGTCTTGCTTTCTTCTACCAAATTCTTTATGTGGGGAGCTCAAAACATTTTTGCTAGATTCTAATGGCAAAAGGCTATGGGAAAAGTAGTATACATTGAGTCGGTGGAAGTATTTATATCGTCCTAAAGAAGAAGGCGAAATGGGGTTTCGAGGCATGGCTCAATTTAATATCACTCTTTTAGCAAAACAAGGTTGGAGGATTTAAATAGTCCAAATTCTTTAGTAGCGCAAGTACTTAAAATGAAACATTTTCCAGAAGTTGATTTTCTAAACTCGCTTCTGGGGAATAATAGTTCCTATGTATGGAGGAGTTTATAGGTGACAATGGGTGTATTGGCACAAGGACTTTATCAAGGTCGGTATGAGTACGAGCATTTCAGCTTATTAATGATGTTTGGATTCCAGATTCTTAAAATTTTAGATTATCATAAGTTGTTGTTAATTCATGTGAATATAAAGTTGCTGAGTTAATCAATAATTACGAAAGGAAATAGAATAGATAGTTGATTGTCAATACCTTCCTAAAAGAAGTAGCTGAAAAGATTCTGTGTATCCCTTTGGTGAAAGAACCTCATGCCGACTTTCAAGCATGGAGCGGTGAACCTTCGTGAGAATATTCGGTTCAAGAGCCTACAAACTATTACAATTTTTTTATCCTAGAGCTTATGCTTTACAAACCGACTACAAGTATTTTTAGAAAAACTTTGGCTTCTAGATCTACCTACAAAAATTATAATTACAACCTGAAAAATTTCATGGAACTATCTCGCCTACTCGAGTAAACATGCTATTTAGAAAATTAGCTAATAGTTCAACATGCCCTCGTTGTGGTGAAGGAGCGTAAACAATGGATCACCTCTTCCGGGAATGCCTCAGTATCGTAGCAATTTGGAGAGCATTATCAAATTTAAATTTTCTACAGAATCGATTTAGAATTTGGTCGTGGGCTTACCAGTGGTCCTCGTTCTCCATCCCGCCTTCCATTGTAGACTGCTTTTTTGCAAAGCGTTATGGCCATCCGGGAAGAAAAAATGCTCGAATACATGACAAAACAAATAGATCTCGGTTAGAGATAACAAGTTTTGTTCATAATTATTTAAAATAACTTAATGGCGATGAAAAAGTACTTCCAAAGCTTCTAAGGAGGTTAAAAATGGAAACACCCACCAAGCGGTCAATGAAAATTAATTTCGGTGGAGCATATAATGAGCATAACCAATAATCGGCATCAGGGATAGTGGTCAGATGTATCGAAGGGTTCGTTCTTGTAATGGCCTAAATTCAAGGTTATCGGAACAATGGTTTTGTAACCACAAATCTGATTTAAAGATAAATTTTATTGTTATTTTTGCATGAATATTTATATGATAGGAAAATCCTATTAAAATATCGATAGAAAAATTTTAATGATTTAGTGGTTAGTTAGAAAAAGGAATTATTGAAGAAATTGGGTAAAAACAAAGTATCGAAACCTTGATCTCATAAAATTGAGTAGGAAATATTTTTATAAATATTTATAAAATGTTAATAATGTGGTATTAAAATTTCGTTAGAAAATTTTAACGTTTGGGTAGGTAATTAAATGAAAATGACTAAATTGAAAAGGGTGTAATAGTTACTAGAAGGATTGAATAGCTCAATTGTCAAACGGGGAGGGATCTAAAGAGAAAATAAGCCCAAAGGAAATATTTTGGGTGGCATAATCTGAAAAAGATCGGAGAATTACTGAAATAAGGAAAAATGAGAAAATAACAAAATTTATTAAATAAAAGTAGGACTAATTTAGAATATCTAGAAATCTCTTCATTTTTCTTCATTCTCATCAGCCAAAAATGCTATAGGAGGGTTTTATAAGCTGTTATTTTGTAATTTTTGCACCAAGTGAGTTAATCCTTACCTTTTTCCTGTAATTTTTGTGTGTTTAAGACTTTTATAACTAGGTCCTATTACTAAATTCATTAGTTTTTGATCTCATGATGAAATTGAAAGTCCCCATGGTTTAGTTCTGTAAGTTTATGATGAAATAGCATGAGATTTAAGCTTTAATTTGTTTATGAGATGATTTTACTAGGTAATTTAAATAGAAATTGATTTGTAGGATCTAATCGTGAAAAAGTTTGGAATTAAAGTCTAGTGCTAAAATTTTGATTTCCAAAGGTTTTAAAGTAGTTTAAAGTGATATAATAAAGTGTTAATTGAGAAAAATCAGCCCAATTGAGAAGTTAATTGAGTAGGGATGAAATTATCATTTATTGAAAGCTTAGGGGAAAATGGTAATAAGCAGTTTGCACTAAAACAGTTTTGGACAGCAGCAGTAGATTAAATTAGAAAAATAACCATAAATTGTATAAATTGAATTAGAAGACGAACAAAATATTAAATTAAATCTTATTGAGTCTAGTTTCTCATAGAAGAAACAGTGTAAGCAATGGATTTTTAAATAACGAGATATAATGAATTTTGTCAGATAATGTCAGAATGAAATCGGGTTCCCGTGTTCTGACTTTGAAAAATCATAAAAATTTAATAAAAATAATCATGCGCTTAAATTTATATGTTTAGAATCCTGAATAAGTCTATTTTCAAGAGAAACAAACGGAAACATTATTTGAATCATGCATGAAGAGATAATTAATTTTTAATGAAGAAGGGTCGGAATTGTTAGACTTCAGAATAGGGATAACTTTAAAGAATTAACTGTACTTACCGGCTAAATCATAAGTTCTGGAAATTTTATGGTAAGAATATATGTGAGTCTAGTTTCAAGGAAAATTAGAGGATATTAATTTGGAGTTTAGTAGCTCAAGATATAAATAATTTAGTGACTATGACTCAAGACGACAGTTCTAAATGAACTATAAATAGTAGTAGAATTATAGAGAATGTTACATATGAACATGAAATATATTAAATTGATGATTAAATTTATTTATTTAGGTTTGGAAAACACAAATACGAAGCTAGATCGAGGAAAGGAAAAAGTCCTGGATTAGTAGATTTTTGTGTATGAACAAGTATCGAGGTAAGTTAATGTAACTTGAACTATATTCTTAAATGTTTGAAATGTATGTTATTGATGTGAATATAATTTGAATGTTCATTGTATGAAAATTGATGAACATTGATATATTTGATAAAAAGGGGAAGAAATCCGGTTGAATGAAAGGAAAATTCGATGGATCTCTCAAAGGAATTGACGGTAAAAAGATCTAGCCCGAATGGGTGATTCTATCCTGATATAGCCCTCCCAAAGAATATGTGTAAAATAAATTTAGCCTGACACGGTAATCCGAATTAGGGTTTGAATTTAGCCTGGACTCGTAGTTCGGATCCAAGCTCATTAGAGTAATTGTCGCTTGCGATTTTTAGCTTTGGGTTGGTAATCCAGACAATACTCCATGAGTTTATATTACAGGGGATTTAGCCTGGACTGGTAATGCTGCTGTAAAGATGAGATTCGCGGGAGTGTGCTCCCTGAAATGGAAATGTGCGCACATGAATATAAATTGACGGACCCGGATTTGTACACTAAAGTGTACCTCTGAAAATCCATTGAAATTCCGAGAAATTCAATGGGATAAATATGGAAAAATAACAAGGAAATGGAAATCATGGTATTGATGAGCTCATCAATCATGGTATATATTATTGATACATGGAAATTATTGGATTAACTTGAATGTTGAATTTGTGCATGTTAGGGTAATAATGCATTGAATTGATATATGAATGTTTATTTATTTGTATTGAAAATATTAGGTAAGTATAATTCTTGTTACATGGGCTTACTAAGCACAAAGTGCTTACCCTGTTCCATTTTCCCCTGTTTTGTAGTGTTAAGAGCTCGGAGGTCGGATTCAGTCGGAGACACATCACACTATCAACCCTAAGATTTTGGTATATAAAGAAACTTTATTTTGGAAATCAATGGCATGTATAAGCTAATAAAGTAAATGTTAATATGAAATGAATGTAAGGTAAGCCATTGGTATGGCTAACAAATTTGGTTTTGGTATGTGATGAGGTTATCTTATAAATATGCATGAATCTATTTTCAAAATATGTTGAATTGGATTGGTTGATGTGGATTGGTTTCGGTTTAAAATTTACAGAGAAGGCTAGATATCTATAAATAGGCTATATTGAGTAAAAAAATAATTCGTAAACTTCGGTAATGCCTCATACGCTATTCTGACAATGAATACCGGTAGGGGGTGTTACAGTTCTCTTTTCATACACAAAGATTCATCACACAGTGCCTTCCATCTTCGTTGCCGAAGCACTCGCTTGTAGAAAGGAAACACAGATATGGACATGCGATGGAAGGAAATCATTATTAAAGGTGACTCTTTATCGATAATAAAAAAATATATATAAGGCTAAAGGGTATGATAAATCGCATGTAGGGGCTTGTATACATGATATTCACCAGTTAAAGTCCAGATTTAGCAATATAAGGTTTGAATATACCCTAAGATCAGTGAATGGTCTAGCTCACATATTAGTAACAGAATCTCCAAGAAGAAAGGAAGAGGTGTACCTGTAATAGCCTAAATTTTCAGTGGTGTCGGAATGGTGATTCGAGGTCACTAAATCCGACAAGTGAGTAGAAAATATTATTAATTTAGTGAGTATAAGTTAAATGTGAAGTTAAAAAAAAAATTGAAATAATAAATAGTGTATTAAAAAAATAATAATAAAAATTAGAATCGAAAATGAGGTATCGAGACCTCGAAGATTTTTAATCTAGCCATAAATGTTTTATAAATATTTATGGAGTGTTAATAGGTTAGTATTAAAGTTTTGTCAAGAAATTTTAAAGTTTCGATAATTAATTGAACAAAAAGGACTAAGTTGTAACAAATGCAAAGTTATGAGAAATGATTAGATAGCTTAAATGATAAAAGAAGGAGGGCTTAAAAGGCAAATAGACCTAAGGTCTATTTGGGCTGGACGGCAAGAGCATAAAATCAGACAGAAAATAAGGAGAAATAAGGGTAAAATTGGAATATTGCAAAATTTACTTAATAAAGCTAGGACTAATGTGGAATTATCTAGATTTCTCTTTATTTTTCTGCATTCTCATCAGCAAAACACCATAGAAGGGTTTCCCCTAAGCTGGTTTTTCATATTTTTACTGCAAGTAAGTTCAATTCTTGATTATTTCTTGAAATTTATGTGTTTTTGTGACTTTTACAACTAGGTCTACTTGTTGAATTCATTAGTTTTAGATTTTATGAATGAAGTTGGAAGTTGCTATGAATATGTTCTGGAAGTATATGATGATTTAGCATGGAATTATAACTTTAAATGGTTTATATGCTGATTTTATTGAAAGAATTGAATAGAAAGTGAATGTTTGGGACCTAATTTTAAAAGAATTTGAAGTTAGGGGTTTTATGTGGAAATTCTGAATTCCAATAGGTTTGAAATAACTCATAATGATTAGGTAAAGTATTAATTTACAAAAATTAGCTTAATTGAGGGGTAATTGATCAAGGACTGAATTGTATGAACTCTGAAATTTGGGGCAAAATGGAAATCAACATTTTGCACTGAAACGCAGCAGTAGTCTAACTTTGAAAAATCACCAAAAATTGTAGAAATCGAATTAGAGGATGAATAAAATATGAAATTAAAGCAATAGGTTTGTAAATCATGAGATATAATAGGTTTTATTAGACAAGGTCAGAAGGATTTCGGGTTCCCCTGTTCTGACTTTGAAAAATCATCAAAAATTGTATAAAAATAATTGGGGTCTTAAATTTATATCATTAAAATCCTGAGTGAGTCTATTTTCAATAGAAATAAATGTTAACATCATATGAATCCTGTAAAAGGAGATAATTAATTTTTAGTGAAGATGGGTCGGAACTGTCAGACAGCAGAACAGGGGTGACTTTAAAGAATAAACTGTACTTATTGGCCAAACCAAAAATTCTAAAAATTTTATGGTAAGAAGATATGTGAGTCTAGTTTCAAGGAAAATTAACGGATCTTAATTTGGAGTTCTGTAGCTCAAGATAAAAATAATTTAGTGACTGTGACACGGATGGACAGCTTGAATATCCATACAAGTAAATAGTTAAATTATAGACCATGTTACTTATATGTGGGTTGTAATCCTTAAGGATATGAAATAGAGTAAATGTGAAATCAATACTGATAAGTGAATGATTTTACAATGATAGATCAAGAACCCAAGCAAGTCGAGGAAAAGAAAAAGTAGTTTGAATAGTCCCCGAATTTTCTCAAATTCGAAATCGACTCAGGTAAGTTCATATGGCTGAAATTTAATGATTAAATGTAAATCTTATGAATTATATCATGTATGATGAGATATATTTGTTGATGAGTTAAGGATAAAATGACAATGCGAAAAGTGATTAAATGATCAAATTGAGCGGAACATCAGATTTGAGTACTTCTGATCAGTGGCAAGTGAAAGTGAAAAGTGGTAGCTTCAGCTACCTGATCAGTGAAAAGTGGTAGCTTCGCTACCGACGATCGATGAAAAGTGGTAGCTTCGGCTACCTGATCAGTGAAAGGTGGTAGCTTCGGCTACCTGATCAGTGAAAGGTGGTAGCTTCGGCTACCTGATCAGTGAAAGGTGGTAGCTTCGGCTACCTAATCAGTGAAAAGTGGTAGCTTCGGCTACCTGATCAGTGAAAAGTGGTAGCTTCGGCTACCTGATCAGTGAAAAGTGGAAGTGAAGTACTCAATTTTCCGTGAACTGCTCCCTAATTTGATTAAGGATGGTAAGTGACAAAAAGGGCCCAAAAGAGTTAAAGTAAATGGATAAATGGTAGTGAGATTATACGAAAGCACTCACCAAATTGTGGTTGACAGGTGAACTTAGTAATTGTACATAATGTATAAGTGTATGAATGTTTGGTAAGATTTATATTTTATGCCTATGAACTTACTAAGTTTCTATAAACTTACTTGAGTGTATTCAATGTCTCATGTAGATTGACGTGTAAATATACGGAGGATCGGATCAACACTGAGGATCACACTATCAAGATTATCTCCGGTAGCTTTTGTAAATTTCCTTTTTGATTTATATGGCATGTATATGTTTGATGATTATATAAATACTAAAACTTGTTTAATGAGTATGTATTAAAGTAAACTGTGATAAATATGCTAAATAATATAATTATAGTAGAAGTATGATTTGGTATCAAATTGGATTGAAATGGACAGGATTGTTTGGTTTTAAAATTTCAGGGAAGATTGGATATTTATAAAAGGGCTATATTGAATTCATAATAAAAATAGTATTAACTCGTTAAACTTAGGTAATGCCTCATACCCTATTTCGGCAACGAATACGGGTAGGGGGTGTTACAGTACCTAGTTGAAAGCATCCCCAAATATGCCGATAACCAGAGGAAAAGCGATAGCGAGAGAGAGCCGGATTGAAGTAGAAAGGAGATGGGAAGAAAGAGGGGAAGTTCAAAATGGCCAGATCAAAGGACTTGGTGGTAGAAGCTCCCCTTGAAAACTGGTAACGCCATAAGGAACGAAATGAAAGAAATGATGGAAATGATTGGTGTCAGAGTTCTCTGATTTGGCATTAGTGCGGTAGCAATTAATGACACTCTAGAATTTTCTTTTATTATTATTATTTAAGCTAGATTTTTTTCTTTCTCGGGCCAGCTGTTTTTTGGGCCATTAGTCATGTTTGGTTTTTAATTCCTGTGGACTATGTTTCTGTTTATTTATAAAAGCCCAATCTGGTTATTTACTTCAAAAAAAAAAGATTTAGTGTTTAGCATTGTTATCAAAAATGACTTTTTAAAAAATAAAATATTCATTTTAGACACGATATTATCAAGTAAAAAATATACATTTGAATAATATTCAAATTAGTTAATATTTTTATATTTTAGTAAGAATGTAAAAAAATTATTATAGCTTATTGTTAATATTTTAATATATGAAATATAAATATTAAATTTTTTTAAGCAATAAATATTAATTAGAATATATAAACTATATTTTAAATAATTAAATATAACCATTAAATATTTGTAATTAGATATTAACACAATTGTAATTAAGCATTAAGAACAAAAAGAAAAAAAAAGAAGGGAAAGTATCATGTTGTTGGAAGGGTAAAAAATTAATTAAGCACCAAATGTGCTTTTGGTAAGGAAAAGCTAAAAAATTTAATTTACCTTTTCAAAAGTTAAAATTATGATCAATATTGAGTGATTATATATAACCCCTACAATTAGGCACAACCATATTTAATATCGAAACAAATCATAGGAAGTTTAATTAGGCACAACCATAGCAAGTTTTAAACGAATCACGATCAATATTGAGTGATCAAAATATTTGATTTTGTATAGTTTAATGACCAAAATGTAATTCTAAGCAAACATAAGTGACTAAACATGGAATTTAACCCCTACAAATTTTCACCTACATCTAATATCCCTACCCTCTTTTTCTCGCCCCAAAAATTGCGTAACAGAGCTTGCAATCTGGATCTTCTCTTTTCCTCGAGCTTTCTTTAATGGCACTTGCCCACTCCTTTTTTTTTAATAAAATTCTCACCGACGACTTTCTTGGTTTCATCCGCTTTACTCTTTGGTAGTTGCCCCTTCTCTCCTCTTCGCCGCTGTAGACACATCAAATCGGTAAGCACGGCTGAAAATTTTTTCAACTGTTATTCGAACCCTGTGTTCACGGCTGAATTTATCAATTCATTATGTCTTGTGATTTTGCTTTTATTTGCTAAATTTCATTTCCAATCGATAAAACTTCAAACAGTAAAACCTTGAAAATAAACACCAAAATCTAAACATTAAGGGGCTCCAGATTTGGCCGAGGAATCTGCAATCACATCCTCCGAGCATACGTGGAAGAGACCTCCCCGATTCTCCTTGTAAGCATTTCGTTTTATTAGTTTTATATATCTGCTGTTTGAAAGAACATTCGGATGCCTTGTTCTGCATTGGGAAAAATATGTTGTTGTTTTTGTTCAATTATTCTATCTGATTTTATTTAAATTCCTCATATCCGTACAAGATAACTGGCAGAGGCAACAATACGGATCCTACCGAAATGGACCTTCAACAGCTTCAGAATGATACGCCATTGGAGAGATACAATGCTGAAAAGAACCGGTACCAGGAAAACTGTTATATTGGTGAACCAGAAATGAAAGAAGAGCATCACTTTCCAGAAGAGTGTAGCTATTCCAGATCTGTATTGGAACGGATCGAAACTCTCATGGACAGGATTTACGGACGGAAAATGGCCGTAAGTGTCATAACTGAATTTAGTAATTCATATTCAATTAGCATTTATTGCTATTTAGTATTTACTATACATACATGTTGAAGGTAAAAAGATCCCTCATTGACTGACTTGCAAGGATTGGACCTTGCTTTATAAAGCACGGTTTATCCTTACCCTATAGTACCTTTTCTCTATGGACAATACCGTGAGAACGTTCTAACACAGAATATTTTGTTTCTTAATACTTGTTTTGTGTGTATATTTGGTGAAATGAAGGACCAGGAGGCAGATATGAAATCTATATTATGGTTAGATCATAGGGTGAAGACATTACCCCTTGTCAATACCCAAAATATCAAGACTAACGATGGCAAGTTCAAGGATGGCGAGTTAAAGCAAAATTTGCTATACGAAAAATTAGACATACAACTATCTGAGGTAATCTAATGTTTACGAAACTAATTACTATTTGATTTCATGATCTAAATCTCCTTTTTTTCAGGATTCGGAAAATGCGAGTTTACCAACTGAGCAAAATGAGGTAGGCTAATATCTACAAATCTTATTACTAAGGCTCAGTTTAGCATCGCTTCTTAGAAGCACTTTTGAGCAAAAAGCATTGCTAAACAAGATGCTTTGAGTTTTTCAAAAGCACTTTTGGAAAGCATTGCTAAACTAGCCCTAAGTTTGATTCCATCATCCAAATCTCCAATTTTAACTTTCAAACATGGTTTTTCCGACTTGGAAAAAGCAAGTTTACCAACTGGGCTTCTTACAGTAGTTTCAATATCTCTAGTAATTCTTAAACTTGCCCTTGTTTTCATCTCTCCTTCACAATCATTTATTTTTTTCTCTCTTAAATTTCTGGACTAAATGTGAAGACTCCGAGAAAAGAGGTGTAATATATATACATACTGCATTGAACATCAGCTGGCCTAACTAGCATTTGAGAACATGGATGGTATAAGGTATCTGATAGAGCACACACATACACTACATTGAACATCACTCGGTCTAACTAGCGTTTGAGAGCATGGAGGGTATAGGCTATATGATAGAACACTTATAAATGTATCAAATCCATAAATTTGTTCAATGCATATTAGTAAATTCATATCTTTTATATTGTTCAAATACATCACGCGTTAAATCTCAATCCTACTCGTCATTCTCATAATTTATACAGTAAATCAGATCCAAATCCAAAATTTTAAAAATTCATGTTTCTAATATGACCTTTTTTGTGTGTGTTTATTGTTTTAGTCTTTTTTGGCGTGTGCCTCTGCTCAAGATCGTGGAAGTTGCATGTCGTTTGACTCTAAATTTGTTCATTTCATAAACCAACTTTACGACAACGACAACGACAAAGTGGAGTACAAAGATTTTCAAGGCTTAGAAGATGCATTAGCAAACACTGCCTGGGGGGAAGTTCCAGACTACCTCAAATCTATTGGGATCCGAATAGAAGATGCTCGTGGAAAAGCTACTGAATTTTCTCATACTGGAATACAAATTCTGGTCTGCGCTGTAATTAAAGAGATGGAAGATATGTCACTTGAGGATTTGGATTGGGGTACATTGAAAAAGTGGGCAGCTGCGCTCAATTTCGCTAATGAACATGGTTTTCAAGTAGGATTTGCTAATAATCTGTTGCAGAGGAATGCGGTTGCCTACTTTCATCAGAAGGAGCTCTCATAGTTTATATTTAATCCTGTATCTAACATTCTGTTATGTTTTAATGTCTCATTTTGTGTCAAGTATGTTTCTGGTTTTCAATGTCTCATTTTGGTTCATAACCTTATTTAATTTGTTTAATCAATTTAATCATATGTGTTATATATCATACTTACATGGACAGTCTAGTCCATATAATATCTGTACGAGTCTTTACAATTTAATAGGGTAGTTTTGAATTTTTGAAATATTAATAAGGATGAAATTGACATTTTCAATTAAGCAAATTTTGACAATATTTTATTTTAATTTGATTAAATTCTCGTTAATACTCTTTTTCTATTTCTCATAATTTTAAAATTTAATAATTCTATTGTAAGTTTTGATTATATTTGTTCTTTTTATTACCCATAGCTTCTCTTTAAACCATAAATAAAATGATGATGTGCTTCAGTGCTTTTGATCCTATATTTCCCTGTATTAATAACAATGCTGATGCTAATCGAGTTAAGACTCAATCGACCAATTTCTCAAAATTTTAAACTTTCATTATAAGCTTTTTTTCTGAAATAATTTATTATTCATTTAACTTTCATAATAAATTTCTATTAATTCTATATTTTTTCATAAAAGCTTTTAAAATTTTATGATAGATATTAGGAATTGATGCAAAGTAACACAGTTTTCAATTTTTCATTCATCACCTTTTATTTCTCACTATTATTCTTTTAGGCTCATGTTTTTGCTTTGTTCATTTGTAGTTTTCTACTGTTTTTGAATTCTCAAACTGATAAAAATTTTATAATGACTAAAAAATATTAGATTTTAGATATAAACATAATAGAGGGATCAAATTTGAAAATTTACCATTATCTTCTCATGATTAAATCCTTAATATGAGCTTATGTACCAAAGTTACAATTTGATGATTATTTTATAATGACTAAAAAATTTAATCCTAAATGTAAGCATATTAAGGGATTGAACTTGTAATTTTACTATAACTTATTATGCGTTTAAAAAAGAACATGTGTCATTCATAAGCCGTCCTTCCTTGCAGGGGCGAAGCTAGAACAATTTTTTAGAGGGGCCGGATGAAATTTTAATTTTTTATAGTTCATATATTCATAATTTGTAAAGGATTAAATTAATTTTTATAATTTTAGGGGACCAAAGTGTAATTTTATATTTATTAATTTAAAATTTTTAAAAAATTTTAAGAGCTTAAATAATAATTTTATATTTTAAGAAGATCGGGCCCGTACCAACCCGCTAGCTTCGCCCCTGCTTCCTTTTGTATACATCACTATGGTTTAAATAAATTTAGACCTACCAAATTGTTTTAAGAAATTATTTTTTTGGGAGTGTGTGGGGATGCGGGAAGTTGGGCATGGAAGAACAAAGGCAGCGCGAGAGCTTAGGGGTGATTTAATCAAATAGAGTAAAAACTTTTTTTTGTTAATTAAATTTATGAATTATATTTTATTATTTTAATTTGATTTAAAAATTGAATTAAGGAAAATAAAATTTAAATCGAGTCGAATTAAATAAATTTATTAAAATTAAATTAATATCAAATTAAAATCTTCCTATAGTATAATTAATTCCATAAAGCATATAAAATTGAAATCATAAATATTTGAAACATTTTCAAAGTGAAATAAGAAAAAAAAACTTTAATCATTAATTAATTTATATAGTTTCTAAAGTTATTACTATAGAAAAAATTAAAATTTTAACTTCTTTTTATATATTATTTATTTTGTCTTAAAATATATATTTTTTAAAAAATAAAAATTTTGAAATTTTTATAAATATTTGAAATTTTAAAAATTATTTGAATTATTTTATTTTTTTTTGTGAGAGAGATCGATTTGTTTAGTTTTAAAATTGATAAGGATCAAAGGAGTATTTACACCACTATATTATTCAAATTATTTAAATTATAAAATTCGATTCAAACTCTAACTCAAAACTCAAATTACTTTTATTACTTTTATTGGTAGGGATAAAATTTAAAATTATACATGAATTTTGATTTAATGTGCAATTGTATACATGAGCTTTAATTTGGAGTAATTATGTACATGAAACTCTGATTGTGGTTCAAACTTTAATTTTAATTTAATTATATACATGTAAATAAATAAATATAAATTTATTTTTATATTAGATAAATATAATTATTTATGTATGTAATATATAAACAAATGATGTTATAACAATAATTATATTAATAATTTATAAAAATCGAATCAAATCAAAATTTTATAAATAAAATTGTATAAAATTAAAATTTATGTATATAATTTCACATTTATGGATAGTTTTAAAATTTATCAAATTTATCAACAGTTTTTATGTTTTTTCTTCACATTCTCGCGTTTGCTGACGCCTACTAAAAATGGATTGTCCCCTCGCTCCAAATTAATAAGCAGAAAGGCAATCTCGGGCTTGTCTGTCCCTTTCCTTACTTCTTTTTATTCAATCCCCAAATTGAAATTAGGTCATTATTTTCCCTTCAAGGCGATGGCAGCCGGTGTTCTCCCCTTTTATCTTCACCGTAGACAAATCCAAGGAGTAGATACTACTTAATTTACCAGCTCATTTTCATCGCAGTCCATATATTTCTTGATTTGATCTTGCAGAATTTACTCGCAGTCCATATATTTCTTGATTTGATCTTGCAGAATCTATTCTTTTATTACTTGAGGAAACTTCGTTTTGTAGGGTTTCGTTTTGATAGTTTATATATCCGTGGTTTGATCTTTTTTTGTTCCTCAGGTCTGTGCTAAATGGGTGAAAACCAGGACATCCCTTGCCCAATTGGGGTTGTTTCGGACGCTGAGGGTGATCCACCTGAAAATGAACCGGATGATACCCAGATGCATTTGTCGACTGGCAGCAAGAAAAGCAGCCGGGGAATCGATGATTCAGTCAAACCTAAAGGAAAAGTCCCCAAGAAATGGACATCGGGAAAAGAAGCTTCAACCTCCCAGCAACAGCCAAAACCGAAAAGTGAAAAGAACCGTGGGGAAGCTGTGCAAAACAGATTGAAAAATTTCCACCATCAAATTGACAGACGAAGAAAGACGGTAAAGTGTGCTAATTGAACTAAGTATTTCATATTAGATTCACATTAAAAACTAAGAATTTCATATAAGATTCACTTTTTTATTATCTTTTATGCATACATTTTGAACATAAAAAGATCCCATGTCGTCTGGTAAGTATTGGACTATTTTCTAAACAGACAATGCACAACAATAGGTCAGGACTGTACAGTTTGGAAATCCTTGCATCAGCAATATCTTTATATCTTGTTTTTTAACAGTTATTTTTGTGTATATATTTGGTGGAATGAAGGACAAAATGAGAGATTTGGAATTTCTGACATGGGTAAAACTGAAATCCTTTCCTGTATCATTAAAAATTCCTTCCTCCTTCAAGCAAATCAAAATGCAGTGGCCAATGCGTCCTGATCTCCAAAGCATTCTCCAAAAGATCCAGGACATCAAGGCCAAATTCAAAGATCATCTTTTAACAGAAGATAAGGTGAATGAGGAATTGGATACAGTAGAAGATAAGTTAAATGAATTAGATGAAAAACGATCAGAGGTACACTAATGATTACAAATTTAATTACTAAGTTTTTTTTCGTGATCTAAATCTCCAATTCTAAGGTTTTTTTTGGTGATCTAAATCTCTAATTCTAACTTTCTAAATTGATTTTTCAGGAACAAACAAGGGACCTTGATGCAGTCTTCTCTAACACTAATGTATTCACATTTCTTATCATTGATATTAACTAACATAGTGTTATTATTTCTTAAATAAGATAAACTTTTCTCGTTTGTAAATCACTCATGCACAGACCTGTTTTTTCAGAGGTTTTTTAATGTGTTTAGAGGAATCTTGGATGGTTATATTAAATATATGTATCCGAATGTGTCAGTTCATGGACACTTGGAGCAAAAATGAAGAGTCTGAAAAACCTAGATTTTCAGTATCAGACCACCTCATGTTTAGGACTCTCCCTGCTTCTCGTGTCCTGCATGGAGTTGTGCATTGAAAGCTACACATATTGTTGAATCTAAGCATTATATACATACTTTTGCATGTATATTTATGTTTGAAGCTACAAACTTGAATATGAATATCTTGATCTTTTTTTTTTTTTTTTTTGACTTATATTCTATGTTTGTTGTTTTAGTTTTGTTCAGCATATCCATGGCTTTTTTCTCTTGATCAAGATCCAGATCAAGATCATGGAAGTTTGTCAACTCTTGAAAGAATACAGTCTCTATTGAAGAGTTTTGAAAACCAAGTTTACGACGAAAACAACAATAAAGTGTCTGTCAAAGATTTCGAAGGATTAGAAGAGGCGTTGAAGAAAACTAATGGCTTGGATCTTCTTCCTGACTACCTCAGACCTATTGCGAACCAAATCGAAGAGGCTCGTGGGGAAGCTACTGGGATTGCCCACAGTTATGTTCAAGTTTTGGTCTGCGCTGCTATCAAGGAGATGCAAGATTTGGCACCCGTGGAGATGGATATGTTGAAAAAATGGGCAGCGGCGCTCAATTATGCTAGGCAATATGGTTTTCAAGTGACATTTGCTGATCATTTACTGAGGAAGAATTTTGATGCCTACATTCATAATAATTTTGGGTTGGGTTGGTTCCGGTTGGGCTGATCATTTTATGTTCTGGTTGTTTCAAGTTTAGATGGTCTTGAGTTTGAGTTTGCTACATTTTGGTTGTCCCAAACGTAGAAACTTTGTGGTTTTTGGTATGAAATTGTGTAGTTTGTTGTGTATTTTGTGTTGTGTACGTGTGTTGTCTTAATGTTATGTAATCGTCTTAATAAGACTTATTTTATGTTGGTGGTGATTTTCCTGTCTCATTTTTCTACCGGTATTTGGAATTTGAAATTTGAAATATGTAATTGGGTTCATGTGTTTGTTTTGTTGGATCTAGAGGTGTTCATGAGTTTGGATTTGAGTTGGGTTTAAGTATAATATCAACATATTTTATTTTTTTCAAATTCGGCCCAATCCAAAATTTGGATTTAAAATTTTACTAAAATCTGTTTATATTTGTAAAAGGTCAATTGAAACTCATTTTAAATCCGCTCATTATTTTTTAAAAAATATTAATATTATATTAATTTAATATTTAATAATTTTATACATTTTTTATTTATTAAATTTTTTATATTGTGATCTTAATATTATTTTAATATTTATATTAGAGTAGTATTATATATTTAGTATAGGTTTATTTTTAAATATGTTCTAAATTAAATAATATATAAAAATAACATAATATAAAGTATCATAAACTTAAAATGGGTTGGGTCGGGTCGGGTCGGGCATTAAACGTTCAAACTTGAGCTCAGCCTGTACTTTAAACGGGTTTAATTTTTTTGTCCAAATTCATTTTTCGGATCTAATATTTTTTCCAGACCCTCCAAAATTTCAGACGGGCCTTCGAACCTATACGAGTAACCCGAACCATGAACAAGTCTATTTCCACCTATGATGTATATGTGTTCAAAGGCAAATTTCGTTAGTTTGAATATACAAATTCAATTCATGACTAGGATATTATTACTCAATTGGGCTTAAAGTAAGAGGATTAGTTAGGCTTTTTTTCATGCATGTGCAATATACTCATAAGAATTAGTATCGCAAGGTCAAAGTCGAAGCTAAGTTGAAATTAAACATTTATTTAGTGCTAGTTTAATATTATTTTTGAAAAGTGTTTTTAAAAAATGCCGTGAAAAATTATTTTTGAAAAGTTTGGTTTAAGATTTAGTATTTAGCATTGTTGTCAAAAAGGACTTTTAAAAAATAAAATATTTATTTTAGATATGGTATTATCAAGTAAAAAATATGCGTTTAAATAATGTTTAAATTAGTTAATATTATTATATTTTAGTAATAATATAAAAAATAATTTATTATAACTTATTGCTAATATTTTAATATATCAAATATAAATTTTAAATATTTTTTAAACAACAAATATTAATTATTTATAAAATTTAATTAAACTATAAAAATTATATTTTAAATGATTAAATATAACTATTAAATATTTATAATTAAATATTAAAACATTTGTAATTAAGCACTAACAACCAAAAGAAGAAAAAAATAAAGGAAAGTATAGTGTTGTTGGTTGGGGAAAAACTAAAAAAGAAAGGAAAGTATCATGTTGATGCTTTTCAAAGTTTGAGGGTGATTTAGACATTTTTTATTTAGATAGTAAAGGTGTTCATCGCTTTAGATATAGCCTGAGTCGAGTTACATTAGTTGAGTTGTTGTTAGGGCTTTGCCATCATCTTATAATTCACCAAAAAGAAAAATTATGTTTTAACTTTAAAACATATTCTGAATTATCTTATTTTAAATTTGAGAGTCCAAGATATAATTGTGCTGTTTTAGTAAATTTGTGTGAGTAAAAAGTTCTAGATGTGTTTATTACGGAATTATTAGAGGATTAAATTTGTTTTTAGATCAATAAAAAAATCATTTTAGCACTTCCATTACCATTCAAATGAATGACGATTAATGTTCAGTGATCAAAATATTTGATTGTATATAATTTAATGACCAAATTGTAATTCTAAGCAAACATAAGCGACTAAACATGAAGTTTTAACCTCTACAAATTTTTACCTGCATTTAATATCCCTACCCTCTTTTTCTCCCCTAAAATTTGCGTAGCAGAGCTTGCAATCTCGATCTTCTCTTTTTCTCGAGCCAGGCGAAGTTAAAATAAATTTTGAAGGGACTGAGTGAAATTTTAAATTTTTATAATTTATATCTTTATAAGTTTTAAAGAATTAAATTAAATTTTTTATAATTTTAAAAGAGTTAAAAGTATAATTTTATCTTTACTAATTTAAAATTTTAAAAGAATTTAAAGGCTTAAATGAGAATTTTTCATTTTAAGGGCCGGGCCATGCCAGCCTTCTCTGCTCGAGCATTCTTTACCCATTCCTATTTTTTTTAATAAAATTCTCACCGACGACTTTCTTGGTTTCATCCACCTTACTCTTTGGTAGACACGTCAAATCGGTAAGCACGGCTGAATTTTTTTCAACTGTTATTCGAACCCTGGGTTCACGGCTGAATTTATCAATTCATTATGTCTTGTTTTGATTTTGCTTTTATCTAAATTTCCTTTCCTATTGGTAAAATTTCAAACAGTAAAACCTTGAAAATAAACACCAAAATCTAAAAATTAAGGGTCTCCAGATTTGGCCGAGGAATCTGCAATCACACCCCCTGAGCATACGTGAAAGAGACCTCCCCCGATAAGCGTTTCGTTTTATTAGTTTTATATATCTGTTGTTTGAAAGAACATTCGGATGCCTTGTTCTGACTTGGGGAAAATATGTTGTTGTTTTTGTTCAATTATTTTATCTGATTTTATTTAAATTCCTCTTATCCGTACAAGATTACTGGCAGAGGCAACATTATGGATCCTATTGAAATGGAACTTCAACAGCTTCAGAATGATACGCCATTAGAGAGATACAATGCTGAAAAGAACCGGTATTAGGAAAATTGGTATATCGGTAAATCATCAACTTCCCAGCAACAACCCGAATCAGAAATGAAAGAAGAGCATCACTTTTCAGAAGAGCGTAGTTATTCCAGATCTGTATTGGACCGGTTCGAAACTCTCATGGACAGGATTTACAGACGGAAAATGGCCGTAAGTGTCATAGCTGCATTTAGTAATTCATATTCAATTAGCATTTATTGCTATTTATTATACATATTGAATTTAGTAATTCATATTCAATTCGCATTTATTGCTATTTATTATACATACATGTTAAAGGTAAAAAGATCCCTCATTGACTGACTTGCAAGGATTGGACCTTGCTTTATAAAGCACGGTTTCTCCTTACCCTATAGTTCCTTTCTCTATGGACAATACGGTGAGAACGTTTGTCTCCAATCTAACACAATATTTTGTTTCTTAATACTTGTTTTGTGTGTATATTTGGTGAAATGAAGGTCCTGGAGGCAGATGTGAAATCTATATTATGGTTAGATCATAGGGTGAAGACATTTCCCCTAGTCATCAAGACTAACGATGGCAAGTTCAAGGATGGCCATTATGCAGAATATGAAATGATGAAAAACATTTCGGTGTTGTTGATTTGCTTGCTCTTTATTTTTTTTATTTGATTTTTTTACGACTCATCATCTGATCTGAGTTAAAATTTCCAGATCTGTACAGTTTTTTTTTTATTATTAGTCTCCAAGCAACGATGGACCTTCAACAGCTTGCGAGGGAGACATCTTAAGCACAATATGACTAAACGAATCTCCATTGTTGGCAGGAAGCAAGAAAAGAAGTCGGGAGAGAATTTTCGATCGGTTCCCTTTAGCTTCTCAAAACTTATCCAAAATTCTTCCCCGGTTTCTTTTCTTGCTTTCGTTTTATTGTTCGTTTACGTTGTGCTTCAGATGTCGCACTTCCAGGCTGTTTGAAGTTGTTTGTAGGCCAACCTAATCTCCATGGAAGAAATCCAGTAGCCGAAGTTCGAACAATTTGATCAGCAACGATCAGATCTACGCCAATATTTACAAATCTAATTATCAAGTTTGATTTCATTATCTAAATCTTGATTTAACTTTTTAACTTGTGGACTTTGTTGCATCCTTCACTAATAACATGGTATCCACTTTTGTTTTATCATTGAAATTAGCCAATACATAGAATATTTCTTATGTATAGATCGCATTATAATTATGTTGTCCTTTTTCATACACAGATTTGATTTTAGACCTAATACAAAGACTTTGATTTGATTTGGTTGTGAGTTTTAAACAACGGTTCACTTTTCAATTTTTGTTAGATGAATCTTCGATCTTATACTTGTATCCGAATGTAGTATGTCAAATTACTCATTATAAATATAATGTCTTTCCTCATTCACTAGACTTGCAAAAAAGTCATTTTCAACTTTGATTCGGATGTAAATGTCGAATACATGTTTGCATCTAACATGGGTATATTTAACTTCTTGTAAGTTTTTTTCATGTGTTGAAAATGGACACTTGAAGCAAAATGTAGAATCAAAAACAGGCCAGAAATCTAATGTTTAGGACTCTCCCTGCTTCTCAGTCTTGCATGGGTTTTTGCATTGAAAACTATAAATATTTTTGAATCTTTGTAAGCACTATATACTTACTTTTGCATGTTTATACCATTGGAACTACAAACTTGAAAATGCATATATTGACCTCTGTTTCCTTTTTGCTCTATATATTAGGCTTCAATGTCTCAAGTCAGTTTCAGATCTTCACATTGATCGTATATTCATATTTCTTTTAAATTTCTTAAATTTCAGGTGGTAGCAACAAGACTCTAGGAAAAGAGGTATGGTTATTATTTCTCTGTTACAATATATGACAGTAACTTGGAACATTCTGCACTTAAATTCTTTTTTTTTTTTTTTGTTTTCACTTTCTGCATCATCTCCCTGGTTTGTTTGGGAAGAAACTGCAACTAATGAGCCCATTACTGTTAAAAGAGTTAAGGCTAAGTTTGATTATACAGCTAGACAATACCGAAGTGGATGTTTCAGATTTCAAGTGCTTAAAGAGGCACTGAAAAACTATCCCTGTGAGATTCAAGGGGCTTGTGTAAAAGCTACTGAGGTTTCTCATACTGGCATCTGAATTCTGGTCTGTGGAGCAATGCAAGAGATGGAAAATGTGGGAGTGGCAATCAACAAGGTAAAGATTGCCGATGATCTCTTTTGGCTTTAGCTTTGTGAATTCTTTTTGTTATATTTTTTAAAAAACTTTTTATAAAACTAAGAACCTAAAAAAAATAAAATGAAATTAAAAACCAACAAAAAAAGCGGTATTCCAAAAAAAGAAGGCATGAATTTAAGAGTCCAGGTTTATAATCGAGCTAAGCTAAGACTCCTTTTGAATGGACCGCGGTAATTTTAACCTTAGTGAAGCTTGAGTTTGGCTAGAAATTTGAACTCGAGTTCAAACATAACAATATTAGATTCTAGGTTTAATGATAAATCTGACCGTTAACATTTGCATGTCTTGTTAAAATGATACTAACTGTATTTTTGAGCTTTATTTACTATCATTTTTTTTAGTTAACCGATTTAATGAATAAATTTAATGTTTCAATCTTTATTTTCTTTCAAAAGGTTTCAATTTTTCATAAGTTTTAATTTTTTTTAGATATTCACATTTATTTTCTTTAAATGAAGAGTTTTTTTAATTTAATGTATTAATTATTTTATTATTTTTCACATGTAATTCTCTTACTTAGTTATCTAAATAATAAATTATATCTCATTAAAAGAATTTCATATCATTCTTGTTAAAATTTTTTAACGGTATTTTTATTAAACCTATTAAAAAAAGTAGATTGAAAAAAAGAACAAAAATTGATGGCTGGAATTGGCTCAAAAATACAATCAGGGTCACTTTGATAAAACTAATTTAAACTAATAAAGGAATTAAACTATTTTTATCTTTTGGGGATTTTGAATATACGTGGCCCTCTCAGATTGTGACATAATAATTATTTATTAATTTTGTAATTTTTTTTAAAGTTTGGACAAAAAAATCTATGAGTATTAAACTAAGAGAATATGCTAAATTTGGGGCGAAATGCATATTTAAACTTATTTCTTTTAAATTTGTTATCTTGATTAAATCATTTTTTGGGCTTGAAGTTGAAAATATAAATTATTGATTAATTAATAAAACAATCTCAGTGTGATCCAAGAAGATATTTAGAACTGACTAGAGAAAATAAAAAAAAAATAGACGAGGTGTCGTCGATTTACTTGTCAGTTCGATTGTTTTTGATTCATCATCTTATCTGAGTTAAATTTTCCAGATCTGTACAAGATGATCAACAGCAACAATGGGGATTTGTTACATATGCTATGATGGACCTCTAACAGCTTGAGAGCGTGACAATTTCACGCGAACGAATTTCTATTGTTACTCGATGATAACTATGTCGGATAAAGGCAAAATAATGTAACCGTGAAGATGTTCCAGATAAGTTCCTTTACTTCTTTTCTGGTTGCGGCTAACATAGAGTTCACCTCGTTATCATCGGGTAACAATGGAGGTTGTTTAAACAATAAATAATCGGATGATTCGCGTGGTTCAAATGTTACTCTCTCATGCTGTTTAAGGTACTTTGTAGGTTGATCTAATCTCAAAGACATTAATCAAGAATTCCAAGGTGAGTTAAAAGGACACTTCTTTAGCAGAAGCTGAGACAAAACACCCGAAAGTTCAGACAATTCGATCAACAATAATAAAAGATATGGTAATGTTTACATATCTAATTATTAGATTTGATTTTATGACCTAAATCTCAATTTATGCAGGTACTTTATGCAAACCAGGGTTATCATTGATATGCAGGTATTATGATTATATGTCATTTCTCATGCACAGACCTGTTTTTGGACTTTAGAAAGAAGTTGTTAAGCCATTTTCTGCTATAGTACCTTTATTTGGTGGTTAGTTTTGAATACAAGTTCATGCCCTATACACGTATGTTAAACTTTTTTTGTAGTTTTCTTAACGTATTTAGTTTTGAATACAACATTTTAGGCCTATATTTTGGATCGAGCTTAGTCAAACATAAAGTGTGTTAACCTCTAGATATACTATATATATTGCATTGAACATCAACTGCCTTAAGTAGCTTTTAGGAACTTGGATTTCAAAACATGGATTTGGGTTGTCAAGCTTTATGACAAAACACGAAAATGTAGCATTTATGGTTATTTCACGAATAATAATCAGATTCTATTGGCACTGTGGCCATTGAAGCATCTCGTGACGGCTTTAAGCTCTTTGTAAGCGAATTCTTTCGGCATTTTGATTATCACCTCTGTAAAAGACTGTCCTAGTTTGTCGAATTTATCTTGAATTAAGCAGTTGTGTGGACAGTGAATTAGAGGGGTTGAATTGATTTTGAGTCAGATTAATTTGAGGATTAAAAATTTTGATTTATTGTTATTTCAATTTGAGTTTTCATATTACCTTATTTTTTATATTATAATTTTATTATTGGAAATTAATGTTTTCAAGATTCGTGATTATCATTTTACTAGCTACTCCATTAATGGTTTTTACTAGCCACGCTACAAGAAAGCTTTGAAATCTAGGCTTTTACAATGGTTATTTAGGGGATTTATTTTAATATTTTTGTTAATCATCTCTCTCCGTCATACCTTTAAAAAATTTCACCTCTCATGTCATAATCCTTCTCATAGATTAACTTGGCATAATATTTTGCAATTTCTTCCTATTTTGGCATCTTCCAATTTATGTTTTTATTAAAATTGTAAAAATTATCATAAATTTTAGATTTTTCAGTATTCTTTATTTTTTACAATTCTTAATCATTTAAAAGAATTAATGATTTTCACAAAATTTTAATAATTTTTACAACTTTTAAATATTATTTATATATGTATAGTTTTTAATAAATTTAAATCGTTTTCTACAAACTTTATATTTTTTACAAGTTTTTTTAATTTTTTATTATATTATTATTAAATTCAATTATTTTTTAAATAAATTGTATTTTTACAATGATGCTTTTGTTCCCAATAAAAATTAAAAACAATTATAAGTTTAGGTCCTAAATTGGATCCAAAAAAATAATTCAGTCTTCAAAAAGTGGTTTAATTCAAATAATAAATGAAAAGAAAATAGGTTCAAATACATATTAGGCACCAAACTTGGCATCTTCTCTTAATTTCATGTTTAGGGTTTCTCGTTCTAACTTGGTACCCGAATACCCTTTCGATCCATTATTTTAGTGTTTGTTTGTAATTGCATTCATTTTTAATGACGCAACAATACCATATTGTGGCACATGATAAATATTATTTGAAAATTTGAAAACTTCAAATTTCTATAAAAATTGAAATATATAAATTTTAAAAAATAATAATTTTGAAATTTATATAAATTTTAAAAGAATCTCAAATTTTAAAATATATGTAAAAATTAAAAGGAAAATTACGAAAAAAACATATATAAATATACGTGTGTCTGAGTGTCACGAGTTTTAAAATTAATGGCGTTACTGAAAAATTTATGATTTCAAATACTGAAAACCATAAAATTCAAACCTAAGAATATTAGACATAACATGATATAAAATAAAACATGTAAAAATAACACCAACATAAAATATATCAATACCTCAAAATCCATATAATGTTAAATATTAATCTTTCAAAGTCTATATTAGTATAAAGCGTCTCAAATATGATTATAACACAACAAAATATATGACTACGATGAACACAAATAAATCCCGTTATCATGCGTAATGATCCAATATCTGTGAACAAGTTGCTTGTTTGCTTTGCTGCTCAAATGGGCTTTGAAAGGTGCCAAAAAAGAAAAAGACATATTCTTCAAAAGCCCAATCAACCGATGAAGATCATCGGTTTTCTAATCGATTCAGCTCCTAACCATGTTTGGTTGGATGTAATAGGAATAGATTACAGCTGTATTCAATGGGCCCATCACCAAACCAACATTTGTTGCCTGTAATGGGTATTGCATGCTGAATAGAATCAACTTCTATCAATTCCTAACCATGTTTGGTTGGATGTAATAAGAATAGATTACAGCCCTATTCAATGGGCCCACCACCAAACCAACGTTTGGTTGCCTGTAATGGGTATTGCACGCTGAATACAACCAACTCCTATTACAGTACGACCTGTAATAGCAATTCAGTGACTTGAGCTCTGAATAGCTATTCAGAGCAACGGGTAATAACATTTTGCCCTATTTTGGACCAAAATATCCTCCTGTCTCTCATCTTCATCTTCTCCATTTCACTTTCACGACAATTTCTTCGTCTTCATCTTCTCCATTTCCTTAATTGACTACAAATCAAGCTTCATTCACCATCTTCATCTTCCTCCCGTTGAACCTCATATATGGTATGTGATGGCCTTTGGTTCCTTTTTTTTTTCTCTGATTTTGTTAGTTAAAGTTCTTTTTCGGTCTCACTCTGATCCTTCTCGGTTTCTTCATCCTCATAATTTTTGTGTTCTTTTTTCTGGGTTTCTAGAGTTTGATTTGTTAGCTAAATTGTTTTGGGTTTTAGAACAAAGTTTTTAAGCACCCCAAATCTCATCTATCTACACCTCAAAGTCGGTCCCTGTTCTTGATTTATTGGTATATAATAATTTTTATGCTATTATTGGTGCTTGATTTGTTGGAAACATAGGTATTAATTTGACATTCCATTCGTGGTTGTACAAGAGATATCCTAAAATCACAAAAACTGTCAAAGAATTTAAAGCAACGTCTAATACTAACTGCTAGAAGTTGAAGGAAAATAAAAACTCAGGATAGATCAAACAAGAAACTAAGTCATCTTCATCAATCAAAACTCAAGTTACAGTTGTCGCAAAGAAAAAGTGGGTATTTCCTGGTTTTGAAGAGAATAGGGGAAATTTGTGGTTCAAAGGGCTTATCTTTCTTAATTTTTGTTTCATGATTTAAGGGGCTGTGCTATGGTGTTGTCCCTTTGCAGCTGCTGTCGTATCTGCTGACTTGAAGCTCGCCAGGCGCCACCGTCGCCTGCAACTGCCGCTGTCGGCGCGAGTTTAGGTGAGGCTATGCTTCCAATTTTTTACCAACTTTTTGTTTGTTTGTTTGCGTAGCTTGGGTTGTAAAATGTTAACAAAATTAAGTTGTTTGTTCTGCTATATTTGAGTTGTATATATGTTGTTAATTGGGGTGTTAAAGTGTTGTAAGTTGAGGTGTTTAAATGGTGTAAATTGAAGATGTTTTATTGTTGTGATTGAGGTGTATAAATGTTGTTAATTGAGATGTTAAAGTGATGCAAAATGAAGTGTCTAAATGCTGTAAATTGAATTATTTTAGTGCTGCAAATTGAAGTATTTACATACTGTGAATTGAAGTGTAAGACTGCTGCAAATCGAATTGTTTAAGTACTGCAAATTGAACTGTTTAGTTGCTGCAAATTTAGATGTTTTAAGTATCTGAATCATTAATTTTGACATCTGTTCTTAACTGCCTGAAATGATATCCTTAAAGCTCTTTTGTTTGTCTTGTTAGTGTGCTCAAAATACCTTATAGGCTATTCTAAGTTGTTTTGTTTAACTATTAGTTATTAATGTTGGATTCTGTATTCATGGTAATCAATGGACTGTTAAATATTTGAATTTAATATACTTATCTTGTCAGAAAATGTTTGTGCTTTCTAAGGGCTTATTAGTATTTATTTATATTGTTATAAAAAAGTATTTATTTATATTAGTTTGTGTATAAGATTTTGGAGCTTAAACCAGTTCACGAGTTAGCTTTCAGATAAACTTTTTTGACTACTTTATCATTTAAAAATAACAAAAAAAATTTGAGTAGTGAACTCATGCTTCAGGAAGCATGGAGAAGTGTGCTTATAAGTATTTATTTATATTAGAAAGAGTGAAGACCTAATTCAAGTGCGAGTTCAAAAAGTTCTGGAAGACTTGATTAGAAGTCCTACAATGAAAAATGCTATAATAGGCCTGGTGGCAATATATTGTTTCTCAAAGACTGAATTTGATCTGTTCTCTTTGATGGTGAAGACTTATCTTAGACTTGAATTATGTAGTGTGAGATATATGAGTATAAAGGTCTTGAAAATCTGAGTTGAGTTATAAAATGGTAAGTATGAATCATATAGTATGATGCAGTTTTTAGAAAACTCCTACCAAGTACAAACAGTGCATAAAATCGTTTGAAGATACATCCCTTATGCCATTATAAAAACTTGTATATTCCCTATACTATTGCCGCCCCTATACCTCTTTGAAATTACAGCGGAGTTAAAAACGAGAAGAAATGATCATGAAGGAAAAATAGTACAACTTCCTAATGACAGGCATATATGACAGATGCTCTTTTTGTTGTATTTTTTACCAACATATAATTCCTTTCATTTATGTTCTTTGCTGTTATGTAACTTTGTGCAGTTGCTCGAATTGCCTTGGTGAAACCTGAGAAGGCTAGGGGTGTGGAGGATGTTCTACTAAGAGCTGCACAGACAGGCCAGATAGTTGAGAAGGTATGGTGAAAATTTTCTGGTCCAACTACTTTTTCTTGCTTGCCTAATGTTAAGGGTGTGCAATTATTTAGTATTTACTTTGCAGCCAAGCTTTGATAAAGAACTGAAATGTGTATGGTTGAACCCTTGTAAAGGTTTCAGAGGAGAGGCTTATATCGTTGTTGGAACAGATAAACACCCAAACAACTAAACAGACCAAAGTCACTGTAAGTTATTTACACGTTACCGACTTGCCCTGTCTTTAACGTACTCGGCCCATAGTTAGAAACTATTTTGATTTGCTTCCATTATTTATCCGATTTTACAGATCCAGAGGCGTCAGAGTGTTCTCGATGATGATGATTAGATCAAACTCGAAAATGTGAAAACCTCTGCCTGATTTGTGGGGTATATTTACATATCCATGCAATTAATGGACCAGCTTTTAATGGATTCTTGATATATTTTAAGACTCGTATTTCCTCTGCAATGCTGTTATGGTATATTGAGCAATAAAGCTGGCGGGTGCTGGCTTAGAGTTTTAAAGGGTAGTGATACTAATATACATACATTTGTAAAATACATGTATATTTACTTATTATATAAGTATATTATTAAATTATATATTATTATTAAGTAAAAGATATTAAGTAAAAGTATATATTATATTTTTGTATCTTTTGTGTTTTGTAATATTTGGATGGTATAATGACATGAGTGAATGTCATTACAATGCTGTAACTTTTTGATGTTGTAAAATTTTAAAACATATGGATTATGACATATAAACTAATGAAATCATATAACTTTTTGTTAATATATGAATGTTATGCTTGGATGTGAAATATAATTCTTAAGTTAATTAATTATTTCTAATATTTTTTTTAGAGCAATTAAATTATTTGTTTCAGTAATGATATTTTAACACATATATGTATTGCAGTTTAAAAATAATAGAATAGATTATATATATTTTTATAGTATTATATATTTTGATTTTTTAATTCATATAATAATAATTATATTAAGCACGTTATTAAACTATATCTTTTATTAAATTATATTTAATAATAATTATGTTAAAATATGATTAAATTATTTATTATTCTTATTAAATTATTTTCAATAATAACCTTATTAAAATTTAATAACAATAACAATAATCAACTACCTAAAAAAATTTTGCTAAGGGTATTCTGGTCATTTTAGTTCTTTTCCTTATGCTATTACAACATCATTCCATTCAACCAAACACAAGAATTCTATTGCAAAATTCTATTCCATTCCATTCAACCAAACAGGTTGAATTACTTATTACAAACTCTATTCCATTACAAAATTTATTCAATTACAAATTTCTATTTCATTACAGCAAACCAAACGTGGTGTAAGTTCGCTTGTTAACTCCCCTTCATTATCGCCATATCTTTTGGCTTCAAATTAGATAGACGAACTTGAAATCTCGACCTTTCTCTCTTAATTAAATCCATACCGATGAATTGCTTCATTTCTTTCGATTAACTTCTGCACTTCTCTTCTCTACCCGTACTGAATTTGCAGCAATTGGTTTCTCAATTACTCGGGTAAATTTCGTTTCATAATCGTCTAGAGCTTCGTTAGTTTATAATTTTTATATTCATTGTTTGAAATAACGTTTCGGTATCGTTGATTTAGTTATTCTTTATGTTTTTTATTTGATTACTTTTTATTCACCATCTTAACTGAGTTAAATTTCCCTGTTCCGTACAGGATGTGGTGTCGTTAATTTACTTGTTCTTTGTAACACCCCCTACCCGTATCCATTGCTGGAATAAAGTATCATACATTACCGAGGAGGACGGAATACTCACAGACAATTTAAGCCATTTATCGCTCAAATACCGAAATTGACTATAAAAGTTTCTTTACACATATAGTGCACTTGAGGTGCACCATTCCATAATTATGAATGAACACATTTATCAAACATATGTCATGTTTTTATATATATATATATCATAGTCTCATATTTTCATGTATCAATTACCATCATTTCCTCGTATTTCAACAAATACGTGTAACAATTCATAAACATGCAATTCACTAACCCTTCCTGCCAATCACAATTTAAATTGACAAATCACTTATTGAGCCCAATTTCAATGTTCACTACAATCTATCATATAAATTTGGATGTACGTATCCACCAATAAATTCCATGTACATGTATCATCATCTCATATTTCCACATACATTACTTTGCACATTATGAACTCAAATAACATATACAAGACATACCAATATATTTCAATTACGTTTTCATAATATTTCATTTAGAATTAAGATTATTTCATATTAGAACTCTTCTCATTAACTCATTTGGAATATCAATTCATACAGATAATAGACTTAAGGATGTACAAATATATAATCACAAATGAACTCATTCATCAACCAAGTTCTACGTTCATGTCTCATCGACTGTATTTCCTTATATCACATAATATATACCATGATTTCCATTTCCTTGATATTTTTCCATATTTATCCCGTTGAATTTCTTGGAATTTTCGATGGATTTTCAGAGGTACACTTTAGTGTACAAATCCAGTCCACAATTCATGTTCATGTGCGCACATTTCCATTTCAGAGAGCACACTTCCGCCAACCTCATCCTTACAATGGGATTACCACCAGCTAAATCCTCAGAATATAAACTCATAGAGTATTGTCGGGATTACCACCCGAGCTAAATCCCTCGCAACGACAATTACTCTAATGAGCTTAGATCCAATTACCACCCAGCAAATTGCAGACCTAATTCGGATTACCCGTCCGGGCTAAATCCATTTTCCACATATTCTTCGGGAGGGCTATATCGATCACCCGTCCGGCTAGATCTTTTTTCATCAATTCCTTTTCGTAGATCCATCGAATTTTTCCTTTCATTCAACCGGGATTTCTTCTCCTTTTTATAAAATATATCAATGTTTCGTCAACTTTCATACAATGAACATTCAAATTATATTCATATCAATAACATACATTTCAAGCATTTAAGAATATAATTCAAGTTACATGAACTTACAATCCGAAATTCTTCCCCGGTTTCTTTTCTTGCTTTCGTTTTATTGTTTGTTTACCTTGTGCTTCAGATGTCGCACTTCCAGGCTGTTTGAAGTTGTTTGTAGGCCAACCTAATCTCCGTGGAAGAAATCTAGTAGCCGAAGTTGAGGTGAAGTGGAGATTGTTCGAAAAAAAACACTATAAGTTCGAACAATTCGATCAGCAATGGTCAGATCTACGCCAATATTTACAAATCTAATTATCAAGTTTGATTTCATTATCTAAATCTTAATTTAACTTTTTAACTTGTGGACTTTGTTGCATCCTTCACTAATAACATGGTATCCACCTTTTTTTTATCATTGAAATTAGCCAATACATAGAATATTTCTTATGTATGGATCGCATTATAATTATGTTGTCCTTTTTCAGACACAGCTTTGATTTTAGACCTAATACAAAGACTTTGATTTGATTTGGTTGTGCGTTTTAAACAACGGTTCACTTTTCAATTTTTGTTAGATGAATCTTCGATCTTATACTTGTATCCGAATGTATTATGTTAAATTACTCATTTATAAATATAATGTCTTTCCTCATTCACCAGACTTGCAAAAAAGTCATTTTCAACTTTGATTCGGATGTAAATGTCGAATACATGTTTGCATCTGACATGGGTATATTTAACTTCTTGTAAGTTTTTTTCATGTGTTGAAAATGGACACTTGAAGCAAAATGTAGAATCAAAAACAGGCCAAAATCTAATGTTTAGGACTCTCCTCGCTTCTCGCCTTGCATGGGTTTTTGCATTGAAAACTATAAATATTTTTGAATCTTTGTAAGCACTATATACTTACATTTGCATGTTTATACCATTGGAGCTACAAACTTGAAAATGCATATATCGACCTCTGTTTCCTTTTTGCTTTATATATTAGGCTTCAATGTCTCAAGTCGCTTTTTAGATCTTCACATTGATCGTTTATTCATATTTCTTTTAAATTTCTTAAGTTTCAGGTGGTAGCAACGAGACTCTAGGAAAAGAGGTATGGGTATTATTTCTCTGTTACAATATATGACAGTAACTTGGAACATTCTGCACTTAAATTTGTTTTTTTTTTGTTTTCACTTTCTGCATCATCTGAAACACCCCACACCCGGCCCACGAGCCCGGACCGAATCTGGTATGTTCCTTAAGTAAACCGGTTTTCAAGTTCTTTGTTACTTAGAGAAACTTTGTAAAATTTTAGAAAAATATTGGTTTGGGTTGGGCTTTGATTGGGAACCCATTTAATCAATTTCGAAAAATCCAATTTAATTAAGGTGACAAAATAATTTTAGGGTTTATTTTTTTTTAAAGAAATCATCTTACGTAAAATTTAATCAAGATAATTCGTAACATAATAATCAAAAGTAAAGCAAAAGTAAAGAAATCCACTTGGGCCTTATGGCCTTATTACATCAAGTAAACCCAAAAATAAAATTAAAAATACTTAGAAAATATAAAGTCCAAATTCTAAATAAAATCTTCAAGTGAAGCATGGCCACCTCAAGGTCTACCGTCCCATTCCACATCCTTTGCTCATCACTGAAAAATAGTTCCCACAACGGGTGAGTCAACCGACTCAATGTGCACACAATACCAACATTCAACAAATCAGCATACATATTCATATAAAAATAAATGATGATGCAACCCAAACCCAAGCCTAATTAACCATCCGCTACACACCACCCTCACCGCCACTACACCGTGGGGACTACTAAGTCAACCTCCATCCGCTACACACCATCGAAGGCGATCAGCTGCAATCGACGTGCTCATCGCCCATATAATTTGTGTCGTTAGACACCATATTCAAATAATGTAACCGGTTACCAAATTCGATAATGTAACCGGTTACCATATTCAAATTTTGTGACCGTAGTCACCATATTCCGTTGGTGAGACCGAAGTCAACACCTTCTTCCCCTTTCACATAGATCCCGAATGCCCCATAAATTTTATATCATGCATAACATACTTAATTCTCATTCATGTTACTATTCATATGTTCAAAATATGTCATATTCATAATCCTATCAGAAGTAGGAAACGTACCTGGGTACTTTTACCACATTTGTGGTACTTAGCCACATTCACATTCTTATGCATATTCATATATTAAAATAATTGCCATATAACTTATTGAAGATTGGTATGGGTACACACCTGATTCGCTTAATAGGTTCCTTGAAATCCCGAAGAGCGATCTACCGATCTAGGTCTTTAACTCCTATATTCGGCCATTCATTAAAACATATTAACAAACCTATTTGGCTTAAAAACCAAATCCTAGTAGGATTTGTATTACTTACCTTGTTGCCGAATTGAAAGATTGTAAATCAAATGCCGGAAATTGATAGTATTCCTTCCTTAAATCGGCTAGCCACCAAATCATGTAATTATGTCGGTTTCTGACTTTAGAATCAATGGAAGATAAAAATACCAAAATAAGCCTTGGCCGATTGGATCTATGTACTTACCTTAAAATCCTTAGATCTGAAATCCCGGAATTCCTCCTTTATTATTCGGCCAAAAGACAACCAAAAGAATCAGTTCCCAAATCTTGGTTGAAAGAGAATAAACAACAAGAATCCATTATTCTTACCTTATCACCACAGTCAACGGCACCCTTGATTGAAGCCACAGAGATTCGGCTATGGAGACTTAAACAGGAATCAAAGAGGTTTCGGCTTGACAGTAGAAGAGAAAAGAAGAAGAAAAGAGAAGAAGAAAATTCGGCAGAGAGGGAGAGAGCTAGGGAATTTTTGGCAGAGCAGGGAAAGAAACAAACTGATGAGTAGCCCTCCTTCCTTCCTTTTATAGGCAAAATTATCAGCTAAGGAGTCCCTTACTTGGCCACCACTCCTCTATCTGATAACTTTATCTTTTAATTATCACAAATAAAAGAGTTTAATCCAATTAAAAATCCTTTATTATCTCTTCGAAATAATCCAAATAAAATCCTTTATTATCTCTTCGAAATAATCCAAATAAAAATCCTTTATTATCTCTTCGAAATAATCCAAATAAAAATCCTTTATTATCTCTTTGAGATAATCCAAATAAAAATCCTTTATTATCTCTTTGAAATAATCCAAATAAAAATCCTTTATTATCTCTTCGAAATAATATAAAAATCCTTTATTATCTCTTCGAAATAATCCAAATAAAAAGCTTCTATTTATCACCTTATTAATCACATATTTATGAAAATAAAACACCTCCTTTTCTAGAAGCATGTGCCGTCCACCTCAGCCTTCTGGAAGCCAAAATAAAACCTTATTTATTTGCTTCCCAAGTGACTCGAACCCAGGCCCATTCCTCTTGCACATGGCGCCATTTCCATAGGCCCTAAGTGGCATCTTCAGGCCACTTTTCCAAGCCTGTTTGTGTGTCAAATTTCACCAACTTTTTCTTTTAAGGCCTCCTTGCCCTAATTTCCTATTTTAAACTTTAAATTTTGACATTTCTAGATCATTTCCAAGTTTCCTAAAATTTTCGATCGGCTCAGAACTCGCCATTTTCTTACATTTCCAAGTTTCCAAAAATGTTCACTTTCCATTTCCAAATCATTTCCATTCATTTCCGGGTTTCCAGAAATGTTCGAAATTTATTCCTAGTACATAAAACATGTCACTTCGTACAATTAAACCGAAAATGCATAGGCCCTTTCCAGGATGTTACATCATCTCCCTGGTTTATTTGGGAAGAAACTACAACTAATGAGCCTATTCTTCATTAAAAAGAGTTAAGGCTAAGTTTGATTATACAACTAGACAATACCGAAGTGGATGTTTCAGATTTCAAGTGCTTAAAGAGGCACTCAAAAAACTATCGCCGTGAGATTCGGAGGGGCTCGTGGAAAAGTCACGCTGAGGTTTCTCATACCGCATCTCCAATTCGGTCGTGGAGCAATACAAGAGATGGAAAATGTGTGAGGTGGAAAATTCGAGCCACGTTGAAGAATTGGTGAGTGGCAATCAACAAGGTATTTTTATTAAACCTATTAAAAAAAGTAGATTGAAAAAACAGAACAAAAATTGATGGCTGAAATTGGCTCAAAAATACAATCAGGGTCACTTTGATAAAACATATCAGCAAATCCCACTTGAAACTAATTTAAACTAATAAAGCAATTAAACTATTTTTATCTTTTGGGGATTTTGAAACCTCATGCGAGCTTCCATTTTTATTTCTTTGGCTTAAACGTACATTTGTTCTTTAAAATTACCACTTCTTTTAGCTGAGTGTTTATGGGTTTTTATATCCTATTTTGGTATTTGAATTTTTTTCATAAATTATTTTGATATTTTTCCCTCTCAGATTGTGACATAATAATTATTTATTAATTTTGTAATTTTTTTAAAGTTTGGACAAAAAATCTTTGAGTATTAAACTAAGAGAAGATGCTAAATTTGAAGTAAATGCATATTTAAACTTATTTCCTTTAAATTTATTATTTTGATTAAATCATTTTTTGGGCTTGAAGTTGATAACTATTTCTATGTTAAGGCTTGAATTTTTTTTGTGTTCAAGTTAGACCTCGAATTAGTTGAATTTAGTAATGTCATTATAAAAAATGTAAAAAAAAAAATTGTAAAGAAAACTATTTAGATATTTTAAAATTTATTAAAAATTATGCAAATATAAATAATATTTGTAAATTGCCAAGTTATTATGCTAAGATAAACTATAAAATGGATTATGACACGAGAGATGATTAACAAGAACATTAAAGCAAATCCATAAACAACTTGATCAACCACAAAATAGAAATCTTGCTTCCAAAATGATCATTTCATTTTAAGTGACATGTCAATGAAAGATTATATTTGTTTATGAATAAATAATAGATAAATGTCAGCTCACAGCAATCATAGTTCGGTATTGTATTTGTCTAAATTGATTACTGAACGACTAATCAAAGAAAATGGTAGATAATCACATAATTTATTAATAAAATAACACATTTTTATGAAAATATAAATTATTGATTAATTAATAAAACAATCTCAGTGTGATCCAAGAAGATATTTAGAACTGACTAGAGAAAATAAAAAAAAATAGATGTGGTGTCGTTGATTTACTTGCCAGTTTGATTGTTTTTGATTCATCATCTTATCTGAGTTAAATTTTTCAGATCTGTACAAGATGATCAACAGCAACAATGGGGATTTGTTACATATGCTATGATGGACCTCTAACAGCTTGAGAGCATGACAATTTCACGCGAACGAATTTCTATTGGTACTCGATGATAACTGGGTGAACTCCATGTCGGATAAAGGCAAAATAATGTAACCGTGAAGATGTTTCAGATAAGTTCCTTTGCTTCTTTTCTGGCTGCGGATAACATAGAGTTCACCTGGTTATCATGGGGTAACAATGGAGGTTGTTTAAACAATAAACAATCGAATGATTCGCGTGGTTCAAATTTTACTCTCTCATGCTGTTTAAGGTACTTTATAGGTTGATCTAATCTCAAAGACATTAATCAAGAATTCCAAGGGTGAGTTAAAAGGACACTTCTTTAGCAAAAGCTAAGACAAAACACCCGAAAGGTCAGACAATTCTTTCAACAATAATAAAAGATATGTCAATGTTTACAAATCTAATTATTAGATTTGATTTTATGAGCTAAATCTCAATTTATCTTTCTACCCTAGTTTATGCAGGTACTTTATGCAAACCAGGGTTATCATTGATATGCAGGTATTATGATTATACTGTCATTTCTCATGCACAGACCTGTTTTTGGACTTTAGAAAGAAGTTGTTAAGCCATTTTCTGCTATAGTACTTTTATTTGGTTGTTAGTTTTGAATACAAGTTCATGCCCTATACACGTATGTTAAACGTATTTAGTTTTGAATACAACATTTTAGGCCTATATTTTGGATCAAGCTTAGTCAAACATAAAGTGTGTTAACCTCTAGATATATTTATTGCATTGAACATCAACTGCCTTAAGTAGCTTTTAGGAACTTGGATTTCAAAACATGGATTTGGGTTGTCAAGCTTTATCACAAAACACGTAAATGTAGCATTTATGGTTCTTTCACGAATAATAATCAGATTCTATTGGCACTGTGGCCATTGAAGCATCTCGTGACGGCTTTAAGCTCTTTGTAAGCGAATTCTTTCGGCATTTTGATTATCACCTATGTAAAAGACTGTCCTAGTTTCTCGAATTTATCTTGAATTAAGCAGTTGTGTGGATAGTGAATTAGAGGGGTTGAATTGATTTTGAGTCAAATTAATTTGAGGATTAAAAATTTTGATTTATTGTTATTTCAATTTGAGTTTTCATATCACCTTATTTTTTATATTATAATATTATTATGTACATTTTATTATTGGAAATTAATTTATATATGTATAGTTTTTAATAAATTTAAATAGTTTTCTACAAACTTTATTTTTTTACAAGTTTTTTTAATTTTTTATTATATTATTATTAAATTCAATTATTTTTTAAATAAATTGTATTTTTACAATGATACTTTTGTTCCCAATAAAAGTTCAAAACAATTATAAGTTTAGGACCTAAATTGGATCCAAAAAAATAATTCAGTCTTCAAAAAGTGGTTAAATTGAAATAATAAATGAAAAGAAAATAGGTTCAAATACATATTAGGCACCAAACTTGGCATCTTCTCTTAATTTCATGTTTATGGTTTCTCGTTCTAACTTGGTACCCGAATAATCTTTCGATCCATTATTTTAGTGCTTGTCTGTAATTGCATTCATTTTCAATGACGCAACAATACCATATTGTGGCACATGATAAATATTATTTAAAAATTTGAAAACTTCAAATTTCTATAAAAATTGAAATATATAAATTTTAAAAAATAATAATTTTGAAATTTATATAAATTTTAAAAGAATCTCAAATTTTAAAATATATGTAAAAACTAAAAGGAAAATTACAAAAATAATATATATAAATATACGTGTGTCTGAGTGTCACGAGTCTTAAAATTAATGGCGTTATTGAAAAATTTACGATTTCAAATATTGAAAACCATAGAATTCAAACCTAAGAATATTAGACATAACATGATACAAAATGAAACATGTAAAAATAACACCAACATAAAATATATCAATACCTCAAAATCCATATAATGTTAAATATTAATCTTTCAAAGTTTATTAGTATAAAGCATCTCAAAAATAATTATTTTTGTATTGAATAACATATTAATCATTTAAATAATATCTTATTAATTTAAAGTAAGCACTAACCTAATATTAATCTAACACGAATTTTTAATTTATAATTTATTCGTAAATAATGGGAAGTTATATAATTTTTTAAAATATTTTAATAATTAAAGAAAAATAAAAAGTGTAGGATTTAAATTGACAAAAATTATAAAAATTGAGGGATTAATTATATCTAATTTTTTTAACAGAGTTAATGGAAATAGTTAATGGAGAAACTGAAAATGAACAAATAAAAAATAAATTTTGAGAAATATTAACTCCAAACAAATTGCATGTCTTTTGAGTCTAAATTTGTTCATTTCATAAACCAATTTTAGGACGATAACAACAACAAAGTGGAGTAAAATGATTTTCTAGGCTTAGAGCATGCATTAGAAAAAACTGCCTGGGAGAAAGTTCCAGATTACCTCAAACCTATTGGGATCCGAATAGAAGATGCTCGTGGAAAAGCTACTGAGTTTTCTCATCTTTGGGATACAAATTACAGAAATGCTCTCAGTAATAAAAGAGATGGAAGATATGTCGCTTGAGGATTTGGATTGTGGTACACTCAAAAAGTGGCCAGCTGCGCTGAATTACGCTAATGAATATGGTTTTTCAAGTAGGATTTGCTAATAATATGTTGCAGAGGAATGTGATTGCCTACTTTCAAAAAAAGGAGCTCTATCAGCTCTTGTAGTTTATATTTAATCTCAGTATCTAACATTCTGCTATATTTTAATGTCTCATTTTGTGTCAAGTATGTTTCTAGTTTTTAATGTCTAAAATTGAGAGTTGCTGTATTGGGTATGTTTTTGTAGCATTCACGTTTTAACTAAGGGTTAGGTACAGTGATGGATCGGGTTAAGAATTAGTATAAAATTTTTGAAATATAGTAAATAGGAATTTTGAGTATTAAATTAGGAAGTATATAGATCAATAAAAAATTAAAAAATGTACTTTAGATAGGAAATTCTAAAATAGATACATTGATTTAGTTAAAAGAATAAAGAAATTGTTGTGGCCGAAGTAGTAAAAATAGTAAGTTAAGAGATATATGAAAGATTAAAAAGAAATTTAACCAAAGTGTTGTATCAATTATTCTAGGAAATATGAAAGATGACAAAGGGAAAAGTGTTAATTAAATGGTATATGAAAGTCTCAAACACCAAACCCTCACTACTTCTTCTCCCCCCAACCTCCATCCAACTGTTCTTTTAATTCCCTTTCCTTTATGCTTTTTATTCAATCCCCAAATTGAAATTAGGTCATTATTTTCCCTTCAAGGCATTGGCAGTCGGTGTTCTCCCCTCTTATCTTCACTGTAGACAAATCCAAGTAGTAGGTACTACTTAATTTATCAGCTCATTTTCATTGCAGTCCATACATTTCTTGTTTTAATCTTGCAGACTTTCTTCTTTTATTACTTGAGGAAACTTCGTTTTGTAGGGTTTCTTTTGATAATTTATATATTTGTGGTTTGATCTTTTTTTTGTACCTCAGGTCCGTGCTAAATGAGTGAAAACTAGGACATCCCTTGCCCAATTGGGGTTATTTTGAGCACTTAGAGTGATCCACCTGAAAATGAACTGGATGATAC
This sequence comes from Gossypium sturtianum, assembly GCA_025698515.1. Lineage (NCBI taxonomy): Eukaryota > Viridiplantae > Streptophyta > Magnoliopsida > Malvales > Malvaceae > Gossypium > Gossypium sturtianum. The sequence goes on from CM046953.1 coordinate 153,022,380, forward strand.
CCAGATCGATGTTGGCTGGAAGCAAGAAAAGAAACCGGGAAATCGATGATTCGATGGGAAGCTAAAGGAAAAGCCCCATGAAATGGACATAGGAAAAAGAATCTTCAACCTCCCAGAACAACCAAAATCGAAAAGTGAAAAGAACGAAATGGGAAGTTGTGCAAAAGCAGATTGAAAAATTTCCACCATGAAATTGACAGACGAAGAAAGACGGTAAAGTGTCTAAAAAGAAGAAACAATATTAGAAGAAGCAGGGAGGGTCTAAAAAGAAAGCTAACTAAGGATCTTGAAGTTTTGCTAGAGAAAGAAAGGGATGATAAAACGATGGCAAAGATTATTGATACAAAATTCCATCTGAATATGGGGATTGATAATTATTGATACAAAATTCCATCTGAATATTGGGATTGATAAAGATGAAATGTACTGGGGACAAAGGGCAAGAGCAAATTGGCTTCGGCTTGGGGATAAGAATACAACCTTTTTTTACAAGTGTGCCTCAGCTCGTAAACGAACTAACACAATTTCTAGGCTGGAACCGGACGAAGGAAGGGAGATTACTGAAGGTTCAGAGATTTGTGCACGGTCATTTACAAAATTGTGGCAAAAATAATAGCAAACCACTTTTAAGAAGTCATTGGCAGCTGTACTGATAATGTACAAAGTGCATTTGTCACAGGATGACTTATTTCTAATAATGTGTTTTTAGCATATGAAATATTAAACACGTTTCGGCAAAAGCGCACAGGGAAAAAATGTTATGTGGCAATGAAACTTGATATGAGAAAAGCTTGCGATGGAGTTGAATGGGATTTTATAAAGGAATGCTACAGATGGGCTTTACAAGGGAATGGGTGGGATTAATTATGAAATGCATTACTACAGCTTCTCATGCTGTAAATATAAATGGAATGAGGGGAAGAACTTTTCAACCTACTAAGGGGCTTCGTCAAGGAGACTCACTTAGTCTGTTCCTTTTCTAATTTGCAGCGAGGGACTTTCATCGTTGATGAGGTTAGCAATGGGAGGGTTTATTAAATGGTGCAAATGCAAGCAAAAGAGGGCCGAAGATATCACATTTACTATTTGCAGACGATTGTATTTTGTTTGGTGAAGCAACAAATAAGGGTGCTGTAATTAGCCCAATATGCCCGGTCCTATTAAAATTATTGAGCCAAATAAATAAACCAAATAGATTAAAATAAAAAGCCAAGTAAAGTCTAGATTAAAATAGCCCAAATAGTCCACTTACAACCTTCAATACCAGCCTAAATACAGATTCGGCCCGAAACCCAATTTGGGCTAAGCTTAGTTAAAATGGTCTAAACCCGAGACCGAAATTGAAGTCCTAAAGGGCCCGATGTCTAAATTTTTTTGGAAACCCTAAGGGTTTCTGAAGTTTCCTCACGCCGCAATAGCCCACAAGCCCCAGTAGCGCCATGCCAGAATAGGACCCAAGCAGGGAAGCTTCTAGAAGCCCGTGTTGAAGCTCCTACGAATGGCCTCGCCACGTCCGCAGCTTCTTCACACACCATCAAACCTACGAGAAGAAATCAAATAACGGCAGCAACAAGAAATACAGCAAAAAAATAATAACAGAAAGAAGAAGCAAATAGTATTTTTCATTTTTCATTCAGCTATATAAAGCCATATTGGATACTTGTATGAAAAGATTTTTGTTTTACTTACGCATACTGAATATAAAAGGAAAATCAGAATTAAAAAGGTGATCTTCGATTTCAATTTCTTTCAAATTTCAAATTCTATTCCGTTGGCTTTCGATTCTTTTTTTTTTCTTTGCATGTGAAAGTAAAATAGGGGGGAGGGATTTACCTTAAGTTAGTACCCGTCTTCTTCGTCGCAATCAAAGTAAGGGGGATTTCACCTTCATGCTCCGCCAGTCACCATTCATGATGATGTAAGCGCGTCCGTTCGGAGGTTTTTTTTTTTTGGAGTCGGCTAATTAAGGGAGGATTAGGAGAGTGTTAAGTTTTTTTTTTATTTTAAAGTGACTGAAGGATTAGGGATTAGGGTTTAGTTTTTTGGTTTTATTAAGATGCATGAAACGGCACCGTTTAGGGCCTGTTTCAATGGCTCTAAAACGGTGTCGTATAGGGTTACCCGATTCGACCTGACCCGATTACCCTCTGGATTCATGCTTTTTTTGCGGTAAAGAGATATTTGCTTTAATATAAATTTCATTATTTGTTTTAATATATATTGTTTGAATTATATTGTATATATTATTTTCGCTTTATTTTAGTTGTTATTCTTTTAATTCCCCTTTATATATGTATATGTATATATATATATATATATATATTCTTCTAAATATTACTTCTTTTAAAGATCCTATTTTATTTTATATATAGATATATATTAACATTTTCATATATTATCATTTTTTATACGTATTATTTCCATTAATTTTTTCATCTTATGTATGTTATCAATTTTAAATCAATATATTTTGTTTTAAATTATTTTGTATAACATTTATTTTAAATTTTTTCTTAGGTAATATTTATTTTAAAACTCATCCATATATTATTGTGCTTATTTTTATTATATAATTTATTTCAAATTTTCTCATGCATTACCTATTTTTTAAAATTTTATACATATAATTTAGGTTAAAATTGCATATGTATATTGGTTTCAAATTTCTTTTTCTTTATTTATTTTAAATTCATTTATTGTCATTCAAAAGTTTTTTTTATATTTTATTAATTTTCCATGTAAATTTTATAAAATTTGTATAGTTTTTTTTTAAAAAAAAAAGGGTTCATTGGGCTTTGATTGATAATATCGTTTTAAATATGATGTGTTGTGAAGTTATCACTATTGTATATTTCAAATTGTATGTGCGTATTGTTATCTTTGTCATTCATTTGTGTAATGTTGTATTCAAGTATTATTATTCCGTGTTTGATACCATGCTTCTGTCTCCAACGTATTTGGACCGATTTAGTTGTTTTTTTTAATCCCAAATGAACTAAATAAATGCATTTTGAGTTTGGTTTTATAATTGCTTATTTAAAAACTTCTCAAAACAATGTAATATTTTGTGTTTGGAAATTTGAGAAATCGTGCCCTAATGTGCTTTGGGTTTCAATTTTTCGTTTGACCAAATAACTAAATATCCTTTCAAAATTTCGTCCATGTTTTCTTAAATTAAAAACAAGGCAATATTTCGTGTTTGGAAATTTGATAAATCGTGCCCTAACGTCTTTGGGTATCGATTTACTATTTGACCAAATAACCAAATATCCTTTTAAAATTGCAATGCATGAGTTTCAGAATCATGATCTTGGATTCGAGGATTTAAATTGTTGTATCCTAACGTCTTTGGATGTAATATTTTATTCCTTCGAACAAGAGAATCTTAATATCCAATTCGAGTAAATTCAAATATTTTTAAAGGTTGTATTTTAAAATCTTTTTAAATTTTCGACATTAGGGCATTAATTAATCAATTAGGTACCAATTTTGGGCGTCGCAAGGGTGCTATTCCTTCATCGTACGTAACCGACTTCCGAACCCGTTTTCTTGAATTTCGTAGGCCAAAATCAATATTTTCATAAAATAAAATGTTTTATAGGTGATCCGATCACACCTAAACAAAAAGGATTTTGGCGACTCCATATTTCATTTTAAAGTCGATCCCCGTTTTCCAAAATAAAAAATGGTTTCGACAAGTGCGGTGATTTTGAAAGAAATACTAAAGGAATATGAAAGTTGCTCAGGCCAATGTGTGAATTTTAATAAATATAGGATCTTTTACAGCTCAAATACAACAGGAGACAAAAAAAGAAGAAAATTCGTCTTTACTAGGAGTAAAAAGTTCAACAAATCTTGAAAGGTACTTAGGACCCCCTAATGGGGTCAACAGAAGGAAAAAAAAAAGTCATTTCAAGACCTAAAAGAAAGGGTCTCTACTTGAATTGAAGGTTGGAGTACTAGGGTACTATCTCAGGGGGTAAAGGAGGTCTTTATCAAATCAGTACTCCAGACAATACCAAGCTATGCTATGTCTTGCTTTCTTCTACCAAATTCTTTATGTGGGGAGCTCGAAAACATTTTTGCTAGATTCTAATGGCAAAAAGGCTATGGGAAAAGTAGTATACATTGGAGTCAGTGGAAGTATTTATATCGTCCTAAAGAAGAAGGCGAAATGGGGTTTCGAGGCATGGCTCAATTTAATATCACTCTTTTAGCAAAACAAGGTTGGAGGATTTAAATAGTCCAAATTCTTTAGTAGCGCAAGTACTTAAAATGAAACATTTTCCAGAAGTTGATTTTCTAAACTCGCTTCTGGGGAATAATAGTTCCTATGTATGGAGGAGTTTATAGGTGACAATGGGTGTATTGGCACAAGGACTTTACTGAAGGTCGGTATGAGTACGAGCATTTCAGTTATTAATGATGTTTGGATTCCAGATTCTTAAAATTTTAGATTATCATAAGTTGTTGTTAATTCATGTGAATATAAAGTTGCTGAGTTAATCAATAATTACGAAAGGAAATAGAATAGATAGTTGATTGTCAATACCTTCCTAAAAGAAGTAGCTGAAAAGATTCTGTGTATCGCTTTGGTGAAAGAACCTCATGCTGACTTTCAAGCATGGAGCGGTGAACCTTCAGGAGAATATTCGGTTCGAAGAGCCTACAAACTATTACAATTTTTTTATCCTAGAGCTTATGCTTTACAAACTGACTACAAGTATTTTTAGAAAAAACTTTGGCTTCTAGATCTACCTACAAAAATTATAATTACAACCTGAAAAATTTCATGGAACTATCTGCCTACTCGAGTAAACATGCTATTTAGAAAATTAGCTAATAGTTCAACATGCCCTCGTTGTGGTGAAGGAGCAGAAACAATGGATCACCTCTTCTGGGAATGCCCTGTATCAGTAGCAATTTGGAGAGCATTATCAAATTTAAATTTTCTACAGGAATCAGATTTAGAATTTGGTCAGTGGCTTACCAGGGTCCTCGTTCTCCATCCCGCCTTCCATTGTAGACTGTTTTGCAGTGCGTTATGGCCATCTGGGAAGAAAAAAATGCTCGAATACATGACAAAACAAATAGATCTGGTTAGGAGATAACAAGTTTTGTTCATAATTATTTAAAATAACTTAATGGCGATGAAAAAAGTACTTCCAAAGCTTCTAAGGAGGTTAAAAAATGGAAACACCCACCTGGGCAGTCAATGAAAATTAATTTCGGTGGAGCATATAATGAGCATAACCAATAATCGGCATCAGGGATAGTGGTCAGATGTATCGAAGGGTTCGTTCTTGTAATGGCCTAAATTCAAGGTTATCGGAACAATGGTTTTGTAACCACAAATCTGATTTAAAGATAAATTTTATTGTTATTTTTGCATGAATATTTATATGATAGGAAAATCCTATTAAAATATCGATAGAAAAATTTTAATGATTTAGTGGTTAGTTAGAAAAAGGAATTATTGAAGAAATTGGGTAAAAACAAAGTATCGAAACCTTGATCTCATAAAATTGAGTAGGAAATATTTTTATAAATATTTATAAAATGTTAATAATGTGGTATTAAAATTTCGTTAGAAAATTTTAACGTTTGGGTAGGTAATTAAATGAAAATGACTAAATTGAAAAGGGTGTAATAGTTACTAGAAGGATTGAATAGCTCAATTGTCAAACGGGGAGGGATCTAAAGAGAAAATAAGCCCAAAGGAAATATTTTGGGCGGCATAATCTGAAAAAGATCGGGAGAATTACTGAAATAAGGGAAAAATGAGAAAATAACAAAATTTATTAAATAAAAGTAGGACTAATTTAGAATATCTAGAAATCTCTTCATTTTTCTTCATTCTCATCAGCCAAAAATGCTATAGGAGGGTTTTATAAGCTGTTATTTTGTAATTTTTGCACCAAGTGAGTTAATCCTTACCTTTTTCCTGTAATTTTTGTGTGTTTAAGACTTTTATAACTAGGTCCTATTACTAAATTCATTAGTTTTTGATCTCATGATGAAATTGAAAGTCCCCATGGTTTAGTTCTGTAAGTTTATGATGAAATAGCATGAGATTTAAGCTTTAATTTGTTTATGAGATGATTTTACTAGGTAATTTAAATAGAAATTGATTTGTAGGATCTAATCGTGAAAAAGTTTGGAATTAAAGTCTAGTGCTAAAATTTTGATTTCCAAAGGTTTTAAAGTAGTTTAAAGTGATATAATAAAGTGTTAATTGAGAAAAATCAGCCCAATTGAGAAGTTAATTGAGTAGGGATGAAATTATCATTTATTGAAAGCTTAGGGGAAAATGGTAATAAGCAGTTTGCACTAAAACAGTTTTGGACAGCAGCAGTAGATTAAATTAGAAAAATAACCATAAATTGTAGAAATTGAATTAGAAGACGAACAAAATATTAAATTAAATCTTATTGAGTCTAGTTTCTCATAGAAGAAACAGTGTAAGCAATGGATTTTTAAATAACGAGATATAATGAATTTTGTCAGATAATGTCAGAATGAAATCGGGTTCCCGTGTTCTGACTTTGAAAAATCATAAAAAATTTAATAAAAATAATCATGCGCTTAAATTTATATGTTTAGAATCCTGAATAAGTCTATTTTCAAGAGAAACAAACGGAAACATTATTTGAATCATGCATGAAGAGATAATTAATTTTTAATGAAGAAGGGTCGGAATTGTTAGACTTCAGAATAGGGATAACTTTAAAGAATTAACTGTACTTACCGGCTAAATCATAAGTTCTGGAAATTTTATGGTAAGAATATATGTGAGTCTAGTTTCAAGGAAAATTAGAGGATATTAATTTGGAGTTTAGTAGCTCAAGATATAAATAATTTAGTGACTATGACTCAAGACGACAGTTCTAAATGAACTATAAATAGTAGTAGAATTATAGAGAATGTTACATATGAACATGAAATATATTAAATTGATGATTAAATTTATTTATTTAGGTTTGGAAAACACAAATACGAAGCTAGATCGAGGAAAGGAAAAAGTCCTGGATTAGTAGATTTTTGTGTATGAACAAGTATCGAGGTAAGTTAATGTAACTTGAACTATATTCTTAAATGTTTGAAATGTATGTTATTGATGTGAATATAATTTGAATGTTCATTGTATGAAAATTGATGAACATTGATATATTTGATAAAAAGGGGAAGAAATCCCGGTTGAATGAAAGGAAAATTCGATGGATCTCTGAAAAGGAATTGACGGTAAAAAAGATCTAGCCCGAATGGGTGATTCTATCCTGATATAGCCCTCCCAAAGAATATGTGTAAAATAAATTTAGCCCAGACGGGTAATCCGAATTAGGGTTTGAATTTAGCCTGGACTGGTAGTTCAGATCCAAGCTCATTAGAGTAATTGTCGTTGCAGGGGATTTAGCCTGGGTTGGTAATCCAGACAATACTCCATGAGTTTATATTACAGGGGATTTAGCCTGGACTGGTAATGCTGCTGTAAAGATGAGATTCGCGGGAGTGTGCTCCCTGAAATGGAAATGTGCGCACATGAATATAAATTGACGGACCCGGATTTGTACACTAAAGTGTACCTCTGAAAATCCATCGAAATTCCGAGAAATTCAATGGGATAAATATGGAAAAATAACAAGGAAATGGAAATCATGGTATTGATGAGCTCATCAATCATGGTATATATTATTGATACATGGAAATTATTGGATTAACTTGAATGTTGAATTTGTGCATGTTAGGGTAATAATGCATTGAATTGATATATGAATGTTTATTGATTTGTATTGAAAATATTAGGTAAGTATAATTCTTGTTACATGGGCTTACTAAGCACAAAGTGCTTACCCTGTTCCATTTTCCCCTGTTTTGTAGTGTTAAGAGCTCGGAGGTCGGATTCAGTCGGAGACACATCACACTATCAACCCTAAGATTTTGGTATATAAAGAAACTTTATTTTGGAAATCAATGGCATGTATAAGCTAATAAAGTAAATGTTAATATGAAATGAATGTAAGGTAAGCCATTGGTATGGCTAACAAATTTGGTTTTGGTATGTGATGAGGTTATCTTATAAATATGCATGAATCTATTTTCAAAATATGTTGAATTGGATTGGTTGATGTGGATTGGTTTCGGTTTAAAATTTACAGAGAAGGCTAGATATCTATAAATAGGCTATATTGAGTAAAAAAATAATTCGTAAAAACTTCGGTAATGCCTCATACGCTATTCTCGACAATGAATACCGGTAGGGGTGTTACTGATTCTCTTTTCATACACAAAGATTCATCACACATTGCCTTCCATCTTCGTTGTCAAGCACTCGCTTGTAGAAAGGAAACACAGATATGGACATGCGATGGAAGGAAATCATTATTAAAGGTGACTCTTTATCGATAATAAAAAAATATATATAAGGCTAAAGGGTATGATAAATCGCATGTAGGGGCTTGTATACATGATATTCACCATTTAAAGTCCAGATTTAGCAATATAAGGTTTGAATATACCCTAAGATCGAGTGAATGGTCTAGCTCACATATTAGTAACAGAATCTCCAAGAAGAAAGGAAGAGGTGTACCTGTAATAGCCTAAATTTTCAGTGGTGTCGGAATGGTGATTCGAGGTCACTAAATCCGACAAGTGAGTAGAAAATATTATTAATTTAGTGAGTATAAGTTAAATGTGAAGTTAAAAAAAAAATTGAAATAATAAATAGTGTATTAAAAAAATAATAATAAAAATTAGAATCGAAAATGAGGTATCGAGACCTCGAAGATTTTTAATCTAGCCATAAATGTTTTATAAATATTTATGGAGTGTTAATAGGTTAGTATTAAAGTTTTGTCAAGAAATTTTAAAGTTTCGATAATTAATTGAACAAAAAGGACTAAGTTGTAACAAATGCAAAGTTATGAGAAATGATTAGATAGCTTAAATGATAAAAGAAGGAGGGCTTAAAAGGCAAATAGACCTAAGGTCTATTTGGGCTGGACGGCAAGAGCATAAAATCAGACAGAAAATAAGGAGAAATAAGGGTAAAATTGGAATATTGCAAAATTTACTTAATAAAGCTAGGACTAATGTGGAATTATCTAGATTTCTCTTTATTTTTCTGCATTCTCATCAGCAAAACACCATAGAAGGGTTTCCCCTAAGCTGGTTTTTCATATTTTTACTGCAAGTAAGTTCAATTCTTGATTATTTCTTGAAATTTATGTGTTTTTGTGACTTTTACAACTAGGTCTACTTGTTGAATTCATTAGTTTTAGATTTTATGAATGAAGTTGGAAGTTGCTATGAATATGTTCTGGAAGTATATGATGATTTAGCATGGAATTATAACTTTAAATGGTTTATATGCTGATTTTATTGAAAGAATTGAATAGAAAGTGAATGTTTGGGACCTAATTTTAAAAGAATTTGAAGTTAGGGGTTTTATGTGGAAATTCTGAATTCCAATAGGTTTGAAATAACTCATAATGATTAGGTAAAGTATTAATTTACAAAAATTAGCTTAATTGAGGGGTAATTGATCAAGGACTGAATTGTATGAACTCTGAAATTTGGGGCAAAATGGAAATCAACATTTTGCACTGAAACGCAGCAGTAGTCTAACTTTGAAAAATCACCAAAAATTGTAGAAATCGAATTAGAGGATGAATAAAATATGAAATTAAAGCAATAGGTTTGTAAATCATGAGATATAATAGGTTTTATTAGACAAGGTCAGAAGGATTTCGGTTCCCCTGTTCTGACTTTGAAAAATCATCAAAAATTGTATAAAAATAATTGGGGTCTTAAATTTATATCATTAAAATCCTGAGTGAGTCTATTTTCAATAGAAATAAATGTTAACATCATATGAATCCTGTAAAAGGAGATAATTAATTTTTAGTGAAGATGGGTCGGAACTATCAGACAGCAGAACAGGGGTGACTTTAAAGAATAAACTGTACTTATTGGCCAAACCAAAAATTCTAAAAATTTTATGGTAAGAAGATATGTGAGTCTAGTTTCAAGGAAAATTAACGGATCTTAATTTGGAGTTCTGTAGCTCAAGATAAAAATAATTTAGTGACTGTGACACGGATGGACAGCTTGAATATCCATACAAGTAAATAGTTAAATTATAGACCATGTTACTTATATGTGGGTTGTAATCCTTAAGGATATGAAATAGAGTAAATGTGAAATCAATACTGATAAGTGAATGATTTTACAATGATAGATCAAGAACCCGAAGCAAGTCGAGGAAAAGAAAAAGTAGCTGAATAGTCCCTGAATTTTCTCAAATTCTGCAAATCGACTCAGGTAAGTTCATATGGCTGAAATTTAATGATTAAATGTAAATCTTATGAATTATATCATGTATGATGAGATATATTTGTTGATGAGTTAAGGATAAAATGACAATGCGAAAAGTGATTAAATGATCAAATTGAGCGGAACATCAGATTTGAGTACTTCTGATCAGTGGCAAGTGAAAGTGAAAAGTGGTAGCTTCAGCTACCTGATCGATGAAAAGTGGTAGCTTCGGCTACCGATCGATGAAAAGTGGTAGCCGGCTACCGATCGATGAAAGGTGGTAGCCGGTTACACTGATCGGTGAAAGGTGGTAGCCGGCTACCGATCGATGAAAGGTGGTAGCCGGCTACCTAATCGATGAAAAGTGGTAGCTTCGGCTACCTGATCAGTGAAAAGTGGAAGTGAAGTACTCAATTTTCCGTAACCGTTCCCTAATTTGATTAAGGATGGTAAGTGACAAAAAGGGCCCAAAAGAGTTAAAGTAAATGGATAAATGGTAGTGAGATTATACGGAAAGCACTCACCAAATTGTGGTTGACAGTGAACTTAGTAATTGTACATAATGTATAAGTGTATGAATGTTTGGTAAGATTTATATTTTATGCCTATGAACTTACTAAGTTTCTATAAACTTACTTGAGTGTATTCAATGTCTCATGTAGATTGACGTGTAAATATACGGAGGATCGGATCAACACTGAGGATCACACTATCAAGATTATCTCCGGTAGCTTTTGTAAATTTCCTTTTTGATTTATATGGCATGTATATGTTTGATGATTATATAAATACTAAAACTTGTTTAATGAGTATGTATTAAAGTAAACTGTGATAAATATGCTAAATAATATAATTATAGTAGAAGTATGATTTGGTATCAAATTGGATTGAAATGGACAGATTGTTTGGTTTTAAAATTTCAGGGAAGATTGGATATTTATAAAGGGCTATATTGAATTCATAATAAAAATAGTATTAACTCGTTAAACTTAGGTAATGCCTCATACCCTATTTCGGCAACGAATACGGGTAGGGGGTGTTACAGTACCTAGTTGAAAGCATCCCCAAATATGCCGATAACCAGAGGAAAAGCGATAGCGAGAGAGAGCCGGATTGAAGTAGAAAGGAGATGGGAAGAAAGAGGGGAAGTTCAAAATGGCCAGATCAAAGGACTTGGTGGTAGAAGCTCCCCTTGAAAACTGGTAACGCCATAAGGAACGAAATGAAAGAAATGATGGAAATGATTGGTGTCAGAGTTCTCTGATTTGGCATTAGTGCGGTAGCAATTAATGACACTCTAGAATTTTCTTTTATTATTATTATTTAAGCTAGATTTTTTTCTTTCTCGGGCCAGCTGTTTTTTGGGCCATTAGTCATGTTTGGTTTTTAATTCCTGTGGACTATGTTTCTGTTTATTTATAAAAGCCCAATCTGGTTATTTACTTCAAAAAAAAAGATTTAGTGTTTAGCATTGTTATCAAAAATGACTTTTTAAAAAATAAAATATTCATTTTAGACACGATATTATCAAGTAAAAAATATACATTTGAATAATATTCAAATTAGTTAATATTTTTATATTTTTAGTAAGAATGTAAAAAACTATTATAGCTTATTGTTAATATCTTAATATATGAAATATAAATATTAAATTTTTTTAAGCAATAAATATTAATTAGAATATATAAACTATATTTTAAATAATTAAATATAACCATTAAATATTTGTAATTAGATATTAACACAATTGTAATTAAGCATTAAGAACAAAAAGAAAAAAGAAGAAGGGAAAGTATCATGTTGTTGGAAGGGTAAAAAATTAATTAAGCACCAAATGTGCTTTTGGTAAGGAAAAGCTAAAAAAATTTAATTTACCTTTTCAAAAGTTAAAATTATGATCAATGTTGAGTGATTATATATAACCCCTACAATTAGGCACAACCATATTTAATATCGAAACAAATCATAGGAAGTTTAATTAGGCACAACCATAGCAAGTTTCAAACGAATCACGATCAATGTTGAGTGATTATAAATAACCCCTACAATTAGGCACAACCATATTTAATATCGAAACAAATCATAGGAAGTTTAATTAGGCACAACTATATACTTACTTTTGCATGTTTATACCATTGGAACTACAAACTTGAAAATGCATATATTGACCTCTGTTTCCTTTTTGCTCTATATATTAGGCTTCAATGTCTCAAGTCAGTTTCAGATCTTCACATTGATCGTATATTCATATTTCTTTTAAATTTCTTAAATTTCAGGTGGTAGCAACAAGACTCTAGGAAAAGAGGTATGGTTATTATTTCTCTGTTACAATATATGACAGTAACTTGGAACATTCTGCACTTAAATTCTTTTTTTTTTTTTTGTTTTCACTTTCTGCATCATCTCCCTGGTTTGTTTGGGAAGAAACTGCAACTAATGAGCCCATTACTGTTAAAAGAGTTAAGGCTAAGTTTGATTATACAGCTAGACAATACCGAAGTGGATGTTTCAGATTTCAAGTGCTTAAAGAGGCACTGAAAAACTATCCCTGTGAGATTCGAAGGGGCTTGTGTAAAAGCTACTGAGGTTTCTCATACTGGCATCTGAATTCTGGTCTGTGGAGCAATGCAAGAGATGGAAAATGTGGGAGTGGCAATCAACAAGGTAAAGATTGCCGATGATCTCTTTTGGCTTTAGCTTTGTGAATTCTTTTTGTTATATTTTTTAAAAAACTTTTTATAAAACTAAGAACCTAAAAAAAATAAAATGAAATTAAAAACCAACAAAAAAAGCGGTATTCCAAAAAAAGAAGGCATGAATTTAAGAGTCCAGGTTTATAATCGAGCTAAGCTAAGACTCCTTTTGAATGGACCGCGGTAATTTTAACCTTAGTGAAGCTTGAGTTTGGCTAGAAATTTGAACTCGAGTTCAAACATAACAATATTAGATTCTAGGTTTAATGATAAATCTGACCGTTAACATTTGCATGTCTTGTTAAAATGATACTAACTGTATTTTTGAGCTTTATTTACTATCATTTTTTTTAGTTAACCGATTTAATGAATAAATTTAATGTTTCAATCTTTATTTTCTTTCAAAAGGTTTCAATTTTTCATAAGTTTTAATTTTTTTTAGATATTCACATTTATTTTCTTTAAATGAAGAGTTTTTTTAATTTAATGTATTAATTATTTTATTATTTTTCACATGTAATTCTCTTACTTAGTTATCTAAATAATAAATTATATCTCATTAAAAGAATTTCATATCATTCTTGTTAAAAATTTTTAATGGTATTTTTATTAAACCTATTAAAAAAAGTAGATTGAAAAAAAGAACAAAAATTGATGGCTGGAATTGGCTCAAAAATACAATCAGGGTCACTTTGATAAAATTAATTTAAACTAATAAAGGAATTAAACTATTTTTATCTTTTGGGGATTTTGAAACCTCATGCGAGCGTGCATTTTTATTTCTTTGGCTTAAACGTACATTTGTTCTTTAAAATTACCACTTCTTTTAGCTGAGTGTTTATGGGTTTTTATATCCTATTTTGGTATTTGAATTTTTTTCATAAATTATTTTGATATTTTTTTGAGCCACCATTAATTTTAAAATACGAGTCCCTCTCAGATTGTGACATAATAATTATTTATTAATTTTGTAATTTTTTTTTTAAAGTTTGGACAAAAAAATCTTTGAGTATTAAACTAAGAGAAGATGCTAAATTTGGGGCGAAATGCATATTTAAACTTATTTCCTTTAAATTTATTATTTTGATTAAATCATTTTTTGGGCTTGAAGTTGATAACTATTTCTATATTAAGGCTTGAATTTTTTTTTGTGTTCAAGTTAGACCTCGAATTAGTTGAATTTAGTAATGTCATTATAAAAAATGTAAAAAAAAATTGTAAAGAAAACTATTTAGGTATTTTAAAATTTATTAAAAATTATGCAAATATAAATAATATTTGTAAATTGCCAAGTTATTATGCTAAGATAAACTATAAAATGGATTAAATGTGAAGACTCCGAGGAAAGAGGTGTAATATATATACATACTGCATTGAACATCAGCTGGCCTAACTAGCATTTGAGAACATGGATGGTATAAGGTATCTGATAGAGCACACACATACACTACATTGAACATCACTCGGTCTAACTAGCGTTTGAGAGCATGGAGGGTATAGGCTATATGATAGAACACTTATAAATGTATCAAATCCATAAATTTGTTCAATGCATATTAGTAAATTCATATCTTTTATATTGTTCAAATACATCACGTTAAATCTCAATCCTACTCGTCATTCTCATAATTTATACAGTAAATCAGATCCAAATCCAAAATTTTAAAAATTCATGTTTCTAATATGACCTTTTTTGTGTGTGTTTATTGTTTTAGTCTTTTTTGGCGTGTGCTCCTGCTCAAGATCGTGGAAATTGCATGTCGTTTGACTCTAAATTTGTTCATTTCATAAACCAACTTTACGACAACGACAACAACAAAGTGGAGTACAAAGATTTTCAAGGCTTAGAAGATGCATTAGCAAACACTGCCTGGGGGAAAGTTCCAGACTACCTCAAATCTATTGGGATCCGAATAGAAGATGCTCGTGGAAAAGCTACTGAATTTTCTCATCTTTGGAATACAAATTCAGTCTCATACTGTAATTAAAGAGATGGAAGATATGTCACTTGAGGATTTGGATTGGGGTACATTGAAAAAGTGGCCAGCTACGCTCAATTACGCCAATGAACATGGTTTTCAAGTAGGATTTGCTAATAATCTGTTGCAGAGGAATACGGTTGCCTACTTTCAGAAGAAGGAGCTCTCATAGTTTATATTTAATCCTGTATCTAACATTCTGTTATGTTTTAATGTCTCATTTTGTGTCAAGTATGTTTCTGGTTTTCAATGTCTCATTTTGGGTCATAACCTTATTTAATTTGTTTAATCAATTTAATCATATGTGTCATATATCATACTTACATGGACGGTCTAGTCCATATAATATCTGTACGAGTCTTTACAATTTAATAGGGTAGTTTTGAATTTTTGAAATATTAATAAGGATGAAATAGACATTTTCAATTAAGCAAATGTTGACAATATTTTATTTTAAAAGATATGTCAATGTTTACAAATCTAATTATTAGATTTGATTTTATGACCTAAATCTCAATTTATGCAGGTACTTTATGCAAACCAGGGTTATCATTGATATGCAGGTATTATGATTATACTGTCATTTCTCATGCACAGACCTGTTTTTAGACTTTAGAAAGTTGTTAAGCCATTTTCAGCTATAGTGCTTTTATTTGGTTGTTAGTTTTGAATTCAAGTTCATGCCCTATGCATGTATGTTATACTTTTTTTGTAGTTTTCTTAACATATTTAGTTTTGAATACAACATTTTAGGCCTATATTTTAGATCGAGCTTAGTCAAACATAAAATGTGTTAACCTCTAGATATACTATATATATTGTATTGAACATCAACTGCCTTAAGTAGCTTTTAGGAACTTTGATTTCAAAACTTGGATTTGGGTTGTCAAGCTTTATGACAAAACATGTAAATGTAGCATTTATGATTATTTCACGAATAATAATGAGATTCTATTGGCATTGTGGCGGCTTTAAGTTCTTTGTAAGCAAATTCTTTCGGCATATTGATTATTACCTATGTAAAAGACTGTCCTAGTTTCTTGAATTTATCTTGAATTAAGCAGTTGTGTGGACAATGAATTAGAGGGGTTGAATTGACTTTTGAGTCAGATTAATTTGAGGATTAAAAATTTTGATTTATTTTTATTTCAATTTGAGTTTTCATATCACCTTATTTTTTATATTATAATATTATTATGTACATTTTATTATTAGAAATTAATTTTTTCAAGATTCGTAATTATCATTTTACTAGCTACTCCATTAATGGTTTTTACTAGCAACGCTACAAGAAAGCTTTGAAATCTAAGCCCCTGCGAAAAAAAATCTAAAGCTCGTATAATGTACACCGGTTGTTGATTAGATGAAAATTCTGGATTCCGACATGGTTGCAACTTGCAGGAACTTACTTTGTCTTATCACTCAAGCTTTTTTCGTGTTGTCTTTGAGTCTGTATGCTGTCTGAATACTGGAGTGTAGTTATGGTGCCGGATAATCATGATCAATACGAAAGAATTAGCACAGCCAGAAACAGTAAGCTCGCCATCCAGATCTGTAGAAAGACATTTTTGCCTTTAAACTCGAGCAGGTAACCCTATTACAACCAGTGGGTTTGAGCTCCCATCCACAAAAATGCAACATAGACCTTTCCATTTAAGCTTCATATTGCTCCATGGCAAAATAGGAGGCAAGAGACAAAAGAACCATACAAAGTACTGCGCTGTGATTACCTGTTCTTCGAGAAGTAAATTGAGAATGAATACAGAAATGCTGATTCCAAACAACAAACGAAGCTAGGGAAGCTAAATTCATATGCCTTATTGAATGCTACGAATGCCTTTGTCTGTACAAAGAAGCAGAACACGAGATCCTTTGCTAAGTGAAAAATGTGGACTAGCTGCAGTATAAACTGAGACAGAAAGGAAATGAGCTTTTCATAATCGAAAGATGGCGTTCTTAGTTGAGATAGATATGGTAGAAATAACGTCTTGGATCCATGAAAGTAAGATGATAGAGCAGTGCCTCGAGTAAAAATTCCCATCTGTATAACCGGAAGAAAAAACCAGTGCAAAAGAGGATAACAGTCCCGGAACCAAGACCAAACAAAATCCTTGACCTCATGAATATGCTTTTCAATACATTACGTACAACACATTTATCAGTCACTTCTGAATTAATTTGACAAGGCTTTCCCTTGATCAGAAATCCAATCACTAAAGCAAATGCGTGGATTGAGAAAAAGGTTAATGGGAAGCACATAGATTATAGGATAAATTCTGAAGTGAAGATTAAGACCGTACCAAAGCGCAGCTTGTACTACATTACTCACCAAGAAAAAAAGAAGGAAATCAATAAAGCAGACCAATATACAGCCAACTCATCTTAACGTAGTGCTCAATCATCAACAATCAAACATAAGACTCACATTGGATATAGAGAACCAACATGTAAAAAAACTATCGAAATAAAAGCTTTCCTATTCAATACCCCACCTCGTAACTTTCTCAATCGAAATCAAGCAGGCAGTCCAATATAATTGTTATCTCAGTATATTCTTCCCACAAGTGAAATTACAGAGTAGGTTTCGTTAGAGATGGTAGAATGAGCAAATTAGCCCATCATAATGCAATCCAAGGTATAGTACAGGGGGCTTTTGTGGTACTTTACCCATTAGAGACACATAATTCAAATAAAGATATATCTTTCTGAAACACCAAACTTCTCAAAAGTGCAGCTTATGCAATTAAGACTCTCCCTTAGAAGGCCAATGCTCTAATTACATCCAAATTTTATAACATTCTTCGAATAACTAAGGGGCTGCTAAGCTTTTTAAGTCGGTTATAAAATGGGCCGAAGCTTGAAGCTCGACAAGTCCCGAGTATAGCTATCCCAACATACTAACAAGCTAACCGAGAAGAACCAAGAAAGGTAAAGTTCTTTGCCTAAGAGCTATCTTTTCTATTATGCAAGGGTACCATTGATGATAGAACCAATTTTTTAGAGGCATTTTTATAGGAAACTAATTCATAAAGTACCAAAAGCAAAATATACCATTAGTAAGACAAATAATAATCCACAAAATCATGGCACCAACAATAGGTTCACAGTTTCCTCGAGTTCCAATTGTGAAGGTAAATGGGTTGAAAAGCCATATCAACATGGAATAAGTGCATAGATTATCAGGCACCTTACGTTGCTTCAATATGATAAGAATAAACAACCAACAAAGTAATCTGCAATTTGAGAATAAAAAATGAACAAAAAAAAATGGGTTTTAGCTGAAACTTTAATCTAAAAAAGGGTAAAAATTAAAACTGAAAATTAATCAAAATACCTGACGCTGAGAAGAGAAATTTGCCCCAAGAACGAGAAAGAAAAGAATTGGGGGTTAATTAAAAAAAAGAAGCAAGTAAAGGTGAATAACGGTAAGTGGTTCTTTTATAAGGAGAAATTTGTCCCATTTTCACAACCTCTTGCAAGTTTTCGATTTTCCGGGTTCAACTTCATGAATTTTGCAAATTATGAACAGATAAGGAAATCACATTCTAGGTGTTAGAATTAAGTGACCCAAATTCTTATTTAAATAAAATAAAATGGTAAAATAAAATAAAAGAAGAATCCCTATAGAATTACACTTCTTTTATTTTATTTTAAATAAGGTTTTTTAAACCTTATTAAACTCCATCTATTTGATATTGATTAGAATAAGGAGTTTCAATTTTACTACTCCTATTAGAATATGGCTTTATAAGCCTATAAATAGACATGGTCTATTCCTCTTGTAATTGATTCGAATTTGACATAGTGAATTTTCTTCTCCTCTGCCCGTGGTTTTTTTCCCGAAAGGGTTTCCACGTAAAATCTGTGTGTTCTTTATTCTTTTTTTTTTCTTTCTTTTCTTTGCGATATATATTGTCATTACCGACTTTATATATTTTTTTCACACTAGGAATACCTGCAAACAATATAGCAAAATGGGCATCTCCTGTATTCTTTAACAAGAGTGAAAAATCTATGGCAAGGTTCTAAAGTACCCGAAATGAATACTTAGAAAACAAAACAAAAGAATGCAAAATAAAGCAAAAGTACAACTCTCACGACCTGACAAAAGCCGTTCTCTCTCTTGGACAGGTAGCTGATTCAATACACCGGTCTTGTTTACGTAATTTTTTATGTTTCAATAAAAGGAATTGATCCAATTCTGCATTTCCTACTTTGTCCTATTCAACATTTGCATCAATGCAACACGCGATAGAAGCTTGCAGTGTAACATCCCGAAATAGGGCCTAAACGGAATAGTGGTTGCGAAACCACAAATCCGAGTCAGTAAAATATTTTAATATTATTTTCAGTGCTTATAATGTGTGAATTATTATGTGTGAAATTTTCGTGATTCAATTTTATTGTTTGGGTGCTTAATTTAATAAAAGGGCTTAATCGCGTAAAGTGAAAATTTAGTGGTTATTTTTAGAAGGGCCAAATAGTGGATGTTCTTTTAATTTGGAGGCTTTATGTTGTAATTTACCCATAAGTGAGAGTAGTGGGCGGCTATGTCAAATTATATAGCTTGTTTTATTATGTATAATGGTTTAATAATAATAATATAATATAATTTTAATATAATAAAGCAAACACAAGTTAAAAGCCATTATCATCTTTTTTTTTTCTACTAGCCGAATGTAGAAGAAAAGAGAAAGAAAAGAATAAGCTTAGATTCGGCACTTTTGAAACTTAAATTGAAGGTATGTTTTAGCTTGGTTTTTGATAATTTTTACGTTTTTGAGATCGTTTCTTCGAGTGCTACAAAACCCATGTTTCAATTTTGAATTTTGATGAATATTTTGAGTTATGCCATTGATGAAAACTTGTGATTTTTGTTGTTTGATGGTAGAAAATGAAAGATATGTGTTAGATTAACAAGTTTTGTCTTTGGATTTTTGATGAATTTAAGTAGTTTGGACTAAATTAGTAAAAGTTGTTATTGTTCATCAGTATGTGTTATGGTAAGAATTTGAAGTTTCTATAGAAGAGAAAAATGTTCAGCATGTTATAAAACATAAGAATAAGGGCTGAAGTTTAATTTTCGAGCCTAGGGGCAAAATCATAAATATGTAAAAGTTTAGGGGCAAAATTGTAATTTTGCCAAAAATGAGAGTTAAGGACTGTTTTGATAAATATGAGTATTAAATAAGCTAAATTTGCTATTATAGATCAAGAAGAACGAAATCTAGAGTTAGATCGGGGAAAGAAAAAGATAGAGGATTAAATCGATATAGTTTATCGATTTTATTTCGAGGTAAGTTTGCGGTAAATAAATGCAATATTCTATTATTTTACATTTAATATTATGAAATTCCAGCATTTACATATTTATTTTGTAAATTTATTATTTAAAGACTCAAGTATGAATTGACGGAAAAGTTATCTCAGAAAGTTCCGGTTGAACCTTAGGAATGTGTAGGATACAAATGTCATGACATTAGGGTTTGAGGAAATCATGTAAGACCATGTCAAGACATGGCATTGATAAGTTACTATAAGGCAAAGATCCCATGTAAGACCATGCCAAGGCATGGCATTGGTGAATTTATAAGGCAAAGGTCCCATGTAAGACCATGCCAAGGCATGGCATTGGTGAGTTCACAAGGCAAGGATACCACGTAAGACCATGTCAAGACATGACAATGGTTAAGTTTCATAAGGAAAGGTACCCGCGTATCCTTAGTATTCCAAGTGGTTCAACGGGAAAATTCAAAGAGTATACCAAAGTAAAGGTAAGACAAGTTCAAGCTAAAAAGGTAAGTTAAGACAAGTTCAAGCTAAAAAGTAAAGGTAAGACAAGTTCAACCTAAAAAGGTAAGTAAGATAAATTCATGTTAAAAAGGTAAGGTAAGATAAATTCATGTTAAAAAGGCAAGGTAAGAATACAAGTTTGAGTATATTGAGTTAAAAGCTTAAGTGATCTTGATAAGAAAAGAATAAGTTAATTCATTAAGAATGTTGTCATCTATTTACATGTAAACTTACTAAGCTTTATGCTTACTCCCATTCTTTATTTTTTTTTTTATAGTATTGCAAGCCAACTCGGGGATCGAAAGGACGTCGGAGATCGTACACACTATCAAAGGATTATATTGGTATTTTGTGACTCGAACGTTTTAAGTTATGGCATGTATAGAGACTTAGCCATTTTATGTGTGTGACCTTATGATATGGCTTATTATGGACTTGTAAATGTTTTGTAATGATTAGCCATTAAAATGGTTAATTAAGAACATGGTTGTGGATGTTATGAAATGTCTAGTTGATAATTATTTTAAAGAAATTATGTAATTATATGCAGGGGAATAGTAGGACAGCAGCAGTGACGTGATTTTGAAAAATCACCAAAAATAGTAAAAATTGAATTAGGTTGTGCATGAGATATAGAATTAAATATTATTGAGTCTATTTTCATATAAATAAAACGGTGTAGGAAAATGAGTTATATATTATGAGATAATTGATTTTTAGTGAAGAGAGGTCAGAACTGTCAAACTGTGTAATAGGGGAGACTTTAACTAATAAACTGTACTAATTGGCCAGACCAAAAATTCTGGAAAAATTATAGTAAGAAGATATATGAGTCTAGTTTCAGGGAAAATTTACAGATCTAGATTTTGAGTTTCGTAACTCGAGTTATAATTAATTTAGTGAACATGACGCAGACGGACAGTTTCAATTTTTATGCCCAGAACTAGTAAGTTAAGTCTAGTAATGCCTCGTGCTTAACTCCGGCAACGGTCTCGGGTAAGGGGTGTTACATTTATTGGTATCAGAGCAAGGTTTAGTCGATTCTCGGAATATTTAGTATGAGTAAGAGTCTATCTATACATGCCATACTTATATTTTGATAGTGTGACGACTCTTGACGATTTAAAATTTTTTTTATATAGTTATGGATCCCGAACGAGATGGTGCAGATGATGTAGAGAGTAATGCACCCGCTCCCACTGAAGGGACGGTGCCACCAGATAGTCGTGAAAGGCCCGTTACAGTTAGTCAGGGAGGAGGGGCTCGAGAAGCCTTCTTCCAAGCTATGAATGAATGGTTTGCTGAGTTCGTTCGTACGAACCCGGCCGTTAGACCTCCACCCCCTCATGATCCACAGACTACCCATGTAGCTTCCCCAGTTATAAATACCGTTAGAAGAGAGAAATCGCCCGTTGACAAGATCAGAAAACAAGGGGCTGAAGAGTTTCGGGCTACCAAAGATGATGATGCAGAGAAAGCTGAATTTTGGCTCGAGCACACTATCAGAGTCTTTGATGAGTTATCCTGCACACCGGAAGAATGTATTAAATGTGTGGTGTCACTTCTTAGAGATTCGGCCTACCAGTGGTGGAAGACACTTGTGTCAGTAGTACCGAAAGAAAGAGTTACTTGGGATTTCTTTTAGGAGGAGTTCCGTAAGAAGTACATCAGTCAGAGGTTTATTGACCAGAAAAGAAAAGAGTTCCTTGAGTTAAAACAGGGTAAGATGACTGTGATCGACTATGAACGTGAATTTATCCGACTCAGCAATTATGCTCGAGAGTGTGTGTCTACAGAGGCTATCATGTGCAAAAGATTTGAGGATGGGCTCAATGATGATATCCGACTGTCAGTTGGTGTTTTAGAGATAAAGGAGTTTGTTGTTTTAGTTGAACGAGCCTGTAAGGCAGAAGAGTTGTTAAAAAGAAAGGGTAAAGCTGAAATTGAGATGTAAGACACGAAGAAAAGACAGATGAGCAAGTCATTTCAGTCTACATCCAAGAGGCCTAGAGAGTTTTCTACGGGACCTAATTTTTCAACCGGGTATTCTAGCCGAAACAGAGGTGGAAGATTTATAGATTCAAAAGCTCAAACCACTTCGATTACGAGTGTTGGCAGTATTCAGCCTGATAGGCCCGAGTGTCCTCAATGTGGTCGATGTCATCCAGGTCAATGTCGAGCAACTAAGACTGGTTGTTTCCGATGTGGTGCACCGGATCATTTCATTCGGGAGTGTCCCGAGATGGTTAAAAAAGAAATAATACTGAGTGCAAGATCAGGTAATGCCCCCGTTAGAGGTAGATCTTAGAGAAATTCAGGAGTAGGGGCAGGTAGAGGTACATTTAGAGATACAGCAACAAGATCAGATGTTAGAGCACCCACAAGGACTTATGCTACCCGTGCTCGTGAAGAGGCATCTTCCCCCGACGTAATTACGGGTACATTTTCTCTTCATGATGTTAATGTTATTGCTTTGATTGATCCGGGGTCAACCCATTCCTATGTTTGCATGAAATTAATGCCTAGTATGAACATGCCCATAGAGTTTACAGAATTTGTGATTAAAGTATCGAACCCATTAGGTCAGCATGTGTTAGTAAACAAAGTATGTAAAAAATGCCCTTTGATGATTAGAGGTTACTGTTTTCCGGCTGATCTCATGCTATTGCCATTTGATGAGTTTGATGTGATTCTTAGTATGGATTGGTTAACTGCACATGATGTGATAGTGAATTGTGGAAAAAGATTCATTGAGTTGAAATGTGAAAATGGTGAGTTCCTTCGGGTTAATTCAGATGAGTCAGATAGTTCAATTTCCATGATTTCTGTTATGTCTGCTCAGAAATGTTTAAGGAAAGGATGTGAAGCTTATCTTGCTTTTGTGTTGAATACGAAAGATCCAGAGTTGAAAATTGAATCAGTGCCTGTGGTAAATGAGTTTCCTGATGTGTTTCCTAAGAACTACTGTGTTTGCCTCCTATCGAGAAGTTGAGTTTGGTATTGAATTGATTCCAGGTACCACACCTATTTCTATTGCTCCTTATAGAATGGCTTCAATAGAATTAAAAGAATTGAAAGCTCAGCTACAGGAATTAACTGATAAAGGCTTTGTAAGACCTAGTTATTCACCATGGGGTGCACCAGTGTTATTTGTGAAAAAGAAGGACGGTTCCATGAGATTGTGCATAGACTATCGACAGCTTAACAAGGTAACCATCAAGAACAAATATCCATTACTTAGAATAGATGATTTGTTTGATCAATTGAAGGGAGCCACTCTGTTCTCTAAGATAGATTTGAGATCCGGATACTATCAGTTGCGAGTTAAAGAGTCAGATGTTCCAAAGACTGCTTTTCGAACTAGGTATGGTCACTATGAGTTTCTTGTGATGCCATTTGGCTTAACTAATGCTCCTGCTATTTTCATGGATTTAATGAACCGAATTTTTAGACCTTATTTGGACAAGTTTGTAGTCGTGTTCATTGATGACATTTTGATTTATTCTCATGATGAGACTGAGCATGCATAGCATTTGAGAACAGTTTTACAGATTTTAAGAGATAATCAGCTTTATGCCAAATTTAGCAAAAGTGAGTTCTGGTTACGGGAAGTTTGTTTTCTTGGACACGTTGTCTCAGGTGAAGGTATTAAAGTTGATCCGAATAAGATTTCAGCCATTGTTGATTGGAAGCCTCCCAGGAATGTATCAGAGGTCAGAAGTTTTCTTGGTCTTGCCGGTTATTATAGACGATTTGTAGAGGGATTTTCTATGATAGCTACTCCATTGACAAGATTGCTACAAAAAGATGTCAAGTTTGAATGGACTGAGAAGTGTCAGCAGAGTTTCGACAAGTTAAAGGCATTGTTGACTGAAGCTCCTGTTTTAGTACAACCAGAACCGGGTAAAGAGTTTGTGATTTATAGTGATGCATCCTTGAATGGACTAGGCTGTGTACTTATGCAGGAAGGAAGGGTAATTGCTTATGCCTCTAGACAGTTAAAGCTACATGAGAAAAACTATCCGACACATGATTTAGAGCTAGCTGCTATTGTATTTGCATTGAAAATCTGGAGACATCACTTATATGGGGAGAAATGCCGAATATTCACTGATCATAAAAGTTTGAAATACTTGATGACTCAGAAAGATCTGAACTTAAGGCAAAGAAGATGGCTAGAGTTGATTAAAGATTATGAGCTAGTGATCGATTATCACCCGGGTAAGGCAAATGTTGTTGCTGATGCTTTGAGTAGAAAATCTTTATTTGCATTGAGAGCTTTGCACACTAGTTTGGCATTATCAGATGATGGTTCTATCTTAGCTGAGTTGAGAGTTAAATCGACGTTTCTTGAAGAAATTTGTGAAGCTCAGAAGGATGACAGTGAGTTGCAAGCCAAAAGAGTTCAGTGCGAGTCTGGTGTAGAGTCTGATTTTCAGATCGGTTCTGACGGTTGTTTGTTGTTCAGAGACAGAGTATGTGTACCAAAGAATGATGAGCTTGTTAAGAAAATCTTACAGGAAGCACATAGCAGTTCTTTGTCTATTCACCCAGGCAGTACAAAGATGTATAATGATTTGAAGAAAATGTATTGGTGGACAGGAATGAAAAGAGATATATCAGAGTTTGTTTCTAGATGCTTGATCTGTCAGCAGGTAAAGGCCGAACATCAGGTTCCTTCAGGTTTATTACAGCCTGTATTAGTTCCCGAGTGGAAATGGGATCGAGTTACTATGGATTTTGTGACAGGATTGCCTTCGACACCGAGAAAGAAAGATGCAGTATGGGTTGTGATTGATAAGTTAATAAAGTCGGCTCATTTCATCCCAGTTCGTATGGATTATTCACTTGACAAGTTGGCCGAGTTATATATTACAGAGATTGTGAGACTACATGGAGTACCGTTATCGATTATCTCAGATAGGGATCCGAGATTTACCTCACGATTTTGGAAGAAATTGCAGGAAGCTTTAGGTACAAAGTTGAGTTTTAGTACAGCTTTCCATCCTCAGACTGATGGTCAATCAGAGAGAGTTATTCAGGTACTTGAAGATATGCTTAGATGTTGTGTATTGGAATTTCAAAGTAGTTGGGAGAAATATTTACCGTTAGTAGAGTTTGCCTATAATAGTAGTTATCAATCGAGTTTGAAGATGGCACCTTATGAAGCTTTGTATGGACGTAAATGTCGCACACCTTTGTATTGGACAGAGCTTAAGGAAAATCAGATTTACGGGGTTGATCTAGTCAAAGAAACAGAAGAAAAAGTAAAAGTCATCAGAGATTGCTTGAAAGCAGCTTCAGATAGACAGAAATCCTATGCAGATTTGAAAAGAAAAGACATTGAATTTCAAGTTGGTGATAGGGTATTCTTGAAAGTATCTCCGTGGAAGAAAGTTCTCAGATTTGGCAAGAAAGGGAAATTAAGTCCCCGTTTTATTGGACCGTTTGAGGTGATCGAGAGAGTTGGGCCATTGGCATATCGTTTGGCTTTGCCAACTGAGTTAGAGAAGATTCATAATGTGTTTCATGTGTCTATGCTACGTCGTTATCGTTCAGATCCGTCGCATGTGATTTCACAAACAGAGGTTGAGATTCAGCCAGATATGACTTACGGGGAGGAACCAATAAAAATTCTAGCTCGAGAGGTTAAGCAATTAAGGAATAAAAGTATTGCACTTGTGAAAGTATTATGGAATAGGCATGGAATAGAAGAGGCTACATGGGAGCCCGAAGAGACTATGCGAAAACAGTACCCAAATCTCTTTACAGGTAAGATTTTCGGGGACGAAAATCCCTAAAGGGGGGAGAAATGTAACATCCCGAAATAGGGCCTAAACGGAATAGTGGTTGCGAAACCACAAATTCGAGTCAGTAAAATATTTTAATATTATTTTCAGTGCTTATAATGTGTGAATTATTATGTGTGAAATTTTCGTGATTCAATTTTATTGTTTGGGTGCTTAATTTAATAAAAGGGCTTAATCGCGTAAAGTGAAAATTTAGTGGTTATTTTTAGAAGGGCCAAATAGTGGATGTTCTTTTAATTTGGAGGCTTTATGTTGTAATTTACCCATAAGTGAGAGTAGTGGGCGGCTATGTCAAATTATATAGCTTGTTTTATTATGTATAATGGTTTAATAATAATAAAATAATATAATTTTAATATAATAAAGCAAACACAAGTTAAAAGCCATTATCATCTTTTTTTTCTACTAGCCGAATGTAGAAGAAAAGAGAAAGAAAAGACTAAGCTTAGATTCGGCACTTTTGAAGCTTAAATTGAAGGTATGTTTTAGCTTGGTTTTTGATAATTTTTACGTTTTTGAGATCGTTTCTTCGAGTGCTACAAAACCCATGTTTCAATTTTGAATTTTGATGAATATTTTGAGTTATGCCATTGATGAAAACTTGTGATTTTTGTTGTTTGATGGTAGAAAATGAAAGATATGTGTTAGATTAACAAGTTTTGTCTTTGGATTTTTGATGAATTTAAGTAGTTTGGACTAAATTAGTAAAAGTTGTTATTGTTCATCAGTATGTGTTATGGTAAGAATTTGAAGTTGCTATAGAAGAGAAAAATGTTCAGCATGTTATAAAACATAAGAATAAGGGCTGAAGTTTAATTTTCGAGCCTAGGGGCAAAATCATAAATATGTAAAAGTTTAGGGGCAAAATTGTAATTTTGCCAAAAATGAGAGTTAAGGACTGTTTTGATAAATATGAGTATTAAATAAGCTAAATTTGCTATTATAGATCAAGAAGAACGAAATCCAGAGTTAGATCAGGGAAAGAAAAAGATAGAGGATTAAATCGATATAGTTTATCGATTTTATTTCGAGGTAAGTTTGCGGTAAATAAATGCAATATTCTGTTATTTTACATTTAATATTATGAAATTCCAGCATTTACATATTTATTTTGTAAATTTATTATTTAAAGACTCAAGTATGAA
Organism: Gossypium sturtianum; assembly: GCA_025698515.1. Classification (NCBI taxonomy): domain Eukaryota; kingdom Viridiplantae; phylum Streptophyta; class Magnoliopsida; order Malvales; family Malvaceae; genus Gossypium; species Gossypium sturtianum. Next base: position 153,050,114 of record CM046953.1, read on the forward strand.
TTGACGGAAAAGTTATCTCAGAAAGTTCCGGTTGAACCTTAGGAATGTGTAGGATACAAATGTCATGACATTAGGGTTTGAGGAAATCATGTAAGACCATGTCAAGACATGGCATTGATAAGTTACTATAAGGCAAAGATCCCATGTAAGACCATGCCAAGGCATGGCATTGGTGAGTTCACAAGGCAAGGATACCACGTAAGACCATGTCAAGACATGGCAATGGTTAAGTTTCATAAGGAAAGGTACCCGCGTATCCTTAGTATTCCAAGTGGTTCAACGGGAAAATTCAAAGAGTATACCAAAGTAAATGTAAGACAAGTTCAAGCTAAAAAGGTAAGTTAAGACAAGTTCAAGCTAAAAAGTAAAGGTAAGACAAGTTCAAGCTAAAAAGGTAAGTAAGATAAATTCATGTTAAAAAGGTAAGGTAAGATAAATTCATGTTAAAAAGGTAAGATAAGATAAATTCATGTTAAAAAGGCAAGGTAAGAATACAAGTTTGAGTATATTGAGTTAAAAACTTAAGTGATCTTGATAAGAAAAGAATAAGTTAATTCATTAAGAATGTTGTCATCTATTTACATGTAAACTTACTAAGCTTTATGCTTACTCCCATTCTTTATTTTTTTTTTATAGTATTGCAAGCCAACTCGGGGATCGAAAGGACGTCGGAGATCGTACACACTATCAAAGGATTATATTGGTATTTTGTGACTCGAACGTTTTAAGTTATGGCATGTATAGAGACTTAGCCATTTTATGTGTGTGACCTTATGATATGGCTTATTATGGACTTGTAAATGTTTGGTAATGATTAGCCATTAAAATGGTTAATTAAGAACATGGTTGTGGATGTTATGAAATGTCTAGTTGATAATTATTTTAAAGAAATTATGTAATTATATGCAGGGGAATAGTAGGACAGCAGCAGTGACGTGATTTTGAAAAATCACCAAAAATAGTAGAAATTGAATTAGGTTGTGCATGAGATATAGAATTAAATCTTATTGAGTCTTTTTCATATAAAGAAAATGGTGTAGGAAAATGAGTTATATATTATGAGATAATTGATTTTTAGTGAAGAGAGGTCAGAACTGTCAAACTGTGTAATAGGAGAGACTTTAACTAATAAACTGTACTAATTGGCCAGACCAAAAATTCTGGAAAAATTATAGTAAGAAGATATATGATTCTAGTTTCAGGAAAAATTTACGGATCTAGATTTAGAGTTTCGTAACTCGAGTTATAATTAATTTAGTGAACATGACGCAGACGGACAGTTTCAATTTTTATGCCCAGAACTAGTAAGTTAAGTCTAGTAATGCCTCGTGCTCGACTCCGGCAACGGTCTCGGGTAAGGGGTGTTACATGCAGTATTAAAGGATTCTATTTGAAGTCCAATTCTTCTCTATTATGATCAATGTGCTTCTATTTCACACTATCTAATGAACTGCTCTAACTTCAAATCCATGCCAAATTGTTCAAATCACAAACCAAAACCAACTAAAACAGAATGCCTAATACCCGCCCTGTTTAATCGACCACGTGTAGAGAGTCGAAACTGCAAAATAACCATGGAACAGTGTTGCCAATCCCCCAATAATCGAAGGTTTTGTCCTCGGGAGAGGGTTAAAATTAAAAACAGATCAATAGAATTCGAATTTAGACATAAAATTAAAAACCCAATGTTTTAAAAGGAAAAAAAAAGATCGAAATTATCGTGCATTAATCATTAAAAGGGGGAAAAAAGCATCCAAAATAACTAAAGAATCAGAAAAAAAAAAAAAGAACTTAGATACATTATTAGACAACAAATAGGCACAAAGAAAACAAAAAACAAAGTGAAAATAAGCAAAGAGAAAATGTAATTAATGTTTACCAACAGAAAGTGATTATTTGTTAATGCAGATCCAGCGAAAGAGCTCTTTCTCATATCCACCATAATTGTGATACATCATGAGACTGGGCAGTCTTCTAATCCAAATAAAGCAATGTCAGATGATGCAAGAAAAGAGAATCCAATTTCTTTTCTATGGAAAATAGACATTAAACAAAGCTAACAAAAACAGTCTACAATTAGAAGGGAGGAAGAGCGGTAATGTAACTCAAATGTATTGATACAAATTATTGGCATCAAAAGACAGAAACAAGGAACCAACAAGTGTTGGATGCAATGGTAAGGCACATTGCACTCCCAAGGACCTTGGAGATGACATTGTTGGGAGGGGAAGCCATGAACCCCAAACATAGATTGTTAAATTGACATCGAGGATAAACAAAAAAGATAGAAACAAGGCATTAGAAAAAGCTTAGAGAAGAATAATATTGACCAATTATTGTTGTTGTTTCATTGTGCTCCGCAGGTATGCATAAAGAATATGGTTAATTCACTAGAGGACATGACTGGATGTCACAACAGAATATCAATAATCACTGTATTTAATCCAACATGAGTTTAGTAAAATGCTTGAAAGAATCAAGAGACATTTCTTCCTTATTTAAAGCTACTTCCAGCTCTTTGTTCGTACCAAATAGACCTTAATGGCATATTCAAGAACAAATTTACCAGTGCGTATTTTAACAGAAATAATGACAAGGATCATAATCAGCTAATTCAGTGCAAGTAAAAAATCACACCATGTTAGCAGCAATAGGAATGACTAGGCTTTTCTTACTTAGGTAAAGAAATGAAAATGTAATACCTGTGCGATTGATGCAGAACCAAGAGGATTTACATCAAAATTCAAAAATATTTCACCGATGCTTCGACCAAACTCCTCTAAAACAAGTTGAACAGCATCAAATGTCTTAACATATATAGAAAACAACATGAAACAAAGAAGCACTTTTCTATTTAATTATGACACTCTCCCCTTATAGAGTTCTTTAATGAAGTAATTCAATTACTCATACCCTACAAAATAACCAGTTCTATCATCTGGATTTAACCAGTTACATCATCTGGATAAGGATAAATACAGTGTCACACTCTGCATAAACATGGCTTAGATTCAGTTCATTAATAACGACGAAATCATAATTGCAGAATTAGTGGATTCAACTGAAGATTGACAATGCATGCAATTGCAAACAAAATGCCAAATGCAGAATGCCTTCAGCAAAGAAAGTCTGGGTTGCTTCTACCATAATTAGTAAATAATCTTATAGTATGTTGTATTTAAAAAAGGAAAATAAACCATAGCAGTGCATAGATCCATGTTATACTGAATCTAAGCATAAAAGTCAATCTTCTAGGTACTGGAAATCCAGTAACTTGTCCATTCTGCTAAGTTCTTCATCTCTGCTCAATTCAACAAATATAATATGGCTTCATACAATTTACCTCGATATAACTAGCTCCAAATAAAGCACCATTTCCCATTTGAAACTGAGACCAGGGATTTAAATTGCGGTCACGGTCGCTTTTCGGTCGCGTTGCGTTTATCGCGGTTGCGGATATAACGGATACTATTGCGGTCACTGCGGGTATCGCGGTCGTGAATTTTTTTAAAATTCGCACAACTTATTATAAAACATGATTAAATTATGTTAAACTAAAGTATAATAATCATATCTTAAGCCTTGATCTGTATTAAGTGATTAAAATTATTGAGAGACACTCATTTGACACAAATTTAAATTGTATGACCCCATCATTCAATATTATATATATTTTTTAAATCTAATCATAATAAAGGGACTAAACTAAAATCAGACTAATTTAATTACAAATGGGTTAAGAAAAAATTATTTTATTATTACTTTATTACCTAATCCATATTCATACCCAAGCCCAAATAAATACACAACATTCATAAAATTATTAATTAATTTATTATATGATGTCTAATAAATTGTTTAGTATATGATGTCTAATAAATTGTTTCTTAATAAAAGGATAATTTTAAATTTTAAAGACATAAAAATTAATATTATACACTTATCCATATTTAATATATTATCTAATTTAATTTAATTATAATAAAACATTTAAAAACAAGTAATGTATTGTTAATTTATTATTTGATTTCTTTCCAATTTTCAAGGCACCTAATTTAATTTAATTATAATAAAACATTTAAAAACAAATAATGACTCTTAATTCTTTCCAATTTTCAAGACACCTAATTTAATTTAATTATAATAAAACATTTAAAAATATGTAATGGACTGTTAATTCTTTCCAATTTTCAAGGCACCGATTGAGGGGCCAATAGATATTAGGATTCTGTTTCTCTTTTATAAGTAAGTTAATGAAAAAATAAAAAATAAAATAAAATGAAACGGCAGAAGCTTTTTTGTTCCCAAATGGCCAAATCCCTAAAGGCAGAAGCAAAATCCTTCTGCTGCCTCTCTGCCTTATCCATTCTCCCGTTCTCCTTTCATGGGAGAAATCAAGACTCCATACCAGAGTTTTCATCCCTAAGTCCCCATTCCTCAACCCTGCTTTCATCGTTTAAAGAAAATATCTATAGATTCTACATTGCTGCAGATTCAAGAATCAAGACATGCAAGCAAGCGAAGCAAGAATCAAGAGTTCAAGAAGACAAAATTTCGGGTAACTCTACTACTTACTTGAAAATAATCAGAGAATCTCGCTCACTGACTGGCTGTGTGTGTTCTTCAATCTTCACTTGTTTGCCGAAAATGAGAAATAGACTTTTATTTTCATATTTTCTTTTGCTTTTAAGTTTTGATTTTTGAATGTGATTACTTTTTTCTGTTTATTTACAGTTCTTCTTACTTTTTTTTATTAAAATTTTCTGATTTTGCAGGTAGGGAATATATTCCCTTTTGTTTTTAATCTGCTTCTGTTGATTTTTATTTAGGATATATGTATTTTTTAATTTTAATGTAACGGAAAATAACGGGAATAGCGGCCCGTTATTGCTGCAATTGGCCGTTACCCGTTAAATTGCGGCCGCGACCGACCGCTATCAGTGTGACTCTGCTTCACACCGCTATTTTCAGCAATAGCGGTTTCGGACGGCGGCGCTACCGCTATATAGCGGCCGCTATTTTGATATCGGAGCGCTGTTTGACACCCTGACTGAGACCTGTAGTCTTTACCCTGTATAAGGAAAACAAAAATGTCACAAGACAAAAACCAAGCTTGTATCCATGGCATCAAAAACCAATAATACAAACATACCAGTTCTATCATTTGGATTTAACCAGTTGGTTAATGAAAAAGGTCCCAATACCAAAATCTACAATTTCTAACCCTATCCCCAAACTACAGTATTTGAAACTAAAAAAATTCCATTTTTCTTCAAAATTCAAGAAAATTATGGAAAAATAATTACTGAACTAGATTTCTCAATATTCTTCTAAATAATTCTTATAACAATGATAATTGAAAAAGATCGAAAGGAAAGAGGAAAAACGGAACCAGTAATACAAATATAATTGAAATTATAAAACAAGAAGGGGAAGAAAAAAGATGAACTTACAGAATTCTCACAAAGGAAAGGAGGCATCTTTGCGGAGGCAGGGAATGAGTCGGAGATGAATCTACTGTTCTCAATGACAGAATCAAGGGAGGCACCACCTTTACAACAGACGACGGAATTGACGGTCGATGGGTGAATAAATAAAGGGTAAAATTGTCTCGGGGAAAAAATTTGTTATTACATCCGTCATTGAATGGGCTATTCTTAACCCTCTTCGCCGAATGATGATTCGATAAATCAGACGAATAAGAAAGGAATAGCCATTCGCCGAATGAAGAAAACGGTGAACCAAACTATGTCTTAACTGTTCATCCAAGAATAAGGAGGGAAGGGCTATTCCATTCCCTCCAACCAAACGTAGTGTGAGTTTTTTTGGAAAAAGTTCGAATGTATGTAATACAAATTCTATTAGACATTAAAATAAGGTAATCTGTAAAAATAATCACTTTTATTTGGCTTATGTTATATTTTAGTCATTTATGTTTGAAATATTACGTTTTAGTCACTTATGTTATTATTTTGTTACGAAGTGATTACTCTACCATTAAGTTCCATTATCTCTCTAACGGTAATCCTATGTAGCAGTCCAACTAAATTTTAGGTACCAACTTGAATTTTTAAATGGGATGAAAATAGATTTTTAATTAAAAAATTTTGATTAATTAAAATTTTTAAACCTAAAATTAACTAAAAAAACTGTTTATCTCCTCTTTTTAATTTTTCTACTGTCTCTTCCTTTTTTCAATGGTTTTTTTTTTTTATTTGACTGAAAAAACTATTATTAATTTCAAAATAGTTGAAATCAAATTGACTACTTCATAAAGATTGATTCAATGGAGAGTTCAAGTATGTCTTCTTTGCATTCCTCTATCTCTTTTATTCAATACTGAAAAACAAAATATTAGATTTTTTATTATTTAAAGAAAACTCTAAATTAAAATTCTTGATATTTTCTTCTACTTTTTGAAATTGTTGTGAACATGTAATTTATTTTGCGTCAATAGACATCCCATAAATGCAACCAGAAACATGTTTTCATGAACATGTTTCATTCAAGCTAATTGTAATTTTTTCAGAAAAGGGCTATTACTTTCACTGTTCTTGTTCCTAATTATTATATTTTCTAGTTCTTTCACAGTTCTTGAATAATTTGTTTCTTAATCAAATTTTTTCTGATCTGAATCAACTTGTATGTTCACAATCTCTTTGTGGGTATTCCAGATTATTCTTTTTTACTGCTGATTTTGTGTTGAATTACCTTTTTTTGTAGTCTGAAAAAATCCAATCTTTTGTTTTTCAGTATTGAATAAAAGAGATAGAGGAATGCAAAGAAGACACATCTGATGTAACACCCCCTACCCATATTCGTTGTCAGAATAGGGTACAAGGCATTACCGGAATTTACGATTTTTTTTTTAGTATAGCCCCTTTATAAATATCTAACATTCCCTGCAAATTTTAAACCGAGACCAATCCACATCAACCAATCCAATTCAACATATTTTCAAAATAGATTCATGCATATTTATAAGATAACATCAACACATACCAAGCCAAGGTTTGCTAGCCATACCAATGGCTGACCTTACATTCATTTTATATTAACATTACTTTATTAGCTTATACATGCCATTGATTTCCAAAATAAAGTTTCTTTATATACCGAAATCTTGAGGCTGATAGTGTGATGTATCTCCAACCGAATCCGACCTCCGAGCTCTTAACACTACAAAACAGGGGAAAAGGAAACAGGGTAAGCACTTTGTGCTTAGTAAGCCCATATAACAAGAATTATACTTACCTAATATTTTCAATGCAATGCAATAAACATTCATATATCCATTCAATGCACTATTACCCTAACGTGCACAAACTCAACTTTCAAGTTAGTCCAATAATTTCCATGTATTAGTAATATATACCATGATTGATGAACTCATCAATACCATGATTTCCCATTCCCTTATTCTTTGTCCATATTTATCCCATTGAATTTCTTGAAATTTTCGATGGATTTTCATAGGTACACTTTTAGTGTAAAAATTCGGGTCCATCAATTCATATTCATGTGCGCACATTTCTATTTCAGAGAACACACTCCCGCGAACCTCATATTTACTGTGGGATTACCATCCAAAGCTAAATCCTCAGAGATAAACTCATAGAGTATTGTCGGGATTACCACCCAAAGCAAATCCCCTCGCAACGACAATTACTCTAATGAGCTTGGATCTCAATTACAGTCCAGCTAAATTCGGACCCTAATTCGGATTACCCGTCTGCTAAATCCATTTTCCACATATTCTTCGGGAGGGCTATATCAGGATAGGATCACCCGTCCGGGCTAGATCCTCTTTACCGTCAATTCCTTTTTAGAGATCCATCGAATTTTCCTTTCATTCAACCGGGATTTCTTCCCCTTTTTATCAAATATATCAATGTTTCATCAATATTCATACAATGAACATTCAAATTATATTCACATCAATAACATACATTTCAAGCATTTAAGAATATAATTCAAGTTACATGAACTTACCTCGATACTAGTTCATATATAAAATCTACTAATCCGGGACTTTTTCCTTTCCAATCTAGCTTCGTATTTGAGTTTTCCGGATCTAAATGAATAAATCCAATCATCAATTCAATACATTTCATGTTCACATGTAGCATTTTTTATAATTCTATTATTATTTTTAGTTCATTCAAAACTGTCTACTTGAGTCATAGTCACTAAATTATTTTTATCTTGAGCTACAGAACTTCAAATTTAGATCCGTTAATTTTCCCTGAAACTAGGCTCACATATCTTCTTCCCATAAAATTTTTAGAGTTTTTGGTTTAGCCAATAAGTACAGTTTATTCTTTAAATTTACCCCTGTTCTACTGTTTGACAGTTTTGACCCTTCTTCACTAAAAATTAATTATCTCTTCATACAGGATTCAGATGATGTTCCCGTTTATTTCTATTGAAAATAGACTCATTAATAATTCTAAAAATATAAATTTAAGCCCCTAATTATTTTTATCCAATTTTTGATGATTTTCTAAAGTTAAAACAGGGGAACCCGAATTCATTCTGACCTTGTCTCACAAAATTTATTATATATCATGATTTACATATCTATTTCTTACACCGTTTCTTCTATGAGAAACTAGACTTAATAAGCTTTAATTTCATATTTTTTTTAATCTTCTAATTTGATTTCTACAATTTATGGTGAGTTTTCAAAGTTAGTCTACTGCTGCTGTCCAAAACTATTTTAGTGCAAACTGTTTATTACCAATTTTCCCCCTAAGCTGATTTCTCTCAATTAAAACTTTATTCTATCACTTTAAACTACTTTATAACTTTTGGAAATCAGAATTTCAGTAATAGACTTTAGTTCCAAATATTTTCACAATTTAGATCCTAAAAATCAATTTCTATTGGAATTAACTAATAAAATCATCTCATAAACAATTTAAAGCTTAAATTTCATGCTAATTCATCATAAACTTACAGCACTCAACCATGGTAACTTTCAATTTCATCCATGAAATCAAAAACTAATGAATTTAATAGTAGGACCTAGTTGTAAAAGTCTTAAAAACACAAAAATTACAAGAAATAGGCAAGGATTAACTTACTTGCAGTAAAAATATGAAAAAACCAGCTTAAGAAAACCCTTCTGTGGTGTTTTTGCTGATGAGAATGCAGAAAAATAAAGAGAAATCTAGATAATTCCACTTTAGTCCTAGCTTTATTAAGTAAATTTTGCAATATTCCAATTTTGCCCTTAATTCTCCTTATTTTCTTGCTGATTTCATGCCCTTGCCGTCCAGCCCAAATAGATCTTGGGTCTATTTTCCTTTTAAGCCCTCTTTCTTTTATCATTTAAATTATTTAATCATTTTTCATAATTTTGTATTTGTTACAATTTCATCCTTTTCATTTAATTACATACTCAAACGTTAAAATTTTCTAAAGAAATTTTAATACCACATTACTAACATTTTATAAATATTTATAAAAATATTTCTTACTCAATTTTATGAGATCAAGGTCTCGATACCTTGTTTTTACCCAATTCCTTCAATAATTCTTTTTTATAATCGGTAAAATTTTTCTATCGATATTTTAATACGATTTTCCTATCATATAAACATTCATGAAAAAATATTAAAATAAATTTCTCTTTAAATCAGATTTATGGTTACGAAACTATTGTTCCGATAACCTTGAATTTAGGCCATTACAACTCTCCCCCCTTTTAAGGATTTTCGTCCTCGAAAATCTTACCAGTAAAGAGGTTTGGATATTGTTTCCTCATTGTCTCCTCCAGTTCCCATGTCACTTCCTCAATCCCATGCTTTTGCCATAATACTTTCACTAAATTTATCTTTTTATTTCTAAGCTCCTTTGTTTCCTGTGCCAATATGTTGTCCGGTTCTTCACTGTAAGTCATATCCGGTTGAATCTCCACTTCTGTCGGAGAAATAACATGTGAAGGATCTGACCGATATCGTCGTAGCATAGATACATGAAAAACATTATGAATTCTATCGAGTTCCGGTGGTAATGCCAATCGATAAGTGACCGGTCCAATTCTTTCTATAATTTCATATGGCCCGATAAATCTAGGACTTAATTTACCCTTTCGACCGAACCGGAGAACTTTCTTCCAAGGAGACACTTTCAGGAATACCTTGTCACTGACCTGAAATTCAATCTCTTTTCGTTTAAGATCGGTATATGATTTTTGGCGATCGGAAGCTGCTTTTAAACTATCCCGAATAACCTTCACTTTTCTTCTGTTTCCCGGATTAAATCAACCCCATGTATCTTCTTTTCACTGAGCTCTGTCCAATATAATGGTGTTCTACATTTTCTACCATACAAAGCTTCATACGGAGCCATTTTAATACTGGACTGATAACTGTTATTGTAAGCAAATTCAATTAAAGGTAGATACCTCTCCCAATTACCTTCAAACTCTAGTATACAACATCGGAGCATATCTTCCAATACTTGAATTACACGCTCAGATTGACCATCTGTCTAAGGATGAAATGCAGTGCTGAAATACAATTGAGTACCCAAGGCCTCTTGCAATTTGTCCCAGAAACGAGACGTAAACTGAGGATCTCTATCCGATATAATGGAGACAGGCACTCCATGTACCCTGACAATCTCAGATATGTACAATTCAGCCAGTTTATCTAAAGAATAATCCATACGTACCGGAACAAAGTGCGCTGACTTTGTCAATCGGTCAACAATCACCCAAATAGCATCTTTTTTCCTCGGAGACAACAGTAACCCCGATACAAAATCCATAGTGATTCTTTCCCATTTCCATTTCGGTATAGTAATTGGCTGAAGTAACCCCGAAGGTACCGATGTTCTCTTTTTGACTGTTGACATATCAAACATCTTGATACAAACTCGTAAATATCACGCTTCATACCTAGCCACCAATACATCTTCTTCAAATCATTATACATTTTATTACTTCCCTGATGTACGCATATAGTACCACCGTGAGCCTCGTGTAAAATCTTCTCAGATGAGCTCAATTCTTGGGTACACATACCCTACCTCTGAATAATAAACAATCATCAACCCCAACTTGAAATTCGAATCGCACTGACTCACATTGTGCTCGTTTAACTCAGAACTTCTCATCATTCTTCCGAGCTTCACATATTTATCAGAGAAATGTCGGTTTAGCTCTCAATTCAGCTATGATTGAACCATCATCGATCGGTGACAACCGGTATTCATAACTCGTAAAGCAAACAGAGATTTTCGACTCAAAGCATCACCACAACATTAGCCTTACCTGGATGATAATCAATAATTAAATCATAGTCTCAGACGCTTCAAGCCACCGCGCATGCCTCAAATTCAAATCTTTCCGTGTCATCAAATATTTCAAGCTTTTATGATCGTATAAATATGACATTTCTCACCGCATAAATAATGCCGCCATATCTTCAAATAAGAAATACAATAGCAGCTAATTCAAGATCATGTACCGGGTAATTTCTTTCATGTGGTTTAAGTTGTTTTGAAGCATAGGCTATTACTTTACCTTCTTGCATCAAAACAAATTCCTAAACCATTTAATGAGGCATCACTGTAAATAACAAATTCCTTACCCGGTTCAGGCTGCACTAATACTGGTGCTTTCGTTAGTAGATCTTTCAATTGGTTGAAACTCTGGTGACATTCATTGGTCCACTCGAACTTTACATCTTTTTGCAATAATCGAGTCATCGGAGAAGCTATCATAGAGAATCCCTGTACAAATCTCCGATAATAACCAGCTAAACCCAAGAAATTTCTAACTTCAGATACATTCTTCGGTGGACTCCAATTGACAATAGCTGAGATTTTACTTGGATCTACCTTAATGCCTTCGGCGGATACAATATGTCCAAGAAAACCCACTTCTCGAAGCCAAAATTCACATTTACTGAATTTAGCATATAACTGCTTCTCTCGCAGAATTTGCAACACAATTCTCAAATGTTCTGTATGTTCTTCTTCATCTCGAGAATAAACCAAAATATCATCAATGAATACTACCACAAATCTGTCTAAGTACGGTCTGAATATTCGATTCATTAGATCTATAAATACTGCAGGTGCATTAGTCAGCCCAAACTGCATAACCATAAACTCATAATGCCCATACCTGGTTCTGAAAGCTATCTTTGGCACATCTGACTCTTTTACCCGTAGCTGGTAATAACCTGATCGAAGATCAATCTTCGAGAATATTGTGGCACTTTTCAACTGATCAAATAAATCATCAATCCGGGGCAACGGGTACTTATTCTTTATGGTTACCTTATTGAGCTGCCGATAGTCAATACACAATCTCAAAGACATGTCTTTTTTTTTCACAAACAGAACCGGAGCACCCCAAGGTGAATGACTCGGTCGGACAAAACCTCTATCAACAAGTTCCTGTAACTGTGTCTTTAATTCCTTTAATTCTGTAGGAGCCATTCGGTACGGAGCTATGGAAATCGGAGTAGTTCCTGGAATCAAATCTATAGAGAATTCCACTTTCCTTTTTGGTGGCAACCCTGGTAATTCCTCTGGAAACACATCAGAAAATTCGCATACCACTGGCACTGCCTTTATCTTTGACTCAGATACCTTGGTGTCGATTACATAAGCAAGAAAAGCATCATACCCTTTTTAACATACCTCAAGAGCGTAATAATCGAAATCACATCGATAATCCTCAATCTCGATCGATTTAACCCGGAGTAATTCACCATTTTAACACTTCAACACAATATATTTCTGTTTATAGTTTACTACTGCATCATGCTGAGTTAACTAATCCATGCCCAATATCACATCAAACTCATCAAATGGCAGTAACATCAAATCAGCCAAGAAACAATAACCTCTTACCATCAGTGGAAAATTTTTACAAATTTTATCCACCAAAATAGATTGGCCTAGAGGGTTTGAGACTTTAACCACAAATTCAGTAGGTTCAATAGATAAATCTTTAACATATGCAAGCTTTATACATATATATGAATGCGTAGAACCGGGATCAATTAATGCAATAATATCAGTGTCAAGTAAAAAAAATGTACCAGTAATAACATAGGGTGCTGAGGCATCTTTTCTGGCACGAATAGCATATGTTCTAGCAGGTGCTCGTGTCTCAGTCTTGCCTGCAGTATCTTTTGTAACTCCTCAGCTACCACTAACATTACCGGATGGTCGAGATGGTCTACCCCTTGAAACTGGATTACTCGGCTTCGATATCTGTTCAGCTTCTTTTTCACCCATTTCTGGACAATCTCTGAGGAAATGGTCAAAAGAACCACATCGGTAACAAGCCCTGCTCTTAAATCGACATTCACCAAAATGAGCTTTATTACAATACTGGCATCTCGGCTTAGGGGTACCAACACTGCCAACACTGGTCACTGATGGAGTGGAAGGTCTTGGATTATTGCGTTGAGAACCTCGCTCTCTGCTCGAATACCCAGTGGTTGAGGTAGAACGATCCTGGTACTTCTTCAATTTATTTGGAGCAGAAATTTGAGATTTTCCCATTGGCCTTTTACTAAAAATTCGAGCTTCCCTCTCAGCTTGTTTCTTTTCTTTGCTCAATTCTTCTGCTTTATAAGCTCACTCTGCCAATGTAGTAAACTCTCGAATTTTAAGAATTCCGATAAGCAGCTTAATTTCTTCATTCAACCCTTCTTCGAATCGTTTGCACATTTTAGCTTCTGACTGTACCCATTCTCGAGCATATTTACTCAACCGAACAAATTCTCTTTCATACTCAGATACAGATCTATTGTCTTGTTTCTGCTCAAGAAATTCTTTTCTTTTCTGATCAAGAAATCTCTGACTGATATATTTCTTTTTGAACTCGGTCTGGAAAAATTCCCATGTAATTTCTTCTTTCGAACAATCAAGCTTTAGTATTCCACCAATGGTAAGTCAGTGTCTTTTAGCAGATGAGACGGCACATTTCAAACATTCTTCTGGTGTGCAAGATAAATCCTCCAAAACCCGAGTAGTATTCTCTAACCAAAATTTAGCCCGTTCGGGATCATCATCAACTGCTGCTCGAAATTCTTCGACCCCATATTTTTAGATTTTATCAACCGGAGCTTTCCATTTTCTCGATGTGATTCGTGTGCGTCAGCACTGTGGAATCTCTGAACCGGTGGAGGAACAGGAGGGGAGCTTGAGTTTGTCAGATCGTAGGGTTAGTTCTTATGTACTGAGTAAACCATTCATTCATCATTTGAAAGTAGGCTATTTTTGCCTCCTCCCCTTGACCCTCTATACCAGGCCTTCTACTACTAGTTTCTTCTCTTTGTACTGAAGCAGGAGCATGATTCCCAGCTTCCTCAGATTGAGCTCGGTCGGATGACATTACTATAAGAAAAACACAATTTAAATGGTCAGGAGATATCACACTATCAATAATAATTTAAATGGCATGTATAGCTAACCCGTATTTATTATGTCAGTCCTAGAACCAGCTGAACCGTAGCTCTGATACCAACAAATGTAACACCCACTACCCGTATTCGTTGTCAGAATAGGGTACAAGGCATTACCGGAGTTTACAATTTTTTTTTTAATATAGCCCCTTTATAAATATCTAACCTTCCCTGCAAATTCTAAACCGAGACCAATCCACATCAACCAATCCAATTCAACATATTTTCAAAATAGATTTATGCATATTTATAAGATAACATCAACACATACCAAGCCAAGGTTTGCTAGCCATACCAATGGCTGACCTTACATTCATTTTATATTAACATTACTTTATTAGCTTATACATGCCATTGATTTCTAAAATAAAGTTTCTTTATATACCGAAATCTTGAGGCTGATAGTGTGATGTATCTCCTACCGAATCCGACCTCCGAGCTCTTAACACTACAAAACAGGGGAAAAAGAAACAGGGTAAGCACTTTGTGCTTAGTAAGCCCATATAACAAGAATTATACTTACCTAATATTTTCAATACAATGTAATAAACATTCATATATCCATTCAATGCACTATTACCCTAACATGCACAAACTCAACTTTCAAGTTAGTCCAATAATTTTCATGTATTAGTAATATATACCATGATTGATGAACTCATCAATACCATGATTTCCCATTCCCTTATTCTTTTTTTATATTTATCCCGTTGAATTTCTTGAAATTTTCGATGGATTTTCATATGTACACTTTTAGTGTACAAATTCGGGTCCGTCAATTCATATTCATGTGCGCACATTTCTATTTCAGATAGCACACTCCCTCGAACCTCATCTTTACAAATGGGGATTACGAAATCCCAGCTAAATCTCTGTAAGATAAACTCATAGAGTATTTTCGGATTACCCAGGCTAAATCCCCTCAGCGACAATTACTCTAATGAGCTTGGGTCCAATTACCACCCAGGCTAAATTCGCACCCTAATTCGGATTACCCATCCGGTTAAATCCATTTTCCACATATTCTTCGGGAGGGCTATATCGAGATAGGATCACCCGTCCGGCTAGATCCTTTTTTATCACAATTCCTTTTCATAGATCCATCGAATTTTCCATTCATTCAACCGGGATTTCTTCTTTTTTTTTTTATCAAATATACCAATGTATCATCAATTTTCATACAATGAACATTCAAATTATATTCACATCAATAACATACATTTCAAGCATTTAAGAATATAATTCAAGTTACATGAACTTACCTCGATACTAGTTCGTATATGAAATCTACTAATTAGGGACTTTTTCCCTTCCTCGATCTAGTTTCGTATTTGAGTTTTCCGGATCTAAATGAATAAATTCAATCATCAATTCAATACATTTCATGTTCACATGTAGCATTTTCTATGATTCTATTATTATTTTTAGTTCATTCAAAACTGTCTACTTGAGTCATAGTCACTAAATTATTTTTATCTTAAGCTACAGAGCTTAAAATTTAGATCCGTTAATTTTCCCTGAAACTAGACTCACATATCTTCTTCCCATAAAATTTTCAGAATTTTTGGTTTAGCCAATAAGTACAGTTTATTCTTTAAAGTTACCCCTGTTCTGCTGTTTGACAGTTCTGACCCTTATTCACTAAAAATTAATTATCTCTTCATACAAGATTCGGATGATGTTTCCATTTATTTCTATTGAAAATAGACTCATTAAGAATTCTAAACATATAAATTTAAGCCCCTAATTATTTTTATCCAATGTTTTATGATTTTCTAAATTTAAAACAGGGGAACCCGAATTCATTCTGACCTTATCTCGCAAAATTTATTATATCTCATGATTTACATATCTATTGCTTACATCGTTTCTTCTATGAGAAACTAGACTCAATAAGATTTAATTTTATATTTTGTTCATCTTATAATTCGATTTCTAAAATTTATGGTGATTTTTCAAAGTTTGTCTACTGCTGCTGTCCAAAACTGTTTTAGTGCAAACTGTTTATTACCAATTTTCCCCCTAAGCTTTCAATAAATGATAATTTCATCCCTGCTCAATTAACTTCTCAATTGAGCTGATTTCTCTCAATTAAAACTTTATTCTATCACTTTAAACTACTTTATAACCTTTGGAAATCAGAATTTCAGTAATAGACTTTAATTCCAAATATTTTCACAATTTAGATCCTAAAAATCAATTTCTATTGGAATTACCTAATAAAATCATCTTATAAACAATTTAAAGCTTAAATTTCATGCTAATTCATCATAAACTTACAGCACTCAACCATGGTAACTTTTAATTCCATCCATTAAATCAAAAACTAATTAATTTAATAGTAGGACCTAGTTGTAAAAGTCTTAAAAACACAAAAATTACAAGAAATAGACAAGGATTAACTTACTTGCAGTAAAAATATGAAAAACCAGCTTAAGGAAACCCTTCTATGGTGTTTTTGCTGATGAAAATGCAGAAAAATAAAGAGAAATCTAGATAATTCCACTTTAGTCCTAGCTTTATTAAGTAAATTTTGCAATATTCCAATTTTGCCCTTAATTCTCCTTATTTTCTTCCTGATTTCATGCCCTTGCCGTCCAGGCCAAATAGACCTTGGGTCTATTTTCCTTTTAAGCCATCTTTCTTTTATCATTTAAACTATTCAATCATTTTTCATAATTTTATATTTATTACAATTTAATCCTTTTCATTTAATTACATACTCAAATGTTAAAATTTTCTAACGAAATTTTAATACCACATTACTAACATTTTATAAATATTTATAAAAATATTTCCTACTCAATTTTATGAGATCAAGGTCTCGATACCTTGTTTTTACCCAATTCTTTCAATAATTCCTTTTTCTAACTAACCACTAAATCGGTAAAATTTTTCTATCGATATTTTAATACGATTTTCCTATCATATAAATATTCATGCAAAAATATTAAAATAAATTTCTCTTTAAATCGAATTTATGGTTACGAAACCATTGTTCCGATAACCTTGAATTTAGGCCATTATATTAATCAACCAATTTTACGGCTTGACTCTCTTATTGGTCCCCAGTGGAGTCGCCAAGCTGTCGGAACCATTTTTTTGTTTGGAAAAGCGGGCCGACTTTAAAAGGAAAATGGAGTCGCCACTAATCTTTTTTGAAGTGCGATTGGGTCACTTGAGAAAACATTTTGGCCTATAAATTTTAAGAAAACGGGCTCGGGAGTCAGTTACGTACGAGAAAGGATTAGCACCCTCGCAACGCCCAAAATTGGTATCGTATTGATTGATTAACATCCTTAATGTCGAAAATTAGAAAAGATTTTAAAATTCGAATCATTTGAAAAATATTTGAATAACTCGAATTGGATATCGAAACTCTCTTGCTCCGAAGAGATGAAATACTACATCCAGCATGATAGGACACGATGTTTCAAACCCTCGAAACCAAGATTATTCCATGACTTCCAAAATTCATGTATTGCAATTTAAAAAGGGTATTTCACTATTTGGCCAAACTAAAAATCGAAACCCAGCACGATTGGGCACGATTCCTTGAATTTCCAATTATGAAATATTGCCTTTATTTAAGAAAATCCGGTCAAAATCTCTGAAGGATGTTTGGTCATTTGGACGAATAGAAAATCGAGACCCAGCACGATTGGGCACGATCTCTCGAACTTCCGAACACAAAACATTGCCTTATGTTAAAAAAAAAATGATCGAAATCTTTAAAGGACATTTAGTGATCTAGACAAACGAAAAATCGAAGCCCAGCACGATTAGACACGATTTCTCGAACTTCCCAAACACGAAATATTACTTTTGTGAAAACCCATTTTTTATGAATTTAAAAAAAAGGCAAATATAAAAATGTTGAAATGCGATTTAAAATCATCGATTACATGAGATGATAGGAAAAAAAATAAATGACTCATAACAGTAAAGAAAAGAAATAAGAATAATAACAAGAATGATAGATATAACCAATAGTATGCATGTATAAAAAATAGTGACAAGAAGAAAATGGTAATAAAATAATGCTAAAAAATAGTAGTAGTAAAAATGAAGATATATTGATAATAAAAATATAGATATAATAATATACGAATAGAAATCTAAAAATAATAAAAGTAATAAAAATATTAGTAATAAAATAATATAATGGTTCATATAATAATAAGTATACTATAGTAATAATAATATAAATATGTAAAATAACAGTGAGGGAAAATATTAATAGTAGATGAAAGTAGTAATAAAAGTAAAAAAATATTAGTAAAATAAAAATAAAATAATAGTAATAATATAAAAAAGGCAGTAATGAAAGTAAAAATATTGTAAATAGTAAATTAATAATAATAAAAATAAATATAATAATAGAGATAATAATAATAAAAATAATTATAGTAATAATATATAGAAAAGAATAGCAGTGGTAATAATGAAAATAATAATTCAAAATAATAATAATCATAACTATAATAATATAATAATAAATATAAATATAGTAACAATAATATATATATATATATATATATATAGCATAGTGGTAATAAAATAATAAAAGTAATGGTAAAATAATAATAATATAGTATTGGAAAAAGGAACAATAGAATAATAAATAATAATATAAAAACGATAATACAGGAAAAAATATAAGGAATATAAAAATATAACATAACAATAATATTATATATAAAAAATGATGGTAACAATAAAATAATAAGTAATAATATATATTAAAGATAACTAATTTGAAAATAAAACAAAATAGGTAAAAAAAAGGACTGAACTAAACTTGACACAGGAGTTTGGGGCAAATTAAAAACAAATGGAGGCAAAAGGGACCAAATCGTGAAGTACGCGCGATACAGAGGGACCAATGTAGAAATTAATCCCACGCCTGAAACGCAGCGCTTGGATGTGGACGAAATTGAAATAGCGAACAAGATTTAGGGAAAATTTAAATAATAAGAAAAAACCGTAATAGGATGCAATTAAACAGTGGCGCAAACTAGAAGGACTAAGCAAGAATTTACCCATCAAGGGCTAAATTGTGCAAATCCACCTGCAGAAGCAGGTAATCACGTGGGGCCTTCCCCCCTTAAACGGCACCGTTCCCTTTCAATCTTTAAAACCACAATTCATTCTTTTTTTTTTTTTAAACATTTTTACAGAACCCAAACAAAAATCAAAAGGGGCTATTGTTTTCTCTGCTAGGGTATGAGAATTAGCCCCCAAATCTACCGTCGATTTACCAAACCCTTCCTCTTAAGTGCCAATCGGCCACCATAAACGGCGACTAGCAGACTCAAGCTTCGAGGGTTTCTATTTTCCGCCATGAAATCCCATCTACGCCTCAATCTCGACAAGGCTAATAATAGGATTCTGTCAACGCCTTTATAAAGGTAAATCCTTATTTTCACATGCAAGCAAAGAATCAAAGTGAAGAACTACAATAGAAAATAATCGAAAAAAGAAAAAATTCGAAATCACCTTCAAAAGAAATTGATTTTTGATTGTTTTTTGATTTCGTGTGTATCCAAAAGAAAAGAAAAAATCGGAATCCCTCTTTACCGATTTCTATTGTGGCTTTTATAGCCTTTATTTTACAACTGATCTATTTCTATTTTGCAGGTACATGTTCGAGCACGTCTCTGACGTGGCGTGGTGGAGTGGCGCACGTCTCGGGGTGGTGGCGTCCGGCGCACGTTGCGGAAGGAGGGCCTTGCTGGCGGCGGCGCAAAACAAAGCTGTTAGGGTTTCCCATTTCTGTTTTTAGGTTTTGGGTTAAAGATTTGGGTCAGGGTTTAGATTTGGGCCTGTTGAGCTTTATTGTAAATGACCTGGACTGTTTTTTATTTTTTGGGTTTACTTTGGTTTGCTTCTGGGCTAAAATTGGGTCGTACAATATTAATTTGAAATTTCTTAAAGTTTAAAGGATCTAATAGAAAATTTATCATTTTAGGAAATCATCGGTCATAAATAGGAGGATAATTGCCTAGAGGCATATAAGACCCAAATAGCTTCTTATATGCTTTATTTGTATTTTTTTTGTAAAGGTATATTCACTATTGGTTTTGTTTTGTGCTGTTTATTTCCTAGGGTTGAATGGGGATCTAAAAAAGGCAATGAAAGATGGAAAACCAATTATAATCTAGGTGTGGCTTTTTTGATTGCTGATTACTTTCTTTTTGCCAACATCCTACTCATTCTCCATCCCTGTGACTTTGTGCATATGCTTCTTTCTTTCTTTTATCTTTTGTGGTCAATGCTGATGTCATTTCACCTTAATGTGCTCAAGAATTAACACTTTGATATGTTCATGCCTATGGGGTACACTATATTTTGATTTTTTGTGGTTCATATTAATTATTTCTTTGCATTGATTCATCTACTTTAATTAGATGCTTTGGTGCTATCTTGAAAATAAAACCAAACAGCTCCATAAAAATACATTATCTGGAAGTATATCTTTGGTATTGTAGCAATTGGGCATGAAAGGGTGTTCGCAGAGCTTGCACATTTAAATAAGCGCAGAGTCTAGCTAGCCATGATGTTACTATTAATGTTACTATTAATGTCCTTAATCACTGATGTTATTTTGTGATACTTTTAGTGTGCTATGTTTACTTGTACTCGTGTATCTGTATACGCATACTGTCCGATATAGATATATATATTTCTTTTTTTATTCTTTTTTTTTTAAGTTTTTCATGTGTTTGGAGAGTTATTATATACTGTATAGGTATATATATACTGTCCTTAGTCTCTTTGATGTTTGGCATTTTATGTTTTAATTGTGGGTATTGATTTTTATTTATTGTCTTTATAATTACTACTTAATTTTTCTGTGTTTTTAAATATATATATATATACTGATTGGAGACCACTTGTTTTACATTATGGTTTACTATGTTTAGCTAACAAGGAGGCAAAAGGTCTAAGCAGCCAGGGGAATGCCAGAATTGTGTAGATAGATTTGATCTTGGGGAATTTTCTTGTGAGTTTTCTTTAAACTCGTTTTGTTATTTTTATGCTAAAATAAAAAAAATTATTAAATTAGCATTGATGTTTCGGTTTCGATTTAATGGTTGAAAATGTTTACTGTCTAGCATTAGTTAGATTCGTTTATTGCAAGTCTAAATGCTGCTCGAAAATAGTGTAAAAACTGATGATGTCCAATTTTGTGGCCCTTTTTATGCTGTCCAAAATTTGAAAAAATTAATGGTTCCATTTTCATGCCAATTGGGGGCTGTAAAGAAAGTCCCATTTGTTGCATTATGCTGTCCAGTTTTAGGACTAATTAATTGAGTTATTACAGGATTAAAAAGCATGGAACTTTTATATGATGAGCTAATAAATTTTAATACTATTGAGTGTGTTCTTGCCGGATACAAATGCCCTGCATGTTTGCTGTCTTGTGCTGTCCAAAATAGGACAAATTGACTGTGTTTGTGAGTGAGTTTTTCAAAGGAAACTTTGTAAATTCTCATGTTAAATTCTGATGTTTGCATGCAGGTAAGTTATGGTTATAGGGGTTGATAAATCGAGTTTAGTAGCTAAAAT
Source organism: Gossypium sturtianum (assembly GCA_025698515.1). Classification (NCBI taxonomy): domain Eukaryota; kingdom Viridiplantae; phylum Streptophyta; class Magnoliopsida; order Malvales; family Malvaceae; genus Gossypium; species Gossypium sturtianum. The sequence goes on from CM046953.1 coordinate 153,072,124, forward strand.
ATTATGTTATTCTTACTAAGTTTCGGTTGTTAGTAGTGAATTAAAAATTTGAATGTGTTGTAATATGTGGAGGACTTGGACTGCTGCATGTTTGAAATAAAAGAAAACAATAGTTGTTAAATATTAGTTTTTGTTGCTGATTGAATGAGTTAAAAATTCATTGTTCAAGGGGCTGTAAATATGTTGATAGTCAATTGTTAATATGTTGTTAGGTCCTATAACCTATAGTTATCAAAGAAGTTTTCAGGCAATTCTTTTCGGGTATTTTCATGTTATGGTGGGCAAACGTGCAGGATGATGATGAAGCTGATACTGTTGGTTGCTGCACGCTTAAAGTAGGAAATGTGGAGTGTATTCCACCAAATAAATTGAAGGTAAAGTCAGTTTATGTTCCTGGAAAAGATACAGTATTTCTTTTGTACTAAATTTGGTAACTGTTGGAATGGATCCTATGACTTTTTATTGTAGTTTTAGTTGATTTGCAATTAATGTTAGTTCTTTGAAAAATTTTTGTGGAATTCTATGGAAGCTAGTCATACGTTTTGGTTGATATTGGTGTTAACTTTCTTTTTTCTTGTTTCAATCATTTAGTTTGACTGACTTGGTAAAGATTCGATTCAATATGTGAACACAGTGGAGGTTGAGCTTCCTGTCTACAATGCAATTGGACAGTTTCAAACTGGTCAGTTCATGATCTCCCATATTTGGATTCATATGCAGATGATTGACTTAAGCCAAAGAGTATGGTCTCTCTTTTATGCAGGGAAAAGCAAAAGTGATGATCTTTTTGACAAGCTTGATACAAGTAAACTAAATGCACATTTGAAGGAACTCATGCCAGGGCTTACGGCAAAAGTCTTCCGTACCTACAATGCTTCCATTACATTGGATGAGATGGTAAGTTGCAGCCTATGTATGACAAGCATGCATTTCACTCTAATATGCTTGTCTTAATGCTTTATGTACTTTTCCAGTATTTCTTATGTGATTTGAATGGATAAATTTTTAGAAAATTTTGTTTAACATTATTTTTCATTTGTATTTTCTTTGGTTGGATAATAGTTAAATAAAGAAACCAAAGATTGGGGTGTGGCGGAAAAAGTTGTAATTTATCAGCATGCAAACAAAGAGGTAAGAACCATTCCCTACTAGATCTTAAGCTAATGGAGTCTAGTTCGACGTGCTGTTTTGGCATCTATAATTTTCATTGATCTTGCTACAGGTTGCAATCATATGTAATCATCAGCGGAGTATTTCAAAATCTCATAGTGCACAGATGTCAAGGTTGACTGAGAAAATAACAGAACTCAAGGTAATAACTCTTTATAGTTCATGTATTCTTTGATAGAACATTTTGGTCTCGTTTGTTCTGAATTGAAAAAAAAATCGTTTTTTTCTTCAATGATCTAATTTGATCTTAGTTAAAATTTTCCATTATCTTTTCTAAATGAGTAAATGAGTGAAAACCAGGACGCCCCTAGCTCAAATAGGGTTGTTTCGGAAGCTGAGAGTGATCCACCTGGAAATGAATCCGAACCCAATGGTACCCAGGTGAATGAGTCGATGTCGACTGGAACCAAGAAAAGAAAACGGGGAGCCGATAATTCAGTGAAACAAAAAGGAAAAGCCTCCAAGAAACAGAAATCGGGAAATAAAGCTTCAACATCCCGACAACAACCAAAACAGAAAAAGACGAAAGAGGAGTGAAAAATGTCAACTGTAAAATTGATAGACGGAAAAAGATGGTAAAGTGTCTTAATTGAACTAAGAATTTCATATTAGATTAACATTATTGTTATTTATTATGCATACATTTTGAAGATAAAAAAGATCTTTTGATTTTTAATGATTTTTAAGATTGGCACTCGAACAACTGTGAAATTGCTGGATCTATTGTACCGAGTTATTTGATCTATCGGGTTATTTGAAGATGCAAGGTAGATTCAAAAAGATTAGTTTATTTGTGTTATTTATAATATTAATGATATTATTAGTACTTTTGTAATATTATTATTAATAATATTCTTTACTTTTATTTTTTTTTGTTAGAATTGAAAATGTTTAATAAGAATGGAAATGTATAGTAAAAGTTCATAAAGATAAAAAATATTGCATTGTGAGAATTATATAATATGTCACGCCATCTGGTAAGGATTTGACTGTTTTCTAAACAGATAATACCCCTCCAAAGAGAACAATGCATCATATTTGTACAGTTTGAAAATCTGACACTTTTTCTAACACTTGTTTTGTGTGTATATTTGGTGTAATGAAGGGCAAAATGACAGATATGGAAGTTATATTTTTTAAGATCCGGGTTCCCTTTCCTGTCTCGTTATAAATTCTTGCCTTCAATCAAATCAGAAACAATTGGCCAATGCGTTTCGATTTTCAAAACATTCTCCAAAGGACGGAGGCCTCAAGGCCAACTCCAATACTGATGTGACATCGGTTGGACTAAATCAGGAGTTAGTTTCATTAGGGAAAAATCGAAAGGTACACTAATGATTACATATTTGTGTGTATATTTCTAAGTTTGCTTTCGTGATCTAAATCTCCAATTTAACTTTCTAAATTGATTTTCCAGGGACAAGAAAGGGAACTTGATGCAGTCTTGGTATTTCTTATCATTGATCTTAACCAACATAGAGTTATTATTTCTTAGATAAGATAAATATTTCTTGTTTATAAATCACTCATGCACAGATATGTTATTTCAAAGGTTTTTTAATGTATTTAGAGGAATCTTGGATGGTCATATTCAATATCCATATTCGAATGTGTCGGTACATGGACACTTCAAGCAAAAATGAAGAGTTCGAACAACCTAGATTTTAAGTATCAGGCCGAAAACTTAATGTTTAGGACTATTCCTGCTTCTCTTGTCCTGCATGGACTTTTGCATTGAGAATTATACATATTGTTGAATCCTTCTAAGTATTACAGACATATTTTTGTATGTATATATATATGTTTGAAGTTACAAATTTGAATATGCATACCTTGACTTTTATATTTTTTTTTCTTTTTTTTAGTATACCATGTCTCAATGTACCAAAGTCGTTCTTAAACTTTCCCTTCGTAAAATTTACGTCTCTCCTTTTCGATCATTTATTTATCTTTATCTTAAATTTCATGGTACCGACATGGCGACTGAGATTCAAACAGAAAAGGTATGATACATGCATACATACATACATACATACATACATATATTGCATTGAGAATCAGCTGACCTAATAAGCATTTGGGAACTTGGATTTCAAAAGTAGTGCAAGTTAAATGATAGAATGTACATAAAATTTATCTTTTATAGTGATTTCTCAAATACATATATTTGTTGAATGCGTGTCATAGTTAATTTGGAATTCATGTTTTTTTTAATTAAAAAAAATTCAAATACATAATCTCATTAAATCTTAACTAATTTATATATAATTATATACACATTATTTTTCGTAATTTATATTATAAATAAAATCAAAATTAAATTCTTCAAATTTTGATATGGCTACTACAAAATTATGACTTGTTTTCTATGTTTGTTGTTTTAGTGTTCTGAATACCTTTCATGGCTTCTTCCTCAAGATCAAGCCTGGGACCTTGATGCACTCTCGGTATGCACATTTCTTATCATTGAGAATTATACATATTGTTGAATCCTTCTAAGTATTTCAGGCATACTTTTGTATGTATATATATGTTTGAAGTTACAAACTTAAATATGTATACCTTGACCTCTAAATTCTTTTTATAAATGAAAAACTTGAAGTTACACATCATTTTTCGTAATTTATATTATAAATAAAATCAAAATCAAATTCTTCAAACTTCAATATGGCTACTACAAAATTATGACTTGTTTTCTATGTTTGTTGTTTTAGTTACCTTTAGAACTTCCCTATGCATATTGAAGTTTGAAGAATTTGATTTTGATTTCATTTATAATATAAATTACGAAAAACGATGTGTAACTTTAAGTTTTTCATTTATAAAAAGAATTTAGAGGTCAATGTATGCATATTCAAGTTTGTAACTTCAAACATATATATACATACAAAAGTATGCCTGAAATACTTAGAAGGATTCAACAATATGTATAATTCTCAATAATAAGAAATATGCATACCGAGAGTGCATCAAGGTCCCAGTCTTGATCTTGAGGAAGAAGTCATGAAAGGTATTCAGAACACTAAAACAACAAACATAGAAAACAAGTCATAATTTTGTAGTAGCCATATCGAAATTTGAAGAATTTGATTTTGATTTCATTTATAATATAAATTACGAAAAATGATGTGTATATAATTATATATAAATTAGTTGAGATTTAATGCGATTATGTATTTGAATTTTTTTTAATTAAAAAAAACATGAAATCCAAATTAATTACTAACACGCATTCAATAAATATATGTATTTGAGAAATCACTATAAAAGATAAATTTTATGTACATTCTATCATTTAACTTGCAGTCTTGTACTACTTTTGAAATCTAAGTTCTCAAATGCTTCTTAGGTCAGCTGATTCTCAATGCAATATATGTATGTATGTATGTATGCATATATCATACCTTTTCTGTTTGAATCTCAGTCGCCATGTCGGTACCATGAAATTTAAGATAAAGATAAATAAATGATCGAGAAGGAGAGACGTAAACTTTACGAAGGGCAAGTCTAAGAACGACTTTGGTACATTGAGACATGGTATACTAAAAAAAAGAATATAGAGGTTAAGGTATGCATATTCAAGTTTGTAACTTCAAACACATATATACATACAAAAGTATGTCTGTAATATTTAGAAGGATTCAACAATATGTATAATTCTCAATGCAAAAGTCCATGCAGGACAAGAGAAGCAGGGAGAGTCCTAAACATTAAGTTTCCGGCCTGATACATAAAATCTAGGTTGTTCGAACTCTTCATTTTTGCTTGAAGTGTCCATGTACCGACACATTCGAATATGGATATTGAATCTGACCATCCAAGATTCCTCTAAATACATTAAAAACCTTTGAAATAACATGTCTGTGCATGAGTGATTTATAAAAAGAAATGTTTATTTATCTAAGAAATAATAACTCTATGTTGGTTAAGATCAATGATAAGAAATGTGCATACCAAGACTGCATCAAGTTCCCTTTCTTGTTCTTAGAAAATCAATTTAGAAAGTTAAATTGGAGATTTAGATCACGAAAGCAAACTTAGAAATATACACACAAATATGTAATCATTAGTGTACCTTTCGTTTTTTTCCCTAATGAATCTAACTCCTGATTTAGTCCAATCAATGTCACATCAGTATTGGAGTTGGCCTTGAAGGCCTCTGTCCTTTGGAGAATGTTTTGAAGATCGGGACGCATTGGCCAATTGTTTCTGATTTGATTGAAAGAGGCAGGAGTTTGTAACGAGACAGGAAAGGGGACCTGGTTCTTAAAAAACAGAATTTTCATATCTGTCATTTTGTCCTTCATTACACCAAATATACACACAAAACAAGTGTTAGAAAAAGTGTCAAATTTTCAAACTGTACAAATATGATGCATTGTTCTCTTCGGAGGGGTATTGTCTGTTTAGAAAACAGTCAAATCCTTACCAGATGACGTGACCATATTATATGATTGTCACAATGCAATATTTTTTTATCTTTATGAACTTTTATTATACATTTCCATTCTTATTAAACATTTTCAATTCTAATAAAAAAACTAAAAGTAAAGAATATTATTAATAATAATATTACGAAAATACTAATAATATCATTAATATTATAAATAAAACAAATAAACTAATCTTTTTGAATTTACTTTGCATCTTCAAATAACTCGATAGATCAAATAACTCAGTACAATAGATCCAGTAATTTCACAGTTGTTAGAGTGCCAATCTTAAAAATCATTAAAAATCAAAAGATCTTTTTTATCTTGAAAATGTATGCATAATAAATAACAATAATGTTAATCTAATATGAAATTCTTAGTTCAATTAAGACATTTTACCGTCTTTTCCGTCTATCAATTTTACGATTGACATTTTTCACTGCCTTTTCGCCTTTTTTTCTGTTTTGGTTGTTGTCGGATGTTGAAGCTTCATTTCCGATTTGCTTTCTTGGAGGCTTTCCTTTTTGTTTCACTCGAATTATCGGCTCCCCGCTTTCTTTTCTTAGTTCCAGTCGACATCGACTCATTCACCTGGATACCATTGGGTTCGGATTCATTTCCAGGCGGATCACTCTTAGCTTCCGAAACAACCCTATTTGAGCTAGGGGCGTCCTGGTTTTCACTCATTTACTCATTTAGAAAAGATCTGGGAAAATTTAACTAAGATTAGAGTAGATCATTGAAAAAAAAACGATTTTTTTTCCAATTCAGAACAAACGAGACCAAAATGTTCTATCAAAGAATATATGAACTATCAAAACCAAACCCTATGAAACGAAATTTCCACGTAATTGAAGAAGAAATTCTGCAAGATCAAAGCAGGAAATGTATGGACTGCGATGAAAATAGAATAGATTAGTTGTAAAATAGAAGGCTATAAAAGTCGAAATAGGGATCTGTAAAGAGAACCTTTTTTTTTTACAACGGTTCAGATAGAAAACAGAGGCAATACACTAATGGCTTTTCAACCCATTTACCTTCACAATTGGAACTCGAGGAAACTGTGAACCTATTGTTGGTGCCATGATTTTGTGGATTATTATTTGTCTTACTAATGGTATCTTTTGCTTTTGGTACTTTATGAATTAGTTTCCTACAAAAATGCCTCTAAAAAATTGGTTCTTTCATCAATGGTACCCTTGCATAATAGAAAAGATAGCTCTTAGGCAAAAAACTTTACCTTTCTTGGTTCTTCTCGATTAGCTTGTTAGTATGTTGGGATAGCTATACTCGGGACTTGTCGAGCTTCAAGCTTCGGCCCATTTTATAACCGACTTAAAAAGCTTAGCAGCCCCTTAGTTGTTCGAAGAATGTTATAAAATTTGGATGTAATTAGAGCATTGGCCTTCTAAGGAAGAGTCTTAATTGCATAAGCTGCACTTTTGAGAAGTTTGGTGTTTCAGAAAGATATATCTTTATTTGAATTATGTGTCTCTAATGGGTAAAAGTACCACAAAAGCCCCCTGTACTATACCTTGGATTGCATTATGATGGGCTAATTTGCTCATTTTACCATCTCTAACGAAACCTACTCTGTAATTTCACTTGTGGGAAGAATATACTGAGATAACAATTATATTGGGCTGCCTGCTTGATTTCGATTGAGAAAGTTACGAGGTGGGGTATTGAATAGGAAAGCTTTTATTTCGATAGTTTTTTTACATGTTGGTTCTCGATATCTAATGTGAGTCTTATGTTTGATTGTTGATGATTGAGCACTACGTTAAGACGAGTTGGCTGTATATTGGTCTGCTTTATTGATTTCCTTCTTTTTTTCTTGGTGAGTAATGTAGTACAAGCTGCGCTTTGGTACGGTCTTAATCTTCACTTCAGAATTTATCCTATAATCTATGTGCTTCCCATTAACCTTTTTCTCAATCCACGCATTTGCTTTAGTGATTGGATTTCTGATCAAGGGAAGCCTCGTCAAATTAATTCCAAAGTGACTGATAAATGTGTTGTGTGTAATGTATTGAAAAGCATATTCATGAGGTCAAGGATTTTGTTTGGTCTTGTTTCCTGGACTGTTATCCTCTTTTGCACTGGTTTTTTCTTCCGGTTATACAGATGGGAATTTTTACTCGAGGCATTGCTCTAACATCTTACTTTCATGGATCCAAGACATAATTTTTCCATCTATTTCTACCATATCTATCTTAACTAAGAACGCCATCTTTGGATTCTGGAAAAGCTCATTTCCTTTTTGTCTCAGTTTATACTGCAGCTAGTCCACATTTTTCACTTAGCAAAGGATCTCGTGTTCTGCTTCCTTGTACAGACAAAGGCATTCGTAGCATTCAATAAGGCATATGAATTTAGCTTCCCTAGCTTCGTTTGTTGTTTGGAATCAGCATTTCTGTATTCATTCTCAATTTACTTCTCGAAGAACAGGCAATCACAGCGCAGTACTTTGTATGGTTCTTTTGTCTCTTGTCTCTTATTTTGCCATGGAGCAATATGAAGCTTAAATGGAACGGTCTATGTTGCATTTTTTTGTGGATGGGAGCTCAAACCCACTGGTTGTAATGGGGTTACCTGCTCGAGTTTAAAGGCAAAAATGTCTTTCTACAGCTCTGGATGGCTAGCTTATTGTTTCTGGCTCTGCTAACTCTTTCGTATTGATTATGCTTATCCGGCACCATAGCTACACTCCAGTATTCAGACGGCATACAGACTCAAAGACAACACGAAAAAAGCGCGGGTGACAAGACAAAGACAAAGTAAGTTCCTGCAAGTTGCAACCATGTCAGAATCCAGAATTTTCATCTAATCAACAACCGGTACATTATACGAGCTTTAGATTTTTTTTCGCAGGGGCTTAGATTTCAAAGCTTTCTTGTAGCGTAGGTTGTAAAAACCATTAATGGAGTATCAAATTGAACATATTCCAATTCCATTTTTGCATATTTTTTTTTGTGTTTGGACTTTCATGTTCTTGCTTAATTACTGGTACATTTGCTTACTAATTCTATACTAAATTTAGTATTTTTTTATATATATTTGTATGGGAACACACAATTATGCAACATTGGATGACAAGGTGAAATGCTGGTTGAGCCACTTGAAAATTGAAATTACCTGGAATTGTACAAGACTTGCAGGTCTGGTTGGATCAAGATTAGCCGATCAAATCCAGAACTGGTAATTTGACTGATTCATCTTTGTTGATTTGGCACACATGTTTTAAAGCTTTAGTTTTCAATATTGTGGATAGAAAAAACATCTGAAGATAAGATCATCCACAATTGTTGGCGACAATTATAAGACATTACACTCTTAGTATTCAAAACATTAATAAAATGATAATCACGAATCTTGAAAAATTAATTTCCAATAATAAAATGTACATAATAATATTATAATATAAAAAATAAGGTGATATGAAAACTCAAATTCAAATAAAAATAAACCAAAATTTTTAATCCTCAAAATCAATTCAACCCCTCTAATTCACTGTCCACACAACTGCTTAATTCAAGATAAAGTCAAGAAACTAGGATAATCTTTTACGGAGGTGATAATCAAAATGCCGAAAGAAGTCGCTTACAAAGAGCTTAAAGCCGTCACGAGATGCTTCAATGGCCACAGTGCCAATAGAATCTGATTATTATTCGTGAAATAATCATAAATGCTACATTTACGTGTTTTGTCATAAAGCTTGACAACCCAAATCCATGTTTTGAAATTCATGTCCCCAACCACAAAGGGTACCTAAAAGAAAAAAGTGCTTCAATGCTCGGAGAAACTTCAGAGTTAGAAAAATCCATTGAGGAAGAACTGATCCCCAAGAAGGTTAGATTCCGAGAAGGAGATGGGGAGCTAAACAACGATATGTTGGTGGACTCGACGCCGGAGCAAACCATCTCGTGGAGAGACAAGCTTGTAGGAAAACCATCGAAGGACTGCCCTAATGGATCGGAAAGAGGAGAAGCATTCGATATCCTGGAAGGAGATATACAAAAATCAGTCGTGAATTGAATTCCTTCCATCAATTTCTCAGACAGGATCTTCCATTTCCTTGTTCAAGGTATGGAAAATACAGTGATTCTTAAACTGCTTGGTCGAAACATTGGTTTTTCAGTTTTGCAGAATAAACTATACAGCTTATGGAGACCCTCAGCTACTATTCACATGATGGACATCGAAAATGGCTATTTTCTTGTCAAGTTTCAGAACAAGGTAGATTATGAAAAAGCACTATCTGAAGGGCCTTGGATCATTTTTGGGCAATACCTGACGGTTCAGCCGTGGACGCTATCATTTGATCCCACATAGGCTTTTCCAAGTGTTGTGATGGCATGGATCAGATTTCCTGGCCTTCCTAGCTATTTATATAATCATAAAATTATCACAGAAATAGGGGGAATGGTCGGGAAAGTGATCAAATTGGATACGAATACTGACAACAAAGCTAGAGGGCGATTTGCCAGAATGGCCGTCTACATCGACTTGGATAAGCCATTGGTCTCTCAAATTCTGATCAATGGGCGGAAACAGAACGTGGAGTACGAATCCCTTCCAACAATTTGCTTCCAATGTGGGCGATATGGGCACGTAGAAAACTCGTGTTCACTTAGAAACACTGGCTCAACCGAAGAAAAGGATGCTACTCAGCAGGAAAAGACAATGGAAAACCAAAATGCAACCATGGATACCTCGGGGAAGAAGGAAGATAATTTTGGCCCATGGATGATAGTGGAGAAGAAAACAAGGAGGAAAATCCGGGAAAATGAAAATAATGGAAAAGAGTTGGCTGACATGCACCACACAAAAGACAAAAAAGGTGATAATGGAAATACACCCAACCACAATTTTGGCGCACTCACCAAGAGGAGTCTTGATTCAAGGGGTAATAATTTGAATAATCATAAAGTGCATATGGAAAAGGCATGCGTGGTGGCCCACAAGGATTTGAGCAGCACATGGAATCATGGGCATAAAGCAAAGGCCATTATTAAAAACAATATTCGCAAGGAAAAATCACTAAACAAGAGTGAACACACCAACAATTCGGGGCTTGGATTTACCGCATTAGATCTTGTCCAAGAGGAAGCAACCCATTTCGAAAATGGCACAGTGGATCAGCAAGAGAGGACCGTGGCTGGCAGCAGCAGTAGCTCCATCGTAGAAGCCACTGGAGATCTCGTATCTCCTGGAGCAACGAAGCATATACTTGAAGGGGTAGTTGGTTCTAGCTCGGTAGCTATGATGAATGATCGGTTTGGACTAAAAGAAGTAAAAGTGGACGTGGGGAGCTTGGATGTAGGGAGACACTCGGCAGTGGTTTTTCACGATAGCAAGAACCAGAAGAATACAGCTCCCTCGTCAACCAGCAAGATAGGACTTTCTCCGGTGACTATTGCCAGATCTAGAAAAGTTCATATCAATAAAGGCAAAGGGATAGCTAAGAAACGGCATAAAATTCTTCAAGGACAAAGCACAAGATCCAAAATCAATGGAAGCCAACGAGTACTTTTGAAAGAATCAATGGAGAAAATTGCTGCAAGCTTGACAGAACTCTCAAGCACCAATTTTGATTCGGTGCTGACCATCCATTCGGGTGGGCATAATAAGGAAGAAAACCTTCCTGGGCAGTAAGCTTTCAAGTTAGATCAAAAGGAAGATTCTATGGGAAGGAATACATTCTGTGGGCAAAAACGGATCATCATTGTGACCGTCAACATAGAAATTGTTAAAAGTCTACCGGCCTTAGACTCGAGAGACTCATGGATTGCTAAGCGCATCATGCAATCGAAAGGAAAGTGGAAGATCAACCATGCATCAAGGAGAATGGACATAGTAGCAGATCAAGCTGATAAAGCCTATTTTATGTAATTGAAACTATTATATCTTTTTTCACCAAAAAAAAAAAAAAAAAAAAAATTCATGTCCCCAAAAGCTACTTAAGGCAGATGATGTGCAATGCATATTCTAGAGGGTAACACACTTTATGCTTGACTAAGCTCAATCTAAAACATGGGCCTAAAATTTTTGTATTCAAAACTAAATACGTTAAGAAAACTACAAAAAAAAAAAAATTAACATACATGCGTAGGGCATGAACTTGTATTCAAAACTAACAACCAAATAAAAGTACTATAGCTGAAAATGGCTTAACAACTTCTTTGTTAAGTCCAAAAACAGGTATGTGCATGAGAAATGACAGTATAATCATAATACCTGCATATTAATGATAACCTGTAACTAGAGGGCAAAAACGGTTATGAAGTTTTGACTCAGAATTCTAGTATTTTTCTTCTCCTTTTTTCTCTCCATTTCTTTTATTCTTTTCTCTATTTTCTTTTGCTTTCAGATTTTTTACATGACGAAGGTATCAGAGCTGTTTCGATTCTCATGGCTGGGAGGGAGTGATTACAAGGATGCAGAAGGAACTTGGATTGATGCAAGGAAAGCTGAACCAGTTGCAAGTTGAATTCACTCAGTTAGATCCAATGATTGATGCACGTCTGAAGGACTTCCAGGAGGGAGTTAAGTCTTATATTAATGATATCGAAGAATAAATGGATTCCATTAAGCAAAATTTATCACAAACGGCTTATATTTGGAATTCCTGAGGATTTCAGGGACAAAATCGGGAAATACCCTGATTATTTTTGTCTCGTGGTTGAAGATGATGGGAAACAAATCCTTGAGTTAGTAAATTGGGATCCAAGTTAGCTGTTAGTGCATTGGAGAAGGAGTTTTTAGTGAATGAAGATAAGGTTAAGAAAGCTTTCAAGTTTCCGGTTAAGTATGGTAAAGATTTAGGGTTGGAGGAAAATGATGTGAAGCTTAACTTGCTAAACACGTTACCATTAGTTTCGCCTTATTCTGACGGGTGGAAGTTGGACTTGTGGAGTTTGGAAGCGGAAAAATATAGGGTCGGAATTATACATGAGTTCTTGAGCTTGACTTTGGAGAAAAGAGCTTTGATACATCATATTGTGGAGTTCAAGGAGTTGTTTAGTTTGACTAGGCAAACTTATGAGATGCTCAAGAGACAACCTTGGACGTTTTATTTGGCCGGGACGGAGATGAATTGGGCGGTGTTTTTGAAGGATGGGTATGATGAGAATGGTAACTTAATTGATAAGGATCCACTGTTGGTTTTCAATGAAAAGCTTTAAAGTTTGCTCAAATGCAAGAAGAAGAAGAAGAAGAAGAAGAGATTTCTGGATTTAGGGAGAAATTATGAGGGGATTGACATTTTTTAGTGGTTAACCTTGTGGACGCTTGTGTATATTAAAACGAATCTTCAACCTTGTCTGCTTAGCAAAACTGGAAAACCCTTAATTTATGTATGTAGATTTAATGAATTACATTACTCTGTTTCATTAAATGTGTATTTTTACAGGTATTGTCTATCAGTAAATGTGACTGGATTTGTTCATGTGGGGTTTCAAGCCTATACTCTAGCTTACCATCTCATCACAAAAAAACATGCCATCAGTCCTCCATGGATCAGGCAAGTTATTAGCCACTTTAGCTCCATTCTTAGTCGTTATTCACCCCTGGCATTTTTGTTTTTCTGGAGACATGTGTTAAGTGGTATACAAGTTAATTCCTAGAACTCTACTTTTGTGATCACAATACAATTGGAACTCCATTTTCGTCTTTGGTTGCATTGTTCTGTCTATATCAGTAAATCACTATCTTCAGCCATGGCCTCGTTAATTAGATTTCCCATTTTTTTGTGATCACGGCCCCTGCATTCTCCCCTAGATTTGCCTATTGCCATGTTGTCGAGTATCAGTTTGTCACCATAAGCAACTATGTTAATTAGATTTCCCATTTTTTGTGATAGGTTGAGTTCATTTCACATGCCTTCGCATCCAATATGCTTGTGAAATGAGCAATATGCATGGATTCAAGTGTTTACTATATATATAGGTTAAATTCTGCTATTAATTTTTGTACTTTGTGAAAGTTGTGGATTTAGTCCCTGTACTTAAATTTAATCAAATTTTAGTCTTGACCCAAACAATAGTGCATTTAAATTTGTACCTTTTGCATCCTTGTAGTCACTCCCTCCCCAGCCATGAGAATCGAAACAGTTCTGATACCTTTGTCAGGTAAAAAATCTAAAAGCAAAAGAAAATAGAGAAAAGAATAGAAGAAATCGAGAGAAAAAAGGAGAAGAAAAATACTAGAATTCTGATTCAAAACTTCATAACCGTTTTTGTCCTCTGGTTACAGGTTATCATTGATATGCAGGTATTATGATTATAATGTCATTTCTCATGCACATACCTGTTTTTGGACTTAACAAAGAAGTTGTTAAGCCATTTTCAGCTATAATACTTTTATTTGGTTGTTAGTTTTGAATACTTTAGGCCCATATTTTAGATCGAGCTTAGTCAAGCATAAATGTGTTACCCTCTAAAATACGCATTGCACATCAACTGCCTTAAGTAGCTTTTGGGGACATGGATTTCAAAACATGGATTTGGGTTGTCCAGCTTTATGACAAAACACGTAAATGTAGCATTTATGATTATTTCACGAATAATAATCAGATTCTATTGGCACTGTGGCCATTGAAGCATCTCGTGACGGCTTTAAGCTCTTTGTAAGCGACTTCTTTCGGCATTTTGATTATCACCTCTCTAAAAGACTGTCCTAGTTTCTTGAATTTATCTTGAATTAAGCAGTTGTGTGGACAGTGAATTAGAGGGGTTGAATTGATTTTGAGTCAGATTAATTTGAGGATTAAAAATTTTGATTTATTTTTATTTGAATTTGAGTTTTCTTATCACCTTATTTTTTATATTATAATATTATTATGTACATTTTATTATTGGAAATTAATTTTTTCAAGATTCGTGATTATCATTTTATTAATGTTTTGAGTACTAAAAGTGTAATGTCTTACAATTGTAGCCAACGATTGTCGATGATCTTTTTGTATTTGATAGTTATCTTTAGATGTTTTTTCTATCCACAATATTGAAAACTAAAGCTTTAAAACATGTGTGCCAAATCAACAAAGATGAATCAGTCAAATTACCGGTTCTGGATTTGATCGGCTAATCCTGATCCAACCAGACCTGCAAGTCTAGTACAATTCCAGGTAATTTCAATTTTCAAGTGGCTCAACCAGCATTTCACCTTGTCATCCAATGTTGCATAATTGTGTGTTCACATACAAATATAAAAAAAATACTAAATTTAGTATAGAATTAGTATGCAAATGTACTAGTAATTAAGCAAGAACATGAAAGTCCAAACACAAAAAAATATGCAAAAATGGAATTGGAATATGTTCAATTTGATACTCCATTAATGGTTTTTACAACCTACGCTACAAGAAAGCTTTGAAATCTAAGCCCTGGTGAAAAAAATCTAAAGCTCGTATAATGTACCGGTTGTTGATTAGATGAAAATTCTGGATTCCGACATGGTTGCAACTTGCAGGAACTTACTTTGTCTTGTCACTCACGCTTTTTTCGTGTTGTTTTTGAGTTTGTATGCTGTCTGAAGATTGGAGTGTAGTTATGGTGCCGGATAAGCATGATCAATACGAAAGAATTAGCACAGCCAGAAACAATAAGCTCGCCATCCAGAGCTGTAGAAAGACATTATTGCCTTTAAACTAGAGCAGGTAACCCCATTACAACCAGTGGGTTTGAGCTCCCATCCACAAAAAAAATGCAACATTGACCTTTCCATTTAAGCTTCATATTGCTCCATGGCAAAATAAGAGGCAAGAAACAAAAGAACCATACAAAGTACTGCACTGTGATTGCTTGTTCTTCGAGAAGTAAATTGAGAATGAATACAGAAATGCAGATTCCAAACAACAAATGAAGCTAGGGAAGCTAAATTCATATGCCTTATTGAATGCTACGAATGCCTTTGTTTGTACAAAGAAGCAGAACACGAGATCCTTTGCTAAGTAAAAAATGAGGACTAGCTGCAGTATAAACTGAGACAAAAAGGAAATGAGCCTTTCCAGAATCGAAAGATGGCGTTCTTAGTTGAGATAGATATGGTAGAAATAGATGGAAAAATTATGTCTTGGATCCATGAAAGTAAGATGATAGAGCAGTGCCTCAAGTAAAAATTCCCATCTGTATAACCAGAAGAAAAAACCAGTGCAAAAGAGGATAACAGTCCCGGAACCAAGACCAAACAAAATCCTCGACCTCATGAATATACTTTTCAATACATTACGCACAACACATTTATCAGTCAGTTCTGAATTAATTTGACGAGGCTTCCCTTGATCAGAAATCCAATCACTAAGCAAATGTGTGGATTGAGAAAAAGGTTAATGGGAAGCACATAGATTATAGGATAAATTCTGAAGATTAAGACTGTACCAAAGCGCAGCATGTACTACATTACCCCCCAAGAAAAAAGAAGGAAATCAATAAAGCAGACCAATATACAGCCAACTCGTCTTAACGTAGTGCTCAATCACCAACAATCAAACATAAGACTCACATTAGATATAGAGAACCAACATGTAAAAAACCTATCGAAATAAAAGCTTTTCTATTCAATACCCCAACCCCTAACTTTCTCAATCGAAATCAAGCAGGCAGTCCAATATAATTGTTATCTCACTATATTCTTCCCACAAGTGAAATTACAGAGTAGGTTAAGTTAGAGATGGTAAAATGAGCAAATTAGCCCATCATAATGCAATCTAGGGTATAGTACAGGGGGCTTTAGTGGCACTTTTACCCATTAGAGACACATAATTCAAATGTAATTACATGGATCAAAAATTGTATAAGCTGATTAGGAACACGAATATCAAATTAGATTTAGTTAAGTTTTAATGATGTGATTAGTACTCTTAAAATAAAAATAGATTGACTGATCGAATTGATTGAATTAATATATTAAATTAAACAAAATGGTTAATATGAACTAAAATACTCGTCCTAAAAAAATTGTAATTGTAATGACTTAGGGTGCATTTATTTGGCAGTAAAATAATTTTTGAAAAATATTTAAATTTTACAGGAAAATATTTTTCAAAACACAGTAAATATCTTCCTTCATTTCGGAAAAATATCTTATCAATTTTATTGTTGCAAGACATTTTCCTTTCTCTTCACTCTCATCACAGTGACAAAACAATCATTCTCCCTTTCTCTCTATCCGTCAGCCTCCGCCTCTCCTCCTCATCTCTGTCCATTGGTCTCATCTCGTTATCTCTGTTAGTCGACTATTGTCCTTACTAATTCTGCATTTCGAGAAAACCTTAAAAATTTGGTTTTCCAACCCTATCAAGGCACATCATTATCTTCTTCTAATCAAGGTTGCTTCATTCGAAATGGGTTTGTCTAGTTTTTAAGTGAATTTATTGAATTTTAGAAAAGCGGTAAAAAATCAATCCAGCTTTTTTTTTTTTTTGGTTGAAAAGGAATTTCACAGCATTTCTCGTGACGGTTGTCAACCAGTTTTCCCTTCTTTATCCTTTGCAATCTCCCTCACTCTTTCCCTCAACCACAGCAGCAGCAAAGTTTGTAAATTTATCATGATCTACCCCTAAATTGCAGCAAAAATGAAAAACGCCATAGGACTCAATCTAGCCATTAGGTGTTCGTGAAAATGCCTATGAGAAGTTTGATTTTTCAGTAAAATAGAACTTACCCTTTAATTCGTTTGTTTCTTTTTCTTATATTATTATGTGATTGAGATTCTGTAATGCAAAGTACATCGACTGCTATACTATGTATATTAACTGTATATATCATGTTGAAGATATGAGGGTTATTTATTTATTTGTTTTGGCAGCATTGTAGTGCAACAAAGGAAGGTATATCACATTCTTTAAAGCATGCTTGAATATCAGTCATGGATGATTGAATTGAGTGTTTTACTTCTATTATTGAGTTATTATTTTTTCCTGATTCTCTTGCTATATTCAAATAAATAATTATTTTAATTTATAAAGAAGTTGCATGCTCATTCATTATTATGGTGTCTTTAAAAAAAATTATTTATTTTCACGACATTTAAAGTTTATATATATTATTACACATTAAACGATAGTTCATGTATAGTTTTGATATTTATTTATTATTTTTATTTAAACTTTGATCTTAATTATTTTAATTTAGTTACATGATCTCGGAAATTAGAAATTAAGTTAGATAATATTTTTTTATTTTAATTATTTTGTAAAATAATTTAATTTAATTGTAAGTGTACATTATCTCTGTTGATTTTACATCATACAACATTTAACAAATAATTTTCAACTTTTGAACTTCCAAACTACTATGCTGTACTTAAAAATTGAGATAAAAAATTTAAAATTAAAACTTATCAATAAAAATGAGAGATCCCACAAGTTACCATTTTATTTGTATAATATCGAGAACATTTTATTCAACATAAAAATAGCCTCTAACAATCTAATGGCTATTCTCATTATATAATGGTTGGTGTGATATCACATGCTTGTTATAATTTAAGGGTTTAAATAATTTTTTAATAATTTTTAACTTTTATAATTTATTAGAAATTTTATAAGTTTTTTACAAAATTTAAATAATTTTATTAGTTTTATAATTCATTAGATCGTTTATAATTTTTTATAATATTTATAAGTTTTTACGTTTTTATATATTTTTCTAATTTTTATAAGTTTATATGAGTTTTATTTTTAATATTTAATAATATTTAATATTTTTAATAATATTTATACGTTTTTAATAAAATTTTAAATATTTTATTAATTTTATAAAAATATATTTTTATAATTTTTATAATTTATTATGTTTTTATAATATTTATAATTTTTTAAAATTTTATAAGTTTATATCAATTTTAATATTTTTAAATATTTAATATTTATACTATTTTTTATAAATTTTAATGATTTTTTATTTTTATTTTTATATATTTTTTATGATAAAATATTATATTAAATTAGATATTGTCATGTGTCATCATCTGATTAGCCTGTCAATTTATTTTAACGTTAATATGGTCAATGGAAGGGTAAATATCCCATATATACCAAAAAATTAAATTATTTACGAAAATGGGCCAGTTTGAAGAATATTTATGAAAAGTACCGTTTCCCCCAAAAACGCGTCCACGTCAGCGCATTTTTGGGGGATGCAGGGCTAAAGCGTGCCCCTGGGGACGCGCTTTTGCCACATCAGCACAAAGTGCGCTGACGAGGATGCGCTTTGCTGATGTGGCAAAAACGCGTCCTCAATGACACGTTTTAGTCAGTGTTTTTTAAAAAAAAAACTATTCTCGAATTTTTTAAAAATTTACGAGAATAACTATTCTCGAATTTTTTAAAAATTTACGAGAATAAACCTTTATAAAGACTCAAAGTGACAACACTATTTTTTTTAAGGTGTCATCAATTAATAAAGAAATATAACTTACAAAGAAAATATTTGTATAGACCCAAAGTCTCATTTCCCTTATTTTCTTGAGCAAAGTGGGATATGAGATATGTGTATATATAGACTCATGAATAGTTTTGCAGCTTGTTCCTAAACAATGTGAGATTCCTTTCTCTTTTAACTAACAACATGAGATGACATGCTACACTATATTTGATTTTTTTTTTTACAAAACAATTTCTCTTTTTTTATATTTTGTTAACATTTTCTTATATTATAAAAAAAAGAAACAAAACAACTCAAATATATTTTTTTACAAATCTAATCATCACTAACATATATTAATAATCCATCAAAAATTTACAAGAAAAACCCACTTACGGTCCCAAATAAGTTCATGGGTTTGGAAGAACAATAAGCTAAGTTAGTCATATAATTAAAATTTGTTATACATTCATGATTTTATCAACTAATAATAACGTTATACATTCATTTAACTAACTAAAATTTATATATATGCCAAAACGCCCAAAATATATATACAAAGATAAAATAAGAGTGGCTTGAATATCCACCTGTGCTGATGTATGTGACTCCGACTTGCACAAATGCAGTAATATTATCTTCACTGCTCCTATCTACTATCTACACATGGAAAAAAAAATCGAAGGCGTTAAGTGTTTTTATGCTTAGTGGTGCTCAAATGATTTTAACTTAATTTATTAAACTATTTTACAACATCCAAATATCAAGGAAATATATATAAGAGAATAATTCATAAATCACATTATAAAACTTTTAAATTAATATAACAAAAATTTAAGAAAATAAAATACTAGATAAACCCAAACCCATAATTCTCTTGAAATATTTCTTAATCGTGAAAATATATAACAATAACCGATTCAGCTCAAACTTATATAACATGTTTCTCATTCAAAAATATATAACCCATGAACTTAATCGGGACGGTAAGTGAGTTTTTCTTGTAAATTTTTGATGGATTATTAATATATGTTAGTGATGATTAGATTTGTAAAAAATATATTTGAGTTGTTTTGTTTCTTGTTTTTTATAATATAAGAAAATGTTAACAAAATATAAAAAAAGAGAAATTGTTTTGTAAAAAAAAATCAAATATAGTGTAGCATGTCATCTCATGTTGTTAGTTAAAAGAGGAAGGAATCTCACATTGTTTAGGAACAAGCTGCAAAACTATTCATGAGTCTATATATATACATATATCATATCTCACTTTGCTCAAGAAAACAAAGGAAATGAGACTTTGGGTCTATATAAAGATTTCCTTTGTAAGTTATATTTCTTTATTAATTGATGACACCTTAAAAAAAATAGTGTTGTCACTTTGAGCCTTTATAAAGGTTTATTCTAGTAAATTTTTAAAAAAATTGAGAATAGTTTTTTTTAAAAAAACACGAGCTAAAATGCGTCATTGAGGACGTGTTTTTGCCACATCAGCAAAGTGCGTCCTCGTCAGGGCTTTGTGCTAATGTGGCAAAAGCGCGTCCCCAAGGGCGCACTTTAGCCTTGCATCCCCCAAAAACGCGCTGACGTGGATGCGTTTTTGGGGGAAATGGTACTTTTCCGTAAATATTCTTCAAACTGGCCCATTTCTGTAAATAATTTAATTTTTTGGTATATATGGAATATTTACCCAATGGAAGGACTTAATTAATTACTTTAAATAATGACAAAAAATCAGATGAATACAATTTTAATATATAGAGACTTGATTTATTTTTTTTTCATATTTTCTTAAACGCTTTTTTCACGTATAAAATCCATCTTTACTGCAAAAGCAGCAGCAGCAAAAGAAAGAAAGAAAGAAAAATAATTTATCTCACCTATTTATTGTCTTATTGATTTATTAAGGTTAAAATCTGATATCATTCTCTACAGGGGCGAAGCCAGAACAATTTTTTAAGGGGGCTAGATGCAATTTTAATTTTTTATAGTTTATATCTTTATAATTTGTAAAGAATTAAATCGAATCTTATAATTTTAGGGGGCAAAGTGCAATTTTACCTTTACTAATTTACAATTTTTAAAAAAATTTTAAGGCCTAAATAGTAATTTTACATTTTAGGGGGGTCGGGCCCATGCCAACCCCCTGGCTTCGCCCTTGATTCTCTATATTTTAGTCCCAGCAATTGATAAATTTTAGTGTGTACATATATATATATATATATATATAAATTAATTTTGAAAATTTAACCCTGATTCAAATAATAGTAATTAAATTCATTTAGTTAAATTCAGTATATATTCTATAATTTGATCATTTTAAGTCTCACTTTTTTTTTTTGAAATCTCAGTATTGACGCAAACAATAACTTTAATCCATTAATTAAATTCTTAATGAGTAAAATATGAAAATAACAATCTAATATGACATTAAAAATATGATAATATGTTTGCCCCAACAGATTTTGGAAACAATAAAATTTAACAAATTTAACGGTTAATATTTGATGAGTTTGAAATTTAAAATTTTAAAAATGTATGCACTAAAAATGATTAAGTCAAAATTTATGAACTAAATCCATAATTTTTATAATGTATAGACTAATAGCAGAATTTAACCATTTTTACTTGCTACGCGGGAAATAGATTGCCACGGTCAGAGCAAAATTTAAAATAATTCAGCATCCAAACCGTCAGAACTAACATGAGAAGTATCCAAAACAATCCGAACCCTTCATTAAATCCTAAATAAACCGATCCAACCCTTCATTTGTGTGGGGTAGCCAGAACCACCAACCCTATCCAGAACCACCAACCCCCCAGCCCTGCATTCGTATGGGGCCAACCCGACTTAAATAATTTAAATAAGTTTTTTACAAAATTTAAATAATTTTATTAGTTTTATAATTTATTAGATTGTTTATAATTGTTTATAATATTTATAAGTTTTTACGTTTTTATATATTTTTCCAATTTTTATAAGTTTATATTAGTTTTATCTTTTTATATTTAATAATTTTTATTATTTTTAATAATATTTATACGTTTTTAATAAAAATTTATTAATTTTATAAAAATATATTTTCATAATTTTTTAGATTTATTATGCTTTTATAATAGTTATAAGTTTTATTATTTTTCAAAATTTTATAAGTTTATATCAATTTTAATATTTTTATTTATTTAATATTTTTTATAAATTTTAATGATTTTTTTAACTATTTTATGATAAAATATTATTTTAAATTAAATATTGTCATGTGTCATCATCTGATTAGCTCATCAATTTATTTCAACGATAATATGGTCAACCACATATTCTACTAATAGAAGGACTTAATTAATTATTTTAAATAATCAGAAAAGCTCAGTTGAATGCAATTTTAATAGATAGAGGCTTGATTGATTTTTTTTTTTCATATTTATTAAACGGTTTTTTCACGTATAAAGTCCATCTTTACTACAAAAGCAGCAGCAAAAGAAAGAAAGAAAAAAA
Organism: Gossypium sturtianum; assembly: GCA_025698515.1. NCBI lineage: Eukaryota > Viridiplantae > Streptophyta > Magnoliopsida > Malvales > Malvaceae > Gossypium > Gossypium sturtianum. The sequence continues at coordinate 153,094,593 of CM046953.1, forward strand.
ACAAACATTTTATCTCACCTATTTTTTGTCTTATTAATTTATTAAGGTTAAAATTTGATATCATTCTCTATATTTTATGAAAGTTATGGATTCAATCACTGGATTCAATCACTGTATTTTAATTTGATCAAATTTAGTTCTTATATTTTTCCAATTGATAAATTTTAATCTCTATATATTTTTTTAAAATTTTTGAAATTTTAACTCTGACTCAAACAATAGTAATTAAATTCATTTGGTTAAATTCAGTATATATTCTATAATTAGACCATTTTAAGTCTCACTTTTTTTTTGAAATCTCAGTATTGACGCAAATGACAACTTTAATCGATTAATTGAATTCTTAACGAGTAAAATGTGAAAATAACAATCTAATGTTTGCCTCAACAGATTTTAAAAATAACAAAACTTAATAAATTTATCGGTTAATATTTGATGGGATTAAAATTTAAAAATTTTAAAAATATATGGACTAAAAATAATTAAGTCAAAATATATGAACTAAATCCATAATTTTTATTATCTACAGACTAATAGCAAAGTTTAACCAGCTAGGAGTTTGATTGCCACCGCCATTAGCAAATTTCAAAATAATGCAAATCTAAACATGAAAAGTATCCTACACAATCCCAACCCTTCATTAAATCCTAAATAAACCGATCCAACCGGTAGTCAGAACTACCAACCACTATCCAGAGCTACCAACCCCTCATTCGTATGGGGCCAACCCGACTTTCTTTTCTTTTCTTATTTATAAAATCCTAAACTGTCCAGAACCTTAATATCAAACTAGTATTTTGGCTATAAAAGGGACTCATGGGGTAATCATCCTCTTTTGAATATAACGGAGTGTCGGAGCGACTCGAGTTTGTCTGACCCTTGTCCTTCTTTTCATTTAATACCCAGATTGAAATTTGGTCATTATTTTCCCTTCAACGCATCGGCAAGCAGGTCTTCTCACTTCTTCTCTTCACTACTGTAGACAAATCTAAGGAGTAAGTACTGCTTAATTTACCAGCTCATTTTTGTCGCAGTCTATACATTTCCTGCTTTGATCTTGCAGAATTTATTCTTTAATTACATGAGTAAACTTGGTTTCATAAGGTTACCTTTTGATATTTTATAAATTCGTTGTTCGATAGAACATTTCGGTGTGGTTGACTTTTGTTCTGAATTGGAAAAAATATGGAGTTTTTGTTTTGTTCAATGATCTCAATCTGATCTGAGTTAAAAGTTTTCCAGGTCTGTTCTAAACGAGTCCCTAGCTCAATTGGGATTGTTTGGGACGCTGAGAGCGTGTATGTAGATGAAGTTTTCAGAATTCATCCAACCCACTAAATTATCTAATTTTTTATTCAATCGATCTTTTCTGTTCCATCCAATAAAATAAAAATATATTAAGAATAAAAGAAATTTGCTTGAACCAGTTTGATTATAGTTCAACCGATACAATTGCTTGTTAGTTTGATTATAGTAAGTTTTGTTAGTTTATGATTGTCACTTGCTTGCTTGTTTCTATTTTTGTTTTAAATTAGGAAAAACTTCGATTGTTTTGGATTCAGAAATTTGATTTGAGTTAAAATTTTCAGATCCGTGAAAGATGGCGAATTGGTCTAGTCTCAGTGGCCATAGGGATATCGTTACACCCACACCTGGAGCGCCAAATGGTGCTGATGGACAGCCATCGGCCGATCATTATCAGGTGAATTCCTCAAGCTCGATGTTGACCGGAGGAAAGAAAAGAAATCAGAAAGCTACAGGAAAAGGAAAAGGCATCAAGAAACAGTGCCTGCCCCGGGTAACCGGTGGAGAAGAGAGTGCGGGAGAGCTTACTGTAGAGCATTTTGGGAAAAACTTTACTGACCAAATCAACAGAAGGATGTGTAAAGTAAGCTCTCTTAACTGAACTTAGCCATTCACATCAACTGAAGCAAAAACCGTGAGAAAGATTTTCTCTGTTTCTTTTTTTGACGCTTGTTTTGTGTGTATTTGATGACATAAAGGTGAAGGAAAGATATTGGGATCGGCTAAGTAACTTTCCAGAAGTTATATCCATCATCATGCAATTTGAAGAGGAATGGCCACTGCTATCTGATCTCCAAAAAATCAAGGAGAAAAATAGGGAAATCCTAACCGAGTTCAAGGAAGGCCGTTTAAAAGTGGATGGGGCGATGCGGGAATTGGACAAACTAAAAGAGAAGCTCAATCATGTAGATGGACAACTACAGGTGTGCTAATGTTTACCAATCGAATTACTGAGTTTGGTTTCATGATCTAATTGTCCAATTTAACTTTGGTTTTGTAGGAGTTGCACAATGCAAACAAACTTGAGGTAAGCACAGTAACAATATAATTACTAAGTTCGATATCCTCTTCATCTAACGATTTAACTTGGTTTTTCAGGAGTTGAAGAAAGTAAAGAACCTTGAGGAAACCTTCATTAATAATGGGGTATGCACATTTCTTATCATTGATATTAACTAATATGGTAGGGCATAGTACCAACAAAGTCCCATGTCCTTATCCACTAAACTTGCTTTTAGACATAGCGAAAAGTATATTTTTTTTCAGCTATTTGTTTGGATTAGGGTTTATGCATTGGATACGTATTTGTGTATTTGAAAATATATCTATATTTAAATATGTGTTGATATGTTCTTCATTTATAAATCCAATCACAATATAACATGTTCCCTCATTCACTATACTTATTTTCTAGATTTAGTAAGAAGCCATTTTCAATTATATTAGTTGAATTCGAGTATGAATGTTTCTATATGGGTTTACGTCTAATCTTAACATGTGTAATTTTTTTTCTTGAAATCATATATTTTTAAAAAATCTCAAAAATTATATTCTAAACCAAAATTCATAAATGTGTCAAACACCAACATCAAGTCACATAGCTTGAAAAGACTATATGTTGAATCATATTTCTTGGTCAATTTGTTGTCTACCCATATTTTCTTTTTTCAGGTCTCAATATCTAAAGTTATCCTTAGACTTGCCCTTATATGCATCTTTAATAATTTCTTTTTATTTCTCCTAAATTTCAGGATTACGACCTGAAAACTCTTCAAAAAGAGGTATGGCATATATACATATAAATGAAATTGGTAGGTGATGATCGGTAGATTTGAAAACTTGAATTTCGAAAATAGTATTAGACATAAATATTATTTATCAAATGATTTAATGTTTAATATTTTTTTCTCTAATATAGTACTTATGTTATTTTTTTGATGCATCTGATATCATATTTGACAAAAAGTTATATGTTTTGGTACCAAAGGTAATGGTGTTAAGTTTTTAGTGCTTAATTCGGATTTTAAAAATGATTTGATAAAATTTTATAATTAGAAATTAAATTTCATCAATTAACCATAAAATCCGAATTAAAGATTAAAAAGTTAACATCATTACTTTCAAGTACCAAAATATATAAATTTTGTCAAATACAAGTACCAATTTGGACTAAAAATAACACAAATTCCATATTGAAAAAAAAAGTGTCAAATTCAAGTTTCAAATTATGTACCTTTTCAAAATCCATAATATGAATTGTTTTAAAATTTCATGTTTTTATTTTTTTAAGTACAAAATCACATATTGAATACCGCTTGATTTCTACATAATCATATACACAAATTTATGTAGTAAAAGAAATCCGAAATTACAAAATCTATATTCCTAAAAAGGTATATTAGGAGTTGGATTACATTTTGCCTCTTTACTTAAAAAATGGGCAAATTAGTCATTATAGTTATATCAAAGAGCAAATTGGCTATTCTATTAAAATTTTTATCTATTTCTATTTTTAAAAACTAGCTTCTATATGCCCGTATGAAGTACACGTGGCACATCACGTGTCACTGTATGTTTATTTCGTTAGCCATGTTAATTTTTAATAGTACAAATAGATAGAGTTTTTAACAAAAATGACTGGTTTGCTCTTTGATTTAACACATAATGATTAATTTGCCCATTTTTTAAATAGAGATAGGCAAAATACAATCTCACTCTTAGTATAGGGGCCTCCATGGTACTTTTACTAAATTATGACATGTTTTTCGTGTTTCTTATTTCAGCTTTTTTCTGTATATCCATGGATGAAAGAAGTTGATGCAACGGATGATCATAGAAATTCACTAATGCATGAAGAATTATGGCCTATAATGAATGAGTTGGAAAACGAAATTTATTCCCAAGACGACAACAAAGTCAATGTTCAGAACTTCATTGGCTCACAACAAGCATTGAACAAAAATTTCGACACTTCCACCAATACATGGGTGAATGCTGCTCAAGCCGAACCCCATTATAATAAAGGTGAAGATGTTGAAGGAGATGATTCGGTTCCACCTCCCGCGCAAGCTCCACCACAATATCCAATTTCTTTTACTGAAACTTCAGCTATACTCGACGCACTTGCCTGCATCCGTGATGAAGTTCGAGTCTTAGGTGCTAGGATATCTACATTGGAGGAACATACCGCGCCTTATCTTATGTTTCCATTCTCTCCACCACAGCCTCCTGAAGATAGCTAGGACTCATTTTGCATTCATGGATTATCATGTTTTATTTGGATGTTTTACATTGTTTTCCTATCCCTATGTTTGTTGCACTTTAATGATCACTTTGTATTTTGAGATCCTTAAATGTTTATTTTCTTATTTCAAATGTTAGTTCATTGCTTTATATTATTGGACTAAAAATTTTCTTTCCCTTCAAGCTTTACTTTTATTTGTTTTGACATAATAAAAACGGGAGAAAAAGTAAATTTGTTGATAATTAATTTCTACAATTTTGTGACCAATTTTCAAAAACAAAATCGAACCTTTAATTGGAATACTTTATTCAAAAACAAAATTTATCAGTTATATAAAGAGGGAGGTTGTTAAGTTTTAATTTGATAAAAATTTTATATAACAAATATAATGTTTTTGAAATAAAACTTGATACATTTTATTTGTAAGAGATAAAATTTTAAATTTAATATTTCAAATAGTGCTTCGCGTTCCGAGGTGTGAAGTCACATAACTAATTTTAAATTTTAAATTTTAAATTCATACGCCCAGTAATGTATTCTCCTTTATAAAATTTTTCCGAAATAAATTAATAAACCAACCTCTTATTCATACAAATCAAAATCATATATTTGAATCACATATCTACCCACACAAATCATGCTTTATCGAACATTCTCTGATACGAACTATATTTCAATATTTAACCATTTCAATTACGTTTGCTAATTCAAAACTTTCAAGCCAAGCCATCAAATATCAAAACCAATTTGTACGTGTTTCATAATTACAAAAATTCAAGTCATATGACCATCATTTCCATGACATTCGAATACCCAATTTATAATCAAACATATTTCATTTCATATACTGAGCATAAATCAAGACACCCATTTGTTTACATCTATTCCATAACAAATCCACGATCATACCATTTTATAAATCTAAGTACAATCGCATATTAAGTTGTTTCAACCCATATCATTAACTAAATAACAAACGTAACATTTAATAAACATTATACATGCGCCTGTTAAACTAATTTGGCCATATCTCATAGTTTAATAATCATTTACACATAAAACGTTAGGTAACTTTATACATGACCAACTATATTTTTAATATCATCCAACCATGCGCATAACACCCTAAAACCAAAAGCCATTTCTAAATACAATTACCAAATCATAGCATTTTAAACATCATAACCTTATGTACATTTTACTAAATCAAATTTGACCATTTTCGAATACAAATTCAAGTCATAAATTATCTAATTTGCAAGCTAAATAACATATCTAACATGTTATATTCAACCACACACATGAACCACATACCTAATTCGCATGCTAATTATCATGCCTATAATTCATATACACAACCAATTAATTTATTCAATAATCTATCATCCAATTTAACTTCCATATAACAATTCATAAAAATTTTAAAAATATATGGACTGAAAATGATTAAAGTCAAAATATATGAACTAAATCCATAATTTTTATAATGTATAGACTAATAGCAAAATTTAACCATTTTTGCTTGCCACCCAGGAGTTTGATTGCCACGTCATATAGCAAATTTTAAAAAAATTCAGAATCCAAAATTCCAGAATAAAGTATCCTAAACAATCCGAACCGTTCATTAAATCCTAAACAGTCTGAACCCTTCATTTCTACAGGGAATCCAGAACCTTCTGACCTTCGCGTCTATATAAGCCTAAACAATCCGAAACTTTCATATCAAACAAGTCCTAAGGCTTTAAAAGACAAACAACGATTGAAAAGCATTCACTTTTGAAAACTACGGTGTCCCAGCGACTCGAGTTTGTCAGACTCTTGTCCTTTTAATACGCAGATTGCGTTGAAGGGTTTCCTTCAACGCATCAACCTACTGTAGACAAATCCAAGGAGTAAGGTACTGCCCCATTTACCACCTCATTTTTTATCGTAGTCTATACATTTCCTGCTTTGATCTTGCAGAATTTCTTTTTTAATTACATGAGTAAATTTCGTTTCATAAGGTTTCCTTTTGATACTTTATATATTCGTTGTTTGATAGAACATTTCGGTGTGTTTTGACTTTTGTTCTGAATTGGAAAAAAAAATGGAGTTTTTTGTTTTGTTCAATGATCTCAATCTGATCTGAGTTAAAAGTTTCCCAGGTCTGTTCTAAATGAGTGAAAACCAGGATATCGCTAGCTCAATTGGGATTGTTTGGGACGCTGAGAGTGATCCACCTGAAAACGGACCCGATGGTAACCAGGTAAAATTTTCGATGTCGACTGGAAGGGAGAGAAGGAACCGGGAATCCGATAATTCATTGGAAGCTAAAGGAAAAGCCCCTAAGAAACGGATATCGGGAAACGAAGCTTCAACTTCCTGGCAACAACCAAAACCCAAAAGGGAAAAGAACTGTGGGGAAGCTGTAAGCAAAGTGAGCATCAAATTGACAGACGGAGAAAGACGGTAAAGTGTCCTAATTGAACTAAATATTGCATTTTAGATTCACATTTTTTGTAATCTTTTATGCATACATTTTGAAGATAAAAAGATCTCAGATCATCTAGTAAGGATTGGACTCTTTTCTAAAGAGATAATACACCTCCAAAGAGAACAATACATCAAAACTGTACAGTTTGGAAATCCTTACATTGACAATATCTTTATATGATGTTTCTTTAACACTTGTTTTGTGTATATATATTTGGTGAAATGAAGGACAAAACGAGAGATTTGGAAATACTGATATGGATGAAACTGAAGGCCTGTCCTGTCTCATTACGAATTCCTACTTCCTTCAAGCAGATCAAAACGCAGTGGCCAATGCGTCCTGATTGAGGCCAAATTCAAGGATAATGTTTTAATAGAAGATGAGGTGATGGGGAGATTGGATGAAGTAGAAGATAAGTTAAATGAATTAGCTCAACGACGATCAAAGGTACACTAATGATTACAAATCTAATTACTAAATTTGCTTTCATGATCTAAATCTCCAATTTAACCTTCTAAATTTATTTTTCAGGAACAAAAATGGGACATTGATGCAGCCTTCCCTGTCACTAACGTATGCACATTTCTCAAGGTTTTTTTAATGTATTTAGAGGAATCTTGGATGGTCATATTCAATATCCGTATCCAAACAACCTAGATTTTCAGTATCAGACCAGGAAACCTAATGTTTAGGACTCTCCCTTGCTTCTCTTGTCCTACATGGACTTTTGCATTGAGAACTATACATATTGTTGAATCCTTCTAAGTATTACAAACATACTTTTGCATGTACATTAAATCTCAACTAATTTATATATAATCATATGCACATCATTTTTGGTAATTTATATGATAAATGAAATCAAAATCAAAATTTTCAAACTTAATATGGCTACTACAAGATTATGACTTGTTTTCTATGTTTGTTGTTTTAGTTTTGTTCATCATATCCATGGCTTTTTTCTCAATATCAAGATTATGGAAGTGTGTCAACTCTTGAAGGAAGGCAGTCTCAATTGAGGAGTTCCGGAAACCAACTTAATGACGAAAGCAACACTGGTTTGTCAACTCATGAAAGTATGCAGTTTCAATTGAAGAGTTTGGAAAATCAACTTTTTGACGAAAACGTTAGTTTGCCAACTGATGAAGGAATACAGTCTCAATTGAGGAGTTTAGAAAACCAAGTTTATGACGAAAACAACAATAAAATGTCTGCCAAAGATTTCGAAGGGTTAGAAGAGGCATTGAAGAAAACTAATGCCATGGATCTTCCTCCAGATTGCTTCAAACCTATTGCAAACCAAATCAAAGAGGCTCGTGGGGAAACTACTGGGACTGCCCATCTGTTAATTGAAGTTTTCGTCTGCGCTGCAATCAAGGAGATGCAATGTTTGAAATCCGCATTTGTGAATTGGGATACGTTGAAAAAATGGGGAGCGGCATTCAATTATGCTAGGCAAAATGGTTTTCAAGTGAGCTTTGCTGATGAGTTGCTGGAGAAGAATTTGAAAACCTACTTTTTTGAGAATTATTTTTTTGGTTGAGGGTTTTAAAATTTTGAATTATTTCGGGTTGGATCAGTCTCTGGATTTAGTCATTTCGTTTAGATCTCTTGAGTTCTGAGTTCAAATTAGTTTGAGTTCAACCAATTTGGGTTTAGAATTGATAGATCTAATTATAGATGAGGTTCAGATGACGTGGCGTCACTATTTCATACAATCTTTTCTTCTACTAGAGATGGTGGTTTTTTGTGAAATTGTGGTGTAGTTTGTCGTGTACTTTGTATTGTATACGTGTGTATTTGTTAATGTTATATAATCGTCTTGGTTGTATTTTTCATGTCTCATTTTTGTATCAGTATTCGAAATTTGAGATACGTATTGAGTTCATGTGTTTATTTTGTTCGACTTGTGATGTAAATGTAATTCACGATTATGATATCATTACTCAATTGGGATTAAAGTAGAGACAGAGGTGTGCATCGGTCCGGTTGGGTTGAGTTGGGCTCAACTAAAAATTTAGGTTTGTATGTTAGGCTCGAGCTTGGCCCGAAAAATGGATTTAAAATTTTGTCAAGTCTGATTTGGATAAAAATGTTAAAATTTGAGCTTGACCTGACCCGGCTCTCTTATATTATTTTTTATATTATTTTTATATAATTTTAAAATATATATAATATATCAAAAAAACTAAAAACATCAAAATAAATATTTCCCAACAAATTAAAAATAAATTTTAAAAAATATGTATACTTAAATAATAATAAGATAGATGTAATTTAACAAGTAAATGCCTCTAAAATAATAACAAAATTAACAAATGTCTTTAAAATAATAACAAAATTAACAACAAAATAAGTTTTATACAATATCCAAATAATAACAACAAAATAGCAGTAATATAATAGTAAAATGATAGCAAAATAAGGAGAAACAACAATAAAATAATATTAATTTTTTTGTCCTTTAGTGAATTCAAGTCGGGCCGGGCCTAGGCTCAGGCCAAAATGCTTTACCTAAGGCTCGACTTATTTTTTAAACGGACCTTATTTTTTATCCAACTCCATTTTTCAGGCCTATATTTTGTCCCAAACCCTTTTACATTTCGGGCGAGCCTTCAAGTCGGGCCGGGTGGCCCGACCCATGAACAGGTCTAAGTAGGAGGATTAATTTTGCCCCTATTTTATGCATGCATGATAGACTCAAAGAATTAGTAGGCCAAAGTCAAAGCAATTCAAGTTCAAATTAAACATCAATGTACAAGATTTTGTTTCAAAGAAATTTCAAATAAAAGAATCTTGTGATCCGAGGACTATCATCCAAGTAGGAAATGTTATGCATTTTTTAATTCTTAGATCAATAAAAAAAACTCACTTCGACACATCTGTTACTAATCAAACGAACAACGGTTAATGTTCAGTCATCAAAATATTTGATTTTGTATGGTTTAGTGACCAAAATAGAATATAGGTGATACTTTTGTGTCCATTTCTGTAAATTACTCTTTATTTAATTGATTTTAATATTTTCAAATTTAAAATTTAAAATTTTTTAGAAAAAATTAGAAATCTTAATAATAGAGTAAACAAGTACAATTTGACAAATTTTTTATTCAATATTTTAGGTTATATTTTTTTTTCACTTTAAACCTTAATATTTTTTACCTATCAATACTTAAAAAAAAAATTCTTTAAGTGTCTAAAATGAAAGTAACCTAGAAGTTAAATGATCAAAATAAAAATGTAAACAGCGTTAGAGTTTTCATACTTAAGTGACTAAAATAAAAATACCTTAAATGATAAATGTACAATTAATCGACATTAGATAGTTCATATTTGGGTGAGTAAAATAAAAACGCATTGAATGACGGAATTATAAGTACGATTAAAATAAAAGTACATAAAGTCAAAAGATTGAGTGACTAATTAGGTAGTTTACCTACTTTTGGGCTCTACTTCAGTGTTTGGACCTTTTTAATGGTTGGGAAGATTTAAAACTGGTTAAATTTCAAGTTTAGTATTTGTATTTTCTTAAAATTACGTTTTGGTGATCAAGCTTTAAAAAATTATTATATGATCACAAACATAATGAATTTATTATGTTATGATCAGTCAGCTCTTAACTCTCATTAAGCTAACGACTGAGTAGCCATAACATAATAAATAAAAAACTTTTGTGGCCACAATATAATAAAATTTTAAAGTTGAATGCAGGGGCGAAGCCAAAATAAATTTTTAGGGGGGGCCGAATTAAAATTTAATTTTTTATAGTCTATTTCTTTATAATTTTTAAAGGATTAAATTAAATTTCTATAATTTTAGAGGGCCAAAGTACAATTTTACCTTCACTAATTTAAAATTTTAAAAAACATTTAAGGACCTAAATATAAATTTGCCATTTTAGGGGGCCAGGGCCACTGCCAGCCGCGCTGGTATCCGCCCTGGTTGAATGGCCAAAATGTAATTCTAAGCAAACATAAGCGACTAAACATGGAATTTAACCTCTAGAATTTTTCACCTGCATCTAATATCAATACCCTCTTTTTCTCGCCCCAAAAAATACGAGCTTGCTATCTCGATCTTCTCTGTCGCTCCAAATTACGTAGAATAACTTGGAAACTTGAGCTTTCTTTAATGGCACTTGCCCATTCCCCTTTTTAATTAAATTCTCACCGACGACTTTCTTGGTTTCATCCGCTTTACTCTTTGGTAGGTGCCCCTTCTCTCCTCTTCGCCGCTGTACACACATCAAATCGGTAAGCACGGCTGAATTTCTTTTTAACTGTTATTCGAATCTGGGTTCATGGCGTAATTTATCAATTGATTATCATATCTTGCTTTGATTTGGTAATTTCCTTTCCTATCAATAAAACTTCAAACAGTAAAACCTTGAAAATAAACACCAAAATCTCAAAATTAAGGGGCTCCAGATTTGGCCAAGGAATCTGCAATCACATCCTATGAGCATACGTGAAAGAGACCTCCCCCAATCTGCTTAGAAGCGTTTTTTTAGTTTTATATATCTGTTGTTTGAAAGAACATTTGGGTGCCTTGTTCTGAATTGAGAAAAATATGTTGTTTTTGGTTAATTTATTTTATCTGATTTTATTTAAATTTCTCAGATCCCTGCAAGATGGCTGGCAGAGGCAACAGTACGGATGTTACTGACATGGACCTTCAACAGCTACAAAGTGATACGCCATTAGAGAGATTAGAGAGATACAATGCTGAAATGAACCGGTACCAGGAAAACTTTTATGTTAGTGAATCGTCAACTTCCCAGCAACAATCAGAACATGAAATGAAAGTAGAGCACCAGTTTCCGGGAGTCTGTAGTGATTCAAGACCTGTGAGGAAGCGGATCAAAATTCTCAAGGACAGAATTCACAGACAGAAAATGGCCGTAAGTCTCTTAATTGAATTTAGTAATTCATATTCAATTTGCATTATTGCTATTTATTATACATGTTTAAGGTAAAAAGATCCCTCATCGACTGACATGCAATGATTGGACCTTGCTTTATAAAGCACGGTTTTCCCTTACTCTATATGGTACCTTTTCTCTATGGACAATACTGTGAGGACGGTCTTCTCCTACAAAGGAGAAAAAATGAAAATGAAAAAGCCTGGAAAGGAGAAAAAAATGAAAAAACTGTGAGAACCTATGTCTCCAAAACACAGAATATTTTGTTTCTTAATACTTGTTTTTTGTGTATATTTGGTAAAATGAAGGACACGGTGGCAGATATAGAATCTGTGATATGGTTAGATCATAGGATGAAGACTTTACCCCAAGTCAACCAAATCAGAACACCACTGCAAGCTGATCTCAAGTGAATACGCAAAATATCAATAATATCGACGCTGAGTTCAAGGATGACCATCTGGCAGAATATGAGATTTTGAAAAATATTCTTGGAACAGATGATTTAAAGCAAAATTTGCTTTACGAAAAATTAGATCTACTACTATCTGAGGTAATTTAATGTCTACAAATCTAATTACTATGTTTGATTTCATGATCTAAATCTCCAATTTAATTTTCTAACTTGGTTTTTCAGGACTCAGAAAAAGCGAGTTTACCAACTGAGCAAAATGAGGTATGCTAATATTTACAAATCTAATTACTAAGTTTGATTTCATGATCTAAATCTCCAATTTTAACTTTCAAACTTGGTTTTTTAGTACTCGGAAAAACCTAGTTTACCAACTGGGCTTCTTATAGTAGGTCTCAATGTCTCAAGTAATTCTTAAACTTGCCCTTGTTTTCATCTTTCCTTCATAATCATTTATTTTTCTCTCTTAAATTTCAGGATTATAATGTGAAGACTCCGAGAAAAAAGGTACATACATACTGCATTGAACATCAGCTTACCTAACTAGCATTTGGGAACTTAGTGCAAGTTAAATGATTGACTGTACATAAAATGTATTGTTTATAGTTATTTCTCAAATACATATATTTATCGAATGCGTGTTAGTAATGAATTTGAAATTCATTTTTTTTTAATTAAAAAAATTCAAATACATAATCTCATTTTCTGTAATTTATATGATAAATGAAATCAAAAATCAAAATCTTCAAACTTTAGTATATGACTTAAATATATAATTATATACATAATCAAAACCTTGATGCAGTTTCTCTATTACTAAGGTCTACACATTTCTTATCATTGATAGTAACTGACCTGGTGTTATTATTTTTTAATTAAGATAAACATTTCTCGTTTGTAAATCACTCATGCACGGACCTGTTTCTTCAAAGGTTTTTTTTAGTGAATATGCTTACCTTGACCTCTCTGTTCTTTTTGTAGTATATCCTGTCTCAATGTATCAAAGTCGTTCTTAGACTTGCCCTTGTAAAGTTAACGTCTCTCCTTCTCATTCTTTTATTTATATTTCTCTTAAATTTCAGGACACCAACATGGGGATTGGGAATCTAATGAAAGAGGTATGATATATGCATACATACATATATTGCATTGGGAATCAGCTGGCCTAACTGCCTAAGAAGCATTTGGGAACTTGGATTTCAAAAGTAGTGCAAGTTAAATGATAGAATGTAGTATTGTTTATAGTTATTTTTCAAATACATATATTTATTGAATGCATGTTAGTAATGAATTTGAAGTTCTCATTTTTTAATTAAAAAAAATTCAAATAGATAGTCACGTTAAATCTCAACTAATTTATATATAATTATATACGCATCAGTTTCCATAATTTATATGATAAATGAAATCAAAATCAAAATCTTCAAACTTCAATATAGCTACTACAGAATTATGACTTGATTTCTATGTTTGTTGTTTTAGTTTGCTTCAGCATATCCATGGCTTTGTTCTCTTGATCAAGGTCATTACAAAGACAAAAATCAAGTGTCCTTCGAAGATTTGGAAATCCAACTTTATGATGAAAACAATAATAAAGTGTCCTTCAAAGATTTCGAAGGATTAGAAGAGGCATTGAAGAAAACTAATGTCTTGGATCTTCTTCCGGACTACCTCAAACCTATTGCGAACCAAATTGAAAAGGCTCGTGGGGAAGCTACTGGGATTGCTCATGAATATATTCAACTTTTCGTCTGCGCTGCTATCAAGGAGATGCAACATCCGGCATTCGAGTCTTTGAACTGGGATACGTTGAAAAAATGGGGAGCCACGCTTAATTATGCTAAGCAACATGGTTTTCAAGTGACATTTGCTGATAATTTACTGAGGAAGAATTTTGCTACCTACATTTGGCGTAATTTTGGGTTTCCTGGGTTACGGTTTTAAAATTTTGCAATTATTTCAGGTGGGGATCTAGTCATTTCATATTTGGGTTGTTTGAGTTTAGGTCTAATTATAGGTGAGCTTCAATTTGGTTGTCCCAGAGGTTGGGATTTCTATATTTACTCTCTACTAGAAACTTGGTAGAGTTTGGCATGAACTTGTGTAGTTTGTTGTGTAGAGTTTGGCATGAACTTGTGTAGTTTGTTGTGTAATTTGTATTGTGTACGTGTGTATATCTTAATATTAAATAATCGTCTTAATAAGACTTTCTTTTTATGTTGGTGGTATTTTTTATGTCTCATATGAAATATGTATTGGGTTCATGTGTTTATTTTATTCGACTTGTGATGTAAATGTGCTCAAAGGCAAATTTTGTTAGTTTGAACATGCAAATTCAATTCATGATTACGATATTATTGCTCAATTGGGCTTAAAATAGGAGGATTAATTTTGCCCCTTTTTATGCATACATGATAGACTCAAAGAATTAGTAGGTCAAAGTCTATTTACAATACTTTGTTACAAAGACTTTTCAAGACATTCAATTAAAAGAATCTTGTGATTGGAGGACCATCACCCAAGTAGAGAATGTTGATGATTTTCAAGTCTTAAAAAGATTAGCTTGCTTGATTTTTAGAGGTGATATATTTTTTATTTGAGATTAAATCACCTTATTTCAATTTTAGGAACACTAGTTGAGCAGAAAATTGTCTCCAATCTAACACACAGAATATATTTTTTTTTTCTTAATGCTTGTTTTGTGTGTATATTTGGTGAAATGAAGGACCAGGAGGCAGATGTGGTTAGATCATAGGGTGAAGACCTTACCCCAAGTCAACCAAATAAAAACACCACTGCAAGCTGATCTCCAAGTCAATACGCAAAATATCAATAATGTCGACGGCGGGTTCAAGGATGACCATTTGGCAGGATCTGAGGTAATGCAGAATTTGCTCGAAATCTTAAAATTAGAGCTACAATCATCTGAATTAACGTGATTGTGTGTTCACATACAAATATAAAAAAAAAACAAACTAAATTTAATATAGAATTAGTAAGCAAATGTACTAGTAATTAAGCAAGAACACGAAAGTCCAAACACAAAAATATATGCAAAAATGGAATTGGACTATGTTCAATTTGATACTCCATTAATGGTTTCTACAAGCTACGCTACAAGAAAGCTTTGAAATCTAAGCCCCTGCGAAAAAAAATCTAAAGCTCGTATAATGTACCGGTTGTTGATTAGATGAAAATTCTGGATTCCGACAATGGTTGCAACTTGCAGGAACTTACTTTGTCTTCTCACTCACGCTTTTTTCATGTTGTCTTTTGAGTCTGTATGCTGTCTGAATACTGGAGTGTAGTTATGGTGCCGGATAAGCATGATCAATACGAAAAAATTAGCACAGCCAGAAACAATAAGCTCGCCATCCAGAGCTGTAGAAAGACATTTTTGCCTTTAAACTCGAGCAGGTAACCCCATTACAACCAGTGGGTTTAAGCTCCCATCCACAAAAAAATGCAACATAGACCTTTCCGTTTAAGCTTCATATTGCTCCATGGCAAAATAAGAGGCAAGAGACAAAAGAACCATACAAAGTGCTGCGCTGTGATTGCCTGTTCTTCGAGAAGTAAATTGAGAATGAATACAGAAATGCAGATTCCAAACAACAAACGAAGCTAGGGAAGCTAAATTCATATGCCTTATTGAATGCTACGAATGCCTTTGTCTGTACAAAGAAGCAGAACACGAGATCCTTTGCGAAGTAAAAAATGAGGACTGCCACGTAGGGTTACCGTTAGAGAGATAACGGAACTTAACGGTAGAGTGATCGCTTCGTAACAAAATAATAACATAAGTGACTAAAATGTAACATTTCAAACATAAATGACTAAAATGTAACCTAAGGAAAACAAAAGTGACTATTTTTATAGATTACTCTTAAAGTAAGGATAAAATCGTTGATCATATAAAGAAAAAATATAATATATAAATTAAATACGAACTGATTTAATAAACTGTGAGAGAAAAACTAAGTTTTTATAATCTAATAAATTTTGAAAACCTTGAATCTCATATAATATTCATCTTTCTCATCATTAATATTATCTAATATAGTGTTTATTAAGTTTTTAATAATGTACTAAGACAAGCCGTAATTTGATTCATATGATGAAAAATGTTTTAAGTTGTAAATGAACTCTAGAAAAGCAACTACATGGATCAAAGATTGTATAAGCTGAATAGGAACACGTATATCAAATTGGATTTTATTACGTTTTTGATGATGTGATTAGTGTTTTTAAAACAAAAATAAATCGACTGATTGGATTGATTGAATTAATATATTAAATCAAACAAAATGATTAAATAAAAAAATTATTTAAAACCGGTAACGTTCGAAAATTGAGACAGGAATCAATTGTTAAACAAGTTGAATGAGTTTAGTAAAAAAAATTATTTTATAAATTTTAATTAATTAATCAATATCTTTGATTATTGGAAGAGATAGAAAGTGAAATAGGGATTGGAAGGAGCTCAAAATTCAGATTTGTTGAACACCAAACAGTATAATATAATATGATAAAAATAATGTTGATTGGTGAGAAATGGTCCCACCATGGACTTCTATATTTTCGCGTCCGCAAATTTGATTCAACTTTAACAGTGTTTTCTCGCGATAGGCGTTAGGGGTGTACAAAATTTGGGTAAACTGAATTCGATTAATCGGTCAGTTAATTAAATTTTTTTGGTCGAGGGTTGGTTAATTATTTTGTAATTTTTCGATTAATGGTTAATTTGGTTCAAAACCGGTAGATTAACCGAATTTTTTCAGTTTAACCGAAAAAATTAATAAATAAAACTATAATATATAAATAGACTCACTATTCACCTAAACTCAATCCAAACCCAAATATTCAACCTAACCCAATTACCCAATCCAACCCAATCATAAAAATTACAAATAATTTAATAAATAAAAATAAAATTCTAAAACTAAAACTAAAATTATGTAATCTTTTTAATTATGTAGTGATTCATTTCGGGTAATTCGGTTAATTTGGGTAATTCGGTTAATTCGGTTAATTTTTAACCAAAAATAAAAAAACATATAATTTTCGATTAATTCGGTTAACCGACTGAATTAACCGAAAAAATTTCGGTTCATTTAATTTTTTTGAAAAAATTTCGATTCGGTTAACGGTTAAAAATTTTGAAAGGTCAATTAATTCGGTTAATGTTATTTCGGGTCGGTTAACCGACTGAACACCCCTAATAGGCACAAGCATATTCAACTTTAACAATATTAATTTTCTTTGTCCAATAAGGTTGATATGAACTAAAATACTCGTCGTTTATTTGGCAGTAAAATAATTTTTAGAAAATATTTTTATTATTTTACGGTATTTATTTAATGAAAAGTAATTTTTTACAGGAAAATATCTTGAATTAAGCAGTTGTGTGGACAGTGAATTAGAAGGGTTGAATTGATTTTGAGTCAGATTAAAAATTTTGATTTATTTTTATTCGAATTTGAGCTTTCCATTTAAGCTTCATATTGCTCCATGGCAAAATAAGAGGCAAGCGACAAAAGAACCGTACAAAGTACCGCGCTGTGATCACCTGTTCTTCGAGAAGTAAATCGAGAATGAATACACAGATGCTGATTCCAAACAACCAACGAAGCTAGGGAAGCTAAATTCACATGCCTTATTGAATGCTACGAATGCCACTGTCTGTACAAAGAAGCATAACACGAGATCCTTTGCTAAGTAAAAACGAGGACTAGCTGCAGTATAAACTGAGACAAAAAGGAAATGAGCTTTTCCAGAACCGAAAGATGGCGTTCTTAGTTGAGGTAGATATGGTAGAAATAGATGGAACTTTTTCAATCGAAATGAAGCAGGCAGTCCGATACAAATGTTATCTCAGTATATTCTTCCAAAAAGTGAAATTACAGAGTAGGTTATATTAGAGACGGTAAAAGTACCACTATACCTTAAACTGCATTTTAACTCTTCTATTGAAAAATGGGTAAATTATGTTTGAAATTTATCTAGAATGTTCTTGAATTTGGTATTATGTTTATTTTTTGTTGTGTTATAATCGTATTTTAGATGTTTAATATTTGTATAAAAATTTGATATGGATTTTGAGACATTGATATGTCTTATGTTTGGTGTTATTCTTTCATGTTTCATTCTGTATCACGTGATCTTTAATATTGTTGGGTTTTAACTTTATATTCATTTTGTATATTTTTATAGGTTATAATTGTATTTAAAATGCTTTTATATTCATGAAAGCGTGATAGGTTTGATAATAGATATAATATAATTTTTTTTCTTTTGAAACTTGTCAATTAGGTTAATTTTGGTCATTGAATTTAGCAGTTAGATTTGTTTTGGTCTCTGAGTTTGGATTATGTCAATATTTAATAATGTGATCAATGTTACTTGAACAAGATCGGATTGAACGGATTGAGAATTGATTGATATAACGATTTGAATAAAATGGATGGATCGAACTAAAAAAAGCCCCAGCAAATTAGGGCTAAAAAAAAAGTGCCCTTCAAGGGCAAATCTAAAAATTCCTTTTAGGAAAGCCAAAAATTAATTATGAATTTTTTAAAAGTCAAAACATAAGTGACTTTGAAGGGATTGATTTTTAATAAAAAATTAATTATAATTAAGTTCTTATAATTAATTAAAAAATTATTAACTTCCTCTATTAGTGTTTAAAATTAACGTTAAAATTAGTTCACAAATTAATCAGATGACGACATTTGATAGACTCATAATTAATCTTGTACTTTTTTTAATAAAATAACATTAAAAATTATAAAAAATGAAAAAAATAATTAAAATCAGCTTACTTAAATTTTTTTATTAACAGCAAAGGTTTAATTGAATTTTCTTTTTTAAGGGCTTTTTGTACTTTAGAACCTAATTTACATCAATTTTTTATTATTATCAGTAAAATTAAAATTTTAAATAAGAATAAAACTCTGTCGATGTTAATATTTTAATCTATAAAATTCAAATCTAAATTTTTTTTTTAAAAAAGATGAAACTAATAATAAGCGATATGGTACATAGGAGGGTTTAGGAAATAGGACAACCCCACCCTCTCACCCAAATAGCAAGGGACATTGTTGTCATATTGGAACATAGGACAACATAAAAGACAAATACATCCACGGATTCGTCCTTTCACCTTCGCCCCAGTTGGTCAAATTTGAAGCTGATTATTGGGAGTTTTAACACAAAAGCATGTTTAATATTTCCTCTACTATATTATTTTAAGGGTCCAATCCCAAGACAGACAAAATCCCTACGATGGAGAGCCAATTATCCTCATTAATGTTCTTTTATTAGCCTTTTTCAAGGATCTTGTCAGAATGCTTTCTGCGTTTCTCTTTTAATGCTTTTACCCTATCCACCATTCATGTAAACCGACCCTTTTTCTTATTCCAGGCTTTCTATATATTCAAAATGAAGTTTATGAAAAAAAGCGAGGGGAATTTGATACTATATGAAATTCAAGAGGGATAAGAATTTGATTCTTTTTGGAAATTAAAATAACTCACTTTGTAGGGCAAATATCTCAATAATACCCAAAAAAATAAAAAATTACCGGATAGTACAGGGTTCAAGAAAATTGACCGGAAAGTGCAATTTTCCCCAAAAACGCGTCCACGTCAGAGCGTTTTTGGGGGAAACGGCCTAAAGCGCTCCCCCGGGGACACGCTTTAGGCCCAACGGTCAAATTTTTTTGACCGTTGGCCCCCCAACGGTCAAAAAAAAAAACCTATAAATACCCCCCCAACCCTTCATTTTTTTCACACTTCAATCCTTTCTCATTATTCTCTCAATTTACTCTCAATTTTCTCTCAAATTTCTCTCAAAGTCCTTGAAATTTACACTGAAATTTCAAAATAGTCCTTTACTATTTACTGAAAAAGCCCTTTATAATTTTTTTATATATCAATTTTTGGAAATTTTGAAAATACTTTATCGAGTAATGATGGCGGGAATTACGTCGCCTAGACAACAAGCACATTGCCGTCGAGCAAATGAAAATGGTAAGTTTGAATGTTAATTTTTCAATATTATTAAATTTTTTTAATTATGTAATTTTAATTAATTTTGAATTTTATAATTTTTAAATAAATCAGTAGATCGGGTGTTGCAATGTTATATTCGCAACATGCCCGGTCCCCATCGCCATTGATCGAGAATTACTGCGGAAGCGGGTTTTTGGCACGTGGCCACGATAGGCGGGGTTCAAGTTGGACCCGCTTTGATCGGTAGCATTGATAGAGAGGTGGAGACCCGAGACGCACACTTTCCATCTGCCATGCGGAGAGTGTACAATCACCTTAGAAGATGTGCAATTACAGTTGGGATTACCGGTGGGCGGGTTCGGTAGTCACCGGGCCCGTAACATCTCTCGATTGGATGGCCGTATGCTACGAGCTTAGGTGCCATTCCTGATAAAATTCAAGGAGCTCGGATCGAAATGGGTTGGTTACGAGACGCATTCCCGGAGCCGAATGAAGGTTCGATCAAGAAGAAAAAGAATACGGTATCTTGGCGGCATACATACTTGAGATAATTGGAGGCTATCGATGCCGGACCTCTCTAGAAACCTCGTCCACCCGAGATGGCTCCACAAACTTGTTGATTTTAGAGCAACCGTGAATTGAGTTGGGGTCCGCCGTATATCGAGGTTATACCGGGAGATGTGCGAGCGACGCCGCCGAGTAAAGCAAAAATCGGAGGTTGCCTATCACTACTGCAGATCATGGGCATGGTTTCGATTTCCATTTTTACGTCCTCTCGACTTCGACCAACCATATTTATTCCCACTGATAACGAGGTAAATTTAATATTATATTTTACAATTATGTCGTAGATTTATAGTATAATTGCATGCTAAAAGTTTATTTAATTAGGTGGAACCATCCGAGAAGTCATGTTGGAATACCTAACTCGCTTGAGGATATACGGCTCCTATTGGAACAACGGTGGAATCACAAGTAAGTGTCGAATTTCGTTATTATAATTTAGTATTTCGTATGTAGTGTCTAGTATTATGTATATAACTAATATTTTGGTAATGTTAATATAGTTTCAATGGACACCGTATGAGGATCCCGAAATTCGGGCAGTAATTCCGGAGGAGTTCCTCCAAAATCCGAACAGTTGGCACGTTAAGGTCCCGCTAATCACCTACTCAACCGTGGAGATGCACCAGTCAGATCGGGTTCTGCGGCAATTTGGATGCCGGCAACCGATTCCCGTGCCTCCTGAGGTGCTCGATGATGAGCACAAAGTGGACTTACGGCAGCAGCACACGGATTGGCCAAGATTTTGGTCGAACATATCGAGGCGTGGGAGAACCGGTATGACTTTTTACCTAATCGGAACCGATCATAGTTCCCGAGTTAGCGTGCGTGCGGAGTACATGCCATGGTTTAGAATCCATGGCAAGCCGTATCTGTTGTCCGGATGAAGAGAGGCAACGGCAAATTCGGCGCGGCGAAGGAACGTCGGGCCTTTACATTCAAGGAGAACGGGTGATGAGATCGGGCAAAGAACAAAGACTCCTACACGATCCACGGGCCCATCAACGGCGCCTACACAATCACCGGGCCCATCGATTCACCGACAACACCGACATCACAAAGATCCACATTTTATGCCGGTGCGTACCACGCCCTTATATGTATCCTCCTAACCCATATATGTTTCCTTTTCCTAGTCCCACCCCAAAGTTGGAATGCATGGCGGGTTCGAGTCCGTTCTCGATAACTCCCGTTAGCCACCGATCGTGAGGCCGACGTCGGGATTAGAGGAGGCGCCGTCGGGGAGCAGTTCTTTCTACCATGCTCCTTCACCGTACGGGATGCAGTCACCCCCGCTGTGGTCTATGCAAACACCTCCGGGGTCATTATTTTATCAAGGTGGGTCATCATCGCAATGCCGCGAACCAGGACCCACTGCACGGAACCCGATTCCCGTCGAGGTTCCACGACCCCGTCGGAAGCTAGACGAAGGAGGAATCCAAATACAGAATCGCCGACCGCCTCCTGTGGACTTTGGTTCCCACCGGCATCAACATTGATTAGGGTGGGCTTTTTTTTTTAAATTGTAATAATTTTTTTATTTTTGAATAAAAAAAGTTGTTTTTTATTTGTGTTTGTAATTTAATTTTAATATCTTCACTAAAATAGAAGTTGTGTATTTTTTTGTATGTAATTTAATTTGATTTTTTTAATAAAATAAAAATTTATTTTTATTTTATATTTTTTTAATTTAGTTTTAATATATTCAATAAAATAATAGTTGTTTAATTTTTTTATTGTAATTTAATTTTAATATCTTTAATAAAATCGAAATTGTTTAAGTTTTTTATTGTAATTTAATTTTAATATATGTAATAGAATAAGAAATTGTTTTTTATTTTTTATTTTATTGTAATTTAGTTTTAATATATTTAATAAATAAGAAGTTTTCTTTATTTTTATTTGTTTCTAATTTAGTTGTAGTATATTTAATAAATAAGAAGTTTTCATTGATAATTTAGTTTTTTGCAATATAAATTTTTTTTATATTTAATAAAATTGAGTTTAATGTTCTTTCTTTTGTAATTTAATTTTTTTTACTATAGTTTTAATATCTTTTTTATATTTCAATTTTCAAGTGCAAGTACCCCAAAAGCAGCGTCCCGGGAGGCGCTTTTGTACGTCAATAAAAACGCTTCCACGAGTGCGCGCTTTGATGGTACGTGTGCGCCTCCCGGGACGCCGCTTAGGTCGTTTTTCCCCAAAAACGCTACCGACGTGGGCGCGTTTTTGGGGAAAAATGCACTTTCCGGTCAATTTTCCTGAACCCTGTACTATCCGGTAATTTTTTATTTTTTTTGGTATTATTGAGATATTTACCCCACTTTGTAAGCTTCATGACGCAAACTATTCATCCAAATTACAATCAGAAATTGAACCTCGAGCTTCTCTGACCAGGGATTTAAATTGCGATCGCGGCCGCTTTTTCGATCGCGTTGCGTTTATCGCGGTTGCGGACATAACGGATGCTATTGCGGTCACTGCGGGTATCGCGGTCGTGAATTTTTTTAAAAATCCACACAACTTATTGTAAAACATAAATAGCGGTTTCGGTAGTAGCAGTTTCGAACGGTGCCGCTACCGCTATATAACGGCCGCTATTTCGGTAACGGACCGCTATTTAAATCCCTGTCTCTGACCCTTGTCCTTCTTTTCTATTTAATCTTCAAAAGAGTTCATTATTTTCCCAACGCTTTGGCAGCCGGTCTTCTCCCCTCTTCTCTTCACTGTAGACAAATCTAAGGAGTAAGTACTATTTAATTTACCATCTCATTTTCATCGCAGTCCATACATTTCCTGCTTTGATCTTGCAGAATTTCTTCTTCAATTACGTGGAAATTTCGTTTCATAGGGTCTGGTTTTGATAGTTCATATATTCTTTGATAGAACATTTTGGTCTCGTTTGTTCTGAATTGGAAAAAAAATCGATTTTTTTTTCAAAGTTAAAAATTTTCTCAGATCTTTTCTAAATGAGTGAAAACCAGGACGCCCCTAGCTCAATTAGGGTTGTTTTGGAAGCTGAGAGTGATGCACCTGGAAATGAATTCTAACCCGATGATACCCAGGTGAATGAGTCGATGTCGACTGGAACCAAGAAAAGAAATCGGGAAGCCTATAATTCAGTGGAACAAAAAGGAAAAGGCCCCAAGAAACAGAAATCGGGAAATGAAGCTTCAACGGCCCGACAACAATCAAAACAGAAAGAGACAAAAGAAGACGGAAACAAAGTGAAAAATACCCACTGTAAAATTGATAGACGGAAAAAGACGGTAAAGTGTCCTAATTGAACTAAGAATTTCATATTATTGTTATTTAATTATTATGCATACATTTTGAAGATAAAAAAGATCTTTTGATTTTTAATGGTTTCCTAAGGCTAGCACTCGAACAAGTACCGAGTTATTTGATCTATCGGGTTATTTGAAGATGCAAGGTAAATTCAAAAAAGATAGTTTATTTGTGGTATTTATAATATTAATGATATTATTTGTATTTTCGTAATATTATTATTAATGGTATTCTTTACTTTTAGTTTTTTTATTAGAATTGAAAATGTTTGATTAGAATTAGAGGTGATCATGGACCCATGATCACCTCTAATTAGAATAGAAAAGTATAATAAAAGTTTATGAAGATAAAAAAAATATTGCATTCTGACAATCATATAATATGATCATGCCATCTGGTAAGGATTTGACTGTTTTCTAACAGACAATACCCCTCCAAAGAGAACAATACATCATATTTGTACAGTTTGAAAATCTGACACTTTTTCTAAGACTTGTTTGGTGCATATATTTGGTGTAATGAAGGACAAAATGACAGATCTGGAAGTTTTGTTATTTAAGAAACGGGTAGCCTGTCGTGTCTCGTTACAAATTCCTGCCTCCTTCAATCAAATCAGAAACGAGTGGCCAATGCGTCCTGATCTTCAAGAAATTCACCAAAAGATGCAGGACATCAAGGCCAAATCCAATAACGATGTGGCATTGGATGGACTAAATCAGGAGTTAGATGCATTAGGGAAACAATGAAAGGTACACTAATGATTACAAATCTAATTACTAAGTTTGCTTTCATGATCTAAACCTCGAATTTAACTTTCTAAATTGATTTTCCAGGAACAAGAAAGGGACCTTGATGCAGTCTTGGTATGCACACTTCTTATCATTGATCTTAACCAACATAGAGTTATTTTTTCTTAGAACACTTCTTATCATTGATCTTAACCAACATAGAGTTATTTTTTCTTAGATAAGATAAAAATTTCTTGTTTATAAATCACTCATGCACAGACATGTTATTTCAAAGGTTTTTTTTAATGTATTTAGAGGAATCTTGGATGGCCATATTCAATATCCGTATTTGAATGTGTCGGTACATGGACACTTCGAGCAAAAATGAAGAGTTCGAACAACCTAGATTTTAAGTATCAGGCCGGAAACCTAATGTTTAGGACTCTCCTTGCTTCTCTTGTCCTGCATGGACTTCTGCATTGAGAATTATACATATTGTTGAATCCTTCAAAGTATTACAGACATACTTTTGTATGTATATATATGTTTGAAGTTACAAACTTGAATATGCATACCTTGACCTCTATATTCTTTTTTGTAGTATACCATGTCTCAATGTACCAAAGTCGTTCTTAGACTTGCCCTCGTAAAGTTTACGTCTCTCCTCGATCATTTATTTATATTTCTCTTAAATTTCAAGACACCGACATGGGGACTAAGACTCTAACAGATGAGGTATGATATATGCATACATACATATATTGCATTGAGAATCAGCTGACCTAAGAAGCATTTGGGAACTTGGATTTCAAAAGTAGTGCAAGTTAAATGATAGAATGTACATAAAATTTATTGTTTATAGTTATTTCTCAAATACATATATTTGTTGAATACGTGTTAGTAATTAATTTAGAATTCATGTTTTTTTAATTAAAAAAAATTCAAATACATAATCGCATTAAATCTCTACTAATTTATATATAATTATATACACATCATTTTTCGTAATTTATATTATAAATGAAATCAAAATCAAATTCTTCAAACTACGATATGGCTACTACAAAATTATGACTTGTTTTCTATGTTTGTTGTTTTAGTGTTCTAAATACCTTTCATGGCTTCTTCCTCAAGTTCAAGTTCAAGATCAAGATCAAGATCAATATCAAGTTCAAGTTACTGAATCGAAAAGGATCGTGGAAAAGTTACTGAACTTGGCCATAACACTGCTCAAGTTCTGGTTTGTGCTGCAGTAAAAGAGATGGAAGATTTTTCAGTTGAGAAATTGAACATGGAAACTTTGAAAAAGTGGGGGGCGAAACTCAACAACGCCAAGGAACTTGGTTTTCAGGTGGGATTTGCTGATGATTTGTTAAGGAAGAATTCGTATGCCTACTTTGCTTACAAGACGGTCTTGGACGAGGCTAAAGAAAACGAGGTTTGAGAAATCAAAGGTGGCTTAGCTCGCATGGTTGAGAATCAAAGGGTGTTTTCCATTTGCAGCAAAATTCATTGAACTTATTTGGTTTGATGGACTTTGGGTTTCTATATTTACTTTTCTCTATTTGAACTATATGGTTTTGGGTGTCTTGCATGGACTTGGTGTTTTGCAATATAATTTATACTATATGGTTTTTGAGACATTGATATATTTCATCACCATGTGCTAATCTATGAAATTGTGTTAGTTATTTTACCTAGTTTATTAGACTAAATAGGAAGGTTTTGAAGAGAGTGTGTGAAAGCGCATTCAGCTGAACGAATTTTCTACTAACATGTCAAGAAAAATAAGTCTAACTTTAGAAATTCCAAAAAGAACACGTCCAGCTAGAAATACTTTCCTTGACATTGGAAAGCTCCTACCCCTATTTATAGAGTTTAGTGGTCGTTGGATTGTTGACACATGTCAACATCCTTACCATTAATATTACAAATATCTAATAACTAGAATGTTCATGTATAATATCTAGTCTTCTAGATAATATCCTATATATATATATTTTTTTAATTTTTATGTTCTAGAGTATTCCAAAGAAATTATCTCTTAAAAGTTAAGTTTTGGCTTTTATCTAGAAGTTGCATTGGCTTTCAACATCTATTGATGAATCTTCTTGCCTATTTTACTTAGTCAGAAACTGTTCGAGAGGGCTGGCCAAAGAAAAAAAAATTGCTAAATCAGGTTATGAGTGGAAGAGTGTGTTGTTGTTGCAATTACTGTTGGAGATGAGCTTCAATTTAGTTGTCGTCCTGTACTTGGGTTTCTAAGGATACTTTTGTTTGAACTCACCATGGTTTTGGTACTTGAACTCAGTCAAAGAATTTGGGGTTTCTATAGTTTTTTTTAAGTTACAAAAAAGAAGTTGAACTATAATGCTCAACCGATAACAATAGACTAATTACTTAACACTTATCCCTCAACATTACATACTGCACTGCTGAAGGCAGTTGTGAGAAAATAAAAACTTGTTTGGCAACACCTTACCACCTTGTGTATAGCATCAACAGCCATATTCGTTGTTCGTGGTACATGTCGAATCTCCACTTGCCAATCCCTCGTCATCCAGTTGCGAACCTCCAATGCCAATCTCAGCGATCCCATTACTTTGGCTCCAAGTATTAGGTCTATTGTTGTTTTACTATCACTCTTAATTAGCAGCCAACGCACCCCCTTCTCCCAAGCCGTTTCCAACCCATCAACAATTGCTCAAAGTTCTGCCTATAGTTACTTTTATTTGAACTCGATATGATTATGGTATTTAAACTTAGTAAAAAAAGCTTGGGGTTTTACTGTTATTCGTGAAGAAATCAAAATCAAACATACTAATATTTCACACGAATAACTCGTGAAGCTAATATATCTTTTATTTTAATCTTAATATTGAAATATTTTAATTCAAATTCAAACATAAGTTAAATTAATTTCTTACGAAATCCACCAATTCAAACATAAATTAAATTAATTTCTTACGAAATCGGTGAATCCAATTTTTGGCTTTATTTGTTAATGTGTTGAAAAAAATTTCCATTTCTTTGATTGCAGCACAAACCAGAACTTGAGTGGGCATATGAATTTTTTTTTCGATTCGGATGGCAATAGGTTGGAGGTCTAGAGTTCCCCCAAGCAGTTGTCATAGCCCAATTTTGCCCGGGCTGACAAGCCCAACACCAAATCAGACTAACCCACTAAAATAACCCCTAACCCATACAAATCAAACCCGAATGGCCCACCTAAAACCTAGCCCAAAACCCCAAACAGCAAACCCACTAAAACCAATTGAACCTAGCCCATATCAGCAGCCCAAACCCAAATAGCCTAATACCTAAAACAGAAAAAACCCCTAACCCTAATGCAAGTGGCGCCGCAACCTAGGGCCACTTGCTCTGACATTCTGACGCCGTCTGCAGCCACCGGCCACCGCCCACGTCGCGTCTCCACCGCCCAAACCTGCAAACCATTAAACGAGAGTTGACAGAAAGCTTGTAAACAATGGCTATAAAAGCCATTTCTAAACCGTTTGTAAGGTGGCCTTTTTTCGAAAATCAAATAAAAAAACAGAGATTCAAACGCAAAAATAGATCTGCAAATATAAAAACAGAGGCAAATATAAAACCAACGAGATCCGAACAGCAAAGGAAAGATTTTGAACACCGAAACAGAAGTCGAAAAGGTGATTTTTTTTTTTTACTTTTAAATTTTTATTTTTTACAAAACATTTGCAAATATACAAAAATATATATATAGACTTGTAAAACATAAAATACAAAAAAATTTAAAAATTTACCTTTTCCGGCCACCGTACACGGTGGCCGGTGCCGGCGCCAGCGTGACGGAACCGGCGACCGGAGCGACGCCGGAACTTCCTCCTTCGGACCTGCAGAGAGAGAAGAGAGAAAGTGAGTTTTTTTTTTCTCTGCAAGCAGGAGAAATGAAAAATTTTGGAAATTTTGAGCCTTAAATAGCCATTCAAAACGACGTCGTTTTGGGGTCGCCCTTAATGCCCAAAACGACGTTGCTTTACGCCTTTGCCCGACCGATCCGACCCGCTCCAGCCAGGATCCGCGTGTTTGCCGAAAAATGGGAAATTTATGCGCAGATCCCTCCGCTTTTTAATGGCTTTGCAATCAAGTTTTCGATTCTTTAATTTTTCCAGAAATTCTACTTCGTTCTCAATTTGGTCCCCCTTGCTGCTGCGCGTTTTGGCCGAAAGGAATTATTGCGCGCGTGGTCCTTCCGTTTCCTCCGCGTGTGCAAATCGGTCCTTTTCTTTTATTTTTGTTTCATACTGACCCTGAAACTTTCTTTTTATTTCAAATTAAGCCCCAAACTGCCGTTTTAAACTCGATTTGGTCCCTTTTTGATTACTTTGATTATTTTACTATTAATTTAATTACTTTTAAAACTAGTATTATTATTATATTTATCATTATTTGTATTATTACTATTATATTTATTGTTGTTGATGTTAATATTAATATGTATTATTATTTTTGATTATTATCGTATTTAACACTTTTTTCATGATATTCTTAACATTATTTTTACTATTTTATTACCTATCATATTTTTATTGTCATCACTATACCCGCCACTATTATTTAATTTATTTCTAATATCATTATTACATTATATTGTTTTATATGATTATTATTCTTACATTTCCTATCTATTAATGTTATTACTACTATTATTTTATTTTCACTATTATTATTATTATTATTATTTATATGTATATTATTATTACTATATCTCTGCTATTACTATTATATTATAATATATACTTGCTTATTCTTTCGCATGTATTATATTATTTATTTATTAATTACTATTACTATTATCATCTTATCTTTCGTTTTATTTTACATTACTATTTATACATTCTATATTATTATTATTGTTATTTATATTTTCATCGTCATTGTTCTTTATTATTATTATTTTTATAATTATACTATTACTATCAAGCATTACTATTATTCTTCATTATCAACATCGTCTTTATTATTATTATGATTATTATTATTATCATTATTATTATTAGTAATATTTTTACCTATGTTCACCAATAAAATACATTTCAGTAAAACCATCGATTTCGTCTAAGTTTTTAAAGGCAATGTTTGGTATTTAGAAATTCGAAAGATCGTGCCCTAAAGTCTTCGGGTTGCAATTTCTCTCGTTTAATCTAAATAACTAAACATCCTTTTAAACAAATACACTCTAAACAAAAAGCTCATCCTCGGAATTCGAGATATCGTGTCCTAAAGCATTGGGTGTGATGTTTCGTTATTCCGAGATAAGATTTCTAAACTAAGGCAATGTTCGGTATTTAGAAACTCGAGAAATTGTGCCCTAAAGTATTGGGTTTGCGATTCTCTCGTCCCTTTTAAATAACAGAATACCCTTTTGATTAAATTCATAATTTTTGAATAAAAGGCAAGTTTAGTCTCGATGATCCAGATGTGGTGTCCTAACGTATTGGATACAACGTTTTACCTTGAGACGAGACAACATTTGGCATACATCTTCGATCTCTTTAAATTTTTTTAACGTCACTATAAAAGAGGGATCGTATATTTCAATTCTTTCAAATTTTCAAATCTTCGACACTAAGACACTAATTAATCAATTTGGTACCAATTTTGGGCGTGACGAGGGTGTTAACCCTTCCTCGCACGTAACCGACTCCCGAACCCATTTTTCGAGTTTCGTAGATCAAAGTCGTTGTTTTGATAAATCAAAATGTTTATTAAAAACAACCGTTTTACGAGGTGACCCGATCACACCTCATCAAAAAGGATTGGTGGCGACTTCCACGTTTTATCTTCTTTTTTCAAAACGCGAGTCAACCTCGTCGTTTCCTGTTTATCAAAAAATGGTTACGACAGCTTGGCGACTCCACTGGGGACACCAAAAAGAGAGTCAGGCCGTAAATTGATTATTTTTTGTCCTTTTTCGAAAGTTTGGAAATTTGATTTAAAATTTTTTTTACTATCCTTGTGTTGCATTCATTTGTGTCATTGCATATGATTTCTATTTTCTTGTGCACGGTACATTGCATGACCGTTGTGGTCGCACCTTTAAGTGGGAGTGAGAAACTATTCCTTCGTGAGGTTTTCACCTCCGTGCAGGATAGTGGATCGCCTCCGGATACATCCGTACCTATGTCTTCGTGAGATTTTCATCTCCGTGCGTGCCATAGGGAAGTGTATTCCCTCGAATCGAACTCGGTCTATATGAGCCTATAATGGGTGAGGATCGAGGAATCACGGTTCAGTACCTCAAACTCTAGAACTAAAACCACATATAGTGAACCCTAGAGCCCACCTTAGATAGAACTACATCAAACCTTAGTGGTCACCTGTAGGTGTTTGTTCATTTTCACTTGTTTTACTTTGCGATCATCGACTGCGTTGCGTTTTATTTTCGTGCATTCATCTCATTTTCCAAAGAGGTATCGATTCACTACGGTTCTCGAGTTAGAAAGTCGATTATGGAAAACGGATTCCTTGATAAAATGGAAGACAATGCGATGTCAGATAGTTAGAACCTAGGCGCTTAGAAGGGTATGGATCCATTTGAGCAAAAGGAAATGTGGCGATGCTTAAAATTTGGTGGTCATCCTTTAGACGACAAGGGGGTTGGAAGGAAAGTGATTGGCGAGAGGCAAGAGACTGTGACATTGAATTGGCTGAAAAGGACTTTGCTTACGACAAGGAGAAAAGTTTATTTACTATTGGCACTCCTCCAAATAACAAGCATGAATTTATAGTTGTATTTGAGGATGTTACATCTAATGTAAACAACGGTAATGCAAGACCGATGTCCATGATGACTCAAGTGGGCAAGACAGAAAGAGAGTTAAACGGCCTTATCGGTCAAATCAACTTTGTTGCATAGACACCCATGCGAGCAACTCAAAATGCTTGGCGCGGACAGAATCAAAACTCTCAAGAAGCATTGAGGGTGATAGATGTCATTTTAAGATAGCATGTTTGCATGCAAACAGGGGATGCCTACCGGTTTGCCAATCTTTCAAGATAATCGAACAACCTCATAGACATTGGAAGAGGTGCCCTTGACAATAGGGGCTTCCATTCAAATTTCACGGCCACTCAAAGAGGCCTTTTCCCGAATATTGATATTCGCCCTAGCCCGGTTATGGATCCTTCGCTAATCGTAATGCTATGGATCCCGGATCGGACCATAGCTAAGCAAAGCTTTAAGAACACGAGGACGTAAGTCACCCATCCAATCACGAGTGCACAGATCACCGGATTGAGCGAGCAGTTGTGCAAAGATCCGTTGTTTTCATTGAAGGAGAAAAGTGTGGAAAAAGTTGATGGTGAAGTCGAGAATCTAGCGACATCGTCTATGATCATTTTGTCGACCATCACAACATACGGTCGCGCTTCTCCTGTAAGGCTTGCCATGCTTAAATGTTGGAGAGCCAAAACAACCTACATATATTCTTTTGGAGCTCCATTCCTTGATGTATTTGCAATTGACAAAGCGCTAACCGAGCTTCTTTGGTTAAGAGACAAGTCTCGTGAAAGAATGAAAGCTTTATTCTATGCTTCACAGTGGGCGACCATAGTGCCGAGCCAATGCTTTGTGTTCTTATGGTTTTTCTTTCACACTAATTTCACCCAAGTTGAAGGTCGTGCTCACTGTCGTGGCAATGAGGGAAATTTCTTTCCAAGAATGGGCGTTGAAATTGGTAACCATCTAGGATTAAAGGATAGGTCATTGTTAACTTCTAGGCTCATCGTGGTGATGCAAACAACATTGCAAGGGATTTGATTCGTGTGAAGAAATGAAAGGAATTTGTATTGACCGGTTAGATAGATCCAAAAGAGACAAACCGAATAGACGACTTTCACCGTGGTTAGAATTGGAAAGCTATCGAACGGATACGATCTAAAATGTCCGAGCTCATGATTTTGTCT
Organism: Gossypium sturtianum; assembly: GCA_025698515.1. Lineage (NCBI taxonomy): Eukaryota > Viridiplantae > Streptophyta > Magnoliopsida > Malvales > Malvaceae > Gossypium > Gossypium sturtianum. The sequence continues at coordinate 153,127,487 of CM046953.1, forward strand.
AGAAAAACTCTAATCTTTATGAGCCTTGGAAGCGGAAGAATCCTCGGGGTATGGCGCTAGCTAGAGTGAATGATCAATACTTTTCTCAAGAATTGATGCTAAGCTTAGACAACCTCTTCACTACCATCGAAGCTATAACTCGCAATCGAGTTGAAGTTAAGCTCCACAAGATTAAAGAAATGAAAGGTGGGATCGAAAAGTTAGAACCAAACATTACACAATTGTGAATCATGGATCGAGCTTCTCGAAACAAGAGAGGAGTAGAAGACCTTCATCATTCTTATGATCAACAATTTAAAGAGTCGAGATTACCTCGTAAGGGAAGCAATAGTGCAGATTCAAAAGGTAGCTGGTCATCTATAGATTTTGGCATCACAGTGAATATGTTGAGCATAAAATACTAGCCGCATGACTTAACCATAGTCAAGAGCTAGATCCACCGCTTGGGAAACCAAAACCTTTAGGACTTAGGACGAGAGCATATAGTAGTCCGTTTATGTAAAAGAACTTGTTTTCTAATAAAGTTTCCTAAAATGAAGTTGATCGAATCGATACCTCTTTGCATTCATGCATTCGTACTACATTGCATTCGCATTACATTGCATTCATTTGTATTAGACCTTTACAAAAGGACCCTAATTAGGTAAAATGTTTCGATTAACTTTGAAAACATGGAACAAAGGTTGGTGAGGATTGAGCAAAGGCAAATACTGATGCAAGAGCAATTGACCCAAATTCAACAAGAAATGCGAGCAAATGCTAGACTTCCAAAGGAACATGATGGGCCAACTAACTCGCCACTAGCCGGAGGACTTGAAAAAGAAGTGACCTAACGATCGACGATGTGGATAATGATGAAGACATCGTTTATTCCCCAATGAATATCCCAACTCAACCAGACGCGCACTCTCGCGTGGTACCCGCCATCATTGGATCTCAATATAGGGTGATACTTGTCTTCTTTGGACTCTCCGATGGGCCCCGTAATGAGCAAGTCAATCGTGTTGTTTTTGGTCTACCAGAGGCAGAGAAAAAAAGGAGAAGGGGCTTCAAAAGCCCCAAGAGGAAGGACAAGGATGTGGCTAGCACGCAGTGGGTATACTAAGGGTTATTCGCCGTTTACAACAAACCACCCAAAGAAGGTAGTTACCACCACCGGTCCCCCAAAGCAAAAACCCAATCCAAGAGCGTATTCGGAAAAACCTCGCCACTCCTATTCCCATGACGTATATGGAGTTATACTGAACTTATTTGATATGCATGTTGTAGCTCCTTTTTATATAAAACCACTGCAACCTCCATACCCAAAATGGTATAACCTAAATGTCCTGTCTGCAGTATCATGCGGGGGTTACAGGACACTCAATAGAAAATTGCACAGACTTTTAAGAAGTTGGTGGAAAAATTCATCAAAATAGGTGTTGTGGAGATAGGCGACGCACCAAAAGCGTAAGCATAAACACAGGAGCATTTTGAGCAATGAGATCATGGAAGAAATTCCTGTAGTATTTAGAAGCTTACCTAGAGTAATGTACGAAATATACTTTGGTTGCTTCAAGCCTAGAAGCAATGAGAACTCTTTTGTGAAATAGGCTCGTGTTAAAAATTACTATTTCAGTAAAATGCATCTTTTGAACCAATATTTTTTTTGTTCTTTTTCATGCTTTAAATTCTACTGAATATTCTTTTATTTTTCGTTCATAAATAACCATTCTTGGAATCATTTATTCTCTGGAAATTACTTTCATACTGACAATGGGTCCCAGATATCAATGACATGAGCGACGCTGTTACGGACTCCCTTTCTAGTGAGATATGTGTCCAGAAGAATCTAAGGACTTAGAAGATGATAGAGATTGCAACTTATTTCCAACTTGGTTAAAAATGGCAGATCCTACCTTGCGAAATGTCAGCCGACACTGCAGGGAGATGAAGATAGAAACTTAGACCACCGCAAGAATAAGGCAAGACATTATCGCAGGATCACAGCCAGACATGTTGGGGCCACTGAAACGTGGATTCCTATATGTGAGACGCTATCAGGCTAGTCTCCTCATAATCTTTGAACCAACATCGATTCATATTCATAGCCTTTGATTACCTTACCTAGAGGGTAAAGGTCGCTTCACATGTCAAAATTACAAAGTCGTGATCGTCAACTTCAAATTTCAATTTCAAAAAAAAAAAAAAAAAAAAAAAAAAAGAAAAAGAAAAAGAAAAAAAGAGAGTGGTGATAAAGGATACCGAAAAGGAACATGTTTAACGTGATAACACGAATTTATAGTCTGTTCAAAAGTCGACACACCACATCAGAGGCAAAAGACAAGAGAGCCAAAACCATCCAAATTCTTTACGAGGACAAGCGATATTTGTAAAAGTTGGCATCGAGAAGTTACCATTTACTTTCTATGTTGGCCAAGATCCTCACCGGTAACGCTTTTCTCATTGGTTCATCAAAATAAGAGCAATTATCGGAAGTTAAGATTCCTTTTTGGACAAAGTTTGACATCTACGGTGAAGTCTAATTGAAGCATTCATACAAAGCTTACGACAAAAAGGTCCGTTCAAAAGACTGCATTAAGAAGGATTCTCATATCCAAAAGGACTCCAGAGGAAAAGTAAGTGCCCTATGCGCAAGAAAGAAGGCCTGGGCTTGGAAAACATAGGCACTAATCAAGATGGATGATAAGGACTTGCCTGATCCTATGAGTTCAGATTTGCAAAAAAAAAAAAAAAAAAAAAAAAAAAAAAAAAAAAAAAAAAAAAAAAAAAAAAAGGAGAGGCCAAGATGAAAACCCATGAAGGGCGCCTTGAGACCAAAGGGGATTTGGGTTGAAAACCCGAGAAGGGCAGCTCAAATTTCGACCGAAAGTAAGGCATGCGGTAGTCTTGCCACGCTTGGATTAACAATGAAGAAGTACGTTGCGTCTCGAAGCTTCGACAAAGTACTCCGGATCCCCTAAACACATATTGAGCCTAAAATGGTCCTCAAGAAGTTTGAACAGAGAAGCTCAGGCTGCGATATCTGGGACACCTAGCTTCTATTTTACCCATTTTTTGTTATTTATTTCCCTTGCAAAATACTGCCAATAAATTTCCTTCCTAATTACATTTGCTGTTTTTGCTTTACCTATTTGTTTCGAGCATTGCTCCTAACTAGCTTCTCTCTTATCCATAGTTATGGTCTCTTTCAGGCATTTTGCATTGAAATAATGATTGAATAACGACACTTTCACAAAATGAGTTCCGCATATTACTCTATGAAACTTTTGAGTAGTACCGGAACATGAAACAGGACCATTGCTTAAAACTCCTCGAGTTTAAAGGATCAGGAATAATGATAGAGGAAAATTCTGAACTGAGGCTATCTCTTTGAATTTGGTTGAAAATAGCGATCGAACAAAATGACGAGGTATTACGTAAGTAGTATCATCTCGATGAAAAAGGGCGATGTATGAATGGGCAATCATTCGCGCGAAGAATGATTTTGTATCCATCATGCGTGCACACCTGATCACGATCCTTAGGGAATGGAAGGTGTAGTAGACCAAATCATTTGAATAAGTTACAAATTCTGTACCCCGGAGTCGTAGTGGGATGGATCGAAGATGGCACAGATCCTACACCCCCTGAAGTTGAAGAGAAGGGATCTGAAGATGGTATAAGCCTTGAAGTTCTATAGGTGCCGTGGAACGGATCTTGAAGTTACATTGGGGCAAGTTATTTGAGCAAAATATGATTGTTTCTTTGAGTTCTTGGCAAAGGTACTAGCAGAGTGAGATAGCAACAGAATACGTCGCCAATAAGACTCGATGGACGACGAGCGAGACAACCCTAAGCATTAAAAGGGATAATTTCATTTTACATTCATACATCATCATTAGGGTTTCGATCATCGCATCCCGATCCTTATATGTTTTTTAACAAAGAATCATTATCATGACATTCCGCATTCATGTAAATGTCCTCTATAATATCATTTAGTTAGGAGCATTCGATTTATTACGATCATTGCATCTTAATCATTGAAAAAAATCATCATTCTCATGACATTCTGCATTCACGTAAATGTCATCCATAGCACATGTAGTTAGGAACGTTTGGGTCATTCTGATCATAGCATCCGCATCATTTGCATAAGCATAAGCACATAAAACTAAGTTTACAGGATATGTCCCCAGAGGACGGTGTAGAAACATTGGTGAAGCCACCATCCTATTGCCACTAACCAGTAGTGGAATAGGTTGAAGATTGTTCTATTGCCACTAACCAAAGAGTGGAATAGGTTGAAGATTGTTCTATTGCCACTAACCAAAGAGTGGAATAGGTTGAAGATTGTTCTATTGCCACTAACCAAAGAGTGGAATAGGTTGAAGATTGTTCTATTGCCACCAACCAAAGAGTGGAATAGGTTGAAGATTGTTCTATTGCCACTAACCAAAGAGTGGAATAGGTTGAAGATTGTTCTATTGCCACCAACCAAAGAGTGGAATAGGTTGAAGATCGTTCCTATTGCCACTAACCAAAGAGTGGAATAGGTTGAAGATTGTTCTATTGCCACTAACCAAAGAGTGGAATAGGTTGAAGATTGTTCTATTGCCACTAACCAAAGAGTGGAATAGGTTGAAGATTGTTCTATTGCCACTAACCAAGAGTGGAATAGGTTGAAGATCGTTCCTATTGCCACTAACCAAAGTGGTGGAATAGGTTGAAGATTGTTCTATTGCCACTAACCAAAGAGTGGAATAGGTTGAAGATTGTTCTATTGCCACTAACCAAAGAGTGGAATAGGTTGAAGATTGTTCTATTGCCACTAACCGGTAGTGGAATAGGTTGAAGATCGTTCTATTGCCACCAACCAAAGAGTGGAATAGGTTGAAGATTGTTCTATTGCCACCAACCAAAGAGTGGAATAGGTTGAAGATCGTTCTATTGCCACCAACCAAAGAGTGGAATAGGTTGAAGATTGTTCTATTGCCACCAACCAAAGAGTGGAATAGGTTGAAGATTGTTCTATTGCCACTAACCAAAGAGTGGAATAGGTTGAAGATTGTTCTATTGCCACTAACCAAAAGAGTGGAATAGGTTGAAGATCGTTCCTATTGCCACTAACCAAAGAGTGGAATAGGTTGAAGATTGTTCTATTGCCACTAACCAAAGAGTGGAATAGGTTGAAGATTGTTCTATTGCCACCAACCAAAGAGTGGAATAGGTTGAAGATTGTTCTATTGCCACCAACCAAAGAGTGGAATAGGTTGAAGATCGTTCCTATTGCCACTAACCAGTGAGTGGAATAGGTTGAAGATTGTTCTATTGCCACCAACCAAAGAGTGGAATAGGTTGAAGATTGTTCTATTGCCACTAACCAAAGAGTGGAATAGGTTGAAGATTGTTCTATTGCCACTAACCAAAGAGTGGAATAGGTTGAAGATCGTTCCTATTGCCACTAACCAATGAGTGGAATAGGTTGAAGATTGTTCTATTGCCACTAACCAAAGAGTGGAATAGGTTGAAGATTGTTCTATTGCCACCAACCAAAGAGTGGAATAGGTTGAAGATTGTTCTATTGCCACTAACCAAAGAGTGGAATAGGTTGAAGATCGTTCCTATTGCCACTAACCAAAGAGTGGGATAGGTTGAAGATTGTCCTATTGCCACTAACCAAAGAGTGGAATAGGTTGAAGATTGTCCGATTGCCACTAACCAGTAGTGGAATAGGTTGAAGATTGTTCTATTGCCACTAACCAGTAGTGGAATAGGTTGAAGATCATTCTATTGCCACTAACCAGTAGTGGGATAGGTTGAAGATTGTTCTATTGCCACTAACCAGTAGTGGGATAGGTTGAAGATTGTCCTATTGCTACTGTCCAGTAGCGGAATAGGTTGAACACGTTTCTATTGCCACTAACCAGTAGTGGAATAGGTTGAAGACCGTCCTATTGCCACTGACCAGCAGTGGAATAGGTCAAATTTGTAGATCTTGTCGCCCTAACCAGTAGTGGGGCAAGATCGAAGGCAAATCTCGTCTCCCTAAACAGTAGGGGTCATGATTTAAGCCACCGTCCTATTACCACTGACCAGCAGTGGAATAGGTCAAATTTGTAGATCTTGTCGCCCTAACCAGTAGTGGGGCAAGATCGAAGGCAAATCCTGTCTCCCTAAACGGTAGGGAACATGATTTAAGCCATCATCCTATTGTCTTGGCCAGCAGTGGAATAAGTCAAGATTACGCACCTTACCCCCTCAAGTTGCAATGGAGCGAGTTGAAGGTGTAAATCTATCCCCTCGAAGTTGCAAAGTGGAGCGATTTAAAATAAACAAGTCTCATCCCCTCGAAGTCGCAGCAGGAGCAAATTGAAGCTATAGGTCCTATCTCTCTGAAGTAGCGGTGGAATGGATCGAAGCGACAAGATGCGGTGAACAGGAATGAAGCTATCTGTGGAAGAGCATCAAGAAGTCAAGACTTAGCGAGACCGGGCAAAATTGGTCTTTCTTTAAGTCTTTGCTCCATTCCCGTTACACGACAATGAGCAAAGAGGGGCAGCTGTCATAGCCCAATTTTGCCCGGGCTGACAAGCCCAACACCAAATCAGACTAACCCACTAAAATAACCCCTAACCCATACAAATCAAACCCGAATGGCCCACCTAAAACCTAGCCCAAAACCCCAAACAGCAAACCCACTAAAACCAATTGAACCTAGCCCATATCAGCAGCCCAAACCCAAATAGCCTAATACCTAAAACAGAAAAAACCCCTAACCCTAATGCAAGTGGCGCCGCAACCTAGGGCCACTTGCTCTGACATTCTGACGCCGTCTGCAGCCACCGGCCACCGCCCACGTCGCGTCTCCACCGCCCAAACCTGCAAACCATTAAACGAGAGTTGACAGAAAGCTTGTAAACAATGGCTATAAAAGCCATTTCTAAACCGTTTGTAAGGTGGCCTTTTTTCGAAAATCAAATAAAAAAACAGAGATTCAAACGCAAAAATAGATCTGCAAATATAAAAACAGAGGCAAATATAAAACCAACGAGATCCGAACAGCAAAGGAAAGATTTTGAACACCGAAACAGAAGTCGAAAAGGTGATTTTTTTTTTTTACTTTTAAATTTTTATTTTTTACAAAACATTTGCAAATATACAAAAATATATATATAGACTTGTAAATCATAAAATACAAAAAAATTTAAAAATTTACCTTTTCCGGCCACCGTACACGGTGGCGGTGTTAAACGCTTGCAGGATTTAACCGGCGACCGGCGACGCTTAACTTCCTCCTTCGGACCTGCAGAGAGAGAAGAGAGAAAGTGAGTTTTTTTTTTCTCTGCAAGCAGGAGAAATGAAAAATTTTGGAAATTTTGAGCCTTAAATAGCCATTCAAAACGACGTCGTTTTGGGGCTGGCCCTTAATGCCCAAAACGACGTCGTTTCGCCCTTGGCCCGACCCGATCCGACCCGCTCCAGCCAGGATCCGCGTGTTTTGCCGAAAAATGGGAAATTTATGCGCGCAGTCCCTCCGCCTTTTAATGGCTTTGCAATCAAGTTTTCAGTATTCTTTAATTTTTCCAGAAATTCTACTTCGTTCTCAATTTGGTCCCCCTTGCTGCTGCGCGTTTTGGCCGAAAGGAATTATTGCGCGCGTGGTCCTTCCGTTTCCTCCGCGTGTGCAAATCGGTCCTTTTCTTTTATTTTTGTTTCATACTGACCCTGAAACTTTCTTTTTATTTCAAATTAAGCCCCAAACTGCCGTTTTAAACTCGATTTGGTCCCTTTTTGATTACTTTGATTATTTTACTATTAATTTAATTACTTTTAAAACTAGTATTATTATTATATTTATCATTATTTGTATTATTACTATTATATTTATTGTTGTTGATGTTAATATTAATATGTATTATTATTTTTGATTATTATCGTATTTAACACTTTTTTTCATGATATTCTTAACATTATTTTTACTATTTTATTACCTATCATATTTTTATTGTCATCACTATACCCGCCACTATTATTTAATTTATTTCTAATATCATTATTACATTATATTGTTTTATATGATTATTATTCTTACATTTCCTATCTATTAATGTTATTACTACTATTATTTTATTTTCACTATTATTATTATTATTATTATTTATATGTATATTATTATTACTATATCTCTGCTATTACTATTATATTATAATATATACTTGCTTATTCTTTCGCATGTATTATATTATTTATTTATTAATTACTATTACTATTATCATCTTATCTTTCGTTTTATTTTACATTACTATTTATACATTCTATATTATTATTATTGTTATTTATATTTTCATCGTCATTGTTCTTTATTATTATTATTTTTTATAATTATACTATTACTATCAAGCATTACTATTATTCTTCATTATCAACATCGTCTTTATTATTATTATGATTATTATTATTATCATTATTATTATTAGTAATATTTTTACCTATGTTCACCAATAAAATACATTTCGTAAAACCATCGTATTTCGTCTAAGTTTTTTAAAGGCAATGTTTGGTATTTAGAAATTCGAAAGATCGTGCCCTAAAGTACTGGGTTGCAATTTCTCTCGTTTAATCTAAATAACTAAACATCCTTTTAAACAAATACACTCTAAACAAAAAAGCTCATCCTCGGGAATTCGAGATATCGTGTCCTAAAGCATTGGGTGTGATGTTTCGTTATTCCGAGATAAGATTTCTAAACTAAGGCAATGTTCGGTATTTAGAAACTCGAGAAATTGTGCCCTAAAGTATTGGGTTTGCGATTCTCTCGTCCCTTTTAAATAACAGAATACCCTTTTGATTAAATTCATAATTTTTGAATAAAAGGCAAGTTTAGTCTCGATGATCCAGATGTGGTGTCCTAACGTATTGGATACAACGTTTTACCTTGAGACGAGACAACATTTGGCATACATCTTCGATCTCTTTAAATTTTTTTAACGTCACTATAAAAGAGGGATCGTATATTTCAATTCTTTCAAATTTTCAAATCTTCGACACTAAGACACTAATTAATCAATTTGGTACCAATTTTGGGCGTGACGAGGGTGTTAACCCTTCCTCGCACGCGTAACCGACTCCCAACCCATTTTTCGAGTTTCAGAGATCAAAGTCGTTGTTTTGATAAATCAAAATGTTTATTAAAAACAACCGCTTTACGAGGTGACCCGATCACACCTCATCAAAAAGGATTGGTGGCGACTTCCACGTTTTATCTTCTTTTTTCAAAACGCGAGTCAACCTCGTCGTTTCCTGTTTATCAAAAAATGGTTACGACAGCAGTGTTCTTCAATGCTTGTTCCAAGCCTTGGAAATCTTTGCATTCGTTGTGTTTATCGTCAAGTTGGTTCTCCAAAGCACGGAATGGAGAGAGTGCTTCGTTACGAGTTACCAATACTTACACGATCATCGGTTGCAGTAACTTTTACCTTCCTTGGAGGTGGGAGAAAAAACTAAAACAAACAAACATGGAAAACAAGTCATAAATTCAGAGCAATGGAATAAATTCTGTGCTAACTCTGGAAACATGGATTTTGAATTCCTCATGAATGGTGAGAATGCAGTGTATAGGGTGAAAATGAGATATTGCTCATAAGCTACTTGAGCTTAACTCGAAAAAAAATCCGAATTTAATTTGGTAATTTTCAAGTCGAGTTTAAGTTCGAGCAGCTTGAACTATCAATATCAAGCTGAATTCAAGATTAGTAATACTTGACTCGAACAGCTCGTGAGCCATATTGAACTTTTTCATATTTTTATATTATTAAATTACATTATTACCCTTAATATATTATTAACCTTAAGTTTTATTATTGAGCCAATTTTAGGCTCGAATAGTTCAATTATATATCGAGTCAAGTATAAAGTTTTGATAATGGTATAGGTTCAAATTTTCTCATTTGGGTTTCTATATTTACTTTTCTCTATTTGAACTATATGTTTTAATGTCTCATTCTATATCAAGTACTTGTTATGTTTGAGCTTTACGGTGAATTGTTGTATTGGGTATGTTTTTGGGTCATAATCGTATTTAATTTGTTTAATCAATTTAATCATATGTGTCTCATATATCATGCTTACATGGAAAATCTAATCTATATAATATCTATATAAATCTTTGGGTAAACTATAAAAATAGTCACTTTTGTTTGCTTCAGATTACATTTTAGTCACTTATGTTTGAAATGTTACGATTTAGTCACTTACGTTATCATTTTGTTACGAAGTGGTCACTCTACTGTTAAACTCCGCTACGTCCCTAACTGCAGTTCTATGTGGCAATCCAAGTGAGTTTTAAATGCCAACTTGGATGTCCTACGTGGTAGTTCAAATTATATTTATTTAATTAAAAACCTATTTTCATCCCAGCAACTGGACATCCAAATTGGCATTTAAAACTCATTTGGACTACCACGTACGATTTTCGTTAGGGGTAATTAAGCTTAACAGTAGAGTGATCATTTCGTAACAAAACGGTAACATAAGTGATTAAAATGTAATTTGAAGTAAACAAAAGTGACTATATTTATAATTTACCCTAAGTCTTTGGGATGTAATAGGGTAATTTTGAAATTTTGGAGTATTACTAAGGATCAAATAGACTAGCCTAGCTAGACTAGCTGAGCTAGACTAGCCTAGGAAAAGAAAAATATTTCGCTATCTAAATATGTTCTAGCTTGTTCTATCGATGATTTTACAGGAAAAGTATTGTATTTAAATATTATTTTGAAATACTAATAGTATATAAAAATAGTATAGTACTTTCAATTTAAAAGAAAAAAAATTATAATTAATTTAGAAGAAGTAAAATAAGTAATATCTAATTTGTAATAAATATATTAATAGTTTAGTTTTTTTTATAAGCTTAGAATAAAATTATTACTAATAAAATAACTAATTTGAATATATCCCTTTGATTAATTAAAAATGTAAAAGAGTTAAGATAAAAGTAAAAAAACAATGTATAATTAAAAATGTTATCAGATTTGTTGCACTAAATTTATTAAGAATATTTTTTTTGAGAGGTGAAATATATTTTAAATTTTTAAATAATAGGATAACATTTTTTTGGTGAAATAAATAATAGAATAATTTAAAAGCCTTAAAAACTAATATGCAATTTTTTTTTAATTTTTACAAAAAAAAATCCAATAATTTAAAAGAAAATTGAGGTGGGATTGGGTCTGTCTCCCCCAACTATTCTCTTAATGTCATGGTGGACTTTTGGATAAGGAATAAAATTCTCCTAATAATTTACCTAATCACAATATTCAAATTCTAAGATTTTACTTAAAAAGTATTGAACTCGATTGATAAGCAGCTAGATTCATCAAGTAGAATAATGGGATATTAGCAATCCGTCAATTTAAGTAGGGGCGAAGCCAGAACAATTTTTTAAGAGGGATCGGATGAAATTTTAATTTTTTATAGTTTATATCTTTATAATTTGTAAAAGATTAAATCAAATTTTTATAAGTTTAAGGGGGCTAAAGTGTAATTTTATCTTTACTAATTTAAATTTTTTTAAAAAAATTTAAAGGCCTAAATAATAATTTTACATTTTAGGAGTGGCCGGGGCCGGGGCCCATGCCAGCCCCTGGCTTCGCCTCTGAATTTAAGGTAACAATTGAAGCAAGAAAAGTGAAAATGGGTAGCTATGAACTATGATATATATTCCCATATCTTACCTACTTATGATGGAAGTTACTATGCCATACAATGCAACTACTTTACGAATTTAGAAAATTTCAGACATTAGAAATGAAGTGAAATAAAGAAGAAAATTTTTTCAAGTACACCTTTCTCCTTCATAGTTTCTCTCAATAAATAACTAAAACTATAAACAGGGGGGAAAACACTACTCTATATTTTATTTAAGTAATAAGTATACATCATTTATGGCTCAAACTCTAGCATATAGTAATGAAATTAGTCTTAATTTCACCCTTTTACGTAGAAAATAACAAGTTCACTGCTAGTTATAATTCTCCAAGATGTGGTGCTGATTATGAAACTCTTGTTCACGCTGTTAAAGATTGTCTGAAGTTGAGAGCCACCTTAATGCTAGGAGGTTTGGGTAGCAGAGTTATTTCCAAGGAGTATGATAGATGTATTGATTGGCTTGAAGATATGATGAGAGTGCTTGATAAAAAAAAGCCATGGCAGATTTCATGACTATCTTGTGGAAATGTTGGAATAGTAGAAATAACCGTGTTTTCTATGGTAAGAAAGAGGAGCCGAAAGATATATGGAGTAGGGCCAGTATTCTCAGCAAAGATTTTCGCATCCATAATTGCTTAAAGGTGCCTATGTTAACTACCCAGATCGAAGGAAGAAAATGGGTTAAACCCCCAAAAGTTTGCATCAAAATTAACTTCGATGCTTCTATTGCCAATAACAGGATCGTGTATGGGGTTATCATAAGGGATGAGGATTGTAACATCCCGAATTAGGGCCTAGTCAGAACAATGGTTTCGAGATCACAAATCCGACTAGGAAAATTTTATTTTTATTATATTTTTATGGTCTACAATTTCACGGAATGATTTCGTGAAAATCTCATTCGAAAATTTTGACGTTTGGGCACTCAATTTAGTCAAAAGGACTAAATTGTAATAAGTATAAAAATTGAGTTCTACATGTTAGAGGTGTCCAATTGTTATGAAATTTTAAATTGGAGGTCCTTAAATGATAATTAGACCATTGGTTAAGTTGGTGGAAAAAATGGACATGGATGGATATGTTTCAAAAGATTTTTTAAGGGGCATTTTGGTAATTTAGTGAATTAATGAATTAAAAACAAAATTTAAATGCCAAATTTGTCCATCTTCAAGATTAGGCCGAATTTAACATGTGGGAAGCCATGGATATGGTTTTCAAGCTTTCCAAGCTTCATGATCAAGGAAATCGAGATTTGGGCTTAAATCGGGAAAATATAAGGTTATGAATTAAAATGGTAAATTGCCATTTCTGGGTCTGAGGTAAGTTCGTGTGTTAATAATAATGCAACACCATGCTTGAATTGTAATTCTCTATTGATATGGCATAAATTGTATGATTTAATATGTTTAGGAGAAGTTGATGGATGGTATGTATGGTATGGAAAATGTGATGTTTGTTGTGTCATGTGAAATTGAATGTTAAATTAATATTACATGGGTTGTATGAGTTGCTACACGGTTGTACCTGACGAGATTTCGACAAGAAAGTTTATAAGTAAATAATATATTTATTTTACTTGTTCAATAATTATTTTTCTAGATATTATGGAAATCATTAAGTGATAACTAAAATATGAAAATGTATGGAATGGGAAATTCTCGATTGAACCTTCGAAAAACCGAGAGATACGGACAATATGTAGCTAGGTCACACGAGTGATAAGGGACCTTCACTGTGTGCACAAGAAAGCTACGAGATGGCAAAATTTGATATGTAGCTAGGCCACATGGATGATAAGCGACTTTCACCATGTGTGCAAGAAAGCTACGGGATAATAATTTCATATGTAACTAGGTAACATGTGTAATACTGTGTGTATACCATGTGTACAAGAAAGTTACAGGTTATGAGTAGCTAGGTCACATGAGTGGTTCCTAGTGTTGGACGCCATGTAGACAAGAAAGCTACGAGATGGAATGGCTAGGTCACATGGGTGATAAGGGACCTTCACCATGTGTACAAGAAAGTCAAATTATGTGTAGGTGGAGTTATGTGCTGAGACCACCGAGTATCGGGTGTTTTCCAAAGGGGTTCAACGAGATAATTTACTAATGATGATTGGTGCGATCATGTTATGAATAAGTGCAGGTGTGAATGTGACCAATTGAGAAATGTGGCAAATGTACGTGTGAGCAAGTGTTTTGTGTGAATAAGGATGCATGTGATCATATGTGTATGTGCATAATGTGTTTGATATGTGATACGTGATTGAAATGGTGGTAAGGCTGATATGGTGTACGCGCCACTATGAATACTTGTAAATATTGGTGATAATTATTCCTTTATATGGCTAGTATTGATTATGCTTGGTGTTATGTGTGCATATATGAAAGTGATATAAAGAAAACATGAGAGAGTAAAATTTTCAGTTAAATAGATTGAAACAACAACAGTTACGTGATTTTGAAAAATCACCAAAAATAGTAGAAATTGAATTATAAGTTGGATGAGATATTTATTTAAAGCTTATTGAGTCTATTTTCATATAAAAGAAACATAGCAAAAAAAGGATTTGTATAATTTGAGATAATTAAATTTTTGTGAGACTGGTTCAGAATGATTACTTGATCCCCTGTTCTTCCTTGGAAAAATCATTAAAAATTGTAAAAAAATAATTATGGGATATAATTTATATGACTGAAATCCTGAATGAGTCTATTTTCAAATGAACTAAACAAGAAGGTCATATGAACTCTGTACGAGGAGAAAATTGATTCGTAGTGAAGAGAGGTCAGAATAGTCGAACAGTGAAACATAGGAGAATTTACAGAATAAACTGTACTAATTGGATAAATCAAAAATTCTAAAAATTTTATGGTAAGAGGATATGTGAGTCTAGTTTCATGTAAAATTAATGGATCTTAATTTGGATTACCGTAGCTCCAGATATAAATAATTTAATGACTGTGACTCTAGAAAACAACTTAACTAGATTTTGATTAAATAGAAAGAATATGAAAATAGCTTACTCCCTCTTTTCTATTTCTTTTAGTTTTGTCAGGTCAGCTCAGGGTTGGAGATTGTCGGAGGCAGTATCACACTATCGAGCCATTACCTTGGTGTATTGGCATATGTATGTTAAGTGTTTTCAAGTGAGTGGCATGTATAGGAACTTAATTTTTCTATGATGGATGTTGTTGCGATTAGTCAAATGTATTGGCTTATATTGATTTGTTGATTATAGCCATGAGATGTGGCTTATGATAATTTTGGCTTGTAAGCCTATTTGTCCATGGTATGTGTTAATGTCTTATTATGTGGTATAAGTGATTAAATAGATGACAAGGTCAAATACGTGTTTGAAAAGTTATAATTTTGGACGAAATTTGGTAACCCGGTTTTGTATGATTGTGAATGTTTAAGTCTGGTAACGCCTCGAATCCTATCCCGGAGTTGGATACGGGTGAGGGGTGTTACAAGGACGGTTTTGTTTTAGGCGGCGGTGGTGGCTTTAAAGATGGGCAGCTGTCGACTGAAGAGGCTGAATGGCACGCCTTGGATGAAAGCATTAAGATTGCAGGTTGTCTCAATATTAAAGGTGATGTTATGTTTGAGTCGGATTGTGCAGGGTTGGCCAACAAAATCAATGGCCAAAATAGAGACCTGTCGATAATTGGTGAAAGGATCAAGGATAGTCTCAAGGCCTTTAACAATTTTCGGTCTGCTTCGTGTGTCTGGACTAGCCGACAGTGCAACACTGTGGCTGATTTTATTTGTAAAAAAATGTGGCTGATTTTATCACTTCTTCTCTTCGCTACTGTAGACAAGAGTAAGTACTACTTAAATTACCAGCTCATTTTTATCGCAGTCTATACATTTCCTGCTTTGATCTTGCAGAATTTCTTCTTTAATTACATGAGTAAACTTCGTTTCATAAGGTTTCCTTTTGATATTTTATATATTCGTTGTTTGATAGAACATTTCAGTGTGGTTGACTTTTGTTCTGAATTGGAAAAAAAAAATGGAGTTTTTGTTTTGTTCAATGATCTCAACTGATCTGAGTTAAAAGTTTCCCAGGTCTGTTCTAAATGAGTCCCTAGCTCAATTGGGATTGTTTGGGACGATGAGAGCGTGTATGTAGATGAAGTTTTCAGAATTCATCCAACCCACTAAATTATCTAATTTTTTATTCAATCGATCTTTTCTATTCCATCCAATAAAATTAAAATATATTAAGAATAAAAAAAATTTGCTTGAACCAGTTTGATTACAGTTCAACCAATTCAATTGCCCGATTCATTTAATTTCATCAGTTTATGGGTCAATCATTTTACCCCTTTTTCTAAATCAATATCTTGATCTGTTGTTGATCTAATAGATCCGATTGACGAGTCTAGGCCGGTTCTGCAAACAATGCTGTACATTTGAAGTGTAAAAATCGAGGCGACCTTGCGAATATAGATGTAATAATGGTGAAGCAGGTATGTATTTGTCCCTTCTGACCCCGACTTAGATTATATATTCAAGGGTTTTTTATCTTAATAATATAAAAATAAAATAAAATACCAAAATAGGTTGTTCTAAAGATTAAGTACCAAAATGGTACATTTGAATTGGTAGAAGGGCTGTCAGAGGTGGCACCGGTGGAGGGGCTGTCAGAGGCGGCACCACCCTCAATTTCTGACCCAATTTCATTTTCTGTTGGTGGGTAAAGGAGAAGGAAGGGAAGGAGAAGAAAAGAAGAGAGGAAGAAGAAGAAGGAGAAGGGGAGGGCTGGAAGGGAAGGGAAAAAGAAAGAAAAAGAGAAGGAGAAAAGAGAGAGGGAAGAAGAAAGAGAAGAAAAAAAATAGAAAAGAAAAAGTTTTTTTTTTTTTTGTTGTTGTTGTTGTTATAAATTAATAGCTTAATGTTAATGTTAATTTGTTTTTTTATTATTATTGTTGATTTAATTCGGATTTAATTTTTAAATTTATTTTTGTAATGTATTATTTACTTAAAAAGAACTATTAAGGTATGTTTGTATTTATTTTATTGGTATTTTTAAGCAAATAATACATTACAAAAATAAATTTAAAAATTAAATCCGAATTAAATCAACAATAATAATAACAAAAACAAATTAAATTAAATTAATCTATTAATTTATAACAAAAAAAAAACCCTTTTCTTTTCTATATTTTTTTCTTCTCTTTCTTCTTCCCTCTCTCTTTTCTCCTCTTATTTTCCCTTCTCGCCCTCCCCTTCTTCTTCTTCTCTTCTTTTCTTCTCCTTCATCGACCAACAGAAAATGAAATTGGGTTAAAAATTGAGGCTGGTGCTGCCTCTGACAGCCCTTCCACCGGTGCCGCCTTTGACAACCCCTCCACCAATTCAAATATGCCATTTTGGTACTTAATCTTTAGAACAACCTATTATATTATTAGGGTAAAAAAACCCTATATCCAACATAATCCGATTTTGATTTGATTTAAAATTAAATATTAATTTAATTGTTTAAATTTCGATAAAAATAAAAGTTATATTCAAATTTGACTTTAACTTAAATTGATACAACATATTTTTTTAATATTTTTATTAAATAAATAATAATTGTAATAGCCCATTTTGCCCGGACTAATAATAAACCAAATAAATAGTCCATTTACAGTTTTTTTTAAACAGACCCACTGTTCTATCCACTAACCCAATTTTTACACCAGAGCCCAATCCATTACAGTAACCCAATACATCCTAGCCCACTACGAATACAAGCCCAATTGTACACCAACCCTAACCCAACAAACAAAGTCGACCTAATGGCCCAAAATGTTACAGCGACTGGAAACCCTAGCAAGGCTCTAACGCCGCCTCAGTAGGAGCCCGAGCAATGCCCTAACAGGAGCTCAACCGACGCGCCTCAGCAGCCTCTCATCTCGCCGCGCCTCCTCGCCACCGAGATTTTCTCCTTTGACCTGCACAGAAAAGGAGAGAAACAAGCAGCAAACAAGGCAAATACGGCAAACAAGACAGAATTGATGTTTTTCCTTTTTTGTTTTTAAGGCTATAAAAAGCCCTTTGATAAACTGGTAATATGAGGGATTCACGGATATACACTGTAAACACAAGGACACACAGAGATCTGTACACGATTCAGAGAGGAGAAACCAATAAGAAAAACAGGAAAAACACGAATACAAAAGGAGTTAAATTTTTAAAGAGGAGAGAGAGAAGAGTACCTGAAGGGCCCTCGACGTCGGAAGTCGTCGCCTGTATCGGACTCGGACTGGGTGGAGTCGGGATCTTCGTTTTTTTCCCTTTTCGTCTTCGGGCGGAGAAGGCTAGACCCCCACATCTTTTCCAAAAGGGGGTTAAACACCCCGTCTTGCGAAGCCCAGGCCATCGTCCAAGGTCGAGGCATGCCGGACCTCCGATGAAACCAACGCCGGCCGCATGAATGAAGAGGGTTGAAGGAAAAGAAAACTCTCCCTTAAGTTTTTTTTGAGATCTGAAAAAATGGATTTTAGGAAAAAAAATGGGGTTAAAATGGAAATACGAAAACGGCGCCGTACGTGCGTGCCCCGACCCATCAGCAAGAGTCCGCGCGTTTTTACATATGGGTAAAATTGCGCGATAGGTCCTTCTGTATTTTCAATGTTTTTAACTCGGTTTTTTTATTTTCTAATTTATGCCTCAGAGTTTGTCTTAGTTTCAATTTGGTCTAATTAGAACGCTGCGTTTTGGAGTGCTGGAAATATTTCCCTTTTAGTCCTCTGCTTTTTGCGCGCATTATCAAGGGGTCCAAATTCACTTATTTCTTTTAAAATTCGCCCTAAAGTATTATTTTAAGTTTAATTTTGTCCCTACTTTATTTGCTTTTATAATTTTTGTTGTTTTGCCAAAGTTTTAACATTTTTTTATTATTTCTGTATAGATATTATTATATTCATTATTATTATTTTTCTTATTACTATTATTACTCTTTTTAACTATTAGTATTTTTTTTATTATCACTTTTATCATTATTTATTATTATACTTATTATTATATATTGTTTTCCTTGGTTTAATAATTTATATATTACTTTATAATATATATTATTTATTCTATTATATTTTGTATATTATATAGTATTATGTTACATTATATATAATTTTTTTTTAAAATTTTGTTTTGTACAAAGTCTATTATATTATATAACTCATTTCATTTATATTTATATGATTAATATATATATATGTTTTTATTATTATATCTGTTCTTACTAATTATTTTTATTATGTATAATTCTAATATGTTATTATTAATTATTTTATATTATTATCTATTATGATTTTATATATATTTATTTGTATCTTTATAATCGTTTATTATTGTTCTAACATCTTTTTTTTTTTATTTTTTATTCATGTTATATTATTATTATTATTATTATTATTTATTGTTAATATTTCATAGAATTGCAATTAATATATGTTATAATGTCTTATACTATTTCTTTATAAAGAAACCTTTTAAATTAAAGATCTTTTTTAAAAAAATATTTTTAATGGTGATATGTGATATTTGGAGTCTTCGAGAAGAATCGTGCCCTAACTTATTGGGTTTTGATTTTTCTCGTAAAACTTAAAGTATTAGATATCCCTCCATTTTCAAAATTCAAGTTTACCAATTTCAAAATAAAAAAAACTTACTTTTGAGAATTCAAAACGTTGTATCCTAACTTATTAGGTATGATATTTTGTGTCTCAAGGTAGGAATTTTCTAAAATAGAGATATACCTAGCTTCAAAGTTATGAGATGTTGTATCCTAACTTATTGGGTATGGTATTTTTATAGGTAAATGGTTTTACTTCTAATAAAGGATCTTATTAAATTTCAAACATTTGGACATGATTTTATCAATTAGGTACCAATTTTTGGGCGTTATGAGGGTGCTAACCCTTCCTCGTACGTAACCGACTCCCGAACCTATTTTCTCGTTTTTCGTAGACCAAATCAAATGTTTTAAAATAAAACGTTTTACAAGGTAATCCAATCACACCTAAAGTAAAAAAGATTGGTGGCGACTCTCATTTTGTTTTTTAAAAGTCGATCCCCGTTTTCAAAACTCGATTTTAAAATGGTTTCGACAGCTTGGCGACTCTACTGGGGACAAATAAGAGAGTCAAGCCATAAAATTGATAGTTTCATGTCCTTTGTCTGAATTTAAAAATCCGGTTTAAAAATTATGATTCTTTTTTTTTGCATGAAAATTTTGTTTGTATAAAATATCTCTGCATTACACTACATGACCGTCGTGGTCACGCCCATAAGCGGAAGCAAGAAGTTATGCCTTCGTGAGGTTTTCACCTCCGCATGGGCTAGCAGATTGCTTTCGGAGTACATCTGTACCTATGTCTTCGTGAAGTTTTCACTTCCGCATGGCCATAGGGAAATGTATTCCCCTAAACCGAACTTAGTCCGTATGAGCCTATAATGGGTGAGGATCGAGGAATCTGTTGGTTCGGGTACCTCAGCTTTAGAACTAAACCGTATATAGTGAACCATAAGAGCTTACCTTAGGTGTAACTATGTCAAACCTTAGTGGTCACCCAGATAGGTGTTTATTTATTTTACTTGCTTTATATTCCATGGTACTAACTTGCTGTTTTTATTCTTTTGAGCATGTCATTTCATATGTTAAGAGGTATCGATTCACGATCAGTTTCTAACTTAGAAAGTCAAGCATGGAGAACGGGTTCCTTGATAAAGTGGAAGACAATGCGATGTTAAATATATAGCTAGAACATAGGCAATTAGAGGGTATGGATTTGTTTGAGCAAGAAGGAAATGGGGCAGTGCTGGAATCCCCGCCGCTTCTGCCACCTATACCTTCTGATGTTGTTCTAAAATGGGTCTAGTAGTGTTCTGAAAAGTTGATGTGAATTTGAAAAAAAAAATTGTTTTGGATGAAGATATGGCATTCGAGTCTACCGGCACCCGATCCACGCAGGTAAGTATTCTAAACTCTTGTCGTGATATACATGTGGGCTTAATGGGCTTGATGGACGTAGACTAGTATGATAGTATTGATGGACCTTAGGTTTAGTAAAACAACTCTTTAATTCCATAAGACTTAATCCAACTAAACAAAACCCATGAACGAGTCAATGGGTTAAGGTGTGGCAACAGGCATGCGCATGTCTAGGATTGGATTCAGGAAGAGCTTGGTACTTAAGCAGTCCTAGTGACTCACCTCCTCTTCACTGGAATCCTACCTGGTGCGTAGTAACTGTTCACCTTAGCCACAAGTATTTGTTGACGGGCCAAAATCTATAATTAAAACCCGAAAAGGACCAGCCATCCTATTCTGCAAAATTAATGAATTACCCCTAATTTGTAAAATGACCAGAATACCCTCAAGTTTTGTAAAATTTCCAAAATACACTTGATTTGTAAAAATTTCTAGAATACCCCAGAGTTGTAAAACTACCAAAATTTGTGAGTTGGCAAAATTTCCAAAATACCCTTGGTTTGTAAAAATTTCCAAGCAACCGTGATTTATAAAATACCAATGTTTCGCAAATTTATCCGAAAATCCCTAGATTTACAAAAGTAACCCGATTTGCAAAATTAAATTTTCCAAAGTACCCCTGCTTCAAAAAAAAACACAACAACAACATCCAAATATCTCTACTTCGGAAGAAAAAAAAACAACAACACCAAGATACCCTATTTTGAGGAAATTACCAAAATACCCTCGTTTTAAAAAAAAACTTGTTTTCCAAAATACCCTTGCTTTATTAAAAAAAAGAAAAAAAAACATGTATCAAAGTACCTCTAATTCAAAAAAAAAAAAATCACCAAGATACTCTATTTTGAAAAATACCCTGTAGGGCAAAACTATAGAAAAACCCCTGGGTAGTGAAATGACGAAGATACCCTTATGTGATGAATGTGAGTTCATGAATGTTATATGTATGTTGATGTGTGACGGTTGAATGTACGTGGTTTCTATAATTAAGAGATGCAAATTTGAGACTGAATTGTAGATATAATTGCGAATTTGAAAGAACTACTTTTAAAACTACTATTCATAAGACTGTTCGTGGTTAATCAGTGAAAGAGAACTAATAATTCATAAAATTTCTAGTCAGATAAACGCGAATCGGTAGAATGAGTACAAGGGGACGAGGACGCTCTAGATGCGAATACCGGTGCGCACTCTATCATAGTATACTAAGTGTTTCTTTTGGCTTTAGAATTAGAGTTCGCAGCGAAAGTATAGTGGTGAGACTTGGGTAGTATGATTAATAGTTACTTGGAAATTTTGAGGACGAAATTTCTTTAAGGGGGGTAGAACTGTAACATCCTGAATTAATGGGTCTATGCGTTTAGTGTAAGGATATGTTTAATATGTTAATTTAAGTATTAAGGGTCCAAATTGGGCTCAGGATTAGACAAAGGCCCTGGTAAAATTATTAGATTGCGCACTATAGAGTTAAAAGGTGGTAATTATGTTTAAAATACCAACGTGGGCTTGTGGCCCAACAATAGGTGGCACTGTAAGGGAATTAGAATGTGGCGCCATTAACAATTAAAGAGGCCCAAGTTTTGGCCGCAAGGAGCCCATGTTTTTGGGCCATTTTCGGAACTTAAAAGGGAGTAATGGGTGAAGCCACAACAAAGGATTTAGGGGCCCAAAATTTAAGTTTCAAGGAGCCTAATTCTTTTAATTTAAGTTAGCTAAATTTCAGCATTAGGGTTAGGTAGAGTGGACGGTAACAAGGCTCAAAAATAGGAGGATTTATGTGAATGGGATAATGTAGATAATATAGTTGATAATATGGAAAAAAAAGGAAAAAAGATAGGAGCTATCTACAAGGCTAGGAGTTGGCCGAAATTCCATCACCTAGAGAAGTGAAGAAATCAGTTTCTTTATGGCAAAGGGGGTGCTAGAATTTTCCTTTTATTTGATTAATTTTTAGTTATTAGGAAGGGCACTTTCGGTTTTTCATAGGTAAGTGCCGAAATTTCTATAAATAGGGAGGGTTCTCTTCTTTATTTTTCAGCATTTAGGGTTTCCACCTTTTCTTTCTCTTCTTTCTTCTAAAAGCCGAAAGCCGAAAACTCCATTATTCCTTTCTGTTCTTTCTTCTAAAAGCCGAAAACTCCATTATTCTCTTCTTTCTTCTAAAAGCCGAAAACCCCATTATTCTTTTCTCTTCTTTCTCCTAAAAGCCGAAAACTCCATTATTCTCTTCTTTCTTCTAAAAGTCGAGAACTCTATTATTCTCTTCTTTCTTCTAAAAGCCGAAAACTCCATTATTCTCTTATCTTCTTTCTTCTAAAAAGCTGAAAGCCAAAAACTCCATTATTCTTTTCTCTTCTTTCTTCTAAAAGCCGAATCTTTATAGATTTCTTCGAATCATCTTCTCTTCCTGATTTTTCGCAAAAAAGCCGGAATCCTCTAGGAGTAGCCGAATCTTCTCTAGTAAGATCTCTTAGATCTAAAAGCCGAAAACACTAGTTCCTGAATCTCATATCACTTTTCGGGATTTCAAGGCAGATAGCAGTGGTGTTGGCTACGGATAGCGTCGACTTAGAGGGTCTCGTTCTAACCGTAATCAGGTGTGTAGATCCTTATCACATAAGTTTTATTTTGTATTATACCTGTTAGGGGCTGAAAAGCCAGAAAATGAGGCTGTATGAACAGTCGTGTGTAGATATCTAACACACTAATAATCTGTATGAATATATGTATGTTTATGTTATGGGCTAAAAAGCCGGAAAGTGGTTGTGTAGACAGTCGAATGAAACCCAAAAAGGGTTAGGCAAGGAATGCCAGGTACGTAATCATAGAACTTCTCTATGTGTATCGATGTATGCGAAAGACTGTAAACGCTTAGGTAGTAGATTGTTTGATTTTGCATGAATGTATGCATGGGATGGGTTTGTTATGAAAAGGGGAAGAGCATGATTGGTCACATGGTGATCGGTGGTAGAAAACCCACCTAATGAAATGTTAGATCACATGGTGATCGGTGGTAGAAAACCCACCTAATGAAATGCTAGATCACATGGTGATCGGTGGTAGAAAACCCATATAATGAAATGTTAGATCACATGGTGATCGGTGGTAGAAAACCCACGAAATGAAATGTTAGGTCACTTGGTGATCGGTGGTAGAAAACCCACGTTAAAATTCCTGATTGATAAGGAATAGGCAGTATGACTGTCAATATGGTGTGTAGCGGTTGGCGGGTTGATTGTAGAAATCCCCAAGGTGTGATGGTTGGTACGGGTTGGTGTGTAGAGAATGGAATTCTAGGATGGGTTGGGCTTTGCATCATTTATTATCTGTCATGTGATTATGATTGTTGCCATTGTGTATGTGCCAGGGCTCATAATGTGTTTGTGGGCCCAAGCCTTTTATGTGTTTTCGGGATTTACACACTGAGTCTTGGTGGCTCACCCTATTATTTTTCCCTAACTTTTCAGGTGAGCAGTAGATCGTGGACATGGGAGCCGAGACAGACTCGAGGGGCCATCAAGTTTTTATTTCTATAGATTATTTTCTGTTTTTCCTTTAAGTTTTATTTTGGGAATATTTAGGTAATAAGGCCCCATAGTTTATATTCACCTAAGTAGTTTTTTAAATATTTGCAACTTATGAAATTTTGTCAAAGGTTTAATTATTCACAATAACAATAATACAAGTTTTTTTTTAAATGTCACTTATTTATTAATTATTGCCTAATAATTCTACGATTTCCAAAACCAACAAAGCAAAAGTTTTCAATGTACAACCCGTAGCATACCAGATCCGGTTGAAACGTATGGGCCGGGTTTGGGGTGTTACAAGTGCTGAAATCTCCGCCGCTTCTGCCACCTGTACCTTTTGATGTTGTTCTGATCAAAGTAGAATCGGATATGAAGAAGATTGTACGACACCTTATGGCAAGGCGTGGTGTTGGAACTAAAGGGCAGAAGGTAACTATATCACTTCAAAGTGAGCGTGGGAAATACAGATGGACATTTCTACCATTGCAGCGTTTTTCTTTCATATGAAGATGATCACCTAAGTAGGCGGATGTATTCTGCTAGTACCAAGGTTAAGAGTAGGTAATAGTGAAGATTTCTTTCCAAGGAATGGGCGTTGGAATTTTAACAACAAGAAATAGGTGGAGTCATCTAGGATTGAAGGATGGACTGTTGTGAACTTCTCGGCTCCTCGTTGTGATCCAAACAACATTGCAAGAGATTTGATTCGTTGTGGAGAAATGAAAGGAATTCGTGTAGATCCCCCATTTGATATATTCAATGAGATGAACCAGAATAGACGCTTTTCACCTAGGGTTAGAGTTGAAAAAATGTTGGAGCAGATACAATCTAAACTTCTTGGAAGCTCCGCAGTTCTTTCTTTGCACCCTGATAGGAAAAATTCTGATCTTTATGGGCCATTGAAGCGGAAGAATCTTTCTGAGTATGGAATTGTGACTTAGTGTATGGCGCTAGTTAGGATGAATGATCAAATCTTCTTCTAAAGATCAAAGGCTAAACTTGGACGATTTCTTCATCACCATCGAAGCCGTAATTCCGTAATCGAGTTAAAGGCAAGCTTGAACAAGATTGAAGAAATAAAGGGTAGAATTGAAGAGTTAGAATCAGCAATGCACAATTATGAACTTCGGATCGAGGGTCTTGAAACAAAGAAAGGGCATTTGAAGGAAGAGCTCTATCATTCACACGGTCAAGTCAGAAACATGGACTATCTCATGAAGGAAGCCATATTTCAGATTCGAGAGGTAGCTGACCACCTACAGAGTTTGGCAGTACAGACCGACGTATTGAGCATGAGGCATGAGCTACAGTCAGATAGTAGTTGAGAGCTAGCTCCATTACTTTGGAAAATCAAAACTTTAGGATTTAGGGCAAAAGCATATAGTAGTCCATTTTATGTAAAAGAATTTGTTTTTTAATAAAGTTTTCTACAATGAAGTTGATCAGAATCGATGCCTCTTTGCATTTATACATTTACATTACATCATTTGCATTAGACTTTTACAAGAGAATCCTAATTGGGTAAAAATATTTCAGAGTTAACCTGGAAAACATGGAACAAAGGTTGGTGAGGATAGAGCAGATGCAAATACAAATGCAGAGGCAATTGATCGAGATTCAACAAGAAATAAGGGAATTTCAAAGGAATATGATAGGCCAGTTAACCCATTTACCAGCCAGAAGACTTGGAAAAAGGAGTGGCTTAGTGGACAATAGTGAGGATGATGAGGAAGACATCGTTTACTCTCCAATGGGTGTTAACCCGAGCAACGATCAAGCTAAACCGGTTGCTCTGGTAGAAATGGAGGAAAGAGAAGAAGGGACCTCAAAAGCCCTGAAGAAGAAGGAAAAGAAAATGAATAATAACTCTGAAAGGCTCCAATTTACACCAATCCCCATGACGTATACGGAGCTATATCAAAGTTTGTTTGACGCACATGTGGTGTCCCCATTTTATTCAAAACCATTACAACCTCCATTCCCAAAATGGTATAACGAGAATGCTCAATGTGAGTACCGAACGGGAATAAAGGGCTATTCAATTGAAAACTGCAATATGTTTAAAAAGTTGGTCGAAAGGTTTATTAAAATGGGAGTTGTGAAGTTCGATGATCCATCAAAACCTGATCACTTTAATGAGGAAGTGAATGCAGTGATTGAAGGAGAAGACAAAAAAGTTGCTACTCCTTGAAGAAATCAAAGAGGGAATCAGAGAACGAAGTTTCCAAACCCTTGTGTACTCGGAAGTGTTTTGAATAATAAGACTATGGAAGAAATCACTGTACTTTTAGGGTTAATCTAGATTAATGTGCAAAACATGCTTGTTGCCTTAAGCCTAGAGGCAATAAGACCCCTTTTGTGAGATAGGCTTGTGTCCTAAATTATTATTTCAATAAAATGCATCTTTTGAGTACATATTCTTTTATTCTTTCTATTATACATTTTTACTCTTTCAATATTTATTCATTACCATACAAGTAATCATCCTTAGAATCATTTATTTTTTGGATTTCTTGCCTTCATACTTAGGTACCCAGATATCAACGTCATGAGCGACATTATTACTGACTCCCTTTTGAACAAGATATGGGTCTAGGAGATCTCAGGATTTTGAAGATGACAGAGATTGTGACATATCTTCTGACTTGTTATGAATGATTTAACAAGATAAAAAATAGACCTTACCTTACATAAGGTCAATGGATATTGCGAGCCTAGGAAAAGAATGAAGATCAAATCCTAGCTCACCACAGAAATAAAGCGAGATTTTTTTGAGTTATTTTCTATAATTCAAAGATATTTTCGCACGATCATATCAGGGTATGCTTGGAATAATAAGACGAGGGCTAAACAAGAGGATGGGGCACTGTTGGTTTACCATGGAAGATGATTACATCAGTCATACCACAAATGCTGAATTAAAGAAAACGAGATTTATGTGACTCTTCTATTTTCTTCACAGACTCTTCTATACGTGGGGCATAGATATTATGGGTCCAATCTTGTTAAATGCTTCTAGTTGACATCGATTCATCGTTATGGTCGTTGTCTACTTCACTAAGAGGGTGAATGTTGCTTCATATACCAATATTGCAAAGTCGACAGTCATCAAATTCAAAAAAAAAATAAAAAATAAAAAAAAAGATCAGATGCCAACACAGAATGCATAACTGTACAAATTCAAAATTTACAGTTTGTCCAAAGATCAGGCAGCGTATCATTGTATAACAAAAGTTGCCCAAAAAAAATGAAAGGTGACTTAGACTTGTAAGGATTGGCATAAGAAGCTACCGTTACCTTATGTCTTATTGAATGTCGGCCAGAACCTTCGCTGGGAGCAACGTCTTACCCATTGGTTTATAGAAATGAAGCATTTTGCTAATTGAACCTAGTTGAAGAAAAGGTTAAAGTTATTCAAGCTTATGACAAGGAAGGTTCATCCTAGAGAATTCCACAAGGGGAACATGATGTTGAAACAGATTTTTCTTCTACAAAATGATTTTAGAGGAAAGCATATGCCAAACTTGGAAGGACTTATGAAGGGCCTATTCTAGAGGAGCATTCATATTGACCGAGATGGATAGCGAAGACTTGCCCAATCCGGTGAATTCAGGTTTAGTAAAAAAGGATTTTACCTGAAAGGGGAAGGTCCAAGGTGAAAACCCGCAAGGGGTGCCTTGAAAAAAAAAAGGGGAGAGGCCAAGGCGAAAACCCGCAAAGGGCGCTTTGAGACCAAAAGGGCTTTGAACTGAAAACCCGAAAAGGGCTGCTCAAATTTTGATCAAAAGTGGGGCACATAGTAGTCTTGCTACATTTGATTAATAATGAAGAAGTATGTTACGTCTTGGGGCATTGACAGAGTACTCCGGATCCCCAAAACACATATTGAGCTTAAAATGGTTCTCAAGAAGCTGGAACAAAGAAGTTCAGGCTGCGATATCTGGGGCACCTAGTTTTCCATCTTACCCCTTTTAAAATTTCTACCTTTGATTACTTTATTCCTTTCAAAGAAACACACCAATCAAGGATCTTTTATAGCCTTTGCTATTTTTGCTTACTTTATTCTTTTTAAAGATACACTAATCAATTTTCATTTATTACTTTGGTTATCTTTGATTAACTTATTTGTTTTGAGCTATGCTCCTGATTAGTTTCTTTCTTGTCCATTGCTGTAATCTTTTTCAAGCATTTTATATTGAAATAATGATTATTGGACTAACACTTTCATAAAAGGAGTTTCGCATATTACTCTAAAAACTTCTAAATAATATGAGGAATCTGAAACATGGCTTATGTTCAGAACTTACCAAGCTTAAGGGCTGGAAACATCAAAAAATGATTACCTTTTCAGATTCTTTTTGGATAAGACAATTTTGTTGGTGATACCACATTGGCAAATGACGAACAAGGGGATCATTGTTAGGATACCCTACAATTCGTTGAAAATTTCAGACACATACATCTGGTCATTACATCCAGGGAATGGTGTAACAGATTGAAAGTAATACAAGTTCTGTACCTCTGAGTGGTAATAGAAATATGAAAGAAACCAAATATCATTCCCCTAAAAGTTGTAGTGGGAGATACCAACTTCATGTCCAAGGTTCAAGCGGGGCTGACTCAGAAATTACATTGGGGCAAGCTGGTTGAACAGAGCATGATTGATGAACAAGAATGGGAAAACAAATGAGTGATAACACCTAAAGTAGGAATCATACTCATAACATTTTTGCATCATAGCAAATCTCATTAGGAGCATTTGGTTCATTACAATCTTTGCATCCTAATCCTTTAAAAGGAATCATTTTCATGACATGTTGCATTCATGTCACTCATAACACATGAAACCGAGTCTACAAGATATGTCCTTCACTAGACAGTGTAGCGATATCGGTGAAGTTTCAGATCTTATCTTCCTGAAGTTGCAGGAAGCAGATCAAAAGACACTTTCAGTCTTATCTCTCTGAAGTTGCAGTAGAGCAGATTGAAAAAAGCAGAAGATCTTATCTTCCTAAAGTTGTAGGAAGCAGATCGAAGACGTTTTAGTCTTATCTCCCTGAGGTTGCAGTGAAGCAGACTAAAAATAGAAGATTTTATCTCCCTGAAGTTGCAGTGGAACAAATCGACCGCAGAAGATCTTATCTTCCTAAAGTTGTGGGAAACAGATTGAAGACGTTTTAGTCTTATCTCCCTGAAGTTGCAGTGGAGCAGACTAAAAACAGAAGATTTTATCTCCCTGAAGTTGCAGTGGAGCAAATCGACCGCAGAAGATCTTATCTTCCTAAAGTTGTAAGAAGCAGATCGAAGAAGTTTTAGTCTTATCTCCCTGAGGTTACAGTGGAGCAAATTGACCGTAGAAAATCTTATCTTCCTAAAGTTGTAGGGAGCAGATCAAAGATGTTCTAGTCATATCTCCCTGAAGTTGCAGTGGAGTAGACTAAAGACAGAAGATTTTATCTCCCTGAAGTTGCAGTGGAGTAAATCAAAAATAAAAGATCTTATCTTCCCGAAGTTGTAGGAAGCAGATCGAAGATGTTTCAGTCCTATTTCCCTGACCAACAATGGAATAGGTCAAAAAATTATAGATCTTGTCGCTCTAAACAGTAGAGGACCAAGATCGAACGGCAAATCTTGTCCCCTAAGTAGTAGTGGAACAGATTTAAACCACCAGTCTGGCATCCCTGAGTTTGCAGTGGAACAGACCGAAAGTAGCAAATCTGGTATTCCTGAGCTTTGCAGGAAACAGATTGAAGACATCAGTCTGGTAACCCCTGTGTTTGCAGGGATCAGATTGAAAATATCAGATCTGGTCTTCCTGAGTTTACAGTGGAGTAGATCAAAAGATAGTGGATACTGCCTTCATGAAGTTGAAGCTATCAAACTCACTGAAATCAAGATAAAGTTCTAGTACCCCTGAAGATGCAATTGGAATTGGAAGCCATTTTGAAGAAAGCGAGGATCAAGAAGTCGAGGCTCGGCCAAAACCGGACAAAATTGGTCCTTTAATGGTCTTTACTCTATTCTCATTACACGACAATGAGCAAAGAGGGCAGCTGTAATAGCCCATTTTGCCCGGGCTAATAATAAACCAAATAAATAGTCCATTTATAGTCTTTTTTTAAACAGACCCACTGTTCTATCCACTAACCTAATTTTTACACCCGAGCCCAATCCATTACAGTAACCAATGCATCCTAGCCCACTACGAATACAAGCCCAATTGTACACCAACCCTAACCCAACAAACGAAGTCGACCTAATGGCCCAAAAATGTTACAAATGATCGGAAACCCTAGCAAGGGTCTTGCGCCGCCTCAGCAGGAGCCCGAGCAATGCCCTAACAAGAGCTCAATCGACGCGCCTCAGCAGCCTCTCATCTCGCCGTGATCCGCGCCTCCTCGTCACCGAGATTTTCTCCTTTGACCCACACAGAAAAGGAGAGAAACAAGCAGCAAACAAGACAAATACGACAAACAAGACAGAATTGATGTTTTTCCTTTTTTGTTTTTAAGGCTATAAAAAGCCTTTTGATAAACTGGTAATATGGGGGATTCATGGATATACACTGTAAACACAAGGACACACAGAGATCTGTACACGATTTAGAGAGGAGAAATCAATAAGAAAAACAGGAAAAACACGAATACAAAAGGAGTTAAATTTTTAAAGAGGAGAGAGAGAAGAGTACTGAAGGGCCTCGACGCCAAGTCGTCGCTCAGACGATTCAGGCCCGGGTGGAGTCGGGATCTTCGTTTTTTCCCTTTTAGTCTTCGGGCGGAGAAGGCTAGACCCCCACATCTTTTCCAAAAGGGGGTTAAACACCCCTTCTTGTGAAGCGCAGGCCATCGTCCAAGGTCGAGGCTCCGATGAAACCAACGCCGGTCGCATGAATGAAGAGGGTTGAAGGAAAAGAAAACTCTCCCTTAAGTTTTTTCTTGAGATCTGAAAAAATAGATTTTAGGAAAAAATGGGGATAAAATGGAAATACGAAAACGATGCCGTTTAAATGAATCAAGACCCGTACGTGACCCGACCCATCAGCAAGGGTCCGCGCGTTTTTACCTATAGGGAAAATTGTGCGATAGGTCCTTCGGTATTTTCAATGTTTTTAACTCGGTTTTTTATTTTCTAATTTATGCCTCAGAGTTTGTCTTAGTTTCAATTTGGTCTAATTAGAAAGCTGCGTTTTGGAGTGCTGGAAATATTTCCCTTTTAGTCCTCTGCTTTTTGCGCGCATTATCAAGGGGTCCAAATTCACTTATTTCTTTTAAAATTCGCCCTAAAGTATTATTTTATGTTGAATTTTGTCCCTACTTTATTTGCTTTTATAATTTTTGTTGTTTTGCCATAGTTTTAACATTTTTTTATTATTTCTGTATAGATATTATTATTATTATATTCATTATTATTATTTTTCTTATTACTATTATTATTCTTTTTAACTATTAGTATTTTTTTTATGATCACTTTTATCATTATTTATTATTATACTTATTATTATATATTGTTATACTTGGTTTAATAATTTATATTACTTTATAATATATATATTATTTATTATATTATATTTTGCATATTATATAGTATTATGTTACATTATATATAATTTTTTTAAAATTTTGTTTTGTACAAAGTCTATTATATTATATAACTCATTTCATTTATATTTTTATGATTAATATATATATGTTTTTATTATTATATCTGTTTCTACTAATTATTTTTATTATGTATAATCTGATATGTTATTATTAATTATTTTATATTATTATCTATTATGATTATATATATTTATTTGTATCTTTATAATCGTTTATTATTGTTCTAACATCTTTTTTTATTATTTTTTATTCATGTTATATTATTATTATTATTATTATTATTATTATTATTATTTATTGTTAATATTTCATAGAATTGCAATTAATATATGTTACAATGTCTTACTTATACTATTTCTTTATAAAGAAACCTTTTAAATTAAAGATCTTTTTTTAAAAAATATTTTTAACGGTGATATGTGATATTTGGAGTCTTCGAGAAGAATCGTGCCCTAATTTATTGGATTGTGATTTTTCTCGTAAAACTCAAAATATTAGATATCCCTCTATTTTCAAAATTCAAGTTTACCAATTTCAAAATAAAAAAACTTTTGAGAATTCAAAACGTTGTATCCTAACTTATTGGGTATGATATTTTGTGTCTCAAGGTAGGAATTTTCTAAAATAGAGATATACCTAGCTTCAAAGTTATGAGATGTTGTATCCTAACTTATTGGGTATGGTATTTTTATAGGTAAATCTTGGTTTTACTTCTAATAAAGGATCTTATTAAATTTCAAACATTTGAACATGATTTTATCAATTAGGTACCTATTTTTGGGCGTTACGAGGGTGCTAACCCTTCCTCGTACGTAACCGACTCCCGAACCTATTTTCTCGTTTTTCGTAGACCAAAATCAAATGTTTTAAAATAAAACGTTTTACAAGGTAATCCAATCACACCTAAAGTAAAAAAGATTGGTGGCGACTCCCATTTTGTTTTTTAAAAGTCGATCCCCGTTTTCAAAACTCGATTTTAAAATGGTTTCGACAATAATTTTTAACTTTAATTATTTTTAATGATACTATAAATTGATTTTTAGGTGAAATTATATTAGAGCAAATATTAATATAAATTTTATTATTGAATTTCTATCATAATTGTATACACATGGAAACTACATATTTAAAATATTGGTATTCGTTTAAAAATTACCTATGATAAATAAAAATATATGGTTTGAAATTAATAATAACAACATATACACAATATATATGAAATAGAAATTAAAAAAATCCCAAAATAGCAAGAAATCAAATTTAAATCAACTAATATTTGACACGGATAACTCATGAAGTTAGCTTTTATTTTAATCTTAAGTACGCTCCGTTTGTTTCACTGAAAATGGTTTTTGAAAAACGATTTATAATATTTTCTAGTGTTTGGATGAATCTGTGTAAAATATTTCCTGTTGTTTAACAAATTTCCTGAAGATATTTCGTAAGACCTTTTATGGGAATAAGAGAGTAATTTTATGTTGACTAATAAACTTTTTACGTTGACCATTCTATTTTATATTTAACAAACATTGGAAAAAGGCTGAAAGTAAAAACTTTTACGTTGAAACAAACGGAGTTTTAATATTGAAATATTTTAATTCAAACTCAAATTCGAGCTTAGACCTCATAATCAAACATAAATTTAGTTTAATTTTTTACGAAATTGACCAATTCAATCTTAGGCCTTATTTGTTAGGGTGTTGAAAAAAAATTCAATAAACTGAAAATTAATATATTTAGCAAATTAATTTTTTAAACACATATGATAATCCACGATGAAAACTGTTAGAATGTTTTCTACCAAAAAAATTGTATGAACCAATCTAATTATATATAATATTTAATTTTAGTTAATATACCAAACAAAATTTATTATGTAAATTCAACCCTTAATTTTTTGCAAAAAGGAATAACTGAAAAACTTAATAAAATTAATATGATGCTATAGCCGATCCAATACTAAATAAACAAGTATTGCCTCTAGATGGAAGAATATTTTCTTTGAAAAGCAGTTTTGTTCCATTTGCTAGCGCTTGAAGAATGCTCAAAGTATTGGCATATTCAAGCCCAATACGTTGTTGTATTCTTGCATATGTTTCTCTTTCTAATCATATAATTACTAGTACACCTATTGTGATTCCGAATACAAGAGTCAAAATAGGGACCAACATCCATATGATTCCATAGATCTCTTTTAAAGATTCCTTGCATATGTTTCTCTTTCTAACCATATAATTACTAGTACACCTATTGTGATTCCGAATACAAGAGTCAAAATAGGGACCAACATCCATATGATTCCATAGATCTCTTTCAAAGATTCCAATGTGTAAAAGGAATTGATATCTTCTATTTTTGCCGGATAAATTATCATGTCGGATAAATTATCATTTCAACGATTCATTTCTCCCATAATGATATCCATGCTAGCTAGTATCGTCATAATATCAGTCAATTTCATTCTTTTAACTAACTGAGGAAGAATTTGCAAATTGATAAAACTTGACGGGCGAATTTTCCATCTCCGAGAAAAACCGCTTTGATCCCCTATCAAAAAAATTCTTAATTCTCCCTTTGGGGCTTCCATTCTTACTTATTTTTTCAATACTTAATTTTCCAATTTATTAAACATAGCATTAGTTTCAAATACCATAAACATCACACATGTAGAAAAGTTAATATAGAAAAGTCAAAGGACAAACACATTAAAAACAATCTTATGGTAGACTTCGTAGCAAGCTAGAACAGCAACACAAACATTTGCTTTTGGGAAACTAATTTTTTGCGGTCAAATTGGGCAGATTTTGAATAACCAAATAGGCAAGCAAATTCTTGCTCAACAGATTATGAGCAAATCCCACTTGAAAACCATATTTCTTAGCGTAATTAAGCGTAGCGCCCCACTTTTTCAACGTATCCCAGTCCAAATTCTCAACCGGAAAATCTTCCATCTCTTTGATCGCAGCGCAGACTGGAACTTGAGCGGGGATATGAAAAACATCAGTAGCTTTTCCTCGAGCTTTTTCAATTCGGGTCGCAATAGTTTGTAGGTAGTCTGGCGTTTTCCCCCAAGCAGTTTTCTTTAAGGCCTGTTCCAAACCTAGGAAATCTTTGTATTCCACTTTGTTGTTGTCCTTGTCGTAAAGTTGATTTTCCAAATCACGGAATTTAGATAGTAATTCTTCACAAGTTAGCATAATTGCACGATAATCAGTTGCAGTAACTTTTTCCGGCCATCGAGGTGCAAAATAAAACTAAAACAAACAAACATGGAAAACAAGTCATAAATTCAGAGCAATGAAATAAATGCGGTGCTAACTCTGGAAACAAAGATTTTCAATACAACATGAATTGTGAGAATGTTGTCTACATCATTAGGGGTGTAAATGAGATATTATTGCTCACAAACTACTCGAATTTGAGTAAAAAAAATTTGAATTTGATTCGGTAATTTTCGAGCCGAGTTTAAACTTGAGCAGCTTGAGCTATCAATATTGAGTTAAATTCGAGATTGGTAATACTTGACTCGAACAACTCGTGAATCATATCGAGTTTTTATTTTTATTTTTTTATATTATCAAATTATGTTATTGCCCTTATTATATTATTAACCTTAAGTTTAATTATTGAGCCAATGTCAGACTCGAATAACTCAATTATATCTCGAGTCGAGTATTAAATTTCAACTTTCGAATTGAACTTGAGCTTAAAGCTAAACACTATTCAGACTCGCTTGGCTTAGTTACACCCCTATACATGACTACATAGAACTCAATTGTGAATTGATTTGTTGTTATGCATTTGAAATTTCATGTTTGTTTTATCCAAGTCCTCAAAAACCAAGTTGGAGAATTAAATTAGAGATTTAGCTCATGTAATTAAACTTAGTAAATAGATTCTAATCATTGACGTACCTCTGATCGTTGTCGATCAAGTTCTTCAATCTTCTCTCCGACTAGAAGCAGTCGCAACTTCGCCACGTCTTCTGCTAATACAGCATCCTTGTACTTGCGGTCAATTTCTTGGATCTCTTGCTTAATCGCTAGGGGATCAGATTGCAGCCATTCCTTTTCGATTTGGTCGATATAGCAGAGAATTTGTTGAGAAGCTTTCGTTTCCATCCTCCTCATCTCCATGCTTTCCAACATCCATTCCTCATATATTAGCTCGCCAATCTTTTCACACAAAACAGGTATTAAGAGACAATCTACAGCATTGTCAATCCAAGGATTTTTGGACCAACTTTCCAAGGATTTTTGGACTAGACAGGGAGCATTTCGGAAATAAAAACCTGATTTTGAGGCTAAGTTTATTAAATTAACTGAACACAAACAAATTTTAAGAATAAAACAAACATGAATAGAAGCTAGTTCATTCAAGTTCGATTCATCACCGCCCTACTTGCATCCTAATCCTTTTACTGGGATTATTTTAGGTTTATAATAATTTAAAAAAAATTACAAATTGAATATGAATTAGTAAGTTTGATCAAGAGACTTACGTTATTTATCCTTCTTTCGGTTCGATCATTGTAAAATTCCGCTATTTCTTGCGCAAATCCCCCCTTGATAATTTTTTTTGAAAGGCATTCTTTTATTTTTGATTCTAGTTGTAGCTGGGAAGTTAATGATTCTTCCGGGTACGGGAGCTGCCTCTGTTTCTTTATTCCTTTTCTTTCTTGTCTCAATAAGTCATCGGAAACAAATTTTCTTTTCTTGCTTTCATTCGACATAAAGCTCAACAAGTTCGGTTCATTGATTTCTGCATGCCACAACCCATCGATACCACACTGAAGCTCCAATTCTGCTATGCCATAACGCGTCTTCTCCAACGGATCTGAGAAATTTAACTCAGATTTCCCAATTCAGAACAACAGAAAAATTATAAAGAAGGATATGATAACGAATTAGTAGATTTAGGAGTACTTAC
Source organism: Gossypium sturtianum (assembly GCA_025698515.1). Lineage (NCBI taxonomy): Eukaryota > Viridiplantae > Streptophyta > Magnoliopsida > Malvales > Malvaceae > Gossypium > Gossypium sturtianum. The sequence goes on from CM046953.1 coordinate 153,164,233, forward strand.
AGGTTTCAACCATCTATAGCGGTGAGAAGAAGACAGAGAAAAGTCCGCCGCCGCCGAAGAGTAAAGCAGGAGAAACAGAGGAATTCGTTGGTTAGAGAAAGTGTATCTTTATTTCGAGATTTTGAATAGAATTTAATTTTCTTAATTTGACAACATTTTGAGATTGAAAGTAAACTGATTTGAGACGTACCATCTCTGTCAAACCCGAATAAGATAGTTGCCAAAGTGTGCTAAATGAATCAAAGAAAATCTTTTCTAATTCTTTCTGCACTTTAAGCCGTACTAGGAAACAATAGCCCTTCATGGATTGCTCTTCATCTTTATGCACAAAAAAGTGCCCTTGTTGCCTCGTTCCAGCCATGAAAGGGATTTTGAACTCACTTTCAAGAGAAGTTAACCTCTTCTTAACAGCCTGAGTTTCAGCACACATATCGGGAATAGCAATACTGAATAGGCTACCGGAAAAGGAAGTGTTTTCCCCCCTATCTTCGAAAGATAAATACTCGAGCAAGTACCTGGCATCGAAAAGTGCATCTTTCAGCTTTTCAAGCCAAGTTGTGAAACTGCTGGTCCCAGATCGCTCTCCGGCGTCAAGAAGCTTAGCTTTGATTGCAGAGACGATGCTTCTTATGTCGTCGACGTCATCTCTGACATTCAACCACGGTTCAGTTTCAGGGAGAGTAAGGGAGCTGGATATGCCTATGATCAAATCGGCCAAGTCGAAGACAAGTGCTTCCTCCATTGATGGTTCAAACTGAAATCAAGGAAAATTTTGTTTGATTATTGCAAGAGGATGAAAGTGAAATAGTGAATCGAAGGAGATGAAAATTCAGGTTTGTAGAGACCACCAAACAATATAATATGATAAAAATAATGTTGATTGATGAGAAATGGTCACACCATGGACTTTTATATTTTCACGCGCGCATATTACAATGGCTTCTATCGATGGGTGCAAGCATATTCAACTCCAACATAACTTTCTCACGATGGGCGCGAGCATAGTCAACTTCAATGATATTAATTGTTTTATCCATTACTGTCGAAATGAACTAAAATAGTCGTCCTAAAAAATATGGTAATAAAAAAAATCATTTTAAAAAATTAAGTGGTAAAATAACTTCTAAATAAATTATTATCTCCACTAATACCGACCTTTTTAAAAATGCAGTCAAACGTTATTACCTAAACAGACTACGCACGCGTTTTCGTTGAAGCATATGCGCCATGTTCGCCTGCTAACTTTCCAATAGTATTCTCGCTTCAATTTTACATACAGGAAGTTATCTCGAGCTTTCTTTGATGGAAGTTGACTTTATTTTTAATTCCATTACATTGAAGAACTGTTTTGTTTCTTCCGTTTTACTCTTGCACACCCCAACCTGCTCTCTCTTTTCTTCACTGCAGTAGAAGTAAGTACAGATCACATCTTGCTTTGATTTTGCATAATTTCTTTACTTTGATTCATCATCGTTTCATATGGTTTTGCTTTGCTGATTTAAAAGAAGATTTTGATGATGTTGACCTGCAACTTGTTTGTGTTTTTTCTGTTCTTTTTATTTCAATGATTTGATTTAATCTAAATTTCTTAGATCTGTGTCAAGATGAGCATCGCTAACATTTCATTCCCCGAAGATAAGTATGGAGCGATTCCAGACTTGTCACAGCATGAGAGGGTTACACCCGCAACCAATCCGAACTTTCAAGAGAGAGGTATCTCAGGTGAAAACTCGCTGAGTGCAGGCATGAAAAGATGCTTACCGGGAGCTGAAGAACAAGTCACAAAGAAACAGCACCTGTCCCAACATCAACCAGAGTCCAAAAGTAAAAAATTAAGCTTGGAAGACCTTATAAAAGGCAAAACTGTGCAGGAAATAGTGAAAATATTGAATGATCGGATTAACAGGTTGATTAAGAAAGTAAGGTCTGCTAATTGAATTTAATTCACGTTATTGTTATTTATTTTTTTATATATATATTGAAGGTAAAAAAAATTGCCACTAGCAATGACTAGGACAAAGTGGACTTTGCATTTTAGGAAAATTGATCAAGAGTTGGGTAAAAATACAGGTTTGAAAATAGATTTAGATAAAAAATAAAGCCCATTTTTTAAATAGGTCGAGCCTCGGGCAAGATTTTTTGGCCTAGGCTCAGTCCAGCCCAAATTTGATCTGAATTTTCTTTCTCTGTTGCTATTTTGCTGTGATTTTACTATTATATTGTTACTATTTTGTTGTTATTATTAGGATATTATATAACTCTTGTTTTATTGTTAATTTTTCTATTATTTAAGGCATTTACTTGTTAAATTACAACTATCTTAGTGCTATGTAAGTGTAAAAACTTATTTTAATATATTTTCAATTTGTTGGGAAACATTATTGTTTAAAAAGCTGGTTGTTTATCCAATTTTTTTGTTTGAAATTATTGTTTGGATTGAAAAATCCTTTTCAACTTCAATAGTAAACAAAATCTAATTAAGATTTGTGAACTGTTTTTACTTTCAAAGTTGACAATATATTGTAGAAGATGATCCAAAAAATCCTTGTAATGACAATGTAAATATATTTGTTTCTTTTAACACCTATTTTGTGTGTATATTTTGGGGAAGGAAGGACAAGGAGACAGACATGGAATCAGTGCTTGGCCAGCAATGGCCAGTGCGACCGGATCTCCGGGGCATTAAGGAAAAGTTTCGAGCAATAGCTAATGCCAATTTAGCTGTAGAAGAGGCAAAGAAAAGGTTGCTAGCAGCAGGACGCGAGTTTGAAACGTTAGAAAATCAACGTAAAATAGTATGTTTAATTTTTACAAATTTAATTACTCAATTTAAGAGTGGGTTAGAATGGAAGGTGTGTTTACCCATGATTAATGTGAAAATAATAATGATGACGGTGAAATTATATACTATAGAAAAACTGTAGCGTGAGACAAAAAATAAATTAAACGCACCACACCGTCTATCCAAATTCACCTTTAGTCTCCAATCTAACTTTAACTTTTTAATTTGGTTTTTCAGCCCTCAACAACAGCTGAGAACTCTGATCCTCACATGGTATGCATAATCTTTTGTTTAATTTAATGATGATGTGTAATGTTATGATTTATTGATGATGTATGAAATTTATATATCGACGATACATTAAGTATTATTCCTTATAATAATTCTCTTTTCTTATACACTAAATTTATTTTTAGACGTTGCAAAAGTCAAATTTTTAATTATGTTACTTGAATACGAATATAGATATCAAATATAAAAATTTATGTCTAGCATATACTGGTTCATTTTTTTTAATTTTTTTAATGCATTTAGAAGAATTTGGAAGGCCATATTTGATACCTAAATTTGCATATGTATTGCTACATTATTATCATAATTTCCTTTTCACTATAGTTGTTTTCTTAGACTTAGAAATAAGATTGGATATGGGTTATGTATGTTTATCTTTTTTAAGTTTTCTTTTCTTTTGTTGATTGAATTTTAGCTCGATTAGTATGGATATTGTTGTCAATGTAAGAGAATGTGAGTTCGAGTGTGTTAAAGTGCATTATCTCCTTATTTATGGGTTAGGGCTGGCTATGAATAGTTTTAGATATTATTTAAAAAAAAACATATATAATCAGAACTTATAATGAGATTGTTAAAAAAAAAAACCTTTTTTTTCTTTTATCTTAATGTCTCATGTCATTCTTAAACTTGCCTTCTTACATCTTTCCAGTTAAATTTCAGAATAACATCATAAATACTTTAAATTTATATTTCTTTTAAATTTCAGGATAACATCAAGGAGACATTAAAGAAACAGGTATGATTTACATATATATATATATATATATATATAATGCATTAGGCATCAGCTGACCCAAGTAGTATTTGAGAACCACCAACCAAATATTTTTGGTAACGTTATTTAGGTTTCAAAAAATTTTATTGTTGCTAATTGAGTTTTAGTTCGATTGATATCGATATTATTATTGATGTAAATCTTGTTCTTAAAAACAAACTTGTTTCAACCTCCAAATCCCGAAACCAAATAGAAACTTTTTATTTTTGAAAATAGTACGTAAATATTTTGAATTTAAACCCTCAAAAGTTACCTTACGAAACAAAATCTTTTCTACTATTAGGATCACTGGACATTTGTTGTATTTGTGCTAGAGGTGTCCATGTATTAAGTCGGGCCGCCTAATCCCAAAAAAATTCAAACCTAAACTAGTTTTCAAGCAAGCTTAGGCCGTCTAAAAAAACCCATTTTACTATTTAAAAATTAATATATCAAATAATACAAATATATTTCAGATGATAATTTATATATTTTATTAATCAACATAATCATCTTGCAATATCCATCATCTATGATTATTTATTAGATCCATGAATTTGTTGAATACGCATTGATAATGAATTTACCTTTTAAGTACATCGCATTAAATCTCAATTAATACATGAAAAAGAATTGTATGAAGCAGGATTATTATTCATTTCTCATAGTTTAATGTTACTTACGTAATTTCGTCTTAAATTTCAAAATTTTCATTTAGATTTGATTTTTCTCAGGATGAAAATACTAATGTAGCATTAAACTATTGAAAAAAAGGATATAGATGACATGTCGTCTTTGTTTCATACAATCAGATTTTCCTAAAAAAAATCAAATCTAACTGAAAATACTAAAAATCAGGAAAAAAAATCAATTTATCATTCTCTTAGAAAGATATATGGATAACGTGGAATCACAATTTCATAACATCCTTTCTCGTATAATCATATACATGCCATTCTCATACTTTATGGTTTTCTATGTATATTGTTTCAGCTTTCTTCGGGGCCTATTACTGATGATCAAGATTTTGATCCTGATAATTATTTAGATTTTGGAAGCCCCCCAGATATTGATTCTGATACAAGTTTCCGACCTCCTGATAATCTCCGGTCTTCTTTTACTGATTTTGAAACCCAACTTTATGAAAAAGGCAACAACCACGTGGGGGTAGAACATTTCCCAGGCTTAGCAGAAGAGTTGCAGAAAACTGATTGGGGAAAAACTCCGAGCTCCTTTGAATCTATTGCGAATCGAATCGAAAAGGATCGTGGAAAAGTTACTGAACTTGGCCATATCACTGCTCAAGTTTTGGTTTGTGCTGCAGTAAAAGAGATGGAAGATTTTTCAGTTGAGAAATTGGACACGGAGACGTTGAAAAAGTGGGGGGCGACACTCAACTACGCCAAGGAACTTGGTTTTCAGGTGGGATTTGCTGATGATTTGTTAAGGAAGAATTTGTATGCCTATGCTTACATAACAATCTTGGACGAGGCTAAAGAAAAGGAGGTTTGAGAAATCAAAGGTGGCTTAGCTCACATGGCTGAGAATCAAAGGGTGTTTTCCATTTGCAGCAAAATTCACTGAACCTATTGGGTTTGATGGACTTTGGGTTTCTATATTTACTTCCCTCTATTTGAACTATATGGTTTTGGGTGTCTTGCATGGACTTGGTGTTTTGCAATATAATTCATACTATATGGTTTTTGAGACATTGATATATTTCATCACCATGTGCTAATCTATGAAATTGTGTCAGTTATTTTACCTAGTTTATTAGACTAAATTGGCAGGTTTTGAAGAGGGTGTGTGAAAACACGTTCAGCTGGACGAATTTTTTATTGACATGTCAAGAAAAGTACGTCCAACTTTAGAAATTTCAAAAAAAAAAAACACGTCTAACTCGATACACTTTCCTTGACATGTCAACAAAAAATGCGTCAAACTCTCTCCAAAATCAATCTATTTTTTTAAATCTTGAAAAAAAATGACCTGTTTGACTAATTAATAAAATTAGCATATATTACCCATTCAGCTTGTTTATTATGTTAAAATGGTATTTAAAATGTTTTATGTTTGTGCACATTTTCATAGGTTAATAATTTATCATATAGATTCCAAGACATTGATATAAATCATGTAGTTATTATTATTTTTTTCATGTCTCATTTTTATTGTGTTATAATAATGTATTTATAGGTATTTTATCTTTATATAATTTTTAAAAGAGATGAAAGATTTTTCAGTTGAGAAATTGGGAGACGTTGAAAACGTGGGCACCACACTCAACAAGGCAAAGGGTTGGTTTGGATGGGTGGTACGTTTACCTGCGGTTAGTGTAAAAACAGCGGTGATAGTAAAATTAGATACTGTAGCGATACTGTAGCGTGAGACAAAAAGTAAGCTAAACGCACCGCACCGCACTCAATCGCCCATCCAAACCCACCCTAAGTTGGATAAATCAAAGGGTGCTTTGCATTTGCAGCAAAATACACGAAACTATATTTGCATGAACTTGGTATTTTGCAACAATTTATTTGTTATTTTACCTAGTTTATTAAGTGTTAGTAGGAGTGTTCAAACTTCGGTTAAAATCTATCGAATTGATCTTATTCGGTTAATCGGTTGATTAATCGATCTAATTCGATCAGAGGTCGATTAACGATTTTTTTAGAATTTCGATTACGGTTGATTAAATTCAAAATCGTATAATTAATCGAATTAACTGAACTTAATAAATAATATTATATATTATATGTATTAGGCTATTCGGTTAATTTGATTAATTTGGTTAATTTGGTCAAATGAACATTATTAAATTTTTTTTGATATGTTTTATACTTGTTTTAAAAAACAAAAATATATAAATTTCGGTTAACCGACCGAATAAACCAAAAAATTTTGGTTCGGTTAATTTTTTTTAAAATTTAGTTCGATTAATAGTTAAATGATTAAAAAGTTCAATTAATTTAGTTAATACTAGTTCGGCTCGATTAACTGTTTACACACCCTTAAGTGTCAGACTTGAGTGTGAGTGTCAATATTGGTATGTATCCGACTTGGTATACTTAGTTCTTTTTAAAAAATTTCATATATTTAAACGATCCTTGAATGTCATATCCCCTTATCTGTCTGTAAGACATGAGTACTTCATGAAAAATAAAAAAAACATTGTGACACAACAAGTGAATTCAAATGCCATAAAATTTTGATTTAATTCACGATTTAACCCTTAAATTATACTCGTTTTTTAATCACATCCATCAATTGTTGAGTAGCAAAGTAGGCAAGCAACTTGGTCTTCAACATATTATCAACAAATCCCACTTGAAAATCAATTTCTTTAGCCGTATCAAGAGTTGCCACCCCCTTTTTCAATGTATACCACTCTAGATCCTCACCCAGAAAATCTTCCATTCCTTGGATTGTAGCGCAAACCAGAACTTGATACCGATATGAGAAACCTCAGTAGCTTTTCCATGAGCTTTTTCGATTCGGATTGCAATAGGTTTGAGGTAGTTCAAAATCCGGAAAAGTTCGAAATTTCAGTGAGTATTTGAGTTTTCCGATCGCCGGAATTTAAACATAAAAGACAAAGAGGAAAAATAAAAGGTTTTGGAAATTGTTTTAAGAAAAATGACAAAAAAGAAAAGTGGCTTTTATGTTACTTAAAAGAGGGGATCAGTCCGTTGACCCGTTTGTGTCCCCCTGGATCTACATGTTTTTGTTGGAAGGCTTAATATCTATTTTGGTCCTCCATTATTTGTCAGACGTGTGATTTGGTCCTTAATTCAGTTTTAATTAATGTAATTTGATTCTGATTTAATTTTAATTTAGTCTGTTTTACTGATTCGAATATTTTGTGTGTGAATATTTGGTGAAAAGAGGAAAGCCTCTGATTTTGTTCTCATTCTCAACTGCCACGACCAAATTGAATCGCATGAATGGCCCGTGCGATCTGATGTCCGAGACATTATGAAAAAATACCAAAAAATAAAGAGTGAGTACGAGGACGAAAATTTAACAGAAGATGAGATGAAGCGGAGATTACTCGAATTAGTAGAGAAGCTTAAGAAATAGAACAACGATCAAAGAGGTACATCAATGTTTGAAACTCAAAGACAATGCTAAGTTTGATTTCAAGATCTTAAATTTTTGGTTATTTCAGGACTTGGATAAAGTAAGGGAACTTGATCCAACCTTTGTTAAAAATATGGTATATGCACACTTCTTATTCATATTAACCTATATAGTCCCTTTGGCTAGATGGGAAAATTTTCATTTATGCCCTCTCATAAATTAAAACATTAAATTTAAGTCTTTTTATCCTTTTAATTAAATGGAAAAATTCACTTTTTAGACCTATGAAAAGTTAATAATTTAATCTAAGCTTTTTTTTAACACAATTTTTTTAGCATTGGACCTTCCAAAATTTTATAATTTTATCTCACCCCTAACAAAATTTCTGGCTTCGGATCATTTATTTATGGCTCAAAATTTCTGGCTTCGTATAATTTATTTGTGGCTCAATTAAATAAATTTCAAGACTTCATCACAGAACTCTAGTAAAGAAGGTATGATACATACTTACAATATTGGTAGATAGAGATGCTCATAGGCCAAGTTGAGCCTAAGTATGATATTAACACATTTTATTTTTATTCAAGTTTGGCTCAACCCGAAATATGAGCTTAAAATTTTGCCCAAACCTATCAATATTTTATCCAAACCCTCTTAAATTCTGGGTAGATAATCCGACCCATGAAGTTAATGAAAGGTAATTGTTTGTCTAAATAGCAATTGATAACTTGAATTCCGAAAATTGTATAACTCACAAATGTGATTATTTTCCAAATCTAAGAATTTATTGGATGGTTGTTTAGTGATGGATTTGAGATTTCATGTTTTTTTTTTTCAGGATGAAGAATTAATATTACAAATTTACAGCTAAACTTATTGATTTGAAGAATCAAGTTTATGACAAAAACAACAACAACGCAGTGGAGTTCAAAGATTTCCAAGGCTTAGAACAAGCATTAAACAACACTGCTCGGGGGAAAATTCCAGACTACCTCGACCCTATTGCAATATGTGTCGAAAATGTTCGAAGAAAAAAATGCTACTGAGATTCGACATCAAAACTCGAATTCTGGTTTGCACTGCAACCGAAGAGATCCTTAATCAAAGGTTGTTTTGCAGTTGCAGACTTGCTGCAAAATCTTCAGTAAAATCACCATTAGATAATGGTTTTTAATTCGTTTTGTCATTGACTTTGGGGGTTTTCTATACGAAAACTACGGTTTTCAATATAATTGAATTCGAGATTAAGATTAAATTGCTCGAGTTGGTTTGATTAGGTTATTTTATCCAATGATTTAAACAAAAAATTTCGAATAATTTAACGATTATTTTATAACTTTTTAAAATTGTTAAATAATGGTTAGAAATTGTAATAATTATTGAAAATTTTATAAGAATTTTGAATTTTTTAAAAATTATAATAATTTTTACAATTTTTATTAAAATAAAAATTTTAAAAAAATCTCAAAATATAGCCACGAAGACATCAAATTCAAACCTATTAATATTTGACATCGAGAACTCATGACTTTAATTTTATATGAATATTTTAATTCAAACTCAAAATTGAGCTTAAACCTCATAATCAAACGTAGATTAAATTAATTTCTTACGAAATTAATGAAACCAATCTTATACCCTATTTAGTATTTAATTTTAATTAATATACCAAATAAAATTTATAACTTAAATTCAATGGTGCTTAATTTTTTGATTTAACAAACATAAAATTAATCTCAAAATAAACTTCATATAGAAATCCAAAGTCTAAGGACAAACACATTAAAGCCAATACTATTGTAGACATAGCAGCAAGCCAACAACAACAACAACACAACCATTTGCTTCTGCGAAGCTATTTTTTTGCAGTCGATTTGAAAAGATTTTGAGCAGCAAAATAGGCTAGCAAATTCTTCTTCAACAGATTATCAGCAACTCTCACTTGAAAACCAAATTTCTCAGCGTAATTAAGTGTGGCGCCCCACTTTTTCAAGGTATCCCAATCCAAATCCCCAACCGAGAAATCTTTCATCTCTTTGATCACAGCGCAGACCAGAACTTGAATGGCGATATGAAAAACATCAGTAGTTTTTCCACGATCTTTTTCGATTTGGATTGCAATAGATTCGAGGTACTCTGGAATTTCCCCCCAAGCAGTGTTCTTCAATCCTGTTCCAAGCCTGGGAAATCTTTGCATTCCACTTTGTCGTTGCCTTTGTCATAAAGTTGGTTCTCCAAATCACGGAATTTAGATTGTACTCATTCACGAGTTAGATCATCGGTTGCAACCTTCGATGGAGGTGGGAAAAAAATTTAAAACCATTAGGAGTGTAAATGAGATATTGTTGCTCACAAGCTACTCGAATTTAACTTGATTTGAGGTTAGTAATACTTGACTCAAATGGCTCATACCTCATATCGAGTTTTTCATATTTTCATATTATTAAATTATATTATTTCCTTTGATATATTATTAACTTTAAACTTAATTATTAAACTGATCTCGGGCTCGAGTAGTTTAATTATATCTCGAGTCAAATATCAAGTTCCAAATTTAGAAATCGAGCTTGAGCCTGACAGTGTTTGAACTCAACTTGGCTCGATTACACTACATAAAACTCAATTGAGATTTGATGTGTGATTATGTATTTTGAAAGACGTAAAAGAAGCATGAAATTTCAAATTCATTACTGAACAAAGAGAAGGGGAAGCTATTAGTGATGTTGGTGGTGTGTTTCATTAAGTCTTATTACCTTTGCATAACTAAGTTGTCTTGCTTTTTTATAAGTGTTAGTTTAGCATTACTTTTCATAAATATTTTCGAGCTAAAAAGTATTTTTGAGTAAAAGTTAAAATTTTCTACTAGCATTATTTCTGCTCAAAAATGCCTTTCTAAAGTATTTTATGTCTCAAAAGCACTTTTTAAAAACTCAAAAGGATCTTCTTCAGCAGTGTTTTTTATCTCAAAAGTGTTTTGTATCCCAAAAGTACTTTTGAGAAGCAGTGCTAAACTGACCCTAAGTTGCATAACTGTTAAGAGATATTACCTAGGGGGTGAGTATTCGATCGAGTCGAGTCGAATCGAGTAAAAAAATTTCGACTTAGTCGAGTTAACGAATCCTATTTTGGCAACCGAATTCAATTTGAAATTTTTCGAATCGAGTCAAAAAATTTCGAATTAAGTCGAGTCGTGTTAACGAATCCTATTATTTATATTCAATGTTGTGTTTACATAAACTGGTTATTTAATTAATAGACGAAGTATAAGCTTTTAGGTTAATTTTGTGTAAAGGAAAAAAAAGAAAAGTAAGATTGATGGATAAACATTTATCAAAATGACATAATTTTACTTTTTAGCTTGATGATTTTGACTTTTAACTTTAGAAAAGTTAAACATTTATCAAAACGACATAGTTTTTTCTTTTCTTTTTTGAATTTCCATATAACTCGAATTAAGGGTGAGTGTTCGAGTTAAATTAAAAAAAATTAAACATATTAAATTAAAATCTTATTTCAATATAACTATTTCCATGTTAGAGTACATAAATTTGAAACCATATATATTTGAAAATGTTTTTAAAGCAGAAAAGAAGAAGAAGATATTTTAGTATGATAAATTCCAAAATTTATTATTTTATAAAATTTTTGAAAGTTTAACTTTTTTTTTACATATATTTTAGATTTTTTAAAAAAAATTATAACTTTTTAAAAAGTATAAATTTTTAGAATTTTTAAAAATATTTTGAATTTTAAAAATTATTTCAATTTTTGAAAATTATTTTTAATTTTTTAATTTTTATTAAGGGAGAGACCAAGTTGTTCATTTTCAAAATTGATAGGGACCAAAAGGGTATTTACACTAATCTGTTATTCAAATTATTCGAGTTATTCGAATTGTAAAATTCAACTCGACTCGAATTCGAAATTCAAAATTTCTTATTCGAGTCTAACTCGAATAATTTGAATAACTCGATTCGATTAACTTGAAATTCGAAATTATTTTCAATTTTTTCGAATCGTATCGAATTTTGTTCACCCCTAATATTACCACTAGACAAGGACCATTTTGGAAATAAAAACCAGATTTTGAGGCTTTGACAAACAAATTTTCAAAATAAACAAATGAAGATTAATAGAAGTCCGTTCCTTCAAACTAGCAGATTTATTAAAATAAATTGAATATGAATTAGTAAGTTCCTTCACTATTTCTGTCACGGATGACTTGATGAACTCTTCTTCATTTTTTGTTAATGATTCTCGTCGGTGCCGGAGCTCCCTCAGTTTCCTTATTCCTTTTCTTTCTTGCCTCAATAAGTCATCGGAGACAAAGTTCAGATTTCTTTTCTTGCTTCCATTCGACATAGACTGATGCTCGAATTCTGCCATGCCACAACCCATCTTCTTGTTCGGATCTGAGAAATTTAACTCAGATTTCCCAATTCAGAACAATAGAAAAATTATAAACAAGGAAATGATAGCGATTTAGTAGATTTAGGAGTACTTACAGGTTTAATGTATCTATATCGGTGAAGAGAAGACAGAGAAAAGGCCGCCTCCGCCGAAGAGTATAGCAGGAAAAACAAAGGAATGCGTTGGTTAGAGAAAGCTTGCAAGTTGGGTCTAAACTTTAGGCTTAAGCTATTTTTTTGGGCCGGACATTGGGTCGTGTTATAAATGTCCTGGCTAAGCCTATTGACTGTCGGGGTGAAATTTCAGCTTCTGAATTTCAATTAATTGAATCTCCTGCCTCATGTATTATTTCGAGACGTTACGTTTATGAGCCTCTTCAAACAGGACTTATTGCTATAGATTCGATGATCCCTATAGGACGTGGTCAGCGAGAATTAATTATTAAGGATAGACAGACAAGTAAAATAGCAGTAGCCAATGATATGATTCTCAATCAGCAAGGGCAAAATGTAATATGTATTTATGTAGCTATTGGTCAAAAAGCATCTTCTTTGGCTCAGGTAGTGACCACTTCTAAGAAAGGGGAGTGATGGAGTACACCATTGTGGTAGCCGAAACGGAGGATTCCCCAGCTACATTACAATACCTCGCACCTTATACAGGAGCTGCTTTGACTGAATATTTTATGTATGTATTTGAACTTAACAAACAGATTTAAATTTTTGGTTGGACCCAATCTAAACCTAACTCGACCTATGATCACCTCTAGTTTTAACTTTATGATTTTGAGTATTTTGAAGTAGTAAATTTGTATGAAGTTAATGTTGTTGTGTGACAATTGAGATGTCTTATAATTATATAAACTTTGATAAGTTAATAATTTATATTATTTCATGCCCTTATCGTCTTTTCATGTTTCATTTTATATGATGTGGTTTCTAATAGTATTAAGTTTAAATTTTATAGTTTTAAATATTTTCAATTTTTGAATTTTTTTATTTCGTCCTAATCATATTTAAGGTATTTTATATTTATAATTTTTAATAAATTAATATTATTTTTAGGGCTAATTAAATAAATTGAATATGGAAGTTTAAATTTATCTCCAAACTTTAAATATTTTAACTGACTCTTTAAAAATATATTTTTTTAATTTTCTTTTCAATTTTTACATATATTTTAAAATTTGAGATTTTTTTAAAATTTATATAAGTTTCGAAATTATTTCTTCTTTTTTTTGTTAATTTATATATTTGAATTTTTATAGAAATTTAAAGTTTTCAAATTTTCACGTAATTTGGTTATGTGTCACAATATGGTATTGTCACGTCATTGAAAATGAATGCAGCTACAAACAAGCACTAAAATAATGGATCTAAAACTTGCAATTGTTGTTGCATTACGGCAGAACTTTTATTGGGAACAAAAGTACTGTAAAAACGTAATCTCCTCAAAATCAAAATTCCACAGTCTTCATCGCAGCTCTTCCAACACCTCGGTTTCTCGAAGCTAGCTTTCCTCATCGGTTTCTATCATGCTCCGCTTCTGCTACTACAAAATCAGGAACCCTTCCTTCACGATAAGTGTCCTCCCCTCTTATTATCCCTTTTGTAACAGGGATATGTGCTAAACCATTTGCTTTCCTCAATGCATGTTAAAAAAAAAAAAGACATCTATCGAACTTCTTACTCAACTCCTTCGAGTCCTTAATATAGGCGCTTATAACAGATCTGTCATCTTGTTCTATTTGTAGTTTCCTGATAACCGATCGGGCATCCCCTTCAATTATCATTTTCCGAAAACCCAGATCGATTCCCATTTATACTGTCTGGAGAGAAGAAAGAATGTAGCTATTCAGAATGATTCTTGAGCCCATCACCTGCCTACCAAGCTCGCACATGATTCTTTTGTGTGATTTTTGAAGGGTGCATCAAAGTTTATTTTGATAAACGCTGGATCTTGTGGGCGCCATCTTTCCATCATAATCTCTTAGCAGGTAAATTTCTCTCTATATCATCAATTTCCTTGAGGTATTCTCTTATGAAAACAACTTATTCATGTGAAGATTTTTTAATCCCTTCATGCACCTCTTTATTCCTTGTTGTCCAAATGACCCAAGGAGCACAGAACACTGTTCTACATTTGCGTGTTGAAATGGTAGACATAATATCCATTAACCAGTCTCTAAATCCACTCTGTAATACATCCTAATTCCATGTTATTTCTAGCTGTTGTCATATTTCTTTTACAACGATACAATCTCGGAAAACATGCTCTATCGTTTCAGTTCCATCTGAGCATCGAGGACAGACTGCTGAACTTCGAAGCCTTCTGTAATGGAGATTACAATACGTTGGAATGTAGTTATTAAACAGCCTCCATATTGTAATCTTAACTTTTGATGGCAAATTTGTCTGCCGCAGCTTCTTGTAGAAAATGGTGTGACCATTATTGTAGTGTCTAGGCTCAGATGTATCCTCTCCCTGTAATAATCTTTTAAAACCACTCCTAACCTATAGTTAATTTGTGACACAAAATTAAATTAACGGGATTATTAATATAATAAAAATGTTGGTCAAAACTTTTGTGTGATAATATCAAAATTTACAAAACTAGAACATTGGTTGGAGTGGTAAAGTTGAAGTTTTATGTTTCATACTATAGTATAGGTTCAAACCTTCTCATTTATAATTTTTTTATTGATTTTATTTAAAATATAAAAAATAAAATTACTACTAAAATACGGTAATTTAGTAATTTTTTCAACCGAGTTAGTGTTCAGTGATTAGAAGTAAAAAGAAGTTATCATTATAAAAATGTTAAAAAAAAACCTTGTAAAAACTATTTAATTTATTTTTCAAATATATTAAAATATAGATAATATTTAAAAGTCGTTAAAATTGTGAATATCATTAAAATCATTAAATAATTATTAAAAATGATTAAAATTTTAATTATTAAAAATGATTAAAATTTTGTGAAAATTATAAGAATTTTGAAAATTAGAATAATTTTTACCATTTTTATTAAAAATAAAAATTAAAAAATTCCAAAATAGCAAGAAATTATCATGCCACCAAGAAATCAAATTCAAGCCTACCAATACTTTTACATTAATTTTGATATTGAATATTTTAATTCAAACTCAAATTTGAGCTTAGAACTCATAATCAAACATAGATTGAATTAATTTCTTACGAAATCGACGAATTTAAATGTTATACAGTATTTAATTTTAATTAATATATCAAATAAAATTTAAAATTTAAATTCAACTCCTAATTTCTTTGAAACTTAATTTCTCAGTTTAACAGAACATTAATCTCAAATAAGATAAACTTCACACATACAGAAAAGTAAATATAGAAACACGAAGTCAAGTGAACCCAGCAACAGTAACACAACCATTTGCTGGTGGGAAGCTATATTTTTACGGCCGATTTGGGCAGATTTTGAATAGCAAAATAGGCAAGCAAATTCTTCCTCAACAGATTATCAGCAAATCCCACTTGAAAACCATATTTCTTACCGTAATTAAGTGTCGCGCTCCACTTTTTCAAGGTACCCAAATCCAAATCTCCAACCGAAAAATCTTTCATCTCTTTGATCGCAGCGCAGAGCAGAACTAGAGTGGGGATATGAAAAATATCAGTCGCTTTTCCACGATCTTTTTCGATTTGGATTGCAATAGATTCGAGGTAGTCTGGAATTTTCCCCCAACTCGTTTTCTTTAATTCCTGTTCCAAGCCTAGGAAATCTTCACATTCCACTTTGTCGTTGCCTTTGTCATAAATTTGGTTCTCCAAATCACAGAATTTAGATTGTACTCCTTGACGAGTTTTATCATCAGTTGCAGTAACTTTTACCTTCCATGGAGGTGGGAGAAAAAACTAGAACAAACAAACATGAAAAACAAGTAATAAATTCAGAGCAATGAAATAAATTCTGTGCTTAACTCTGGAAACATGGATTTTGAATACGGCGTGAATTGTGAGAATGTTGTGTACATTAGAGTGTAAATGAGATATTGTGGCTCACAAGCTACTCGAATTTAACTTGAAAAGAATTCGAATTTGATTTGAGAGTTGTTGAGCTGAGTTTAAACTCGGCAGCTTGAACTATCAATATCGAGCCGAATTTAAGGTTAGTAATACTTTACTCGAATGGTTCGTGAATCATTTCTAGCTTTTTCATATTTTTATATTATTAAATTACATTATTTCCCTTAATATGTTATTAATTTTAAACTTAATTATTGAGCCGATCTCGAGCTCGAGTAGCTCAATTATATCTCGAGTCAAGTATCAAGTTCCGAATTTTGAATCGAGCTCAGCTCGGCCCGATTACACCTCTATACATGACTACATAAAACTCAATTGAGATTTGGTGTGTGGTTATGCATTTGAAAGACGTAAAAGAAACATGAGAAGGAGAAGTTAGGGTTAGTTTAGCATTAGCTTTTAAAAAGTGCTATGGTTTTGACAAGTAATTTTGAAAAGTTTAGTTTAAGATTTAAGTGTTTACTATTGCTATCAAAAAATACTTTAGATAACTAAAAAAAATTGCTTTTACTTTTGGGTTGAAAAGCACTTCTGACTCCAAAAGTAGTTTAGCATTGCCTCTGGCTTCAAAAGTGTTTTTTGACCCCAAAAATACTTTTGAGAAGTAACGCTATACAAAGTTTAATTCTAATAATTTACGTACCTCTTATCGTTGTGGATCAAGTTTTAAAAAAATTAAACTAGAGATTTAGATCATGAAATTAAGCTTATTAAATAAATTCTAATAATTTACGTACCTCTGATCGTTGTCGATCAAGTTTTTCAATTGTCTCTCCTATTGGAAGCAGTCGCCACTTCGCCTTGGCTTCTGCTAATACAGCATCCTTGCACTTGCGGTCAGTTTCGTGGATCACTTGGATAGTCACTAGGAGATCAGATCGTTTTGGCCCCAGCATTTTGATTTGGTTGCGATGGCAGAGAACTTGTTGAGAAGCTTTCGTTTTCCCGATGTTAGTGGCTTTCAGCACATTTTTCGTTTTCATGCTCAGCAGCATCTCCGTCATGCGTTTCAACTCGCATTTCCAATTTGTTATCTTGCCATTCTTTTCACACAAAACAGGTATTAAGAGACAATCTACAGCATTGTCAATGCAAGGATTTTTGGACTAGACAGGGACCATTTTGGAAAAAAATCCAGATTTTGAGGCTCAGTTTATTAAATGAACTCAACACAAACAAAATTTCAAGATAAACAAATGAATATTAATCATTTACAGCCATACTTGCAGATTTATTAAAATAAATTGAATATGAATTAGTATGTTCGATTGAGAGACTTACGTTATTTTTCCCTCTTGCAGTTGGACAATCGTAAAATATCGGTATTATTTGTCTCCGGTACTGGCTATCCCTCTGTTTCTTTTTTCGTTTTACTTCTTGTCTGAATTCATCCAAAGTAAAATTCAGATTTCTTTTCTTGCTTCCATTCGACGTAGACTGATGCTCCAGTTCTGCCATGGCATAACCCATCTTCTCGGACAGATCTGATAAATTTAAATCAGATTTCCCAATTCAGAACAACAGAAAAATTATAAAGAAGGATATGATAGCGAATTAGTAGAATCAGGAGTACTTACGGGTTACAAGTATCTATATCGGTGAAGAGAAGACAGAGAAAAGAACGCCGCCGCCGAAGAGTTAAGCAGAAGAAACAAAGGAATTCGTTGGTTAGAGAAAGCTTATCTTTATTTCGAGATTTTGAATAGAATTTAATGATCTTAATTTGACAACCGATTTTGAGATTGAAAGTAAACTGATTTGAGACGTACCTTTTCCATCATCTTCGTCCTTCTCCGACAATCTTCTTGAGAAATTGTTCTAAACGAATCAACGGGCATGTATTCAAAAATTTTTTTCACTTTAAGCGGTCGTCGTAAAGAATAGTCGGTCACGGATTGCTCTTCATCTTCCAGTTTTTTAAGGCAAGCTATTAAATTGCTGGTCGCAGATCGCTCTTTTGCGTCAAGAAGCATAGCTTTCATTGCAGACAGTGTTTTTCTGAGGTGGTCGACGTCATCTTTAATCTTCAACAACAGTTCAATTTTACAGCGATTATGGGAGATCTTTCTGTCTCTGATGGATTTGATCGTGTCTTCCGCCATTGATGGTTCAAACTGAAATCAAGGCAAAAATTGTTTGATTATTGCAAGAGGAAGAAAGTGAAATTGTGAATCGAAAGAGATGAAACTTCAGGGTTGTAGAGACCACCAAACAATACAATACAATAAAAGTAAAGTCGGTAGATGAGAAACGGTCCCACCATGGACTTTTATATTTTCACGCGCGAGCATATTTAACTTCAACATAGCTTTCTCGCGATCTGCGCGAGCATATTCGACTTTAACAAATATTAATTGTCTTTATCCATTACTGTCGAAATGAACTAAAATAGTCGTACTAAAAAAATTGTAATGACTTTACAAAAAAAAAAATATTAAAAAAATAAAGTGGTAAAAAAAACTTCTTCTTTTCTAACTCAAACCACTAAATACCGACCATTTTAAAAATACAGTCAAACCTTATTACCTAACCACTCTGCGCTCGCGTTTTCGTCGAAGCATATGGCCCCATATTTGCCAGCTAATTTTCCAGTAATCTTCTTGCGACAATTTTACATAGAGGAAGTTAAAATCTCGAGCTTTTCGTGATGGAAATTAGGCTTATTTTTAATCCCATCTCATTGAAAACTTTCTTAGTTTCTTCGGTTTCCTCTCTCACACCCGACCTGCTCTCGCTTCTTTTCACTGGTAGAAGTACTTACGGTTGAATTTACTTATTCAATATCATATCTTGCTTTCATTTTGCATCATTTCTTTACTTTTGAGTTAATATCATTCCATATATTTTTGTTTTGCTGATTTAAGAAGATTTTGATGCCTTTCACTTGCAAATCGTTTGTGTTTTTCTGTTTTTTTGGTTTTAATGATTTGATCTAATCTAAATTTCTTAGATCCGTGCCAAGATGAGCTCCGTTAACTCGCCATCCTTCGATGTTGGTTATGACTTTGACAACTTTCTGAATGATAGTACGCCACCAGCAGCCGATCACATCTTTAAAGAGGTAGAGATCCCAAGTGAGAACTACTTACATGAGAATTATTTGACGCCGAGTGCAAGCAACTTTGATCCTGTCTGCGTAATTTTTTTATTTAATTTAATGATGATGTATCATGTTATTATTTACTGATAATGCATGAAATTTATATATCGATAATACATAAAAGAATATTACTTATAATAATTCTCTTTTCTGATGCACTAGAGTTTTTTTGTTTTGCTGATTGGAAAGAAGATTTTGTTGCAGTTGTGTTTTTCTGTTCTTTTCGTTTGAATGATTTGATTTGATCTAACTTTCAAGAGGTAGAGGTTAAATTTTTACAAATTTAATTACTCAATTTAAGTCTCCAATCTAACTTTAATTTTTAATTTGGATTTTCAGACCTCAACAAGTGCAGGGAACCATGATACTTTGGTATGCATTATTTTTTGTTTAATTTAATGATAATGTATCATATTATTTTTTACTGATACTTTGTGGTAATCATATAAATACTATTATCATAATTTATGGTTTTTCTTCAGCATATCCGGGGCTTTATATTATTGATCAAAATCTTGAATTTACTAATTCAATATCATATCTAGCTTAATACATTGCATTACATGCTCTCTCTTTTTTTCACTGCAATGGAAGAATTAATGTACAATTGACTTTATTAATTCAATATCATATCTTGCTTTGATGTTGCATAATTTCTTTACTTGAGCCGATATGGTTTTGTTTTGCTGATTTCCCGTTGATCTGCAAACTGTTTGTGTTTTTTTTGTGATCTAATCTAAATTTCACAGATCCATGCCCCGATAATGAACACTGCTACCATGCTATTGACTCAACATGGAGTGACACCAGCAACTAATTCGATGAATTTTCAAGGGGGAGAGTTCTCGGTTGGAAACCTTAAGCCTCATATGATGGTATGCATACTTTTTTGTTTAATTTAATGATATGTGTCATGTTTTTATTTATTGATAATACATGAAATTTATATATAGATGATACATAAAAGAATATTACTTATAATAATTCTCTTTGCTAATGCACTAGATTTTTTTTTAACTATGTTATTTGAATATCAAATATAAAAACTTATGCCTAACATATACGTGTTCAATTTTTCTAAAATTTTTAAAGCATTTACAAGACATCACGTTAAATCTCAACTAATACACATGTTAAGTTTCTTTGCTAATTTTCCATCAATCTTCTTGTTTCAAATTTACAGAGAGGTAGTTAAAATCTAAAGCTTTCCGTGATGGAAGTTGGCCTTATTTTAAATTCCATCTCAATTCCTTCGTTTCTTCAGTTTTACTCTTCGACACTTGACCCTTCTCTTTCTTTTCTTCACCGCAGTAGAAGTACGTATGGTTGAATTTACCGATTCAGTATCATATCTTGTTTTGATTTTGCATAATTTATTTACTTTGAATCAATATTTTGCTGATTTGAATGATGATTTTGATGCCGCTAACCTGCAAATTGTTTATGTTTTTCTGTTCTTTTCGTTTCGATATTTTCCTAACATATACATGTTCAATTTTTCTGAATTTTTTAATGCATTTAGAAGAATTTGGAAGGCCATATTTGATATTGCTACATTATTTTTAAGTCACATTATAATCATAATTTCTTTTTCACTATAGTTGTGTTTTTAGACTTAGCAATATGGGTTCATGTATCTTTTAAGTTTTCCTTTCTTTTTCTTAAACTTAATGTCTCATGTCATTCCTGAACTTAATATCATATCTTGCTTAATACATTGCATTACATGCTCTCTCTTTTCTTCATTGCAATGGAAGAATGTACAGTTGACTTTACTAATTCAATATCATATCTTGCTTTGATTTTGCATAATTTCTTTACTTGAGCCGATATGGTTTTGTTTTGCTGAGTTCCCGTTGATCTGCAAACTGTTTGTGTTTTTTTTTTTGTGATTTAATTTAAATTTCACAGATCCATGCCTCGATGATGAACACTGCTACCATGGTATTGACACAACATGGAGTGACACCAGCAACCAATTCGATGAATTTTCAAGAGGTAGGGTTCTCAGTTGGAAACCTTGAGTCTTGTATGATGGTATGCATACTTTTTTTGTTTAATTTAATGATATGTGTCATGTTATTATTTACTGGTAATGCATGAAATCTGTATATCGATGATACATAAAAGAATATTACTTATAATAATTCTCTTTATTTTAATGTCTCATGTCATTCTTGAACTTGCTCTTCGTGCATCTTTCCAGTTAAATATTTTCTTCCTGCTGTTTACTGCTATTATACCGTTGTTTTGTTATGCAAAACTTTTGTCCTTAAACCTAAAAAACATTGTTGAAGAAGTGCCAAATCAATTGAATTCTCCACCTTGTTACAAACATATACTTTTCTTGTGTGTCTTCAAACTCACAAGCCAAATTTGCAAGAACAAATTCTCACGAAATGACTCATGATTTCACTATGTTGAGTCTTGAACCATAGTTTTGATATTAGTTGTAGGAATTAATGGTTGAAACGTTATCAACACAAACTAAAAAGAAAAAATTAGATATACTCATTAAAGACATTATATAACATTGTTTGACCTCACTAGCTTAAATTGCAGGGATAAAACTACAAACCATTAGACCCATGAATTTGTTGAGTACGTGTTAGTAATGACATCACATTAAATCTCAACTAATACATATGTTAAGTTTCTTTGCTAATTTTCCATGAATCTTCTTGTTTCAAATTTACAGAGAGGTAGTTAAAATCTAAAGCTTTCCGTGATGGAAGTCGGCCTTATTTTAAATTCCATCTCAATTCCTTCGTTTCTTCAGTTTTACTCTTCGACACCTGACCCTTCTCTCTCTTTTCTTCACTGCAGTAGAAGTACGTATGGTTGAATTTACTGATTCAATATCATATCTTGTTTTGATTTTGCATAATTTATTTACTTTGAATCAATATCCTTCCATATGGTTTTGTTTTTCTGATTTGAATGATGATTTTGATGCCGCTAACCTGCAAATCGTTTATGTTTTTCTGTTCTTTTCGTTTCAATGATTTGCTTTAATCTGAATTTCTCAGATTCCTGCCAAGATGAGCATCGCTAGCACTTCATCCCATGAAGCTATCTCTGAAGGACAAGGGAACTACTCGAATCAAGAGAGCGAAGGGTTGCTTAATCGTAACCGGATGAATGACTCGATGCGGAGTAAAGGCATTAAAAGAAGCTTGGAAGCTAGAGAAAAAGGCACAGAGGAACAATGCAACTTCCAACCATCACTAGAGCCGAAAAATAAAAAATTAACCCTCGAAGAGCTTGGAGAGAGAGATGGGAAGCAAATAAACAAGATAATGACAGATCGGCTTAACAGACAGATAGAGCAAGTAAATTCTCCGGCTTGTTTACTTTTTTTTTTTTTTTTAGTTTGAAATCATGGTTTGAGTTGAGAAGTGTTTTTCAACTTCAATAGTAAATAAAATAACTAAAATCTGAGAATGATTTTTACTTTCAGAGTCCACCATATATCGTAGTAGATGATTTAAAAAATCATTGTATCTATAAAGTAAATTTGTTTGTTTCTTTTAACACCTATTTTTATTGTATATTTTGGGGAAGGAAGGACAAAAAGTCAGATATGGAATTAGTGCACGCCAAGCAATGGCCACTGAAAGAGGATGTCCAAGTCATTAGACAGGAGTGCAAAAAGATAGCTAAAAACTGTGATTTAAATACAAATGAGGCGAAGCAAAAATTGCTCGGAGAAGCAAAAAATTTGGAGATAACACAGAGAGCACGTGAGGTATGTTAAACTTTTATAAATTTAATTACTCAATCTAAGGGTGGGTTTGGATGGGCGATTGGGTGTTGTGCGGTACGGTGCATTTAGCTTACTTGTTGTCTCACGCTACAGTATCTAATCTCACCGCCACAGCTGTTTTTACACTAACCGCAGGTAAACACGCCGCCCATCCAAACTCACCTTAAGTCTCAACTCTAACTTTTTAATTTGGTTTTTCAGGACTCTAGGAACCCTTCCACTAATATGGTATGTATATATTTTTATTTAATTTAATATTGACGTGTCGTGTTATTATTTATTGATGCTGCATGAAATTTATGTATTAAAGGGAGAAATTATTTTACGGATTCTTCTCATCACATTATCTATGATCATTTTTCTAATTATTTAATGATATTTCAGTAATTTTTTTCATGTCATTAACACATATCAAATATAAAAAAAAAATTATAAGTCACATTATAATCACAATTTCTTTTTCAATATAGTTGTATTTTTAGACTTAGCAATAATACATTGGATATGGATTAATCATGTACTTTTATCTTTTATAAATTTTCTTTTCTTTTTCTTTATCTTGATGTCTCATGTAATTTTTGAACATGCTCTTACATCTTTTTAATTAAATTTCAGGATCACATCGTGAATCATTTAGATTTATATTTCGACCCTCAATTCATTGAGGCAGTAATGAAAAAGGTATGATATGTACATTAGCTGATCCAAGTAATATTTGAGAACAACCAACCAAAAAAATTTAGGAACATTGTTTAGGTTTCAGAAATTTTTATTCTAGTTATAAGGCTATTACTTGATCATCAAGAAACCATATGATTATTTATTAGATCCAAGAATTTGTTGAATACGTGTTGGTAATGAATTTGTCTTTTTAAGTACATCACATTAAATCTCAACAAATACATATGTATAATCATATACATACCATTCTGATAATTTATGGTTTTCTACGTTTATTGTTTCAGCTTTCTCCAGATCTTGGTAATGGTCGTTCTGCAAGTTCTGCTTTTAATGATTTGAAAAACCAAGTTTATGTCCAAGGCAACAAGCAAGTGGAGCCAGAAGATTTCCAAGGTTTACCAGAAGAGTTGAAGAAACTTCGTTGGGGGGAAATTCCAAGCTACCTTCAACCTATTGCGAGCCGAATCGTAAAGGATTTTGCAAAAGTTGAGTTTAGTCATACTACGGCTCTAGTTCTGTTTTGTGCTGCAGTAAAAGAGATGGAAGATTTTCCAGCTGAGAAATTGGACTTGGATACGTTGAAGAAGTGGGAGGCAACACTTAAAAAGGCCAAGGAAGTTGGTTTTCAGGTGGGATTTGCTGATGATTTGTTAAGGAAGAATTTGCTTGCCTTCTTTGCTCACACACAAATTCTTGGAGGAGGCTAAAAAAAAGGAGGTTGGAGAAATCAAAGGTGGCTCAGCTCTCATTGTTGAGAATCAAAGGGTGTTTTGCATTCGCAGCAAAATACACAGAACTTATTTGATTTGATGCACTTTGGGTTTCAATATTTACTTTTCTCTATTTGGTTTTGGGTTAAAAAAAAAAAAAAAAAAACTATATGGTTTTGGGTGTTTTGCTTGGACTTGGTGTTTTGCAATCATTTATATTATATGATTTTTGAGACATTGATATATTTCATCACCATGTGCTATATATATATATATATATAATTGTGTTAGTTATTTTACCTAGTTTATTAAGTGTCAGATTTGATTGTGAGTATCGAAAATAATTATGTATCCAATATGGTATATTTAGTTTTTTTTTTTAATTTTTCCATATATTTAAAGAATCCTTGATGTCATATCCCTTTATTTGTGTGATAGACAAGGATACTTCATTTATTACTTATTTTTCTTAATTATTTTTTTAATACTTAATTTTCCAATTTATTAAATATAGAATTAGTTTCAAATACGATAAACTTCGCATGTATAGAAAAGTGAATATAGCATTTTATTGTGTTATAATAATGTATTTATAGATATTTTATGTTTATATAATTTTTAATAGATTAATAATAATTTATATTATATAGAATATGAGACATGGCATATGATATCTAATATTGTCCATATTTGAATTATATATTGTTTAATTGTGGCTTTTGTCCTTCTATTATGTTTATATTCAATATTTAATCATTCTAGTTTAATTTAGTCCTACACTTTTTCAATGTTATTAGTAGCAAAATTTTGACATTGTTAATTGTTGAATTAAACGTGATGCCATGATTTTTTTTTATAACTCTTTTACAATAAAGATAATTCATATAACATTATTATATTATTGCAGGGGCAAAGCCAGGGGGTAGCATGGGCTCTGGCCCTCTTAAAATGTAAAATTGTTATTTAGGCCTTAAAAATTTTTTAAAAATTTTAAATTAGTAAAGGTAAAATTACATTTTGGCCCCTCTAAAATTATAAAAATCCGACTTAATCCTTTACAAATTATAAAGATAAAAACTATAAAAAAAATTAAAATTTCATCCGGCCCACCTTAAAAATTTGTTCTGGCTTCACCCCTGATTGCAATAGTTAATAGTGTAGCACCCCTAGCCCATATCTGTCGACAGATTAGGGTTACGGGCATTACTAAATCTCATACAAGGCAAAATACTTTGTAATAAAACTACCAGGATAAATATATATATCACATTAGATCACCAATTATAAGCATATGAATTTTAA
Organism: Gossypium sturtianum; assembly: GCA_025698515.1. Classification (NCBI taxonomy): domain Eukaryota; kingdom Viridiplantae; phylum Streptophyta; class Magnoliopsida; order Malvales; family Malvaceae; genus Gossypium; species Gossypium sturtianum. Next base: position 153,190,167 of record CM046953.1, read on the forward strand.
TCATATATTATATCATTAAATTATAAAATACCTATTCAATCACCAAATGAACCCGAATATTCACATGTTAAATGTCCAAAGCAAAACAACTTATCCGATTTACATTGAGAATGAACGATCGTATAATATTTAAACACCTGACATTCTTGTTTACTTTACCTCCACTAATTGCTTTGTCTTTTAGGAAAAAGAAATCTGAAAACCCGTACACATAGTACAAACCCGAAACGTATCGCTCACATAGAGCCGTTACTTAACATATCCGCACACATAGTGCCATTTCCCGTAATGTATAGCTCACATAGAGCCGTTACTCAGCATTTTCGCACACACAGTGCCACTTCCCGTAACGTATCGCTCACATAGAGCCGTTACTCAGCATTTCCGCACACACAGTGCCACTTCCCGTAACGTATCGCTCACATAGAGCCGTTACTCAGTATTTCCGCAAACATAGTGCCACTTCCCGTAACGTATCGCTCACATAGAGCCGTTACTCAATTAAACACATAGTTGTTTATTCAATTATCACCATCGCTCATTTCTTGTTTCACCAGTAAATACTACTCAACCTATAATTATTTATGCAGTCCAAACATATCAAATTTCTTTCTCATGTACGTGTATATATATATATATATATATATATATATATCAAATATACCTTTACTCGATAGCAACAATCCAATTTCCGTATGTCATATTTTCACATTCGGCACAAACCAACTACACATACAGAGATATGTATTATTAACCATACTTTTGGTTCAATATCCATCTCATCTCATATTCGTATATATAGCTCCTTTTTGAATCATAAATATATATACATATATGTTCAAAACACTCAATGCATCCACCCTTATACATGTATAAAAATATATGTATTTCAACTTAGCATTCGGTCATACTATAATTATGTTTGTTCTCATACCTTATTGAATTCGACAACATTGAATTTTACAACTAATCCCAATTTATCCAAGAAATATATCCATATACAAGTGCTTAATAATTCCCATTACATCATCATACTCAAAATCCATATCCCATTCGGCATCATTATAATTGAAACTTTAAATTCATTTGCACAAATACCTTTTTTTATTAAAACCACTCAAACAAACCAATGGCTTATAAACTTACCTCTAAGGTCGATAAATTCGTATTTTTCGGCTATTCGTTCACTTTAGCTTTTCCCCGATCCAGCTCCTTTTCTTTTTGCTCTCGATCTAATTAAATGTCAAATAAAACTTATTCACATTTATTTCCATTTAATTTAATCCAAAATTTAAGATTATAAAGTTTATCCTTTTACCCCTAGAATTCTCAAATTTTGCTATTTAATCCCCAAAGCATAACACTCAAAGTACAAGAAATTTAGACTAAATTCTCAAGGACCGAATCTTCCTCATCTTTTATTAAATCTATTCGAACCGTTAATTTGCATATTTAACCCTCAATCGTTTACCATGCTTACAATATAATCCTTAAGGTTCTAAATACAAGATATCAAAAATCTAATAACACCAACTCAATGCCGAATATTCATAGTTGATATATCATCTCATTTCATTTTTTTTTTTAGCTACATAGTTTATTCATGAATTTTCTTTTCATGAGTTCCTCATTGAAATGATTTCCATCAAGAATTTCAAAAAAGAAATTGATAATCTAACATATATATTACATGTTCTAGTTTAAACCACACAAACACAAAATTCTTGTCCATGGCAACATTCGAATGACACATCTATAATGAAAATTTGGACGTGGGTTAACTAATTTACAAGACTACAACCTCAAAAGTATTGAAATTATCAAAAATCAAGATGAATTACTCACCTAATTAAATCATGCAAAGACCGAAAATGATGAAGGCCATTTCTCTTCTTCTTTAAAGTTTCGGAAATAACAAAGAAATAAAAGATGGACATTCCACCCACTAGTGACTTGTTTTTGTTTTTATTATAATAATCATTTCATACATATATTATTATTCATTTCATATTATGAATATAAAACATTTATTTAGTATTATTTAAAGTGCTTTTGCCGTCCACTATACCTTCATGGTGGTTAATTTACCGCTCCAACAACCATGCAAAATAAGACTATTCAATTTGACCACCAACTTTCATAGAAACCAATTTTTTTTTTCATCTTTTATCTATTATAATATTATAACATATATTAAATTATTTCATTATAATATAAAATAAAACAACCAAAATCAATCACTATTACATGCATAATCATGACCATCCACTATCTCCATTTTATGGTCAATTTGCAACTCTAAACCTCCAATTTATAAAGATATCATCAATTCAGTACTTACACATTTAACCACCAAATTTTCTGTTTATGCGATTAAGCCCTTTTTTCACAATTAAGCACTAAAACGATCAAATTTTAATACGAACTTTTCACACACACCAATTCACATATAATGAGCATATAAAATAATATTAAAATATTTTTCCAACTCGGATTCGTGATCCCAAAACCATCGTTCCGATTAGGGTCAAAATTGGACTGTTACAAATAGTGTTATCAGTTTAGATGAAATTAGATGCATTAAGGCAATCTATGCATAGGCAGTGAAGCCGGATTCAAACGCAGATGTAGAAATAAGAATTAAAAAATCACTATTAAAAGCATTAAGTTAAAAATTATATAAAATAACAGTTTTAAATTATTTCATATTTATGAAGTTATTAAAAGTAAGGGTAAATTTTATTAATAGTCACCGAACTATTAGTAAATTTAATTTTAGTTGTTCAATTATGAAAAGTTATAAAATGGTCTTTCAATTATTAGTAAATTTATTTTTTTGGTCACTTAACTATGAAAAGTTACAAAATATCACCCAACTAGTCAATTTCTTCTTTTTTGGTGACGGTTGGCTAACGAGAATACCCAAAAATCCTAGTTGTTTTTTTGGCAAAAGAAATCCAAAATAGTTGGGTGACTAAAAAGTGGACAAAATAGTCATTGTACGTTAGATGAAAGAGTAAATTGATTTTTCTATTAAAAGTTTCATTCATTTTTATTGTTAAAAATTAGTTCATGTACGTTGACATGAGGTACACGTGGGATTCATGTGTTATTATTTGATTATTTTGTTAGTCATATCAGCTTTTAACTATAGAAATGAGTGAATATTTTAATAGAAAAAAGTAGTTTACTCTTTGATTTAATATAACTCGACTAATTTACCTATTTTTTGAGTAGGGGCAAAATGCAATCTAACAAATTTTGGTATAAGCTATCAATCCACACACACCAGCAGGAATAGGAAACTTTTGGTATACCATATTAGCCAATGATTTCCACTAGAAATATTCGTGCCACATTAGAAATTTTGGGTGAATTGTAATAGAAAATAAAGTTTTAATAACAACACGATTAGCATGATTGGACCCAAAACACTTAGAATAGTGAATACCCTTATCATAAAGTCAGCACGCGAAATCCTCCATGTCTGATTCAACAGTAATAAGCTTTTGACATTCTGGAAAAAGCTAAAAGAACAAATATAGAAAACAATAAATTGTGAGAATGACGTCCGTAGACCTGTTTGTGTCCATGTTTTTGTTGGAAGGCGTAATATCCATTTTGGTTCTCCATTGTTTGTCAGACGTGTGATTTTGTCCTTAATTCAGTTTTAATTAATATAATTTGATTCTGATTTAATTTTAATTTAGTCTGTTTTACTTATTCGAATATTTGGTGAAAAGAGGAAAGCCTCTAATTTTGTTCTCAACTGTCTCGACCAAATCAAATCACATGAGTGGCTCATATGATCTGATGTCTGGGACATTATAAAAAAGTACCAAAAAATCAAGAGTGAGCACGAGGATGACAAATTAACAGAAGATAAGGCGAAGCCAAGATTACTCGAATTAATAGAGAAGCTTACGGAACTAGAACAACAACGATCAAAAGAGGTACATCAATGTTTGAAACTCAAAGAAAATGCTAAGTTTGATTTCAAGATCTTAAATTTTTGGTTATTTCAGGACTTGGATAAAGTAAGGGAACTTGATCCAACCTTTGTTAAAAGTATGGTATATGCACACTTCTTATTCATATTAACCTATATGGTCCCCTTGGCTAGATGGGAAAATTTTATTTTAGGCCCTCTCATAAATTAAAACATTAAATTTAAGTCTTTTTAGCCTTTTAATTAAATGGAATAGTTGCCGTTTTGGCCCTATGTAAAGTTAATAATTTAATCTAAGCTTTTTTTAACACAATTTTTTTAGCATTGGCCCTTTCAAAATTTTATAATTTTATCTCGCCCCCTAACAAAATTTCTGGCTTCGGATCATTTATTTATGGCTTTAAATTTCTGGCTTCGTATCATTTATTTATGGCTCAATTAAATAAATTTCAGGAATACATCACAGAACTCTAGTAAAGAAGGTATGATACATACATACAATATTGGTAGATAGAGGTGCTCATAGGCTAAGTTGAGCCTAAGTATGATATTAACACATTTTATTCTTATTTAACTTAGCTCAACTCAAAATATGGGTTTAAAATTTTGTCCAAACCTGTCAATATTTTAAATAGACCTAATTTTTTATCCAAACTTGCCTAAATTCTAGGTAGGTAACCCGACCCATGAAATTAATGAACTGTAACGGTTTCTCCAAATAGCAGTTGATAACTTGAATTCCGAAAATAGTATAACTCATAAATGTGATTATTTTCCAAGTCTAAGAAATTATTGGATGGTTGTTTAGTAATGGATTTGAGATTTCTTTTTTTTTTTTTTTAGGATGAAGAATTAGTATCACAACTAAGCTTATTGATTTGAAGAATCAAGTTTATGACAAAAACAACAACAACAAAGTGGAGTTCAAATATTTCCAAGGCTTAGAACAAGCATTAAACAACACTGCTCGGGGGAAAATTCCGGACTACCTCGAATCTATTGCTATATGTATCGAAAATGTTCGAAGAAAAAAAGCTACTGAGATATTCAAAATCGAAATTCAAATTTTGTTTTGCGAAACTAAGTTACCGAAACGTAAATTTACTAATAAACTTAAAAGACAAGCATAGATAACAGTTGTTTGATATTGAGTTTGTTGAGATGGAGAGTGTCTAGGCAGGTGCAGAGCCAGCACCGACCCCCCCTAAAATGGAAAATTTAACTTTTAGCCCTTTTATAATTTATAAGAAAATTATATTAATATATGATAAAATTATATTTTGGTCCCAAAAATGATAAAAATTTGATTTAATCGTTTAAAAATTATAAAGATATAAGCTATTAAAATAGTAATATTATATTTTTTGCTATCGTAAAAATATACAACTTAATTATGTTTCCTCCCATAAAAAAAATTTGGTGTGTCTAAGAGTGATTTATTCGAAAATGGCGTGAAGTTTGTAAGAGTAACCAGGGCTCCGGTAATCAGAAGGGAAGAAAAAGGTGAGAAAAAAACTAAAAATGACTGTTTGGAGTCCTTCACCTTTGGGTTATGTCAAGATCTAACACCTTGGTTCGGTCCATATAGCAGTTGCTTCATCGAGACTGAGATGTATGCATTGTGCACACTTACAAAGAGGGAAACCATGTTGCGGATGCAATGGCGACATTGGCAAGATACAAGAGCCCAAAATTTCACCATTTCAATGTATCCGGATGCAGGGGCGATGCCAAAATAATTTTTTAAGGGGTCGAATGAATTTTTAATTTTTTATAGTCTATATTTTTATAATTTTTAAAGGATTAAATCGAATTATTGTAATTTTAGGGGGCCAAAGTGTAATTTTACCTTTACTAATTTAAAATTTTAAAAAAATTTAAAAGGCCTAAATAACAATTTTTTATCTTAGGGGGGCAAGAGCCCCTGCCAGTCCCTCTAGATTTGCCTCTGTGCAGATCAGATTTTACAAGTTTTGCATTATAATATTTCTAGGTTTAGCATAGAGGTGGTAATCAGGGTAGTTTGAGTCGGGTTATTTCGCGTTCAAATTTTTTAATAATATTAACAGTTGAACCTGATTAATGATTTAATTTTTTTTACACTTTTGATAATCTAAAATGGGTAGAATTTTTTATACAAAAAAGTGTGAAAATTATAAATAAATAAGAGTTACTTATCACTTAATGAATAATATTATCAATTAATTCAAATTAATTTTATTTATTTTAATATTATATTATCCTATAAAAACTTTAAGTTTAAAATTTGACGTTTGGTTAGAATAAAGTGAAATATTTAAGAATTATGGATAAAATTTAAATAGATATATTTATCATGATTTAAAATCTATATTTATCAAACAATCTAATTATATTCCATAATTAATTTTAAGTAAATATCAAACAGATTTTATAATTTAAATTTAATACTTAATTTTTCTAACACTTATTTCACCATTTTATCGAATAACACTTACATTCTTAAAAATAAAAATTTAATATCTAAATTTTAAATTTACGAAAAATAAAAAATTCGTCATCATATTTGAAAAGAAATTCATTATCAGAAAGCATTAAAAACAGCCGTTAGCGGGGAATTTGGAAGCCACCATGGCGAGGAAAGTTCATCATTTGTATTCTAGTCAGCGTGATTCCGGATTTCACGCGTCGGGATGCAAACGTGCAGCCATAAGATTCCATTTCGAAGAGAGGATACCATAAAGAGAATAATACGATAAATTGGATTACAAATAGAGGCGGGACTAGAAACAAAAAAAGTAAGGGTAAATTATATTAATGTCACTCACCTATTAGTAAATTTAATTTTTGGTCACATAACTATGAAAAGTTACAAAATAGTCACCAAATTATTCAATTTTTTTCTTTTTTGGTCACCGGTTGGCTAACGTGAAAACAAAAATACCCAAAAATCCAATATAGTTGGGTGACTAAAAATGAACAAGTTAGTCATTGTACGTCAGATTAAAAAGTAAATTGATTCTTCTATTAAAAATTTCATTTATTTCTATTAAAAGTACACATGGCACGTCATGAGTCACTGTTTGGTTATTTAGTCAATCATGCCAACTTTTAACAGTAGAAAAATACCAAATTACACAATCTGTAAATGTTGAAGGTTAATTTTTTTAGAATAAAGACATAATATATAAATGTTGAGCGTTAAAGTTTCCATTATACCAATTTTAGTAGCTGCTAAGTTAACTTTCCATTAGTAATTTAACGGCTGGTGATCAAAAAAGAAAAAATTGAATAGTTAAGTGACCATTTTGTATCTTTTCATAATTAGGTGACTAAAAAAGAAATTTATCAACAGTTGAGTGACTACTAATGAAATTTAACCTTTAATAACGATACCGGATCTAATAATACAATAAAAATGATTCCACAAAGAGTGGAACAAGCAACAGAAAGATAATGCGTTGGATCAAAGAGAGTGGGGGCCGTTTTCCTTCCCTGTTTCCAGCTTTTTTTTGTCACTTTATCTGAAGAAAAAACAAACAGACACAGTATCCAATGACCCACTTGGCCTTCGTCTATAATTAGACCCCCTCCAATGAGTACTCTTCGGCAAGCAGGCGACAGTTTCTCTCTTCTTCTCTAACAGTAAGTACTACTAAGTTTACTTGTTCATTATCATCTCTTGCTTTGATTTTCCTGAATTTCTTGAGAAAATTTTGTTTCATATAATTTTGCTTCAACGATTTGCTTCTTCTTAATTTATATATGAATTTTCGATTTTATTGTTTTTTTATTCAACGATTTCTTCTGATCCAAGTTGAAACTTTCCCAGATCTGTGAAAGATGAGCGACGGTTACAGTTTTTGGGATGACGAAGATTGGAGTCTTAATAATCTCAATGATCTGATATCCGAAGTCGCGAACGGACCACCATTGTTGCTCGAAGAGTTCAACTCGTCGAAGTCGAGTGGAAGCAAAAAAAGAAACCGAGATTTAGATCCCGGTAACTCACAAGAAGCTAATGGAAATGTCAGGAAGAAACAACGCCGGTGTCTGGGAACCTTTTATACCGGTGAATCATCAACTTCCCGGCAACAAGAACGTTTGAAAGGGAAAACCGTGGCGGGAATGGCGAAAGTTTACAAGGATCGAATTAGCAGGCGGATAAAGAACGTAAGTCTTAAATAAATTCACATTATTATTATGGGCAAATTCTACAAAAAGGTCACTAAACTATTAGTAAATATATCTTTTGGTCACTTAACTCTAAAAAGTTACAAAATGGTCATTTAAGTCATTGGAATGTTAAAATGAACACTTGTACCAACTAAAATCTCTCATTTCCTTTCTCTTTTACAATTCAGTTTTTTTTTTTATGAAATGACTTTAAAAATTACAAATCTATGAACCAAAATCTAAATTTTTCTCTGATCTTCGACGCTAACTATCAGACCAACTTGGATTTAAGGTATGTTTTTCTACTCATTTATGGGTAATGATTTGTCATACTAATCATCAAATCATCACTTGGAGCTCTCTAGCTGATTTAGTGAATACAACTTTTGAATAGTTTAGTGACTTAAATAAAAATATTTAAATGATTTAGTGACCATTTTGTAACAATTTGAAGTTAAGAGACTAAAATGTAAACTTACTAATAGTTTAGTGATCTTTTGTACAATTTATCCTATTGTTATTCACTTTATATATTAGGGGTAAATTAGAAAAAAAAACTGTTTTTGAAAATTAATTAGGGATTTAAGCAGTTTCTTTTTCTAGGAAAATAAACCAAATTTGGAGAGAAACAATATGTTCAAAAAGGCCTTTTACAAAATGTGTTTTTTTTAACAACTTAACACATTAACTTTATTTTTGTTAGATAGATAGATTTTAGTATTTTGTCTTCAAATTTCGGGTTTGATTTTTTTTATTTTTAAATTTTAATTAATAATTATTTTTTAAAAAAATAATAAATTTGGGGGAAAACAGACTAAATCCCTAATTAACTTTTAAAAAGGCCTTTCTTTTTTTCTAATTTAACCTATATAAAACATCTAATAAGGTATTTTTTTTCCTAGGAGAAAAGGTGAGGCTGATCTTCACCTGGGAAGAGAATAATACTTTATAATAGATGCAGTTTGAAAACCTTTGTATCAACAGTACGTATGCATTGTTTCTTATCACTTGCTTTCTGTATATTTGGTAAAATGAAGGACACGAAAGCAGACATGGAAGTTATTATAAGGATAGTTTGTAACATGATGGCCATTAATGCCTCTCATCTCTTACCACGAGTTTTCGGCTCCCTCGAGCAAATCAAAACGCAATGGCCAATTCGACCTGACCTCCAACACATAAAGCAAAAAATTCAGGAAATCGAGAGCAACTGCAAGGACGACAGTTTAACCGACGAGGCAAAACGAAGATTTGTTGAAGTAGGAGATGAGTTGGAGAGATTAGATCAAGAAAGGCTGAAGGTACGCTAATTTTTACGAATTTGATTACATAATTTTGTATATTCCAAGTCTCCAATATAACTTTGTAGTTTGATTTTTCAGGATTCAACAAAAGCAGGAAACCTTGATGCAGTCTTCACGGTATGTATATTTAACAGAAGTTATTTCCAGCTATGTTACTCAAATTTAAGCATGAGTGTCAAATATAACTTCATATTCGGTGTATTTTAGATCATCAAATTTAATAATTTTATCTAAATATATAAATCAATAATGTGTTTCCTTTTACTAGACTTCTTTTCAGACCTAACAAAAAGTCATTTTCAACTATTTTACTTTATTTCAGATGTATATATATGTGTTTGAAACTATAAACATGAAAAAAATAATGCATATCTTAATTCATCAAGTTATTTGTTTCGATTATTTATTTTCATTTCTCTTAAATTTCAGGATTTTAGTATGGGGACTCTTCAAAAAGAGGTACGATATTCGTGCATACATACATATGTGCATGCATAGATTGCATATGCTTCATGTTTTAAATACAATACATATGATAAAACACGTATAAATGTAAAATTAAAATTTATGTACATATCATATTAAATTTCAATTAAGTTATATGTTATCGTATACACATCATTCTTATAAATTATAACTTCTTATTTTTTATTGTTCTAGCTTTCTTCAGCATGTCTGTGGCTGATGTCGAAGAAACTACAGCAACTAATCATCTTATTATTGTTGATGAAGATCAAGATCAACATCATGGAAGTTTGCTAGCTCCTTAAGTGTTATACTCTAATTTTAGTTATCTGGAAAACCAACCTTATGACAAAAGATAACTGTTATGCCGCCTTCATATCAACTACGACCGCCGCTCGCCACACCATTGAGCACACTTTCATCATGAGCTGCCTCCGGTAGAAGTGCCTAGGATTCAACTGTGATGAAACAGTTTTTGATTGTCAAGCCACCCTAGATTGTCACGTCATCAGTCTACAAGATTACATCACCGCCTCTACAAGGAGACAGGATATGACCCTACCGCCAACACGATGCTTACAAATGGCATCTCCTCACCTAGAAGAAGGGGGGGACGATTCTCACTTCCTCTCTCTCTTTTCTCTCTTTTTATCCTTCATCACCTTATCACAGCTCTCCACTTTTCAAGGGTGAAGCACCATTCACTTCTGTCAACTCTTCCCCTTCAACAACAAATTGTGTTATTCAATTTTCCTGTTTCTCTAATCCTGCATAGACTTCTGCATTTAAAACAGTAAGTATTGTTGAATCTGCTTAAGCACTAAAATATATATGTGTGTGTGTGATATATGTGTGTGCTTAGCTACAATGCATAGCTTACTTGACTAAGTTGTGGAGAGTCTAAGAAAGGAGGTACGTAAGTACATTTATATTTATATATTATTGCATTGCACATTAGCTAGCTATTTAACATTTGAGAATTTGGACTTCAAAATATGGTTTGGGTATCAAAAATAGTGCATGTTATGTGATAGAATACATTCAAATGTGACAGTTAGGAGTTTTTTATACTCGTGAATTTATTAAATGCATGGTAGTAATGAATTTGAAATTCACTTTTTATGTAATCTTATTAAATATCAACTAATTTATATATAATCATACCCACATCATTCTCATAAATATGACTTATTTTCTTTCTTCTTCTTTTTTTGTCTTGTTGCAGCTTTCTTCAACATGGCCATGGCTTATTAGTGATGTTCAAGATCAAGATCATGGAAGATTATTTACTTGTGAGGAGTTGCAGTACTCTACTTTTAGTGAATTAGAAAACCAACTTTTTGACAAGGACAACAAGAAAGTGGCTGTTACCGACTTCCATGGCTTAGAACAAGCATTGAACAACATTGGCTGTTATAAAACACCGGACTACCTCAAACCTATTGCGACCCGAATCGAAGATGTTCGTGGAAAAGCTACCGATTTTTGCCATTACAGTATTCAAGTTCTGGTTTGTGCCGCAATCAAAGAGATGGAAGAGGTATCAATTAAGGAATTAAACTGGGACACATTGAAAAAATGGGCAGCGACGCTCAACCAGGCTAAGGGACTTGGTTTTGAAGTGGGATTTGCTAACAATCTGTTGCAGAAGAATCTGTGTTCCTACTTTTGTCACTCGAGGAATTTTGGACGAAACTGAAAAAGGAAAAACAGGGTTTTGGAAATCAAAGGTGGCTGCTGAGCTCTCATGTTTTGCCGTTGCAGTTGCAGGAAAACCTTTGGTAAGTCACCATTAGAGTTGAGCTTTCTTGTTTTTGAGCGTTTTATATTTACTTTTCTCTAAGACTATGGTTTTTTGGTATGAAATCATGTGTTTGTATTGTGTTTTGCATTTTTATATTTTTTAAATAGGACGAGGATTTAAACTTAAGAAAAATAAACATTTTATTAATAGTTCACGACTTAAAAAAAATGAACATTCGATCAATACATCATTAAATAATTCAAGTTGATAACTATTAGAATTATATGTATATATATATTGCTCATTATTAAGTTTGATTTCATGATTTAAATCTTCAATTTAACTTTTAAGCTTGGTTTTTCAGGACTTCAACAAAGCAAGGAAATTTGAAGCAATCATCACTGCTATAATAATATATATGGTATGCATATTTCTTATCATTCACATTAACCAACATAACAACATTTTTTTATTATTAAGTCTATCTTTTAATCATTTAATTTTAAAATGTTATAAAATATCATTAAATTGTTTGAAATTTTTTAGTTAAATCATTATATTGTTAAAATCGTCATTATATCGCTTTTTCTGTTCACACCGCCGATACCCATCAAAAGTTTTTCTTCCCATTTTCTTCTAAAATGTATATTTATTAATAGTTCAATGACTCTAGGTGTAATTTATCCTAAATCAAATTATAATTATTTCATCTTTCCCCATTAAATTGTAATTTAGGGATGAAATTAAATTGTAATTTGTACGATAGCAAAAATGTAATTTTATCATTTTAATAGTTTATATATGTATAATTTTCAAAAAATTAAATCAAATCTTTATATTTTTAGAGAAACTAAAATATAATTTTACATTTACTAATTTTAAATTTTAGAGGATGCTAGCTGTGCCAGCCTTAATTATTCTTAACAAAATGTTCCACCCTTACATGACTTAAAAAGGCAGATTAAATCCCACTAAATTTTTAGAAAAATGTTTGTTTTCATATGTTGCAAGAACACAAGGTACAATAATATTAATGAACTGATCATGAAATATAATGTAGTGATTGTTCATCTATTCTTTTAGCTATGTTTTTAAAGGTTTAATCTCTGCTCATCTGAATGGAACATATTTTATGTCTAGTTATTTACCTCTTCAAAAAATACTCCGAATGAATGAATTAATTAGTACTACCAATAATAGATATCTTGGTTTTGAACAAAAAAATAATAACAATGGACTTGAGACGGTTACGTCAGCTCAAGTGCAACTATTTGCTTTTATTCATATTGTATAGGAGAAAACTCTACTTTAAGAAACATGTATATATCTTATACTATATTTAAGTTTTTAATTGAGATGATGCCATTGATCAATTAAACATCAATTTAAATGGGAAATACAAAAATCTATATAAATCAATGTAAATCCATTCATGGTAGGACTTCAATATAGGGTACCATGATCTTCAAAATATTAATTTTGCCATTTCAATTAAAAATTTATTTATTTTTATATATTCTTTAATAAATATGCATTTCCATAATATTTTTTTTCTAGATATTATAAGCATGTCATAATTTGATGTGTATACACACATGTGTGTTTGTAATATGTATTGAGCATAAACTACTTTCCTTTAGGATCAATAAATAAGAATATTTTCTAGTTTAAAAGAATTTTTGGAAATAGCTTTTTTTTTTTGGGTAATTTTCATTTACATTTTATAATTCATTTTCGAAGCTCGTGGCAATATTTCAAATAAAAATGATGATTTCAAGTATTAGTAGTAAAAAATAAGGCGAACACTATAAAATATTTACTTTTTAATTGCTTATATTATAAATTCAGTCTTTGTTTTCATTTAACAAGAGTTTCAGATTCCATCTTTAGACAACACCTTACTATTTTTGTCCCTTATATAAAATGTGTATTTGTTAATCGAAAAAAGTAACTATTCTAAAAAAAACGAAAACAAAGTATTCAATTCTCATTAAACTCGTCTAGTTTGAATTTTAATAGAAATGAAATCAAATTTACTCAAATTCGATAAAAGAAAAAAATTTAATCGGTAACTTGAAATCATCCAACTTCATGTATCTAAAAATCAAAATATTTTTTTTTATTCTTAAAAAGATAAAAATGATTTGAAGTCATCGTGACTCTAAAGCATAGTTGTGAAATTATATGGACGAAATCATTTTAACAAATCCAATAGAAACCTTTACATTTTTTATCAATTTAATCATTATTTTTTGAAGTTAAATTCGGTCTTCAAGAAAAATTAAATCATTTTTTTAACAAAAATGCTAACTAAGTCCATGAATGATTCATGCTAAGATGCTACTGATTGTTTTATATGTCATCTCAATAAATGATTTAAAAATTCTAAAATTAAAAATTTTCCAAAATTTTAAAATATATATTAAAAAAATCATAAAAAAATTCAAAAATAAAAGATGTGCATGTGGATTGCCATGCAAGCTGTCATATTTAAAAAATTATCGTTTTAATCTGAATATTTTAAAAAAAAACAATTTAATTCTTTTTAAAAGGTTGGTAATCAAATTCGATTATATTTTAAAGGTTGTGGCCAAATTTAGCTTAAAAATAGAATGAGGCTCAAATTGATAAAAAAATATAAATATTAGGGGCTAAATTTAAAGTTACGCCATAAATTAAAAAATGACTACCCGGTAGAAACCTAATACCCTGGTATTCCGCCGTCTTCCTTCGCTATTTGTTCTCAGTTTGCAAAAACCCTAATCTTGGACCCAATAACACAAACCAGGGTAGATGGTTACTGCACAAATTAGCAAAATTAAATGATAAATAAAGAAACTGCACCGAAAAGGTTGTTGTATTTTGGCAAAAGAGGCGGTAGTTGGAGAGTAAATATACCAACCTGTAGCGATATGAGGAATCTTATGCCAATCGGCACCAATGTCCTTCCGACATCTTTCCTCCAACTGGGGAAGTCGTTTCATAAAAAACTCTTCCAAACTGGTTCTCGTCCGGAAGCGATGTTAAATCAGAGAGAATAAGCCTTGGCAGATTTGTTTGATGTTGAAGCCACTCCGGAAGATGGCGACAATTTGGAATCTTTGCCAGCGCTAGAGAGCGCAGGATTTGGAACTTAGGTGCAGTTAACTCCAGTTACTTATTGAAAACTCTTCAAGGAAAATAAGATGTTGGAACACAGGAAAGAGTGACCTCAATCCATGGCATTCTTGAATTCCTAATGTTTTCATTTGGAAAAGAAACGTTGAAGCTTAAGGGGGAGAGACACCAGCTTTGGAATATTACCACTCACCAACCATGGGTTCCCATTCAATGCTCTCTAGGGCCAGTAAGGAGATGCTTAATTAACGATTTGAGTTGGCTTCGTTTTGCATCTTAAAGGTTTGAAGTATTCAACTGTTAGGGATTAAAGTGTTTGTGATGAAAACTTTTGGATCAATTCAACTGCAAAACTGTAGTCACAAACCATCATTAAGTAAATTTAATGGATCTATAGGGTTGAGTTCCAGCATCTGAGAAATGTTTACAACATTTGTCTGGTGCCTTCTATTTAGAAATTACGTACTAAGGTCTGTATTGTGGCTAAGCAGCAGCCACTGGCTATTTCATGATGCATGGATTGTCGAGGTTCTTAGTTTACTATATCTATGACCTTAAATCAATTGTAAGTTCAGTAGGTGTTTTATGGTACATTGAGTTGGTGTTTAAAAGAAAAAGGTAAAGGGGAAGCAGAGATTTCTTCTCTTGTTGCATGGTTGAGGTCTAGTGATTGATTGATTCATTAGATGGACATAGCATTTGATGGCAACATTGAACTATATCAATGAAGTTTTTAACGGGTTTAGGTGGTCATTTAGGTAAGAGTTCCATTTTTGCAATTAGGTTTTCAAGGTAAAAGCAGAGGCACAATATGGAAAAATATAACTGATTTAAGATTATATTTCTATTACTTTTGAACAGAAAGCATGGGAAGTTGCGCAAGCACCTTTCAAGAATTTGCTAATGATGGGCTTCATGATGTGGATGGCTAGAAGGACAGTGCATCTCTTCAGCATTGGTATTACTTTTTCAGCACTTTGGCAACCTATTAGTGCTCTTCAAGGGGTTGGGAAGGGTAAGCTAAGCTATGATTTTTATTTTTCTCTTATGCTGTATTGTTAGTTTAGGGATGTCTTTACCCTTTGTTCTTTATTACTTGTTCTACCTTGTACTCATAAAAGTAGTGAAACAGTCATAAGAGGAAAGATTAAGAGGGGCAAGTTATCCTAACCAAGAATGAAATGCTAAACCCTTATAACCGCGAGGTTACTAATGATTTCCACTTAAGTATTCGGAAGAAACCTATCCAGTTTGCTGCTATATCTCTCCTTTTTCTTAGTAGACATTAGTAGCTGATTTCCCTCTTGTAAAGTGTATACAATACAGAAGCAACCTCCAGCCCACCAAGTGCCACCAAAGGCTAGATTTTCTGTTTTTCAGACGTTATGGTTGTGCAATTTCTATTTCTAGGTTGATTTATCCAAATTTCATTTTGATTTTGCAGTTTTTGACCCGTATAAAGACAATAAAGTAGATCTTCTTGGACCTAAGTTGCTTTTCATTGCTCTTAATTTGGGTGGTTTAGCACTTGGTGTTTGGAAGGTGAGCTGCATTTACCTTTGCATCTTCTTAATGGAATTTTCAAAACCTGCGTTTTCTAACCCTTTGCATTCTCTTACTTTGTTTCTTATGTTTTGGCAGCCTAATACTTTGGGACTTCTTCCTACACATGCATCCGACTGGGTGTCATCCTTGTCCCCAGCTCAGGTTTATCCCTTCTTCCTTTTTGCTTCTTGCAAACTTAATTTTTTACTAAACTATGGTGAAAAAATATTTCTTAAAAGCACAAGTGTTTCTATTGTTGGGATGATGTAACACTTCTCTTTTTTTCCCCCTTTTCTCAAGCTGCTGGAGGTAAATGCATAGAAATTTCCTATCATTTGGTAATCAATATATTTTTACATTGACTGGTGAATTGTAATATGACATGTTTTGAAGTTAGTTTTATAAATCTTATATAGGTTTTTGAAGTTGCACCATCCCTGTTCATGGCAGATGTTAGAAAAGCATCTGGAGATACCCTTGAATATCACAAGGTTGGTTATATTTGTCTTGATTCTCATATTTTAGACAGCTTTATCTAAACTTGTATTGTCATGGTGTTATTCTTAGTTTTCTCTAACCTTCACATTGATTCTTACATGCAACACAAATTGAAACTAAATTAAAGATAGAACGGAGATTTCTTGTTATTCTAACAAGTATGCACTAATGTTTTTGGTGTTGCTTGGTTCTCTCAAATTGATCCTCTGAAAGTTACAATTCAACCATTTTTGGCTTGTTATTCTAACAATGAATTAAGTTTTCACTATGCTCTAGTAGCTAAATATGTGCATTTTTGTCTTGTTAATTGTCTTTCCTTTTGGTTCCAAATTGTACCTTGCACCATTTATGCAAAGTGCTATTGATCTTCTTTGCATGAGACTAAAACATCTCTTTCTAACCTTTCTCTAGTTTTATTCACTAATGGCGAACTTGTTATTGGGGATTAGTTTCTAGTATTATTTCTCTAGTTTCTATCGCATGATACAGTATGCAAATGCCTAGTCTTGTTACTTAGCTGCCAATCTATGGCTTGGCTTTATAGTTTTGAATTCTAATGCTGTTAGCTCGTCCATGTTTGATATCTGAGTCTGATCTATGAGTGCCTATCAGCACTGTTTGATATACCAATGTTTCCTTGTAGCAGTTCTACAAGAATTTCTGCACTAAACTGGATAATATCATGTGGAAATCTACAGAGGATGTTGCAAATCCGAGTGTTCTTAGATCATTGACTTGCTGACCCTTTTCAATAAGATCGGCCGAAAGAAGCTATTCTCTGCTAAAGCTTCACCAATAAAATTGTGTCAGCTGTATTTGTATCATGTACCGGGTTTATGGACCATGGATTCCTTGCTTGCAAGATGCACGATCAAGAGATTGTTAACCCATGTTAATATATAGATTTTGTCCTCTTCTCTTCTTCCTTTCCCCTTCCCATAGAAGGACCCATGTCTTTTAGATCTTTTTGTGCCAAAGGATAGCCTCTTAATGCCATAAGAAAAATTCAACTCCAATATTTTTTTGTAAATGCTATTGTAAAATTTTTTGTATTTATATTTGGTATATAAATATTATCCATTTTTAAAACTTTAATCCAAATATATGTAATATTTTAATTTGTTACGTTTATGTTTCTTTGTTATGTTAATATCTAATATGAGTTTTACAAATGTGTTAAAAGCATTAAAAATAAAAAAAAATTTACAATAATTACAATTGTGTCAATATTTAATTATAAATATTTAATTATTATATTTAAATATTTAAATATAGTTTATATATTATAATTAAATTTAATAAATAATTAATATTAATTACTTAGAAATATTTAAAACTAATATTATTTATTAAAATATTAACAATAAATTATAATAAATTATTTTTTATATTTTTGTTAAAATATCATAATATTAACTAATTTGAACATTATTTAAATACATATTTATTACTTTATAATATCATGTCTAAAATAGACATTTTATTTCTCAAAATTACTTTTTGACAGCAATGCCAAACACTTAAATTTTTTAAAAGCACTTCTCAAAATCACTTCTCAAAAGCACTTCTCAAAAGTATTGCCAAACTGGCCCTAAGACACCAGCAAAAGTCCTTTTACAGAGAGAAAAAGCTAAAATTTTTAGCTTCTCCATCTCTGAAAAAGTGCTTATCTAACGATGAAAATTTTCCCCCACTGGCCCTTGTTCTTTATTCCTTTTCAGCGAAAAGGACTTTTGGATCCAAAAGTCCATCTGTGATGGAATGAAGAATGGAGCCTAAATCAACCTCCTTGCAAGCTCCTGTTGTCAATTTTTTGAGGTCGGTGAAAACAGATTAATGGAAACCATGTACTTTTCAAAGGTGAATAAATAAGGAGTGTTAACCATTTTTACTGATATATGACACATGTCTAACTATGATTCGTTAGATTTGAAAACATTTTAAATAAATTAATATATATATATATTATAAAAAAATCTATAAAGATTTTCAAAATTCAATTATTGTGTTGATGGAGTTTGTCCTATAATTCATTAGTCATCTATGTTAAAGCTGAAGTTTTTATTATGTTGATGGAGTTTGTCTTTTAACACATACAATGAGTGTTTATTTTTTTTCCCCCAAATTTTTTATTTATTCATTGAATGAGTTAATGAATTTCTCTTTAAAAAAATTTAATCGGGGCAAAGAAGTGCTCTTAAAACTCTCTTCAAAGTTGAGAAACAAAACTTTGAGAATGTATAAAAATGATTAAATTAAAATATAAAATTAAATTAATAATTTATGAAGTAATAGTAAAATTGAACCCATAAATTAAAAAAAAAATGGGTGGTCTAAACTGTAGTTGTCATAAAATTAAACAAAGAAAATGATGGGGTTGAAGCCGTCTTATTCAGTGCATTACATTTTTTCCTTTATATTTATAATTTGGACCTACTTTTTCTTTTCTTTTTATAATTAAATTAATAATTTTATTTAATGTTATACAATTAACAATTAATGAATCAAGCCATATCATGTTATTATATTTTTAATGAATAAATAATTATTATTTTTTAATAAAGTGATATTATTGTGTGTATAATATAATTATATGATACATCAAATATAAAAATCCATTCATTTAATATCTTAAAAGTGTGCATTTAGTTTAATTTCTTTTACCTAAATATTATATTTTCCTTTTTTCTTTAAAAACAAAATAAAAAAATTAGTAGTCGTGGAATGGTAGTCGATCAAGAAGTTGAAGCAATTGGTTGAATCCGGCAGTTGGATCAGGTTTTTATTTTTTATGAATTTTTTAATTATTTATTTAATTGCACCGGTTGAACCAATGAACCGGTGGCCTGATCAGTCTTATTATTAGTTCGGTTTCGAAAACCTTGGATTTTTTAGAATCATGTTCATGTTTTGTTAGGTAAAGAAGTCCAAATTGATTTTTATCTTGAATCAAGTAATGTTTTGAAAGTAATCTTGATCAAGTTGGAATTGAGTTTTGAGGTGTAAACACTAATGGGAAAGTGAATTTGTTACTATTATAGATGATGACGATGATGATGCCCAATATTTGGCCCTTTCTTAAACTTGCAATCAAAAAGCATAGACAATGGATTTGTGTTCGGCACCATTTGTGCACAAAATATGGAGTTATGTTTTTAGTAACAGTAAGTGATTTTTCTACATTTGGACACTGCTCAGTCTTTACGAGATCAATTTTATCATCCTGTATATTGATATTTATAGTTTGCAGGTTCATTGTTGCTATATAGATGGAATTGATGGGCTAGAGTCCTCCTAGGAGACGTTGATTTCCTTAGCTCACCAAGAAACACCCCTGCCATTGCCCATCTCCTTCCTTCCTTTCGAGGATTGCAGTATCTCATAGCATCGAGATTCCAAAGGAAAAGCCTTATGTTTTGTTTAAACGACAAGAACAAATTAACACAAATTACAAGGTGTTAATCAACTTGTAATTTAATGTGTGCCAACATAAGCATCAACACACAAGTTATATGTATATCCAGCTAGGAAATCCACATCTTTTGGAAGAGTCCTAATCCAAGCATCATAATTGAACATAGCCTTGGAATACTGTCTAAAAAAATTGTGGTCTCATAATCAACTGTGCATCCCTTCATTTGAATATTGTTTGGAACACTAAAAAAACATTGGCACGTATTATGCAATGAGAAAAATACAGAGCACAATTAAGATGTTTATGCAGTTCGAAACTTGTCCTACGTCTGCAGGGCTTTACCCAAAGATGAATCCACTATCCCTTCAAACACTTAGATGCAATCTCACTTTTGTACAATTAAGTAAATTATCTCCCAACTCATTTTAGCTATGCAAGTGAAATTCACATTCAACACTCAGATGGTGTTCCTGCTATAAATCAATTGCAAGCTCTTAATAAGCTCCATGTAAAGTGGAATAATAAATATTCAAATGCAATATGTCTGGCAATTATCATGCTTGAACAACGACTCTTCCAAAAGCATCAATGAACCTGAAAATTATAAATGCCAACATAGAATATGTTACAAATCCCATTATTACGAGCCTTATATTTGCACATATGTGTGTTTAGTATAACGTTGTTCATATATAAATAATCAAACATTTTATCAACTTCAACCTCACCACCAAATATTCTGAAGCATCTTCCTTTTTTCCTGTTTGGACCTTCAATAACAAATTTGGCTGGAATCTCGAACGGCTGAAAGAGTGTCCTGCATCAATGAATATCGTGATTTGAATACCTCCAAAAGCCTGTAAATAGCATAGGTACCATCTAAGATAGTAATCAGTTGGCACATATTAAGAGAACATAAATATATATAAACATATGATAGGTAAGTGCTTAAATGAAGAAAGCAGAGCATATAGTAGAACCATTTTGAAGGGTAGCATGCAAGCTTCATAGGCCTCTCTCTCCACATCAATGATTTTTTAGAATTATATTATTAGAAGCCCTTAAAATTGCAATTGTCAAGTTATTATTATGATTTAAAAGTAAAAAGCAAATAGATAAATTGACACCTCTTTTTATGCATATAAAATGATTGAAGTTCACAAATGCCTTTCTCCAATGCCTTAGTACTGCACAAATCAGCAAAAATATTATGAAAGATGATAAGTAAAAAGTAGGATTAAAACAAAGGGATTTCAAATGAATAATATTTTAACAAGGAAATTAACAGTATCCAACTTCAATGAAAAATGGCATCACACCCCTCACTTGGACATTCAATATACCACTTATTTTTCTTCAACAAAAGATAAGGTCATCAAAATAAATAAATAACAAGGACGGACCAACCTAAATCATTCAATTTATTTTAATGTTGGGGATGTGAGCAATCTTATGCCAATCAGCGCCAATGTCCTTCCGACATCTTTCCTCCAACTGAGGAATCCTTTCTATTTGTAAAATTTGCAAATTGGTTAGGCAACGCATCTCGTCCGGAAGCGATGTTAAATTGGGCAAATCAATGAGACAAAGCTTTTGCAGATTTGTGAGATGTTGCAGGCACTCATCTAGCGTGTGAGTGTCCAATCCCTCGTCTACAATGAACGATTTCAATTTGGAGATAGGAAGAGAAGAGGTTGAAATTGATGGGGTCGTACTAGTGATATTCATCTTCATGGTCTGCTTTAACGGCCTTGAACTGGTATTCACCAACATTAGGCCATCATCGAGTGAAGGATACAACGGCATTGAAGTCAAAGGGCAATTTTCAATATATAAAGATGAAAGACAAGGGAATGCCATGGTAGATATTCCCATAACTGTTGTGTCGTCCTCGTTGGAATCATCATCGATTGGTTTTGTCGTCCTCCACCAACTCTTCATATTCGGGCAGTGGAAGAGATGAAGAAGCTTAAGCGATGGGAAGAATGATTGTGGTTCTCCTTGACTTCCTTTTAGGCTATTATCATCCATGTACTCCAGCTCAGTTAAATTAGAAATCACCAGCTGTTGAAGACAAGGCAATTGAGCAAAGGACGGGAGATGTTTGAATTTACTAGGACCTTTTATGGAAATATGGAAGAGATTTGTGAGCAAAGAAAGCCAACTTGGAAACTTGGCATCACCCCTCCATCCTCCAATACAGAGCTCCTTGAGATTAGGATGGGGCTGGAGGTCTTCAAGTGACTTCTCATCATCATCACCGTTATCAGAATCCCATTGTAAATCCAACGATCTCAAATGTTGCTTCTCTTTCAAATTAGCAGCCTTAAACTTCTCTTTTGCATTTTTTACGAATCCCAAATTTCTTATTCTTAGCCGTCCCCTTAAGTTGTTAAGCAGTCTCAATTCACTTAGATCTGCACCGCCATGGGACCCATCTTTATCCACTACAAACAAGCTTAACGTCTCAAGTGAAGTCAGCTTCCCTATTCCACGTGGCATATGAGTTAAACCATTACAACCGCCACACCCAAGATGGGACAGATTCACCAATTTTTCAATCTTCTTTGGCAATTCTTGAAGGCTAAAACACTTATCAAGTTCCAGCGCTAGCAAATTCTGAATCTTGCAAATACTCTTTGGGAGAATCTTAAGCTCATAATTGCAAGAAAGATTAAGGTACCACAAATGTTTCAACTTATAAATGGAGGGTGAAACCGTCTTAAGTGTTAGATTATTCAAAGCCAATACACGTAAGCATCTATAATTTGCAATTACAAAATTCCAAGTTTCTTCGCTCCAATTTCGAGTTCTCATGTTTGGAGACCGTAACAAAGTCCGCAACTTTTTTCCCTTAAACAAAGGAATTAATGAAGGATTAATTGATATGTGGCGACATTTTTCACCAACATCACTTGCAATTTTATTTGAATCTATAATATTACTCTCCATCCCTGCTACTGATTCAGCTAGATCATGCATTAAGTCATGAATTTTACATCTCATATCCCCAATTCGATATTCTACTACCTCTTGAAAGAAACTTCTTTCAACTAAATCTTTAAAATATCCAAATCCGATCTCCTCGAGAGATTGACTTGGATTCAGTTGCTTTACGAAACCTTGTGCAATCCAAAATTGAACAAGTGTTCGTACATCAATTTCATAATCTTTTGGATATAGTCGACAATAAGCAAAACAATGCTTCAAATGAGATGAGAGATGATCATAACTCAACTTAAGTGTAGGTAAAATCTCACCTTCGTTCTGAGATATTCTAGCAAGTTCATTATCTTTAAAAGAAAGCCACTCATTTTTAGTTTCTTTGAAAGATAACGTACCAGCTATCGTCCTTATGACTAAGGGAACTCCACAACACCTTTTCAAAATGAGCTTTCCTATTTCCACAAAGCCTGAATCTGTTGAGTCTGCAGATCTTTGTTCAAATGCTATCTCTTTGAACAAAGACCAAGCATCATTATCAGACAAGCCTTTCAGAACATAAGGCTGACATTTACTAGTAATCTTGGCTACCTTAGAAGAACGAGTAGTTACTATTATCCTACTTCCTTTAGCCCCACCTACCAATAACTCTTTTAAACTAACCCATTTTTCCCACTCCTCATTCCAAATGTCATCCAAAACAAGCAAATATTTTTTCCCACCAATTTTTTCCCGAAGTTGTTTTTGCAATTGGTCCATTTCGAGATTTTGATCTGGTGCTTTGCCTGTTGCAGATTTGATCATGTTTTCTACAATTATTTTGACTTCAAAAACATCCGAAACACACACCCACATCATCAACTCAAAATGATTTTTGACCATTTCATCATTATAGACAAACTGAGCCAAAGCAGTCTTCCCTAACCCTCCTAACCCCACAATTGGAACGATGTAAACATTCTCTTCACTTTCAAACTCTAACACGAGTTTTAGAAGAGCTGCTTTATCATCGTCCCTCCCTATTATTTTATCTTTAAAAGAGTGCGTTAGCTGCCTCTTTTTAGTCATGAAAGAGGTTTCCATGGGACGGTCACGCTCTACCAAGTTGAACACCTTGGCTTCACTTCCAATTGAAATCAACCTGGCCTTAATGGCCTTCATTTTCCGACCCATTTTGAGACCGTAAGCAAACTGGTTTGAGCTCGAGAAGAAAAGGCGTACCTCTTTCGTCAGCTTGTTCCCACCCAATAGATCTTTCCGCAAAGCTTCGGTAGAGAAATCATCGAGCAAGTCGTCAGCGTCATAAAGTACATCTCTCAGCTTTTCAAGCCAATCTTTGACGAGTTGGCTGCTCACGGATCGCTCTTCTGCGTCAAGAAGCACAGCTTTGATAGTAGAGACAGTGCTTTTGAGGTCGTCGAGGTCATCTTTGACATTCCAACACAGTCCAATTTGAGAGAGAGTAAAGGAGCTCAATTTAGTAATAAGCTCTAGGGCGAGGTCGAATGCAATTGCTTCGGCCATTGCTGGTTCAAACTGAAATCAAGCAAAGAAGTGTTTGGTTATTGCAAGAGGAGGAGTAAAATGAGAATGATTGGAACAAGATGATTCACGGATGTGGATCCATACACACACAGAGTAAAGTATATTTATAGATATTATCATCCACCCAGCAAGGAGTATAATTAAATAAAAAGTAATGTTGATTGGTGGGAAATGGTTCCTCCATGTTTACCGTTTGACACAAATTTCTAAATGGAGACAAAGTTGGGATGACGACACGTGGGTCCTCTGCACAATGTGGATCCCATGGAATCCAAGGTGTTTTGATTGAGGCACATGCATTCAAGTCTTTCTAAAGCTTCTTCGCACTTACTAGTGTAATTGAGGTGAATCTGAATACTCAGTTTTAACTTAAATTCAATGTTTTATTTTTGAGTTTAACTTCGGTTGAATATATAAAATAAAAATTCAATAAAATTTATTAGCCATTAAAATCAAATATTATTAAATCAATAATTTAAACATATTTTAATAATTATCAAATCAAATTTAAGTTTTTTTTGAATCGAACTAAATTAACTTATAAATAATTATCGTGTTTACCTTTTTCATCTACGCACTTAACATTGATTTTGTCTTTTAAGATAATTTGGTAATAATAATTGTCATGTCTACAATTATATATTATGACAATGGTTACTATCTATTACTATTTTAGTATACTCTTATTATTAATGTTTTTTTTATATCAATGGGTATGTTAATTATATTTGCTATTATTTTTTTCTATAATATTAAGAGTGGAGATGGAGGTAACATTATTTGAATCCAGGTCAAACAGGTATTGACAAGAGTTTTAACCACCGTTCCTTATAAGTCAAAGCATATTTGTTATTAACAGTAGTAGTATTTTATTTTTCTTTTAAATATACATATATTTATTAAGAAAGGGTCGAAGGTTTTGATTTGTTTATTATTAGGGGAAAATATTAAATTTATACATGAATTTTGATTCAATGTGTAATTTGATTTATGAATTTTGATGAGGTGTAATTTCTACATGAAACTTAAATTATGGGTCATATATATATATATATATATATATATATGAAATTTTAATTTTGATTCAACTGTACACATTTAAAGAAATGCATACATATTTATTTAAATATATATATATTTATTTTCACATTGGATTAATATAATTATTTGTATATGCAATATATCAAAGTAAAATGTAAGAAGTTGATTTGGCATATCCCAAAACATTTTGTTATAGCCTGCATGGTCATTCTTGACAAGTTGCCTACTAGTGGCAGAGCCTAGTAGAGACTCCTAATATGGTAAATTTTCAATTTACACTTTTTATAATTTATAAAGTTTTAAATTAATAATAATAAAATTATACTTTAATCCTCCAAAAATTATAAAAGTTTGATTTAACTCTTTAAAAGATATAAAGATATACTATTATAAAAATATATTATTTAATTTTGAACCAAAAATTTTTCAGCTCTACCACTATCCTTACAAAGGAAAAGTTAATTTCGTTTTGGACTCAATATTGAGGGTGATTACAAACTGTGAGATACAACATGAAGATTAATTCCAGTGCTCATATTTATTTAATCATTTTAATACACATAAAATTGTTTATTATGAGTTGGACGATTTTGGTTTGTTTATTTAAGATATTTTATTTTTAAATATATTCTTAATTATTTATTTTACATATACATGTATTTTAACTTAATATCTTTAATAGTAATTTTCTTTTTTACTTAGAAAGGACCCGAAGATCAGTACCTCAATTTAAGTTGCATCATAAATTACAATGTTATGGATATTGCTAGAATAATCCATCTCAAAAGACAAATTACAACACTTAGAAAGAGCCCAATTACAAAGAGAATCGACTAATTTGTTACAACCACATTTCACCCATTTGACCTCGGTGGAAACAAAAGAACCAAGCATCTTGCGAGCTTTCTCGATGCAGTGATCAAGAATCGTTATGTCCTCCTTGTGAAAACTAAAGCGGTTGACAATGCTATCACAATCTGTTTCAAAAATGACATTATCGGCTTTAAGAAATTGAGCAAGCCAAGAACCATTGATGAGGGCATCTGATTTTTCTTTAATAGTGATTTTTTATTCTCATTTTATCAGTACATTTACATTTGAATTCAAATACATATTCTACAATTAGCTTTAATCTCAATGTTACAATACTTAACCTAGCTAAATTACTTGTTTAACATGTTATGGTGATTTTATAAAAAGAAAAATCACGAAGCAAATGCAGATGTACTTATGTTTAAAGTGTTATTAATGGAAATTTTCTTACTTTGAAAAATAAAAGTATAATAACTTTTTTAGCATTCCAACTTTATAAAAGAATTATTTTAGTCGTCCATTTATTTTTCTTCTCTTTTAGTCTTTGAACTTACAATTCTTTTTGTTAAACCATCCAAAATGGGTAAAAAAGTAAACGTTTGTTAACTTTGTTGATATAACATAAAAGTCGATCACTATGCGTATAAGTTTAAAACTAAATAAAACGAAAATTAAATGGAGAGTTAGAAATAATTTTTTTTATAAAGTTGGTGCACCAAGAAACCTAAAACCCTGGTATTCCGCCGTCTTCCTTCGCTATTTGTTCTCAGTTTGCTAAAACCCTAATCTTGGACCCAATAACACAAACAGAAAGAATCCCAAATCAGAAAATGGTGATGAAGGTGAGACATCCATGGAGATTTATTCTTTTCCGAAATTACCCTCGTCGATCTCCACTCCGTATTTCCGCCATATCTCAGGTACTCATTCCCTCACCTCCTATTGTTCACTCCTTCAACAACATTGCTTCTCGTTCCCATTTCACAAACCCCTTCAATCTTATGAAAGGATTATCCATCTTAAATTACAACAATCAATCTAATAGTTTCTCATCCTTCAATCTTCTTGCGACAATTTTACATAGAGGAAGTTAAAATCTCGAGCTTTTCGTGATGGAAATTAGGCTTATTTATCCCATCTCATTGAAAACTTTCTTAGTTTCTTCGGTTTCCTCTCTCACACCCGACCTGCTCTATCTTCCCTTCACTGGTAGAAGTACTTACTGTTGAATTTACTTATTCAATATCATGTCTTGCTTTCATTTTGCATCATTTCTTTACTTTTGAGTTAATATCATTCCACATGGTTTTGTTTTGCTGATTTGTATGAAGATTTTGATGACTTTCACCAGCAATTCGTTTGTATTTTTCTGTTTTTTTGGTTTCAATGTTTTGATCTAATCTAAATTTTTTTAGATCCGTGCCAAGATGAGCTTCGTTAACTCGCCATCCCCCGATTTTTTTCATGGCCTTGGGAACTTTGAGAATGATGGTATGACACCAGCACCCAATTGTCACATCTATCAAGAGGAAGAGATCCCAAGTGAGAACTACTCACATGAGCCGAGTGCAAGCAACTCTGATCCTAATATGGTATGCGTAATTTTTTTATTTAATTTAATGATGATGTATCATATTATTATTTACTGATAATGCATGAAATTTATATATCGTCGGTACATAAAAAAATTATATCATATCTTGAACTTAATATCATATCTTGCTTAATACATTGCATTACATGCTCTCTCTTTTCTTCATTGCAATGGAAGAATGTTCAGTTGACTTTACTAATTCAATATCATATCTTGTTTTGATTTTGCATAATTTCTTTACTTGAGCCGATATGGTTTTGTTTTGCTGATTTCCCCTTGATTTGCAAACTGTTTGTGTTTTTTTTGTGATCTAATCTAAATTTCACAGATCGATGCCTCGATGATGAACACTGCTACCATGTCATTGATACAACATGGAGTGACACCAGCAACCAATTGGGTGTTTTTTCAAGAGGTAGGGTTCTCAGTTGGAAACCTTGAGTCTCGTATGATGGTATGCATACTTTTTTGTTTAATTTAATGATATGTGTCATGTTATTATTTATTGATAATACATTAAATTTATATATCGATGATACATAAAAGACTATTACTTATAATAATTCTCTTTTCTGATGCACTAGAATTTTTTTGTTTTGCTGATTGGAAAGAAGATTTTGATGCAGTTGTGTTTTTCTGTTCTTTTCGTTTCAATGATTTGATTTGATCTAAATTTCACGTATCCGTGCCAAGAAGGGCATCGCTAATACATCAATCCTTAAAGATTCCACTGAAGAGAATGGAGACTTGAGACATGGGGGATTCACCTATAGTGGAGACACGAACTATCAAGAGGTAGAGGTTAAATTCTTACAAATTTAATTACTCAATTTAAGTCTCCAATCTAACTTTAATTTTTTAATTTGGATTTTTCAGACCTTAACAAGAGCTGGGAACCATGATACTTTGGTATGCATTATTTTCTGTTTAATTTAATGATGATGTGTCATATTATTATTTAGTGATGCTTTATGGTAATCATATAAATACCATTCTCATAAGTTATGGTTTTTCTTCAGCATATCCGGGGCTTTATATTGTTGATCAAAATCTTGAATTTACTAATTCAATATCTGTAGTTATTTATTGTGCTATTAAATTACGATAGAGGGATATTCTGGCTAGGAAAGACCTGGTACTTAAGTGATCCTCGTGATCCATCTCTCTTTCCTGGGAATTGAACTTAGTGTGATTTTTCAGTATAATAATTTTACTCTTTTACACGCTTCCGCACAACATCATTTCTTGCTTAATACATTGCATTACATGCTCTCTCTCTCTTTTTCATTGCAATGGAAGAATGTACAATTGACTTTATTAATTCAATATCATATCTTGCTTTGATGTTGCATAATTTCTATACTTGAGTGACATGGTTTTGTTTTTGATTTCCAATTGATCTCATAAACCGTTTGTGTTTTTGTGATCTAATTTAAATTTCACAGATCCATCATACCTCGACGATGAGCACTGCTACCATAATAGTGACACAACATGGAGTGACACCAGCAACCAATTCGATGAATTTTCAAGAGGTAGGGTTCTCAGTTGGAAACCTTGAGTCTCGTATGATGGTATGCATACTTTTTTATTTAATTTAATGATACGTGTCATGTTATTATTTACTGATAATGCATAAAATTTATATATCGATGATACATAAAAGAATAATACTTATAATAATTCTCTTTATCTTAATGTCTCACGTCATTCTTGAATTTGCTCTTCGTGCATCTCTCCGGTTAAATATTTTCTTGAACTTGATTTTGCATATGT
Organism: Gossypium sturtianum; assembly: GCA_025698515.1. Taxonomy (NCBI): domain Eukaryota; kingdom Viridiplantae; phylum Streptophyta; class Magnoliopsida; order Malvales; family Malvaceae; genus Gossypium; species Gossypium sturtianum. The sequence goes on from CM046953.1 coordinate 153,220,071, forward strand.
TCTTTACTTTGAGTCAGTCAATATCATTCCATATGGTTTTGTTTTGCTGATTTGAAAGAAGATTTTGATGCCGTTAACCAGCAAATCGTTTGTGTTTTTTTATTCTTTTCGTTTCAATTGTTTGATCTAATTTAAATTTCTCAGACCTCTGCCATGACGAGCATCGTTAACATGTCATCCCATAAAGTTATCCATGGAGGACTTGGAAACTTTCCACCGCATGAGAGAGTGCCACCAGAAACCAATCACTACGTTAAAAAGGGATATACCTTAGTTGAGGGCTGCTTGATGCCGAGTGGAAACATGAACTTTCAAGGGAGAGAACTTGAGAACTCCTTATTGTCGATTTCAGGCATAGGTGTGGACAACTCGATGCCAAGTACAAGCAACCCTGTTCCTAATATGGTATGCATAATTTTTTTTGTTTAATTTAATGATGATGTGTTATACTATTATTTACTGATGATACATGAAATTTATATATCGACGGTACATAAAAAATTATTGCTTATAATAATTCTCTTTTCTAATGCACTAGATATACTCATTAAAGACATTATATAACATTGTTTGACCCCACTAGCTTACATTGCACGAATAAAACCACAAACCATCCTAACAAAAGATCCCATAAGAATGTCATTTTCCTTCTGCTACTTAATTTTATTAGCTAAACCCCATAGTCTATTTATAAGACTATTACTTGTCCACCAATAGACCTTTTTCATTAAGATTTTTACTTATTAATAATACATATTTCATTAACGAACATAATCATCTTGCAATATCCATCATCTATGATTATTTATTAGACCCATGAATTTGTTGAGTACATGTTAGTAATGGCATTACATTAAATTTCAACTAATACATATGTTAAGTTTCTTTGCTAATTTTTCATGAATCTTCTTGTTTCAAATTTACAGAGAGGTGGTTAAAATCTAAAGCTTTCCTTGATGGAAGTTGGCCTTATTTTAAATTCCATCTCAATTCCTTCGTTTCTTCAATTTTACTCTTCGACACTTGACCCTTCTCTTTCTTTTCTTCACCACAGTAGAAGTACGTATGGTTGAATTTACCGATTCAGTATCATATCTTGTTTTGATTTTGCATAATTTATTTACTTTGAATCAATATTTTGCTGATTTGAATGATGATTTTGATGCTGCTAACCTGCAAATTGTTTATGTTTTTCTGTTCTTTTCGTTTCGTTATTTTCCTAACATATACATGTTCAATTTTTCTGAATTTTTTAATGCATTTAGAAGAATTTGGAAGGCCATATTTGATATTGCTACATTATTTTTAAGTCACATTATAACCATAATTTCTTTTTCACTATAGTTGTGTTTTTAGACTTAGCAATATGGGTTCATGTATCTTTTAAGTTTTCCTTTCTTTTTCTTAAATTTAATGTCTCATGTCATTCCTGAACTTAATATCATATCTTGCTTAATACATTGCATTACATGCTCTTTCTTTTCTTCATTGCAATGGAAGAATGTACAGTTGACTTTACTAATTCAATATCATATCTTGTTTTGATTTTGTATAATTTCTTTACTTGAGCTAATATGGTTTTGTTTTGCTGATTTCCCGTTGATCTGCAACTGTTTGTGTTTTTTTTTTTTGTGATCTAATCTAAATTTCACAGATCCATGCCCCGATGATGAACACTGCTACCATGCTAGTGACACAACATGGAATGACACCAGCAACCAATTCGATGAATTTTCAAAAGGTAGGGTTCTCAGTTGGAAACCTTGAGTCTTGTATGATGGTATGCATACTTCTTTGTTTAATTTAATGATATGTGTCATGTTATTATTTACTGATAATGCATGAAATTTATATATCGATAATACATAAAAGAATATTACTTATAATAATTCTCTTTATCTTAATGTCTCATGTCATTCTTTAACTTGCTCTTCGTGCATCTTTTCGGTTAAATATTTTCTTCCTGCTGTTTACTGCTATTATACCGTTGTTTTGTTATGCAAAATTTTTGTCCTTCAACCTAAACAACATTGTTGAAGAAGCGCCAAATCAATTGAATTCTCCACCTTGTTACAAACATATACTTTTCTTATGTGTCTTCAAACTCACAAGCCAAATTTGCAAGAACAAATTCTCACGAAACAAGAAGATTCATGGAAAATTAGCAAAGAAACTTAACATATGTATTAGTAGAGATTTAATGTGATGTCATTACTAACACATACTCAACAAATTCATGGGTCTAATGGTTTGTAGTTTTAACCCTGCAATGTAAGCTAGTGAGGTCAAACAATGTTATATAACGCCTTTAATGAGTATATCTAATTTTTTTTCTTTTTAGTTTGTGTTGATAACGTTTCAACCATTAATTCCTACAACTAATATCAAAACTATGGTTCAAGACTCAACATAGTGAAATCATGAGTCATTTCGTGAGAATTTGTTCTTGCAAATTTGGCTTGTGAGTTTGAAGACACACAAGAAAAGTATATGTTTGTAACAAGGTGGAGAATTCAATTGATTTGGCACTTCTTCAACAATGTTGTTTAGGTTGAAGGACAAAAATTTTGCATAACAAAACAACGGTATAATAGCAGTAAACAGCAGGAAGAAAATATTTAACCGGAAAGATACACGAAGAGCAAGTTCGAGAATGACATGAGACATTAAGATAAAGAGAATTATTATAAGTAATATTCTTTTATGTATCATCGATATATAAATTTCATGCATTATCAGTAAATAATAACATGACACATATTATTAAATTAAACAAAGAAGTATGCATATCATCATACAAGACTCAAGGTTTCCAACTGAGAACCCTACCTCTTGAAAATTCATCGAATTGGTTGCTGGTGTCATTCCATGTTGTGTCACTATTATGGTAGCAGTGTTCATCGTCGAGGTATGATGGATCTGTGAAATTTAAATTAGATCACAAAAAAACACAAACGGTTTGCAGATCAATTGGAAATCAAAAAACAAAACCATGTCAGCTCAAGTATAGAAATTATGCAACATCAAAGCAAGATATGATATTGAATTAATAAAGTCAATTGTACATTCTTCCATTGCAATGAAAAAGAGAGAGAGAGAGCATGTAATGCAATGTATTAAGCAAGAAATGATGTTGTGCGGAAGCGTGTAAAAGAGTAAAATTATTATACTGAAAAATCACACTAAGTTCAATTCCCAGGAAAGAGAGGTGGATCACGAGGATCACTTAAGTACCAGGCCTTTCCTAGCCAGAATATCCCTCTATCGTAATTTAATAGCACAATAAATAACTACAGATATAATGTCTTTAATGAGGTATATCTAGTGCATTAGAAAAGAGAATTATTATAAGCAATAATTTTTTATGTACCGTCGATATATAAATTTCATGTATCATTAGTAGATAATAGTATAACACATCATCATTAAATTAAACAAAAAAAATTATGCATACCATATTAGGAACAGGGTTGCTTGGACTCGGCATCGAGTTGTTGACACCTATGTTTGAAATCGACAATAAGGAGTTCTCAAGTTCTCTCCCTTGAAAGTTCATGTTTCCACTCGGCATCAAGCATCCCTCAACTAAGGTATATCCCTCTTTAACGTAGTGATTGGTTTCTGGTGGCACTCTCTCATGCGGTGGAAAGTTTCCAAGTCCTCCATGGATAACTTTATGGGATGACATGTTAACTCATGGCAGAGGTCTGAGAAATTTAAATTAGATCAAATAATTGAAAAGAATAGAAAAACACAAACGATTTGCTGGTTAACGGCATCAAAATCTTCTTTCAAATCAGCAAAACAAAACCGTATGGAATTCAATTGATTTGGCACTTCTTCAACAATGTTGTTTAGGTTGAAGGACAAAAATTTTGCATAACAAAACAACGGTATAATAGCAGGAAGAAAATATTTAATCGGAAAGATGCACGAAGAGCAAGTTCAAGAATGACATGAGACATTAAGATAAAGAGAATTATTATAAGTAATATTATTTTATGTATCATAGATATATAAATTTCATGCATTATCAGTAAATAATAACATGACACATATCATTAAATTAAATAAAGAAGTATGCATACCATCATACAAGACTCAAGGTTTCCAACTGAGAACCCTACCTCTTGAAAATTCATCGAATTGGTTGCTGGTGTCATTCCATGTTGTGTCAATAGCATGGTAGCAGTGTTCATCATCGGGGCATGGATCTGTGAAATTTAGATTAGATCACAAAAAAAAAAAAACACAAACAGTTTGATTTGATTCTCAATCTAATTTTTTGGAACGAGTTAACACCAAATCTGAATCTAATAACAGCACGACTCATTGTTTTGATTCTCGTCCATTTTGGTTTGCAATATGTTTAGGCTTGTCTACTCATGTATATATATATATATTTATATTTATACCATTTTGGTATCCCTGAGCCAAGCCTAAGCGACTAGAGTTGTGGTTGTTTTATATAACCATAAATAGTTCATTTTTCTTTCAATGTTGAAGAGCTAAAGCTAAAAGTATTGAAGGGTGAAAGATGAGGCTATACTATTATAAAAACAATTTTGTATCATAACCTAATTTCTAGTAATAATGAAACTTATTATGTCTTATGTTACTATTTTTTTTATTGAAAATCATTCGTTTTGATACTTCAAAATTTAATTCAAGTATAATGTTATTATTTACGAAAATAATATTTATCATTGTTATAAAAGAATATTTAACTATAAAAAATTAAAAATAATAATCATTTTATCTAATAAATAATTTAAATTGATTGTATAATTCATTAAAATATTTATAATAAAATGTTGGAAGATACATTTTAATATATTATTAAATGAATTTATAAATTCACATATTTTAATAATTTTATATAAGTAAAATAATTTAAAAACTTCTATTATATATCAATTCTAATATGATGTCCTTAATAGTCATTTTTTATTTTCACCTCACCGCTACAGTGCGTTTGAATCCAAACACGCACTCCACCGCTGTTTCCAATCTCACCGCTACAGTAACTAATCTCACTGCCACCGCTATTTTTAACCTCACCGGAGGTAAACTCACCGCCCATCCAAACTAAGCCTAAGTTACCAAAATGTAAATTTACTAATAGACTTAAAAGATAAGCATAGAGAAGAGTTGTTTGATATTGAGTTTGTTGAGATGGAGAGTGTCTAGGCAGGTGTAGAGCCAGCACCGACCCCCCTAAAATGGAAATTTTAATTTTTAGTCCCTTTATAATTTATAAAAAAAATTATATTAATATATGATAAAATTATATTTTGGTCTCAAAAATGATAAAAATTTGATTTAATCATTTAAAAATTATAAAGATATAGGCTATTAAAATAGTAATATTATATTTTTGCTATCGCAAAAATATACAATTTAATTATGTTTCCTCCCCAAAAAAAAATTGGTGTGTCTAAGAGTGATTTATTCGAAAATGGCGTGAAGTCTGTAAGAGTAACCAAGGCTCCGGTAATCAGAAGGGAAGCAAAAGGTGAGAAAAAACTAAAAATGACTGTTTGGAGTTCTTCACCTTTGGGTTATGTCAATATCTAATACCTTGGTTTGGTTCATATAGTAGTTGCTTCATCGAGGCTGAGATGTACGCATTATGCACATTTACAAAGAGGGAAATAGTGTTGCGGATGCAATGGTGACATTGGCAAGATATAAGAGCCCGAAATTTCACCATTTCAATGTATCCCGGATGCAGAGGCGACGCTAGAACAATTTTTTAAGGGGGCCGAATAAAATTTTAATTTTTTTATAATCTACATTTTTGTAATTTTTAAAGGATTAAATCGAATTTTTATAATTTTAGGGGGCCAAAGTGTAATTTACCTTTACTAATTTAAAATTTTAAAAAAATTAAAAGGCCTAAATAATAATTTTTTATTTTAGGGGGGCTGGAGCCCCTGCCAGTCCCCCTAGATTTGCCTCTGTACAGATCAAATTTTACAAGTTTTGCATTATAATATGGGCAAATTACACCAACAGTCACCCAATTTTGGGATAACTGACAAAACAGTCACCTAGGTTTCATTTCAGCCACTCAACTTTCAAAAAGTAACAAAACAGCCACCAATGTTATGAAAAAGTTACAAAACAGTCACTGATTAACGGTAACCGTTACGGTGTTAACAGGATTGCTGGCATGGCAAGTTAACCAGCTGATGTGGCAAGTTAACTTGTCACGTTGGCGAAGCGGCTGATAGATGCTTGGTTTGGGGCGGGTTTAGGGAAAAAATTGGCTGGGTTAGAAATAGATTAGAGGTTTAGCGGGTTTGGGGGAAAAAAAAAGAAAAATCAATTTCTAGAAATTTTGGTATGAATTTGGGGTTTTTTAGGGTTGAAACTGATTTGAGAATCGATTATTAAAGGGTTTAGGGTTAGAAATTGATTCAATAATCAATTAACAGGGTATAAGGTTTTAGGGTGCGATTGTCTATTTTGTTTGGGGAGAAAAGAAGACGAAACCAGAAACCATTAGTGTATTTGATTGTCTGCGACAATGGGCAATAGAAGGGAAGGTACCAGTGTTGTTACATCCACTATAACGGGTAAGTTTTTGCATTTTGTTTTAAATTTTTTGGATTTCAATGCTGTTATTTCGATTTAGGGTTATTTAGGGTTAGTTCACTTCTAATTTTAATTTCGATTCTGATTTTGACTTCGATTTTTATTTCGATTTTGATTTCAATTTTGAAACACTCACTGCCATTATCAAATTGATGTTTATTGTGTATATCTACCATTGTGTGTATATCTGTTATTGTATTAATGCCATTATCAAATTGATTTTAATTTCGATTCTGATTTTGATTTCGATTTTGATTTCAATTTTGAAACACTCACTGCCATTATCAAATTGATGTTTATTGTGTATATCTGCCATTGTAATGTCATTATCAAACTTATGTTTATTGTTTGTATCTGCCATTGTATGAATGCCATTATGAAACTGTTGTTTGTTGTGTATATCTGATGGTTGTGTTTGTATTAAATTATTTTTGTATTGGTTGTTGTCTGCCATGTGTATGACAGAAATGGTTGTGTTTGTATTAAATTGTTGGGTATTTTGTATTGGTTATTGTTTGATAGAAATGGTTAAAGTGTCCGCCTATGTTGTCTGCCTTTATTGATGAGTACTTTGTTTGGCAGGTTTAATTGATGACAATCTTAATGAGAATGAAGAAGACATGTCTGGTAGTAATGTGCCTGGTAGTGATGTGTCTAGTAGAGATGCATCTGAAAGTGATAGTGATGATATGGTTTAAACATAGATGGTATAGGAGTAGATGAATTGTGTGATAGTGATGATTCTGGGAGGTTGGATAGTGGACATGAATCTGACTCAGATGGCCAAAATTGGCCTGAGTTCAACATAGAGGCTGACATGAGTAATCCTAGACTTAAGGTTGGAATGTTATTTAAGTCTAAGGACAGTCTAAAAAGAAGTCACCAAAGCGGTATGGTAGGCTCAACAATTACTTTATTAAGTTTCCCAAAATGATTTAAAAGGTTAAAGCGATCTGCGATGAAAAATGTCCTTGGTTCATATGGGCTTCTAGACTAAACCCTAATGACCCTACTGACCAGACTTGGCAAATTAGGAGTTCAAACCCTAACCATACTTGTTCTAAAGTATATAAAAATAAGAATGTAACCTCAGCTTGGATAAGTGAACATTATAAGGAAAAATTCATTGCTGATCCTGATTATTCTCTGAAATCATTACAACAAGATGTCAAAAGAGATTTGAGTTGCATAATCTCACTAACCAAATGTAGGAGGGCTAAACTTAGGGTATTGGAATTAATTGAAGGAGCTTATAAGGCTCAATATGAGAAGATTTATGAGTATTTGTTAGAGGTTAGGACACAAAATGTGGGAACAACAACAATCTGTTATCTGGATAATAGGTTGTTTCAAAGGATGTATGTCTGTCTGTAGGCATGCAAAGATGGCTATTGGGTTGGTTGTAGGAGGATAGTAGGTTTAGATGGATGTTTCTTGAAGGGCTACTATGGTGGCTACTTGCTTGTAGCTGTTGGGATAGATGCAAATAATGGCATCTATCCTCTTGCATATGCTACTGTGGAAAGTGAAAACCAAGCATCATGGCTTTGGTTCTTGGAGTTGCTTGCAATAGACTTGGAAATTGTGAGCTCGTACCAAATATCTTTCATGTCTGACAAACAAAAGATAAAACTCTATTTATTCATTTTTTTTTATGTTGTTTCTATTTAGGGATTGTTAAAGAATTAAACTGTTTTCTTTAATTGCAGGGACTTTTAGAAGCAATATGTATGTTGTTTCCTAATGCAGAAACAAGACACTGTGTTAGACATCTACATGCCAATTTCAAGAAGGCTGGTTTTCGAACAATGGAATTGAAAGATTTGCTTTGGAAAGCTGCTAGAGCAAGCACTACAAGGGATTTTGAGGATGCTATGGATGAATTGAGGAAAACCAATCAGCAAGCTTATGACTGGTTGAAGGAGAAGAACCCTACTCATTGGTCAAGGTCTCACTTCTCAATTAGGAGCCATTCTGACTTGTTGGTGAATAATCTTTCTGAATCATTTAACAAGGTAAACCCCTATGTTTTATGCTTCTTACTAATCATTAGCAATTCACTAATCATTTATGTTTACTGACAGATAATACTGGAAGCAAGAGAGAAGCCTATTCTGACCATGATGGAGACAATAAAGACCAAGACTATGTTGCTTATTGTCAAGAAGAAAGAAGAAGCTGACAAATGGAATGGAATGTTGTGTCCAAAGATCAAGAAAAAGCTGGATGTAAACATAAAAGATTCCTTGAGGTAAAGTTATCATTTTTAATCTTTTTTATGCCTTTATTGCTGACTTCATGTTGCCTTTATTCTGACTTCATATTATTGGTCACATGTTATTTTTTTAATATGCATGGAGTAATTGTTGGTGTGTTAACTATTTTTTAATATGCATGTAGTGAGTTTTTTTTTTTATAATATGCATATAGTGATTGTTTTTTTATGGGTGTGTGTATCTTTATTGGTAGGGCTGCTCAAGAAGTTGTTTTAGTGATTATTTCGGTAAGCAAGCATGCTTTACTATTTTTTAGGTGTGTTCCATCACATGCTGGTGGGGACAAGTATCAGGTTGAATGTGGTCATGGCAGCCAGCATGTGGTGGACTTAGTTGAGAGTTGCCGCTCTTGCAGGAGTTGGGATCTCACTGGCATCCTTTGCATACATGCATTGGCTGTCATTTATCTAAAATATGAGTTCCCAGAGACCTATGTACAAACCTGGTACACCAAGCAAACCTAGCTTCAAATTTACTCCAACTTTATAAGTCCAGTAAGAGGTCCTAAACAATAGACCTCTTTGTCAAACATGCTTCGCCAATATCTGCCTCCTACTCTAAGAAGACCACTGGCGGACCTACTAAGGTGAGAAGAAAAGAACTGATGAAACACAAACAATGAAAGTTTGAGCAAGAGAGGTGGACATGAGGTGCGATAAATGCAAAAGAATAGGCCACAATAAGAGGAGTTGCAAAGGGAAGTTGGCCAAAACATTCCAGTAAGCAATTTGCCTTAAGTTTTAGTATACTGTTTATAAATATGTTTGATGATTTCTCTTGTTCTGTGAGGTCAAAGACATAAAGTTGGTGTCCCAACTCAAAGAACCTTGAGCTACCCCAAATCAGCAAGAGAGTACTTCAACTCAACAGACTGCTTCAATTCAGTTACTTACTACCCCAACTTATCAACAAGCTGCCCTAAGAGAAAAGCTCCCATTGAAGAGAAGACCAACCACTGTTAGATGGATGCCTTTTACTCAAGAGTCATCCATGACAGACCATTGATGATGATGTGAACAGACTGCATTTTGTTAACTTTTTGAAAATGTGTAAATTTGCCTGCTACTGATTTATTAACTTAGGCAGATAATTTTTTTGTAAATTTGCCTATGATTGCTATTGCTACTGTTGATAAACTTAGGCATATAGTCATTGAAATTTTTTGTAAATTTCCCTATAATTTACATCTGTTCACTTGTGTTGAATTGTAGGAGAATTTGGCAATATTTTGCCCAAATTCCTTTTGTAAACAGTTTGGCGTTTTGGCCTTAATATATGAGAAATACATATGTGATTTTTAAGCTGTTATCTCTTATCCATACTATTTTTGTTATCTTCTGCATTTTGAGTATCAAGAAATACATATGTGGTTTTGAACTTGTAACATTGTGTTTCTCATTCTTCCTTGTTTGTTTGCTCATAAAACTGAGGGAAAATGGGTATTGCAAGGTGTTGTATTGTTGTTCTGACTTTTAGTTACTGAAAATACTTGCTCAACTAAGTTAAAGAGCATTTTTGTAAGCAGATAAGAGGATTTTTATCCAATGAATCTTTTTCCCCATCTGTTATCTTCTAACTGTTGTAAGCAAGAAAAACACAACAATATACCAAAGACCATGTATACGTGACCATGTATAACATATGTTAAACAACAATATACAATTTGTAATCAACAAAAATATCTCATTTCAATTTTCAACTGTTTGTAAACAACAACATGAGCTGGTTAGCCATGTATACCAGCAGCCATGTTTAACATATGTTAAGCAACAATATACCAGCAACCAGCAGCCATGTATACCAACATACCCAACAATATACCAGTAACAAAATTACAAAACATAAGCTGGTTTTCAATGCTAACAACAACAACAGAAGTTATTTTTTATGGTTTAAAAAAAACAACATAGTTACAAATACAAACACCAAAAACCATGTTCTTCTCTCCCTCCTCCTTGCATCCTCTAATGTCCTCACTTTTTTCAGAAGACCCAACAACACAATTCGTGAACGGGGCGTCAATGGCGGATCAAACCAACTGAAAAAATGACATGGTTTTCAAATCCAGAGCCAAATTTGTTACACCCAAAAACCTCCTACACCAGGTTGTCATTGGACCAAGATGTGTTTAACTTGGTTGGTTTTCCACAATAAGCACACCTAATCACTTGAGGCATCTCCATTTTTCCTCTTCTCCTTCTTATTCTTCTTCTTCTTCTTCTTCTTCTTCTTCTTCTTAACCCTAAAATGGTGCTGCTACAATTGTTAAAGTGTGACTAACCGGCCAGCTAGACTTAAGGTTGACAGCAAGGACGCCGTCACATGCCACGTCACTTTGCCGTGACGTCTGTGACGAAAAATGGCAAAAATGACTATTTTGTTACTTTTTGAAAGTTGAGTGACTGAAATGAAACCTAGGTGAATGTTTTGTCAGTTTACCCCAAAGTTGGGTGACTGTTGGTGTAATTTACCCTTATAATATTTCTAGGTTTAGCATAGAGGTGGTAATCAGGGTAGTTTGAGTCGGGTTATTTCGCGTTCAATTTTTTTAATAATATTAACAGTTGAACCTGATTAATGGTTTAATTTTATTTTTTTACACTTTTGATAATCTAAAATGGGTAGAATTTTTTATACAAAAAAGTGTGAAAATTATAAATAAATAAGCGTTACTTATCACTTAATGAATAATATTTTCAATTAATTCAAATCAATTTTTTTTTTTTTTTTAACATTATATTATCCTATAAAAACTTTAAGTTTAAAATTTGATGTTTGGTTAGAATAAGGTGAAATATTTAAGATTAAGGATAAAATTTAAATAGATATATTTATCATGATTTAAAATCTATATTTATCAAACAATCTAATTATATTCCATAATTAATTTTAAGTAAATATCAAACAGATTTTATAATTTAAATTTAATACTTAATTTTTCTAACACTTATTTCACCATTTTATCGAATAACACTTACATTCTTAAAAATAAAAATTTAATATCTAAATTTTAAATTTACGAAAAATAAAAAATTCGTCATCATATTTGAAAAGAAATTCATTATCAGAAAGCATTAAAAACAGCCGTTAGCGGGGAATTTGGAAGCCACCATGGCGAGGAAAGTTCATCATTTGTATTCTAGTCAGCATGATTCCGGACTTCACGCGTCGGGATGCAAACGTGCAGCCATAAGATTCCATTTCGAAGAGAGGATACCATAAAGAGAATAATACGATAAATTGGATTACAAATCGAGGCGGGACTAGAAACAAAAAAAGTAAGGGTAAATTAGTAAATTTAATTTTCAGTCACATAACTATGAAAAGTTACAAAATAATAACTTAACTATTTAATTTTTTCTTTTTTGGTCACCGGTTGGCTAACGTGAAAATGAAAATACCCAAAAATTCAAGATAGTTAGGTGACTAAAAATGGACAAATTAGTATTATACGTCAAATTAAAAAGTAAATTGATTCTTCTATTAAAAATTTCATTTATTTTTACTGTTAAAAATTAGTTCATGTATGTTAACATTAAGTACACATGGCACGTCATGGGTCACTGTTTGGTTATTTAGTCAACCATGCCAACTTTTAACAGTAGAAAAATACCAGCTTACACAATATATAAACATTGAAGGTTAATTTTTTTAGAATAAAGACACAATGTTTAAATATTGAGAGTTAAAGTTTCTATTATACCAATTTTAGTAGCTGCTAAGTTAACTTTCCATTAGTAATTTAACGGCAGCTGATTAAAAAATGAAAAAATCGAATAGTTAAGTGATCATTTTGTATCTTTTCATACTAAAAAAAACTTATCAGAGTCACTACTAATGAAATTTAACCTTTAATAACGATACCGGATCTAATAATACAACAAAAATGATTCCACAAAGAGTGGAACAAGCAACAGAAAGATAATGCGATGGATCAAAGAGAGTGGGGGCCGTTTTCCTTCCCTGTTTCCAGCTATTTTTGTCACTTTATTTGAAGAAAAAAAAAACAGACGCAGTATCCAATGACCCACTTGGCCTTCTTCTATAATTAGACCCCCTCCAATGAGTACCCTTCGGCAAGCAGGCGACACTTTCTCTCTTCCTCTCTAACAGTAAGTACTACTAAGTTTACTTGTTCATTATCATCTCTTGCTTTGATTTTCCTGAATTTCTTGAGAAAATTTTGTTTCATATAATTTTGCTTCAATGATTTGCTTCTTCTTAATTTATATATGAATTTTCGATTTTATTGTTTTTTTATTTAACGATTTCTTCTGATCCAAGTTGAAACTTTCCCAGATCTGTGAAAGATGAGCAACGGTGACAGTTTATTGAATGAAGAAGATTGGTTTCTTAATATTTTCAATGATCTGATATCCGAAGACGCGAACGGACCACCATTGTTGCTCGAAGAGTTCAACTCGTCGACGTGGAGTGGAAGCAAAAAAAGAAACCGGGATTTAGATCCCGGTAACTCACAAGAAGCTAATGGAAATGTCAGGAAGAAACAACGCCGGTGCCTGGGAACCTTTTATACCGGTGAATCATCAACTTCCCGGCAACAAGAACGTTTGAAAGGGAAAACCGTGGCGGGAATGGCGAAGGTTTACAAGGATCGAATTAGCAGGCGGATAAAGAAGTAAGTTTTAAATGAATTCACATTATTATTATGGCAAATTCTACAAAATGTCACTAAACTATTAGTAAATATATCTTTTGGTCACTTAACTCTAAAAAGTTATAAAATGGTAAATAAACTATTCGAAAGTTATCATTTAAGTCATTGAAATGTTAAAATCAACACTTGTACCAACCAAAATCTCTCATTTCCTTCCTCTTTTACAATTTAGTTTTTTTTTTATGAAATGACTTTGAAAATTACAAATCCGTTAACCAAAATTCAAATAGTTTTCTTCTCTGATCTTCGATGCTAACTATCAGACAACTTAGATTTAAGGTATATTTTTATACTCGTTTATGGGTACTGATTTGTCATATCAATCGTCAAATCATCACTTGGAGCTCTCTAGCTGACCTTTAAAAAAAAAACTTAACACGCTCGTAACTTAAATACAACTTTTGAATAGTTTAGCGACTTAAATAAAAACATTTAAATGATTTAGTGACCATTTTGTAACAATTTGAAGTTAAGAAACCAATAATTTAATGATCGTTTGTAAATTTATCCTACTGTTATTCACTTTATATATTAGGGGTAAATTAGAAAAAAAAACTGTTTTTGAAAGTTAATTAGGGATTTTACAAAATGTGTTTTTTTAATAACTTAACACATTAACTTTATTTATGTTAGATAGATAGATTTTAGTATTTTGTCTTTTGAGTCTTGGGTTTGATTATTTTTTACTCATATCTTTATTTTATTTAATGTTATTTTATTTTTTTAAAAATTTTAATTAATATTTATTTTTTAAAAATAATAAATTTGGGGGAAAACAGCCTAAATCCCTAATTAACTTTTAAAATGGTCCTTTCTTTTTTCCTAATTTAACCTATATAAAACATCTAATAAGGTATTTTTTTCCTAGGAGAAAAGGTGAGGCTGATCTTCACCTCCGAAGAGAATAATACTTTATAATAGATGCTACCTATGCATTGTTTCTTATCACTTGCTCTCTGTATATTTGGTAAAAATGAAGGACACGAAAGCAGACATGGAAGTTATTATAAGGATAGTTCGTAACATGATGGCCATTAATGCCTCTCATCTCTTACCACGAGTTTTCGGCTCCCTCGAGCAAATCAAAACGCAATGGCCAATTCGACCTGACTTCCAACACATAAAGCAAAAGATTCAGGAAATCGAGAGCAACTACAAGGACGACAGTTTAACCGACGAGGCAAAACGAAGATTAGTTGAAGTAGGAGATGAGTTGGAGAGATTAGATCAAGAAAGGCTAAAGGTACGCTAATTTTTACGAATTTGATTACTTAGTTTCTATATTCCAAGTCTCCAATATAACTTTGTAGTTTGATTTTTCAGGATTCAACAAAAGCAGGAAACCTTGATGCAGTCTTCACGGTATGTATATTTAACAGAAGCTATTTTCAGCTATGTTACTCGAATTTAAGTGTGAGTGTCAAATATAACTTCATATTCGGCGCATTTTAGATCATCAAATTTAATAATTTATCTAAATATATAAATCAAGTGTCTTTCCTCACTACTAGACTTCTTTTCAGACCTAACAAAAGGTCATTTTCAACTATTTTACTTTATTTCAGAACAAAAGGTCATTTTCAACTATTTTACTTTATTTCAGATGTATCATGTATATATATGTGTTTGAAACTATAAACATGAAGAAAATAATGCATATCTTAATTCATCAAGTTATTCGTTTTGATTATTTATTTTCATTTCTCTTAAATTTCAGGATTTTAGCATGGGGACTCTTCAAAAAGAGGTACGATTTACGTGCATACATACATATGTGCATGCATAGATTGCATATGGTTCATGTTTTAAATACAGTATATATTATATGATAAAACACGTATAAATATAAAATTAAAATCTATGTACATATCATATTAAATCTCAATTAAGTTATATGTATTTGTATACACATCATTCTTATAAATTATAACTTCTTATTTTTTATTGTTCTAGCTTTCTTCAGCATGTCTGTGGCTGATGTCGAAGAAACTACAGCAACTAATCATCTTATTATTGTTGATGAAGATCAAGATCAACATCATGGAAGTTTGCTAGCTCCTTAAGTGTTATACTCTAA
The DNA here is from genome assembly GCA_025698515.1 of Gossypium sturtianum. Classification (NCBI taxonomy): domain Eukaryota; kingdom Viridiplantae; phylum Streptophyta; class Magnoliopsida; order Malvales; family Malvaceae; genus Gossypium; species Gossypium sturtianum. The sequence continues at coordinate 153,235,702 of CM046953.1, forward strand.
TTTTAGTTATCTGGAAAACCAACCTTATGACAAAAGATAACTGTTATGCCGCCTTCATATCAACTACGACCGGCTCGCCACACCATTGAGCACACTTTCATCATGAGCTGCCTCCGGTAGAAGTGCCTAGGATTCAACTGTGATGAAACAGTTTTTGATTGTCAAGCCACCCTAGATTGTCACGTCATCAGTCTACAAGATTACATCACCGCCTCTACAAGGAGACAGGATATGACCCTACCGCCAACACGATGCTTACAAATGGCATCTCCTCACCTAGAAGAAGGGGGGGGACGATTCTCACTTCCTCTCTCTCTTTTCTCTCTTTTTATCCTTCATCACCTTATCACAGCTCTCCACTTTTCAAGGGTGAAGCACCATTCACTTCTGTCAACTCTTCCCCTTCAACAACAAATTGTGTTATTCAATTTTCCTGTTTCTCTAATCCTGCATAGACTTCTGCATTTAAAACAGTAAGTATTGTTGAATCTGCTTAAGCACTAAAATATATATATGTGTGTGCTTAGCTACAATGCATAGCTTACTTGACTAAGTTGTGGAGAGTCTACGAAAGGAGGTACGATATGCATATACATAAATACATTTATATTTATATATTATTGCATTGCACATTAGCTAGCTATTTAACATTTGAGAATTTGGACTTCAAAATATGATTCGGGTATTAAAAATAGTGCATGTTATGTGATAGAATACATACAAATGTAACAGTTAGGAGTTTTTTATACTCATGAATTTATTAAATGCATGGTAGTAATGAATTTGAAATTCACTTTTTATGTAATCTTATTAAATATCAACTAATTTATATATAATCATACCCACATCATTCTCATAAATATGACTTGTTTTCTTTCTTCTTTTTTTGTCTTGTTGCAGCTTTCTTCAACATGGCCATGGCTTATTAGTGCTGTTCAAGATCAAGATCATGACCATGGAAGTTTATTTACTTGTGAGGAGTTGCAGTACTCTACTTTTAGTGAATTAGAAAACCAACTTTGTGACAAGGACAACAAGAAAGTGGCTGTTACCGACTTCCTTGGCTTAGAACAAGCATTGAACAACATTGGCTGTTATAAAACACCGGACTACCTCAAACCTATTGCGACCCGAATCGAAGATGTTCGTGGAAAAGCTACCGATTTTTGCCATTACAGTATTTAAGTTCTGGTTTGTGCCGCAATCAAAGAGATGGAAGAGGTATCAATTAAGGAATTAAACTGGGACACATTGAAAAAATGGGCAGCGACACTCAACCAGGCTAAGGGACTTAGTTTTGAAGTGGGATTTGCTAACAATCTGTTGCAGAAGAATCTGTGTTCCTACTTTTGTCACTCGAGGAATTTTGGACGAAACTGAAAAAGGAAAAACAGGGTTTTGGAAATCAAAGGTGGCTGCTGAGCTCTCATGTTTTGCAGTTGCAGTTGCAGCAAAATCTTTGGTAAGTCACCATTAGACTTGAGCTTTCTTGTTTTTGAGCGTTTTATATTTACTTTTCTCTAAGACTATGGTTTTTTGGTATGAAATCTAGTGTTTGTATTGTGTTTTGCATTTTTATATTTTTTAAATAAGACGAGGATTTAAACTTATTCTTAAGAAAAATAAATATTTCATTAATAGGTTACGACTTAAAAAGAATAAACATTCGATCAATAGATCACAAATTAATTCAAGTTGATAATTATTAGAATTATATAAATTCTAAGACATTGATATATATATATATATAATATATTGATCATTATTAAGTTTGATTTCATGATTTAAATCTTCAATTTAACTTTTAAGCTTGGTTTTTCAGGACTTCAACAAAGCAAGGAACTTTGAAGCAATCTTCACTGCTATAATAATATATATGGTATGCATATTTCTTATCATTCATATTAACCAACATAACAACATTTTTTATTATTAATTCTATCTTTTAATCATTTAACTTTAACATGTTATAAAATATCATTGAACTATTTGAAAATTTTTATTTAAGTCACTAGATTGTTAAAATCGTCACTATATCGTTTTTTCTGTACACACCTCCGATACCCATCAAAAGTTTTCCTTCCCATTTTCTTCTAAAATGTATATTTATTAATAGTTCAATGATAATAGGTGTAATTTATCCTAAACCAAATTATAATTATTTCATATTTCCCCATTAAATTGTAATTTAATTGTAATTTAGGGGATGAAATTAAATTATAATTTTTACGATTGTAAAAATGTAATTTTATCATTTTAATAGTTTATATATTTATAATTTTTAAAAGATTAAATCAAATCTTTATATTTTTAGAGAAACTAAAATATAATTTTACCTTTACTAATTTTAAATTTTAAAGGATGTTAGCTTCTGCCAGCCTTAATTGTTGTTTACAAAATGTTCCACCTACATGACTTAAAAGGCAGATTAAATCCCACTAAATTTTTAGAAAAATGTTTGTTTTCATATGTTGCAAGAACCTAAGGTACAATATTATTAATGTACTGATCATGAAATATAATGTAGTGATTGTTCATCTATTCTTTTAGCTATGTTATCAAAGGTTCAATCTCCGCTCATGTGAATGGTACATATTTTATGTCTAGTTGTTTACCTCTTCAAAAAATACTCCGAAAAAGTGAATTAATTACTACTACCGATAATAGATATCTTGGTTTTGAACAAAAAAATAATAACAATAGACCTGAGATGGTTAGGTCAGTTATTCACTTTTATTCATATTGTATCGAAGAAAACTCTACTTTAAGAAACGTGTATATATCTTATACTATATTTAAGTTTTTAATTAAAGATGATGCCATTGATCAATTAGACATCAATTTAATTAAGAAATACAAAAATCTATATAAATTAATGTAAATCCATTCATGGTAGGACTTCAATATAGGGTACCATGATCTTCAAAATATTAATTTTACCATTTCAATCGAAAATTTATTTTTTTATATATTTTTTTTATATATATGCATTTACATAATATTTTTTTCTAGATTTTACACATGTGTTTGTAATATATATTAAACATAAACTACTTTCCTTTAGGATCAATAAATAAGAATATTTTCTAGTTTAAAAGAATTTTTGGGTAATTTTCATTTACATTTTATAATTCATTTTCGAAGTTCGTGGCAATATTTCAAATAAAAATGATGATTTCAAGTGAAAAATAAGGCGAACACTATAAAATATTTACTTTTTAATTTCTTACATTATAAACTCAATTTTTGTTTTCATTTGACATGAGTTTCAGATTCCATCTTTAGACGACATCTTATTATTTTTGTCTCTTATATAAAATGTGTATTTGTTAATCGAAAAACGTAACCATTCCAAAAAAAACGAAAATAAAGTACTCAAATCTCATTAAACTCGTCTAGTTTGAATTTTAATAGAAATGAAATTAAATTTAATCAAATTCGATAAAAGAAAAAAAAATTAAACGGTAACTTGAAATCTTCCAACTTTGTATATTTAAAAATCAAAATATCTTTTTTATTCTTAAAAAGATAAAAATTATCTGAAGTCATCGTGACTCTAAACAAGCATAGTTGTGAAATTATATGGACGAAATCATTTTAAAAAATCCAATAGAAACCTTTATATTTTTTTCGATTTAATCATTATTTTTTAAAGTTAAATTCGGTCTTCAACCTTTAAGAAAAATTAAATCATTTTTTAACAAAAATACTAACTAAGTCCACGTATGATTCATGCTAAAATGCTACTGATTGTTTTATATGTCATCTCAATAAATGATTTAAAAATTATAAAATTAAAAAATTTTCAAAATTTTAAAATATATATTGAAAAAATCATAAAAATTCAAAAAAAAATGATGATACGTGGATTGCCATGCAAGCTGTCATATTTAAAAAATTATCATTTTAATCTGAATTTTTTTTAAAAATAATAATTTAATTCTTTTTAAAATGTTGGTAATCAAATTAGATTATATTTTAAAGGTTGTGGCCAAATTTAGCTTAAAAATAGAATAGGTTCAAATTGATAAAAAATATAAATATTAGGGGCTAAATTTAAAGTTACGCCATAAATTAAAAAATGACTACCCGGTAGAAACCTAAAACCCTGGTATTCCGCCGTCTTCCTTCGCTATTTGTTCTCAGTTTGCAAAAACCCTAATCTTGGACCCAATAACACAAACCGAAAGAATCCCAAATCAGAAAATGGTGATGAAGGTGAGACATCCATGGAGATTTCTTCTTTTCCGAAATTACCCTCGTCGATCTCCACTCCGTATTTCCGCCATATCTCAGGTACTCATTCCCTCACCTCCTATTGGTCACTCCTTCAACAACATTGCTTCTCGTTCCCATTTCACAAACCCCTTCAATCTTATGAAAGGATTATCCATTTTAAATTACAACAATCAATCTAATAGTTTCTCATCCGAGGCACAAAAAGACCCAGATGATGTTTTGGTAAGTAGTGTCACTGATATTTTTACTAAGTTCAGTGGTAAGGATGATATAAAGAGAGAATTGGAGTTGAATAGTGTTGTTTTTAGCCATGAAATGGTTTTGAAAGTGTTGAAGAATGTTGAGTCTAGCCCTGATGTAGCAATTAGGTTTTTTGATTGGGTTTTGGAGACTAATGGGGAAAAGCTTAGTTCCAAATCGTATAACCGGATGTTAGGTATTTTGGGTGTCAATGGGTTGATTGAGGAATTTTGGGGTTTGGTTGATGTTATGAAGAAGAAAGGGTATGGTATCTCTGGTGCCGTTCGTGATAGAGTTGCTTTGAAGTTTGAGAAAGAGGGACTGGAGAGTGATTTGGAGAGATTAAAAGGGGTTTTTGCTTCGGGATCTGTCGATAATTCGATCGAAAAAGTTTGTTCCAGGGTGTGTAAGATTATTAAGAGCGAGTTATGGGGTGATGATGTTGAAAACCGGTTACTCAATCTGAATGTTACGTTTTCAAATGATTTGGTGAAAATGGTATTGGAATATCTTGCTTCTGAGCCAGCAAAATCATTGATATTTTTCCGATGGATCGAGGAACGTGGTTTGGTGAAGCACGACGGACAGAGTTATAATGCTATGGCTAGAACTTTAGGGAGGGAAGATTGCATTGATCGATTTTGGAAAGTTGTTGATGAAATGAGAAGCCTTGGGTATGAAATGGAAATGGAGACTTATACAAAGGTTTTCGAGCACTTTTGTAAGAAGAAAGTGATTAAAGAAGCTGTAGACTTGTACGCGTTCGCAATGGCCGGTTCCAATAAGCCTTCTACGAGCTCTTGTAACTTTTTGCTGAAGAAATTAGCGGTGTCTAAACAATTAGACATGCGTCTGTTTTCAAGAGTCGTGAAGACTTTTGTTGAGAATGGGAATGTCTTGACAGATTCCATGGTTGATTCGGTTCTTAAATCTTTGACGAGTGTTGGTAGACTCAGGGAATACAACAAGGTTCTAAAAGTAATGCAGGAGAATGGGTTTATAACCAGTGGTAATTTACAGTCGAAGATTACTTTTAGACTTGCTAGTGCTGGTAAAAAAGACGAAGCTTCTGAGTTTATAGCATCAAATACTGATTTAGATCACAAAGCATGGGCGTCTTTAATCGAAGGATGTTGTGCTGCCGGTGATCTCGAAACAGCATCAACTTATTTCGAAAACATGGTTGAAAAAAATGGGGTTTCCCATGCCAGCTATGCTTTTAACTGGTTGGTATATTCGTATTGCAGTAGGAAAAGAGCAAAGGATGCTTGTAAGCTTTTACACAAGTATGTTAGTGAGAATCAGTTAAAGCCATGGCATGATACTTTCAAGGAATTGATAAGGAAGTTATTAGCTCAAGATGGATTTAAAGATGCATTGAGTCTCTTCGATTTGATGAAAAACGACGGTTTTCCCCCCTTTATCGATCCTTTTATCGAGTATGTTTCAAGGAGGTCCGGTAGTAGTGATGATGCTATTGCTTTTCTCAAGTCTATGACTTCACAAAGGTTTCCATCTATGTCAGTTGTTCTTCGTGTTTTTGAAGCTTTTTTCAAAGCTTCGAGGCAAAATGAAGCACAGGATTTGTTATCGAAGTGCCCGAGTTTCGTTCGCAACAATCCCGATGTTTTGAATCTCTTTTGCTCGATGAAATCAGGTAAAGTTGTTGCTGCACCTTCTATGGTTGCTTAGACTTCATTAGCCATAATTTATTGCATTTGTTACAAAATTTTCGGCACGAAATCATTAAAGTTCTGCTGTCATAATAAAAAAGAAGATATTTGAGGATTTTGATGATTTTTCCTGTTAGTGCTTTTGAATTATGATGTGTATTTAAGAATTTTAGACATAATTGGTTTATGTGGTGGATACATGGTGAATTTTGCTTTTCCGACAACATATTTTGTACTTGTTATAAGCTTATTATGTCCGGGTCAAGCTCGGGTTGATTATAACATGCTTGCTACGAGGAACTGTAAGATCAATCCAGATATGTGCAGGTTATGACCATGATATGATCTTGGGAATAATATATAGAATCATCATTTTGGTGAAATTTCCTTTTTAGTCCTCATCATTTCTTCTTATATATTTTCATGTTCCTAAAGATGTTGTCTAATTGATCATAAGTGTTGTAACGTTAATGCTTCAATGCTGTTATGTTAGTCCATGTGTCACAATGTCTTATTCCATGCTAAATTAATATGATCCACGATTCATTCTCCTTGCAAAAAAAAGTTTCATCCATTATAAAAATGGAATGTCCTCAAAATGAGTGAAATAAAATTTAAAATATAAAGATTTATGTGTTTTTTATTTAAAAAATTGATTAAAAATTATTTTCCATTCACATAAATACATTTGGAATCATAATTAACAGATAATATGTACTAATTTTGGACGTTGTGGAAGAGCTAAAATCTTCACCATGCATAACCGAATAAAAAACTCAATTTTTTTTTCTATTTTTTAAAAACATAATTGATTCTCGAACTCAAATTTGTTTTTTTTAATTTACAAATACATTTTAAAATCATCTTCTAAAAGGTGATTTTTAAGTGATTGATCATACCTAACAAAATTCATAATCGTGATAACTTAAAAATCGAACTTTTCATATTTTTCTTGAATTTGTATTGAAGTTCAAGGAACGCGACAATGGCCAACTCCAAGTTAGTACTTTTTTTTCCTAAAATATAATAATAGTATAAGATATCTTTTAGTGAAAGTATCATGGAGGAACTTATAGTAGGATTTAAGTTGTAGTTTGTCACTTTTACTTAGAAAAAAGGTAAATTAGTTTCTAGATCAAAGAGCAAATTTATCATTTCTGTTAAAATTTTTCATCTATTTGTATGCTGGAAATGGGTGAAATTTTTAATAGAAAGACCATTTTGCTCTTTAATCTAGCGTACAATGACTAATTTATCTGTTTTTTGAGAAGAGGAAACAAAATGTAATCTGAGTCTCTATACATGAGCCTCTATGATACTTTTACCGATATCTTTCATGTAATTTGTATTAAATTTTGGTCTCTCTACCAAAAAAGGTAAACAAATTAGTCTTTATACAATGATCAAAATAGTTTTATTTCGTTAAAATTGTGTCGTCATAAAATTATTCCGGACCATACCTCAATCGATTCTCAATCCAACCAGTCTAACCGACAGTACTTAAATGATTTGAATTTGGAATCCAAATTTTAAAACCCACCCGATCAAAAATCAATCCGACCCATCCAATATCCAAATCTACTCCAAATAAAATTTTAGATTGGTTCATCAAAAGGGGCATTCTATTGCTTTAAACATTAAACGATAATGCTAGAAATATTAAAGCAGATTAGTTATATTAGTACCCAAAATATAATAACTAATGGTATATTACAATCAGATCCCCGAAATTCCATCAGCATTTGTGAAATTTGATGTCGGCTGAGATGCAGCTGATGCAAGCCCACCGGGACTCCGGCATGCCGAAGGTGTAGTAGGGGTCCGTGGTGTTCTCGGAGACAAGAACGGTGAAAGGGCGGGAGGAGTCCTCGGAGATAGGTTGACGAACTCTAATGCTTGCTGTCTCAATTCTAAGGGGTAGTCAGCTACGCACCCGATCCTCGGCCCAGCTCCAGTTGACCATTTGCGGGACAGTTGATGTCCTAATTGGTACGATTTAGCTGCCTTCTTGGAGTTGATCCTTTGCAATATGGCTCTTTCAGGCACCTCAGTTCTCGGGCTTTGAAGACCACCGGATAAAGACCTCTTGTAAGTGTTTGTGGTCTTGGTTTGATTGGTTTCAGGTGATTGTGATGACAAATTGTTCTCCGTGTTATCGGTTTCGAGTTCGGATGGCACCAAGCTCAGAGAATGCTCGGCCAGTGTCCCAACACTAGTGGATTTTCCATAATCGTAACTATCGGAATCATCGGTCGCACGGCGTATCTGAACATGAAACAAAATGTCATATAAGAAACAACACCCAACGAAACATGGAAACATCAAAATTCTGGTTCGGGGAAAATAGGTAGGCCGAAAGGTTACCTCAACTTCATTGAGGTTCACTCCATTCTCTTTAAGAAACGATAGAAAACTGTCAAGACTATCATCTGTCGGCCGATAATGTCCGCTATACGCAGAAATGGACTGAAAGATTTTGAAGAACTATCGAGTCATTCAAACGAAAACAATACCGAATCAAAAATCATTATCAACATTACGAATCAATACCTTAAGATCCCCGTGTTCAACCACCAGCCTACCAGCGGCTAACGTCGCTCCTCCGGCTAAGAAACTCGAATGATGAAACATTCCTTTCTTCTTCTGCAAGGTACAACAAAAACCCGGGTTTAAGTTTCACGATGCCTTCTACGAAACAAGACAGAACAGTTTCCGATCGTATTTAAATGCTTACCTTGCCAGCATACAATTTCTTCGAGGTGCTCATAACGAATATCCATTTCCCTTCTTTCAATCCTTCGATTGTATCGAGTACGTTTCTGGTTTGTTTATGGATAATCTTTCCTTCAACAACAATGTACTCATAATTTACCCTCTCTTGCTGTTCCCCGTACCCGAAACACGAAACACGAAAAACACATCAGGATTTCACAACAACTCGAATTAATAGTTTCATACATCTTATGTTGGAAATTCGAATCTATATCGAATCGAACGATATCGAGGCACTTACGGGTCCAAGATACTTGATGCATTGTTGTCGAAGCTTCGATCTCGAGCACTCGTTAAGATTAATATCTTTGCCATCACCTAAATCCAACCTGTGAAACAATACAAATAAAAAACTCCATGAGAGCTCGATCGAAGATATTTCAAGTTCATAGCTATATTATTCCGACTCTTCATTGTTCCCAAAATACCAATGTCCGATGACCAAATTCTACCCATATTTGGACATAAATCTCCATGAACAATTAATTGCTTAAGCAACCTTTTCCTCCCTTTGACGTCATTTCGAGTTCACATCATAAGCTCTTTAGTTCTTAACTGAATGAACAATTTTCATTTTTGGTCCCTACAAATAAATTAATAATGCAATTTATTCCTTTTTAATTTTAGACCCTCCAAAAATTTATAATTTTATCTCATCCCCTCTAAGTAAAATTTCCAGCTTCACCTCTGTAGCTCTACTATTCCATTTTGCACATATTTGGACATAACCCCTTAAGCAAACCAATCCCGAACACATACCCTAAACGGACCCGGCCTCCTAAAATAGAAAAATCGCACTTTTGATCCTCTAAAATCTACAAAACTATAAATTAATACATAATAAAATTACAATTTAACTCCAAAAATGATAAAAAATTTAATTTAATCTTTTAAAAAACTATAAAGTTGCAAGCTAATACAATAGTGAAATTATATTTTAACTCTGACATAAATACATAACTAAACTCCAACCCCAATAAAAATTTTCTAACTTCGCCCCTGCCCTAATCCGATACTCGCACCCAAGTCCGAGTCCGAGTAACATAGGATTCTCACATTGAATTTAAATCTTACCAGTAGAAAAATGGTTGACCAGCATCAGCTTTACACCACTCTTCATAGTAAATATGCAAATTATGCCCGTAACGATGGCGTGGATCAATCTACAGTTTAAGAATAAATAAATAAATTTTCGTTTAAAAAGAAATTTTAATTTTTTTCCTGATTTAATTAAGAGAAATTACAGCTTCAATCCAATGTTGAAAAGCCAATTTTTGTGCTTTGGCATCTTCCGACAATCCCTTCCCGATCTGAAAAAATATATATTTATTATTTATGCAAAGGAATAATATAAATAAATCAAGAACCGCCGTCAAAACCCAACTTTTAAAATTTAAAAATATTTTTTTTTTAAAAAGTAAACTATTAATAATCTATATGGTGACTAAAACGCAAACTTAGTAATAGTTTTAGTGGTTTTGGTGCAATTTATCCAAAAAATTTACCTTAGAAACATTTAAAAGAACACGATTCCACCTTGAAGCAGCAGTTTCAGGTTTTAAATTATCAAAAAACGAAATTGTGCTGTGCTTAAGCCTTGCATAATCTAAAACCTGCCACCTGAAAATTTAATAATAATAATTAGTACCCAATAAATATATTTTTTTAAATAATATGGTTTTTTTTTATTTAAAAAAAAAAAAAAAGACAATGTGAAAGACAAAGATTCTGTGAACTTACCAGAGTTCTTCAGCTACAACAGCGGAATCTGCTAACCTACGCCGTGTCCGGTAACTCCTATACACTTTCTGAACCTTAACAGCCGCCGCGTTCGAGTGGCGAAAAACCCCACCGTCGCCACCACCGTGCGCGTGATTCTCGCCCGAATAATCTCGACCGTCGATCAACGACGACATTTCAAATCCGCCGCCATTATTCTCCGAGGAAGAAGACATGTTGTAAAACGGATCGAAATTCGAAACAGCTGTTTGGGTTTCGATTATTTCCATTGTTTTTGCTGGTTTTGAAATCTACTTCACTTAGAAAAAAAGAAATGGTTTTAAAGCCAAATAAAGCCTTAGATTTTCAGCAAAATGAAAATTAAAAAAGGGAAAAAAAAGCCTCTGATCTTTTGGGATGAAAGAAGGAAATGAGCAAATAATATATGTGTGTGTGTATATATATATATATATAAGGTGAAGATTTAGAGAAATACCAGGGAAACACACCTGTCAATTTTTCGTATCCAAATAGGTTTTTAATTTCAGTGAAGAGCGTGGTTCACGCGCTATGGTTGAAAGTGGGTTTCTTTTGTAACTCGCTTAGAGTAGTTAGAGACACCGACCAAAAAAAAAGGGTTAATAATTATTTGGTATCTGATTTTGTCTTAAATGTTCACTTTAGTACCTAAATTTTATTTTAATTAGATACTTGAGTTTTTTTTTTTCCCAATTAACTACCTGAATTTAGTTTCAATGTTCAATTCGATACTTGAGCTCTTCTTTTTCCCGATTAAATACTTATGTTGTTTTACTAGAGTATACGTGTCAGATATTCATTGTGTCATTTGGTCTAGGTATCGATTTGAAATTTGAAGTTGAACTCAAGTATCAAATTGAATATTGAAACCAAACTCAAGTACTAAATTTTACATTAACACAAAAAGGAACTAAGTTACTTAAAAAAATAATATATATGAATAATTTTATACTCGAGTTCAAAAAAATTTTAATGTGATAATTATATTTTTCTGACAAAATTTGTATTTTTTTATTAAAAAAACATCGTTAATTTTTATTATTTAATTTATATTTTAGAATTGATTTGAAATTATTAATATTATTATGTTTGAATTTTTATAATTTTTTAATAAAATAAATTTAGTATTAATTGTGAATTTATTTAATTATATATTTTGTTGATTAAATACATTATAATTTTTTTGAATTTTTTTTTATTTTGGGATTCATCTAACTTCTAAGTTAATTATTAATTATGAAGCTTCTTAAAATCAATCCATAGCTGCCAATTAAACATTAAAAAAATTAAATTAAAGTATCAAAATATATAATTTTTATTAAAAATGTGTGAATCTCAGAAAAAAAAAAACTAAATTCACTGTTTTATATTTTAAACAAAATTTAGGTTTGAGTGTACAAAAACGCATTATCCTCTTATTTATGAGTTGGAGAGGGGCTATGAGTAGTTTGCATTGTGTCAAAAATAACAGATATAATAAGAATCAATAATAAAATTATTAAAAATATATTTTTTATATTTTATATTTTATATTTTATATTTATTAGAAAATAAAATAATATAGACATGTATTGGGTAAAACTAATAAATTATTATAATATTATAAAAAAAACTTATTGATGTTAGAATCTATTTTAAAGTTATTTTTATTTTTATTTTTTTTTAAAAACATAAACATTTTTATAACTATTTTTCCATAATTAATTAATTGAATTGATGTATCAAATTCAATCAATCATTTTATATAAATTTTTAAAATTAAATACAAAAATTGTAATTTTCAATGAAAATACTAATAGATTTATGTATTATGTTTCATTTATATTTTATACTATTTATATATCACATATTTATGGTATTTTAATTATTTTTACCATGAATTTTTCTTTAAAAAATGAAAATATGTGCATCACGTGGTTAAAATTTCTTTTATATTACTTTGTATTGGATCTCGCAATAAGGTTGAAAGTAAATGGGAAAATATCGAAGTTTTCAATACTTTCGGAATTTTTTTTTAATTTTTAAACTTTCAACGAAAGAGGAAGACTGGAAAAGTGTGAAGAATATGCTAAAAAAAGGGGGAAATTAGTTAAAATAGGCTCCAAATCTTTATATTTTTGGTATAGTTGAAATTTAGTCTTATTTTTATATTTAGGAATTTAGTTTATTTATTTTTTAGATTTTAAAATTTAAACCCAGTTGTTAATATCGTCAAAATTCTTCTATTAAATTTATTAGCGTGACATTTTAAAATGAAAAAATATCCACTTTGTAGTCAGGGGCAAATCAAATAAATTAAAGGGCGGGACTAAATTATAAATTTCATTGTATATTATTTTATTATTTCATTTTTTTTTTTTGAAGTGATTAAATAGTTTTTCTTTTTTTAAATTTTGGGGAACAAGATGCAATTTTACAATATGTTAGTTTATAATTTAATCATTTATAGGGGGTTGAATCATAATTTTTCCATGTTTGTCCCCTTAAATTCGCCCTTGTAAAAAAAATAACATTATAATTAACTTGAATTTAATAACATAATTTTAATGATGAAAATAATTAAATTTAATTTTTTAATTTTGAAAAATAAAGGACTAAATTCTAAATCTACAAAGAATAGAAAAACTTTTGAGCATATTTTAACACAAAAAATTATATAATATAAAAAAAACATTTTAAAATAGGGTAAACTATAAAAATAGTCACTTTTGTTTGTCTCAGATTACATTTTAGTCACTTATGTTTGAAATGTTACGTTTTAGTCACTTACGTTATCGTTTTGTTACTATGGTCACTCTACTGTCAAACTCCGTTACCTCCCTAACGGAAGTCCTACGTGGCAGTCCAAATGAGTTTTAAATGCCAACTTGGATGTCCAGTTGCTAGGATAAAAATAGGTTTTTAATTAAATAAATTTAATTTGGACTGCCACGTAGGACATCCAAATTGGCATTTAAAACCCATTTGGACTACCACGTAGGATCGCCGTTAGGGAGGTAACGGAGCTTAATGGTAGAATGACCACTTTAACAAAACAAGAACGTAAGTGACAAAAACGTAACATTTCAAACATAAATAACTAAAATATAATCTGAGGCAAACAAAAGTGACTATTTTTAAAATTTATCCTTTAAAATATTGATTTCGTCGGCAAAGAAAACCTTCGAGATTTTGTTTCACTTTATTTCTTCAAAGCTTTTTTAATTTAATCTGAAGAGAATAAATGAATCTTAATGGAATACCGAAAGTGTTTCAGTTTAAATTCTTTTTAGATTCATGGGATTAATATTTTTTAAAATATTTATAAATAAATTATAATCGCAAATAATAAATATTCGAGGAATTATTATAATTTTAAATATAATGTAATCATGAATAATTTATACCAAATATAACTAAAATTAATTTAATATCAATAAGAGTGAAAAGCGTAATAAATTTAAATACGATTTACATATTGTGAGATTTAAATTTAAAGTAAATCTGGAAGAAAACTCGCAAATAATATTTATGAATAATAGAGCTCGACCAAACATTGAAATTATTATAATAGATTTTATTAGGTTTCTCGTCCTGTGTAAATATTATGTGTAGTTTTCATGGATTGAGCTAAAGTTCGGTTTTAGAAAATTTTTAGGCATTAGTCCGGCTCACTTTGGTTAGTCCAAAAAGCTCATTTCATTGTTTAAAATATGATTATTTTTAAACAATTAAATTAAATCGTAAAATATATAAATATAAATATTATTATTTTTTGTTTATAAATAATAAAATAGGTTGAGTCAGGTCAGGATTGAAAGACATAAATCTAAGCCTGGTCCAAAAAAGGTCGGGTTGAATAGGTTACCCAACCCTTACACATCTGTAGTTCCCTCTATCTAAATCTATTTAATTGGTTTAAGCTTTACTATATATGAGTTCTATTCAAAAATTATTATTATTATTATTATTATTTTCAAGCCGATGTAGGTAAAAGTACCATGGAGCCCTTGATCTAAGAGTCTGATTGTATTTTTTGCCCTCCCTACTCAAAAAATTGACAAATTAGTCATTGTACGTTTGATCAAAGAGTAAATTGATCATTAACTTGTTTTAAAAATTACATTCATATCTATTGTTAAAAGATGGTCCATGTACATCGACATAAGGTACAAGTGTAACTATTTGGTTATTTCGTCAGCCACGCTAGTTTTTAATAGTAAAAATAGATGAAATTTTTAACATAAAGGACGAGTTTGCTCTTTAATCTAATGTACAGAGATTAATTTACTTATTTCTTAAGTAAAAAGAACAAAATACAATCTAACTCTTAATATAAGATAAATACATATATTATGTTATAACATAAACCATTAAAAATCTTAATTTATTTTATTTTCTAATTTATTTTTTTTTAAATCTATACAAACTTCGACTTTATATAGTGCAAAATGATGTACCATTTTTTCTCTCGTCAAAACTTTCCCATCTTGATATGGGTTTTGACTTGTAGATCCCACATTGAACACATGTTTGCACCATATATACACACTTTCCATTTTATGCTTGGTTCATGCACTTGATAATTAATCGAACAATTTTTTTTTTTGTAAATTAAAATAGGAGGACAAAATTTTAACAGCAACGCGACTAATACGACTTGAATCCAGACTACACTTGGAGGAGTTCTAATTGAACAAAATTCAAGTGCTAAATAATAACAAATGCAAAATTCCAAGCAAATCATCACAATTTCACAATTTATATTAATAATATTTATGTATTTCAAATTTATAATATGATTTTGATGACATGATTTTAATGTTTTTTAAATGATTAATGATAGTAAGTCAAAAAAATTGAATTCAGAGTACCAAATATTGACATTGTGAGATTTTTCTTAAGGGATAAATTTTAAGGGTTTTTTTTTTAAATAATCTCATTATAGGTTTTGAATTCTGATCGTATATGTTCTTTTTGATACAGTGTTTTAAAATTACTCACAGTCCCTCTCTAACCCATAAATAAGAGGATAATACACTTTAATACACTCGAATTCTCAATCAACAGAAATTGTAATGTCTTAAATGGCTTTCCACATAAATATTTGGAAATTTTGGAAATTAATTTACATCTATGCCCCCTTTTTTTGGCACAAAATAAATTAAAATAAATAAAAATTAATTACTAAAAAATATAAATTAAAAAATAATTGATCCCAAGAACAACAACAAATATTATTCAAGTTTTACATTTTTCTATGTAGTATTTGAATTTATTTTTTTATATTTTACATGAAATTTTCAAATATTCGATAGTCATATCTAATCTTAGTTAAATTCAAAGTCGAGCTAGATCAAATTTCTAACCGTGAGCTTCAAACCTTACTTAAAGGGCATCAAATTTCTTATCATGGTTTTTTAGAATGTGAACGTAAATTGCACAAAATGCTTAAATTAAAGGCTTAGATGGCAAATTAGCCCTTAAACTACAACACTTTCCTCACAGGTACCTAAAGGTTTTTGGTTGAAAGTTGTATACCAGCCAATAAAAGTGAGACACATGGCATATTTTTATAGGATGCCATACACTTTTGGGATAAAATTAGACAAAATTAACAATTTAGGTTCAACTTTTTGAACAAAAGAAACTTAGGTACCTAAATGAAAAAATCTATAATTTGAGGGATCAATTTTTCAATTAATCCTAAATTAAACAATCGTGAAGCATGATATGTTGATATCTCTATTCAGTCAAATTACTTCCATATTTAGTTATTGTTGGTATTATCATGTGCCCTTTATTTTTTTGTAATCACGACAAATAAAATTATATTATTAATTTTTAAAATACAAAGAAATATTTATATAATATAATTTTTTAAATCCTATAAATTAATAAAAAAAATAGCACGAGTCTCAATTTTTATTTTAAATTTCATTGCTAATAAATATAAATTAAATTAATAAATATTTAAAAATTATTTTATTAAAAACTTGAAAGAATTAATTAAATATGAAAATTGAAGGACGAAATTGTTTTTTTAAAATTAAATTTGTGGCCCCTGTGTAGTCAGAGTGCTTTTAATTGCTTTAATTGTGACTTACCAAGTCAACACCATACAAAGACGCACTTAGAAACGGATGAGCCGACCATGAGTGTGAAAAGAATGGACTAAAATGAAATGATAATTATTATATCATATGAAATTTGTTGAGACAACGTCGGACTTGTTTTGCGAGAAGTTTATTAAGCATCGAATACAGGAGAGTCGGTTGACCCCTTAACAAGTTTGGTATTGAAATTAAGGCGTCTGTGTTCGATTTTATTTTGGGTTTTATCTTCTGACTTTATCGAGAGTTAAAGCAGTTGTATAGAGTGATTTTGCCAGGAGCTCAAGATAGTGATGAATTTATAGAGTGAGATAACCTTCCTCATAGGCGAAGTTAAGAATTTTTGTTTAGGGACAAAAAATAAAAATTTTCCCATTTAATAAAAGGTAAAAAAAACCTTAAATTTAATTTTGGAATGGCCTAAAAGGAATTCTCCCATTTAGCCAAGTAGGGCCAAGGCTTGGCTTACCCCTTTTGGCTACCCGTAGCTTTCATCTACTAAGGAAATATTAAGTTGTCAATAGATGAAGATGTTTTTTTATCTCTAAACCCACTACTATTTCAGGCTCTCGATAGAATCAAAAAATAAAATTCAAAAATAAAATCGAGCATAAACTTTTCAAGATCTGTTGAGTGATTCATCGACTCTCCAAAAGATGACACTTCTCTGAGTTCTTGTAGAAGAAGTCGAATTTCTCTCGACAAAAATAATTATAATATAACTTAAATAATAAGTTGAAAAAAAATAAAAAATAATAATTAAATACCAACAAATGAAAGTACGGTAGGTGGTTAGTAGGTCAATTTCGTATTTACCTTGAACGTTCCTTGCCTCTTTTGCGCGTCTCTATCACGCGCGAATAATGCAACTGACAAGTGTTGTGTTTCTAAAGTGTCAGCAAAGCTGGATTTTAGCGTTGGCAAGATTAAGAAGTTTTATTTTAATTATGGGTTAATATATTACTTAGTATTTGAGTTTGACTTCGATATTCAATTTGGTACCCACATCAAATGGTATGAGCATATAAAAAATATAGGTACTTAATTGTGATTAAAAAAAAACTCAAGTACCGAAGTGAAAATTAAAGCCAAAATTAGGTATTAAATTGAGTGGCATCTATTTAAAGATCCCATTATAATGAAATCCAGTGAGAATCTTTTAAATCAACGATTGAAAAAATTGGAGGAAAAAAAAACGTCAACCCACCATTGATCATGCCGTGTAGGATTTGCATTGAGAAACATGAGTTCACCTTTCAACTAATTTGATCGGTTTCAACACTAAAGAAGGGAAGAAATTGATTTCTAAAGAAAAGCAATGTTTTTTATAACCAATTTAACATGTTTCAAATCACTAACACAAATTCCTAATTTTTGACGTGGCTTGAACAATCGGCTACAGTCTCCTGATTTTTATTTTTTAACCAGAATCGTTAATTTAAAAAGAATCCCACTATAATAAGATATCATCTTAAACATTACATTAATTTAGGACAAAAAGCTCAAGTATCGAGTTGAATATTAAAATCAAAATCAAGTACCAAATATTATATTAATCCTTAATTAATTATAATTAAGAAAGACTATAACCATTCAAAGTCAAAGTCCACTTTTGAGTTAGTAAAACTTTAGCCGCCAATATTTATAGTAAAAAATCACATAATTACTAATCTTAAATATTGACTCTAAAATAGATACGTATCCAAAAATATTTTATTAAAATTTATTTAAATATACGTAAAATATTTAAATTATGACATAAATATACGATTTTTTATTAAATTTATTTTTTTTCCTTTTTTTTCATACCACTTGATATGGTTTAGCTATTAATTAACCCCGTTGTAGCTTCTTATTACAAATGTGCCATCAACCAGTGGACTTAAATTAAAAAATTATTTTAAGAATTCCAACTAAAATTATTGTCATTATCTTATCTTAACAACTTTGAATAAATAAATAATTTGGATTAGGTATTTATTTAGATTTTGATTTCTTGATGTTAACATGTGCAATCTTAAAAGGAAATTTGATGTTGTTATCACTTATAGTGTTAGTTTAATCTGATTGGTTAGTTGAATCGAAAATTGATTATTATATTAGTTCGAACATAAAAATTGAATTGATTTTTAAATAAAGCGTTCAATATCGATTAAAAATTAAAAATCGATAGTTGAATTAATTTTGTTTTTTTAATATATATTTTAATTTTATGTTTAATGATTTATTTAATTATTATTGAACCAATCAAATTAAAAATGATAATCTGACCAATCTAATCATCGAATTGATTGGATAACCGACATAAGTGAAACTAGAGGATGGTAGCCAAGGGCCTTGGCTCCTATTAAATGGAAAAAATTATCTTTTAGTGTACTAATTTAGTTAGATCTGTTCTAGGTGACCCGGCCCAAAAGTTCGCCTGAAATTTGAGAGGGTTTGAACAAAAAATAATGTCCATTTTAAAAATGAGTCGAGCATCTGGTAAGACTTTTTTGTCCGGGCCTAGCCCAAATTTACTAAATGACAAAAAAATTTAAAAAGTTATAAGTCAATTTAACCAATTCAACTGTTGATTTTTTTTGTCTTAATTTCTTACTCTTTATTAGTTATGAACGAGTCACTCAAAGATTGATCCAATCTATTTGTATGAATTGATATATCAATCGATTTCTGATTCAAGCAATTTAATCGGTCAATTCAATACAGTTTCAACTATAGTCACCTACACCTAAATTAATTATTATTAATGATTTTTTTTTTGTTATGATTAAGTAAAAAATAAAAGGAATTATGTTAGCAATAATTAAAAACTATTTTTTAATCATTTTCGGGATATCTTTGATTTATTTATTTTTCTCAATCTAATTATTGCACCAAAAAATTGTTTTTGTTTAAGGTTCGCCATATTTTTTTTTAAAAAAAAAGTTAAAAGGTTAAATTATGCTATTAGCCCTTGTAATTTTCATAAATTAAGAATTTAATCTTTTTATTTTTTAAATTTTAAAATTCAAGTCTAATTTTTAACACTCTTAATTTTTTTTAATAAATTTGATTGTGTGACATTTTAAAATAATAATAATAAACTTACTCGATAGTTATGTAACTAAAATTTTGGTGTTACGATGAATCTAAAGTTAACGAAAGAATTTCAACAGTGTCAACAATTGGACTTACATATTTTAATTTGAAAAATAAAGGAAGCCGATTGAGTTTGAACTTGATTGGTATGAGCATTGTTGCCAATGCAGGAGGACGTAAGTTCGAGCGCGTTGAAGCGCATTATCCTCCTATTTATGGGTTGGAGAGGGGTTAGGAGTAATTCTAGACATTAAATCAAAAAGAGTAGATCTGATCAGAACCTATAACGAGATTGTTAAAAAAGAAATTATTGAAACGAAGCTAAGAGACTTAGCATGTGAGGGTTTGTTGAAATTATTGCATTGACCAAGTCAACCTCAATTGAATAAGTTCCATTGACCAACACATTAATCTTATCTTCATAGCTTAGTTTAATAACAATTATCTACAATAATTATACAATAAACTTTAATTTCCTATATCTACTTTGATATGTACAATATTTAGTACTAATTAAAAATAATTAAGTCACGTGATTAGTTTATAAAAATTCAAGTAAAAATTGTATTATAATTAGAATTTATTATTCAACACTTTCCATGCTCCTTCGCTCCCTTTAATTAAAAAGAAAATTAAGATTCTTAATATCAAGGGTGAGTTGGTTTTGATTTTCTTTGATTTTTCATATTAATTTTTGATAAAATTACTTCTTTTTTATTTTATGAATTTTGGACATTATTTAATAAAATTTCAATCTTTTTCATAAATATTTATTAAAAATAATCAATATTTTTATATAATATTTTTTTTGAAAAATAAATTTTTATTATTTTAAATAGGAAATATTCATAAAAAATTTAAAATTAGCTATTATAAAATAAATAAAAACAAAATCTGATTCGATTTGGGTAATCATAATTTTTTAACATGTATTCTATAATTCATTCACAAACATCGATTATTATTTATTTCCGGTTTTTCTTACTTAACACCCCTTAATAACATGTTTATATTTATAAATATATATATATATGTATATATATATTTATCATTTTTGTTTTTTATCGATTCCAACCAAACATTGTGTAAAGTTAAGTTGTCCTTTTGGCTTCATTTACAACAACTTTTTTTCATAATTTTTTTAAAGTATAAATTAAAATTTCGAGGAAGGATAATTAGGGTTTTTTAAACACAATATTATAAATTTAATTTTTTTTTTGAATATATATATATATATATAATTTCTACAAGAGTAAAAGACAAAGTATCTATATAATTAATTAATGGTTGATATTTCAACAAGTTGTACAATATTTTGCCTACCTAAGCTAAGGTAAGCTTCCAGCACTTTAAATTTGTCTTTTTTTCATTTAAATATAATATTTTATTGTATTTTATTATTTTCGAGAGAGTATATTTTATTTATCAGAACTTTTTTTTAATTAATTGGTCCCCGACTGAATGCAATAATAAAACCCTCGAGCTTAAATTACTGCATCGTGTTGCTCATGGTGCATGGCTGCTTTTTTTTTCTTCAGTGGCTATAGAAACTACAACATACATACATACATACGTACGTACATTTTATAATCTTTATCTCGTTTCTCTAGACAAAAATTCTGGCTATGTCCCTATATTGTTCATATCATCTTTTTATATATATATATAAATATGTATATCATTGGTAAGAAAAAACTCCTTTTGGTACATTCTGTTTTCGACTTTTATAGCCATTTTACAAAATATTTTTCATTATTTCTACTGTTTGCTATTGCGTGTATATTTGCTCCTGCAGGTGCAGTTGGACGGTGGAGCAAGTGGTGGAAGTGGCAGAGATGACAGTGGCAGTGGCAAGTGGCTGTCAGAGGCTAGGGGCGGCTAGGGTTTTTTTTTTTTTTTTTTCTAATTGTTAGTTTTGGATTTAGTTGGGCTAGCGTTTGGTTAGGTTTTGGGCTGTTGGGTTTGGTTTTTGTTTTGGGTTTAGTTTTGTAAAATGGACTATTTGTTGGGCCCGGGCAAATTGGGCTTATTATACGTATCATCTTTTTATATATATATATATATATATCATTGGTAAGAAAAAATGTTATCCTAGGAAAAAATGTATGTATGTATATATATATGCAATTCCAATGTTGTGTAGTAATTGGGTGGGGATAATTATAAAGCCAATTGTGCTATTTCAACATGTATAGCATACACAAGTACCACATGTATGTATATGATAAATTAGTCATCTAGTTATTTTATCCATTACATGAAGATTCTACACATTTAATAAATATAAATAACAAAAATAAATGCCATACAATTTGTATAATATGTTTAAATATATTGTATTTATTCGTATCTAATACTCTACGAGGCCTAAATCTAAAGAAACAAACATAAGTTTAGATTTAAATAAATACAAACAATTTAGATTAATGAGTAAGCTAGTCAAGATAATAAAAACTCACTAAAAACTAGTGGCCTATACACATAATGATCAAGTCTCGACTTTCTGTTAAAAAGAGCAAATACTATTTCAGAAAGCAATTAACACAAAATGAATAAGGAATCTAGTAGTTATGAATTTGTGAACAAAAGTTTATGAGCAAAATTGTTAAATCTAAGACACCAGTTTAAGCAACCCCGAGCAAGAGCAAAAAGCCTATTAAATTGGTAAAAGTACTATGAAGGTCTTTGTGCTAGGAATTGAATTGCATTTTGCCTTCTTTACTAAAAAAATGACAAATTAGTCATTGTTCGTTAAATCAAAGACCAAATCAGTCCTTTTGTTTAAAATTCCATCAATTTCTACTGTTAAAAATTGGTCTTTTTACGTCAAAATGTGGTGTACATAGCACGCCACGTGTAAACTATCTGATTATTCTATCAACCACATCAATTTTTAATAGTAGAAATTAATGAAATTTGTAATAGAAATGACTGATTTACTCTTTGATCTAACATATAAAGACCAATTTACTCATTTTTTTAGTAAAAGAGACAAAATACAATCTAAATCCTAAAAATGAGCCTCTATAATACTTTTACCATATAAAACCTCATGCTAATAAAGTATGTGACACCTTTTATTCCAAACCCTCACTTTATACTTCCTATTAAATTCCGATACCTTTCAACTTTTTTTTTTAATTGTCACATTACCCCAACACAACTTTCCAAAATTCACATTAAAAATATAATTTTCAAGATTTTGAAGAACAATTTAATAATTTATGTCATCTCTATAATTTTTCAGTTTAAAAAAAAAAACACTATAAATAAACAAACCATTAGGTTTATCAAAAAAAAGAGGCTCCTGTAAATTATAATAATCATATGAAATAATAATAGAATATTAAAAAAAAAACATGTATATGAAATATTGGTGGTCATCTTTTTTTCATTTTTAGGGTACACTATTATATAATGAAAGTCACAATAGCTATTTATAACTATTGTACAAGGTGAGAATGAGAATAGGCTATTTATAACCAAGGCACTAACCATCTCAATGAATTCATCTTTAGACCAATTAGATTGGCCACTCATCAACTCGGGTGGCCGAAGCAGATGATGCCGAGAGCAAAAAGGATAGGCTAGCATCAGCAGTATGAACCAAAGAAGCAAGCAATTCTCTTTTGTGTTTTGCTTACATGCATTTGTATGTGTTTCACTTGGACATTTTGTGATTCAAGCAGGCCATATATATATATATATACACATTGTTAAATTCTGCTATTAGTCCCTGTGATTTGCAAAAGTTAGGGATTTAATCCCTATACATTAATTTGATCATTTTTAC
Organism: Gossypium sturtianum; assembly: GCA_025698515.1. Classification (NCBI taxonomy): domain Eukaryota; kingdom Viridiplantae; phylum Streptophyta; class Magnoliopsida; order Malvales; family Malvaceae; genus Gossypium; species Gossypium sturtianum. Next base: position 153,259,350 of record CM046953.1, read on the forward strand.
TCCTTATGCTTTTCAAATTCTTAAATTTCAGTCCTCATTGAACGAGAACTATTAAACTCCGTAAGTTCTGCTATTTCCAAAATTTAATGTCACATCAGCTTGTTATTTTCACATACTACTCACTAAAATTTAGTTAATGGGTTAACGACTATCATTTACGTCAAGACTGAAATTTCAAAATTTAAACAATATAGGGACTTGAAATGATCCAATTGAAAAATACGGACTAAGTATATAACATACAAGACTAGTAATTGAATTTAACCAAATAAATTTAAATGCTATTGTTTGGGTCAAGACTAAAATTTGATTAAACTTAAGTACAAGGACTAAATCCACAACTTTCACAAAGTACAAAAAGTAATAGCAGAATTTAACCTATATATATAGTAAACACTTGAATTCATGCATATTGCTCAATTTCACAAGCATATTGGATGCGAAGGCATGTGAAATGAACTCAACCTATCACAAAAAATGGGAAATCTAATTAACATAGTTGCTTATGGTGACAAACTGATACTCGACAACATGGCAATAGGCAAATCTAGGGGAGAATGCAGGGGCCGTGATCACAAAAAAAAGGGAAATCTAATTAACGCGGCCATGGCTGAAGATAGTGATTTACTGATATAGATAGAACAAAACAAAGACGAAAATGGAGTTCCAATTGTATTGTGACCACAAAAGGGGAGTTCTAGGAATTAACTTGTATACCACTTAACACGTCTCCAGAAAAACAAAAATGCCAGGGGTGAATAACGACTAAGAATGGAGCTAAAGTGGCTAATAACTTGCCTGATCCATGGAGGACTGATGACATGTTTTTTTGTGATGAGATGGTAAGCTAGAGTATAGGCTTGAAACCCCACACGAACAAATCCAGTCACATTTACTGATAGACAATACCTGTAAAAATACACATTTAATGAAACAGAGTAATGTAATTCATTAAATCTACATACATAAATTAAGGGTTTTGCAGTTTTGCTAAGCAGACAAGGTTGAAGATTCATTTTAATATACACAAGCGTCCACAAGGTTAACCACTAAAAAATGTCAATCCCCTCGTAATTTCTCCCTAAATCCAGAAATCTCTTCTTCTTCTTCTTCTTCTTGCATTTGAGCAAACTTATAAAGCTTTTCATTGAAAACCAACAGTGGATCCTTATCAATTAAGTTACCATTCTCATCATACCCATCCTTCAAAAACACCGCCCAATTCATCTCCGTCCCAGCCAAATAAAACGTCCAAGGTTGTCTCTTGAGCATCTCATAAGTTTGCCTAGTCAAACTAAACTCCTCCTTGAACTCCACAATATGATGTATCAAAGCTCTTTTCTCCAAAGTCAAGCTCAAGAACTCATGTATAATTCCAACCCTATATTTTTCCGCTTCCAAACTCCACAAGTCCAACTTCCACCCGTCAGAATAAGGCGAAACTAATGGTAACGTGTTTAGCAAGTTAAGCTTCTTCACATCATTTTCCTCCAATCCTAAATCTTTACCATACTTAACCGGAAACTTGAAAGCTTTCTTAACCTTATCTTCATTCACTAAAAACTCCTTCTCCAATGCACTAACAGCTAAACTTGGATCCCAATTTACTAACTCAAGGATTTGTTTCCCATCATCTTCAACCACGAGACGAAAATAATCAGGGTATTTCCCGATTTTGTCCCTGAAATCCTCAGGAATTCCAAATATAAGCCGTTTATGATAAATTTTGCTTAATGGAATCCGTTTATTCTTCGACATCATTAATAATTTACGGATTCTCGTGACTCGATCTTCTTCCATGGCTTCCATGATTGATCTCTCTTCGAGGAGTAATTGGTCCATAAAATCAGTAAACCCGAGCCAGATTTTATTGTCGGAGTGACGGTAAGAGGTGAAGAGCAGCGGGTGGCGGGAAATGAATTTGGTGACTTTACGGCCGCGGGGGAATCCGAGTTCCCGGTAGAGTTTTCCGGCGTCGTCGAGGCGGAGGATCTGTTCGGGTTGTTTGGATAGGAATTCTTTGGTTTTGGTGAGGAATCGGTACTTGGCATCACGGGCGAGGAGGGATTCGAAATGGGGGATTTTGTTGGAGTCGGGTGTGACGGATCTGGTGCGGGGAGAATCGGGTTTGGGGCGTTTGGGTTTATGTTTCTTGGGGGTTTTGGTTATGAGAAAAGACGTAGAGAAGGAGCGTGGATTTGGGAATTTAGGGTTTAAGAAGGGTTTTGCGAGGGAAAAAAGGCGGGAAGCCATGGCGATTCAATTGGTTCGATTGCGAAATACAGAAATTGTAATTTCACCAATAAATCTAAGCACAGATTAAAGCAAAGACATCTAAAATCAAAACAAATTCAAAAAAAAAAGAAAATGGAATCGATGAGCAAAAAGCGATCAATGGACCTTAGAGCAGCGACAAAGGCATCGATAAACAACGTAAACTCAAAAACAAATACAAGAAAAAAAAATATTAAAAATGGAATTGATTAGCGAAAAAGTGATCGAGGGAGCTTAGATCAGCGACAAAGGCATCGATAAACAACCTAAAACTCGAAATAAATTCAAGAAAAATAATAAAAATTTGGAAGTGATCGAGTGAACTTACATTAGCGACACCATCGCGAGAGGATTCATCGAATACTCGAAATGCTTTTCCGCCATTAATGGTGGGCTGATCGTGAATTGGACTAGGTCATTGATTTTAAGCCCAAATTTAAAATTGGGTTTGCTGTTACTCATGAAATATTACGAAAAAATATTTTAAATATTCCTGAAAATTTTGAGTTAATTACACTACATGTCCCCAAGCTATGGTTCAGGTTTTAAATTGGTCTTTGATTTTTAGAACGTTTTTAAGGAGTCCTTGAAGTTTTAGTATTGTATCAAGTAGGTCTTTCCGTAAGCTTAATTGTCTAGTCGAGCATTAAGGATTTGCTTGGTACAAAGGAAAAAAAATTAGGATGATGGAAAATTGAAGGGTGGAAAACTTGAAGGATGAAAAAGAGAGGCTAATTCTTTAGTTTAAATTATTATGGTATTCATAAAATAATATTTAATATTAAAAAATAAAAATTTAAAGCTTTAAATATGTAAAATTCGACAGGAGACAATTTCTATATCTTGTAATAATAGGAGAGTGACAGCTGTGAAATCTAATATTGTCTGAAAATTTTCAGGATCAGTAGCATAGTACGGTAGCTATTATATGGCCACGTGTCGTGTTACTAGAGAGTAACAGCTGTCAAATTCTATTGGCCGCAACTTGGATTTAAACATTCATACGAACAAACATGAAAATTTGAAATTGCTAAAAATAAATAAATAAATAAATCGAAATTTGTGCCTCTTCTTGAAGCAAGAAATTAAAGGATGAATTACATTACTAGTCCCTTAATTATTAATAATTTTTTAGTCACTTAATTATAAAAAATTATAAAATTATCACTCAACTATTTAATTTTATTTTTTTCACCAGCAGACTAATGGTGACAGCTTTTAAAATTAGTATAACAATGATTTTAATTCTTAAAATTTATACATTTTGTCAATTTACATATCGTGTAATTTAATCTTTATTTTTTACGATTTTATTTTTTTAATATTTAATTTGACACCTGAATTTTATCTCAATTAAGTACATACGTTTTTACATAGAATAATGTATTAAATATTTATAAGATCATACAATATCATTCGATGTAAATGTTAGATTAAACATTAAAGTTACTAAATTAAATATTAAAATTAAATTCAAATATTAAATAATATATTAATACTTAATTTTAAAATTTTCATAAAAAAATTTGATGGTTTTGTAATTTTTTTTATATAAAAAGGAAATAATAAATGAAAGAAGAATATAGTCATTTCTATGTCAGCATCAAATTTATATAAAATTTTGTCATGAAATATAGTACAAGTGTAACATCAGTCGGTAGGCGTCATGGGCATGGCCCCACCTGCTGACACTGCTTTTATGTCTTGATCTTTTTTGGCATACAGATTCCTTAAGATATTTTTTTTCTTCTATTTTCTCAACCCATTTATAAAAAATTAAAATAATATATTTTATTTCAAATTCAACGTATATTCACTTATATAAATAAATTATTCAATGTGTAAATTTATTTTTAAAAAAAATTATCACTAAATTTAAGGGGTAATATAATTTTTTATCCTAAACATATCAATTAGGTCGGTTTTAATATATGTACTTTTTTTATTCACTCTGATAACTAAACTTCCCGACTAAATTTATTTTGGTTCATAAACTAGAAAATACATATAATGTAATTTTATTGACTTATTTTTTTAGAATTGAGATAAAAGTGATATAATTTATAAATGTTGAGGGTTAAAATTGATAATATGTCAATTTTAAAAGTTACAATTGGTAGCCAGTCGATGACAAAAAAAAAACACAATTAAATAGTTGAGTGACAAAAAATTACTATTAATTGAAGGACTGCTAATGGAATTTACCCAATTTATATAAAAATCAATAGAACCCAATTCATTTTCAAATTAGATCGATTATTTATAAGAAAACAATAAATTCATTAAATAAGCCTTGGCAAATGGGTTCGACTTGAAAACAATGGCAATTATAGGAGAAATTATTTTATAAATTATTTTTACCACATCATCTATGATCACTTTATAATTATTTAATGATATTTCAATAATTTTATAAATTTTTCTCATCTCAAACCTCGAATCTCAAATTCTAAATTCAGTCCGAAATGAAAACTGTAAATCCTAAACTCCGAACCCAAACCTTGAATCTAATTAGACTATTATAAAGTAAGGGTTTTCTTTAAAAAAATTAAAGAAATCCCCTATTAAAAAGGTTTAGAACATAAACAAATAAATAACTCGAAACATCATATCACAGATCAGACTTGGAGTTGCTATTTTAACGAAAACAATATGGTGCCACGTCTTGGAGCATATTGAATTTTCTTATTAGACTATTAAAATTTTTAAAAATTTTAATTAGCCCTCAAAAAATTTGAAAATTCTCATCAAGTCTTTTAATTTTTTAAAAAAATTTAATTAGACCCCTCCATTTTTTAATTCTCAGTAAACCTTCAATCTTTTTAGAACTTTTAATTAAACTTACCAATAGTTTTGAAATTTTCTCATTAAATTCCTTAAAATTTTTAAAATTTTTAGTTAAACTCCCCTAAAATGACAAAATTTGCCGGTGGTCGTCCTTTAAATCATCTTCATTTTATAGGGACCCGAAAGCATATAAACTCATTTCTTTTCTCCGAAAGAGTTTTCCCAAATTCAATCCATAATTGAAAATTTACAAACAAATATGTTTTTTTGTCTCAAGTAAAATTTCACCCAAAACTAGTATGTTTATGTAATATCTTAAATGGCATTAAATATTTTTATTTGGTACATTTCAAATGTAATTTTATAATGGTTAAAATATGCTATAAGTTCTTGTACTATTCGTAAATTTAGATTTTGGTCCATGTACTTTTATTTTTACGAATTTAGTCTCTCTACTTTTTAAAATTTCAAAAGTCTAGTCTAACTTTTTTGTTAAATTTGTTAGTGTAACATTTTGAAATTTAAAAAATATATATTAATTTGGTAGCCATGTAACCAGAAAATTGATATTGTAATGAATATGAATTTAACAAAATAATTTTAACATTATTAACAGTTTGACCTGAAATTTGAAATCTGAAAAGTAAAAAAACTAAATTTTAAAATTTTGAAGAGTATAGGGACTTACAATGTATTTTAACCTTTCTTAATTTCACATTGTAAAGGCTAAGAAAAATAGGTAAATTTGTCTAAAGGTTGAGAACAAAACAAAGCTATAACTCCATGGACAAAATATAAGAAAAAGAGACTTACCCTTTTTTTTTTCCCCTAAATTTAATTTAATTTAAAATTTTTAATTAAATAAGTTATATATATATATATATATATATATTTTGAAATCTGTACAATAAAGTCTTATATACCTTGGCTTTTAAGACAATGACAAACACCAACCATCCTTTTCTATGGAGGTGAGCATAACATGTGAGAATGATGATTCTACTACTTTATTGAAAATTTTCACTGGCATATTTTATTTGTGGTCCAATAATTTTTATATTTTTATTCTTGTTTAAATATTATGTTAGTCCCCTGTATTTGTATAGAATTTGAGATTTAGTCCCTGTAATTTAAAAGTTAAAAAATTCAATCATTCTACTTTTTCAATTTAAAAATTCTAGTCCAATCATTGTCATTGTAAGTAGTTTCTGTCAAACTTATCAACTTATCATGTTCATGAAGACAACCTTAACAAAATTACGAATTGATAAAATTTTGATAGAAAATACTTACGATTTTAATGGTCGGATCGAGATTTTTATATAAAAAAGTAGAGGTTTAAATTTTATCTTTTTAAGTACAGGGACTAAATCTTGGATTTTATCAAAATATAATGACTAACAACATTATTTAACCTTTAATTTTAAACATATTTATTTATTTTTCCTCTTTAAATCATCTATCTATTAGTGTACTTTTAGTATACTAAAAAGGAAAAAAATAAACCTTGAAGTTTGTGTGTGCGTGGATTTTCAAAACTTGCATGTCAAAAAAGAAAAAAACTTCTAAACTTTTCCCTCTCCTTCTATAGGCTTTAGGGTTGTTTTTTTTTTTACAGAAAAATATTTTTCATCTGGTCCCTAAGCTTATTAATACTTCCTTTTTCTTGATTAGAGGCAAAGCAAAAAAAAAAAAATATTTTGGAGTTGAGTTAAAATTATAAAATTTTAAAGGACTAAAGTTTATAAATATTGTGTCAAAATGGTTTAGATTGATTAATTAGTTCTTAAGAGAGACAAAAGAATGCAAATATTCCATTTAATTAAGGGCTGAAATAAACTTTTGAAGGGCTAAAAGTGTAATTACCCCATTTACCAAGGAGTGGCAAAAAAATACAACATTTTAATTTTGCTCCTAATATTTTAAATATTGATTTATGGTAAGTGAATCAAATGCTAAAGTTTATTGAATTTTTTAATTATTGTTTGAAGTGACTAACTTACAATTGAAAAAGAAAATTAAAGAATTAAGTTTGCACAAATAATGATTGGTATATATATTAAAAAAGAATTTGTTGATTGAGTCTTAACTCGATTGGGATGGACATTGTTGTTTATGTAGGAAGACGTGGGTTTGAGTGTGTTTAAGCGTGTTATTCTTCTATTTATAGGTTAGGGAGGTGCTATATGTAGTTCGTCGTCATAACACTTTTGTTAAAATTTTTGGTGTAATCTTCTGATTAAAAAAAAAACCCTTAGTTTATAATCATATAACAAGAGAAATAATAATTTAATAGATCTGATTTTAATAGAATAAATATAACGGTGTTAACAATTGGATTTATGTTTTCTTAATTCAAAAAATGAAGGGGCTAAATTCATAAAAATAAAAAGGACTAAATCCTAAATATATAAAAATTCATGGACTTATAGCATATTATAACCCAAAAATTAAAGGAAATCTACTTACATTCTTCATGCGCCGGCATGGTCCACGCCGAAGGATAAAGTGGTCGGCATACCTTTTCTGAAGCAATCAATTTTTTTAATTAATTATAATTATAATTATAAATGACACATATTTATAATATTTATAATAAAAATAATGGTAAAAGTACTATAGAGGTCCATTATTAGTTGTCGGATTATATTTTATCACTTCTACTAAAAAATAGGCAAATTAGTCTCGATACATTAGATCAAAGAGTAAACTGTTTCATCCATTTTTTTTAAACGTATATAATTGAATGACCAACATTTCAAATATACATACGAATCACAATTCAAATTACATATACATAATTACATAAAATCAAAACTCGTGTATCAAATTACACGTTAAACTAAACTTTATATATAAATTTGATATTCATCCTTTTTTCTTTTTTCCTTTTCAACGCAATTGAAATCCTTGGAAATTTGACTATTAATAACGCATGCTGTTTGCTTTGTTATTTAAGGACAATAACTTATGTGTGTCAATGATTTGAATTTCAGAAAAAAAAATATTTATTTATAAATACAATAAAAATAAATAATTGAATATATATTATAAGAAATATATGTGGTTGGATCAAGAAAGTGCCCAAAAGGAAAATGTGCATCCCAAAATCCTTCCAGCCAGCTCTGACATTGTATTTCCCCCCAATTATTGAAGGGTATTTCAATAAAAATAATAGAATATTTTTAATTTTTTTTTCATAATTAAATTTTAATAAATATTTTTTTATTAAAATAATTACTTGAATCGAATAAAATTACACGAAAAATTAGTCCAAAATCATATTCAAACGAGTTTAATTGATATTTTGAAATTTAGTAATTTTTCTCGTAATTAAACTTGAATTTCATTAATATGTAATGATGCGACATTCTAAATTCAAAAAAATCAATAAAACCTAAAAAATGTAAAAAATATTAAAGAATTATAAATTTTTTTAGATTATGATGTGACATTATTTTAGAGTATTATGTCATCAAATTTCAATGAACCTAAATTTAATGACCAAATTGAAAAAAACTGTGAAATTTTATGACTAATTTGTGCCAAAAAAAAGTTCAAAGACTAATGATTAAATGTTGCTTTATCATTTTTTTAATAAAATATAAGGATTAAATTCAAATAAAAAAATAATTTACGGATTTTCAATAAAATTAATAATTAAACTAATTTAAAAATTAATATATTTTAATATATCCCAGCATACTTTAAAATAAAATAATTATAAAATGTGTAATATCATCATCCTTTTTCCAATTCCTTCCATGCTACGTGAGACCCACTTTAATATACGGTGGGCCAATTTCAACATTAAATAATTAAAAAACAGGCTTAAGAGGAAACAACATGCTTTTTTGGCTATTGTCTCTCTTCCATTCTATTTTTGAGTTCTGTTTTCATTCTTTAAACCCACTTTCCTCCTTTGATCTTTTGTAAATTTCCACATTTAATGCATTTTGGTCCCAAAAATCCAATAATTTATTCACCAATGCCTGTTCTCTCTTCTTTCTTAAGGTACCATTTCTATCTCTTGGTTCAAATTTTGGCTTTTTTTTTTTGTTGTTTGTGTGTGGGGGGGTAGATCCTTTTTCTCTTTGGTTTTGAGTTGGATTTGATCCATGAAAGAAGATTTTAATCATGTTGGAGATTTCAAGTTCTGGGTTCGTTTTGATTTTCAAGTTTTGTATTTCCATTTTTCAGTGTTGGGCTTTGATTTGAAGATAATTGGTGTTTTTTTTTGTGTGTGTGTGTTAAGCTGCAATTTCGATTTTGCTTCATTTATGTATTGAATTTCTGATTCATTGCTTTTAAATGGAAAATAAAAGTAAAATTTGAGCTTGGTTTTTGCATTTTTAATATTTTTGTTAGTAATCTTTTGTTTTTTTAGTTTAAATTTTAGCATGTAGTTTATTAAGTAGTGATGATATACATGGAAAGTGTAAAGCAGTGACGTTTAGTTATTTAAACTAGTTTGTTTATTATCATAGTGAAATTTTAAATTTAAGCAACATAGTATTCAGAAGATAATGATAAACAGTATTTACTTAAAAGATTTAAGAAATTTAAGCAAATCCACTTAGGGTATTTGTTGTAAGCCTTGATATTGCATGATTTTCTTTGAAAATTTTGTTGCCAATGTATGTATGGATGTACGGTCGGATGTGTGTGGAGTTGGATTGCATTTTGCCCCTTCTACTCAAAAAATGTGTAAACTAGTCCCTGTACGTTAGATTAAAGAGCAAACTAATATTTCAGTTAAGAATTTCATCTATTTTTACTTAAAAATGGGCGTGGCTGACAGAATAACTAAACAGTTACAAGTGACATTTTTATCAGTAGAAATGGATGAAATTTTTAACAAAAAGGATTAATTTGCTCTTTGATCTAATGTATAGGGATTAATTTATCTATTTTTTGAGTAAAGGGGACAAAATGCAATCAACTCCTAATATAGGAGTCTCCATGGTACTTACTGGTTCTTGGAATATTTGAGCTCTTGAATTAATTTAATGAGAGAAAAGTCACCAATTTTTCTTTGAAAAATTTGTTGCCTATATATGTATGTATGTGTGTATATCCAAGTTGTTCTTTCTGGCCCTTTTGTACTTATGGTTTTTAATGGTTTTCTAATATGGTAACAATGTTTAGGTTTCTTGGAATATTTGAGCCTTTTGAATTGATTTAATGAGAGAGAGGTCACAATTTGCTATGCATTCGGATCTTTGAAATCAGTTGACACAATGAATTAGTATTAATTTGGAGGCCTAGGGTGATATCCTGCGAGCAAATTTAGTACTTTGTAGCAGTTAGAATGGGTTCATATACTGGTACTTGTGAAATCGTTGAGGCAGGCAGAGAGTTGAAACCGGTACAACGATCTGTCCGGCCATCTCGATTGCATTCTGGATCAGGTTTAAGTGACAAAGATCGGAAGCCACCTGTGTTGAAACTAGGATACAAGGATTCTCTTGAAGGTGATATTAATCGGCTTTTCGAGGCTATCAATCTTAAAGGTCCGAAAGGTTTAAGTGTTTCGTATCAAGGAGATGCAAGCTCGAGCTCTTTAAAGAAAAATGCTTTGAAGAAACCGATTGCAATGGGGATGCCCCATTCCCCGAGAATAGGTGGCTCGGAGCGGTTGTCATTGAAACATGCATTAAGGGATCTTTGTATTTCCAGGGCATCGGAAATGGCTGCTATGAAAAGATTATCGATGTCAACTAGTTCTCCGAGGTTCTCCGAAGCTGGAAGGATAAAAAGTTTGTTCGATTCAGTTGTAGTTGAATCTAGTGGTGGATCTGGTCATCGGAAAGATGAAGGTAACCGAGGCGTGGTTGAAATATCGTTGGTGCCTGAAGAAAGCAAATTGAAGTCATTGAGCCAAAGTACTAATTCTTCACCTCGGTTTGTTCGTGCCACGACAGAAATTAGCACCGAAGCTTCTACATCGAGTCGAACTGATGTTTCTGCATCAAGAAAAGTTGGAACTAAAGCACCAAAGGCAGAGCTTCATCGGAAAGAGGAGCATACTTCTGCTGGTAATAATACAGTAGAACCGGAAAAGACTGTGCCAGCTTCAACAAAGTTACCAAAACGAGCATCAACACCAAAGTCGGGACGAAAGGTCCGGCTGCAAGTTGTTGCTACTTCTAGCTCAATGAATGGCAACAAGGTAAACAGGATGACGAGAAATGCACCACGGGTAGCCAAAACGGTTGTCCGGAACAAGAGTTTGGTCAAGAAGAAAATAAAGCCGGAATCCACTTCCACCACTAGCAACAGAGTTAACAGCAGCTCGGATTCCACTACGAGTCAATTAGTTTGTCAGAGATGTCAATGCTCTATGAAGAATTCAAGTAACGAGTCTAATCAAGATTCCATGAAGTCAAATGCATCCGGGATAAGTGCTGAAGTTAACTCAAATCCTGTGAAATTGGCCGAAAACAATTCTAACAAAACCCAACCTCCCATTCCGAGGGCTAAAAAAAAGAGCCCAAAATCGAGAGATAAGGGAGACTTTTCCCAAAGTCCGAGTAGCCTTGGTGATAGCACTAGCACGAGCATTAGTGATTACAGCAATTTGAGTCGGTCTAGCTGTGGGAATAGACCTCACATGTCCAAGGACATTAAATGGGAAGCCATCCGACATGTTAAGATACAGGATGGAATCTTGGGGTTGAGACATTTCAATCTTTTAAAGAAGCTCGGTTGTGGGGACATCGGGACAGTATATCTTGCTGAACTTATTGGTACAAACTGCTTCTTTGCATTAAAGATCATGGACAACGAATATTTGGTAAGAAGGAAGAAAATGCCGAGGGCTCAAACTGAGAGAGAAATATTAAGAATGCTCGATCATCCTTTTCTACCAACGTTATATACACAATTCAATTCCGATAACTTATCTTGTTTGGTTATGGAGTATTGTCCGGGTGGAGACCTTCATGTCCTTCGTCAAAGGCAGCCTGGGAGATGTTTTTCCGAGCCCGCAGCTAGGTAAGATGCTTAGATGATGAAATGTCGAGTTCATATTTCCTTCTAATAGTTTGAAATATCTTTTATCTTGCGTGTTTTGGGGTCATTCATTCAGTTTGAACATCTAAAGCATGATAAGTTCTAATAATTTATCGTTTTTCGTTTGATCTGAAATCGCTGTATTTCCGAACCATTTATATTTATGCAGGTTTTATGTAGCTGAGGTCCTTCTTGCCTTGGAGTACTTGCACATGCTTGGAGTTATTTACCGCGATTTGAAACCCGAAAACATTCTTGTTCGAGAAGATGGCCATATTATGCTCACGGATTTTGACCTCTCACTTAGATGCTCGGTTAATCCAACTCTTCTGAAATCCTCATCGAATTTGGATCCTGCAAGGATGTCTGGTTCGTGTGGAGGATCGGGTTGCGCCGAACCCTTTTGCATTGAACCATCGTGTCAAATCCGTTGCTTCAGTCCTAGGTTATCGCCTGCTCCTACAAAAACAAAGACGGTAAGGCCAAGCCATGCTTCCCGAGTTAGATCATTGCCACAACTCGTGGCTGAGCCTACTGATGCAAGATCCAATTCCTTCGTTGGAACACACGAATACTTGGCTCCCGAGATCATTAAAGGAGAAGGTCATGGAGCCGCCGTTGATTGGTGGACTTACGGTGTCTTTCTTTACGAGCTTCTCCATGGTAAGACACCGTTTAAAGGTGCAGGGAACGATGAAACGCTAGCTAATGTCGTGTTACAAAGCCTTACATTCCCGGACAGTCCTATTGTTAGTGTCCAAGCAAGGGAACTCATTCGAGGTTTGTTGGTAAAGGAGCCTGAGAATCGTTTGGGAACAGAAAAAGGAGCTGCTGAGATCAAGCAACATCCGTTTTTCGAAGGTTTGAATTGGGCTTTGATACGATGTGCTGTCCCACCGGAACTACCTGAGTTGTATGAATTCGGGTTTCCGGCTGTGATGTCCCCAAAAACAAAGAGCAATTATTTGGAATGTAAAGCTGCTGGAAAGCAACTTGAATTTGAATTATTTTAATGAAAAGTAATTTGAAAGAGTTTTTTACATCATCAAATGATCTCTTTAGCTCATGATGTAGATTTTATGGTATAAGATAGACTGCCAAATTTTGACGCATCAGAATTATTTGTACTAAGAGTTGGATTGCTTTTTGTCCCATTTATTAAAAAAGTGAATAAATTAGTTCCTGTACGTTAAGTTAAAAGAGTAAATTGGTCTTTTTGTTAACAATTCCAATTCATTTCTACTGTTAAATATTTTTCTGTACCTCTATATGAGGATTACGTGGCACGTTATATGTAATTGTTTGACTATGCTAAAAATGAATGAAATTTTAACCAATATTTTTAGAATTGGACCAATGGTTAAATTGATCGACTACCAATCAATCGACTACGTTATTAAAGATTTTTTACTATCAATTTGATCTGTTTTCCCCTAAATTTTTTTTACAACATCCAATAAAACATGCCCATATGTTGAATTTTTATCTACTGTTATTGTTTCTTAGTAAACTGGGACAAAATTGGTAATTCAAATACCAATTGCAGGAAAAACCTTTAAGGACCAATTTGAAAATTGAGATATGGTTTAGGGGCCAAATTACGAATAAAACCTAAAAAATAACATGAGGCCTTATGCCGGGAAATTTCCAAGAAACGGTGCGTTTTAGGCAACCGATAAAACTTCATTTCCTTTTCGTTTATCTATTGATTCTCCGGCACCGAGCTTTAGCTTTTTTATCATTATATTAGAGTTGAAGCTACTTTTGCTTTGCTTCCGTTTAGCTTTAATGGCGTCAAGCTCCGGCGACGATGAGTTCGTTGTTCTCGTATGCTCCGATCCTAATAACCAGATCGAAACTGATATCTCCAATGAAGAAATCGTTATTTCCACAACGGATTTCTCCACTTGGGATTACCCTTCCACTCTCTCTTTCTCAACGTTCAAAATCCAAGCTCATCGGAATAGGTAGTAGATCCAATCTTATGTTCGATCATTTTATTCATTTCTCTCTCTTTTTCTCCGAAATAAATTAAGAATTTAGCTTCGCTTTTTGATGTTTAGTTTCGAAATTCTTTCTTGTAGGCTTATTGAAGAATCTTCCTACTTCCGTGGCCTTCTCAGTGGAAGTTTCAGGTTTTTTTATTTTAGAAATAAATTTTAATTATTAAGCTAGTGCTAATTAGTATAATTCTTGATTAATCCTCTGAAATGTAACTTGCGGAAGTATTGTTTAGCTGTAAAAAGTTTTTGATCGGGTAATGGAAGTAATGCTTAATGAGCTTGTTATGAATTTGGATTTGTTCACAAAACAGTGAATAGATTTTAGAAAGAAAGTTTAATTTTAAGCTATTTGATTAGTATAACTCTTGATTAATCCTCTGAAATTTAATTTGCGATGTATTATTTAGCTGTAAAAAGTTTTTGATTGAGTGATGGAATTAATGCTTAATGACCTTATTATGAATTTGAGTTCGTTCACAAGTGAACAAATTTTAGAAAGAAATTTTAATTATTAAGCTAGTAATGATTAATATAATCCAAATTTTGGAAAGAAATTTCAATTATTAAGCTAGTAATGATTAATATAATTTTTGATTAATCCTCTGAAATATAATTTGCTAAGTATTATTTAGCTGTAAAAAGTTTTTGATTGAGTAATGGAATTGATGCTTAGTGGCTATCTTATGAATTTGAATTTGTTCACAACTCGGTGCAGTGAATCATGCTTGGACTATATTTCAATCCAGTGGCAATTGGAAACGTTTTTGAATGTCGTTAGATGCATCTTTGGCTTCCGTTTAGACATCACTTCTAAGAATTTCATCCCTCTTTTCCAGGTGAGCATTTGGCTGCTTCAAACGTTTCTGCTAGCGTTTTTTTTAATGCCTCAAATAAAGATGGGTTAGAGAGCAACTTAGCTGCTCATAGGTGGACATTAAAATTTGCTACAATAATTTATTTAGTTAGATAGTTGCCATTGTCTAAGTTTACCACTCTCATTTTATTTGATTGAATTTTGCAACTAAACTTCATTGAATGTTTGGCACTCAATTTTGTTTTTTGATTAAATTTTGTTACTTAATAGTGATTTTGGATACTTAAAGACAAAATTTAACAAAAAATTTCTTTAATTGTTTCATTTTAATAATTAAATACAATAAATTTATAAAAATATTAAAAAAATAAAATTATCATGGAATTTTGATTTTATAAAAGAAAGACTTGAAAAAAATAAATCAAAGACCAAAATAAGTGAAAAACTGTCTGGGATTTTATAAAATAAAAATTCTATGTAAAATTTCCAACTTAATAATCTTTATTAAGTTAAATTTTTTTGTTAATTGTTAAAGTAAAATATTTGTAATAACATTTTTTTTAAAAAAATTTGTGTTGAAATCATTCAAAATTAAAGTTGATAGGCAAAATTCAATAAAAATAATAAATCAAAATTTAGTGGAAATTTCAGTCAATAAAAGTAGAATGGAAAAATATAGTACAATTGCAAATTTATCCTTGATCGTGAAAGTACAATGATAAATATTAATCAAAGTAAATTATAGTAACAAATATCAATATCTAGTTATAGTATGGTGGAAATTTTCACTTTGACACAATAAAGAATAACCACATTGCTGTAACTTTGGAATATGAACTCTCCCTATTATATCTTAAACCAAGTTGGTTGCCTTTAAATTTCTGCACCACCTTCCAGGCAGCGCTTTATTTCGGAGTGGAAATGCTTCTCATGCAGTTGAAATCTTGGCTTTCTGAAGCGTCCTTATCCAAGGATCCTGGGCTGTTTCAAATACAATTGGAGGATCTGATTGATATATGGGATTTTGGTTTAGAACTTGGTAAGGACTTACTGTGTATTTCGAGATTATTAGAAATAAATAGAGATGCTTATTATGTTAGTCATTGCATTTCATTTGATGTTAATGGGGTGGTGTCCAACTAAAAGATATATTTTGAATATGTTGCAGATAATGGTTTTGTTCAAGAAATATGTGCAAGCTACCTAGCAAGAAACTTTGTATGTGCTAAAGTTCCATTCAGTTTTTGAGAAATCACCAGTAATGTCAGCTTGTGACCTTGTTACAAGTTTCTGATTGATCAAATCTTCTATGAGCAAGTCAGACCTCACTTGAAATTTTCATATTCACATTCTGTCATAGACTTTAAGCTGTTACTGAGTTGAACAATGTTGATTATCATGACAGTTAGGTTAGGTTGGTGAGTAGTTGGTCTCCTCTTGTTATTAGACTGGGCTTAGTCATTCCACTGGAAGAAGAGTAAATATTAAAAAGTGCACTCATTTCTTAACTTATCATCCGAGCACTTTTCTCGACAAAGGACGGTTGCGTTAGCCTCTTAGACTTATCATGAGGGTGGCAAGAACATTGCAGTGGTGAGAGAGACATGTTTGCCAAGGATTAACTTAAATGTGTCTGTTTAGATCGAGCTGTAGGATGTTTCCATGATTGATTCTTCTTTTGATTGTTGTCTCTCTTGTAGGCTTGATATTGTTTTTTAAAATAACTTTGGTCTCTTCTTAGGAGTGCCTGTCTTATCATGCTAAAGTTATCATTGTCATATCACTTTTCGTGGAGAAGCTTGTATTGAATCAGCTTGCTTGTGCATTTGACTTTTGTGATGCATTCGTTTCAGACCATATTAGAAGCTGATGAACTATTGTTAATTTCCTGCAGATGTGGGCCATGTCTAATAAAATTTTCAAAGACATGCCTTATGAGTTGTTGTTACTTTGCATAAAGCATCCCCATTTGACTATAGACAGGTTAGTAATTACTGTTAAAATATTCTGATATTCACTCTTACCAAGTGTTTTCTGAAGTTTGATGGTTTTGTAAACTTCCACAGTGAGAAGCACCTTTCTGATGCACTATTAATTTGGCTTCATTCTAATACAGAACAGTTGGAAAGATCAAGTAAGACAGAATGTGAATTTTTTGAGATTTTAAAGCAGGTAGATTTTTACATTTCCATGGTAGTTCCTCAGGGATGTAGCCATGAATTTTATGTTGGGGGCCTGGGGTAAAAGGGTATCTGATTATAAATTTTCTTCTGGGGGTGGGTGGGTGGGGGGGAAGCAAAATAGGTTTTTCCATTATTCAAGTAAGACAATATTAAAAACCTAGGAAGTTTGATAGATCCTAGCGTTGCAGAATGGATGGTCTAAGATTTTACCCCTGCAGATTCAAACTTTTTAATGGCGAAGAGTTATTTTAAGATGAAAGAAGATAAATCTTGTTTGAACAAAATCTTTTCCAAATTTTATTTGATTGTCATATGTTCTGATATTATTCATGTTATTGATGTTGAGCAGATCCGCATTAGCCTTTTGCCATTATGGTTTGCTGCGGGTATGTTCAGTTATGTTGTTGTTTTATTTATTGGATGATAGGATATTTTTATTTTTATTTTCATTAAATTAACAATGATGTTATTCAAATTTATATTGCAGGGAAAAGAAGTTCTAACAGTTTTTCTGAGCTTGCAAATGAGAGTGTTGACTCAATTTTTAAACTAATGAAAGTTACACCAAAAGGATCAATGAATGTTTTAGGCGATGGTGACTTGAGTCATCTCAGAATTCGATTGACCAAATATTCCAAGGTCTTTCCTTCTCTATCTTTCTAGCTGCCATCCATTCACTTGGGATTTCCAAGAGGATTAACCAATAATATTTTAGATTTCAATTGAGAGATATTGTGACTTGTGAGAATATACGTCTTTTGGCAATTTCATTTGTATATAGTACCCAAAACCCGTTACACTTGAATTCGCATGATTTCTGCAATTTCAGCATCTAGAAGCATTTGGTAAAAGGCAACAAAATGCTTGCATTTTATTCTCTGATTAGAATCATCATTTTATCAAAGTGAACATACAGTATGCTAGCTTTTGGAGTTTCCAGAAGTTATATAAATGGGATTATGTAGGTATAAAATGCATTCAGCATGGTAGGGGTCTCAAATACTCATAAATCATGTGAGTAACCATTTATGCTTAGCCATCATGTTTACGTATTTGATATCCAAACCTGCTTGTCACATGGCTCCTTTTCATTTTTTTTCTCTGTGCAGAAAGTGGACCTTTCTGGTTGTCCACAGATAACACCAATGATTCTGCTCTTGTCTTTTCTTCCAAATAACCATAATTCATATTTGTCGTTGAGAAAAACTATCAAAGAATCTGCTAGTAACTTTGAACAAGCTGATGGAACTAAATGTCAAATCACACAGAGTTTGCTGCCTACTTTGTCCTTTGAAGCAGTACTAGAGGTGGATATATCAGGTTGTCTGAAGCTACCTCTTGAAGATGCTATTGATTACTTTTCAATTTCATTTCCATTTTTAAGAAGGGTGAAAGCTGCTTATCTTTTGAACTTCAAGATGACCACTTTGTATAGGTTGATTCAGAAGTGTTCTCTGGTCTCTGAAGTTGATATAACTGTTGACGTAAATCCACTTATTTCATCACAACTGTCAGTTATATCCTCAAGCTCAGCTGTAATTTCAATGGCACCAAACAGGGCATATTTTGTTGGTGATAAGTTTTCTATGACATCTCTTTATCATTTGGGACCTTCACTATCAAATATCACAAAGCTGACATTGGAGGGCAGAAGTGATGTCTGTGGTGAGATGTTCTTCCTCTTCTTTTTGTGAATAAGAGTTGTTCCCAACTAATTAAAAAAAATGTTATCATTACTCTGATCAAGAAAAGTTTGCGAACTTTGAAGGTTATTCTTAGCCGTAGGCCCTTAGTAAGTTTCATCAGGATTCTTTTTTTTTTTCAATCTTATAATTTTTTTCTTGATGGAACGGCAATTCATATTTGCATCACCAGTGAGCAAAATACAACAATGTCAGAATATATTTTAACCGTCTTTGCTATTGATATTTTCTTTAACCATGAAATCAGTGACTGGTGAATCTTTTGTGTTGCCAAGTATGGTTTTTGTAACTTCAATCACTTTGTTCTTCTGCTTTTTCCTCTTGGCAACTCTTTCTAATGTTTCCCCGATTTTTGTTCCAGATTCGCATATCCAGTATATCTCAAAATTCTGTGCCTCCTTATGTTATTTGAATCTTAAGGGGTGCATCTCGGTGACAGATGTCTGCATGGCAAATCTTATTCACAGATGTACAAAGCTACAGTCACTTCTAGTTTGTCATACTTCTTTTGGAATGAATTCAATTCTAGCTCTTTGCAATGCTAGTCCTAGTTTTAGTAATTCTCCATCTGCACAGTTTGGAAAAAGACCTTTGGATTCATTGGCGTCTAATCTTCAATTACTGCACATGGGTGGCTGCAAGTGTAAGTGCGTCTTCCTTATTAGATAAATTATTTATAAATTGCAGTATGGTCTCCATTTTACTCCTAGTTATTGACCCTGGGTCATTTGCTTGTAATTTCTTACATTTTCCCTTCTCTCGCATGCTGTTTTGGACTTCTATTTTTTTCACATAAACTACCATCATCTCCTCTCACAGCCACAATTACACATTTTGATCTCCTCTCATTTACTTTTAACTTCGATGCAAAGAACACCTCTTGATGAAGGATGTCATTGATTATATGATTGAATGGATGGTACGAGTCATATGACTATAGGGATGCAATGTAATAAAATGGTCTGGGTAACTAATATCTAATAAAGCCATATATTGGCAACTTGAGGTGACAAATCAAAGATTTCTCTGTCTGCCTAAATTTCAGATTTTAACATTGATGTCGTAGTTCAACCATGCACATTTTTTTGGGGTAATTGATATCGAAGAAAGTTCATAAGCTAGGATCCAAAGCTTCAATGAAGTTAATGCATTTTATCAGAGGGCTAGCTTTCTGAGTTTCCTTATTTTGTCTTTGCCATTAAAATAAGTTTTGCTATTGGGATGCCTAAAAATACGTGACTTGTCTGTTCTTCCACAGGTGCCGATGAAGCTTCTTTACTAGAGCTTTTGTCCCAAACACAAATGCTGAAGAGTCTTTGCTTGAGGGACACAAATCTTGTTGACAGTGCTCTTTGTAGCCTCTCGGGTTCTCTCTTGGAGGTGCTTGATGTTTCAAATACAATGGTTAGTTAGCAAACTCACTGGTCCTTCTATGTATATATTTTATATATATATGATGTTGCATTTTAAAATGAAGTATAGAATAAATGAGTAACAAACTTGGTATTTTGACACACTTTTCCATGTCCTGAAATTCTGTATTTAATCTATAGCTGCGCTCTCCATATGCTTATAGAATTTGCATTCATATTTAGGCCATTTTATACTTGATCCATAGCAAGCAGTGGTTTCTGACATGCGTGAAATGTAATTCCGCTCAAGTTTCTGATAAGATAGGTGCTGTAAAATGAAAATTCAGTTGTCTCACCTCTCAAATTTTCAGATATCTGGCGCGGCATTACATCATGTTGTCTGCACAAATGCTGGCCTTAAGTGTTTGAATGCTGGAGGCTGTAAAAATTTGTTTCAACCAGAAAATACAAAAAAAGAGGCAAAAATCTCTTCCTCATATTCATGTGAAGAACTCTTTATCGAGCTTGGTAAGACATGCCGATTAGAAGAAATTGCACTAGGATGGGGGCTTTCATACTTTTCTTTACAAGCCCTAAAACCTGCAATTTTGTCGTTGAGAGCAATGACTGTGGGTTTGGGTGGAACATTACCTGAAGATTCACTGAGATTACTGCCCACCACATGTCCTTTGCTGGAATCATTAGTTCTTTATTTTCAGGTAAATAATCTATCCATTAGCATGTTATCAGGTGGACATATTATTCTATCGGGTTAATGTTTCCACGCTTTCAATTTCACAGTGATTAAAATCCACCTACACTCGTGTTAGCTGCTTTGAGAATTTAAAAAATGCAACAAGTTTTCTCTGCCTGTAGAGTTATTTGAAAGAGTATGTTTAAGATATCTTCTAAATGGCATATTTTCTTTGCCACGTCAGATCACATTGTTTCCTTGTCTTTGCATGAAGAAATTAACATGTGGTTTCTTAGCTAGTGATATAAATACGCAATTACTTTAGTGAAACTGGTTGAGGATGAGGCCAGCTTTTCTTGACTCGAGTGTAGTCCATGTGCATCTATTTTAGGCTTTTCTTGTAATTGTTGAAATGCACTTATATACAGACTTTTGTTTATTATTTATCTTTTAAGTTCTTTGTAGGTAATATCTGATTGTGTGATAATCAACATACTGACATCCTTAAGGCAATTGCGAACTTTGGCTTTGTGCTACTGTCTTGGTGATATATCCATTTCAAGCTTCAACTTATCTATGCCAAATCTGCGGATATTGAAGCTCGAGAGAGTAACTCCTTGGATGACTAATAATGACTTGGTTCTTCTGACTCGGAACTGTGCCAACTTGGTTGAACTTTCCTTGTTAGGATCCAAACTTAATTCAGGTAAAGAGACTATTTTTAAAGGATACAGTTGATGTGGTACTAATCTTTGCTTGTAATATATACACATTTTTTTTCTTGTTTCTTATTTTATGAGCTAATTTTCAGTATCCATAAGATAACACGATGTTGATGTGATTATTGATGGATTCCCTTTTGCTGTGCTATTGGATCGTATATGATTTTTTAATGTTCTGTTTGTATGTGACTCGGTATGTCTACAGTTGAAGTTTAACAAAAGTAATACCTTTTGCATGCGATTGAGGTAGTCACCAATATTCCCTGTGTTATTGTTTTGTTTCCTCAGATGCTCAATGTATCATCTCACACGGATGGCCAGGCTTGATTTCTCTCCATCTCGAGGTTTGTTATGCTCTGCACCTCTAGAATTTAGAAAAAAAAAAAAAAAAAAAATCTCAGTTCTTCTGTTTTATTCAAGAGGATTCCATAAAGGTTTGATGAACTTAATACACTTGTGCAAAATGTTTTGTTCTAAATTTACGGGTCAGTTTTCAAGCCAATATGACTATTTTGTCCAGTGACATTTCATGACTTCCTATAAATGAATGATCTAGTTCAATTATTCCACACACACTGTATTTTTTATGACTTGATCCTTTTGTCGCTTAGGACTGTGGAGAAGTGACCGAAAATGGCGTTTCTTCTCTTTTCAACTGCATTGCTATCGAAAATCTCTTGCTTCGCCATAATGTGAGTATTTGCTAATGCATTCTCATTTACCCTAATCAGACGTGTGTCTATTTCATATGCCCATTGTTAGCCCCTGTAGAATACGAAGTTTCAATACAGAACCCTGAAATAGTTTGCTTTTAATCAACTTTTTCTAATGTTATCCGGATTAAAGATGTGAGTGCTGCATATGGGTACATGTCCAACACAGCTATGTGTAATTATAAAGTTCTTTCATGTACTTGAAAGGTCATATCTGCATACCCATATCCAGATATGTATCGGATATGGGCGTCAAACACGGTTACTTCAAAATAAGTGAAGGGTTAGAGCAACATAGGTCTAATGTTCTTTAATGTACTGACCTGACTAGATGCGCCAACCTATACTGTTTTTGGATCTCACGAGTCTCTAATGGTTTATGGTATTACCATAATTTCTATTAAATTGCATGTGTGTTAGCAGCGAGCAATTACTCTTAAGAATTCAAAAGCATATACTGTTTTTGGATCTCACGAGTCTCTAATGTTTTTGTATGTATTTTAATGTCATTGTATTGTTTAGCATCAAGAGCTAATGCATTGCCATTATTTATACAGGGCTCTGGTATACAAAGAAACTTCATCCTTGAAGCTGCTTCAAAAGTAATCTCTTTATAAAATAAGCATGCTAGTTTGCATTTTTGTTATCCGACTTTCTTACGTACTTCAGTTTAGTACCTAAATACTGATAGCTGTGCCTTACTGCAGATGCCAATGCTTCGGCAAGTATCGCTCGATGTGTGTGATGCAAAAGAAGGTGATTTCGACCTTCCAGATGTAAGTTAGAAGTTTACTTGCTTCTCAGTTGTTACTTGCAGAATAAGTTTAGACATAGTGCATTCGAACATTCACTTGATCCACAGTGGTAGCATCTTGATCAAGTAGACCTGTCGATTCTGACCTGAAGCCAAAAACCTGACCTGATCTAATCCGATTTGATCATAAGGAGACAACAACTGGAAACTGAAGAAAGAAAAAAAAGACCCGAAATCGAACCAGAAAATAACCAGAACTCAAAATGACACAAATAGAAAATGACCGAAATCCAAAATGATCTGAACCTGAAGTTACTCAAAGATGTAACTTGAATTGATCCAACCTTAAAAACTGACCAGCAAATTCAAATGACTTGAACTCAAAACAACCTGAAAATTTTAAAACCTGAATTGGTCCAAATCTCGACCCACTCAATTGATATGTTTACTAAAAAGTATTATAAATCCATCTTGAATTACTATGATCCTTTACAACTTTAAACTAATAGTTTATGTGTTATCAGGCAAACAAACTGAAACTTCGTTCTTTTATATTATCGCAGGATGCTGACAGGTATTCTTTGAGAAGTGTAAAGATTGCCCGATGCAAGTCGACTAGATGCAATGTAGGCTCCCATTTTGCAGATACTACTAGAAAACCAGTGCATAGGGAGACACTAGTACTGGTATGGAACAGCACAAATGTTGTTAGAACAGTCGTGAAGGAAAGGCTATAGCCTTTGAACGAAAGGACATGCCGGCATCGGCAGCATGAAACAAATAGAAAAGCCAAGTGATTTCAGGTTCGAATTGTATCGGTTGTTTTTATTAGACATGGAATTGTTTTCGTATTCAACTATGGTAGTAAATTGAATTGTTATGAAGTCCACCAAACCAAATAAGTTTCGTGCAAGACACCCTTTGATTCTCAACAATGAGAGCTGAGCCACCTTTGATTTCTCCAACCTTCTTTTTTTTAGTCTCGTCCAAGAATTTGTGTGTGAGCAAAGTAGGCAAGCAAATTTTTCCTCAACAAATTATCAGCAAATCCCACCTGAAAACCAACTTCTTTAGCCTTATTGAGTGTTGCCCCCCACTTTTTCAACGTCTCCAAGTCCAATTTCTCAACTGAAAAATCTCCCATCTCTTTCACTGCAGCACAAACCAAAACTAGAGACGTTGAAAAAGTGGGGGGCAACACTCAACAAGGCTAAAGAAGTTGGTTTTCAGGTGGGATTTGCTGATAATTTGTTGAGGAAGAATTGGCTTGCCTACTTTGCTCACACACAAATTCTTGACGAGACTAAAAAAGAAGGTTGAGAAATCAAAGGTGGCTCAAACTCTCATTGTTGAGAATCAAAGGGTGTCTTGCACGAAACTTCTTTGGTTTGGTGGACTTCATAACAATTCAATTTACTACCATAGTTGAATACGAAAACATATAAATAGAATAAAGGTTTCTTTTTTGAAAGAAAAACGACCCGAAGGTCACCTCATCTCATTGCATCTTGAATAATCATGTTATGGATATCCGTCGGATACTCCATATCAAAATACTGAATCGACTCTATTTTTAATGGCTAAGTTACAAAGCAAATTCGCTACATTATTGCTTTATTGCGATTAACCCATTTAAAATGGACAGAATAAACATATCCAAAGCTATCACACATACGATTAATACACCGCCCCAAAATAGTTATGTCTTGCTTCCTCCTCCGTTAACCACATTGATCAAGCTAGCACCGCGATTCCGAATAAGCCGCTCCACTTTTAATTTGGCACCAACCTTAAGCCTTCCTTTAATGCTTCCAAATCCTCTGCCCAAATCACCTCCATAGTCATGTCAACAAACTTATAGCGACCCCCCAAGGACAAAGCCATCCTCGATCCCGCGCAATAGCACCGAACCCACCGCTATCATCCTTAATAACTGCGTCAACATTCACCTTGACGGATCCTATGGGAGGTTTAATCCATCCTCTGCTCGTCGATTCCGAGAGAAAACCGAAGGCTCGGTGAGGTTGAAAATCTCAAGTCTTTGCTTAGCGTTTACGCCTCTTCCCGAATCAAAACCGCGCCTCTATATTCCCATTAAACACCATATTATTCCTATCATTTCAGTTGTTCCATAGGAGAGTTAAGAAGTCCGCCGCTTTCTTTATCATCTACTCGCGAACGCATCTTCAAGCCGATCGATGCACTCATTATACTCTCCTTCAAGCGGTTTATTGTTTATCCCACCAACAACAAGGATATCACGAGCCTTTGAACAGTCTTTCATCGCATGGATCGGCGTCTCATCTCTCAGACTTGCACCTTGGACAAGTTTTGCTAATCCTCGACGAATTCGTGCTATGTTGTCGAGCGTCGGGAGGATGTTATGACCAAGCCTCCAACTGAAAATTTTGATTTTAGGCAGCATCTTGAGCTTCCTGATAGCACGCCAGTACAGTTTATGGGGCCCGAAACCAACTCTTTTGAGAATCATCCAGGAATAGGCCGACTTTGATGTGTAGGTGCCGTGCGGGTTTTGAACCCATATCCTTACGTCATTAACACCATTATGAGGAATGGGTAATTTACAAATGCGGTCCCCCATTTCTTCTCTATATATCTCCAAGATCCTCTGCCTTTTCCACCGCCTACTGTCATGTTCCCATAAGTCTTTGACTTTTCTTTCTTCATTAGTAAAAGGAGACCGACAATTCATCTCCCCTTCAATACCTTCAACCCCAAATGGTCCTTCTTCGATATCGATGGTGTTTCCGTCCCCTACTTGCCACATGAAACCGTCCTTTATAGCATCAGCAGCCTTAGCAATACTCATCCACGTGAAAGAAGGTCTGTTAATATTTTTATGCTCAAAAACATCTCCATTAAGAAAGTACTTGGCGCTTAACACTTTGTAGCACAATGTATCCTTATGAATCAGGAGCCTCCAAACCTGTCTGCCCAGGAGAGCTAAGTTAAACGCGTGAAGGTCCCTAAATCCCATACCGCCGACGCCTTTTGGGAAGCACATTTTACCCCATGCCATCATAGTCCACCCTCTTGTTTTATCTTTATTATTTCACCACATATGGCTCATTTGAGAATGAAGCTCCTCAATGATACTTTTTGGAGCCAGGAAGACCGAGAAGGCATAAGTAGGAATGGCCTGCATAATGGCCTTTAAGAAGACCTCCTTTCCACCATACGACAGCAAGTGTTTTGACCAACCCCTTACTCTGCATATACACCGGTTGATAATATTAGTAAATGCTGAAGATCTTTTCCTACCAACTGGTAAAGGTAAACCTAAATAGTTATCTAATTTGTCAACAGTGCACATGCCAAGAATAGAGCTAAAAGTTTGCCTACTGGCCATCGGGGTTTTAGGGCTAAACATAATCATGGACTTACTTTTATTAATCTCTTGGCCCGAGTCCCGACTAAAACAAGCTAAAATATTACTAATTTCCTCTACATCTCGCTTTTTGTTACGAACAAAAAGGAGAGCGTCATCGGTAAAGAAAAGGTGATTAATGCGGGGACCATTTATACTAGCCCGAATCCCTTTAATCAAGTTATTATTCTGAGCTCTAATTAATAACTTGGACAAAGCTTCCATGCAAAATAAAAAAAGATAAGGCGAAAGAGGGTCCCCTTGTCGAAGGCCTCTTTCCGGCACTATCGTCTCGGAAAGAATTGAATTGCACTTGACCACATAGCGAATCGATCTCACACATCTCATGATTTTCTTCACCCACACATTTGCATAACCCATCTTGTTCATCACCTCTTCAACGAAATCCCACTCCACCCGATCGTACGCTTTGCTCATGTCAAGCTTGATAACGAAACCTTTATTAGGACCATTCTTAGCACTTTGAAGGTAATGAACCATCTCATGAGCTATCAAAATGTTATCATGAATCATCCTTTCCGGGACAAATGCACTTTGATTTTGGCTAATACAATACGGAAGAGTTTCCTTCAATCTATTGGCAAGCACCTTAGCAATGATCTTATACACCACCCTACACAGGCTGATAGGTCTAAAATTAGTCAAATCCAAAGGCTCTTTAATCTTAGGAATTAGAACAATGATGGTGTCATTTAAAACATCCACATCTTTCTCCCCATTTAGAATATCCTGACACAATTTAATAATATCATTTCCCACAATATCCCAATTATTTCTAAAAAAACTCCTTGATAAGCCATCGACTCCGGGGGCTTTTCTCGAATCCATTTGATTGAAAGCCTCAATTATTTCATTATTCGTGAATTCCCTCAACAGCCTTTCATTTGCCTCCCCCGGAATGCACCTATCAATATAATCAAGATTAAGATCATTGTTAACGTTTAGACTTGACTTAAATAAAGTTTGGAAATACTCCCTTATAGCCTTGCAAATGTCGACAGTATTATCTTTCCAAGTGCCATTCATATCTTTAAGCCTAGCGATAGTATTCTTTTTCTTTCTATTCGTAGCCCTGACATGAAAGAACCGAGTGTTCCTATCCCCTTCCTTAAGCCAAATAATCCTTGACCTCTGGGCCCAGTATTTTTCTTCTGTATTCAATAATCTGCCCAATTTCATCCGCATATCTCTAAGTCTGTTGCCCTCATCACTGCTCCCGTCTATCAACTAATGCATAATGCTCGCTGCGCAAACCACCAATCTGCTTACGCATTCTTCTTTGCTTCTCGTATTGTCACCTCTTCAACTCAACACCCACCGTTTTTATCTTTTCCATTATGTCTCGCGTCCATCTCTGCCACGCTTCCTTAATGATAGCTTTCGCTTCTTCATTGTTTGACTAACACGCATCATATTTAAAACAAAGCCTAGAGTCACGAATGCTGTCTCTCGGCTTGCTTGCTTCAGTGTCCAACATTATCGCGTCATGGTCGGAACTAGACTGCCTGATAACCTTGGTATCCAAAAATGGGAAATGATTCAGATCTCTCGCAGTAAACAGAAAGCGGTCCAGTCTTTCTTTTACCCTAGCCATGCCTTCTCTATTATTAACCCAAATGAACCAACCGTTGCTTGTCTTAAGGTCCACCAACGAGAACTCCTCAATAATCTCATGAAACTAATCCATAAGAGCCTGAGGTTTTCTCCTTCCCCCCTCTTTTTCCGCATTGTCAAGTATAGCATTGAAATCACCCCCTATTATCCACCTTTCCCTCCCTACTCCGCCAACCCTTCTAATCATGTTCCAAGAGTCTTTTCTTTTACTAGGCTCGGCATTACCATAAAACCCCGTAAATCGAATAGGGTTATCACTCTCCATATGTATCAAAGCGTCAATATGATTGCTCGAATAGGTTTGAATATCGACCTTCTTACTTTCCTTTCACATCAGAGCCAAACCGTCGCTTCTATCGTTAGCATTAACAGCCAGATAGCCCTCCATCTTACACTTCCTGCGAACAGATTCAATTCTATTAGTATTGATCTTAGTCTCACATAAAAAAATAACATCCAGGGCATTAGCAACAAGAAGTTTCTTTAAATCATTTAACCGTCGCGGGTTCCCAACCCCACGACAGTTCCAACATATAATCTTCATGGCTCAAGGCGTTTGGTCACCACCACCGCCTTAACAGGGAAACGCTTTCCGTCAGTCTCCTTTTAGCAATTTTAGCTGGGCTCTCCTCTGTGTTGTCACCGTTTGACCCTTTCACTCTCTTCCTCTTATATTTAAGCCTTCCCATATTTTCCCTTATAAACCTGTGGCTTCTCTTTTCCATAGGCGATATCACTATCGGCTCTGCATCTCCTGCTTGCCCTTTTCTTTCCTGACCATTTTGTCCCATTTTCTCTATAATATTTGTTTCGCTCTCCTCCTTGTCGTTGTTTGAGTGTACCAAACTTTTAACCAATTCTACCCCATTTCTTCTCGTGCTCCTGTCTTGATTCTGGATCAGAAAGGGTGCCCTTAGCCAACTTCCATACTGGAGATTTAAGTCATTCTCTATGGCTCTCTCATTGCTGTTTTGACACTTTTTTAATGGTGTGTCCAATCGTTCCACACGCATAGCAAAAATCTGGGAGCCTTTCGTATTTTATCAATTCTATTATTTCTCCACCATCCATGCTAGTTAGCTTCACAATTCTTCTCAATGGTTTTAGAACATCTATTTTAACATTGAGCCTCATAAACTCAGTCCACCCTCCATCTCTATCTTTCCATTCTATTGCCATCAGCTCTCCAATAGTGTTTCCCACATTCACTGCCGTTTGACGGTCCAATAGTTCAAGAGGGATGTTATAGACTCTTAACCAAAATGGCGTTCTCTAGAAGTCATATGAATCAATATCTTTTCCTTTCTCAAAAGGCACCATCGAGAACAGACATTTATCGAATAGCCAAGGCATCAGATTAAGGATTCCGCTTCGATCTTCAATACACCCGAATTTGACTATTATAGCCCCATTTTTTAAAGCCACAAAGTCCTCCTCCTCTTTAGTATACCACAACGATCTGAACACTCTATACATCGCCTCTCTATTTGGTACCTCTGTCGCTATTATCTTTCCCACAGCCCAAGCTTCGAAACCTTTGCCATCTTTATCATCAATCATTCTTATGACTTGATTTGATTCCTCTTCCGAAAAAGTCAATCTTTCGAGGAGTTCATTTATCTCATCCGTCACTGTTGTTTTTTCAAACTCCGAATCCTCCTCCATTGAAACAAACAAGATCACAGACTCAAGAAAGCCAAGGAATGCAGAGAGTAAGACCTGAAAAATTAACCAAAACCCCAGATCCAAAGAGGACAAAAACCAAAAAGACTACGAATGAACCAAACAGTCAGCTAAAACAAGAAAGGAGCAACAAGACTCCAGCACGAAAACACAAAACCACTTTACAGGCTGAAAATTCAACACTTCTACATACAGGGAAATACAACCACAGGACAAAAGCGAGAAACCAACCCCCCCAGTAAAGGACCGAACTAGCATAAAGAAACGAAGACAAAGCCTGTCCCACAAAACCCAAAAGAAAAACTCAGAAAAGGCAAGAAGAAACCTAAAACCAAGCCTTAAAAACTAAAATCAAAGAAAATAACAAGACTTCCTAAAGAAACGTTCATGCATGCAAGCCATGCATATAGTTACGTAAAAAAAACTAGCAGTTCAAAGAAACCATGCAAATACCAAAAAGAAAACGTAGAAAAATAAAGAAAAAATTCACGAGCCACCACGGGACCCACCAAAAGCAATCAGCAACTCGTCCCAAGAAAACCCAAGCACAAACACATACCCCACAAAACTTATAATAATACGACTAAAAACAAGACTAAAAAACAAAAAGAACAGAAAAAAAAAGGATAGAGATCACCTTCAGTATCCCACCAATATATCTGCAATAAATGTCTCTTTCGACATTACGCAAAACAGAGCCAGTCACATCAAATCAGAATCACCTCTTGTCCACCGCAACAGACAGAACAAGAAAAAGAAACTACAACTAAAGTCTCCACAATCATCAACACACACAATTCCCAACACGAACTACCATAAATTCAAAAGAATTTAGGCAGACACACAATACAAGAACAAGAAGCACAGGCGCCAAAATCTTTCCAAGTTTCCGTTTCTTTGAGTATTATCTAGCACAATCTTTCGATTTCTAAAGTTATCAATGAAAAATGGTGCTCTGTAAAATTTTTGAAGTGAATTTGTATTTCTTTAAATAGATACTTCAAATAGAATAAAGGTTTCTGAAAGCTAAATAATGTTCCCAAATTTTTTTGATATTCACATTTATATTCAAGTAACATAGTTAAAAATTTGACTTTTTTAACGTCTAAAAATAAATCTAGTGCATCAGAAAAGAGAATTATTATAAGCAGTAATTTTTTATGTACCATTGATATATAAATTCCGTGCATCATCAGTAAATAATAACATACCATATGAGGATGTAGGTTCCCAACACTTGTTGAGGGATTAAAAAGTTAAAAGTTAAATTTTGCATAACAAAACAACAATATAATAGCAATAAACAGCAGCAAGAAAAAATTTAACTGAAAAGATGCACGAAGAGCAAGTAATTTTTACAAGCAGTAATTTTTGATGTATCGTTGATATATAAATTTCGTTCATTATTAGTAAATAATAACATGACAAATTATCATTAAATTAAATAAAAAATTATGCATAACATACCATACGAGGATCAGGGTTCTCAAAGCTTGTTGATGGCTGAAACATCAAGGAGTTTTCACCTATGCCTGCACTCGGCATCAAGGAGTTCTCACCTATGCAAAAATTTGTAAAAATAAACGTAAAAAGGATTTGCAAAAATGGTTCGACTTGAAGACGTCACATTAACAAAAATAAAAAGAAATTATTGGTACAAACCAGCAGAGGCAAAGTCATTAATGATGCTATAGGCCTAGACTTGAAGGGCAACTTTTATGTCACATTAACAAAAGAAAACGAGGTATGGCACAAACCCGCAGGGACAATGTCTTGAGGATTCTCCTCTTGAGTCGGATGATCTGCCGCACCCAAATTGAAGTCATCCTGAGGCTGATTGTTATTTGCTACCGCTGAATCCAAATTTGAAGACGATGGTTGCTGTTCTCCTATCGACATTCCAGTATTGCTACTGCTGTTGGGGGCTGTCTCTGTATCTGACATTAAAGATGATAGCAGCTTCGTTTTGCGTCGGCTTTTGCTTCGTTTTTTGTCAGCCATTGGTCCTTGTAAAAGTAGCCACAATCGTCCAAGAAACCAAGCAAATAAGAAAAACTGAGAAACCATTGCTTACTCAAGTAACTTAATCTCTAAGCGATCAGCAAAGCAAAAGGAAAACTATAGACTTCCCTATTACATTAAAAACAAGAAAAAGAACCCACGTAGATCAAGAACAACAGAAAATCATTCACAAGAGAACAGAGAGAAGCAATTCACGAGAAAGTTATGAAGAACACCACAAAGAACTTACTCGACGACCTTCAGTCAGTTTCTTGAGAACAAATGAACGACTTAAAGAGAGTTTCTTGAATTAGGCTTTTAATTTGTGGGTTTTTCTTTTCTGTCTCGTAATTTGTTAGATAACTAAAAAGAGAGATTTATACTTAACCTGGTGACAATGTAACTGAACTTAACTAATCAAAGTTAACTAACCTGGTAACAATATTTTTCTGCTTTTCTTTTGAATTGCTGTATGTATGTATGTCCTTGTTGTGGCCTCAGTTTTCAGTTATGCAGCATGTGGCAAGGTTGGAAAACAGTTTAACTAAATTAACCAACTTACAGACCTGTGGTAGTACGGAAAGCCACCCCGTCTCTTTTCCTATGAAACCATGCATGGATTTCTTGTTGGAATATATGCAAACTATTCAGGTCTCCACTCAGGAACAAGTAGTTCTCATCTATGCTTGCATTTGACATCAAGGGGTTCTCACTTGAGAACTCTCCCCCTTGAAAGTTCATGTCTCCACTCGGGAACAAGTAGTTCTCATCTATGCCTGCATTTGACATCAAGGGGTTCTCACTTGAGAACTCTTTCTCTTGAGAGTTCATACCTCCACTTGGGAACACGTAGTTCTCATCTCTGCTTGCATTTGACATCAAGTAGTTCTTGATCTGTTTCGGTTGATGGTTCATGTCTCCATTCGGGTTGAAGTATTTCTGAAATGAAATATCTCTCTTGAAAGTTTTGATTGATTGCTGGTGTCAGTCTCTCAGGTTCTGACAAATTTCCAAGTCTTCCATAGCTATCTTCGGCGGATGAAATGTTAGCAATGCTCATCTTGGCACGAATCTAAGAAATTTAAAAGAACAGAAAAACACAAACTATTTGCAGGTAAAGGACATCAAAATCTTCTTCCAAACTATTTTAACTTTCTCTATGTAAAATTGACGCGATAACACTACCGGAAAGTTAGCTGTCAAACTTGGCACTATATGCTTCAACGAAAGCCCGTGCGCAAGTCTGTTTAGGTAATAGAGTTTTGACTGTATTTTGAAAAAAATCTCAATGTCGGTATTTAGTGGAGATAATGGTTTATTTAGCTTTTGAAGTGGACAAAAAGGACAAGTTGTTGGACCACTTTATTTCTAAAAATGATTTCTTTTTTGTTTTTGGTAAAGCAAAAAATTTAATATTGTTATGCTCGCTCGCGCTCATCGCGAGAAAGTTATGTTGAAGCTGAATATGCTCGCGCCCATCGGGAGAAAGTTATGTCGAATGCGCGCGCGTGAAAATATGAGTGGCAACATTTCTCATCCATCAACATTATTTTTTTCATATTGTATTGTTTGGTGTTCTCTATTAAACCTCAATTTTCATCTCCTTCGATTCACTACTGCACTCTCTTCCTCTTGCAATAAAGAAGCAATTTTTGCCTTGATCTTAGATTGAACCATCAATGGCGGAAGAAGCTGGGTTCACCTTGGGCGACAAATTGAGCTCCCTTATTCTCTCTGAAATGTTGCTGCTTGTCAAAGATGACCTCGACGACCTCAGAATCACCGTCTCTGCAATCATAGTTATGCTTCCTGACGCCGAATAGAGATCTACGACCAGCAATTTCACAGCTTGGCTTGAAAAGCTGAAAGATGCACTTTACGATGCCGATGACTTGCTCGATGAATTATCTTTCGATGTTTTGAGAAGGCTTCTCTTTCCCTGGTCAAGGGCAAACAATTATGTTTACCTTCCCAAAATGAGCTCTCAAATTCAGGTCATTAAGAACAGGTTAACTTCCCCTGAAAGGGTGTTCGACATGTTAAACTTTTTCGATCACCTCCTCGTTAAAATCCCTTTAATGGCTGCAAAGAGCACAACTTTGGTAGCAGGTTGTCCGACTAGGATGAAGACGACGGAAAAGGTAAGTCTTTGGCAAATTAAGATCATTAAATTCTATTCAAAATCTTGAAATAAAGATAAAGTTGACATGAAAAAAATATTGATTTGTTTCCACCTCCAATGGAAGGTAAAAGTTACTGCAACCGATGATCTAACTCGTGAAGGAGTACAATCTAAATTCCGTGATTTGGAGAACCAACTTTATGACAAAGGCAACGACAAAGTGGAATGCAAAGATTTCCCAGGCTTGGAACAGGCATTGAAGAACACTGCTTGGGGGAAAATCCCAGAGTACCTCGAATCTATTGCAATCCAAATCGAAAAAGATGGTGGAAAAACTACTGATGTTTTTCATATCGCCATTCAAGTTCTGGTCTGCGCTGCGATCAAAGAGATGAAAGATTTCTCGGTTGAGGATTTGAATTGGGATACCTTGAAAAAGTGGGGCGCCACACTTAATTACGCTGAGAAATTTGGTTTTCAAGTGAGATTTGCTGATAATCTGTTGAATAAGAATTTGCTAGCCTATTTTGCTGTTCAAAATCTTCCCAAATCGACTGCAAAAAAATAGCTTCGCAGAAGCAAATGGTTGCGTTGTTGTTGGCTTGATGCTATGTCTACAATAGTATTGGGTTTAATGTGTTTGTCCTTAGTCTTTGGATTTCTATATGAAGTTTATTTTTTGAGATCAATATTATGGTTATTGAATAAAAAATTTAAGCACCAAATAAATTAAGGATTGAATTTAAGTTATAAATTTTGTTTAGTATATTAATTAAAATTAAATACTAAATACGGTATAAGATTGAATTCATCAATTTTGTAAAATAAATAATTTAATTTATGTTTGATTATGAGGTCTAAGCTTAATTTTGAGTTTGAATTAAAATATTCAATATTAAAATTAAAGTTTAGTTAACTTCACGAGTTATCCGTGTCAAATATTAATAGGTTTGAATTTGATTTCTTCACATCTCTATTTTGGAAATTTTTTAAATTTTTATTGTTAAAAATTTCAAAATTCTTATAAAATTTCAATAAATTTTACAATTTCTAATCATTATTGAACAATTTTAATGATATTCACAATTTTTAACAATTTTCAATATTTTTATAATTTTTACAATTTTTAAATAATCATTACAATTTTTAATGATTTAAAAAATTTAATAAATTTAATAAATTATAAATATTGTTTATATTTGTATAATCTTTAATAAAATTTAAAGGATTTTTTATCAAAATAATATAAAAATAATAATTAGTTGTGCAAATGATATTGAATCTGGATTATTTATGAAAATGGGGTACTTTCTACTGTAACACTAGGTGCCGCTTGACAAGTTGGCGGCACCACAATTTTAAAAAAATACTTTTTTTATATGATGTCGCCTGACACATTGGCGGCACCGATATAAATTTTCATAAAATACTTGTATTTTTTAGTTTATACAATAAAAATAAAATATGAGAAAAAATTTATTATTTTTATCCCACTTTACACATTAACGACATTGATGAATTGAAAAAAAAAAAAGTTAGAACAAACGAAAAAAAATTCATCCATCCCATCATATATCTCTAAAAATCAAATCAAAATATGGTAAAATATCCAACCCTTTATTATTTCCATAGTAATCATGAACATGTTATTTCCAAACTGCTTTTAAAAAAGAAATTTTAATAAACATGAGGCCAAGAAAAAAAAAAAGATAAATCTTTAGGTCAACATTTTTTTTTCACTTTTTTAGTTTTTTTTTTCCTTTTTTGCCATAGCTAATATGTTAGGCGGCACCACACTTACAAAAAATTACCATGTATTTTTTGTACTGCATTTAAGAGGAAATATAAATATTTTAAAAAAATTCATATCAGTATCACTAATATGTCAGACAACATCACTTAAAAAATTATTATTTTTAGAACATCATGATTGACTGATGAGTGGGGAAAATTAGGGTGGCTCCACTAATTTGTCAGACGACACTC
Organism: Gossypium sturtianum; assembly: GCA_025698515.1. Taxonomy (NCBI): domain Eukaryota; kingdom Viridiplantae; phylum Streptophyta; class Magnoliopsida; order Malvales; family Malvaceae; genus Gossypium; species Gossypium sturtianum. The sequence goes on from CM046953.1 coordinate 153,295,178, forward strand.
AAGCTACTGTAAAAATCACCCTATTCTCGTAAATAATCTAAACCCAATATCATTTTCATAATTAATTGTTTTTATAAAAAAAAACTAATTTTAAAATATTTAAATAGTTTTTTTTTACAAACTTTATGTTTTTTTTACATTTTGATAATATTATTATTAAATTCAACTAATTTTTAAATAATTTATATTCGCTTTTGTTTTCAAAAAAATTCCTACCCTAATGTGTGAACAATTACCTAGTTAAGGGCATAAATTTGACAAAAAAAAAAAATTTAGGTCTTAATGTAGGAACATTTGCTAAGTTTAGGACCTAAATTGAATAAAAGAAAATTTGAGGCTCCAAAAAGTGATTTAACAATCCAAATAATAAATGAAAAGGAAATAGGTTTAAATAAGCATTTGACCCCAAATTTGGCATCTTCTCCTAGTTTAACATTTAGGGTTTTAAATAGTGAAAACTAGGGGATATATCAATGGTTTCATATCTCTACAACATGAATAAGATATATTTTTTATTTATGAACTTGGTAATTAAGTTCATTTTGGTATCCGTAATTGTTTTTGTCACTTGAATTTGATGACTAGGTCCATTTTGATCCCTAAATTTGAAAAAATATAAAAGTTTCATAGTCAATCGATTCAACCACTTTGTTCGGATCGTTATATTGATCAGTTCTTAATCTATTCGATTTGGTCCTAATCTAGTAATACTAATCACATCATCAAATCTTGACAGTATCCAAATTTAGGGACCAAAATGAATCCAATTACTAAATAAAATGACAAAAATGGACCTAATTGACAAGTTTCAAAGACAAAAAATTATATTATCCCTATTATCAAACCTATCAATATGACAAAAAAATACAAACACAATAAAAAATCAAACACGGCAATATTAGATATATGTTTTTAATAAGACATTGTAATATGCCAATTTAGTCCGGGCCCAAATAAGAAACCAAAAAAATAATAAAGTCCAATTACAAAACATGTCAGCCCAAATTACAAGCCCAAAGCCCAATAAGCCCAAAAACCTAAACTGTTTGCAGAAGAGTCAGAAACCCTAGGGTTTCAGCGTGCCACCGCCTCCACTTCGTGAGCACGAACATCGCACGAGGTCTAACGCCTCGGGAGCGCCTCTCCCCACCGTCGGCCAGGGACACCTGCAAACAAAGAGAGAAAAAGGACGGGCACAAGGACAGAAACGACGTAGAAATAGGAAATGAAAATAGTAGAAAAACAGTAAAAATGACAGTGGGCGTCAGGAACCGAAGGGTTTTCTTCCTTTTTGAGAGTTTTTGCTGAACCGAAGGGTCACTCCGTGTTCCAGTTTCCAGTTTCTTCCTTTTACACTTTCATCTTTCATACCTGAATTTAACATTCACAAAATTTTGGAATTTTCTGGAGAAAAAAGTTAATGAGAAAATTCATTCATTGATTTATTGGTGATTCAGATGTTTTCATTCCATTCCATTTTGCCCTCCTAAATGATTTGAGTTTTGAGGATGTGTGAGGAAGTTTTAGAAAAAAAAAAAAAAAAACAAACAAACAAATCTAATAAATTTTTTTCTTCTTTTTCCCTTAGCTTATGGAGGAAGTTTCGCACCTCCGCGACCAATGGGCCTAGGCCGAGTGCACCAAATTCGTGCGTTAAACAGAAAAGAAGTCAACCCGGTTCGGCTCCACTCGACTTGACCCGATATAAAAATCAAGAGTCAAGGTTGTTGTTTGTTAGGTGTTTTCGGAAGGGTAACATAAAGCCAAAAAAAAAAAACTTTTTATAATAATGATAATAGGATAATTATTTTGTTTAAAGTCGATAAAATAAAAAATTTCCGCAAATATTATCTCAACCTACTTCGGTTCAACTTGGACTTAGATTTTTTAATTTCGGCTCATTTTGTTTTTTTTATTTAAAATTTTTAAAATATAAAAAATAAATTTATATATTATTAGTGGAATAAAAAAATATAAAATTCTGAAAAAATAAAAAGGACGCATGGTAATATTTTATATTATGTATTAAATAATTGTATATTTAATATATAATAGCCTAATACATATAATTTATCGTATATAATATTATTTATTAAGTTTGATTAATTATTCGATTTCAAACCGAATTAACAATTAATTAAAATTTTAAAAAACCTTTAATCGACCTCTAATCGAATTAAATCAATTAATCAAAATTAATAATATCAATAGATAAAATAAAACCAAGGCAACTTTCTCTATAAATCCTCTGCCATTCGTGAACTTTTAACTAATTCTATACACCTTTGTTGATATGCAGGGGCGAAGCCAGAACAATTTTTTATGGGGGACCGAATGAAATTTTAATTTTTTATAGTTTATATCTTTATAATTTGTAAAGGATTAAATCGAATTTTTATAATTTTAGGGGGCCCAAAGTGCAATTTTACCTTTATTAATTTAAATTTTTTTAAAAAAATTAAAAACCTAAATAGTAATTTTATATTTTAAGGGAGCTGTCATCTTTTTATATTTATCTCCACAAGGATCTTTATATTCTTCAAGCAACGGTGGGCCACCAATTGGTTCCACTTCCATTGCAAGCCTTTGCATTAACTTGACATTTAGGGTGAGTTTGGATGGGCGATTGAGTGCGGCACGGTGCGTTTAACTTACTTTTTGTCTCACGTTACAGTATTGTTACAGTATCTAATCTCACCGCCACCACTATTTTTACACTAACCGCAGGTAAACGCAACGCCCGTCCAAACCACCCCTAATTAGTCTTTCGAATAGTACTCAATGGAATCAAGAAATGGTAGTCGACTTTCATTTGTACTCTATAAGAAACTGTCTAAAAGACATAATTGCAAAACCCATCTCCGTCACAGGTTCCATGGATTTTAATTTTCATTAGTAGATATTGGCATATTGCATATTTGGTCTTTCACTTTCTTTTTTCTTTTGGCAAAACCTTTTACTTTCATACTTGGAAGAACTAATTCGTCAAATTATGCTTCATATAGAGCAATGTCAAATCGTCAATCCCATTAGGCAGCTATTTCCTTGGTGGGGACAAAACTGAAATCGAATTGGTTAGTATCTGTGTTGTTGTTAGGGCGGTAGAAACTTTGTCCAAGTGCATATTCAGTATTACACCACATAATAATATTGCCCAAGCGCATTACTAGTAGTATACCATATAATTAGAACTACATCATATTAAAAATCGATATCTTTAACCTTGGGAAAATTTTTGAAACCAAATTTTATTTTGCATGCAAAAACCATATGAAGATAATTATATAAAGTATGATGTGATTCATGAATAATTTTATTAATCTATCTGTTTGAAAAAATTACAAATGTACTTAAATAAAAATCCAACACTTAGAGCACAAGATCCAACACTTATAGCATATTTTAATCTTTATACTACAAAATATTTATTATTAATATATTTATAATTGTAATAAATATTTATTATTAAAATATTATTATTGAATATTTTCAATAATATGTGAAGAAGATTATTTAAAATTATTAATTTTAAAATTTATTATTAAAATAAAATTAAAATATTAAATAATTTATTATTTATATTAATAATTTATTATATTTGTTAAGTCTTCAAAAATTAGAAATAGTAAAACATAATATTAATTGTGCAGTAGCTTGGGCCGCTAGTAAGTTGCTATAAAATTCACCTGTACATTGAGAATAGAAAGACATAACTCGACAAGAGTAGAAAATCCAACTATAAGTTGGTGTTAGTAAATTGCTATCAAATTTATATGTTTTTATTTTTATTTTTAAAAAAAAAAGTACAAAACATATTAAAAAATAAATAAATTAATAATGTTTATTTGAATAAATTATCCAAATTAACATTTAATAAATAATAACTTAATACATATAATATATAAAATTATTTATTAAGTTCAATTAATTACCTAATTTCGAACTAAATTTACAGTTAACTAAAATTTTAAAAAACTTTTAATCAACCTTCTATAAAATAAAACCAAGACAACTTTCTCCATGAATCCTTTACCATTTATGAACTTTAACTAATTTTATACACCTTTATTCACATGGGTTAGCCCCACAAAAGTCATTGTCATGATTACCATCTGGATCATCTAATGCTGGATCAATTTGCTATGATGGTGAGTCTTTTGTCCCATCCCATTATATAAGGGGCGGAGCTAAAAAAAAAATTTAAGAAAGACCGAAATAAAGTTATATATTTTTATGATAGTAAAAATAAAATTTCATTATTTTCATAACTTATATCTTTATAATTTTTAAAGAATTAAAACAATTTTTCTTCATTTTTAAGGAGACAAAGTATAATTTTACTATATACTAATTAAAAATTTGTTAAACTATAAAAAAATTAAAATTGAAATTTTTCATTTTAAGAGAGTCAGGTCAACTCCCCTTGGCTCTGCCCCTACATTATATATCTTTCTTTTTTTTTTTACTTACGTGAAAATACTTTAAATTTATTTATTTTTATAATAAAATGTCATATCATCATTTTCCACAAAATTTAACAAAAAATAATACCACATAGATAACGGTATTAGTGATACAGGAAAATTGAATTAAAATTAAATTTATGTATATAATTAAATAATGTATATTTCTATAATGACATAATTGGGCGAAAGTTAATATATAATTTTGGTATTTATTTTCGTTTACTATACCATAAAAGATGTTTTCATCAAAGGAAATAATAACTAAAACGTGGCATATAACACAAACACGTGTCTAAAACTACTTAACACGGTCTATTAACACGTTAAAAGTTATATAAATATATAATACTTTAAACACAATCATAACAAGAGAAATTGATACCAATATGACATAAATTTTTGCTATGGGCAGAACACAATTTCATTTAAGATAACCTAATAATTTGCAAATACTACTCATTTAACACATAAATCATAAATTTCAGTCACCTAAAACATTTAACTAATCATGTTCAATTTGCCCATTCCAGAAATGGTAATAGTTAAACAAAGATATTACTTATTAGACTGACCCATTTTTACACTGCAGTTCCATGTTTTGCCTTGGAATGAGATTGCAAGGCATTTTCAGAGCCAAATGACCTGAAAAGTTTTTTCAAGCAAGAAATGTTAATCCAAATTAAAAAAAAAAAAAAAATTAATCCACGTACTTGGCAACTTTCCCCATTTTATTCCCTGAACTTTTTTTTCATTCATATTAGTATCAGAACTTGGTAACTTTTTTCAATTTAGTCCCTAAACTTGGATACACTATAAGATTGTGTCATGTCATCATACCTTTACGGAAATAAGTTCAGGGCCCAAATTGAGAAAAGTTGTCAAACTCCAAGACTTGAGTAGGCCAAAAAAATGTTAAGGACCGAGTTGAGAATATTGCCAAGTTCAAAGGACTAAATGTTTCTTTATCCCTACTTAATAAGGAACTGACCTGCCACAAGACTTGCAAAGGAATGATGAACCGCCTGGCTTTGGACTCTGATTCACTTGACCGGTGGTAGCCAATGCCTTTCTGGCTTGCTTTGAAGGATGAGGAGTTGCTGTATGTCCACCCACTTTCTTGCCATCTGCATCAAGGATTTTGCAACTCTTTAACAATATAAATATTAATTAGAAAAAAAAAAAAAAAAAAAAACTGTCAATTGAAGAATGAGCAAGAACAGAGAACTAGAAAAAGGCGCAAGCAAACATTTTATAACTAATCAAATTTGTATTATGATCCCTCATTAATCATTTATCAATCAACATCTCAAGAAGAGCACATATATGAGGGGAAATGTACCTGTCTTTTGGGGAGTGACTAGCTTTGCCTTCTTTTCTGGTGCAGGGGTCTTTGTAGCTGACTCTGCAGATCTCTTCTTGCTCGGTCCGGCCTAAGGAAAACCAATCACCAGTAATTAGAATGAGAAAGTACAAACTCAGCTGAAGCCCCTGAAAGTCATGAATGGATAAGCTTAAAGCATGTCTTTACCTTTTCCGTCTCAGGTGTCTCAGGATCCTCATCTGAACTTTCTTCTTCACTATCACCCTCATCACTGTCGGTATCATTGTCACTTTCATTCTCACCATTTACTAACATGCCAGGTTCCTAAAATGATAACTCAGAATCAACAATAATTAGACATAGTATTCCGTCGAAAACTGGATTATAAAAACAACAATAAAAATGGCTTTATCAAATTCAAAACAATGGCTCCTACCAAGACCAAGCTAGAAACGGTAAACATTTTGTTCAGCAAATTTTCATGTGAAAAAGAAAAAACAATTAGATTCAAGGATAGCTGTGTCCCTAATGTACATAAATCATTAAAACGTTTAACACTCTATTCAACTATTCATAATTATGATTCACCATAAAATCGTAAAGAGCATATCAGCTGGTTATGATAATAATTGCTAGACATCTACCTGATCCTCACTGGACATTTCATCCGCGGTAGAAGTATCATCTTCATCCTCGTCATCACTACTATCCTCTGCTTTTTTTGGTTCCACTATCTTAACCTGTTTTGACGTGGTAGGATCAGATGCTGTAGCATGAGGCTTTTCGGGATTAACTATGGGTTCAAGAAGCTCCTCTTCAGACTCAGAACCTGTAAAGTAAAAATTGAAACATGATTTACATATTTAAATATTACTAACAGATACCAAATAAATATAAAACGCTAGCAGAATGACTTACCACTACCTTGAGGAGTATCAACATAATACCCAGTGAAATAAACACTGCCATTCTTCCGGGTATGGGACAACTCAAATTTACTATGCAATGCCAAATCCAATGGCATCTGGGGGAATTTATCATGGGAAAGTGTTCCGATTACAAACTTTTCATTATTGAATTTGAGATAGATGCAAGCAGTTCCATTTCCTTTTTCTTTTTTGTTATCACTGGTCACCTCACCAAGGGCAGCCTGTGAGTTATATATATCAACAAAATTAATAGATATATAACTACTGTCAGAACACAATAACTATGGAAATCAGAGTTCCTTAATAACCTGTGAAATATGCAAAATCCTACTGCCATCATCCTCTAATTCAACCTCAAAGCACTGTCCACTTTTAACCTCAGCACCTACATATATATTGCCAAATTTCAGAGGATGACAGGTTTTCATGATTCACTAGACCCAAGAACATTGAAGGATACAATGGATAAACGAATAAACCAACATGAAATCGCAAATATGTAACAATCAAAAAATATTTGACAAGCAATCATCATTGAGATGTAAAAAACTAAAATAACACCAAATGATGAAACGCAATACCAATAGTAGTAGCAGATAGAGCATATTCTAAGAAGTTTCCAACAGGGTAATCCAATTCAAAACATCAAATTATAAAAGATTATTTCAAACACTTAATAGTGTCCAAAGAAATTACGATTTAACAAGGATAAAAAGGTATCATTTTCTTTTTTTCCCTTCAATATTCATAATGAGTAAGTTATAGGGAAATTTTACAGAGAAATGCTTGAAAAAAAATTGTATAAAATAAGTAATTTTCCTTTAATCAGACGTGAAATGAAACTAAGAAAACAATTTAAAAGAACAAAATCAATATAAATACCAAACCTAAATTCTAATTCAAAAGAGTGTATGAATCTATCTGGGAGAACATGTATATATATAATTCCATGCCGCACTCTTACATACAAAATCAAACATAAAAATTATCATATTAAAAGAAAAATAATTAGCAAAAGAAACAGCCTGAAGCATCAAATCCTTACTAGAAGACAGCATCTGAACATACGATTAGCATTTTCAAAGAAACGTAAATAATCGATAATCAAACAAAAATAATCATTAATTTCAACCAATTTCGCAATTGAAACAAAGAAAAAATTTTAACTGAAAGAAAAGATTGTAAGATGTAAAGGAAAAATTACCCCAAAATTCCATTGAAAATGTGAGAGAAATTAAGGTTTAGGGTTTTGTTTTTAAGGAATGAAAACTCAACAGTCAACGACGTAGAGAGAGTGTAATTTCTTTGTTAGTGCGTTGACGTGTTCTTATTTTCTGTTTTCGAAAAAGGAGTGAGGAGCGGGGCGAGGCTGTGATTCTGTGTTTCGCGGAGCAGCGTAAAGGATTTTGATGTGGGCTTATTTTTTGGTAATCAAGGAGTTTAGGCTTTTCTGAAAGAATCTGACGGCCTAAATTTCTTGGATCATGTATTTTTTAAACCCAAAAATGAAATCAAAATAAATACCAAGCAATTACGTTGATTAACTCGTACCCAGATATCAGCTCCAATCAGATGATTGGAATTCGAAATAATTTAAATTTAAATTTATTTATAGTTTAAACAACAAAAAATAAATAAATTCTGAATTAAATCAAATTAAATTTATTTAATTTGAAATCAACTCAATCCAATGAAGCAATAAAAATAAAAAATAATTTTTGTTATTTTATTAAATTCATATTTTATTGAAAAACAAACAATTGATTTATAAATATAAAATCGAATCTTAGATCTCATATAAATCAACTTAAAATTTATACAAATTTTATGACTGAATCAATAACGTGGTTGGATAAATTCATTTATGTATCTCTTGGTTATATTTCAAAAGGTTTAATATATCATTCGGTATCCGAGTTTGACAGTTTTTTCTAATGTGGTACTTATATTATTTTTTAGTCCAATATTATACTTGTATTTGGCAAAAGTTATATATTCTGGTAGTTGAAGGTAACGGTGTTAACATTTTAATTTATAATGTATGTGAAATAATTCAATTCAAACCGATGAAATCAATGATCCAAAAATTCAACATTTAATTTTAAGTTTTACGCTGATTGATTCTTAGCTCAATTGATATAAGCATTGTTATCAATGCAAGAGGACGTAAGTTTGAGTACGTTGAAGCGCATTATTCTCCTATTTACGGGTTAGGGAGGGGCTATGGGTAATTTTAGACATCTTGTCAAAAAGAACAGATATGATCAAAACTTATGATGAAATTGTTCGGAAAAAAAATTAAATTTTATATTTCATGTTCGAGTTTTTTACTCTTTATAAATTACGTATGATTTTTTTTTTTATATATTTATTGTGACTCAAGTTTCATCATGCATGAACTCTACTCAAATATATTGTGATCTAAAATCTAAATATATTCGATTATCAATCCGATTATATTTTATATTAATTAATTATAATTATAATTAATCAGATTTATTTAAATTACAATTGGGATTATTCTTCTACGTTGAACCTTAACAAAGTTACAAAGCTGTCAAATATTCTTTTTTAACTTCATGTAGATAAGTTTATATAAATATTATATATTATTTAAACTTTTATTTTCTCTAAAAAAAACAAATAATAACGTCGTAATCCTTTTTTTATAAGAGAAAATTTTGGTAAACTGTGAATAAAGTTATTAAATTCATAAAATATTAAAAAAAAAATACATAACAATTTTTTTAAGGGTGTATTTAGATAAGTGCTGTGTTTACTGATTAGATAAGTGTTGTATTTATCTACGATTAGTGTAAAAACAACGTTGGTGGTCAGGGGTGAAGCCAGGGGGGCTGGCATGGGCCCCGACCCCCCTAAAAGGTAAAATTGCTATTTAGGCCATTGAATTTTTTTTAAATTTTAAATTAGTAAAGGTAAAATTGTATTTTGGCTCCCCTAAAATTATAAAAATTCGATTTAATCCTTTACAAATTAGAAAGATATAAACTATAAAAAATTAAAATTTCATCCGGCCCCCCTAAAAAATTATCCTGGCTTCGCCCCTGTTAGTGGTGAAATTAAATACTATAACGTGAAACAAAAAATAAACTAAACACACCACACCATACTGCCCATCTAAACCCACACTAAGAATGTTTATAAAAACAACACACCACCAAATACCAGATACTAATCCATATTATAATGCTTAACTTTTCACCTACAAAATCCAAAACTTCCATTAAATGCTGGTAATGATGCTGACATTTGAGAAGAAGATGTTTTCTCCGATCACACACATGTACATATATTTATTCATTTATTAATGGGTTAATATGTCATTTAATATCAGAGTTTGATTTCAATATTCGATTTAGTACTCAAATTTAATTTTAGTGTTCAATTTGATACTTAAACGAAAAGTTATCATGTAATATTTGATACCTGTGCTCTTGTAAAAAAACATAAATACTTAAATGAGATATCAAAAAAACTTAAGTATTAAATTGAATATAAATCAAGCAAATTTCTTGGATCTTGAAAGGATCTTAAGGCTCAATTTTCCCTTTTTTTTTTCTTTTTAAACCCAAAAATGAAATCAAAATGAAAATTAAGCATTTACATAATTTTTTTATTGATTCGAATTCTAACTCAATCTAATTTGATTAAACCATAAAAAGTCAATAATCCAAATTTGTCTAACCCGAACTTAAAAATAACCCAACAATAAATGATTTGAACTTGAAATGACCTTGAATCACTCAAACTCGAAATAATCCAAACCAACAATTACTTGATTCTCAACTTGAAATGACTCGAACCTGAGTTTCAAATTCAAAATTATACAAACTTTAAATGACACAATGTGGAATCTTGATTGGTAAACTCAAATGATCCTGATATGGAATAACTTGAAATTGAAATCATCCAAACCCTCGATGACTCAAAAAAAAAAGTAAACTTTGAATTAAACCGATTTAAATTTAACTCAATCCAAAACCAACTCAATTCACTCAATTGAGAGGTTTATTTTAAAAGATTAAGGACTCAATCAACCAACATAAACCCAGTTAAGTAAAGAAAAAGGACGAAAAAACTAAATTTTATTATTTTCTTAAATTTATTTTTTTTGTTACAAAAACGACCATGCCAATTAATTTAAAATTCACATAAATTTTACCACTCAATAATTAAATTATGTAATCAGAATCAATCTTGAACATAATCTCTCTCTCACACACATATATATATATATATATATACATGCACATCATAGAGTTTTTGTTCTTTTTCCTTGTTAATAAGAATGTCGTAATCACAATTTACATGCAGATATTATATGCTTAATTTTGTACCTATAAAATCGAAAGCTTCCAAGAACTCATGTAATGCTGCCGACATTTGAGAATTGCGATTCTTTATCCAATCATATTGTGTGTGTATATATATATATTTATATATATTAATTGTCAAATTCTACCATTAGGCCATATACTTTGTTTAAGTTACGAATTTAGTACTTATACTTTAATTTTAAAATTTTAATCCTAACAAAATGGTAGCATCTAAATATGTTTAGTTAAATTATGCTATTAGTCATTTATTATGCCTAAAATTATAGATTTAGTCCATGTTTTTTTTAAGTGGATTATTCTTAGTTACTATATTTTTTTTAATTTCGAAATTTCAAGCTTAACGTAAACTGTAATCGTCGAATCTATTAACTGATTTTTTTATAGTAATATGTGGAAATAACAAACTAACACAGCATTACACACAATAATATACTTGACCCATCAAATTTTGAAAATAATAGAATTTAACTTAATGAATTTAATAATTATTATTTGGTCACGACTAAAATTTTTAAATTCTAAAAGTACGAGGATAAAAAATGATCAAATTGTACTAAATCCGTAATTTATGCAAAGAGTTTTGAGTAGATAGGTAGAAAAAAATTCGTCAAAATTAGTGTACAATAGTTTTTCAAATAATTCCAGAGAAGTATTAAGAGATGACTAAGAAGAACTTGGAACCATATATTTGAGATATTGTCCAACCACTAAATCAAATATCCATCTTTCAGATAATATAATTTAACCTAATAATGTACACCCATAACTAAAAAAATTCCCCAACCACTTAAATGTTAAATTATGCTATAAAATTGTATAAATATTTGGTCCCTCTACTAAAAAAAAGGACAAATTAATATTTATAATTAGATCAAAGAGTAAACTGGTTCTTCTGTTAAAAATCTCATCTATTTCTACAACTAAAAATTGGTCATTATACATTAGCATAAGTTACAGTTTGGTTATTTCGTCAGTCACTTCAGTTTTTAACAGAAAATATAAGTTTACTTTTTGATATAATGTATAAATATAATAACTAATTTATTCATTTTTTAAAATAAAGACGATAAAATGTGTCGGGATGATTATCATCATTGGCCCAAACCCGTCTCAAGTTTGGGCCTGGGCCAGATCCTAATGAGCTCGCAGGCTTGACCCAAGTACAAAGCTTGCAGGGTAAGTGCGCAGGTTAACGAATCAGACTTGGTCTCCGTATTGCGAGGTTGCATTTGCATGAGCTCGGAACCATGAAGATACTTCTCCAGACTAGAGTAGGAAACATGTTTACATGCATGGAGCATACCTAATTTGTCTTATCGATGAAGAGAGCACACCATCCGAAGGACCCACAGAAAACTACTCAACAAAATACAATTTAAGCCCTTTTACCACAGTCTTTCTATTATTCACAACAATTATAAAACATTATTCCCAAACTAAATATACATACACATAAGAGCACAAATTAAAATGAAGAGAGGAGTTTTTCTAAAAATCCGATCAGTTGATGCAGTTATTCATAACAAGTTTAACGATTCGAATTTTAGTGTCTGAAATCAGTGCAAGGTATTGCTAAGGCCTTTAAAGGAACAGATTTCCTCAACGTTATCCCCATTCTCTCACTCATATCCAAATCTTGAGCTTAACCACTCGGCCAAACTCCAATCAAAGCAATGCAACAACGACCCGAGTGCCATCGGGAGCAGTCGAGACGCGAGTGGCACCGCCGGGCACATCCAACGACCGGACCCGAAAGGAATAAACTCGAAATGGTGACCCTAGTATTCGGCTCCAAGAACCGTTCCGGTCTGAACTCCGACGGGTTTTCCCATGTTTTTGGGTCTCGTCCGATGGTCCAAACGTTCACCAAAACTTGGGTTTCTTTAGGGATATGGTAACCCAACATCTTACAAGAGTCCATAGCCATGTGAGGGACTAAGAAATGGAGTGGTGGGTGAAGTCTTAGGGTTTCTTTGATTATTGCTTTGAGATATGGTAGGTTTTCAATGTCTTTTTCTTCAAGGCTCCTCCCATGGTAGCCTAAATGGTTCCTCAATTCAGCTTGGACTGTTTTAATGTCCTTGGATTGTGTAGAAGCTCAGACATTGCCGATTCTATAGTGCTTGTTGTTGTATCAGTTCCTGCAGTGAACATCTCCTGGCATATACCATAAAAAAATTAAAAAGTTTAGGGGGCAAAAGGAAAATTTTTGTTTAAGAAAAGATTTATTTGATATTGATAAGGACTAAAAGTGTTATTATTCCAATCAACTAGTATGCAGTGGGCTGTCTGCTTATTCCAATCAACTAGAGGTTATCAAATTCTATTTATACCTGTTCAATGTTGGGTTATTCACCCCACTGTCGTGTTATATAATTATAATAAAATAAAAATGGTGTGATGAGTCTACTTCTGTTGATTCTTTGTATCAACAATGGTGTGATGAACGTGGATCAAATACGCGACCTTCAGATCCAGGGAACTCAGTAGCTTTTGAGTTAAAAAACGAGCATGGATTGACGAATTAGCTTCAGATTTCACTGAAATCGGAGTGATTGAAAATAATATTTTAGAAACGCGTCATTCGGCCGTCTCCATCTGCAAGGCAAGTAAAAATTCCCATATTTTTGTTGTATCTGATGAGGCTGGATATGTAAACCTGTTCGATTCTCGTTGGGAGCTTTCTTCTGCTCATCTTACCGTGAAAATGCAGAAAAAACAAGAATCGATGATTGGAAGTGTGAAATGTTTGGGTTCGTATCCAACCAATTCTGATATTGTTCTCTCTGGGTCGAAAGATGGGTCATTTGCCATTTAGGACCTAAGATGCAAGAGTAGCTCAAAAAGTGGATGTGATGAAGTCTGCCATCCATTAATTTCCATGGAAAAAGGAGCTCATCTTTCATCTCAAGCAAGGCTGCTGTCGCTGGAGTGCCTTTTGTAGATGTCCTGACTACAACTTACAACTTCAGAGTGGGAGGTACTTTCTTTCCCATTACAAAATTTGATTTTCCTTTTTTGCTGAATCTGAAGCAAAAACAGATCTTCTATAATGCAAACAATGCATTTCCCAGTTTATGAAAAACCCAGAAAATCAATTGGTAACCCCAAAAAGAAAATGTTTTTAATACTAATTGTGAAAAAAATAACGTCGGTAATGACAAATATATCGCAAAGAAAAGAGAAACAAAAATAAAGAACACACAGATTTTACGTGGAAACTCTTTCGGGAAAAAACCACTGGCAGAGGAGAAGAAAATTCACTATGTCGAATTCAAATCAAATTTACAAGAGGAATAGACTATGTCTATTTATAGGCTTTGTAACACCCCAAACCCGGCCCAAACACCACGACCGGATCTGGTATGTCACTAAGAAAATTTTGGAAGAACATGTCGTATTTTCAGAAAAATATTTTTCTAAAGTTTATCTTCTTATTCGAGAGAAATTTAATAGTTGATAGTTTAAATAAAATATGCCTTTATAAATTAAAAAACCCAAATTTAAATAGATACATTAGTTCAATAAGAATTTAAATAACTAAAAGTAATTAAAGCCCAAAATAAAACAAAACATAAACTAGTGGCCCATAGCCTTATTACAACGAGATTTAAAATTCATTAATTAAAAATATAAAGTATTAACTTGAGACTTTTGCTTGGATCCAGTTGGTCTTTTGCATGGCCACCTTGCGTTCCTCTCGGCCCAGGTCCAAGCACTAGGTATCACCTGAAAGGTTAATTAATAGGGTGAGTCGCGAGACTCAGTGTGCAACCCTCATGCACCACTAGATTTTGGCCTTAGGCCCATAAAACAGATTAATAATTCCATTTATAAAAAAATAACAAATAATATGCAAGGCCCAACCCATTTGCCTAGGTTTCCATCCGCTACGCCTCGTACTCACCATTTCACACCATTGGGGATTTCTACAATCGACCCACACCGCTACACGCCAAGATGGAAGTCATGCTGCTCATCAACATATTATGGCCGAAGCCCTTATAACAGATCACGGCATTAGCCGCTACAACATATAACAGATCACGGTATAAACCGCTACACATATAACGTATAACTTCCTCCTTTCATCAACCCAACCCATGCAGTCATAGAATCAATATGTTATCATATAAAGTCAAACATTCACTGACCTTGTGATTTGCTTCACCCTTTTCGGGTTTCCAACATTAAACCGAGATATCGGTATTTATCACAACATATAAACTTATGAGTATACATTAATAATCAGATCTAGACGGTGGAGAAGTATTACACACCTGATATCGCGAAGTACTAAACTCTTAGTCGATGTCCTTGCTATCCGGATCTATTATCCTCAATGTAAAGCCTTGCTCAAAAGCCGGAAAAACACACAAAGATTTAGCCCCTTCAACAATCGGCCAAGGTTAATAAATCCCAAATTATACGTTAAAACTAATAGATCCTTTACCTTGAAATCCCGAAAGTAACACGATTCAATAACTTAGAAATCTATGCGATTGACTCCACTAAAGTTCCCTTGATTTCTACACAAGTAGGCACCACAGTAAGTAATTCGGTAATCACAGAGATGAGATCTAGGGATTTTGACTTTTAGGAAAATCTCGAAAAAGTATGAACAAGAGAAGGCTGATGTGTCTTTGGCTTTTAAAATACTTGAGTGAAGAGTTTCGGTTTCGACAGCGGAAAAGAGAAGAATAAAAGAAAACAAGGAAGAGACATGAAGATTTCGGCTAGGAAGAAAAAGAATGGAAAGAGTTTCGGCTTTTGAATCAAAGTGAAGATGAGGGAATAGGCTTAGAGATTTAGGCTTTTGCAGAGAATGAAGAAGAAGATGGAACTTTAGGAGTTTTCGCTTTTACTCGAGAAGAAGAGAAAAGAATGAGAGAAAACCCAAATGCTGAAATTGAAGAGATATTCCCACTATTTATAGAAATTTCGGCACTTACCTAACCTTGCAGATAAATCCTATCTTTTCTCCTTTATCTTAATCTACTAGCTCATCTAAAAGAGACTTAATTATCTCTAACTCCTCCCTCCTTTATCAAAGCATATTATCCACATATTTTAATCATTAAAATCCTAAATTTTAGCCTTTATATGCTTATTATCCACATAAAATAAATTCCTAAATAATAGCCTTTATCTGCTTATTATCCACATATTTTAAACATTAAAATCCTAAATTTTAGCCTTGTTGCCATCCACTCCACCTAATCCTAATGCCCAAAATTTAGCTAACTTAAATTAAAAGAATTGGGCTCCATGAAACTTAAATTTGGGCCCCTTACTCCCTTGTGTGGCGTCACCTCCTAAGATTGGGCCACAAGCCCACTTTGGTATTTTAAACATAGATACTACCTTTTAAACCCTATAATGCCCAAACAGATAATTTTAATCAAGGCCTCTACCTAAGCTGAGCCCAATTTGGACCCCTAACACTTAAATTAACACATTAAACATATCCACCCATTAAACGCATAGGCCCAAAAATTTAGGATGTTACGCTTCTACCCTTAAAAAAAATTTCGTCCTCGAAATTTCCAACTAACTATTAATCATACTACCTAAGTCTCACTACCATGCTTTCATTGCGCACTCCAATACTAAACCCAAAATAAACACTTAGTATTCTATGGTAGAGCACGCACCGGTATTCACATCTAGGCGTCCTCGTCCCTTATACTCATGCTATCGGTTCGCGTTTATCCGATTAAGAATTTTATGAATTAATAAGTTTCTTCCATCATTTAACCACGAATAGTCTTATGAGCGATAGTTTAAGAGTAGTTCTTTCAATTCGAATTATATCTACAAGTTTCAGTCTCAAGTTTGTCTCCTAGTTCCATATACACATACATGCAATCATCAATCATACAAACAGAACTTACATTCATCACCTAAGGGTATTTTTGTCATTTCACTACCCAAGGGTATTTTCGTAATTTATCCTATAGGGGTATTTTCGTAATTTTCTGAAATAGGGTTTCTTGGTGATTTTGTGAAAGAAGGGTATTTTGGTAATTTTACAATACGAGGGTATTTTGGTAATTTTGAAATCCGGGGGTATTTCAGTAATTTTGCAAAATAAGGGTAGTTTGGTAATTTTTTTTAAACTAGGGTGGCTGGTACCTTTCGGGTTTTAGTTATAAAGTTTAGCCCATCATCAAGCCCTCGTAACTAGGGTGAATAGTCACTACGCACTGTGTAGGATTCCAGGTGAAGAGGAGGTGAGTCGCTAGGGGCTAACTTAAGTACCAAGCTCTCCTCTGATCCACTACTAGGCATGCGTATGCCCATTGCCACACCCTAACTCGGCTAAGGTGAACAGTCACTACGCACCAGGTAGGATTCCAGCGAAGAGAAGGTGAGTCACTAGGACCGCTTAAATACCAGGCTCTTCCGAATCCTTCCTAGACATGCGTATGACGGTTACCACACCCTAGTCTTGCGGCTCGTGAACGGGTTTGTTTAGTGAAATTAAGTTTTATGACATTTTAAGAAGTGGTTTGAACTAAGCCTAGAGTCCATCAAGTTCTAATTCTAACAATCTACGTCCCACTAGGCCCATTAAGCCCACATATACAAAGATCATACAATGGTTCAGAGTACTTACCTAGCGGACTTGGGCCGGAGACGCAGGTGCCATGCCGAGCTAACAGATCTGTAATTACCTAAAGACATCCATATTTCAAAAGCCCATTTTAGAAAACGTTTTGAGCCCCAAAACCCAGAACCGAGTTTTGAACCGGGCTCTGATACCAATTTGTAACACCCCAAACCCGGTCCAAACACCGCGACCGGATCTGGTATGTCACTAAGAAAATTTTGGAAGAACATGTCGTATTTTCAGAAAAATATTTTTCTAAAGTTTATCTTCTTATTCGAGAGAAATTTAATAGTTGATAGTTTAAATAAAATATGCCTTTATAAATTAAAAAAAATCCAAATTTAAATAGATACATTAGTTCAATAAGAATTTAAATAACTAAAAGTAATTAAAGCCCAAAATAAAACAAAACATAAACTAGTGGCCCATAGCCTTATTACAACGAGATTTAAAATCCATTAATTAAAAATATAAAGTATTAACTTGAGACTTTTTGCTGGATCTAGTTGGTCTTTTGCATGGCCACTGGCGTTCCTCTCGGCCCCAGGTCCAAGCACTAGGTATCACCCGAAAGGTTAATTAATAGGGTGAGTCGCGAGACTCGGATGTGCAACCTCATGTACCACTAGATTTTGGCCTTAGGCCCATAAAATGATCAATAATTCCATTTATAAAAAAATAACAAATAATATGCAAGGCCCAACCCATTTGCCTAGGTTTCCATCCGCTACACGCCCGCACTGACCATTCACACCATTGAAGATTTCTACAATCGACCCACACCGCTACACGCCAAGATTGAAGTCATGCTGCTTATCAACATATTATGACCGAAGCCCTTATAACAGATCACGGCATTAGCCGCTACAACATATAACAGATCACGGTATAAACCGCTACACATATAACGTATAACTTCATCCTTTCATCAACCCAACCCATGCGATCATATAGAATCAATATGCTTTTATCATATAAAGTCAAACATTCAACGACACGGTGATTTGCTTCACCCTTTTCGGTTTCAACATTAAACCGAGATATCGGTATTTATCACAACATATAAACTTATGAGTATACATTAATAATCAGATCTAGACGGTGGAGAAGTATTACACACCTGATATCGTGAAGTACTAAACTCTTAGTCGATGTCCTTGCTATCCGGATCTATTATCCTCAATGTAAAGCCTTGCTCAAAAGCCGAAAAAACACACAAAGATTTAGCCCCTTCAACAATCGGTCAAGGTTAATAAATCCCAAATTATACGTTAAAACTAATAGATCCTTTACCTTGAAATCCCGAAAGTAACACGATTCAATAACTTAGAAATCTATGCGATTGACTCCACTAAAGTTCCATTCAGATTTCGGCACAAGTAGGCACCACAGAAGTAATTCGGTAATCACAGGAGATGAGATCTAGGGATTTTGGCTTTTAGGAAAATCTCGAAAAAGTATGAACAAGAGAAGGCTGATGTGTCTTTGGCTTTTAAAATACTTGAGTGAAGAGTTTCGGTTTCTGACAGGAAAAGAGAAGAATAAAAGAAAACAAGGAAGAGACATGAAGATTTCTATTAGGGAAGAAAAAGAATGGAAAGAGTTTCGCTTTTGAATCAAAGTGAAGATGAGGGAATAGGCTTAGAGATTTCGGCTTTTGCAGAGAATGAAGAAGATGGAACTTTAGGAGTTTTCGGCTTTTACTCAGAGAAGAAGAGAAAAGAATGAGAGAAAAACCCAAATGCTGAAATTGAATAGATATTCCCCCTATTTATAGAAATTTCGGCACTTACCTAACTTTGCAGATAAATCCTATCTTTTCTCCTTTATCTTAATCTACTAGCTCATCTAAAAGAGACTTAATTATCTCTAACTCCTCCTCCTTTATCAAATATATTATCCACATATTTTAATCATTAAAATCCTAAATTTTAGCCTTTATCTGCTTATTATCCACTTAAAATAAATTCCTAAATAATAGCATTTATCTGCTTATTATCCACATATTTTAAACATTAAAATCCTAAATTTTAGCCTTGTTTCCATCCACTCCACCTAACCCTAATGCCCAAAATTTAGCTAACTTAAATTAAAAGAATTGGGCTCCATGAAACTTAAATTTGGGCCCCTTACTCCCTTGTGTGGCGTCACCTCCTAAGATTGGGCCACAAGCCCACTTTGGTATTTTAAACATAGATACTACCTTTTAAACCCTATAATGCCCAAACAGATAATTTTAATCAAGGCCTCTACCTAAGCCTGAGCCCAATTTGGACCCCTAACACTTAAATTAACACATTAAACATATCCACCCATTAAACGCATAGGCCCAAAAATTTAGGATGTTACAGTTCTACCCCCTTAAAGAAATTTCGTCCTCGAAATTTCCAACTAACTATTAATCATACTACCTAAGTCTCACTACCATGCTTTCGCTGCGCACTCCAATACTAAACCCAAAATAAACACTTAGTATTCTATGGTAGAGTACGCACCCGGTATTCACATCTAGAGCGTCCCTCGTCCTTCTACTCATGCTATCGGTTCGCGTTTATTTGATTAAGAATTTTATAAATTAATAAGTTTCTTCCATGTTTAACCACGAAACAGTCTTATGAAGAGATAGTTTAAGAGTAATTCTTTCGAATTCGAATTACATCTACAAGTTTCAGTCTCAAGTTTGTCTCCTAGTTCCATATACACATACATGCAATCATCAATCATACAAATAGAACTTACATTCATCACCTAAGGGTATTTTCGTCATTTCACTACCCAGGGGTATTTTCGTAATTTATCCTATAGGGGTATTTTCGTAATTTTCTGAAATAGGGTTCCTTGGTGATTTTGTGAAAGAAGGGTATTTTGGTAATTTTACAATCCGAGGGTATTTTGGTAATTTTGAAATCCGGGGGTATTTCGGTAATTTTGCAAAACAAGGGTAGTTTGGTAATTTTTTTTAAACTAGGGTGGCTGGTCCCTTTCGGGTTTTAGTTATAAAGTTTAGCCCATCATCAAGCCCTCGTAACTAGGGTGAATAGTCACTACGCACCAGGTAGGATTCCAGTGAAGAGGAGGTGAGTCGCTAGGACTGCTTAAGTACCAAGCTCTCCCTGAATCCACTCCTAGGCATGCGTATGCCCATTGCCACACCCTAACTCGGCTAAGGTGAACAGTCACTACGCACCAGGTAGGATTTCAAATGAAGAGGAGATGAGTCACTAGGACCGCTTTAAATACCGTGCTCTTACGGATCCTTCCTGACATGCGTATGGCGGTTTACCACACCCTAGTCTTGCGGCTCGTGAACGGGTTTGTTTAGTGAAATTAAGTTTTATGACATTTTAAGAAGTGGTTTGAACTAAGCCTAGAGTCCATTAAGTTCTAATTCTAACAATCTACGTCCCACTAGGCCCATTAAGCCCACATATACAAAGATCATACAATGGTTCAGAGTACTTACCTGGCGGACTTGGGCCGAAGACGCAGGTGCCATGCCGAGCTAACAGATCTGTATTTACCTAAAGACATCCATATTTCAAAAGCCCATTTTAGAAAACGTTTTGAGCCCCAAAACCCCAGAGCCGAGTTTTGAACCGGGCTCTGATACCAATTTGTAACACCCCAAACCCGGTCCAAACACCACGACCGGATCTGGTATGTCACTAAGAAAATTTTGGAAGAACATGTCGTATTTTCAGAAAAATATTTTTCTAAAGTTTATCTTCTTATTCGAGAGAAATTTAATAGTTGATAGTTTAAATAAAATATGCCTTTATAAATTAAAAAAACCCAAATTTAAATAGATACATTAACTCAATAAGAATTTAAATAACTAAAAGTAATTAAAGCCCAAAATAAAACAAAACATAAACTAGTGGCCCATAGCCTTATTACAACGAGATTTAAAATCCATTAATTAAAAATATAAAGTATTAACTTGAGACTTTTTGCTGGATCCAGTTGGTCTTTTGCATGGCCACCTTGCGTTCCTCTCGGCCCTGGTCCAAGCACTAGGTATCACCCGAAAGGTTAATTAATAGGGTGAGTCGCGAGACTCGATGTGTGCAACCCTCATGTACCACTAGATTTTGGCCTTAGGCCCATAAAACAGATTAATAATTCCATTTATAAAAAAAATAACAAATAATATGCAAGGCCCAACCCATTTGCCTAGGTTTCCATCCGCTACACGCCCCCGTACCAGCCATTCACACCATTGGATATTTCTACAATCGACCCACACCGCTACACGCCAAGATGGAAGTCATGCTGCTCATCAACATATTATGGCCGAAGCCCTTATAACAGATCACGGCATTAGCCGCTACAACATATAACAGATCACGGTATAAACCGCTAGACATATAACGTATAACTTCCTCCTTTCATCAACCCAACCCGTGCAGTCATAGAATCAATATGCTTTTATCATATAAAGTCAAACATTCACTGACCTTGTGATTTGCTTCACCCTTTTCGGGTTTCCAACATTAAACCGAGATATCGGTATTTATCATAACATATAAACTTATGAGCATACATTAATAATCAGATCTAGACGGTGGAGAAGTATTACACACCTGATATCGTGAAGTACTAAACTCTTAGTCGATGTCCTTGCTATCCGGATATATTATCCTCAATGTAAAGCCTTGCTCAAAAGCCGAAAAAACACACAAAGATTTAGCCCCTTCAACAATCGGCCGAGGTTAATAAATCCCAAATTATACGTTAAAACTAATTGATCCTTTACCTTGAAATCCCGAAAGTAACGCGATTCAATAACTTAGAGATCTATGCGATTGACTCCACTAAAGTTCCCTTGATTTCACACACAAGTAGGCACCACGTAGTAATTCGGCAATCACAGGAGATGAGATCTAGGGATTTCGGCTTTTAGGAAAATCCCGGAAAAAGTATAACAAGAAAAGGCTGATGTGTCTTTGGCTTTTAAAATACTTGAGTGAAGAGTTTCGGTTTCTGACATGAAAAGAGAAGAATAAAAGAAAACAAGGAAGAGACATGAAGATTTCGGCTAGGAAGAAAAAGAATGGAAAGAGTTTCTTTGTTGAATCAAAGTGAAGATGAGGAATAGGCTTAGAGATTTCTGGCTTTGCAGAGAATGAAGAAGAAGATGGAACTTTAGGAGTTTTCGGCTTTTACTCGGAGAAGAAGAGAAAAGAATGAGAGAAAAACCCAAATGCTTTGAAATTGAAAAGATATTCCCCTATTTATAGAAATTTGACTACACTTACCTAACCTTGCAGATAAATCCTATCTTTTCTCCTTTATCTTAATCTACTAGCTCATCTAAAAGAGACTTAATTATCTCTAACTCCTCCCTCCTTTATCAGCATATTATCCACATATTTTAATCATTAAAATCCTAAATTTTAGCCTTTATCTACTTATTATCCACATAAAATAAATTCCTAAATAATAGCCTTTATCTACTTATTATCCACATATTTTAAACATTAAAATCCTAAATTTTAGCCTTGTTGCCATCCACTCCACCTAATCCTAATGCCCAAAATTTAGCTAACTTAAATTAAAAGAATTGGGCTCCATGAAACTTAAATTTGGGCCCCTTACTCCCTTGTGTGGCGTCACCTCCTAAGATTGGGCCACAAGCCCATTTTGGTATTTTAAACATAGATACTACCTTTTAAACCCTATAATGCCCAAACAGATAATTTTAATCAAGGCCTCTACCTAGGCCTGAGCCCAATTTGGACCCCTAACGCTTAAATTAACACATTAAACATATCCACCCATTAAACGCATAGGCCCAAAAATTCGGGATGTTACAGTTCTACCCCTTAAAGAAATTTCGTCCTCGAAATTTCCAACTAACTATTAATCATACTACCTAAGTCTCACTACCATGCTTTCATTGCGCACTCCAATACTAAACCCAAAATAAACACTTAGTATTCTATGGTAGAGTACGCACCGGTATTCACATCTAGAGCATCCTCGTCCCCTTGTACTCATGCTATCGGTTCGCGTTTATCCGATTAAGAATTTTATGAATTAATAAGTTTCTTCCACCATTTAACCACGAAACAAGATATTATGAGCGATAGTTTAAGAGTAGTTCTTTCAAATTCTGAATTACATCTACAAGTTTCAGTCTCAAGTTTGTCTCCTAGTTCCATATACACATACATGCAATCATCAATCATACAAATAGAACTTACATTCATCACATAAGGGTATTTTCGTCATTTCACTACCTAGGGGTATTTTCGTAATTTATCCTACAAGGGTATTTTCGTAATTTTCTGAAATAGGGTTCCTTGGTGATTTTGTGAAAGAAGGGTATTTTGGTAATTTTACAATCTGAGGGTATTTTGGTAATTTTAAAATCTGGGGGTATTTCGATAATTTTGCAAAATAAGGGTAGTTTGGTAATTTTTTTCAAACTAGGGTGGCTGGTCCCTTTCGGGTTTTAGTTATAAAGTTTAGCCCATCATCAAGCCCTCGTAACTAGAGTGAATAGTCACTACGCACCAGGTAGGATTCCAGTGAAGAGGAGGTGAGTCACTAGGACTGCTTAAGTACAAAGCTCTCATTGAATCCACTCCTAGGCATGCGTATGCCCATTGCCACACCCTAACTCTGGCTAAGGTGAATAGTCCTACTACGCACTGGTAGGATTCCAGCGAGGAGGTGAGTCACTAGAGGATCGCTTAAATACCGTGCTCTTCCGGATCCTTCCTAGACATGCGTATGACGGTTACCACACCCTAGTCTTGCGGCTCGTGAACGGGTTTGTTTAGTGAAATTAAGTTTTATGACATTTTAAGAAGTGGTTTGAACTAAGCCTAGAGTCCATCAAGTTCTAATTCTAACTAATCTACGTCCCACTAGGCCCATTAAGCCCACATATACAAAGATCATATAATGGTTCAGAGTATTTACCTGGCGGACTTGGGCCGGAGACGCAGGTGCCATGCCGAGCTAACAGATCTGTTATTACCTAAAGACATCCATATTTCAAAAGCCCATTTTAGAAAACGTTTTGAGCCCAAAAACCCTAGAGCCGAGTTTTGAACCGGCTCGATACCAATTGTAACACCCCAAACCCGCCCAAACACCACGAATAGGATCTGGTATGTCACTAAGAAAATTTTGGAAGAACATGTCGTATTTTCAGAAAATATTTTTTTAAAGTTTATCTTCTTATTCGAGAAAAATTTAATAGTTGATAGTTTAAATAAAATATGCCTTTATAAATTAAAAAAACCTAAATTTAAATAGATACATTAGTTCAATAAGAATTTAAATAACTAAAAGTAATTAAAGCCCAAAATAAAACAAAACATAAACTAGTGGCCCATAGCCTTATTACAACAAGATTTGAAATTCATTAATTAAAAATATAAAGTATTAACTTGAGACTTTTTGCTGGATCCAGTTGGTCTTTTGCATGGCCACCTTGCGTTCCTCTCTCCACTCGTCCAAGCACTAGGTATCACCCGAAAGGTTAATTAATAGGGTGAGTCGCGAGACTCAGATGTGCAACCTCATGCACCACTAGATTTTGGCCTTAGGCCCATAAAACAGATTAATAATTCCATTTATAAAAAAATAACAAATAATATGCAAGGCCCAACCCATTTGCCTAGGTTTCCATCCGCTACACGCCGCATACATACCATTCACACCATTGGGGATTTCTACAATCGATTCACACCGCTACACGCCAAGATGGCAGTCATACTGCTCATCAACATATTATGGCTAAAGCCCTTATAACAGATCACGACATTAGCCGCTACAACATATAACAGATCACGGTATAAACCGCTACACATATAACGTATAACTTCCTCCTTTCATCAACCCAACCCATGCAGTCATAGAATCAATATGCTTTTATCATATAAAGTCAAACATTCACTGACTTGGTGATTTACTTCACCCTTTTCGGGTTTCCAACATTAAACTGAGATATCGGTATTTAGCACAACATATAAACCTATGAGCATACATTAATAATCAGATCTAGACGGTGGGGAAGTATTACACACCTGATATCGCGAAGTACTAAACTCTTAGTCGATGTCCTTGCTATCCGGATCTATTATCCTCAATGTAAAGCCTTGCTCAAAAGCCGGAAAAACACACAAAGATTTAGCCCCTTCAACAATCGACCAAGTTTAATAAATCTCAAATTATACGTTAAAACTAATAGATCCTTTACCTTGAAATCCCGAAAGTAACACGATTCAATAACTTAGAAATCTATGCGATTGACTCCACTAAAGTTCCTTGATTTCGGCATAAGTAGGCACCACGTATAATTCAAAGAATCACAAGAGATGAGATCTAAGGATTTCGCTTAGGAAAATCCCTAAAAAGTATGAACAAGAGAAGGCTGATGTGTCTTTGGCTTTTAAAATACTTGAGTGAAGAGTTTCGATTTCAGACAAAAGAGAAGAAGAAAAGAAAACAAGAAAGAGACATGAAGATTTCACTAGGAAAAAAAGAATGGAACGAGTTTCACTTTTGAATCAAAGTGAAGATGAGGGAATAGGCTTAGAGATTTCGGCTTTTGCAGAGAATGAAGAAGAAGATGGAACTTTAGGAGTTTTCGGCTTTTACTCGAGAGAAGAAGAAAAGAATGAGAGAAAAACCCAAATGCTGAAATTGAAGAGATATTCCCCTATTTATAAAAATTTCAAGACTTACCTAACTTTGCAGATAAATCCTATCTTTTCTCCTTTATCTTAATCTACTAGCTCATCTAAAAGAGACTTAATTATCTCTAACTCCTCCTCCTTTATCAGCATATTATCCACATATTTTAATCATTAAAATCCTAAATTTTAGCCTTTATCTGCTTATTATCCACATAAAATAAATTCCTAAATAATAGCCTTTATCTGCTTATTATCCACATATTTTAAACATTAAAATCCTAAGTTTTAGCCTTGTTGCCATCCACTCCACCTAATTCTAATGCTCAAAATTTAGCTAACTTAAATTAAAAGAATTGAGCTCCATGAAACTTAAATTTGGGCCCCTTACTCCCTTGTGTGGCGTCACCTCCTAAGATTGGGCCACAAGCCCACTTTGGTATTTTAAACATAGATACTACCTTTTAAACCCTATAATGCCCAAACAGATAATTTTAATCAAGGCCTCTACCTAAGCCTGAGCCCAATTTGGACCCCTAACACTTAAATTAACACACTAAACATATCCACCCATTAAACGCATAGGCCCAAAAATTCAGGATGTTACAGGCTTGTAAAGTCATATTATAATAGGAGTGTAGTAAGATTGAAACTCCTTATTCTAATCAATACCCAATAGATGGAGTTTAATAAGGTTTAAAAAACCTTATTTAAAATAAAATAAAAGAAGTGTAGTTCTATAGGGATTCTTCTTTTATTTTATTTTACCATTGTATTTTATTTAAATAAGGATTCGGGTCACTTAATTCTAACAATCTCCACCTTGACACGAATTCTAAATAAACAAGTTCTTTATCGCGAACTCTCAACGAACAAGTTCTCCACCTTTTCCATAAAACCCCTTAAGGGTTTAACTTCAACAATGAACACCAACCAAGTCTAAGCAATGCTCAAACTTGGTTATAGGAAGTGACTTAGTCATCATATCTGCGCAGGATTTTCATGAGTACTAATTTTGCTCACAATAATATCACCACGAGCAATAATATCACGAACAAAATGATACCGTACATCAATGTGTTTTGTTCTCTCATGAAACATTTGATCTTTTGTAAGGAAGATGGCACTCGACTATCGTAAAATATCGTACTAATTTGAAGGTCTTCATTGAGCTCACTAAAGAGTCCTTCAACCAAATAGCTTCTTTACAAGCCTCGTGAATCGCCATGTACTCAAACTTTCAAGTGGTAGACAAATCGATCGTAGTTTGCAAAGTAGCTTTCAACTGATTGCACAACCTCCGATTGTAAAGACATAACCAAAGAGAGATCTTCTTCTATCAAGGTCTCCAAAAAAATCAGCATCAACATACCCAATGACTCCATCTCTAGTTCTTCCAAACTGTAAGCTAACATCGTGAGTACCTCGTAAGTATCTTAAAATCCACTGAACTACTTTCCAATGTTCTTTACCGGGATTCACTATGTATCTGCTAACTGCACTGACTGCATATGATAAATCTGGATGTGAACAAACCATAGCATACATGAGAGATCTCACCGCACTAGAGTATGAAACATGTGACATGTACTCAATCTCATCATCTGATTGTGGAGACAAAGCCGATGAAAGTCTGAAATGGGCTGCTAAAGGAGTATTAACAGGCTTAGCACTCTGCATGTTGAACCTGCAAAGAACTTTCTCAATATACCCCTTCTGACTTAGGTACAATTTACTTGTTTTTCTATCTCTAAGAATCTCCATACCAAGTATCTTCTTTGCTAGTCTCAAATCTTTCATCTCAAATTCTTCACTTAGTTGGGCTTTGACCTTTCTTATCTCTCATTTATCTTTTGCTACTATCGACATGTCATCAACATAAAGAAGTAGATACACAAAAGAACCATCACTGTTTTTCTTAAAGTAAACACAACTATCAAAACTATTTCTTTTAAAATCATGAGAAGTCATAAAAGAATTAAACCTCTTGTACCATCGCCTTGGTGATCAAGCTTTCAAACCGTAAAGGGACTTTTTCAAAGAAGCAAACATAGTCCTCTTTTTTACTCGAGATCAGAAAACCTCCCTTGTGTTGCATGTAAATATCTTCCTCAAGTTCTCCATGCAAAAATACGCTTTTACATCTAATCGCTCAAGCTCCAAATCATGCATGGCCACAATACCAAGCAAAGCTCGAATCGAACTATGCTTCACAACCGGGAGAACACATCTGTGAAGTCCACTCCTGGAATTTGATCAGTAACCTTTTGCAACAAGCCTTGCTTTATATCTGGGTTCTTCAACTCCTGAGTCCCTTCTTTCTTTTTTTTAAACACCCATTTACAAATAACAACCTTTTTACCTTTAGGAAGTTTCACAAGATCACATGTTCTATTTTTATGGAGTGACTCCATCTCCTCTTGCATAGCAAACATCCACTTTTCTGAGTCTTCACAGCTAACCGCCTCAGAATAATTAGACGACTCTTGGTTTGCATCTATATCTTCGACCACATTTAAAGCATAAGCAACTAGATCAGCCTCGGCATGCTTCTTTGGAGGTTTAATTTCTCTTCTAGTTCTGTTTTTGGCGATAGAGTATTGTGGTGAAGAAGTAACTCTATTCGCAATTTTTGTACTGGCTTGAGGAGTCGACTCTGTATTAATTTGATGCTCCACCTGCTTTTGATTTTCTTTCTTGGAATAGTCTTTAAGAGATAAGTTAGGTAGCATAGCAGTTTCATCAAAAACAACATCTCTGCTAATCACAACTTTTCTATTTTCAGGACACCATAACTTATACCCTTTTACACCAGCTTTATAACCAAGAAAAACACATTTAATGGATCTCGGTTCCAATTTTCCATTATCAACATGAGCATACGCAGGACACCCAAAGATCTTTAAATCAGAATAATTAGCAGGATTACCAGACTATACCTCTTGTGGAGTCTTTTTCTCAATGGCAATGGATGGAGATCAGTTGATCAAAAAACATACAGTAGAGGCTGCTTCGGCCCAAAACGACTTTGGTAAGTTGGCATTTGACAACATACATCGAACTTTCTCCATGATCGTTCTGTTCATTCGTTCTGCAATGCTGTTTTGTTGTGGAATATGACGAACTGTCAAGTGTCTCACGATCCCTTCTAACTTGCACAATTTATTAAACTCATTAGAACAAAACTCTAAGCCATTGTCTGTGCTGAGGTATTTTATTTGTTTTCCCGTCTATTTTTCAATCATAGTTTTCCAAGACTTAAATGCGGAAAACACATCGCTTTTCTGCTTCAGGAAGAATGCCCAAACTTTTCTGAAAAAATCATCAATAAAAGTTAGCATATAATTAGTTCCACCTCTTGAAGGCACTCTCTTGATGGCCCCACAGATCGAATGAATATACTCCAACGCTCCCTTCGTGTTATGGATTCCTCCGTGAATCGAACTCTCTTTTGCTTCCTAAAATGCGAGTGCTCACGTAACTTCACTTTTGCAAATTCCTTACCCATCAAGAAGTTCTATTTTGCTCAATTCGCCATGCCATTCTCACTCATATGCCCTAGGCGCATATGCCAAAGTTTAGTAATATCATCATCCGACAAGGAAGAGGAAGCGACAATTGCATCACCAATAACAATGAGAACCACCGCAAAACATATAACTTGGCGGTCTTTCTCTCCTTTTCATCACAACGAGGAACCTTTGAAATCTTCAAAGTCCCACTTTCAGCTGTGTATTTGTACCCTCTTGAATTAAGAGTACTCAACGAAATTAAATTTCTCTTCAATTCTAAAACATGTCGTACGTCGCTAAGTGTTCTGACAATTCCATCAAACATCTTAACTTTAATTGTTCCAACACCTACGATTTTACACGAAGCATTATTTCCCATCAAAACAACACCTTCGACATTTCGCTTTTGTAATTTGTAAACCAATCTCGATTGGGACCATGTGGAAGGTGCAAACAATCAAGTATCCACTCTCGCTCACTTTAGAATTGTTGACGAAGCGACTAGAAGTTCACCATCGCCGTAGTCTTCTACAATATCGCCTTCACCGAATTTTCTCGGTTGTTTTCCTTTGATTCGCACCTCCCTTTTAATCTTGTTCGTAGTTTATAGCACTCAGATTTAATGTGCCATTTCTTCTTGCGTAAGTTACAAGTTTTACCTCTGTTTGAAGACTTCGATCTACCCTTAGATTTACTGCGAGGATTCTGCTCTGTGTCCTTCCACGATCATCATCAACATTCGATCTTGTCTCTCACGAACAATGAGACCTCTCTCTCTCGAGAGTCGGGTTTAACCACAAGATGCTTCATCTTATCATACGAGGTCAAAGAATCATAAACCTCATCAACTGTGAGAGACTCAAGGCTATATAAAATCGTGTCTCTGAATGTTGAATAAGACGGGGGCAACGAACAAAGTAGAATCAACCCTAGATCTTCCTTATCATACAGAACCTCCATGGCCTCCAAGTTTGAGAGAATTTCTTTAAACATCATTGTTAAGTGTTCGTGTGCACGCACTTTCCTCCAAACGATGAGCATAAAGACGTTGCTTCATATGCAACTTGCTGGTTAGAGTTTTCGACATACATATTTGTTCTAGCCTCTTCCATAATGCCGCGGCGGTCTTCTCCTTCATCACATCTTGCAAAATTTCGTTAGACAAATGCAGATGTAACTGTGTTAACGCCTTTCGATCATTGCACTTTTTCTCTTCCTCCGTCAATGTCGAATGCATCTTATCTACCCTTAGCAAGGCTTCCTCTAAATCCATCTGTGCAAGAACTGCCTGTATCTTTATTTGCCACAACGCAAATCTGGTGTCGCGATCCAACAGCGAAATTTCATACTTTAAAGACGCCATTATCGTGATCGAGATGAAAAAACCTGGAAGTTGTGATACCAATTTGTGAAAAAAATAACGTCGGTAATGACAAATGTATCGCAAAAAAAAAAGAGAAACAAAAATAAAGAACACCCAGATTTTACATGGAAATCCTTTCGGGAAAAAATCACGGGCAGAGGAGAAGAAAATTCACTATGTCGAATTCGAATCAAATTTACAAGAGAAATAAACTATGTCTATTTATAGGCTTGTAAAGCCATATTCTAATAGGAGTGTAGTAAGATTGAAACTCTTTATTCTAATCGATATCCAATAGATGAAGTTTAATAAGGTTTAAAAAACCTTATTTAAAATAAAATAAAAGAAGTGTAGTTCTATAGGGATTCTTCTTTTATTTTATTTTATCATTATATTTTATTTAAATAAGGATTCGGATCACTTAATTCTAACTCTAATTATCAACATTAAGAAGACTAAAAAATTAGGAAGAGCAAGGATACTGTCTGAAGAGGTTACTAATAAACACCTCCATGTAAAACGAGTGTTTAAAGAAACTCACTGAGTTATTATTTATAAAATTATTTGTTAATTTCTTTAAAAGATAATGTATGGAAATGATTTTAGCATTTATTACCACCGTCTTCTCCAAAACACCTTCAACAAACAAAACCAAGAAAAACAAAAACTAAAGAAACAGAAAAATCAATCAACGATCAACAAGAAAAAACAGCAGCCCCAACTCTTCTGGATTCCTCATCAGTGTCACTACAACCATCATTTTGCTCTCTCAGATCAGTAGCATTCAGCGTTACCACTTTTTCTTCTCCAATGTACAATATCAACCTTTACAGCGAGTGCCACTTACTTCACGACTTTGACATCCAGCCAACTACTACTATAATTAAAATTAGATTTATTACTGCTTTTTCTTCTCCAATGTACAATGTCGCCATTTACAGAAAGGGCCACGTCCTTCACCACTTTGACATGGAAACAGGGGCTCTTCCTTTCGGGGTTTAGTTTTCCTTTTAGTCCCCTTTTCCTTATAAATACACTCATAGTGAGTTGTTATTATAAGCACATTGATCAAGTTTAGCAAACATGGCAGCAATATCAAACGTAGGAGATCAATTTAGCAGCACTTTGTCAGTTCAAGAGCCGATAATAACAATCCCTCAACACTATTTTCATTTAAACCAGCAACCTTCTTCACCTGACGCTGCTCCTCCCTTCCAAATGCTCCCTATCACTGACGTTAGATCAAAACTCATGCCTAAGGACAACGTGAATTGTTCACCTTAGACGCAGTTCTCTTGAAACATCTTTCATTTATGAAAGCCGATTCAAAGCCAAAGAAATTCGGAGCTCGACTGTGTTGCGTTTGTAACCAGAACAGGGCTGCCCTCAAAAGACCCAAAACCCTAGAGCAGGTATTGTCTTCAACTTCCCCATCCTTATGGTACTTATTCATTTCAAACAGGCATCAATTTGATGATCACTTTCGTGTATTTCATTGTCTTCTATTTTCGTGGATGCTAAAATTATGCAATGGTTAAAGATATACAGGGAGTGTTTTTACGCGGTGATTGAGGAGGAGATTCACCAGGTAATTTTGGAGAACCAGCTGTTAAAGCCTGGTGAGCGTATTGCTACCGGTGCCTCCGGAGGGAAAGGTTAATCTCTTTATATAAGCTGATATAAGCACCTTTCACTACCATAGCAACAAGTTCATTTTTTTTTTTCTTCTTGTCCTTCTAATAATATCTACTGCTGGGGTTGTTGCATATTCCACTGTCCTTGCTTATGTTTTATCGGAGGGCATAACAGGGTACAGGGATGACTCACTTGAAACTGTCAAAAGAAAAACACGTCAACGCACTAACAAAGAAATTACACTCTCCCTACGTCGTTGACTGTCGAATTTTCATTCCTTAAAAACAATTTCTCTACCGATTTCTCTCACATCTTCAATGGAATTTTGGGGTAAATTTTCCTTTACAGTTAAAATTTGTTTATCACCAAATCACCAAATCCTTTACGCTGCTCCGCAAAACACCAAATCACAGCCTCGCCCCGCTGCTCACTCCTTTTCTGAAAACAGAAAAGAAAAACACGTCAACGCACTAACAAAGAAATTACACTCTCTCTACGTCGTTGACTGTCGAATTTTCATTCCTTAAAAACAAAACCCTAAGGGCACGTTTGGTTCGCTGTAATGGAATAGAGTTGTAATTGAATAGAGGTGTAATGGAATAGAGGTGTAATGAAATAGAGCTGTAATAAGTAATTCAACTGTTTGGTTGAATGGAATGTAATAGAGCTGTAATAGAATTCTTGTGTTTGGTTGGATGGAATGATGTTGTAATAGCATAATGAAAAGAACTAAAATGACCAGAATACCCTTTTACGATTTTTGTTAGGTAGATGATTATTGTTATTGTTATTAAATTTTAATAAGATTATTATTGAAAATAATTTAATAAAAATAATAAATAATTTAATCATATTTTAACATAATTATTATTGTTAATATTTTAGCAAAAATATAAAAATAATTTATTATAATTTAATCAAATTAGTTAATATTATGATATTTTAGCAAAAATATAAAAATAATTTATTATAATTTATTGTTAATATTTTAATAAATAATATTAATTTTAAATATTTGTAAGTAATTAATATTAATTATTTATTAAATTTAATTAGAATATATAAACTATATTTAAATATTTAAATATAATAACTAAATATTTGTAATTAGATATTACAATTGTATTATTTGCATGTATTTTGATTTAATTACAATTATTCAAGTTTGTCAAATATATGACCAGCATTTGAAAGCTTAGAATTATTGCTTTGTGAGTTAAATAATTAGTTGATCAATTGGTTTCTGATAATTGTGATGATTGCATAATAATACTGCTTTTTGCTTGAACTTTAAAACTAAGAAAATGTAGAGAAGCAACATCAAATTTTTCTGTGTTTTTTCATTAAAAAGAACATTCATTGTCATTGAAAAGTGCATATCTCACTAAAATCCTTAATCAACAAAAAACATAGATCCAATTACGTAAAATTGATGCCAAGCAAAGTTTTCAATATTTTGAAAATGCTCAAATTAATCGTCCTTTGAATCCTCTCTAGATGGTCTTCATATGAAACAGGGGACCCTAATTCTATCATGAATGATTTGCGTGTTCCTTCTGCCTTTGAACTCTTCTCACGGGTCATTAGGAATAAGTCCAAAGATCTTGTGGAACACTTGCCGCAATTCCATTCGAGAGTGTAGTTTCTTGAGAAGAGATCTCTTTGCTCTGTGGCTTTGGTGCTTGTCCGACATTTTGTTGCTTAAATTGCTTCGCAAGATTATAAATACCAATTAGGCATCTGTTCTAGATTAGTATTTGAAGAACAAAAAGTATACACCACATGATACATGAGCCAAAGGCCTGTGAATCGCGCTGTGATCCCATCTCAAGCCCAGTTCAAAGGCTATTTTATGAAAAACAGAGTTGCTTGAATCATAATACTAATGTTAACAACATTTGTCATCACAAATTAGATAATGAAGTTTGAAAACCAAAATCTACAAAAGTTTTGCAGAATATTGGAAGTTAATCTAAGAAAACAAGCAGAGCATACAAACAACCACGCAAGGCAACTGTTTCCTAATGATTGTTATTTAGACATCCAATTGACAAATGAACTTGGAAGTTTTCATGCACACATGTTTATATTCAGCGGACAAAAAGAAAAAAAAAGAATAGAACTCTATGTGCAAATAAGTACACACCTCAAATTCCTTGGCCTTTTTCATTATTTCTCGATAAGCAGCTGGTTCTCGTGCTTTTATATATTCCATAATATGTCACCACCTGTCCAACATCGTCGCCATCAAGAATCATCCGACCTGTAGATTTGCATCGAAGGGAGTGATATTACGAACCGTAGATTTGCTTATCAATTGCAAAGTGAAATACAAATAATTGTCAACCACTTATCAAAGAAAACGATACAAGTGATTCTTAAATTAGCAACTTATTTCAAGTCCACACTTCATACCACTCAACTTTATGTTTTATAAATTCTTGAATTAAAAAAAGAAAAAGAAAAAAAAAAGGTATATACAATCACAAACCCATCTCCTGTTACAAAGAAACTTGATGGTATCCATTCAAAAAGAGGCTTACATCATTTGCCGTTATCCTACCATCCAAATAAATACATGCGAATGATTGTCTTATGAACTTTTAACATATTCATTCTTAGTTTCGATAAGTAGCTTCGATATGTGACAATCTAATTGATAACATACTCTACATCACCACAGAGTGGCTCACATTTAGGAAAGAAAAGGCAACTAATGAAGTCAGTCATATCGACTAAGAGCACAGATTTGAAGTGGCAAATGGAATCAGAACTGTGATAGAGGAAACAATGTAGATCATAAGATGCTAAGAGTTGAATTGTTTTCAACCCAAATTCGACCTTTCCTTTAAGAACAAAATGAATGGAGGTTGTAGATTAAACTGTAAAAGGGATAACTCCTAAACTCTAAACCCCAACACAAAGATAAGGAAGAAATGCTACCAAGTGACAAACTTCGTTTAAGGTATTAATACATCATAAATCCCAACCTGCACAAGGTGAGCTTGTAAGAGAGCATCCTAGCTAGAACAGCAACACTAAGTCTAGGATATCCAAAAAAACTATCTGCTAATTAGTTAACTTATTTATGGTAAATTCATAATTGAATTTCATATCTTGCAAGGTATTAAGTTAAAAATACCTCTTTAACAAGATCACTAAGTGAAGAAATCCCCAAACATCCCACAAAGAAAGGTACACCATGTATGACTTCTTCTCTTTTAACCGCCTCTACAAGTATCTAACACAAACTCCAAAAACCCGATTTAACAAAGTTTCATAAATCTAATCCAAATGAAAAGACATAACATTGAATTAGGACGACTATATGCAAATCAAAGAAATCAAAGAACTTAAAGAGCAAGTAAAAACACAAATTAGAACTAAAGATCCGAGAACAGAGCACTATCTGTTGAAGGCCTACCACAAACAAATTATTAAGTATTTAAAACATGCAAAACAAATCACATAAATCGGAATGAATGAATTAGTAGAAACTAAAGACAACCAATTGAAAGAAATAAAGAAATAGCCGAGAAGTTAAAAAAAAAAAAAGCATGTCAAGCACAAATAACATAGATTATGATGATTCGTTCACCTTTTTACAAACCAAATTCCATAAAGTCAGGCAAGTCGATTTTGTTTCAGTCAGAAGAAGCGTTCTTTAGGGGAAAAAGAAGGAACTTGAATGATTAAGATGGCATTGTAAGACACATATTTTGATAGAGAAACTGGGAAAAAGAAAAAGAGAGACCTAATTGTTGATTGGGAGATATCTTCTCGCTTTGAGCCATTATTGATCAAATGAACAAAAGTCTCACAAATAAAATAAGTTACCCAGTGATGATGGAAGAAAATAGAAGGCGGTGAAGAGGAGGGGTGGAGACAGAAATCGAAACGGAGAAGTGATCAGATGGAAGAATCCCTAGCATAGGGATTTCGGGGAGGGGGAATTGATTTAGGGGAAAAAAGAAATTAGGTTCTGGGAATAAAAAAATCAAATAAGGAAAAAAGCCATTACTCAAATATGGAAACAGAAGGAGAGAAAGTTAGAGATCTGTGGGAGAAGATGAAGAAGGATATCTGAAATATGGCAAGAGAGTTTGAGGGAAGAAATTGTGTAGAGAATTTGACGGCAGATGAAGGAGAAGATGAAGGAGGGCAAAATTTGGAAAATGAGAAAAAATGAGCCGAACGTAATAGCTATGCAGGTGTGTGGGCAAGGAATGGCTATTACGGCCTTTACCTGTAATAGAGCCTGAATGGAATCAGGCTGTAATAGGATTACAGCCAACCAAACGTTGGTTTGGTGGTGGGCCCACTGAATTGGGGGGGAATGCATTCCTATTCCCCCCAACCAAACATGCCGTAAACCTTATTTTCTCTCACATCTTCAATGGAATTTTGGGGTAAATTTTCCTTTACAGTTAAAATTTATTCTTTGAATATTTGTTTCAATTGCGAAATTGGTTGAAATTAATGATTATTTATGTTTGATTATCGATTATTTACGTTTCTTTGAAAATGCTAATTGTATGTTCGATCTTTGTCTTCTAGTAAGGATTTGATGTTTCAGTATGCTTTTTTGCTAATTATTTT
Source organism: Gossypium sturtianum (assembly GCA_025698515.1). Classification (NCBI taxonomy): domain Eukaryota; kingdom Viridiplantae; phylum Streptophyta; class Magnoliopsida; order Malvales; family Malvaceae; genus Gossypium; species Gossypium sturtianum. The sequence goes on from CM046953.1 coordinate 153,332,625, forward strand.
TCTTTTAATATGATAATTTTTATGTTTGATTTTGTATGTAAGAGTGCGGCATGGAATTATATATATACATGTTCTCCTGTATAGATTCATACACTCTTTTGAATTAGAATTTAGGTTTGGTATTTATATTGATTTTGTTCTTTTAAATTGTTTTCTTAGTTTCATTTCACGTCTCGATTAAAGGAAAATTACTTATTTTATACAATTTTTTCAAGCATTTCTCTCAGTAAAATTTCCTATAATTTACTCATTATGGATATTGAAGGAAAAAAGAAAATGATACCTTTTTTCCCTGGTTAAATCGTAATTTCTTTGGACACTATTAAGGGTTTGAAATAATCTTTTGTAATTTGATGTTTTGAATTGGATTACCCTGTTGGAAACTTCTTAGAATATGTTGTATCTGCTACTACTATTGGTATTGCGTTTCATCATTTGGTGTTATTGTAGTTTTTACACCTCAATGATGATTGCTTGTCAAATATTTTTTGATTGTTACATATTTGCGATTTCATGTTGGTTTATTCATTTATCCATTGTATCGTTCAATGTTCTTGGGTCTAGTGAATCATGAAAACTCACATCCTCTGAAATTTGGCAATATATATGTAGGTGCTTTGAGGTTAAAAGTGGACAGAGCTTTGAGGTTGAATTAGAGGATGATGGCGAGGATTTTGCATATTTCACGAAGTTATTAAGGAACTCGATTTCCATAATTAAATGGAAAATTTGTCTTTTAGCCCTATGAAAAGTTAAAAATTTAATCTAAGCTTTTTAACACACAATTTTTTTAGCATTGGCCCTTCCAGAATTTTATAATTTTATCTTGCCCCTAACAAAATTTCTCGGCTTTTCGGATCATTTATTTATGGCTCAATTAAATAAATTTCAGAATTCATCACGTAACTCTAGTAAAGAAGGTATGATATATACATACAATATTGGTAGATAGAAGTGTTCATAGGCTAAGTTGAGCCTACCTATGATATTAACACATTTTATTCTTATTTAAGGTAGGTAACCTGACCGATGAAGTTAATGAATGGTAACGGTTTCTCCAAATAGCAATTGATAACTTGAATTCCGAAAATAGTATAACTCATAAATGTGATTATTTTTCAAATCTAAAAATTTATTGGATAGTTGTTTAGTAATGGATTTGAGATTTCATGTTTTTTTTTAGTTTCACTCTTATGAAGAATTAGTATTACAACTAAACTTATTGATTTGAAGAATGAAGTTTATGATGACGACAACAACAACAAAGTGGAGTTCAAACATTTCCAAGGCTTAGAACAAGCATTAAACAACACTGCTCGGGGGAAATTTCCGGACTACCTCGAACCTATCGCGATATGTATCGAAAATGTTTGAAGAAAAAAAGCTACTGAGATACTTGAAATCGGAACTCAAATTCTGGTTTGCGCTGCGAACGAAGAGGTCCTTAATCAAAGGTTGTTTTGCAGTTGCAGACTTGCTGCAAAATCTTCAGTAAAATCACCATTAGAGAATGGTTTTTAATTTGTTTTGTCATTGACTTTGGGTTTTCTATGAAGTTTATGGTTTTCAATATAATTGTATTAGAGATTAAGATTAAATTGCTCGAGTTGGTTTGATTAGGTTATTTTATCCAATGATTTAAATAAAAAATTTCGAATAATTTAACGATTATTTTATAACTTTTTTAAAATTAAGTTACTAAAACGTAAATTTACTAATAGACGAAAAGATAAGCACCGATAATAGTTGTTTGATGCTGAGTTTGTTGAGATGGAAAGTGTCTAGGCAGGTGCGGAGCCAGCACCGACCCCCCTAAAATAGAAAATTTAACTTTTAGTCCATTTATAATTTATAAAATTTTAAATTAAAACATGATAAAATTATATTTTGGCCCCCTATAAAAATGATAAAATTTTAATTTAATCATTTAAATTTTATAAAGATACACTACAGCAAAACAGGTTTTTATCGGCTTTTTTAGTGGCACTTAGATAAAAAAACGCTGCTATAGATCAAGAATTAGCGGTGTTTTTGGAAAACGCCGCTATAGATCAACCATTAGTGGCACTTTTTGAAAAACACCGCTATAGATCGACCATTAGCGGCGCTTTTTGAAAAACTCCGCTATAAATCGAGCAATAGTGGCGCTTTTAGAAAAATGGCGCAAAAAAAAATTAAGCCCTCTTGAGCTTTAGTGGCATTAGCGGCGCTTTTTGAAAAACGCCGCTATAGATCGAACTTTAGCGGCGCTTTATCAAAAATGCCGCAATAAATATTTTATCTGTCTATTTATTTTTTAATTGGTTTATTTATATTAATTAAAATACAATTTATTTTTAATTGAATATTTAAATTTTTCAAAAAAAAAATAATGACACGTAAAAAATATTTAAAAGTAAAAACATTGAAAATTATATGTTAAAAATGAAAAAATTAAAATACTATTATTTAAAATAATTAAAAGTTTTTTTGGGTATATGACTGATTGTTTTTAATTTATATATTAAATAATTTCTTATGTAATCGTAAAAGAGATAGTATTAATTTTAAAATATTGAATTAATTATCATTATAGTTTAGGGTTTATGGTTTAGGGTATATGGTTTAGGAGTTACTATTTTAAGGTTTAGGGATTATGGTTTATGATTTAAGGTTTGGGGTTTAAGGTTTAGGGGTTATGGGTTATGTGTTAGGGTTTTAGGATTTAGGATTTAGGGTTTTAAGGTTTAGGGGATAGGGGTTATGGGTTTAGTGTTTAGATTAATTAGTGTCTTTTAATTTATATATCAAATAATTTATTATATAATTGTAAAAGGGATAATATTAATTTTAATATATTAAAATTATGATTATAGTTTAAATTATTTAAGAGATAATAGATAAAGTTTATATATATTAAATGGTTTAGAATTTAAGGTTTAATTGAGATTTGTTAAATGATGAAATATTATACAATCAATTAATACTTTTATATTTAAAAATATTTAATCTAAACCATTTGATATATTTAAATATTAGATTTAAAAAAAATTGATAAAAAAAGTACAACAGAATGATATGGATAGGTAATTATCTATTTTGGATAGGACCAAATTATAACAAATAAAAATGAAATACAAAAACTAAAACCATTCCATATCGAACATCTAGCAAAATAGTTATATTTTAGTTAGGAAGAAATATCTCTAATGAAATGGAGATTAGATCGGAAAAGAATAATATAAAATCATGATTAACGTCTCAATCTTTAATAGATATTTGATATGTGAGATATTGATTGCTTACATTGAAAAATTCTAACTTAATAATTAATTACAGCAATTTAATCATTTTTTTTATTATTAAAATATACAATATTTATTTTGAGAGTACTTGGGTTTTTTTATTTATTTATAAAAATCCAATTTATAAAAAATAGTAACAATAAATGTTTTATAAAATCACTTAACTAATGTTTTTTAGCAGACAAAATAAAATATTTTTAGCAGAACAAAACGACGTCGTTTTGTTTAAAAGAAAATATTTTTTAGTGGCATTTTTATTAAAAACGCCGTAAAAAAATATTTTACCTTAAAAAAGACCGCGCCATTTTATCCCCAAATTTCCCCCTAAAACCCTTAAATTTTCCCCCTAAAATTGGTATCCTCAAAACACCCTTTAGGTGTTTCTCTCAGCCACCACCGTCTTTTCTTCCTGCTTTTTGTTAATCGACGTTATTGGAAGATTTGATGTTAGGGTTTTTGTATTCATTTTTAATTTGAGAGATTGGTGTTTCATTTTGGTTTTCATTTTCCAGTTATGGTTTTCTGAGGTGTTGTAATTTGGGTGCCGATGATGCCGCGAAGTTTATAAAAATCTAAACAACTAATACGGACCATACTTAAAAGAATAATGTTGATGAAAAGTTCTTTTAATGATATTGACGTGAAAACCTATAAGATAATTCACATGATATGATACTATTTTTTTTATATATTAATTTAAAAATTATAAAAATCTTCAAATTGGGGCAAAATGCCACAAAAAGTTACAAAAAGTTGAGCTACAATGGCGTTTTTGTAAAAACACCGCAAAAAGAAAAACCCTCTGCTACCAAATCCAACTGTGGAGATTTCATCCTGAGATCCCATCTTAGGGTTTACTACAGAAACAAACCTCCGAACATATATTTACTGATTTATATGTTCATTTCTCTCGCCTTAGCAGCTACACCTTCAAAACTCTCTTTTTCTTCATTTTTCAACATCACCTTCTCACGCGCCGCCGCCGCCTACTCTTCAGCCGGCGGGAAATATCCATTCCATTTTCTTTCCCTTCCCTCTCCTCCCTTTTATTAAAAAAGAAGAAAAAAAGGTCACCAAAACAAAACAAAGTTTGCTTGTTTAGGAAAGGTTTTTTCAAAAGCACTTGAGATTTTACCATATCATTTATTATCACAATTATTTTACTCGTTAGGGTTTGTTTGATTAATAACAAGAGGAGAGGGAAGAAAGAAGAAAAAAACCCCAAAAAAAGAAAGAGAAAAAAGAGTTTTTTAGTTGGGTTTTTAGCTGTTGGTTTAGGGTTTACAAAGATGGCGCATGTTCAAGTTCAGGGACAAAGTGGGGGCGTTAACAATGGATCTGGTGGAGCCAATAACTAGTTTGTAACCTCGCTATATGTTGGGGATTTGGATCCAAGTGTGACCGAGACTCAGATTGGTCAGCTGCTTACGGTTCGCTATATTTTGTTTTCTAAGGATTCTTGCTGGGCTTTTTTTCTGTTCGTATAGAAAAGGAAATCTTCTATTTGTTGTGTGTGTTTTTTTCGGTGTCTCTCTGGGTATGCTTTGCTTTCGCTGTAAGAGCTTCTGGATATTTTCTGATTTTAATTTATTTTTAATTGGATTTTTAAATCTTGAAATGTGGGATTCTTTTGGGGTATGCTTTTGCTTTTTGTATACGTTTTGAGGATATTAATGGATTTTGTTTTAAATTTCTGTTTCAGGGATTGGATTCTCGAGGCTGGTTTTGGCAATATGGAACTGGGTATTGAACTGTAATTGAAGAATGGGTAGACTGTGAATTTTGGGTTGGTTTTGATCTTTGGTGTCAAAGGGGTTTGTGTGTACAAATGGCTGACATAGCAGGTTTACAAGAAGCAGCGGGGTCTAGATTTAGTGAAGTGGAGTTGATTGGCAGAGGATCTTTTGGTGATGTCTATAAAGCGTAAGTCTATGTCAATTTATTTTGTTACCATTCTGCTCCTGTACTTTTGCATTTTTATTTACATTTTGTTATAAGAAAAGAACTTCAGACGAATGTAATAGTGTTACTCTTGATTGATGTATTATGTTGCATGCATTTTAACTTTATTGCTGGTGTTTAATTTAGGAGTTGCTTGGTGTTTGCTAGGAGTAAATTAGCTGTTTGATGGTAAATATTACCAATGGTACTGTTGAAATTAAATCTTTTAGAGTCTATCTAAGTTGAAATTACATCGTGCTCCAAAGATTTGAATTTGTACTTTTAATTTAAATATAAAGGAAAAAGATCTTCCCATAAGTGTGGGGAGAAAGGAGCCTCAAGGGCCATTGGGTGCTGAATTAATTGAGCTATAAATTGACCTTTAGATCTTATACACTTCAGGGAGGAGTTTATGAAGACCCCTGCTAACTTTATGATCCCTAGAATAGGTTTATTCAATTAAGTTTGTTCTTTTTTATACTGAATGAGTTCTGTAATGTTTAAACTCTTGGATTATCCTAGGTAGCCACATTCGTTAGTCTATGTTAATAATAGATTAGGCTTAGAAAATGTCTGGTGCAAAAGGAAGAACTTGTGTACTGTCTAGGAACATTGTGAATTTTTTATGAACTATTGGAATGAATTGCAAGGTTGCAAATATTGAGTGTCCTCAAGAAACTGAGTTTTAGTTGTAGTGTTTAAAACCATTGCAAAGTGTTCTCATTTGAAGCTCTGTTGGAATAGAGCCCTTTATTTAATAACTCATATCTGTTTTTGCTTATCAAGGAAAACTGGTATTTGGTCTCATTTTCTTGAGTTTTGCTCAAATAGATTAGGCTGACACTTCAGAAAGAGGATGTTGTAGTCAACCATTTTCCCTCTTAGTTATTTGTTTACTTGTCTATTTATTTTAATGGTGTGTTCGATTTTTTATAACACTTCAGAAGACTGTTTTGCATAATCTATCATCTAAGCTTCCAGCACTAGGCCTTAGGGGATTTATATGATACTTAAGTTGTGGTATCACTGTATTAGTTATCTTAAACTTTTTTATTAGTATTATTACTGCTCGATATGAAAAAACAGTTGAGGAAGTTTAGCTTATTTACTCCATAAATAGTCTTTTTCTAGGAATGGAATTATCTAGGGTTTATGGGGAATTTTTATGCCAATAGACCCGTCAAAGATGTCTCGAAAACGATGGCTGTTACATACGATTTTAGCGAAACAAACTTGTGTCATGTTTGTATGTTGTGTTTGCAACCTTTGTTTCATGGTCCTTTTCCTCATTCTAATTATCTAGTATTTATGGAGAAATTTTGTAAGTTCCCAATAGCTGCTGTTAAAACCCTTGAAGACATCTCGAAAACATTGGCTGTTGCACTCGGTTTTAGCAAAACAAACTTGTATCATGTTTGCATGTTGTGTTTGCTATGTTTCATGGTCTTATTCCTCGTTCTAATTAACTAGTGTTTATGGAGAAATTTTGCAAGTTCACAATAGCTGCTGTTAGAACCATCGAAGACGTCTCGATAACATTGGCTGTTTCATTTGATTTTAGCAAAATAAACTTGTGTCATATTTGTATATTGTGTTTGCTTTGTTTCATGGTCTTATTCCTCGTACTAATTAACTTTGGTCCATATATTGACTATGTCTCTCTAGTCATTAATTCGAAAAAAATACAAAATAAATTCAAAAGATAAACCCTATGGTTTCATCTTCTATGTGAAACCTACCTGAAATATCTTCCTTCACATATGTCCAGAATGTAAACCTTGCCCCGGTACACATTTTTGTTAATTTATTCCTCTTTTCAATATCGACAGGTGTGGCCAATTGAAGTTTTAGATGCTCTTATCTTTCGAGCACACATGGAATGATCTGCTTATTGTGTTGCTTGCATCTTTAATAAGGCTTTAAAGTGTAGAAAGATGGAGATGTTTGTGATGAAATAGAAACCTATGGTTTTGTCTTTAACATTGAGGTTGATTCGGCAAAATGGGATTTGCTCTATTTAGTCATGTTGTGACTAAATCATTAAAAATTGTAAGGTTACTTAAAAATTGTAAAAATTATAAAAATATTAAAAATTATAAAAAAAATTACATTGTTATTAAAACCATAAATTAGAAGATGCCAAAAATAGGAAGAAATTGAAAAATTTATTATGCTAAGATAACTTACTTGTTCCCAAGTGGAGACATGAACTTTCAAGGGGGAGAGTTCTCAAGTGAGAACCCCTTGATGTCAAATGCAAGCATAGATGAGAACTACTTGTTCCTGAGTGGAGACCTGAATAGTTTGCATGTATTCGAACAAGAAATCCATGCATGGTTTCATAGGAAAAGAGACGAGGTGGCTTTCCGTACTACCACAGGTCTGTAAGTTCGTTAATTTAGTTAAACTGTTTTCCAACCTTGCCACATGCTGCATAACTGAAAACTGAAGCCACAACAAGGACACACATACATACAGCAATTCAAAAGAAAAGCAGAAAAATAAGGTCACCAGGTTAGTTAACTTTGATTAGTTAAGTTCAGTTACATTGTCACCGGGTTAAGTATAAATCTCTCTTTTTAGTTATCTAACAAAACCTAATTCAAGAAACTCTTTTTTTTTTTGGTGAAATCAAGAAACTCTCTTTTAATTTTTTTTTTTTTGGTGAAATCAAGAAACTCTCTTTAACCTTCAAAATTTTATGTTGTTCTTGATTGGGTTCTTGTTCTTGTTTCTTGACCAAAGGCTGGCAAAAAAGGAAGCAAAACGAAGCTACTATCATGGCAGATCCTCGATACATTGTTGGTCCGTTGTCATATCTTGATTTTGATGAGATTGCAGACTCGTCATGGTATGAGAGCTTGACACCAGCAACCAATCAGAACTTTCAGAATGGAGAGAACGAAGAATTGTTCAATGATGATCAGATAAGCGATTCGATATCGCGTATAGGCATGACAAGATGCGTTGAAGAGCTCGACAAATCGAAAGCTAAAAAAGGAGGCATAGAGGAATAGTGCAACTCCCAACAATCAGTAATGCGGAAAAATAGAAAATTTACCAAGGAAGAGATTGCCGAAAAGAAAACTGGACCGCAAATAAGGTTGCTATACAGAGGTCGAATTGACAGACAGATAGAACAAGTAAATTCTCCTAATTTAATTTAATAATTATTGTTTATATATATATTGTAGTAGATGATCCAAAAAATTCTTTTATCGACAATGTAAATATGTTTGTTTCTTTTAACACCTATTTTGTGTGTATATTTTTGGAATGGAAGGACAAGAAGACAGATATGGAATCAGTGCTCGTCAAGCCATGGCCAATGCAACCGGATGTGCAGGGCATTCAACAAGAGTTCCAAGAAATAGCTAAGGCCAATTTAGAACCAGAAAAAGATAAGGAAAGATCGCTCGAAATAGCATCCAAGTTTGATATATTACAACGACAGCGTAAAGAGGTATGTTAAATTTTTACAAATTTATTTACTCAATCTAAGTCTCTCATCTAATTTTTTAATTTGGTTTTTCAGTACTCAAAAACCGTTGGGAACGATGACCTATTGGTATGCATAATTTTCTTTTAATTTTATGACGACTGAACTTTGAGCTTGCCTTTCTTAGATCTTTCTAATTAAATTTCAGGATTACATCGTGAATTATTTAGGTTTATATTTTCAGGATTCTTTCTCGAAGAAATTAAAGGAACATGTATGACACATGTATATATATAATGCATTGGACATTAGTTGACCCAAGTAGTATTTGAACATAAGCATCTTGCAATAGACATCACATTAAATCTCAACTAATCATAGACATACCATTCTCATAATTTATGGTTTACTTTTCTATTTTTATTGTTTCAGTTTTCTGCAAGGTCCCCATCTCTACCCTCTGTTTTTAGTGTTTTGGAACACCTAGTTTATGATAAAGCTAATAACAAAATGGGGAAAGAAAGTTTCCCAGGCTTACAATAAGAGTTGTAGAAACTCGTTGGGGAGAAAGTTTCAAGCTTCTTTCAATCTATTGTGAGCAGAATCGAAAAGGATCGTGGAATAGAGACTGATTTAACCCATGAAGCTATTCAAATTTTGGTTTTTGCTGCAATAAAAGAGATGGAAGATTGTCCAGTTGAAAAATTAGATTTAGATGCATTGAAAAAGTGGGGGGCTACACTTAATAGAGGCAAGGAACTCGGTTTTGAGGTGAGGTTTGCGGATGTTTTGTTAAGGAAGAATTGTTTTGTCTACTTAGCCTACTCAAAAGTTTTTGAATGAGACGAAAAAAAGGAGTTTGAGAATCAAAGGGTGTTAGTATTTAGATTGAGAAAAGAGTATTCATTAGCAGCTTAATCAATTTAAATGATAAATGTTGATATTTCACATTGATTATTTAAATTGATTAAGTTGTTAATGAATACTCTTTTCTCAACCTAAATACCAACACCCTTTGATTCTCAACCTCTTTTTTTTCGTCTCATCCAAAAACTTTTGTGTAGGCTAAGTAGGCAAAACAATTATTTATTAACAAAATATCCACAAACCCCACCCACCTCAAAATCGAGTTTTTTGCCCCTATTAAGTGTAGCCCCCCACTTTTTCAATGTATCTAAGTCCAATTTTTGAACTGGACAATCTTCCATCTCTTTTATTGCAGCAGAAACCAGAATTTGAATAGCTTCATGGGTAAAATCAGTCTCTATTACACTATCTTTTTCGATTCTGCTCACAATAGATTGAAGAAAGTTTGGAACTTTCTCCCCAACGGGTTTCTGCAACTCTTCTTGTAAGCCTGGGAAACTTTCTTTCCCCACTTTGTTGTTGGCTTTATCATAAACTAGGTGTTCCAGAACACTAAAAGCAGACGGTAGAGATGGGAACTTGCAGAAAATTGAAACAATAAACATAGAAAAGTAAACCATAAATTATGAGAATGGTATGTCTATGATTAGTTGAAATTTAATGTGATGTCTATTGCAAGATGCTTATGATCAAATACTAATTGGGTCAACTAATGTCCAATGCATTATATATATACATGTGTCATACCTGTTCCTTTAATTTCTCCGAGAAAGAATCCTGGAAATATAAACCTAAATGATTCACGATGTAATCCTGAAATTTAATTAGAAAGATGTAAGAAAGGCAAGCTCAAGGTTCAATCATCATAAAATTAAAAGAAAATTATGCATAACAATAGGTCACCGTTCCCAGCGATTTTTGAGTGTTAAAAAACTAAATTAAAAAGTTAGATGGGAGACTTAGATTGAGTAATTAAATTTGTAAAAATTTAACATACCTCTTTACGCTGTCGTTGTAATATATCAAACTTGGATGCTACTTCGAGCGATCTTTTTTTATTCTCTTCTGGTTCTAAATTGGCCTTAGTTATTTCTTGGAACTCTTGCTGAATGCCCTGCACATCTGGTTGCACTGGCCATGGCTTGACGAGCACTGATTCTATATCTATCTTCTTGTCCTTTCATTCCAAAAATATACACACAAAATAGGTGTTAAAAGAAACAAACATATTTACATTGTCGATACAAGAATTTTTTGGATCATCTACTACGATATATATATAAACAATAATTATTAAATTAAATTAGGAGAATTTACTTGTTCTATCTGTCTGTCAATCCGACTTCTGTATAGCAACCTTATTTGCGGCCCAGTTTTCTTTTCGGCAATCTCTTCCTTGATAATTTTTTTATTTTTTCGCATTGCTGATTGTTATGAGTTGCATTGTTCCTCTGTACCTCTTTTTTTAGCTTTCGATTTGTCGAGCTCTTCAACGCGTCTTGTCATGCCTATACGTGATATCGGATCGCTTATCGGATCAAAGAGATGAAAGATTTCTCGGTTGGGGATTTGGATTGGGATACCTTGAAAAAGTGGGGCGCCACACTTAATTGCGCTGAGAAATTTGGTTTTCAAGTGGGATTTGCTGATAATCTGTTGAAGAAGAATTTGCTCGCCTATTTTGCTGGTCAAAATATTCCCAAATCGACTGCAAAAAAAATAGCTACGCAAGAGCAAATGGTTGTGTTGTTGATGGCTTGCTGCTATGTCTACAATAGTTTTGGCTTTAATGTGTTTGTCCTTAGACTCTGGATTTCTATATGAAGTTTATTTTTTGAGATCAATATTATGTTTGTTGATTAAAAAATTTAAGCACCAAATAAATTAAGGATTGAATTTAAGTTATAAATTTTGTTTAGTATATTAATTAAAATTAAATACTAAATAGGGTACAAGATTGAATTCATCAATTTCGTAAAAAAATAATTTAATTTATGTTTAATTTTGAGGTCTAAGTTTAATTTTGAGTTTGAATTAAAATATTCAATATTAAAATTAAAGTTTAGTTAACTTCACACGAGTTATCTGTGTCAAATATTAGTAGGTTTGAATTTGATTTCTTCGTGTCTCTATTTTGGAATTTTTTTAATTTTTTTTTAATAAAAAATATTATAATTTTTAAAAATTTAAAAATTCTTATAAAGTTTCAATAATTTTTATAATTTCTATTCATTATTGAACAATTTTAATGATATTTACAATTTTTAACAATTTTCAATATTTTTATAATTTTTACAATTTTTAAATAATCATACAATTTTTTAATGATTTAAAAAATTAATAATTTTTATAAATTATAACCGTTACCGTTCATTAACTTCATCAGTCAAGTTACCTACCTTAAATAAGAATAAAATGTGTTAATATCATACGTAGACTCAACTTAGCCTATGAACACTTCTATCTACCAATATTGTATGTATATATCATACCTTCTTTACTAGAGATCTGTGATGAATTCCTGAAATTTATTTAATTGAGCCATAAATAAATGATATGAAGCCAGAAATTTTGTTAGGGGCAAGATAAAATTATAAAATTCTGGAAGGGCCAATGCTAAAAAAATTGTGTTAAAAAAAGCTTAGATTAAATTATTAACTTTTCATAGGGCTAAAAAGGCAAATTTTCCATTTAATTATGGAAATCAGAGTTCCTTAATAACCTGTGAAATATGCAAAATCCTACTGCCATCATCCTCTAATTCAACCTCAAAGCTCTGTCCACTTTTAACCTCAGCACCTACATATATATTGCCAAATTTCAGAGGATGACAGGTTTTCATGATTCACTAGACCCAAGAACATTGAAGGATACAATGGATAAATGAATAAACCAACATGAAATCGCAAATATGTAACAATCAAAAAATATTTGACAAGCAATCATCATTGAGATGTAAAACACTACAATAACACCAAATGATGAAACGCAATACCAATAGTAGTAGCAGATACAACATATTCTAAGAAGTTTCCAACAGGGTAATCCAATTCAAAACATCAAATTATAAAAGATTATTTCAAACCCTTAATAGTGTCCAAAGAAATTACGATTTAACCAGGAAAAAAAGGTATCATTTTCTTTTTTTCCCTTCAATATTCATAATGAGTAAATTATAGGGAAATTTTACAGAGAAATGCTTGAAAAAAAATTGTATAAAATAAGTAATTTTCCTTTAATCAGACGTGAAATGAAACTAAGAAAACAATTTAAAAGAACAAAATCAATATAAATACCAAACCTAAATTCTAATTCAAAAGAGTGTATGAATCTATCCTTAGAACATGTATATATATAATTCCATGCCGCACTCTTACATACAAAATCAAAGATAAAAATTATCATATTAAAAGAAAAATAATTAGCAAAAGAAACAGCCTGAAGCATCAAATCCTTACTAGAAGACAGCATCTGGACATACGATTAGTATTTTCAAAGAAACGTAAATAATCGATAATCAAACAAAAATAATCATTAATTTCAACCAATTTCGCAATTGAAACAAAGAAAAAATTTTAACTGAAAGAAAAGATTGTAAGATGTAAAGGAAAATTTACCCCAAAATTCCATTGAAAATGTGAGAGAAATTAAGGTTTAGGGTTTTGTTTTTAAGGAATGAAAACTCAACAGTCAACGACGTAGAGAGAGTGAGATTTCTTTGTTAGTGCGTTGACGTGTTTTTCTTTTCTGTTTTCGGAAAAGGAGTGAGGAGCGGGGCGAGGCTGTGATTTGGTGTTTTGCGGAGCAGCGTAAAGGATTCTGATGTGGGCTTATTTTTGGGTAATCAAGAGTTTAGGCTTTTCTGAAAGAATATACGGCCCAAATTTCTTGGATCATGTATTTTTTAAACCCAAAAATAAATCAAAATAAATACCAAGCAATTGCGTTGATTAACTCGAATTCGAAATAATTTAAATTTAAATTTATTTTTATTTAAAAAAAAAATAATAAATTTTGAATTAAATCAAATTAAGTTTATTTAATCCAAAATTAACACTCGAATTCAAAATAATTTCAATTTAAATTTATTTGTATTTTAAACAACAAAAAAATAATAAATTTTGAATTAAATCAAATTAATTTTATTTAATCCGAAATTAACTCAATCCGATGAAGCAATAAAAATAAAAATAATTTTTATTATTTTACTAAATTCATATTTTGTTGAGAAATAGAAAATTGATTTATAAATATAAAATCGAATCTTGAATCTCACATCAATCAACTTAAAATTTATACAAACTTTATGACTGAGTCAGTAACGTGGTTGGCTAAATTCATTTACGTATCTCTTGGTTATATTTCAAAAGGTTTAATATATCATTTGGTAACCGAGTTTGACATTTTTTTTTTAAAGTGGTACTTATATTATTTTTTAGTTCAGTGTGGTATCTGTATTTGGCAAAAGTTATATATTCTGGTAGTTGAAGGTAACGGTGTTAACATTTTAATTTATAATGTATGTGAAATAATTCAATTCAAACCAATGAAATCAATGATCCAAAAATTCAACATTTAATTTTAAATTTTACGCTGATTAATTCTTAGCTCAATTGGTATAAGCATTATTATTATTAATGTAAGAGGACGTGAGTTTGAGTATGTTGAAGCGCATTATTCTCCTATTTATAGGTTGATGAAGGACTATGAGTAATTTTAAGTATCGTATCAAAAAGAACAGATATGTATGATTTTTTTTTATATTTATTGTGACTCAAGTTTCATCATTCATAAATTCTACTCAAATATATTATGATCTAAACCTAGATATATTCGGTTTTCAATCCGATTATTTTTTATACTAATTAATTATAATTATAATTAATCAGATTTATTTAAATTACAATTGGGATTATTCTTTTACGTTGAACCTTAACAAAGTTACAAAGCTGTCAAATATTCCTTTTTAACTTCATGTAGATAAGTTTATATAAATATTATATATTATTTTAACTTTTATTTTCTCTAAAAAAACAAATAATAACGTCATAATCCCTATTTTTTATAAGAGAAAATTTTAGTAAACTATCAATAAAGTTTTTAAATTCATAAAATATAAAAAAAATACATAACAATTTTTTTAAAGGTATGTTTAGATAAGTGTTGTGTTTACCTACGATTAGTGAAAAAACAACGATAACGGTGAGATTAAATACTGTAATATAAAGCAAAAAATGAATTAAATACACCGTACCATACTGCCCATCTAAACCCACACTAATAATGTTTATAATGCTTAACTTTTCACCTACAAAATCCAAAACTTCCATTAAATTCTGGTAATGATGCTGACATTTGAGAAAAAGATGTTTTCTCCAATCACACACATGTACATATATTTAATCATTTGTTAATGGGATAATATATCATTTACTATCAGAGTTTAATTTTAATATTCGATTTGGTACTTAAATTTAATTTTAGTGTTCAATTTGATATTTAAACCAAAAGTTATCATGTAATGTGTGATGCTTGTGCTCTTGTAAGAAAATATAGATACTTAAATGAGATATAAAAAAACTTAAGTATCAAATTGAATATAAATGAAGCAAATTTCTTGGATCGTGTTTTTTTTAAGGATATTTAAGAGTCAATTTTCTCTTTTTTTTTTAAAACCCAAAAATGAAATCAAAATGAAAATTAAGCATTTACTTCAATCTTTTATTGATTCGAATTCTAACTCAATCTAATTTGATTAAACCATAAAAAGTCAATAATCCAAATTTGTCTAACCCGAGCTTAAAAATAACCCAACAATAAATGATTTGAACTTGAAATGACCTTGAATCACTCAAACTTGAAATAATCCAAACCAACAATTACTTGAATCTCAACTTGAAATGACTCGAACCTGAGTTTCAAATTCAAAATGATACAAACTTTAAATGACACGATCTGGAATCTTGATTGGTAAACTCGAATAATCTTAATACGCAATAACTTGAAATTGAAATAATCCAAATCCTCGATGACTCAAAAAAAAAAGTAAACTTTGAATTAAACCGATTTAAATTTAACTCAATCCAAAACCAACTCAATTCACTCAATTGAGAGGTCTATTTTAAAAGATTGAGGACTCAATCAACCAACATAAACCCAGTTAAGTAAAGAAAAAAGACAAAAAAACTAAATTTTATTATTTTCTTGAAATTATTGTTTTTTTTAATAACGATGATGCCAATTAATTTAAAATTCACATAAATTTTCCCACTCTATAATTGAATTATGTAATCTAAACCAATCTTAAACATATATAATCTCTCTCACACACATATATATCATTTAAAGTTTATATATACACATATACACATATACACATATATACATATATATATATATATAAATACACATATACATATACACATATACACATATACACATTTAAAGTTTATCCAATCATATTGTGTGTATATATATATTAAAGGTCAAATTCTTGTGTAAGTTATGAATTTAGCACTTATACTTCAATTTTGAAATTTTAGTCAAACTAAATGGTAGCATCTAAATCTGTTTAGTTAAATTATGCTATTAGCCTTTTTTTTTTTTTATGCCTAAAATTATAGATTTAGTCCATGTTTTTTAAGTGGATTATTCTTAGCCACTATATTTTTTTTAATTTCGAAATTTCAGGCTTAATGCAAACTGTAATCGTTGAATCTATTAACTGATTTTTTTATAGTAATATGTGGAAATAACAAGCTAGCTAACACATACACACAATAATATATTTGACGCATCAAATTTTGAAAATAATAGAATTTAATAATTATTATTTGGTCAAGACTAAAATTTTTAAATTCTAAAAGTACGATGATAAAAAATGATCAAATTGTACTGAATCCTCAATTTATGCAAAGAGTTTTGAGCAGATAGGTACAAAAAATTTGTCTAAATTAGTGTACAAAAGTTTTTCAAATAATTCCAAGAAATATTAAGAGATGACTAAGAAGAACTTGGAGCCATATTTTTGAGATATTGTCCAACCACTAAATCAAATATCCATCTTTCAGATAATATAGTTTAACCTAATAATGTACACCCATAACTAAAAAAATTCCCCAATCATTTAAAGGTTAAATTATGCTATAAAATTTTAAAAATATTATAGGGGATTATTTTGTTTGCATTTTGTTTTCTCTACTAAAAAAAAGGGTAAATTAATCTTTATACGTTAGATCAAAGAGCAAACTGGTTCTTCTGTTAAAAAACTCATCCATTTCTACAGCTAAAAATTGGTCCTTGTACATTAGCATAAGTTACAGTTTGGTTATTTCTACAGCTAAAAATTAGTCCTTGTACATTAGCATAAGTTACTGCGAGGTTGCATTTGCATGAGCTCGAAACCATGAAGACACTTGTCTAGACTAGAGTAGGAAACATGCCTATATGCATGGAGCCTACCTAATCTGTCTTATCGATGAAGAGTACCTTATGAATTACATACAGAAAAATACTCAACAAAATGCAGTTGAAGTCTTCTATTATTCACAACAATTATAAAACATTATTCCCAAACTAAATATACATACACATAAGAGCACAAATTAAAATGAAGATAGGATTTTTTTCTAAAAATCCGATCAGTTGATGCAGTTGTTCATAACAAGTTTAACGATTCGAATTTTATTGTCTGAAATCAGTGCAAGGTATTGCTAAGGTCTTTAAGGGAACAGATTTCCTCAACGTTATCCCCATTCTCTCACTCATATCCAAATCTTCAGGCTTAACCCCGTCAGCCAAACTCCAATCAAAGCAATGCAACAACGACCCGAGTGCCATCGGGAGCAGTCGAGACGCGAGTGGCACCGCTGGGCACATCCGACGACCGGACCCGAAAGGAATAAACTCGAAATGGTGACCCTTATAATCCATTGTATTCAGCTCCAAGAACCGTTCCGGTCTGAACTCCGACGGGTTTTCCCACGTTTTCGGGTCTCGTCCGATGGCCCAAACGTTCACCAAAACTTGGGTTTCTTTAGGGATATGGTAACCCAACATCATACAAGAGTCCATAGCCATGTGAGGAACTAAGAAAGGGAGTGGTGGGTGAAGTCTTAGCGTTTCTTTGATTATTGCTTTGAGATATGGTAGGCTTTCAATGTCTTTTTCTTCAAGGCTCCTCCCATGGCAGCCTAAATGGTTCCTCAATTCAGCTTGGACTGTTTTTAATGTCCTTGGATTGTGTAGAAGCTCAGCCATTGCCCATTCTATAGTGCTTGTTGTTGTATCAGTTCCTGCAGTGAACATCTCCTGGCATATACCATAAAAAAAATTAAAAAGTTTAGGGGGCAAAAGGAAAAAATTTGTTTAAGAAAAGATTTATTTGATATTGATAAGGACTAAAAGTGTTATTATTCCAATCAACTAGTGCGCAGCATATATATATATATATATATAACTTAACCTACAATCAGTTTTGTCCCATGCGAAGGGAGGGGTAGGGAGTCGTCGTTGCCCCTCCAAAAAAATTGCTTATATAATCCCTTTAATTTTTAGGAAATCACATGTTAGTATGAAGATAAAATTATATTTTGTCTCTCAAAAAAAGTTTATTCATTTTTAACCCCTAAAACAATTTCCTAGCTTCCCCCTCTACGTATATATTATGAAAGAAAAATAGTATTAAAAGGAGTCAGTTAGTGTGAACTTACAAAAACAATGACATTGATGGTTCGAGAGGAAAATTTAGAAGGTTCTTCTAAGCCATCACCACGAAACTCCAAAAGAACATCCAAAAAGTCCTTTCTTTTCCCTTCATTTTCTCCATTTCCAATGCTTTTCATCCTTTCTTTAATGAATCCTCCGGCAATTTCAAATGCTTTTTTAACATGAAATTGGGTTTTCCTCCTTATACCTTGCGGGTCGACCAGTTTTAGAACAGGTAAAAAATCTGCGACATTCGGTTTACCGGCTAACTCCATCACTTTCCCTGCATGGTAAAAAAATTTCGCACCTTTTTCCGATTTATGATCCAATAAATCTTTCGAGAACATGAGGTTTCCTATCAAGTTGAACGCCATATAGAAAACGAACCGCCCCACGTCAATTGGGTTCGTGCCATTTGCACCTGCATCTTGTACGGATTGCAACATTTGATCGATGCAACGTCTTCGAACTCCTCGCATGGCATCGAGACGGCTTGTCACGAAAAATTCTGTGGTACACAATCGTCGCAGCATCCGCCAGTGTGGGCCGTACTGGGATGTTATAAGGGATCCCTCATGGCCGAAATCTCCTTTCATGGCTTCGTAAATCTTCCTGCCTGCTAACACCATGTCATGGTTCTTGAACATCTCACGAGCCACCTCGTTGGACGAGATGACCACGGTGCTCATTGAACCTAACCATAACGTCATGATGGGTCCATGTCGACGAGCCAACTTGGCAAAAGACACATGAGGTGGCGCCAACCCTAATTGAAATATATTACCAACTACCGGCCACCATGTTGGTCCAGGTGGAAGTTGACCTAGCTCTTCCAATCGCCGGTGGCACCGCTCTGTCGTTATGGCCCATGCAACCCATAGCAAAAGTGCTATACTTAACCCTAAAATTTCAATCTCCATTATACATATACAAATGTGTATATATATGTATGTATATATATAAATATATATATATTTGTTTAGATATTCATATAACAATGGTTTCTCATATTAGGGTAAGCACTCTTTATAAAAGCTTGTAGATTTAATTAGATGACAAAATCATGCAGAGACGTAGGATGGGAAACTTTTTGAGAGGAATCTTCATTGCAAAATTATTTAAAAAATAATAATTTTTTGGAGTTAATTAATTAATTTATTACATTCCAAGTTGAAAGAAGACAAGAACGCATAATCTTGATTTGGTACGGATCTCTTTTAAAATTCTAAAATTTAATTTTGGTCTAATTGTGATTTTAGTCCCTCTACTATTTTAAATTTAATTTTACTATTGTAATTTGACGTAATTTGATAATATTTTTAGTCGTTGCTATTAAAGTAATAACGTTGAACTTTTATTAAATTATAGAAATAAATGGACTAAATTCTAAATTTTAGCATAATAGAGGAGCTAAAACTATGATTAAAATATTAAATTCTCACCCAAAAATCATGTTCATTATCGATGAATAAGAAATGGAATAAAGAAAAACTTTGCTTTATTGGTGCCCCCAGTTCAATCGATTCAGATAAAGTTAAAATTTTAAAAATATTAAATACATTACCTTAATATATTAAAATACTTTGACAAAGAAATTACATGCGAATCTGATAGTGCAAATCTTAACAACTTTATGATAAAATTTAATAATATTATTAAATGTAATAATATTATTCAATGTTAGCTCGATTGACATAAGCATTATTATCAGTATAGAAGGACGTGGATTTGAGTGCGTTGAACTGTATTATTTTCTTATTTATGGGTTAAGAAATGACTGTAAGTAATTTTAGACAGAACAGATACAATCAAAACTAAACCCAAACCATTGGCGTCAATTAAATTAACCATCATATTTTTGTAAAAAAATTTGCTTGATTTTCAGGACCAGAGCTAAGGTAATTAATTTAAGTTTTTATAAAATTAATTTTTATTTTTTTGAAAAAGAAGCATATAAATTTATTTGTGGTCCTTAATTTTTTAAAAAAAAACTATATAAATTTGTTTGTGGTCCTTTATTTTATTTTTTTAAATCATATAAATTCATTTGTGGTCCTTAAATTTACCAATAAATACTTTTTTAATCAATATTTAGTAATAAATCTATTTTATTTACATTCAATTATGCAATATTAATATAAATAATTGTAAAATGGAAGTACAATGACTTGTGCTACAAATCGAGGAAGATTAATTAATTAATTAATTTCAAATAAATTACATAAGAGAAAAAATAATAGAGAAATGAAATTGATTGAGAGTGACATACGGATAAAATCAATGGAAGGGCCGACAGGTGTGTATAAAAAATTAATTTTAATTTTATAAAAAGAAAGCTGATTTTGATTAAAATTAAAATATGTCCTCAATAATTGTACTTTGTTAAAGTTTAAAAAATAATTTGTGTTTCAAAAATTAAAATTTTCAATTGGATGATTCACATTGTTAAATTTTCTTTTAATTTTATTTAAATGAAAATAAAAGCTTTAATTTTAATAAATTTACATGAAAATACGATTTTTTTTTCTATTGAATTTAACATTGTCTTATTTCTTTGATAAAAGTTAGGTTGTATTTTGGTCTTTTAAAATTTATGAACTTCTAAATTATCATATAGTAAAATTACACTTTAACTCCTAAAAATGATAAAATTTTGATTTAGTCCTTTAAAAAATTAAAAAGATGTAAGCTATCAAAATGGTAAAATTACATGTTAATTATCAGAAAAATATATAATTTAATTTCGTCCCCAGAAAAATTTTCTAATTTCACATTTACGCCATATGGTGTGAACTGCTCCTGTTGTGCTATTCAACATCTTGAATGAAGAAAACAACATTTAGTGTACTTCTCCCATTGTCCAACCCAATCATGTTTGTTAACTTTTATTAAAACATACAATTTAATTCCACCTCTGAAAAAAATTTCTGATTTCACCCCTACCCCATATCCCCCGTTGTGCTATTCAACATCTTGTGTAACTTAATTATTATAACACATTTCGATATCCTTTAAATAAGGTTTTGAGTTCAAATCATGTGTGTAATCACCAAATTTTGCCCGGCCCAACATAGATTAAGGGCCCAAACACAGTCAAACAAAAAAAAAACAAACAACAGAATAAAAATGGCCTTCTTAAAATGTCCATTAACACCCATTTAAACTAAAAATTGAAGCCCAATAAGAAACCCAATACCAGACCCAAACCAAAACTCCAGTCCCATTACAAGCCCAAAACCAAACAAAACACTAGCCCAACAAACCCAGACGGCCCAAGACCCCCAAACTCATCAGAAACCCTAGGGTTTCTGCTTCCAGCGTCGTCGACCCTTCATCTACCCCTCACACGCGCGCCGCTTCCACTCCCACGCGCGCCTTTCGGATCCACACGTTTCTGCCACGGCCCATCCTCCACGCGCCCACCATTGTCGGCCACCATCAGTGCCCTTCTCGCGAACTCCGCACGCCCATCATGCCTTGATAGGTGTCCGCATGCCCTCACCCATACCTGCGACAGATAGAAAACAAGAAAAGACAAACAAACAACAGACCCACAACAGAAAGGAATGGGGAAACAGACTGTATTTTGGGTTTATTTTATTTCTTCTCATTCGGCTATAAAGAACCGAAAACATATCTGTAAAAAGGGGGGTTCTTTTTTTCGGCAATCGATCGATAAAAAGTAGAATACAAAAGCTTTCAATCAAAAACAGTTACGAATATCTAAGAACAGAGTCACGGGCAATCGAAGAGAATAGGAAACGAAGCGAGAAGGTTTTATCTCCTCTTTATTATTTTTCAAGCAATATACACACAGAGTCGTATTTTCTATTTCATTTTCATAGTTTAAATATATAATAACAAATACAAAAAAGGGGGAGAGGAAAAGGCTTACGGTGGCGGAGCGCTGTGCAGAACGATCGATCCTCTTGAATTCGGCCTCTCTCGTAGAAATCGAGAGAGAGGAAAGGAGAGAAGGATTTTTTTAAGAGTGATTGAAAATAAAAAAAAAAAGAAGAAAGGTTGGCTTTTATAGTGACATAAACGGCGCTGTTCCATGCAAAAGGGGTCCAGCGTTGACCCGGATCCGATCTGGGATCCGCGTCCTCCCCGGTGGGCTAATTGCGCCCGTGTCCTCTCGTGTTTTAGTTTGCTTAAATCGAATTTTCTTTTATTTTAATCACGCCCGAAAATTTCACGCAGCTTTTCAATATAGTCCTCATTCGAATGTTGAGTTTAATAACTCGGGTAAATTGCACTCACCGCCCTCCTCTGTAGTTTTGCACATTAAATTTTAATCCCCATTCGCTTTTTATCATTTTGATTTCTTGTAATTCCCGCCTGCTTTTATTCTGTTTCCAATTTAGCCTTTCTTTACCTGTCTTCATAATTATATTATTATTATTATTATTATTATTATTGTATTTCTTGTTGTTATTATTGTTACTATATATTATTATGTTGTATATACTTTATGTTATTCTATTATTATTACTACTATTATATTACCATTATATTGTTGCTACTATTATATTTATTATTATTAATATTATTATCATATTATCATTATATTATACATATTTTTACTATTACTATTATTATTATTTCCACTACTACCTTTATATTAATATACTCGTATATACTTTCCTTTGCTATTATTACTATTACTATTATCATTATGGTATTGTTATTTATATATACTAGCTTTATCATTATTATCGTTATTATATCTATAATAGTATCTTGTACATAATTCATGTTCATTATTCTCTGCATGACCCTATTCCCGTTTTCAAATCACGCTTCTTTAAAACATTTTATATCAATTTTACCCTAAAAACTAAGAAAATTTTAAAAAAATAATAAGGCAATATTTCGTGTTTGGAAATTCGAGGGACCGTGCCCTATGTGTTGGGTTTCGGTTCTCTTGCCTGACCAAATAACTGAATAACCCTTCTGCTATTTTAATAAATGGAGTCTTAGGGATTAAGAGACGGCCTTGGATTTGAGGATTGAAATCATCGTGTCCTACGTATTGGATGTGATATTTGGTCCCTTCGAAACAAGGAAATCATAATATTCTAGGAAGACTCGAACATTTCCAAAAAGACTCAAATTTCTAAATTCATTTTTAATTTTGTTAAAACTTTCGACATAGGGAGATCAATTAATCAATTTGGTACCGATTTTCGGGCGTTGCGAGGGTGCTAATCCTTCCTCGCACGTAACCGACTCCCGAACCTATCTTCTCAAATATTCGTAGACCATAAACCCCGTTTTAGTAAACCGAAATGTTTTATTAAAACAAAGGTGATCCGATCACACCTAATAAAAGGTCGGTGGCGACTCCCGTTTTTTTACTTTCAAAAACCCAAGTTCGATTCCCCTTTTTTTATCTTTCAAAAAAATAGTTTCGACAGCTTGGCGACTCCACTGGGGAATTCGAGAGTCAGGCCGTAAATTGACTAGTTTTTGCCCTTTTGTCAAAAGTTTGGAAAATTGTGTTGAAAAATCATGTTTATCTTCAATCCATTTGCTTGTGTTACGGTGTCGAGTCCTGTGAAATACCTTGGCATTGCATTGCATGACCATTGCGGTCACACCCTTAAGTGGGAGTGAGAAGCTACTCTTTCGTGAGGTTTTTACCTCCGTGCAAGATAGTGGATCACTTTCGGGATACATCCGTACCTATGTCTTCGTGGGATTTTTATCTCCGTGCAGCCATAGGGAAATGTATTCCCCTGAACTGAACTCGGTCCATATGAGCCTATAATGGGTGAGGACCAAGGAATCTTCCGGTTCAGGTACCTTTGCTTTAGAACCAAACCACATATAGGGAGACCTAAGAGCCCACCCTAGGTAGAGCCACGCCAAACCCTAGTGGTTACCCGGATAGGTACTTTGTTTATTACTCCTGTGCTAACATGTTTCCTTTTGTTTTGATTGCATTGCATTGCATCATCATGGAAAGGAGGTGCTAATTAATATTCGATTGCTAAATAGAGGAGTTTCTCATAAGGAAATGAATTTCTTGATAAAGTGGATTGTAATATGGGTACCCAAATATAGTCCAAGTAAACAACGAGAGAAGGCTGATAGTACAAGATTTTGCTCTAGGATTCAAGCCAACAATGATTATTCACGAGTCGTCATGAAGCTTATAAACAATCATAGAGGATGAACAAGTAAAGAGGAACAGTCCGAGCCAAGCCCCAAAGAACTAGAAGGGGCACTTACGAAAAAGCGCACAAGATATGGAATCTGATCATGAAGGAAGAGATTGGTGTTTTGCTTGGACTATAAGGACAAAACCATATATGTAATCCGTTTTATGTAAAGAGCTTTATTTTCTAGAAAAGTTCTTCTAAGGGAATTGAATCCATAATCGGCACATTTCTTTCTTTTTGCATTCATTCCATGCATTCGCATTGCATTCCATGCATTTGCATTTGCATCATATCGTTTGCATTTAAGAGAACCCCCAAGCTAATAAATTAAAACAAATTTCAATGAAACCTGGAAGCTGAACACCCATACGGCACGCGAGCTAAGTCTAAGAGAATGGATCAAAGATATGAGCAACTCCAAAAGGAAATGGCACAAACACAAGAACAGTTGGCCCAAATCAAGCAGGATATGACGAATAGGATGATAGAGTTCGAGAAAAACTTGACGGCTCAAATGTCCCAAATGACCCAACTACTGAACGGGCTTGTGGAGAAAGGAAAAGGCCCAATGGTTATTACCGGAGAAGAAAATGAAGGCACTCCTTCGGGTTCTACCCCACCACATGCACCTATACAGCTAGGAGAATACTTTCCGAGGCCACCTGTCACGATTAGGCCCCAACAAGGCCGAGATAATATCAGACCCCCTGCGAATCTCCAAGCAGGTTCCGGATCCAACCTAGGGGATAACCCTGCTAACTTGGTTGTCCCTGATTTTGACATGATAGAAGAGACAAGAGCTGAATCCTCAAGACAGTTAGAGGATCGTTGTAAATGGTTGGAGGAGGAGGTCAAGGCTTTGAAAAATGCCAGCCATCGCCCTAGTGTTAAGGTAAAAGAGTTGAGTTTAGTCCCGGGCTTAATACTCCCGCCAAAATTCAAGACGCCGGAGTTCGAAAAATATAATGGGACCAGTTACCCAGAAGCCCACATAACGATGTTCTGTCGAAGGATGGCGGGATACGCCGAGAATGATCAACTGTTGATTCACTGCTTTCAAGACAGTCTAGTCGGATCGGTGGCCAAATGGTATAACCAGCTAACCCGCGCTCAAGTTAATTCATGGGAAAATTTGGCACAAGCTTTTACGAAGCAATATGGTCACGTGACCGAAATAGTGCCGGATAGAATAACATTGCAAAACATAGAAAAGAAGCCAAACGAGGACTTCAGGCAATATGCCCAGCGATGGAGAGAAGTAGCTACCCAGGTCCAACCACCCCTCTCAGAGAAAGAAACCGTCAAGCTATTTATCAGTACTTTGAGGGCCCCGTTTATCACCCACATGGTGGGGAGCACAACTCAAAGCTTCACAGACATAGTCCTGGCGGGGGAGATGATTGAAAACGCCATAAGAGGTGGAAGGATCGAAGCAGGTGAGGCTACTAGGAGATCCATCCCCAGAAAGAAGGATAATGAAGTAAACAACATGAGTACGTACAATAAGGGATACCCGAAAGCAGTTACCATTAATCCGCCAAAAGTCATGGCTGTTAAGCAGCAAGGGACGACGGGGCAAGAGCCAGGCCCAAGACCAAAATTCGAGAGACCCTAGTTTACGCCGATCCCGATAACATACAGAGAGATGTATCGACGCCTATTTGATGCACACATTGTAGCCCCGTATTATCTAGAACCATTACAACCCCCGTTCCCTAAATGGTACGACCCGAATTCTGAATGCGAATACCATGCGGGAATAACGGGCCACTCGATCGAAAATTGCACTGCCTTAAAAAAGGTAGTCGAAAAATTCATTAAGATGGGGATTATAGAGCTCGATGATCTGCCTGGTTCGGGGAACCCATTACCCAATCATGGGAATGGAGCGGTAAACATGATCGGGAAGGATAGAACAAGAAAGACCAAGGAAGACATCTCGGATGTGAAGACCCCACTAATAATCGTATGGGGGGAAATGATCAAAAGAGGGCTGATAAAGCCAAGTCTCGAAGGAAGAATCGAAAAGCCTGAAAATTACTGCGCGTTCCACGGAGCGGAAGGGCATAAGATCCAGGACTGTACAGAATTTAGACTATTGGTGCAAGGCTTCATGAATAATAAAGAGTTAGAATTTTATGAGGAAAGCTCAGAATGAGGGGACATACATGCGACAGAAGGAGAATTGACCCGTCAAAAGGCTAAGTTTCCAAAGATTGTTATTTCCCGCCCGAGAAACCCAGAAAGTGGAGCTCAAACAGTGCCTAAGATTATAATCAAGAAACCAGCATCCTTTCCTTACAAGGATGACAAAAAGGTACCGTGGAACTATAATTGTAACGTGGCAACACCCGGAGCAGAAGGATCGACCAGCACTGTATATGAAAACCAAAAGGAAGGGTTCCACACACGAAGCGGAAGACGTTATGACCCAACAAGCGTCAGAATAAACATGGCAAAATTAAAGGCCATGTCAGTCGAGCCAGATGAAGAACCTAGCACCCTCGTCAATGTACCCGTGAGAGAGGAAGAGGCGAAAGAATTCTTGAAGTTCTTAAAGCATAGTGAGTACAGCGTGGTGGAGCAACTGCATAAGCAACCGGCCCGCATCTCGGTGCTAGCTTTACTATTGAGCTCGGAAGTACACCGCAAGGCGTTGATGAAAGTACTAAACGAAACTTACGTTACCAAAGATATATCTGTCAATAAACTTGACCGATTAGTTGGTAACATAGGTGCTGATAATTTCATCTCCTTCAGCGACGATGAGATTCCATCTGGGGGCATGGGATCAACCAAGGCCCTGCATATAACTACTCATTGTAAGGGATCCATCCTACCTAGCGTGTTAATTGACAATGGGTCGGCCTTGAATGTCTTACCATTGTCGACCTTGAAAAGGTTGCCAATAGACAGTTCTCACATGAAAACATGCCAAAACATAGTGAGAGCGTTTGATGGCACCGAAAGAAGAGTGATGGGAAGGATAGACATACCACTACAAATCGGGCCGAATACATATGAAGTAGATTTTCTGATGATGGATATCAATCCCTCATACACTTGCTTATTGGGAAGACCCTGGATTCATTCGGTAGGGGCAGTACCTTCATCCCTCCATCAAGAACTAAAGTTGGTGGCAGATGGCCGATTGGTCACTATCAACGCGGAAGAAGACATTATAGCAACTGTTACCAATGACGCACCGTATGTGGAGGCAAATGAGGAGGCCGTTGAATGCTCTTTTCGATCTTTAGAATTTGTCAATGCGACCTTTATTCGTGAGGGGGCTAAAATTCCGGTACCCAAGATATCCAGGACCGCGCGGATGGGCCTACAAGTGATGATCAGTAAGGGGGCCTTGCCAGGAAGAGGGCTAGGCAGATATCTCCAGGGCAAAGTTCAAGTGCCGTCACCGAAGGAAAAGAGAGACCGTTTTGGCCTGGGTTTTAAACCAAATGCCAGCGAGATGAGAAGGGAAATTGAGAAGAAGCAAGAGAGAAGAAGAGCACGGCTGAATGGGGAAGAAGTCATGTGGGAACCAATGACGTTCCCTCATATATCCCAAACCTTCGTATCTGGAGGAATAATTCACCCCGAGAAAGGGTTGTCGAATAACGGTCCATACATCAACGCTATAGACGAAGGAGAGACTGGACAAAGGAACCTGACAGGCATTCGTCCTTATGAACTTGGGAGCATTTTGAACAATTGGACTGCGGAGGAATTGCCTGTAGTTTTTAGAAATCCCACAGAGTAATATTCGAGAACGCGTTTGTTGTTTTAAGCCTAAGAACAATAAAACCTCTTTAGTGAAACGGGCTAATGTTCAGAAATCTTTATTTGAATGAAATGCATTTTTATCAAAAATATTCCGTGTTTCCCTCTAGCAAACTTCTTTTTGTTTTTTTTCGCTCATTCATGGCATGAATAATTGTTCGCAAGTTCATTCTTCAAATATTTTGGCACCCATCACAGGTCCCTAGATATCAACGATGTGAGCAACGACACTACAGACCTAGAGGCCCATTTTGAGCAGGACATGTGTTTAGAAGGATCTCAAGATTTTGAAGGGGACAGAGACGATGACTTATCCCCGGATCTGTTGAGAATGGTACAGTAGGAAGAGAAACAAATCCTACTTCATGACGAGGAAGTGGAGAATATATCCTTAGAAGAAGGAAAGATGGTGAGAATCGGAGCACGCATAACCGAGGAAACGAAACAAAATCTGGTGGAATTACTGCAGGAATTCAAAGATGTCTTTGCATGGTCATATCAAGACATGCCGGGTCTAAGTACTGATATTGTAGTGCATCGCCTACCCATAAAGGAAGAATGTAAGCCAGTACAGCAAAAGCTACGGAGGATGAGGCCTGACGTGGTATTGAAGATAAAAGAGGAAGTAAAGAAACAGTTTGATGCTGGTTTTCTACAGGTGGTCAAATACTCAGAGTGGGTGGCCAATATCGTTCCTGTCCCAAAAAAGGATGGAAAGGTTCGGATGTGTGTAGATTATAGAGACCTAAATAAAGCCAGCCCAAAAGACAATTTCCCCTTGCCCTATATTGACACGTTGGTGGATAACACGGCGGGGTACTCGTGGTTTTCTTTTATGGATGGATTCTCCGGATATAATCAGATCAAGATGCACCCTGAGGACATGGCGAAGACCACTTTCATAACGTTATGGGGCACTTTCTGTTATAAAGTAATGCCATTCGGGTTGAAGAATGCAGGGGCAACATACCAAAGGGCCATGGTAGCCTTGTTCCACGACATGATGCACAAAGAGATTGAAGTGTACGTTGACGATATGATCGCCAAATCTCGAACGGAAAAGGAACACGTCGAAGTTTTGAAGAAATTGTTCCTAAGATTAAGGAAGTTCCAATTAAAGCTCAACCCAACCAAGTGTACTTTTGGAGCTAGGTCGGGGAAACTACTGGGTTTCGTGGTCAGCGAGAAGGGGATTGAAGTTGACTCGGACAAGGTCAAAGCCATACAAGATTTGCCTCCACCACGTACTCAAAAAGAAGTTCGGGGCTTTCTTGGAAGACTAAATTACATTGCTCGGTTCATTTCACAGTTAACCGAAAGATGCGATCCTATATTCCGTCTTCTCAAGAAACACAACCAAGGGGTATGGGACGAAGAATGCCGGAGAGCTTTTGACAAGATCAAACAATATCTGTCGACTGCCCCAGTACTATCTCCACCAAATCCAGATAGACCATTAATACTGTATCTATCGGTGTTCGATAACTCCATGGGATGTGTACTTGGTCAACATGATGAGTCAGGGAGGAAAGAAAGAGCAATATACTATCTCAGCAAAAAGTTCACCGAGTGTGAAATAAGATATTCGTCGATCGAAAAACTATGTTGCGCCTTGATCTGGGCAACCCGAAGGCTAAGGCAGTATATGTTATACCACACGACCTGGCTAATTTCGAAGCTTGACCCGCTGAAATATATGATGGAGTCGACTGCCCTGAACGGGAGAATGGCAAGATGGCAGGTTTTGCTATCTGAATTTGACATAGTCTACGTAAATCAAAAGGCCATAAAAGAGAGTGCAATAGCGGAATTTCTGGCTAGCAGAGCCTTGGAAAATTACGAGCCTTTGAGCTTTGAATTCCCCAATGAAGAGTTGATGTATGTGGCAAATGCAGAAGAAACGTCATGGAAGTTGAACTTTGATGGAGCGTCTAATGCTGTGGGAAATGGGATCGGGGCGATCTTGGTGTCTCCTAGTGGCGATCATCATCCACTCACATGCAGATTGGATTTCGACTGTACAAATAACATGGCGGAGTATGAAGCTTGCATCATGGGGATTCGAGCAGCCATAGAGCGGAAGATCAGGGTGTTAGAAGTATATGGAGATTCTGCACTAGTGATTTATCAACTTAAAGGTGAATGGGAGATCCGAGATCCTAAACTAATCAAATATTGAAAAGTAGTTTTGGGATTGATTGAGGAATTTGATGACATCACTTTTAATTATCTCCCACGTGATGAAAACCAGATGGCAGATGCCTTAGCAACTCTGGCTTCTATGATCAAAGTAAACAGGCCAGAAGATATGAGACCCGTCCAGATGAGTATTCTCGAAGTCCCGGCTTACTGTTGTAATCTGGAAGATGAGGAAAGAGATGATCGCCCTTGGTATCAAGATGTGTTGCAATATATAAAAAACCGCGAATACCCAGAGCATGCAACGGAGAATGAGAAAATGACGCTCAGAAGATTGGCCTCTGACTATGTATTAGATGGGGATATCCTCTACAAAAGAAGAAAAGATCAAGTGTTACTGAGATGCGTTGATGCCATAGAGGCCAGGAAAATTCTAGAAGAAGTTCATGAAGGCGTTTGTGGAACACATGCCAATGGTTTTACAATGGCCAGGCAAATCATGAGGTTTGGATATTATTGGTCCACCATGGAAGGAGATTGCATCAACTATGCTAAGAGGTGTCACAAATGTCAGATTTATGGAGATAAAATTCATGTGCCTCCATCACCTTTACACGTGATGACTTCCCCGTGGCCCTTTTCCATGTGGGGTATGGATGTTATTGGACCAATCTCGCCGAAAGCTTCTAACGGGCATCGATTCATCTTCGTAGTCATTGATTACTTCACCAAGTGGGTAGAAGCGACCTCGTATGCCAATGTCACGAAATCGGTAGTCAGAAAATTCCTAAAAAAGGAGATCATATGTCGTTACGGAATGCCTGAGAGAATTATATCTGACAACGCGTTGAACCTGAATAACAGCACCATAGCAAATGTTTACAGCCAATTCGGTATCAAACACCACAACTCGTCTCCTTACCGCCCAAAAATGAATGGTGCAGTGGAAGCAGCCAACAAAAATATCAAGAAAATAATAGGGAAGATGACCGAGACTTATAAGGATTGGCATGAGAAATTACCATTTGCACTCTACGCTTATCGAACGTCAGTCAGAACCTCTACTGGGGCAACACCTTTCTCGTTAGTTTATGGGATAGAAGCAGTCCTACCTATCGAAGTGGAAATACCTTCTCTTCGGGTTTTGTCGGAAATAAAACTGGATGAAGCTGAATGGATCCAGGTTCGGTACGATCAGCTGAACTTAATCGAAGAAAAGAGGTTAAGGGCTATCTGTCATGGTCAAATGTACCAAAAACGAATGATGTGAGCTTATGATAAAAAGATTCGCCCAAGAGAGTTTAAAGAAGGAGATCTTGTGCTGAAAAAGATCCTTCCCATACAAAGGGATTTCAGAGGAAAATGGATGCCGAACTGGGAGGGACCATATGTGGTGAAAGAAGCTTTCTCTGGTGGTGCATTGATTCTGACTGAAATGGATGGGAAAAGCTTACCCAATCCTGTAAACTCAGATTCAGTCAAGAAATACTATGCTTGAAGAGGCCAAGGTGAAAACCCGCAAAGGGCGCTTCAGGTCTCAAAAAAAAAAGGGGGGGCCGAGGTAGAAACCCGCAAAAAGGGCACCGCGGAGTCAAATGATCCTAGACAAGAAATGAAACTGGGGCATCAGCAAAACACTTTGAGTCATCTAAACACATGCTAAAGCCCAAAGTAGTCTTCATGAAGTTTGTATGTAGAAGCCCGATCAATGATATCCAGGCACCTAACCTTTGTTATCTTTAACGTTTTCCTTCGATACATGTTCTCTGACAACTTTTCTTGTATTTCGGACAATTAATTCAACTTTCTTTTGAAATTAATTTATTGCCACATGTTGCATTTAAATAATGAGTGCTGAACTAATAACTTCACAAAAGAAGTTCCATATATTACTTTGGAAATTTCTGATGAGGACGGTTGTTCAAAATTCCCCAAGCACATGACAGGACTAAATTATTGGTCCAGTCCAACAATTGTGACTGGAACGTCCCATTGGGTCATTTAGAGGGTGGTATGGCAGGCCGATTATGGTAAAACGAACTAATGATAGACAGAGAAAGTCGTAGTTCCCAAGAAGATGATTCGTTATACGACTTACAGCTCGCGAGCCCCAAAACTACCATAAGGACCAAGTATTCAAGAAAATGACACTTCGAGATAAATAAGCGATAACGCCTTAAAAAGAAATCAAATTCATAACATGTTTGCATCATAGCATGATAGGAGCATCTAACTCACCTTGATCATGACATCCTAATCATTAAGCATAAGCACATTCTACAGGACAGGTTCCTCAAAGAACAGTGTAGCAATAGCAAAGATCGGATTTTGTTTCCTAGAGGATAGTGGAGCGGACTAAAGATTGAAGTTCTTCTGAAGAAGTAAAAAAGGAAAGCAAATCTGGCACCCCTGAGCTTTGCAGGAGGCAAATTGAAGACAGAAGATCTAGCATCCCTGGCACGCAGGAGCAGATCGAAGATAGTAGGTCTGGTATTCCTGGCATGCAGGAGCAGATGGAAGATAACAGATCTAGCATTCCTGGCACGCAGGAGCAGATCGAAGATAACGAGTCTCCTGGCACGCAGGAGCAGATCGAAGATAACGGGTCTGACATTCCTGGCACGCAGGAGGAGATCGAAGATAACAAGTCTGGCATTCCTGGCACGCAGGAGCAGATTGAAGATAGCGGGTCTGGCATTCCTGGCACGCAGGAACAGACTGAAAATTGAAGTCTTTCCAAAGATAGTAGGGAAGCAAAGTGAAAAGTTCAGATTTTGCTTCCTCGAGACGACAGCATAGCAAGCTGAAGATCGAAGCCTTCCTGAAGAAGACGCGGGTCTAGAGGTCAGGACTTAGCTAAGCCTGGGCAAAATTGGTTCTTTTATTGTCTTTGCTCTATTCTCGTTTCACGATAATGAGCAAAGAGGGGCAGCTGTAATCACCAAATTTTGCCCGGCCCAACATAGATTAAGGGCCCAAACACAGTCAAACAAAAAAAAAACAAACAACAGAATAAAAATGGCCTTCTTAAAATGTCCATTAACAGTCCATTTAAACTAAAAAACCGAAGCCCAATAAGAAACCCAATACCAGACCCAAACCAAAACTCCAGTCCCATTACAAGCCCAAAACCAAACAAAACACTAGCCCAACAAACCCAGACGGCCCAAGACCCCCAAACTCATC
This sequence comes from Gossypium sturtianum, assembly GCA_025698515.1. Taxonomy (NCBI): domain Eukaryota; kingdom Viridiplantae; phylum Streptophyta; class Magnoliopsida; order Malvales; family Malvaceae; genus Gossypium; species Gossypium sturtianum. The sequence continues at coordinate 153,366,134 of CM046953.1, forward strand.
AGAAACCCTAGGGTTTCTGCTTCCAGCGCCGTCGACCCTTCATCTACCCCTCACACGCACGCCGCTTCCACTCCCACGCGCGCCTTTCGGATCCACACGTTTCTGCCACGGCCCATCCTCCACGCGCCCACCATTGTCGGCCACCATCAGTGCCCTTCTCGCGAACTCCGCACGCCCATCATGCCTCGATAGGTGTCCGCATGCCCTCACCCATACCTGCGATGCATGCGAAAAAACAAGAAAAGACAAACAAACAACGGACCCACAACGAAAAGGAATGGGGAAACGATCAGATTTTGGGTTTATTTTATTTCTTCTCATTCGGCTATAAAGAACCGAAAACAAATCTGTAAAAAGGGGGTTCTTTTTTTCGGCAATCGATCGATAAAAAGTAGAATACAAAAGCTTTCAATCAAAAACAGTTACGAATATCTAAGAACAGAGTCACGGGCAATCGAAGAGAATAGGAAACGAAGCGAGAAGGTTTTTTCTCCTTTTTATTATTTTTCAAGCAATATACACACAGAGTCGTATTTTCTATTTCATTTTCATAGTTTAAATATATAATAACAAATACAAAAAAGGGGGAGAGGAAAAGGCTTACCTTTTTCGGCCACCGCTTGCGGTGGTCGGCGAGCAGCGGTAACGGCGGATCCTCGCTGGAATTCGGCCTCTCTCCAGAGAAATCGAGAGAGAGGAAAGGGAGAGAAGGATTTTTTTTAAGAGTGATTGAAAATAAAAAAAAAAAAAGAAGAAAGGTTGGCTTTTATAGTGACATAAACGGCGCCGTTCCATGCAAAAGAGGGTCCGCGCGTTAACCCGGATCCGATCTGGGATCCGCGCGTCCTCCCTTGGTGGGCTAATTGCGCCCCAGGTCCCTCTGCGTTTTAGTTTGCTTAAATCGGACTTTTCTTTTATTTTAATCACGCCCAGAAATTTCACGCAGTTTTCAATATAGTCCTCATTCGAATGCTGAGTTTAATAACTCGGGTAAATTGCACTCACCGTCCTCTGTAGTTTTGCGCATTAAATTTTAATCCCCATTCGCCTTTTATCATTTTGATTTCTTGTAATTCCTGCCCCTGTTTTTATTCTGTTTCCAATTTAGCCTTTCTTTACCTGTCTTCATAATTATATTATTATTATTATTATTACTGTATTTACTGTTGTTATTATTGTTACTATATATTATTATGTTGTATATACTTTATGTTATTCTATTATTATTACTACTATTATATTACCATTATATTGTTGCTACTATTATATTTATTATTATTAATATTATTATCATATTATCATTATATTATACATATTTTTTACTATTACTATTATTATTATTACCACTACTACCTTTATATTAATATACTGTATATACTTTCCTTTGCTATTATTACTATTACTATTATCATTATGGTATTGTTATTTATATATACTAGCTTTATCATTATTATCGTTATTATATCTATAATAGTATCTTGTACATAATTCATGTTCATTATTCACTGCATGACCCTATTCCCGTTTTCAAATCACGCTTCTTTAAAACATTTTATATCAATTTTACCCTAAAAACTAAGAAAATTTTAAAAAAATAATAAGGCAATATTCCGTGTTTGGAAATTCGAGGGACCGTGCCCTATGTGTTGGGTTTCGGTTCTCTTGCCTGACCAAATAACTGAATAACCCTTCTGCTATTTTAATAAATGGAGTCTTAGGGATTAAGAGACGACCTTGGATTTGAGGATTGAAATCATCGTGTCCTACGTATTGGATGTGATATTTGGTCCCTTCGAAACAAGGAAATCTTAATATTCTAGGAAGACTCGAACATTTCCAAAAAGACTCAAATTTCTAAATTCATTTTTAATTTTGTTAAAACTTTCGACATAGGGACATCAATTAATCAATTTGGTATCGATTTTCGGGCGTTGCGAGGGTGCTAATCCTTCCTCGCACGTAACCGACTCCCGAACCTATCTTCTCAAATATTCGTAGACCATAAACCCCGTTTTAGTAAACCGAAATGTTTTATTAAAACAAAGGTGATCCGGTCACACCTAATAAAAGGTCGGTGGCGACTCCCATTTTTTTACTTTCCAAAACCCAAGTTCGATTCCCGTTTTTTTGCCTTTCAAAAAAATGGTTTCGACAATGTGGACGAAGAAAACAACATTTTAGAGCACTTCTCCCATTGTCCAACCCAACTCAACTTCGAATTTAATTGAAATTAAATATAACTTAAAAACTTTTGACCCAAAAATATATAAGGTAAACTACACTAGTAGTCACCTAACTATTAGTACTTTTTTTTGTCACCCAATTATGGAAAATTATAAAATGATCACCCAACTATAAGTAAATTTCTTTTTTGGTCACCCAACTATAAAAACTTACAAAATAATCACCCGAACTACTCAATTTTGTCTTTTATGGTCACCAACCAACTAATGTAAAAATGGAAATACCCAAAAATCCAAGATAATTGGGTAACCAAAAAAGACAATATTGAATAGTTGAGTGACATTTTGTAACTTTTCATAGTTAGGTGACAAAAAAATATTAATAAATAATGACTATTTAATTACTTTTCATAATTGAATAAAAAAATTATTAATAATTAAATGACTACAAATTTAATTTATTGAAATATATATTAGGTGATATATTCTATTTTATGCATTTACTGAGCTTACATAAGCTTTTGGTCGTATGTTTTCTTTCGGTCCCCCATACTTCAAATATTATTTGCAAAAAAATTAGATTTTAAGATTTAGATCATATAATTAAATATCATTTTTTTTCTTATCTTAAAATAAAGTTGAAAGAAATCATGTTATATATACATGATTAATTACACTAGACATCTTTAAATTTTAAAATGTTATAATTGAGATGTAAAATATTAATATCGTATCAATCAAGTCCTTTTGTCAGTTTAATTATTCAGTTTGGGTGTTGAATAGCCTGGATCTAATGCGAAACAATTTATAACATGTGGATCAAATAATAATGCAGATCTTAAACCCAGGTCATGTATGGCTTGGATATAATATATTAAAAGAAAAAGAAACACCCCTTCTAACTTTTGATGACATTGTTTTCAAATACGAGTGAAGTCAGAATATTTTTTTAAAGGGGACTAAAATTAAATTATAATTTTTTCAATAGTAAAAATGTAATTTTTAAAAGATTAAATTAAATTTTTATCATTTTTAGGGGGCCAAATAATAATTTTACCTTTACTAATTTAAATTTTAAAAAAAAAACTAAATGGAAAATTTTCCATTTTAGGCCCTAGATTTGCCCCTGTTTTCAAACATGTGTCAAATGCAAATTGTTCATACATATTTAAAATTTACTTCATATGTTTTAAACATAATCCACGTAAAATCTAACGTGTTTTTGAGTGTAATGTAATTAATCAAGTTTTATTTTTTTGAAAGAAACAATAGATTTTATTCGTGGTCCTTAATTTTACTAATAATTACTAATATTTAATTTTTAGTTTGTGGTCCTTGACTTTTTTTTTTTTTATTTTTCGTGGTCCTTGAATTTTGATATCAACCATTGAAAGTTGCATGTATATATAATGGAATTCCAAAACTAAATAATTTACAATTTAAATATATTTTTTTATCGTGAATGAATTATTAACATCATCAAATGTAGACAAATACTTATAGTTTTGATGATGCCAAAAAGGGGGAGTATTAAAATAGGATAAACATAATTTTCATATTAATATTTATATGTTTTATAACTAAATTTAAATAAAATATTTCTTCATTAAATAAATTTGGTTCGAATAGAATTAAATTTATAAAACTCTCATCTAAAGCTTGTGGTGTAATTAAAAAAAAAAACTTCTATTGAAATAAAGCTTTAGTTTTGAAATTGTAATATTGTAAATTACTCTTTTACCCTCATTTAATCCACCAGCCTAACCCTAATCATGGATCAGATCATTTGTCTCGACTTGAAAGCCTACCCGAAAAGTGAAAGGATTTTGACAAAAATATAAGCCTATAAATGGGTATAAGCAAAAGAACGAAACCTATTTTTAAACAGGCCAAACCTCAAATAAGTTTTTTTGGCTCAAACCTGACCCAAATATGTTTGTTTTTTATCTAGGCGGATCAGATCAAGTTCAGATTTTAACATTTTTATCCAAACTGAATTTAAGTAAAAGTTTAAGCCCATTATTCGGTTTGGGCTTACCCTAACCCAAACCCGACCGATCATCACCTGTTTAAGTCCCCTCCCCCTACACCTCCGCCTCCCCTTATTAAAAATAATTAAAAATTTTCATTTACATACAAGGGCAAATACAATGGGACAAGTAAGGGTCCTGACTCTTCAAAAACACAAAATTATAATTCAGTCGTTAAATAATTAAATTATAAATTTATATATGGTAAATTAGAATTCTCCCTCCCCCCCAAAAAAAAATTTTTATTTAGTCCTTTCAAAAATGAGAAAATCATAAACTAATACATGATAAAATTATAATTTGATCTTTAAAATGATTACCATTAAATTTCGACCCCTAAAAAATTTCTAGATTCTCCCTATTTAGATACTATTAGAGGCTAAATGTTCAAAAAGAGAGGATAAAAGCTAAACTTTTCGAGAATACTCAAATAAGAGCTTTTCACACATTTCAACCAGTTTGTGGTATAAAATTAGGTAAATGATGATATGTTTAGAATAAAACACATGGCAGTTATTCGAAAAGAAAAGAAAGATAAATAAAAACTGTGAAAAGAAAAGAAAAATAAAAAATAAAGAACACACAGATTTTACATGGAAACCCTTTCGGGAAAAAACCACGGGCAGAGGGGAAGAAAATTCACTATGTCGAATTCGAATCTATTACAATAGGAATAGACCATGTCTATTTATAGGCTTATAAAGCCATATTCTAATAGGAGTGTAGTAAGATTGAAACTCCTTATTCTAATCAATATCAAATAGATGGAGTTTAATAAGGTTTAAAAAACCTTATTTAAAATAAAATAAAAGAAGTGTAATTCTATAGGGATTCTTCTTTTATTTTATTTTACCATTGTATTTTATTTAAATAAGAATTTGGGTCACTTAATTCTAACAATCTCCACCTTGACACGAATTCTCAATGAACAAGTTCTTCATTGCGAACTCTCAATGAACAAGTTTTCCACCTCTTCCATAAAACCCCTTAAGGGTTTAACTTCAACAATCAACACCAACCAAGTCTAAGCAATTCTCAAACTTGGTTATAGGAAGTGACTTAGTCATCATATCTGCAGGATTTTCATGAGTACTAATTTTGCTCACAACAATATCACCACAAGCAATAATATCACGAGCAAAATGATACCGAACATCAATGTGTTTTGTTGTAACCATCCTTTTTGAAAAGGCGGGAATCGAACTCTTGGGTTTTAAAAATGAATAAAAACGGGAGTCGCCACCGATCTTTTATTAGGTGTGATCGGATCACCTTTGTTTTAATAAAACATTTTGATTTACTAAAACAATGCTTTTGGTCTACGAAAATTCGAGGAAATGGGTTCGGGAGTCGGTTACGTGCGATGAAGGGTTAGCACCCTCGTCACGCCCAAAATTGGTACCAAATTGATTAATTAATGCCCTAAAGTCGAAAGTTTGAAAATTTTGAAGGAATTTAAAATCTGACCCTTTTTGGAAATATTTGTGTTTTTCTTGAACTAAATCGAGATTTTCTCGTTTCGAAGAAATAAAGTGTCACATCCAATACTTTAGGACATGATGGTTTTAAATCTTCGATCCTAAGATCATCTCGTAGTTTTCCGGAATTGCAAACCAAGACTTTCTCGTTTCCAAGGGATTAGAATATCGCATCCAATACTTTAGGGCATGATAATTCAAATCTTCGGATCAGAGATCGTCCCATAATTTTTGTGAAAACCAAGATTTCCTCGTTCCAAGGACTAAAATGTCGCATCCAATACTTTAGGACACAATAGTTTAAATCTTTGAATCCGAGATTATCCCAAAATTATCGATTTACATAAATGACGCAAATATATAAAATAAAACTATCGAAATGAAAATCGAAGACATAAAAGTATGAAGGTTTAAAAAAAAAAATAAATCGAGAGATAAAAACAACGATGTCAAAATGATAGAGTTAGTGACAATGGGGACGATAATATCATAATATGAATACTATCAATAATAATAATCATGGTAACAATATAGTGATAATAAAGAATAAAAGCGATGCAAAAAATATACAATGTAATGATAGTGATAGTAAACGTAGTGATAATAATAATAATGATGATGCGAAATATGTACAAAATGATGACATAAATGTAGTAATAGGAATAATAATGCGCAATATATACAATATACTAGTATACATGTAGTAGTAGTAGTAATAATAATGTAAATATATACCACGTGATAATAATAGTAAATAATAATAATAATAATAATAATAATAATAATAGTGATAATAATAATAATAATAATAATGATTGCAAATTGCAACAGGATTAAATCGAACTTAGAATGAAATCTTGGGGTTGATTTGAAATAAATTAAAAAGGGAGAGGACTAGCTTGCGACATGCGCACAAACTGGGAGGACCGAAACAGAAATAAATCCCCTTTACCGAAACGATGCGCTGGAAGGGGGACTAAAGTTGAAATCGCAATGAATCCTCGGGTCAAAATTGAAAATAAGAAAGACCCAATCGCACAGTCTTGGAAAAGCGGAGGGGCTAAAAGTGCAATTAGCCCCTCCACGATAAAACACGCGGACTCTGGGGTGGATCCGGGTCAACACGCGGATCCTCCCCTATCGAAACGGCGCCGTTTAATCACCCTATAAAAGGGTGAATCCTTCACAAAAAAATCACTTTTACCCCCCCTTTGAAAAAAAACTGACTTTCTTGTTTTTCTTCTCTGCAGTCTCCGATCGGGGCGATTTCCGCGACTTCGCGCACGCGACCACCGCTACAGCAAGCACACCGCTCACGGTGGCCGGAAAGGTAAAAAGTTTAATATTTTTAATACCCCTTTTAGCTGTATATGTTTATATATTTGCGGGTAAAAGAAAGGGGAAAAAAAAAAGAAAATAAATTGAGAAAGAAAGAAGAAAAATGAAACAAAATACCTTCGAATACTTTAGTGCTTAGTTTTTTTTGCTTTCTGGATTTTTGATTGTTTGAATCTGTCTCTTTTTTCCTTTCGATTGATTGTCTAAAAAAGGGTCCATTTACATTGTTTCATTCATGGCTTTATAGCCGAATGTTGATGAAAATAAAAATAGATAAACCCATTCTTGGCTTGCGGCGTGCTTGTAATTTTGTCTCTTTGTGCAGGTATGGGCGCGGTACCGGCGTCGGTAGTGGAGGCCAGAAGGTGTGGTGCGTTGGGGCGCACATGGGGCTTGCGGCGCTAGGGTTCTGAAAACCCTAGCTATCTGAAAAAATAATTTTTTGGGCCTTGTGGGCCGATCATTATTTGGGTTTGATTCGTAAAGGGCATTTGGTTGGTTTAATGGGCTGGACGGATTTGGGCTTCTACAGCTGCCCCTCTTTGCTCGTTGTCGTGTAACGAGAACAGAGCAAATACATAAAGAAGGCCCAAATTCGTTGGGATTCACCGAGTCTGGTCTTCTTTGGTGCTTTTCTCTACCGGGTAGCTTCAAATTCCACTGTAACTTGTTGTTCTGCTCTACTACACTGCTATTTCCGAGAGATAGGGCTTGTAGCTTCAATCTGTTTTATTATCTTGTGGAGTCTTCAGGGAGATAACATTTGAAATCTTCAACCTATTCCACTACTGATCAGTGGTAATAGGATAATCTTCAATCTATTCCACTATTAGTCAGCGGTAATAGAACACTCTTCGATCTATTCCACTACTGGCTAGTGGTAGTAGAACAATCTTAGACCCATTCCACTACTGGTCAGTGGTAATAGGATAATCTTCAATCTATTCCATCGCTGGTCGATGGTAATGTGATAATCTTCGATCTATTCCACTACTGGTCAGTGGTAATAGAACAATCTTAGACCCATTCCACTACTGGTCAGTGGTAATAGGATAATCTTCAATCTATTCCATCGCTGGTCGATGGTAATGTGATAATCTTCGATCTATTCCACTACTGGTCAGTGGTAATAGAACACTCTTCGATCTATTCCACTACTGGTCAGTGGTAATAGAACACTCTTCGATCTATTCCACTACTGGTCAGTGGTAATAGAAGAATCTTCAACCTTCAATCTATTCTACTACTGGTCAGTGGTAATAGAACCATCTTCAATCTTCAATCTATTCCATCATTGGTCGATGGTAATGTGATAATCTTCGATCTATTCCACTACTGGTCAGTGGTAATAGAACAATCTTCAGTCTATTCCACTACTGGTCAGTGGAAATAGAGAGATCTTCAACCTAGTCCACCGCTGGTCGATGGCCGTAAGAAAATTTTATATTGCCTCCTTCAGGAGGTTATCAATCTTCAATTTGCTCCACTTAAATTTGTTACACCATTCTTTGAGGAACCTATCCTGTTAGAAAATGATGATGATGCAATGCTCGAAATGACTCAAATGTCCCTATCAATATGTGCTATGGATGACATGCGAATGGTCTTTTTATTATGATTAGGATGCAATGATTGGGATGAATCGAATGCCCCTAATTGGATGTGAATGAATGCATGCGAATGGTCTCTTTGTGACGGATCATCTTGCCTCCTGGTTTGATTGATCTCTTTGGGGGGTCACCAATTTAGGTTTCGATTACCCCATGAACCTGGTTAGTTTTGAACACCATTCTCTTTAGGTTCTTGTAACAACTAGGAGTTTTCAGAGCAGTATGCGAAACTCTCTTAGTTTGAATACTACTGGTCCATTAATCGTTATTTCAATGAAAAATGCTTAAGAGTATAATCATGAGAGATATTGAGGGTAAGGCTCAAAATGAATAGATTGACCAAAAGATCAGATTTTGACAAGGTAAGTTTAACTAAACATGTTACAAAGAAGACAAGAACAAGTGTCCAGATATCATAGCATGAGTTCCCCTGCACAAAACTTCTTAAGGACTCTTTTTGAACTCGATAGGTGTCTGGCGGAATAAGAAGACTTCATTGATGCCCCCAAGTCGACGTTTCTTCTTGTTAATTTCGGTATAGTGAAGCTACCACATGCTCCTTCCAATCAATGATTTGGACCGCCCATTTTTGGGTTTTCAATCCAAAAACCCCTTGAGTCACAAAGTGCCCTTTACGGGTTTTCACTTTGACCTCTCCCTTTTTTTTTTTAGGCGAAGTATTTCTTGACTGAATCTAAATTTACAGGATTCGGCAAACTTTTGCCATCCATTTCCGTCAAGATTAGAGCTCCACCGGAGAAGGCCTTCTTTACTACATATGGTCCCTCCCAATTTGGCATCCATTTTCCTCTAAAGTCTTTCTGTATAGGAAGAATCTTTTTCAGGACGGGGTCCCCTTCATAGAATTCCCTGGGGTGAACCTTTTTGTTGTAAGCCCGTATCATTCGCCTTTGATACATTTGTCCATGACGAAGGGCTTTTAGCCTCTTTTCCTCAATTAGGTTCAGCTGATCATACCGAGATTGAGTCCATTCTGCTTCGTCCAACTTTATCTCAAATAAGATCCGAAGGGAGGGGATCTCAACTTCAATCGGCAGTACCGCCTCCATTCCATAAACTAAAGAGAAGGGAGTTGCCCCGGTGGAAGTTCTAACTGACGTCCGATAGGCGTAAAGGGCGAACGGTAGCTTCTCATGCCAATCTTTGTAAGTCTCAGTCATTTTTCCCACGATTTTCTTGATATTCTTGTTGGCTGCCTTGACTGCGCCATTCATCTTCGGACGATATGGTGATGAATTGTGATGTTTGATCTTGAATTGGCTGCAGACCTCCGCTATCGTGCTATTATTCAAGTTTAGTGCATTGTCAGATATGATCCTTTCAGGCATCCCGTACCGACATATGATCTCTTTCTTTAAGAACTTGCTGACCGCTGATTTCGTGACATTTGCGTACGAAGTGGCCTCTACCCATTTGGTGAAGTAGTCAATTACCACAAAGATAAATCGGTGCCCATTCGAAGCTTTTGGTGAGATCGGTCCAATGACGCCCATCCCCCATATAGAGAAAGGCCATGGGGATGTCATGACGTGTAGGGGTGAAGGAGGCACGTGAATTTTATCTCCATAGATTTGACATTTGTGGCATCTCTTGGCATAGCTGATACAATCTCCCTCCATAGTGGACCAATAATACCCGAATCTCATGATTTGTCTTGCCATCGTAAATCCATTAGCATGAGTCCCACAGACACCTTCATGGACTTCTTCGAGAATCTTCTTGGCCTCAACTGCATCCACGCATCTTAGCAGTACTTGATCCTTCCTTCTCTTCAATTTTGTGCAATCAAAATCCAACTTGCTAGTAAGAGGATAGTGATCTCCGTTGGGTGACACCAGGACTGCCCCAATTCCATTCCCCTTCGCATTTGAAACTCCATCGAAGTTTAGTTTCCACGGGTGCCCCTTCTTTTGGACCTCCTCTTTAGTGGCTGCCACATACATTAATTCTTCGTTTGGGAAATCAAAGTCCAATGGCTCTTAGTCTTCTAACGCTCTGCTGGCTAAAAAATCCGCTATTGCACTCCCTTTTATGGCCTTCTGATTTACATAGACTACGTCAAACTCTGAAAGTAGAATTTGCCATCGGGCCATTCTTCCATTCAGTGCAGTTGACTCCATCATGAACTTGAGGGGATCCAGTTTGGAGATAAGCCAAGTGGTGTGATATAGCATGTATTGTCTCAATCTCCGGGTCGTCCAAACCAAAGCGCAACATAACTTCTCGATCGGCGAATATCTTGTCTCGCATTCTGTAAACTTCTTACTGAGATAGTATATTGCTCTTTCCTTTCTTCCTGACTCATCATGCTGGCCTAACACACATCCCATAGAGTTCTTGAATACTGACAAGTACAATATCAGTCGCTTATTTGGGCATGGCGATACCAGTACTGGGGCTTTAGACAAGTAATGCTTGACCTTATCAAATGCTTTCTGGCACTCCTCATTCCATACATCTGAGTTGTGTTTCCTAAGGAGGCGAAATATAGGGTCACACTTCTCCGTTAGTTGTACGATAAACCGGGCAATGTAGTTTAATCTTCCTAAGAAACTTCGAACCTCCTTTTGGGTACGTGGTGGAGGCAACTCTTGTATGGCTTTCACCTTATCAGGATCAACTTCAATTCCCTTTTTACTAACTACAAATCCTAACAATTTTCCTGATCTAACCCCAAAGGTACATTTGGTTGGATTGAGTTTCAGCTGGAATTTTCTCAATCTTAGGAACAGTTTCTCCAAGACTTGCACATGTTCTCTCTCAGTTCTGGACTTTGCAATCATGTCATCTACATAAACTTCGATCTCCTTGTGCATCATGTCGTGGAAGAGAGTCACCATGGCCCTTTGATACGTTGCCCCTGCATTCTTTAGTCCGAAAGGCATCACTTTATAACAGAATGTCCCCCACATGGTAACGAACGTGGTTTTCTCCATATCTTCGGGGTGCATTTTAATCTGGTTATACCCCGAGAAGCCGTCCATGAAAGAGAAAAGGGAATATCCAGCTGTGTTATCCACTAAGGTATCAATGTGAGGTAGCGGAAAGTTATCTTTTGGACTGGCTTTGTTCAAGTCCCTGTAGTCCACGCACATTCGCACTTTTCCATCTTTCTTAGGGACAGGCACTATGTTTACTACCCATTTTGAGTATTTAACCATATGCAAGAAACCAGCATCAAACTATTTTCTGACCTCTTCTTTTATTTTTAGCAAAACATCTGGCCTCATTCTTCGAAGTTTTTGCTGGACAGGTTTACATTCTTCCTTGATGGGGAGTCGATGCACCACTATGTCTGTGTTTAACCCGGGCATATCTTGATATGACCAAGCAAAGACGTCCCTAAATTCTTTGAGTAATTCGATGAGGTCTTGCTTCGTATTTGCGGCAATGCTAGCCCCAATTTTCAACTCTTTTCCTTCTCCTAAGTTCACCATTTCTATTGTCTCTTCGTGGGGTAGGATTTGTTCTTCGCCTTGCTCTACCATCCTTAACAAATCAGGAGACATGTTACGGTCTTGGTCATCTTCGAAGTCTGGAAAATCCTCCATGTCCATATCTTGTTCAAAAGGGGATCCTGAGTTGATAGCAGTATCGCTCACGTCATTGATATCTGGGGACCTGTTAAGAGGGCAAAGAAAGGTGCAGAAGCAACAATCTAAGAATGGATGTTTATGTGTATGACTATGAATGGAGAGTTAAAGAAAATTTGCTCGAAATATGCATTTTATTGAAATAAAGACGTTTGGGCATATGCCTATTCAACAAAGAGTCTCTTGTTGCCCCTAGGCTTAGAGCAACAAGCGTGTTTCGAACATTACTCTGAATTACTCCTAAAAGCTACAGGAATTTCTTCTATTGTCCAATTGTCCAAAACACTTCCAGGAGCATAAGGACGAATCCCAGATAAGGCTCTTTCCTCTGCCCTTTCTTCCGATACGGCGTTGATGGTTAAGCTCCCCAACATTTCTTCCATTGCTTCTCTTGCTGCCATGCCTCGGTCAGGGTACAAGATTCCCCCCGAGACAAATGTTTTGGACAGAGGAGGGAAGGTCATTGGCTCCCATTTGATCTCCTCCCCATTTAGGCGTGCCTTTCTTCTCTCTCTTCTTTTTTCTTCTTCTCTCTTCCTTTGTTTCGCATCTGGTTTGAACCCTAAGCCGAAGCGATCTCGTTTTTCTCTTTGCGTCGGCATCTCAGTCTTTCCTTGTAGGTTTCTTCCGAGTCCTCTCCCGGGCAAAGCTCTCTTTCCAATCGTCATTTGGAGGCTCATCATCGTAGACTTAGATATTTTAGGCCTAAGGATCTTGCTGCCCTCGGCCACGAATGTGGCGTTAATGAATTCCAATGACCGGAAAGAACATTCCATTGCCTTTTCATCTACCTCAATGTACGGAGCGTCACTAGTAACGGATGCTATAATCTCTTCTTTCGCGTTGATCGTGACCAATCTACCTTCCGTCACCAATTTCAACTTCTGGTGCAGTGACGACGGTACCGCCCCTGCCGAATGGATCCAAGGTCTCCCCAGCAGGCAATTGTAGGAAGGTTTAATATCCATCACCAGGAAGTCTACCTCATATGTATTCGGGCCAACTTGAAGCGGTATATCAATTCTCCCCATGACCTTTCTCTCCGTTCCATCAAATGCTCTTACGATATTATGGCATGCCTTCATGTGGGAGCTATCCACAGGTAACCTATTCAGTGTGGATAAAGGTAATACATTTAGGGCTGATCCGTTATCAATTAGCACTCCCGGCAACATGTACCCTTTGCAGCGCGCGGTTATGTGTAGGGCTTTTGTAGATCCCCTGCCTCTTGAAGGTATCTCGTCATCATTGAAGAAGATGAAGTTATCCGCGCTTATATTACCGACGAGACGGTCCAACTTATTAACAGATATATCCCCCGTGACATATGTTTCATTTAGTACTTTCATCAACGCATTTCGATGAGCTTCTGAGCTCATGAGCAAAGCCAGTACCGATATGCGAGCGGGCTGTTTGTGCAGCTGCTCCATAACACTATATTCGCTGTGCTTAAGGAATTTTAAAAACTCCTTGGCGTCGCTCTCTGTCACGGGCACGTTGACGAATGCTTCGGACTCGATGGTTTCCTCTTCCCTTCGCTCAGTTGCTACTGCTTTCCCTTTGGTTGCCACCGCACTCGTGTTTGGGGTGTAACGTCTCCCACTACGTGTAAAGAAACCTCCATCTCTATCTTTTTCTGTAGCATTGATCGGATTCTCTCTTCCAGGGATTTCTACCCTACAATCGTAGCTCCAAGGTACCTTTTTATTGTCTTTGTAGTGGGTAGTCGTGGGTTTTTGAATTATGACCTTCGGTGTGATCGATATTTCAGTCTCCCCCGTCCTCAGTCGTGATATAACTACTGCAGGGTAGTTGCCCCCATAGACTCTCCTAGACGTCCCTTATTTCGATATGTCGGCCTCTCTCTTTGGCGTGATTTCGACCGCTCTAGGTCGTGATATAACTACTGCAGGGTAGTTGCCCCCCATAGACTCTCCTAGAAGTCCCTTCTTTCGATGTGTCGGCCTCTCTCTTTGGTGTGATTTCGACTGCTCTAGGTCGTGATATAACCACTGCAGGATGATTCCCCCCTAGATCCTTCTAGTCGATCCTTCTAGTCGATCCTTCTTCTAACGCGTGAACTTCTCCTTCTTCTAGATCTCCGATCTCTTCGTAGAATTCTATCTCTTTGTTATCCATGAGACCTTGGATGAGAGTCCTGAACATGGTGCATTCTTGAATATCGTGGCCCATTTTGGCGTGAAACTTGCAATAATTCTCCGCTCCTTCAATCCCTTCTCCCGGATGTTGGGCAATTAAGCCTCGGCTTATCATTTGCCTATAAACCCAACTCAGTGGGGTTTTTATTTCATCGACTTTCATTTTTACTTTCTTCCCTACCTTCTCGCCTAACATGTTCACCCCGTTATTGGCATGGTTGGGTAATGGGTGCTCTGTGTCGTTGACTTTCACCACGCCCATTTGGATAAGTTTCTCAACCAGCTTCTTGAAGGCGAGACAATTTTCTATTGAATGTCCGACAACCCCAGCGTGGTATTCACATTACGCATTCGCATCGTACCATTTAGGGTATGGGGGTTGTATGGGCTGTAGGTAATGGGGGGCAACAACATGCGTGTCATATAGTTTTTGGTATAACTGTCCATACGTCATGTAGATCGGAGTGAATTGGAGCTTCTCCACATTCGGCTTTGCACTAGGTTCTTGTCTATGCTGTCTTGGGCGATCAGTGATTACAGTTTTAGGTTGATTCAGGGTGACTGCTTTGTCATGGGCATTCACGTTATTTATGTCACCCTCTCTTTTCTTTAGAGTCGTTTTTCTGGAGCCTTCTCCTATTTCTATCTTGCCGCATCTGACTGCATATTCTATCCTTTCCCCACATCTCACAATTTCTGAAAAATCGGTCATAGAACTTCCCAACATGTGGTTGATGAAAGGGGCCTTTAAGGTATGAATGAAGAGTGTGGCCGCTTCTTCTTCTAAAAGAGGTGGTTGGACTTGTGTGGCTACCTCTCTCCACCGCTGCACGTACTGCATGAAATTTTCGCTTGGTCTCTTCTCCATAGTTTGGAGAGTGACTCTGTCAGGAGCTATGTCTACTATGTGGCCATAATGTTTCATGAAAGCCTGAACTAAGTCCCTCCATGTTTTGATTTGGGTACTACTGAGTTGATCGTACCATTTGGCCGCAGACCCAACCAGGCTATCCTGAAAGCAGTGTATTAATAATTTCTCATTATCAGCATATCCCGCCATTCATCGACCGAACATTTTCAGGTGTGCTCCCGGGCAGCTGATCCTGTTGTACTTTTCAAAATCTGGAGTTTTAAACTTGGGTGGAAGCACTAAGTTTGGGACCAGGCTTAGCTCTTTGATATCGACCCCGTAACGAGTTTTAGACTTCTCAATTGCTTCGACTCTCTCCTCTAACCACTTGTAGCGGTCTTCCATTAGCATCGAGGGTTCAACTTTCATTCTCTCTTTCTCCATTTCACCAAAATCTGGTACCATAGGGTTGATAAGGTCATCTCCTGGGTTGGATCCTGAGCCCATTTGGAGATTCATGGGAGATCTAATGTTAGCTTGGCATTGTTGAGGCCTAATTGTGACAGGTGGCCTTCGGGGATGTTCCTCGTGCTGCAAAGGCATTTGCGGCAGGGTAGATTCTGAAGGGATATCTTCGTTCTCCCCTCCAGTGATGGCCATGGGGGTTTTCCCTTTCCCCAAGAACCTGTTCAATAGTTGGGACATTTGAGCTATCTGGGCCTTCATGTCCCTCTGGGATTCCTCCATTTCTTGCTGGATTTTGGTCAAGTGCTCTTGCATCTGTGCTTCCATTTGGTCACTCATCTCCTTTTGGAATTGTTCTAGTTTCTGATCCATTTTCTTTATCTTAGTGCGGGTGCCGTATGGATGTTCCAGAGTAACTGCCATAATTTTAGGGTCCTTCTATGAGATTCAATGTGTATGATGCAATGTAATGCTGATGTATGAAATGTATGCAAAAATGTTGATTCCAAATCGATTTCTATTAGAATAGCTTTTCTAGAAAACAAGTATGTTTACATGAAATGGATTATACGAATGGCCGGGCCCTAGCACCTAACGCCTTGACCTCTTCAAGAAGCCAACTTAACTTTTGACCTTTTTCTGATCCTGATTCGTACATCAAACCTAATGCATCAGCTTGAACTGCCAAAGTCTGCAAGTGATCCGCCATTCCTCGCATTTGAGCTATGGCTTCTCCCATAATATAATCCCGGCTTCTAACTTGGTTCTGGGAGTCATGCAATTGCTGTTTCCATTGCTCCTCATTAGCTTGGAAAAGTTCTTCCCGTAGCTCGTAGCCATGCACGACGGATTCTAGCTCTTCAATTCTTGCCTTCATTTCTTCAATTTGGCTCAGACTAGCCTTTAATTCGGCTATGGAATGGCGGATTCGATACTAATGTAGCAATCTCTCCAGTTCTGACACTCGCATCTTCAATTTCTCTTTCTCATTTCGGCCTTCCATCGCATTCCGTTTTAGGGCATCTTCTCGTTCACGGGCGTCCTGGAATTTTCTTTCCCATTGGCTCGCTCTGTTCTTCTCCTCTCTAATCTCCTGACGCCATTGCTCAGACGTTTTTCCCAGCCCCGCCATTCTTATCGATCTTCGTAGCTTCTTATAATCGGTCTTCAAATCGCTCAAATCTTCTTCGGCTTTAGCTTTCCCTTTCCTCCACTTATCGGCTTCCAATTTTTGAATATCGACGTCCAAACCTAGCTGCATTTTCTCTTCCTCTAGTTGCTCTATTCTTTTCCTTAACTCTCGGTTCTTTTCTTCGAAGTCTTGTTTGATGATTTCAAGCTCTGAGGGGATTGCCCGTAACTGCTCTTCTAGTGATCGGGTGTTTTCTTGGTCAGATGTGGGGATGTTGTCATTGACTCTTTGGTCTCGCCATTGGATGTACTCGGGTGTTGTCATCGGATTGGCAGCGAACTTTTTTATTTTATGAATTTGGCCCCAAGCCTTGGATATCTCGCGGATTCTCTTTTTGTAATTTTCCCCTTTATACTCAAATTCGCACTCGGCTAACCCATGTGTAGGCGGTGTAAACTGTCTTGACCTATACTGTCTTAACACGAGGAGAGGAGCGTATTCGGCGGCTCCCCATATTCCGAGCATGGGGACATAATCAAAGTCTCCACACTTATACAAGATTTCGTCAAGTAACATCCAAGGAGCTTTCCATTCTACATCTTCTTCTTGTAAGCTTTGCAAAGCCATTATCCAACTTTCTTCTGTGATGTCATCTCGTCTAGGCGTTGCTGCTGTATTTTTTAGCGGAGAGTAGTCTTTGGTGAAGGTTAGGCACGATACCTTTTCTATCTTCCAAAAATGACTGTGAACCCATGCTATTAGGAGTTGGGCACAACCGATGAATCTCCCTTCGCCTGCCCTCCGACACGCGCTTAGAGACCTGAAAGTTTCGGCGAGAATCGCAGGAACAGGAGTGACCCCTCTGTCTAGTTTGTCGAATAGATCAGCTACCGCCTCATCCACATGTCCTAGAGCCTTTGGGAAGATGACCAATCCGTAAATGCTCAAAGCTAAAACATCAACCCTCTTCTTTTCCTCAGGATGTGCTATGATCAAATCCCTTAGATTCCTCCAAGGGATGCACTTACAACCTCCCTTTTGTTTTGTCCGAGCCGTGACCCACTGCTCACTCATCCCCGTTGTATTCATCAGCTTTTTTGTGAATGTGGGTACATTAACGGCTCTCAAGTAGGCTTTATCAGTTTGAATTCTCGGGCAGCGGATCAGGGCCGTGTACTCCTCTATGGTAGGAACCAAATCTATTTTCCCAAAAGTAAAGCACTAGTACGCAGGGTTCCAAAACTGGGTCATTGCTCGGAACAAGTGTTGGTCTATCTTGATGTCAAGCAGATAAGGCAAGTCGCCATAATGATGGTAGAATAACTGCTTGATCTTGTTATCCCACTGATTCCATATTCCTTTTATTTCTTGAAGATTGTTTTGAGTCACACTGATGCGTGTATAATCCCACAACTCTGATATATATCCCTTCGTGAGGCTATCCCCCTTCTCTCGCTGTACTGTCTCAGCCCATATCCGTGCGGCCGCATTGTCTTCCACTTTATCAAGAAACCCCTTTTCCATGATAAGCTACCTATTCAGAAATCGAATGGGAATCAACATCCTTTTTGATGTGTATGCTATGCGAAGAGATAAAGCAAGTCATTATTTCGTGACCAATAAGCAGTAAATGCAAAACTTAATCGGGTGACCGCTAGAGTTTGGTATGGCTCTATCTAGGGTGGTTCTTATGTTTCTCTATATGTGGTTTGGTTCTAAGGCAAGGTTACCTGAACCAGCAGATTCCTCGATCTTCACCCATTATAGGCTCATATGGACCGAGTTCAGTTCAGGGGAACACATTTCCCTATGGCTGCACGGAGATGAAAATCTCATGAAGACATAGGTACAGATGTGTTCCGAAAGCGATCCACTATCTTGCACGGAGGCGAAGACCTCACGAAAGAGTAGCTTCTCACTCCCACTTAAGGGTGTGACCGCAATGGTCATGCAATGCAATGCCAAAGTATTTCATGAGACTCGACATTACAGCGCAAGCAAATGCATCAAAGAGAAACACGATTTTTCACAACAATTTTCCAAATTTCGATCAAAGGGACAAAAAATCAATCAATTTACGGCCTGACTCTCTTTCAAGTCCCCAGTGGAGTCGCCAAGCTGTCGTAACCATCCTTTTTGAAAAGGCAGGAATCGAACTCTTGGGTTTTAAAAATGAATAAAAATGGGAGTCGCCACCGATCTTTTATTAGGTGTGATCGGATCTCCTTTGTTTTAATAAAACATTTTGATTTACTAAAACAATGCTTTTGGTCTACGAAAATTCGAGGAAATGGGTTCGGGAGTCGGTTACGTGCGAGGAAGGGTTAGCACCCTCGTCACGCCCAAAATTGGTACCAAATTGATTAATTAATGCCCTAAAGTCGAAAGTTTGAAAATTTTGAAGGAATTTAAAATCTGACCCTTTTTGGAAATATTTGTGTTTTTCTTGAACTAAATCGAGATTTTCTCGTTTCGAAGAAATAAAGTGTCACATCCAATACTTTAGGACATGATGGTTTTAAATCTTCGATCCTAAGATCATCTCGTAGTTTTCCGGAATTGCAAACCAAGACTTTCTCGTTTCCAAGGGATTAGAATATCGCATCCAATACTTTAGGGCATGATAATTCAAATCTTCGGATCAGAGATCGTCCCATAATTTTTGTGAAAACCAAGATTTCCTCGTTCCAAGGACTAAAATGTCGCATCCAATACTTTAGGACACAATAGTTTAAATCTTTGAATCCGAGATTACCCCAAAATTATCGATTTACATAAATGACGCAAATATATAAAATAAAACTATCGAAATGAAAATCAAAGACATAAAAGTATGAAGGTTTAAAAAATAAAAATAAATCGAGAGATAAAAACAACGATGTCAAAATGATAGAGTTAGTGACAATGGGGACGATAATATCATAATATGAATACTATCAATAATAATAATCATGGTAACAATATAGTGATAATAAAGAATAAAAGCGATGCAAAAAATATACAATGTAATGATAGTGATAGTAAACATAGTGATAATAATAATAATGATGATGCGAAATATGTACAAAATGATGACATAAATGTAGTAATAGGAATAATAATAATGCGCAATATATACAATATACTAGTATACATGTAGTAGTAGTAGTAATAATAATGTAAATATATACCACGTGATAATAATAGTAAATAATAATAATAATAACAATAATAATAATAATAGTGATAATAATAATAATAATAATAATGATTGCAAATTGCAACAGGGATTAAACTGAACTTAGAATGAAATCTTGGGGTTGATTTGAAATAAATTAAAAAGGGAGAGGACTAGCTTGCGACATGCGCACAAACTGGGAGGATCGAAACAGAAATAAATCCCCTTTACCGAAACGATGCGCTGGAAGGGGGACTAAAGTTGAAATCGCAATGAATCCTCGGGTCAAAATTGAAAATAAGAAAGACCCAATCGCACAGTCTTGGAAAAGCGGAGGGGCTAAAAGTGCAATTAGCCCCTCCACGATAAAACACGCAGACTCTGGGGTGGATCCGGGTCAACACGCGGATCCTCCCCTATCGAAACGGCGCCGTTTAATCACCCTATAAAAGGGTGAATCCTTCACAAAAAAATCACTTTTACCCCCCCTTTGAAAAAAAACTGACTTTCTTGTTTTTCTTTTCTGCAGGTCTGATCGGGGGCGATTTCTGGCGACTCGCACCGCCGCCGATGCCGCCGCGCCGGCCACCGCTCACGGTGGCCAGAAAGGTAAAAAGTTTAATATCTTTAATACCCCTTTTAGCTGTATATGTTTATATATTTGCGGGTAAAAGAAAGGGAAAAAAAAAGAAAATAAATTGAGAAAGAAAAAAGAAAAATGAAACAAAATACCTTCGAATACGTTAGTGCTTAGTTTTTTTTGCTTTCTGGATTTTTGATTGTTTGAATCTGTCTCTTTTTTCCTTTCAATTGATTGTCTAAAAAAGGGTCCATTTACATTGTTTCATTCATGGCTTTATAGCCGAATGTTGATGAAAATAAAAATAGATAAACCCATTCTTGGCTTGCGGCGTGCTTGTAATTTTGTCTCTTTGTGCAGGTATGGGCGCGGTACCGGCGTCGGTAGTGGAGGCCAGAAGGTGTGGTGCGTTGGGGCGCACATGGGGCTTGCGGCGCTAGGGTTCTGAAAACCCTAGCTATCTGAAAAAATAATTTTTTGGGCCTTGTGGGCCGATCATTATTTGGGTTTGATTCGTAATGGGTATTTGGTTGGTTTAATGGGCTGGACGGATTTGGGCTTCTACATGTTTTGTTCTCTTATGAAACATTTGATCTTTTGTAAGGAAGATGACACTCTGACTGTCACAAAATACTGTGCTGATTTGAAGGTCTTCATTGAGCTCACTAAAGAGTCCTTCAACCAAATAGCTTCTTTACAAGCCTCGATGAATCGCCATGTACTCAAACTTCAGTGGTAGACAAAGCGATCAGTAGTTTGCAAAGTAGCTTTCCAACCGATTGCACAACCTCCTATTGTAAAGATATAACCAAAGAGAGATCTTTTCTATCAAGGTCTCCAAAGAAAATCAAGCATCAACATACCCAATGACTCCATCTCTAGTTCTTCCAAACTATAAGCAAACATCAGTAGTACCTCGTAAGTATCTTAAAATCCACTGAACTGCTTTCCAATGTTCTTTACCGGGATTTGCCATGTATCTACTAACTGCACTGATTGCATATGATGTAACACCCCTTACCCGTATTGTAATGGCCTAAATTCAAGATTATCGGAATAATGGTTTCGCAACCATAAATCCGATTTAAATAGAAATTTATTTCAATATGTTTGCATGAGTCTTTATATGATAGGAAATATTTTTATAAATATTTATAAAATGTTAGTAATGTGGTATTAAACTTTCGTTAGAAAATTTTAACGTTTGGGTAGGTAATTAAATGAAAAGGACTAAATTGAAATGAAAGTAAAAGTTTAATTATAGATTAAAAGAAAGTATACAGGACTAAAATGGCAATTAAGCCATTTTGTCTAGATTGAGGCGGTTAATTGAAGAAAAATCTGAGATTTTTAGTTTATTATTATATTATTATATTATTATATATAAAGAAAGGAGAAAAGAAACAAAAGGGATAAAACCAAAGGAAGAAACAGAGAGCAAACGTGAAGGGAGAAAGAAGAAGAGAAAAGAAAGAAAAAAGGGGATAATATAGTTTTTAAAGCTTAGAGTTTAATTTAGTAAGTTAATTTAGTCCTTTTCTTTTAATTTTGATGCTTTATAAGTCTTAGAACAAAGTTTTGATGAATTTAAGTTAAAATTTTTAAAGTTTCAGAGTTTTTGAATATAGCATATGATGAATAAAATGATGAATTAGTGGTTTAATTGAAAAGAATTTGAAGTTAGAATTGGGTAAAGGATTTAATTGTAAAATAAGTTATAACAAAACTGTTTTGGACAGCAGCAGTAGAGTAAATTTGAAAAATCACTAAAAATCGTAGAAGTGGAATTAGAAGTTGAATGAGATATGAAATTAAAGCTTATTGAGTCTATTTTCATATGAAAGAAACATGGAAAGCAAAGGAATTCTGTAATTTGAGATATTTATATTTTTGTAAGACTGGTTCAGAGGGATTTCGGGATCCCCTGTTCTGACTTTGAAAAATCATAAAAAATTGGAGAAAAATAATTAGGGGCTTAACTTTATATGTTTAGAATCCTGAATGAGTCTATTTTCAAATGAAATAAATAAGAAGGTCATATGAATTCTGTACGAAGAGTAATTTGATTCGTAGTGAAGAGAGGTCAGAACAGTCAAACAGTAAAATAGGGGAAACTTTAAGAATAATCTGGTATTGATTGGCCATACCAAAAATTCTGAAAATTTTATGGGAAGAAGATATGTGAGTCTAGTTTCAGGGAAAATTAACGATTCTTCATTTGGAGCTCTGTAGCTCGAGAAATAAATAATTTAGTGACTGTGACTCAAGTAGACAGCTTTGAATAAGCTAAAAATAATAATAGAATTATAGAAAATGCTACATGTGAACATGAAATGTATTGAATTGATGATTGAATTTGTTTATTTAGATCCGGAAAACTCAAATACAAAGCTAGATCGAGGAAAGGAAAAAGTCCCGGATTAGTAGATTTTATAAACGAACTAGTATCGAGGTAAGTTCATGTAACTTGAATTTTATTCTTAAATGTTTGAAATGAATGTTATTGATGTGAATATAATTTGAATGTTCATTATATGAAAATTGATGATACATTGATATATTTGGTAAAAAGGGAAAGAAATCCCGGTTGAATGAAAGGAAAATTCGATGGATCTCTGAAAAGGAATTGACGGTAAAAGGATCTAGCCCGACGGGTGATCCTATCCCGATATAGCCCTCCCGAAGAATATGTGGAAAATGGATTTAGCCCGACGGGTAATCCGAATTAGGGTCTGAATTTAGCCTCGACTGTAATTCGATCCAAGCTCATTAGAGTAATTGTCGCTGCGTGGATTTAGCCTGACTGGTAATCCCGACAATACTCTATGAGTTTATATACAGTGATTTAGCTCGACTGTAATCCCACCAGTAAGATGAGGTTCAAGCGGAGTGTGCTCTCTCAAATGAAAATGTGCGCACATGAATATGAATTGACGGACCTGCATTTGTACACAAAAGTGTACCTCTGAAAATCCATCAAATTTCGAGTAATTCAACGGGATAAATATGAAAAAATAACAAGGAAATGGAAATCATGATATTGATGAGCTCATCAATCATAGTATATATATATATACATATATTATTGATACATGGAAATTAATGAACTAACTTGAATGTTGAGCTTGTGTATGTTAGGGTAATAACGTATTGAATGGATATATGAATGTTTATTACATTGTATTGAAAATATTAGGTAAGTATAATTCTTGTTACATGGGCTTACTAAGCACAAAGTGCTTACTCGCTTTCCTTTCCTTGTTTTGTAGTGTTAAGAGTTCTGGAGGTCGGATCGGTGGGAGACTCATCACACTATCAACCCCAAAGATTTCTATTTTAAAGAAACTTTAGTTTGGTAATGAATGGCATGTATAAGCTAATAAAATAAATGTTAATATGAAATGAATATAAGGTTAGCCACTGATATGGCTTATGTGTTGAAGTTATTTTATAAATATGCATGAATTTTATTTTGAAAATATGTTGAATTAGAATGGTTTTGGTTTCAAAAAAAAAAAAAAAAAAAAATTATAAACTCTGGCAATGCCTCGTACCTTATTCTGACAACGAATACAGGTAGGGGGTGTTACATTTGTTGGTATCAGAGCTACGGTTTAGTCGGTTCTAGGACCGATATAGTGAATACGGATTAGCTATACATGCCATTTAAATTATTTTTTTGATAGTGTGATATCTCCTGACCGCTTAAATTGTGTTTTCCTTATAGTAATGTCATCTGACCGAGCTCAATCTGAGGAAGCTGGGAGTCATGCTCCGGCTTCAATACAAAGAGAAGAAACTAGCAGTAGAAGGCCCGGTATAGAGGGTCAAGGAGAGGAGGCAAAATAGCCTTCTTTCAAATGATGAATGAATGGTTTACCCAAAGACATAAGAACTAACCCTACAGCAAAGGCAAAAACTCAAGCTCCCTCCTCCTGCTCCTCCACCTGCCTCCCGAGATTCCACAGGTGCAGTGCACTCGAATCTGTCGAGAAAAAAGAAAAGCTCCTGCTGATAAAATCCGAAAATATGGGTCAAGAATTTCGAGCAAAGATAGCTGATGATGATCCCGAACGGGCTGAATTTTGGTTAGAGAATACTACTCGGTTTTGGAGGAATTATCTTGCACACCGTAAGAATGTTTGAAATGTGTTTGTTTCACCGCTAAAAGACACGGCTTATCATTGGTGGAATACTAAAGCTTCAGCTTGTTCCAAAGAAGAAATTACATGGGAATTCTTCCGCACCGAGTTCAAAAAGAAAAATATCACCAGAGATTCCTTGATCGTAAAAGAAAAGAATTTCTTGAGTGAAACAGGCAAATAGATCAAGATCCGAGTATGAAAGAGAATTTGTTCTACTGAGTAAATATGCTCGAGAATGGGTACAATCGGAGGTGAAATGTGCAAACGATTCGAAGAAGGGTTGAATGAAGAAATTAAGCTACTTGTTGGAATTCTTGAAATTCGAGAGTTTGCTACACTAGCAGAACGAGCTTATAAACAGAAGAATGGAGCAAAGAAAAGAAACAGTGAGAGGGAAGCTCGAATTTTTAGTAAAAGACCAATGGGAAAATCTCGCCGCTCTCCAAAGAAATTAAAGAAGTACCAGGATCGTTTCTACCTCAACCACTGGGTATTCGGATAGAGTGCGAGGTTCACAACAAGACTAATTCAAGACCTTCCACTCCATCGCTGACCAGACTGTTGCGCGTGTTGGTACCCCTGCCGAGATGCCGTGATTGTAATAAAGCTCATTTTGGTGAATGTCGATTTAAGAGTGGGGCTTGTTACCGATGTGGTTCTTTTGACCATTTCCTCGAGAGATTGTCCAGAAAGAAGTGAAAAAGAAGTCAATATATATCGGGCCAAGTAATCCATCTTTGAGGGGTAGACCATCTCGACCATCCTGTAATGTTAGTGGTAGCCGAGGAGCTACAAAAGATACTGCAAGTAGGCCTGAGACACGAGCACCTCCTAGGACATATGTCATGCGTGCACGAGAAGATGCCTCAAAGACCCTATGTTATTACCGGTACATTTTCTTTACTTGAAATCGATATTATCGCATTAATTGATCCTGCTTCTACGATTCATATATATGTGTAAAACTTGCATGCGTTAAAGATTTATCTCATGTGAACCTCATCGAATTTGTGGTTAAAGTCTCAACCCCTTTGGCCAATCTATTTTGGTGGATAAAATTTGTAAAATTGTCCACCGATGGTAAGAGGTTATTGTTTCTCGGCGATTTGATGTTACCGCCATTTGATGAGTTTGATGTGATATTGGGCATAGATTGGTTAACTCAGGCATGATGCAAAGAGTAAATCAGAAATGTAAATATATTGTGTTGAAGTGTCGAATGGTGAATTACTTCGGTTAAATCCGATCGCATGAGGGATTATCTCGATGTGATTTCATTATTACACTCCAGGTATGTCAAAAAGGGGTATGATGCTTTTCTTGCTTATGTATTAGATACCAAGGTATCTGAGTCGAAGATTCAAGCAGTGCCAGTGGTATGTGAATTTTCTGATGTGTTTCGCATCAGCTACTGTGGTTGCCACCAGAAAGAGAAGTGGAATTTTCTATAGATTTGATTCCGGGAACTACTCCGATTTCCATAGCTCCGTACCGAATGGCTCCTACAGAATTAAAGGAATTAAAGACATAGTTACAGGAACTTGTTGATAGAGGTTTTGTCCGACCGAGTCATTCACCTTGGGGTGCTCCGGTTCTATTTGTGAAAAAGAAAGATGGGTCTTTAAGATTGTGTATTGACTATCGATACTCAATAAGGTAACTATAAAGAATAAGTATCCATTGCCCCGAATTGATGATTTATTTGATCACCGTGAAAGGTGCTATCAGATTTTCAAAGATTGATCTCCGATCGGGCTATTATCGATTCTACGAAAAAGGAGTCGACATGTGCCAAAGACAACTTTCGTAAACTGTGCAACTGCGCATTATGAGTTTCTCGTTATGCCATTTGGGTTGACTAATGCACTGCAGATTTATGGATCCGATGAATCGAATATTCGCACTGCATTTAGACAGATTTGTGGTAGTATTCATTGATGATATTTTGGTTTATTCTCGAGATGAAGAAGAACATACAAAACATTTGAGAATTGTGTTACAAATTTTATGAGAGAAATGCTTTATATGCTAAATTCAAGAAATGTGAATTTTGGCTTCGAGAAGTGGGTTTTCTTGGACATATTGTATCCATTGAAGGCATCGTGGTAGATCCAAGTAAAATCTCAGCTATTGTCAATTGAAGTCCACCAAGATCAGATCTCGGTTAGAAGTTTCTTGGGTTTAGCTGGTTATTATTGGAGATTTGTACAAGGATGCTCTATGATAGCTTCTCCGATGACTCGATTATTGCAGAAAGATGTAAAGTTCGAGTGGACTGATGAATGTCACAGAGTTTCAACCGATTAAAAGATCTATTAACGAAAGCACCAATGATTAGTGCAAAATTCAACCGTAAGGAATTTGTTATTTACAGTGATGCCTCATTAAATGGTTTAGGTTGTGTCTTGATGCAAGAAGGTAAAGTAATAGCTTATGCTTCAAGACAACTTAAACCACATGAAAGAAATTATCCGGTACATGATCTTGAGTTAACTGCTATTGTTTTTGCATTGAAGATGTGGCGGCATTACTTGTACGGTGAGAAATGTCATATTTATACTGATCATAAAAGCTTGAAGTATTTGATGACACAGAAAGATCTGAATTTAAGACAGCGCAGGTGGCTTGAATTGATAAAAGACTATGATTTGATTATTGATTATCATCCAGGTAAGGCTAATGTTGTGGCTGATGCTTTGAGTCGAAAATCTCTGTTTGCTTTACGAGTTATGAATACCCGATTGTCTTTGGTTGATGATGGTTCAATCTTAGCTGAATTGAGAGCTAAACCGACATTTTTACAGCAAATATGTGAAGCTCAGAAGAATGATGAGAAGTTATAGGTTAAACGGGCACAATGTGAGTCAGGTACTGATTCTGAATTTCAAGTTGGGGTTGGTGATTGTTTATTATTCAGAGGTAGGGTATGTGTACCAAAGAATTCAGAGCTCGTACAGAAGATTTTATATGAGGCTCACAGTGGTACTATGTCTGTACATCCGGGAAGTAATAAAATGTATAATGATTTGAAGAAGATGTACTGGTGGCCAGGTATGAAACGTGATATTTCTGAGTTTGTATCAAGATGTTTGATATGTCAACAGGTCAAAGCAGAACATCAGGTACCTTCGGGGTTACTTCAGCCAATTACTATACCGGAATGGAAATGGGAAAGAATCACTATGGATTTTGTATCGGGGTTACCGTTGTCTCCAAGGAAAAAAGATGCTATTTGGGTGATTGTTGACCGATTGACAAAGTCAGCACACTTTATTTCGGTACGTATGGATTATTCTTTAGATAAACTGGCTGAATTGTACATATCTGAGATTGTCAGGTTACATGGAGTGCCTATCTCCATCATATCAGATAGAGATCCCCGATTTACGCCTCGTTCTCGATAAATTGCAAGAAGCTTTGGGTACTCAGGCCATTTCAAGATTTCATTTCATCCTCGATGTATGGCCAATCTGAGCGTGTAATTCAAGTATTGGAAGATATGCTCCGATGTTGTATACTAGAGTTTGAAGGTAATTGGGAGAGGTATCTACCTTTGACTGAATTTACTTATAATAACAGTTATCAGTCCAGTATTAAAATGGCTCCGTATGAAGCTTTGTATGGTAGAAAGTGTAGAACACCATTATACTGGACAGAGCTCAGTGAAAAGAAGATACATGGGGTTGATTTAATCCGGGAAACAGAAGAAAAAGTGAAGGTTATTCGGGATAGTTTAAAAGCAGCTTCCGATAGCCAAAAATCATATGCCGATCTTAAACGAAAAGAGATTGAATGTCAGGTCGGTGACAAGGTATTTCTGAAAGTGTCTCCTTGGAAGAAAGTTCTCCGGTTCGGTCGAAAAGGTAAATTGAGTCCAAGATTTATCGGGCCATATGAGATCATAGAAAGAATTGGACCGGTCGCTTATCGGTTGGCATTACCACCAGAACTTGATAGAATCCATAATGTTTTTCATGTGTCTATGCTACGACAATATCGGTCGATCCTTCACATGTTATTTCTCCGATGTATGGAGATTCAACCGGATATGAGTTACAAATGAAGAACCGATCAAGATATTGGCACGGGAAACAAAGGAGCTTAGAAATAAAAAAATAAATTTGGTGAAGGTATTGTGGCAAAAACACGGGATCGAGGAAGCGACATGGGAACCGGAGGAGGCAATAAGAAAACAATATCCAAACCTCTTTATCGGTAAGATTTTCGAGGACTAAAAATCCTTAAAAGGGGGAGAGTTGTAATGGCCTAAATTCAAGATTATCGGAATAATGGTTTCAAACCATAAATCCGATTTAAATAGAAATTTATTTAAATATGTTTGCATGAGTCTTTATATGATAGGAAATATTTTTATAAATATTTATAAAATGTTAGTAATGTGGTATTAAACTTTCGTTAGAAAATTTTAACGTTTGGGTAGGTAATTAAATGAAAAGGACTAAATTGAAATGAAAGTAAAAGTTTAATTATAGATTAAAAGAAAGTATACAGGACCAAAATGGCAATTAAGCCATTTTGTCTAGATTGAGGCGGTTAATTGAAGAAAAATCTGAGATTTTTAGTTTATTATTATATTATTATATTATTATATTATTATATTATTATATTATTATATATATATATATAAAGAAAGGAGAAAAGAAACAAAAGGGATAAAACCAAAGGAAGAAACAGAGAGCAAACGTGAAGGGAGAAAGAAGAAGAGAAAAGAAAGAAAAAAGGGGATAATATAGTTTTTAAAGCTTGGAGTTTAATTTGGTAAGTTAATTTAGTCCTTTTCTTTTAATTTTGATGCTTTATAAGTCTTAGAACAAAGTTTTGATGAATTTAAGTTAAAATTTTTAAAGTTTCAGAGTTTTTGAATATAGCATATGATGAATAAAATGATGAATTAGTGGTTTAATTGAAAAGAATTTGAAGTTAGAATTGGGTAAAGGATTTAATTGTAAAATAAGTTATAACAAAACTGTTTTGGACAGCAGCAGTAGAGTAAATTTGAAAAATCACTAAAAATCGTAGAAGTGGAATTAGAAGTTGAATGAGATATGAAATTAAAGCTTATTGAGTCTATTTTCATATGAAAGAAACATGGAAAGCAAAGGAATTCTGTAATTTGAGATATTTATATTTTTGTAAGACTGGTTCAGAGGGATTTCAGGATCCCCTGTTCTGACTTTGAAAAATCATAAAAACTTGGAGAAAAATAATTAGGGGCTTAACTTTATATGTTTAGAATCCTGAATGAGTCTATTTTCAAATGAAATAAATAAGAAGGTCATATGAATTCTGTACGAAGAGTAATTTGATTCGTAGTGAAGAGAGGTCAGAACAGTCAAACAGTAAAACAGGGGAAACTTTAAGAATAATCTGGTATTGATTGGCCATACCAAAAATTCTGAAAATTTTATGGGAAGAAGATATGTGAGTCTAGTTTCAGGAAAAATTAACGATTCTTCATTTGGAGCTCTGTAGCTCGAGAAATAAATAATTTAGTGACTGTGACTCAAGTAGACAGCTTTGAATAAGCTAAAAATAATAATAGAATTATAGAAAATGCTACATGTGAACATGAAATGTATTGAATTGATGATTGAATTTGTTTATTTAGATCCGGAAAACTCAAATACAAAGCTAGATCGAGGAAAGGAAAAAGTCCCGGATTAGTAGATTTTATAAACGAACTAGTATCGAGGTAAGTTCATGTAACTTGAATTTTATTCTTAAATGTTTGAAATGAATGTTATTGATGTGAATATAATTTGAATGTTCATTATATGAAAATTGATGATACATTGATATATTTGGTAAAAAGGGAAAGAAATCCCGGTTGAATGAAAGGAAAATTCGATGGATCTCTGAAAAGGAATTGACGGTAAAAAGGATCTAGCCCGGACGGGTGATCCTATCCTGATATAGCCCTCCCGAAGAATATGTGGAAAATGGATTTAGCCCGGACGGGTAATCCGAATTAGGGTCTGAATTTAGCCTGGACTGGTAATTCAGATCCAAGC
This sequence comes from Gossypium sturtianum, assembly GCA_025698515.1. Lineage (NCBI taxonomy): Eukaryota > Viridiplantae > Streptophyta > Magnoliopsida > Malvales > Malvaceae > Gossypium > Gossypium sturtianum. The sequence continues at coordinate 153,396,907 of CM046953.1, forward strand.
TCATTAGAGTAATTGTCGTTGCAGGGGATTTAGCCGACCGTAATCCCGACAATACTCTATGAGTTTATATACTGTGGATTTAGCTCGACCGTAATCCCATTGTAAAGATGAGGTTCGCGGGAGTGTGCTCTCTGAAATGAAAATGTGCGCACATGAATATGAATTGACGGACCCAGATTTGAACACAAAAGTGTACCTCTGAAAATCCATCGAAATTTCGAGTAATTCAACGGGATAAATATGAAAAAAATAACAAGGAAATGGAAATCATGATATTGATGAGCTCATCAATCATAGTATATATATATATACATATATTATTGATACATGGAAATTAATGAACTAACTTGAATGTTGAGCTTGTGTATGTTAGGGTAATAACGTATTGAATGGATATATGAATGTTTATTACATTGTATTGAAAATATTAGGTAAGTATAATTCTTGTTACATGGGCTTACTAAGCACAAAGTGCTTACTCTGTTTTCCTTTCCCTTGTTTTGTAGTGTTAAGAGTTCGGAGGTCGGATCGGTGGGAGACTCATCACACTATCAACCCCAGTATTTCGGTATTTAAAGAAACTTTAATTTGGTAATGAATGGCATGTATAAGCTAATAAAATAAATGTTAATATGAAATGAATATAAGGTTAGCCACTGATATGGCTTATGTGTTGAAGTTATTTTATAAATATGTATGAATTTTATTTTGAAAATATGTTGAATTAGAATGGTTTTGGTTTCAAAAAAAAAAAACAAAAAAAATTATAAACTCTGGCAATGCCTCGTACCTTATTCTGACAACGAATACAGGTAGGGGGTGTTACACGTATCCTATGCCGGAACCAAGTACGAGGCATTACTAGACTTAACAATACATTTGGTCAAATTAATTAACACATATACAAAATGACTTAGTCAAGCCCCTATACATGCCATAACTTAAATCATTTATAGATAAAGATGCCCATAGATAGCTTGATAGTGTGAAGCGATCTCCAACGACCTCAAACCCGAGCTTGTTTAGTAGGACTCTGTAACATGGGAAAGAAAATGGGGTAAGCTTATAAAGCTTAGTAAGTTCACATGTAATAATAATAAGCATTAGCAATGAATTTAGCTTACTACTAAGCTGTCATAACTTGCATAAATAATGCTAAGTTCTTACTTTCCCAACTTATTTGTAGCCTTATCATAGCCTCAACATGAAAAATCCTCACAACAAGTTCTCAAGATAATGCAATCATATTTATACATAGTTCCACCATTTTCTCATGTTCATCTTAAGCTGTCTACTTGAGCCATAGTCACTAAATTATTTATGTCTCGAGCTACAAAACTAAAAATTAAGATCCGTTAATTTTCCCTAAAACTAAACTCAAAAATATTCATACCATAAAATTTCCAGAATTTTTGGCTTAGCCAATTAGTACAGTTTATTCATTAAAATTTCCCCTGTTTCACTATTTGACTATTCTGACCACTTTTTACTAAAAGTCAATTTTCTCCTTGTACAGAATTCAAATGATGTTATAATTTATTTCATTTGAACTAGACTCATTAAGGATTTCAAGAATATAACTTATATCCCATAATTATTTTTGTACATTTTTTGATAATTTTTCCAAAGTAGAACAGGGGATCACGTAATCATTCTGAACTAATCTCACAAGAATTTAAGTATCTCAAAATATAAAACTCCTTTGTTTGCTCTGTTTCTTTTATATGAAAATAGACTCAATAATATTTAAATCAATATCTCATCTAACTTATAATTCAATTTCTACTATTTTTGGTGATTTTTCAAATTCACGTCACTGCTGCTGCCCAAAACAGTTTTATTGTAAATTTTTGCTCTCTCTGTCTTTCTCCCTTTAGTTGTATTCATTACTTACTTATAACAATCTTTCTAATTTCCGATTACACATCGGGCATCGTACGTTACACAGGTATATAACTACACTTATCACTACAAAGTCACACATAATTTTACTTAATCGATTTTCCCGTTGAACACTCGGAATATACACGGATACGTAGAGAATTAGCACATAAGTGCCACACTGATATGAAGCCGAAGCTACCACTGTAATGTAGCCGAAGCTACCACTATTCACTGATCAGGTAGTCGAAGCTACCACTTTTGTAATATCCCAAAAAAATTTTTACAGTAAGATATTATCTTTGATATAGTAAAATAAGGAAATAAAGCGACAAAAAGAAAAATTTGGATTATGTCAACATTCGGAAGTATATTATGATATATTACATTATTAATTCAAGAAAGGACTAAATTGTAAAGTGAGAAAAGTTTTGTTGCCCAAGTGTAAATACTCAAAATTTGAGGGGTTAAAGTGTAAATATGAAAAAAGCTGAAGGACTAATAGTGCAAATATTTTAGGGGTGGAATAATCTAGAAACTAAGGGAAATTGATGAATTAGGACCAAATTGAATAGGTAAAGAATTATGAGGGACTAAATTATAATTTTACCAAATTATGTGATGATTCAAGGATGGAATTTTAAAAGATCACAAAGGGTAAAATGGTAAATTGGAAGAGAGAGAAATCTAGAATGATGATAGTGATGATATTTTATAATTATTTAATTAGATAAATATTATTTTATTAATATTTTGATAAGATATTTTATTATTTATTATTATTTTATTATTATTTATGAAGTATATAAGGAAGGAAAGATGATGAATTATCATCATTTCTTTCCCATGCAAACCAACGTGAGAAGAAGAGAAAGAAAAGAAAGTTTTGCTTTCTTTACAAATTAGTCCTTTCACCAAAAATCTACCATTTTCACTTAGAATTCAAAAGAATTTTCATAGCCATCAAGAGAGAAAGATGACAAGGAGACTATGGGGAGCAAGAATATCAAGTTTGATTCAAGAAATAGAAGCTGGAGGAGAGAGAAAATCAAGATAAAGATTGAAATCTATAAAACAAGGTAAGAACATCATGTTTTCAATATATTTTTAAGTTTGATATTGTGGAAAAAGCATGGAAATGATGTTATTGTAGAGTTTTATTATATAAAGTTTTATGTTCTTGATATGTTAGTGAAGGAAAATAAGAGAAAGTAATGGGAAATGTTGTAGAGAAAGGAAATAAAGGTGTTATAAACTTGATAATTAACATTTTGCATTAAAACAGTTTTGGACAGAAGCAGTAGTCTAACTTTAAAAAATCACCAAAAATTGTATAAATCGAATTAGAGGATGAATAAAATATAAAATTAAAGCTTATTGAGTCTATTTTCTTATAGAAGTAAGCAATAGAGTTGTAAATCATGAGATATAATAGGTTTTATGAGACAAGGTCAGAATGATTTCGGGTTCCCCTGTTCTGAATTTGAAAAATCATCAAATATTGTATAAAAATAATTGGGGTCTTAAATTTATATCATTAAAATCCTGAGTGAGTCTATTTGCAATATAAATAAACGTTAACATCATCCGAATCCTGTAAAAGGAGATAATTAATTTTTAGTGAAGAAGGGTCGAAACTGTCAGACAGCAGAACAGGGGTGACTTTAAAGAATAAACTGTACTTATTGGATAAACCAAAAATTCTAAAAATTTTATGGTAAGAATATACGTGAATCTAGTTTTAGGGAAAATTAGCGGATCTTAAATTGGAATTCTGTATCTCAAGATATAAATAAATTAGTGACTATGACGCAAATGAACAGCTTTGAATAAATTTATGAGTAAATAGTGAAATCATAGATAATGTTACTTATAAGAATGTTATATAAATTAAGGATGTGGAATGGAGAGGAGGAGGAGGAAAATATATATGAGTATTTATCTAGCATGGCTAATTTGCATGTTCTAGGCTCAGGGACTAAATTGAATAAAAGTAAGACTTTATGGGCAATTTTGTAAAAATGTCAAAAATGACCAAGTTGCATGAAATGGATTATTTTATTATTTAAATTATAAAATTGAATGAAATTATTAATTTAGATCAAGATCGGGTAAAAATATGTTTTAGGAATTAAATTGAAAAGTGTTTAAATTATGAAAAATTCTGATATTTCATAGAATTCATGGGCTGTTGTCGATACATATGAGAATAATTAGGCTTGGAACAAGGATTAAATTACAAGAATTTTATTTTTTTGAATCTAAGGATGAAATCGTCATTAATTAAAAGTTTAGGGGCAAAATGGTAATTTTGCCTAGAGCATTAATTGAATGTATCAGAATATGAAATGAGTGAAAATGATGATCAAATTTATTTATAAATATCCGGATAACTCAAATATGAGATTTGAACGTGGAAAAGAGAGGACATCGAATTAGTGAAACTATAAACATGAGCAAGCAACGAAGTAAGTTCATGTAACTTGAACTACATTCTTAAATGCTTAAAATATATGTTATTGATGTGAATATAATTTGAATGTTCATTGTATGAAGATGGATGATATATTTGATAAAAAGGGGAAGAAATCCCGGTTGAATGAAAGGAAAATTCGATGGATCTCTGAAAAGGAATTGACGGTAAAAAGGATCTAGCCCGGACGGGTGATCCTATTCTGATATAGCCCTCTCGAAGAATATGTGTAAGAAGGATCTAGCCCAGACGGGTGATCCTGATATATCCCTCCCGAAGAATATGTGGAAAATGGATTTAGCCCGGACGGGTAATCCGAATTAGGGTCTGAATTTAGCCTGGACTGTAATTGGATCCAAGCTCATTAGAGTAATTGTCGTTGCGATTTAGCTCGGACCGGCAATCCCGACAATACTCTATGAGTTTATATTACGTGATTTAGCTCGATCGTAATCCCATTGTAAAGACGAGGTTCATGAGTGTGCTCTCTTACAGAGGATTTAGCTTTGACCGTAATCCTACTGTAAGGACGAGGTTCGTGGGAGTGTGCTCTCTGAAAAAGGGTATACCCATATGTGTACGAATTGACGGACTTTTTAATTGTACACTATAAGTGTACTCTTCGAAAATCCATCGAAATTTCGAGAAATTCAACGGGATAAATATAGAAAATGACAAGTACTTGAAATCATGAAATTAAATTTGAAAGACATAGAAATGATAATTATTTGATACATTGAAATATGGCATGGAAAATATGAAATTTGCCTGATAAATATGCATATTCAAGATTATGAACTGCTACTGGAATAAATATACACTAAACTCATGAAAATGATGATACATGAAATATCGTCATAATAAATTGAACAATTTATATTTATGAAGAAACAATAAGAGAATGATATGTATCATGACATGTAAATATAATACTATCTTTGATACGTTGATACAGGAAAATTATGTATATTAGGACAAGTAATAAATTGAAGCGAGACATGTCGAGAAAATAAGTTTGTTAATATTAATGTAATATCCTAAAGTAGGGGCTGTGCGTTGGAGTAAAAATTCACGAGTCGATAGGCTTTGAGAATTGTTTTGATGAGTTTTAGGGGTTATTTAAGCCCGAGGATAAAAAGGGACTATTTTGGAAAATTTTGAAAATTTGGGCCAAAAGTGAAAATTGGGGGAAGGAGGCCTTAAGTAAAAAGTTTGTAAAATTGAGGCATATAAAATGCCTTGGCCGAGTGGCTTCTATGCGCCACTTAAGGGTCAGCGCCAAACAGGTCACTGGTTCGAGTCTTAGGCGCAGCAAAAAGCTTTTTTTTATTTTTGTAAGGGCGCTGCGTAAGGAGGCCTTAAAAAGAAAAACGGGGTGATTTGAATCACAAAGCGGCGCCTGGGCGAGTTGGTGAGGACGCTAGCAGCAGGAGGGCTTAGAGGTCAGGGGTTCGAGCCCGAATGGAAGCGCGTGAAGGTTTTATTTTTAGTTTAATGCTGCTTTGAAAGAGGGCTTAAAACAATTATTGACGCGACTTTAGCACGAATTAAACACTGGCCGAATGGTTCAAGGCTTGGCTTGAGAGCTGAGAGGACTCATGTTCGAGTCCAGGAGTTCGCACTGTAGTCTTCTGTTTTTGCTTTTAGCGCTAAAAGTATAGGGAGCCATTGAAATAAGGTTTAAAAGAAATTATATGCGATTATTGTCACGAAATACGCAAAGGATGGAATGGCAGGAAGCTTGAGGACTCTCCCCCAGGTCTCGGGTTCGAAACCTGGGAAATGCACCTGGGTTTTTAATCTTTTTGGCCCAGCGTGGGAACTTAGTGGCTGCATGGGCATTAAATGCAGCATGCACGCACGCTAGAATGGTTTAAAAGAATTGTTGAAACATTATGGGCATTAAATGCCTGCAGCAAGCATGCACGCATGCAACTTAAAGTTGCTGCTTGGTTTATTTTATTTTTTTGAACATGGAGCATTATTTTTTTTTATGTAATTGTTCTCAAAAGCTGTAAAATATTCCATAGTTTAAATATTATATAGTTATTATTTTTATATGAGAAATGGGCTAATTATTTTTTTTTTTATTCTATTGTTTTATTATTATTATTATTATTATTATTATTTTGAATAGGAGAAAGGATGGGTTAGTTTATTTCATTATTTATAAATGATGGAATAATAATTATAGTATTATTATTATTATTTATATTATTTCTAGTATGCATGCTCTTTGCTTTGGGGAATGAAAACGTGCAGCATTTGAGCTGCAAAAGTATGGCTTTGGTCTTGGAAGCATTGCCGTTTGGAAGCATGTGCTTTTACCTTTTATTGCTTTATTATTATTACTATTATTTGAGAATATGGCTAAGGTGATGGAATAAGATAATAATAATGTTTTCAAATGGATGGTCATGGCTTGGGGAATAGAAGCATGCGGCATTGGTATGGCAAAAAGAAAAACATTGTTGTTGGAAGAATGAGGGAATAATAATAATCTTTATTATTAGTTAGGCATGGATGAAAGTTTGGCCTTGGGAAGGTTATATGCATGGCCGGCCATTAACATTTTTTTTTTTTGTTTGTTTTGTTAGTTTAAGAAAGGTGAAGAGAAATAAGATTAAACAATGGATAGTGGTGTATTATTATTAGTTTTATTATTATTACTATTATTATATTATGTATGGGGTTTTATTATTATTATTATTAGTTTATGTAAATTGGGTCTTGGCATTTGGGAAGGAAGCATGTGCTGCTTTGGAGTCTTAAAGGTATGGCCGGCCTTGTGTTTGGGGAAGGCAAGGCCAAAAATGTTTTTTTTGAGATTGTTTTTGTTTCCCTCCAATGTGAGTGCATGGCCGGTTTAGGGAGACTCCTTGGGGGCTTGATTGTTTTCGGCTTGGTAAGGGGGTTATGGGGGTGCCGAAATTCATTGTGAATTTTAGTGCATATTTTGGTCACTTTGTGTCAGGCAAAAATCCTCTCTTTTGTTAGCTAGCCGATTTATTTTCCAAGAGAATTCCTCCATCTTTCTTTCCTCTTCATTTGTGTAAGCCGAAACATACTTCTCTCTTTTTGTTATACTTTCTTCTTTTCTTCTTGAAATCTTCTTAGCCGAAACACCATCCTTCCAAATACCTTCCTCCATTTCTTTTTCTTTTAACCGAAAGCACCATTCTCCTATTTGTTTAATTCTTGTTGATTGGCCGAATATCAACCTTGTTTTTTTTCTCATCTTTTTCTTGTGCTTTCTTACCTTGAGTAAGGCCGAACCTTGAGTGGTTGTTTCAAGCGACCATAGTCGAATATGTATAACCATCATTTAAATGGTTGGCCGAAACCCCCACCAGTGTACACCATTGCCGAATCTTGTGCTTGGAAGAATATTAAGATATGGTAGCCGAAACCTTAATCTAGTGGCCGAACCTTCAAGAACTATTTTGGTATGCTCTTTCGTGTAGTTGAAGGTGTGGTCAGCTATGTGGTTGTGAATCTCTTCGAACGTTGGTAAGTACTCCTTTTAAGAAGTGGTTTCTTCTCTTTTTCTTTTGCTTGCCGAAATCAAGGCTAGACTTTGATTTCAAGAATGGCCGATTATGTTTAGGGCCATATTGATGTGTTTCTATTGTGCCAATGTTAGGGAGCAGTAAAGGAATCCTTCGAGTTTTACAGAGATTAAGGTGAAGAAGTATGACTTTCGGCCTTAAGACTATGTTTTGAGTTTTGATGATAAACGAATGGTTGACCTTTGTTTTAGGGGGGAGTGGCCGAAAGTGTATAAGGCCATGGTCAAGTGCTCTTTTTGGTGTGGCAAGTGTTAGGGCTTTAAAAAGGAATCTTTTATTCAAGAATTGGTAAGTGCAATATTCGGCCAAGAGCTTTTGTTTATAGAGTTGTGTATGAGCCTTTTCTAACAACGTTTTAATAGGACATTCGATGACTTGAGAGATAATCTACGAGAACAAGTGGTGTTTCGGATCGAAAGAAGCTAGGTAAATGACTCTTGGCATTCGGCCTAAGGCCATTTTAGTGCTAATCGTGACCGATTTCGGTTATGTGTTTTAGGGGCTAATCGATTAATAACAAAAGCTTTCGGGACTTTAGTTCTTTGTTAGATTCGATAAATCGAATCTCGCTAAAATCAAAAAGCGTAGTTATCGCATGACCGTTTCTCTTCTGTCGGTTTATGTATGTTATTGTAAATATACATGTTGTGCATGTTAAGCAAATAAGGGCTAAGAAGTTGGATACCCAAGGTGGGTGATCGTTCGATCAGTGTGTAAGTTCTTACACACTTTATTAGTATAAATTGTTGTTATAATGATATTTTATTACTTATCACGTAGTATCTTTGCCTTGTGGGCATAAGCTTGGTTTTCGGGTAAGTCCCCAATACTCGATCTATGTTATATGTTAGTGTATGCCATCATATGCTATATAAAAATGCATGATATATGGGATCATGATACTTGTTATGTGAGCATGATGATGTGGGATAAATGAGTGGAGGGGACAGTGATATTCGTGTCGTCCATTTTGACACCGGTGTTTTGTAACACATTGTGACTACGGTCACCGTGAGGTTTGGTACCTCCGCAGGTTTGGCACCTCATAGCGCGTCTCGTCCCCGTGGCTTAGTACCACCGTGGGTTGGCCCCACATTTGAGATACTGGGATCGACGCCGATGATTTGGTATCACACGATGGGTTGGCCCCATCATTCGATTTGTGTCTTCTGACACCGTGAGGTTTGGCACCTCCAAAGATTTGGTATCACATTTGTGACCTCGGTCACCAAAGTGGTTTGGCACCACATGTATTGACGGATATTGTGACTTTAAGTCACCAGTGGTTTGGCACCACACGTATTGACGGATATTGTGACTTTAAGTCACCAGTGGTTTGGCACCACACGTATTGACGGATATTGTGACTTCGAGTCACCGTGGTTTGGCACCACCGGTGGGTTTGGTACCACACCTGGTAGAAAATGGAGTATGGATGGCTAGGTTGGGTTTCATAATTGCATACTCATTTCATAATTACATATTCATGTGTATGGACTGTGTGAATATGGGCCAAGCCCATATGTGGGGACATGTGTTATAGCTATGCACTGAGTCTTGGTGACTCACCCCTTTCCCTATCTTTTCAGGTGAGTCGATCGCGGAGACGGAGCCGGAGAGGACTCGAGGTGGCCATGCTTGTTCCTCGTTTTGAAGTTTTATTTCGCACCATTAAAGCTTACTATTTGCTAAATTCGATTGGGTTGTAATATGGCCGTTTATTGCTCTTTTATTATTATTCGCATGATTAAGTAGTAGTTTTACCTTATTTCTAACGAACTTATGAATTGTTAAGCAAATCGGTAAAGGCAACGTTTTAAAAATTAATACTCGTACGCGTTTTCAAATATGTTACCATCGGGTAGCAAAATTTTACCAAGTTATCAATAACCCCGATACTTCTAAAAGTCTAAATGATCAAATGGTTTCAAAGGAAAAGAAAAAGTTTCAACTCCATCGTGGTTATCAAACCAAACCATCTTAGTTTTAGCAAACGTTGTTTTACAATTTCCGCAATATTTCCAGATTTCCACTGTGAACACGAAATTTTCAGAACGTTTCAAAAAGTTTTTACTCCGTGACATACCAGATCCGGTCAAGGCTTGTGGGCCGGGTTTGGGGTGTTACAAGTTGGTATCAGAGCCCGGTTCAAAACTCGGCTGTGGGGGCCCAAGGCCCAAAAATGTTTTCTTGATAGTCTTTTGTGGAATATTATGGAAATGGTTTGTTTCAAACAGCATGGCACCGAGTCTCCGGCACCGATCCGCTCGGGTAAGTACCTCTGACTGTTGAGGTGATACGAATATGTCTCTGTTTATGAGCATGAATGCGACTCTCTGTATTAGAATAATTCTCCGTATTAGAGTAGCGAACTTGAATTGAACCCTTGTGTGATCGAAAGAACCACTTCTAAACACTTTAGTTCATAAAATTGTTCGCGATTAATCAGTGGAACACATTGTATAATGCATAAAACTTTTTAAGTCAGATTGCGCGGAAAGAGATGAGTTCTAGAGGACGGGGTCGAGGCGGAATGGCCGTTTCGGAACCCGTTAGATCGGGTCAAGGGTCTGATAGGAGGTATCACCTTCACCACCAACCCTTGGTAACGAGCAGCAAGATCAGACGAGGGATAATGTTGTATTGCGTTGCGAATTTTAGAGATGGTGGTTGGAGAAAGAGAAATATGAGAGCTCAAAATTTGTTTTCGCGCGACTTCGAGCCAATAGAGCGGAGTTGTTTTGTGGTGTATCCGGCATGGCACCTAGTACGGTTGAACATTGGTTGAAAGCAACCGAGCAAATTATGGATAAGCTCGACCGGAGCCCTGAAAAAAAAAAGTGAAAGGAATGGTAGTGCTACTTCGCGACGGGACGTATCAATGGTGGTTCACGGTTCGAGAGAGTGTCACAGCTGAGGACCTCACTTGGGAGTATGTCAAGACGGCGTACCAGAAGAAGTGTGTCGGTACTCACTACATTGATGCTCAGAGGAAGGCATTTTTGGGGATGGTTCAAGGGAACGAGTCCGTGGCGGAATACGAGGCTGAATTCCTAAGGTTAAGCCGACATGCTCGAGGGGTAGCTGCTACGGAGCATGAACGATGTGTCCGATTTGAGGACGAATTAAGGGACGACCTAAGATTATTGTTAGCTCCTCGTCAGGAACGGGAGTTCGCGGTGTTAGTCGAAAAAGCTAAGGTAGCTGAATGGATTAAGGACTCGATGAGGCAAAACAGAAATGAGAATAAGAACCGGGATAGGAGAAATTTTTGGATCGTCTGAATCATCTGAGGGTCTTCGGAAGAGACTAAGGATTGAAATTTTGCTCGTGTAATTAAGCCAACTACGGGAAATCAGAGCTGTCCGTGTGCTCAGTGTGGAAGATATTATGACGGCGAGTGTTGGAACCGGGATTGAAGATGTTTTAAGTGTAAGTCTAAGTCTCACTTGATTAAGACTGTCCTCGAGTGATGGATAGGGCACGAAGTCAAGGATGGGGAACTTCAAGCTAAGATGCTAAGGGTGTGGATGCGAGGTAACCGGGGATGTGATAGTAGGTGAGTTCTTGTTATGGAATATCTTTTATTATCTGAGTTTTATAAGATCGGTTCATACTGGTGTTATTGGTGAAGTGTTTGAACATTGGATGTGAGTTTAGAAACTGTGCTTAGAAGGTAAGATAGTTCGTGTTTGTATGCTAGTGGAGTATGGAACCTTGAATACGAATCTCGAGATAAGAATTGAGTTAGTTTTGTAGAATCAGAGTGCGCAGCATAAGCGTAGTGCGGTGAATTGGAATGTACGGATGTTCGTTAGTAAGCAATTTCGAGGACGAAATTGTTTTAAGGGGGGTAGATTTGTAATATCCTAAAGTAGGGGCTGTGCGTTGGAGTAAAAATTCACGAGTCGATAGGCTTTGAGAATTTTTTTGATGAGTTTTAGGGGTTATTTAAGCCCGAGGATAAAAAGGGACTATTTTGGAAAATTTTGAAAATTTGGGCCAAAAGTGAAAATTGGGGGAAGGAGGCCTTAAGTAAAAAGTTTGTAAAATTGAGGCATATAAAATGCCTTGGCCGAGTGGCTTCTATGCGCCACTTAAGGGTCAGCGCCAAACAGGTCACTGGTTCGAGTCTTAGGCGCAGCAAAAAGCTTTTTTTTATTTTTGTAAGGGCGCTGCGTAAGGAGGCCTTAAAAAGAAAAACGGGGTGATTTGAATCACAAAGCGGCGCCTGGGCGAGTTGGTGAGGACGCTAGCAGCAGGAGGGCTTAGAGGTCAGGGGTTCGAGCCCGAATGGAAGCGCGTGAAGGTTTTATTTTTAGTTTAATGCTGCTTTGAAAGAGGGCTTAAATCAATTATTGACGCGACTTTAGCACGAATTAAACACTGGCCGAATGGTTCAAGGCTTGGCTTGAGAGCTGAGAGGACTCATGTTCGAGTCCAGGAGTTCGCACTGAAGTCTTCTGTTTTTGCTTTTAGCGCTAAAAGTATAGGGAGCCATTGAAATAAGGTTTAAAAGAAATTATATGCGATTATTGTCACGAAATACGCAAAGGATGGAATGGCAGGAAGCTTGAGGACTCTCCCCCAGGTCTCGGGTTCGAAACCTGGGGGCTGCACCTGGGTTTTTAATCTTTTAGGCCCAGCGTGGGAACTTAGTGGCTGCATGGGCATTAAATGCAGCATGCACGCACGCTAGAATGGTTTAAAAGAATTGTTGAAACATTACGGGCATGAAACGCGCAACAGGTCGGGTGGCTGGAGCATGGAGAACTTTCCTCCAGGTCTCGGGTTCGAGACCTGGGGCTGCAGTTGGCCTTTTGTTTTGCTTTGGCCACGTGAACGGGCTGCATGGGCATTAAATGCCTGCAGCAAGCATGCACGCATGCAACTTAAAGTTGCTGCTTGGTTTATTTTATTTTTTTGAACATGGAGCATTATTTTTTTTTATGTAATTGTTCTCAAAAGCTGTAAAATATTCCATAGTTTAAATATTATATAGTTATTATTTTTATATGAGAAATGGGCTAATTATTTTTTTTTTTATTCTATTGTTTTATTATTATTATTATTATTATTATTATTTTGAATAGGAGAAAGGATGGGTTAGTTTATTTCATTATTTATAAATGATGGAATAATAATTATAGTATTATTATTATTATTTATATTATTTCTAGTATGCATGCTCTTTGCTTTGGGGAATGAAAACGTGCAGCATTTGAGCTGCAAAAGTATGGCTTTGGTCTTGGAAGCATTGCCGTTTGGAAGCATGTGCTTTTACCTTTTATTGCTTTATTATTATTACTATTATTTGAGAATATGGCTAAGGTGATGGAATAAGATAATAATAATGTTTTCAAATGGATGGTCATGGCTTGGGAATAGAAGCATGCGGCATTGGTATGGCAAAAGAAAAACATTGTTGTTGGAAGAATGAGGAATAATAATAATCTTTATTATTAGTTAGGCATGGATGAAAGTTTGGCCTTGGGAAGGTTATATGCATGGCCGGCCATTAACATTTTTTTTTTTTTGTTTGTTTTGTTAGTTTAAGAAAGGTGAAGAGAAATAAGATTAAACAATGGATAGTGGTGTATTATTATTAGTTTTATTATTATTACTATTATTATATTATGTATGGGGTTTTATTATTATTATTATTAGTTTATGTAAATTGGGTCTTGGCATTTGGGAAGGAAGCATGTGCTGCTTTGGAGTCTTAAAGGTATGGCCGGCCTTGTGTTTGGAAAGGCAAGGCCAAAAATGTTTTTTTGAGATTGTTTTTGTTTCCCTCCAATGTGAGTGCATGGCCGGTTTAGGAGACTCCTTGGGGCTTGATTGTTTTCGGCTTGGTAAGGGGGTTATGGGGTGCCAGAAATTCATTGTGAATTTTAGTGCATATTTTGGTCACTTTGTGTCAGGCAAAAATCCTCTCTTTTGTTAGCTAGCCGATTTATTTTCCAAGAGAATTCCTCCATCTTTCTTTCCTCTTCATTTGTGTAAGCCAGAAACATACTTCTCTCTTTTGTTATACTTTCTTCTTTTCTTCTTGAAATCTTCTTAGCCGAAACACCATCCTTCCAAATACCTTCCTCCATTTCTTTTCTTTTAACCGAAAGCACCATTCTCCTATTTGTTTAATTCTTGTTGATTGGCCGAATATCAACCTTGTTTTTTTCTCATCTTTTCTTGTGCTTTCTTACCTTGAGTAAGGCCAGAACCTTGAGTGGTTGTTTCAAGCGACCATAGTCGAATATGTATAACCATCATTTAAATGGTTGGCCGAAACCCCCACCAGTGTACACCATTGCCGAATCTTGTGCTTGGAAGAATATTAAGATATGGTAGCCGAAACCTTAATCTAGTGGCCGAACCTTCAAGAACTATTTTGGTATGCTCTTTCGTGTAGTTGAAGGTGTGGTCAGCTATGTGGTTGTGAATCTCTTCGAACGTTGGTAAGTACTCCTTTTAAGAAGTGGTTTCTTCTCTTTTTCTTTTGCTTGCCGAAATCAAGGCTAGACTTTGATTTCAAGAATGGCCGATTATGTTTAGGGCCATATTGATGTGTTTCTATTGTGCCAATGTTAGGGAGCAGTAAAGGAATCCTTCGAGTTTTACAGAGATTAAGGTGAAGAAGTATGACTTTCGGCCTTAAGACTATGTTTTGAGTTTTGATGATAAACGAATGGTTGACCTTTGTTTTAGGGGGGAGTGGCCGAAAGTGTATAAGGCCATGGTCAAGTGCTCTTTTTGGTGTGGCAAGTGTTAGGGCTTTAAAAAGGAATCTTTTATTCAAGAATTGGTAAGTGCAATATTCGGCCAAGAGCTTTTGTTTATAGAGTTGTGTATGAGCCTTTTCTAACAACGTTTTAATAGGACATTCGATGACTTCGAGAGATAATCTACGAGAACAAGTGGTGTTTCGGGATCGAAAGAAGCTAGGTAAATGACTCTTGGCATTCGGCCTAAGGCCATTTTAGTGCTAACTGTGACCGATTTCGGTTATGTGTTTTAGGGGCTAATCGATTAATAACAAAAGCTTTCGGGACTTTAGTTGCTGTTAGATTCGATAAATCAGAATCTCGCTAAAATCAGGTGCGTAGTTATCGCACTGTTCTCTTGCTGGTTTATGTATGTTATTGTAAATATACATGTTGTGCATGTTAGCCGAAATAAGGGCTAAGAAGTTGGATACCCAAGGTGGGTGATCGTTCGATCAGGTGTGTAAGTTCTTACACACTTTATTAGTATAAATTGTTGTTATAATGATATTTTATTACTTATCACGTAGTATCTTTGCCTTGTGGGCATAAGCTTGGTTTTCGGGTAAGTCCCCTAATACTCGATCTATGTTATATGTTGTGTATGCCATCATATGCTATATAAAAATGCATGATATATGGGATCATGATACTTGTTATGTGAGCATGATGATGTGGGATAAATGAGTGGAGGGGGACAGTGATATTCGTGTCGACGGACACCAGTGTTTTGGTAACACATTGTGACTACGGTCACCAGAGGTTTGGTACCTCCAGAGGTTTGGCACCTCATAGCGTCTCGTCCCTGTGGCTTAGTACCACCGTGGGTTGGCCCCACATTTGAGATACGGGATCGACGCCAGTGATTTGGTATCACACGATGGGTTGGCCCCATCATTCGATTTGTGTCTTCGGACACCAGAGGTTTGGCACCTCCAGTGATTTGGTATCACATTTGTGACCTCGGTCACCAGTGGTTTGGCACCACATGTATTGACGGATATTGTGACTTTAAGTCACCAGTGGTTTGGCACCACACGTATTGACGGATATTGTGACTTTAAGTCACCAGTGGTTTGGCACCACACGTATTGACGGATATTGTGACTTCGAGTCACCAGTGGTTTGGCACCACCAGTGGTTTGGTACCACACGGGGTAGAAAATGGAGTATGGATGGCTAGGTTGGGTTTCATAATTGCATACTCATTTCATAATTACATATTCATGTGTATGGACTGTGTGAATATGGGCCAAGCCCATATGTGGGGACATGTGTTATAGCTATGCACTGAGTCTTGGTGACTCACCCCTTTCCCTATCTTTTCAGGTGAGTCGATCGCGGAGACGGAGCCGGAGAGGACTCGAGGTGGCCATGCTTGTTCCTCGTTTTGAAGTTTTATTTCGCACCATTAAAGCTTACTATTTGCTAAATTCGATTGGGTTGTAATATGGCCGTTTATTGCTCTTTTATTATTATTCGCATGATTAAGTAGTAGTTTTACCTTATTTCTAACGAACTTATGAATTGTTAAGCAAATCGGTAAAGGCAACGTTTTAAAAATTAATACTCGTACGCGTTTTCAAATATGTTACCATCGGGTAGCAAAATTTTACCAAGTTATCAATAACCCCGATACTTCTAAAAGTCTAAATGATCAAATGGTTTCAAAGGAAAAGAAAAAGTTTCAACTCCATCGTGGTTATCAAACCAAACCATCTTAGTTTTAGCAAACGTTGTTTTACAATTTCCGCAATATTTCCAGATTTCCACTGTGAACACGAAATTTTCAGAACGTTTCAAAAAGTTTTTACTCCGTGACATACCAGATCCGGTCAAGGCTTGTGGGCCGGGTTTGGGGTGTTACAATTAAAGTACGCTAACCAATGTAGGAAAATTTTAGAATTTTGCGAAAAATTCCCTATGAACCCGATTTAATTCCGGTCGGCTCCTAATGTATGTTTTGGGCTTCGAGGGCCCAATAGAGGGACGTTATGATTATTTTCAGAATATGAACAATAAATGACTCAGAATTATTTGAAAATGTTCAGTAAACTCCGGTAATACCTCCTACTCTATTCCGACAACAGATACGGGTAGGGGGTGTTACAACTTTTCACTGATCAGGTAGCCAAAGCTACCACTTTTCACTGATCAGGTAGCTAGAGCTACCACTTTTCACTGGTCGATAACACTGAAATGTCCACGGGCTGCTCACACAAGCCGTCGTGTGTCTACAACACATGCTAGATCACCCAAACACCGGGACTCATCAGTAACACTTGTAACAACGGGTCTCCAAAGATCCACTTCTATTCCTATGTTCAACCGAATTTACTCTTACACTTGAATAATTCACGAACAATTTTTCTTCCACATTCAATATTAATTCACCATTTATATAAAAAATATTTCACTATTATTTACACATAACTTACATAATTACATTCTCAATCTCATCACATCATCAATCTAACTTATCCTCCGCAAATTATTCTATTCAATACTTTCTTGATATGACACAAAGCCACCTTTCTAATTTGATCTTACATGTAATTTATACCAATTTTCATTAAAATGTCGAGTCAATATCGAACATTATAATTATATTGAAAAATCAATACTAAAGTATTAATAACTAAAATTTCAATCTAACATTCAAACTTGCATCATTAAATGCTTATTGAACATATGAACTTACTTCGATACCAAAACGGCCATTTTACCAACTTTCCCAATTTTCAATTTTCCTCCCGTTCTAGGTCCAAATCTCATTTTTCGAAGTCTAAAACATCACATTTCACTTATTTAATTATTTACTGTTCAATACAATCCTTAACTCAACTTTTTCAAAATTACATTTTTACCCCTAAACTTTTACATATTTGCACTTTTGCCCCAATACTCGAAAATTAAACTTCAGCCCTTATTCTTATGTTTTATAACATGCTGATCATTTTTCTCTTCTATGGAAACATCAAATTCTCACTAGTTCACACACTTATGACCAATTTATAACTTTTACAATTTAACCCCTTTTATACGATTTCATCGAAAATCATCTAATAAAACTCGTTTCTCCAATCATAGACATGCATAATCTACCATAATTCATCAAAATTCACAATTATTCAGCATGGGTCAATTTTTAAAATTAAAATCTAGCTCAAAATAATGGTAGAAATAGCTAGACTAAGTTACCGGGATTTCAAAAATAAGATGAACATTAAAAACGGGGCTCAAAAACACTTACTATGAAGCTTGAAAAGCTTGAAACCCTTAGCCATGGAGTTTAGAAATTTTTGGCAGCAACTTGAAGAAGATGAGCAGATTTTTTTCTTATATTTTGTCTTTTTATTCATTTAAAACACTAAATGACTAAAATACCCTTAAGACTTTTCTTTCACTTTTGTCCTATTCATGCCCATTTTTGTCCATCAAGTTATTCAATGGTCTAATTACCTTTCAAGGGCCTCCAATTTAAAACTCATAGCAATTTGACACCTCTAATATATAGAACTCAACTTTTGCACTTTTTACAATTTAGTCCTTTTGACTAAATTGAGTGCTCAAACGTCAAAATTTTTGAACGAAATTTTTACGAAATCTTTCCGTAAAATTGTAGACCATAAAAATATAATAGAAATGGAATTTTACTCGTCGAATTTGTGGTCTCGAAACTACTGTTCCGACTAGACCGAAATTTGGGATGTTACAACTCTCCCCCCTTTTAGGATTTTCGTCCCCGAAAATCTTACTGGAATGAAGTTTGATATCTTTCTCACGATTTCCAACATCACTAAATAACCCTTTTTAAGACGATACTTTTAGAAACACTCTGTCATCGATCTAAATCCCAATATAACTCAGTCAATTCTGTCAAATAAAGAATCGATACATATTGAAATTATTATACTAATTCCGTCAAACGTTCAAAAACAACCCACTAGCATATCTCTTGATCTGAAGATTGAGGGAAACCTGATACAAAATTCACAATAGTCCTGCCTTATTATCATTTTAATATTATCACTGATATCGTGAATCCTGAATACACTTAACATTCAACTTAATTCTGTCGACATATCAACATCTGAATACAGAGTCAGAAGTATCAGGTTCATATTCATATGCCCAAAACATTTACGTTAACTCTTTTGGGCCCTTTTTTTTTCACTTACCATCCTTAATCAAATTAGGGAACGGTTACGGAAAATTGAGTACTTCACTTCCACTTTGCCATAGTATAACTATGGTCTTACGTATGATCACTTATCACTTTCCGAAGGCATAGCCCTGTCACGGTCTTACACGGATCACATTTATCACTTGTCACTGATCACAGATAAGTGTAGCTAAAGCTACCACTTATCACTTGTCATTTGTCACTGATCAGATAAGTGTAGCTGAAGCTACTACTTATCACTTGTCACTGATCAGAAGTACTCAAATCCGATGTTCCGCTCAATTTGATCATTTAATCACTTTTCGTGTTGTCATTTTATTCTCAATTCATCAACAATTATATCTCATCATACATGATATAATTCATAAAATTAACATTTAATCATTAATTTCAACCATATGAACTTACTACCACTTATCCAGATGAAAAATTCTCTGTTAATGAAATACTTTCAGAAGCACTTGACACTCATCTAAGTTTAATACTCTTACCCATTAAAAATTTAAACATCAGGTTCAAAGTCCGGTACATAACATTTCATACTCTTACTAGTGTAACTGCCTCGGAGTATCATTCATCTCTGTACTTCTCAAATAAACAAATAATTATCATTGTGCTAGACATCATAACATTCTGTCTTTAACTCGCTGATATATATAAATATATATATATATATATATCAAGATCATTTGAAAAGTGAAAACCAATACACAGGTCTAAGTTGAACTTCCTATCATTCACACTTTGCCAACTTCAATTTCTTCTCAAATCTAGAGAAAGATTAAACTTATAGTAGAATTTACTTCAACTGTTACTCACCGAAGCACTTAACTATACTGATGCCACAATACTCATACAGCTTAAAAATCATAGTGCCATAATAAGACTAACTTCTCAATTACTTTAGTAGATAATGTCCCGACTGAAAAGAAAACATCTCAATCATGATTGCACTATCTAATTCTGTCATTACTAATATGATATTATTCCAATTGCAAACAGATAAAAATTCAGAATAAATTCCAGCAATTACATACTTTAGGTCTCATACCTGGATGAGTTAATTAACAGAGCCTGACCTTTCTTTAACTATAACATTTTGAAATCCGAATTATCTTCATATTAATCTGACATTTTTTTCTGCAACTGTGTTCATTTACTAAACCATTCTCAACTCTGATCACATTGTCAGTGTAACGACCTCAAAAGTATGGATATTGAAAAATGAGTTATTGGGTCTCTATTTTTAGTAAACGGACTCATAAAATATTTATTAAAAATATTTACAAAGTTAGTTGTGTGTTTAATAAGGTTTTATTTAGGTGAATTTGACTTAATTAGAAGTATTTGAGAAAAATGATTAAATCGAAAAAGGTGCAAAAGTTTAATTATAGATTAAAAGAAAGTATAAAGGACTAAAAAGGCAATTATGCCATTTTTAAAAGTTGAGGCTGAAAAAAAATCCTAGATTTTTTAGTTAAAAACGTGTATATGGATATAGATATATATATTAGATATTAATTATAAAGTATATTATTATATTATTATATTTTATTATTATATATATAAATAGACTAGAGGAAAAAGAATAGAAAGATATAGAAACAGAGAAGAAACAGAGAAGCAAACGAAACAGAGAGCAGGGGAAAGAAAGAAAGAAAGAAAAAAAAGAGAAAAGAAAGAAGAAAAGGGAAAATTGAAAGTTTGAAGCTTGGAAGTTTAATTGGTAAGTTAATTTAGCCCTTCTCTTTTAATTTTGATGCTTTATAAGTTTTAGAACAAAGTTTTGATAAATTTAAGTTGAAGTTTTTGAAGTTTTAAAGTTGTTGAATATAGCATATGATGAATAAAATGATGAATTAGTGGTTTAATTGAAAGAATTTGAAGTTAGAATTGGATAAAGGACTTAATTGCAAAACAAGCTATAAGAAAACAGTTTTGGGACAGCAGCAGTAGAGTAAGTTTGAAAATTCATCAAAAATCGTAGAAGTGGAATTAGAAGTTGAGTGAGATATGAAATTAAAGCTTATTGAGTCTAGTTTCATATGAAAGAAACAGGGAAAGCAAAGAAATTCTGTAGTTTGATATATTTAGATTTTGGTGAGACTAGTTCAGGGTGATTTCGAAATCCCCTATTCTGACTTTGGAAAATCATAAAAAATTTGATAAAAATAATTAGGGCCTTAAATTTATATGATTTAGAATCCTGAATGAGTCTATTTTCAATATAAATAAACTAGAATATCATATGAATTTTGTATAAAGAGATAATTAATTTTTAGTGAAGAAGGGTCAGAACTGCCAAACAGCAGAACAGGGGTGACTTTGATGAATAAACTGTACTAATTGGCTAAGCCAAAAATTCTGGAAATTTTATGGTATGAATATATGTGAGTCTAGTTTCAGGAAAAATTAACGGTTCTTCATTTGGAGCTCTATAACTTGAGAAATAAATAATTTAGTGACTGTGACTCAAGTAGACAGCTTTGAATAAGTTTATGAGTAAATGATTAAATTGAAATGTGAGCAATTGTAAGAAAGGATGAATTTATCATAAAATACATGTTTATTTTATTAAATAATACAGGAAATTATTTGATTATTTTTTAACATATAAACGTTATATGTTTATATGAAATTGAAGAAAAAGAAAAGGAAGGAGAGGACCGAATTGAAGGAAAAGGAAAAGAGAAGGTTAAGGAGTGAAGGAAGAAGAATTTATATCACCTCAATCTTTTGTTGTAAGTACTACAAGAATTTTAAATTATTGTTATTTATCCTTTTTGAAATATTTGTGAATTATTTAAATATATGAGATTCAGCTTTAATGCCCAAGTAGACGAAATTTAGAACTACTGGGATATTAGTGGCATGCCATTAAGGAACTTTAGCGCGCTCTCTGATATTAGCACGTTGGTGCTCTCTGATATTAGCACGTCAGTGCTCTCTGATTATTAGCACATTGGTGCTCTCTGTTCACTTGTGCATCATAATGCACCTCTGTATATGTTCCGTATATCCGATGTGTTCTATAAAGTCTACTTTGGGCTAAGAATGTGAAATGAGAACAAAGTGAATTACTGATGTGTTAAGGTAAGATTTATACCTTACAAAAGATAAGTTAAATTTTATTAAAGCAAGGCATAGTTGAAGAAACTTATATGTGAGTCGATATGTAATAATTGAATGAGTTTAAAATATTTTGTTATGATTATTTACTTATTTAATAATTCTTGTGGTGCTTACTAAGCCTTCACCGGTTTAACGCGTTTATTTTAACGCGTAGGTACAATTAGACTAGGAGAGAAGTCCAACTAAAAGATCGTTCATCTCATCACATCCTCAAGGGCTTCAAAAGTAGGTACTATATTTTGTATTAAAATGGCATGTACATATGTAGTTCAAAGGTGTCCCCATGTGATAGGGACTAAAATGTAGATTCTTGAAATTTTATCTATTTTCAGTTATTTGAAGTATTTTAGTATATATATGGAATGAATTAATAAACAATAAATATATTAGCAAAAATGGTTGGTAAGTTAAAATATTATATACAAATGTTTTAATTAAACAGTATCTGGCCATAATTGTTTTGGCACCAAATGTAATAGTCTTATATCGGGTTTGCATGATTGAACCGAGTATAGGGGTATTACAGTCAGTTAATATACAACTCAACTATTTAGTTTTCCACTTGTAAAC
This sequence comes from Gossypium sturtianum, assembly GCA_025698515.1. Classification (NCBI taxonomy): domain Eukaryota; kingdom Viridiplantae; phylum Streptophyta; class Magnoliopsida; order Malvales; family Malvaceae; genus Gossypium; species Gossypium sturtianum. The sequence goes on from CM046953.1 coordinate 153,419,482, forward strand.
CCATTCGATCTGAATTTCATAAATTTTCTTTATAACATACCTTATTGGAAGGGGGTGAAGTTGTAACGCCTCTGACTTGCCTCTTATATATTCATGCATATAACTTAACACTCATCAATATATATTTTGTTTCAAGTAACTTAACATGCATACTCATTTTACACAACCTTCCTATCATCTTATACAAACAAGTGCACTTATACTTTCATTCATAAATCTCAAGTAAAATTACTCATAACATACACTTAATTTCACAGGTTATATTCATAGCATCATACAAATGCCAATCAAACATGAACACTTATCATAGTATAAACTTTCCTTTCATCTCATCTTTCATATTTCAAAAGAAGTTCCTATCCACAATTTATACATCATCACATAAACATCATAAACTATTATTCTTATTTTTTTTTACGAGTCTCAACTCATCATAAACACACTGTTTGTACTATCAAATTTAGCTCGGTTGAAGTGCGTATCTGTCTAATAAAATAATTTACATCAGTGTCGGGAGTCGTCACACTATCATAGCTCATTATGGCATGTATTGTAACACCCCAATTTTAATAGTGTCGGAATAGTGATTCGAGATCACTAAATTTGACGGAAAGTTAGAAAATTTTGTTAATCGATAATTGTAAGTTAAGTGTGATTTTAGAAATATTTTAAAATTAGTGAATTTTGTGAACTAAAAGAATTAATTGGGCTAAAAATATTTATGGAGTGTCATAAGTTATTATTAAAGTTTAGTTGAGAAATTTTAACGTTTGGATATGTAATTAAATGAAAAAAACTAAATTGAAAAAGGTGTAAAAGTTTAATTATAGATTAAAGAAAGTATAAAGGACCAAAATGGCAATTAAGCCATTTTGTTTAATTGAGGCAGTTATCGTGAAGAAAATCTGAGATTTTTTTATGTTTAATATTATATTATTATATTATATTATTATATTATTATATTATTATATATAAAAACAAACAAAAAAGAGAATAGAGAACAGAAACCCAAACGAAGAAGCAGAGAGCAGGAAAGAAAGAAGAAGAGAAGAGAAAGAAGAAAAAGGGGGGGAAAATTGGAAAATTTTCAAAATTAGCTAAATAAAAAGGGGATCAAATTGAAATATATGGAGAATTCTCTTCATTTCTCTTCATTTTCTTCAGCTGAAAGATAGCCATGGGAGAGAGTTCAAGCTAGTTTTTATACTCAAGCATCATGTAAGTTTAATTCTTGCTTTCTCCTTGAAATTTCTATGTTTTGGACTTTTACAATTGGGTCCAATTTATTAATTCATTAGTTTTTGATTCTATGGCTAAATTTTTAAAGTTTATGTGGATTAGTGCTGGAAGAATATGATGAATAAATATTGAATTGAAGCTTTAATTTTGTTATATGATGATTTAATCAAATGAAATTGATGGAAATTGGTTTTAGGACCTAATTGTGAAATAGCTAAAATTAAGGCCTAGTGTTAAAATTCTGATTTCAAAGGTTATGAAGGAGTTTAAAATGATAGATAAAAGTATTAAATGAGAAAATTAACTCAATTGAGGGGTTAATTCAGCAAGGACTGAATTGTATGAATTGTGGAATTAGGGACAAAATAGAAATCAACATGTTACACTAAAGCAGTTTTAGACAGTAGCAGTTGTCTAACTTTGAAAAAATCACCAAAAATTGTATAAATAGAATTAGAAGTCAAGTGAGATATGGAATTAAAGCTTATTGAGTCTATTTTCGTATAAAAGAAACAGAGAAAGCAAAAGAATTCTGTAATTTGAGATATTTGTATTTTTGTAAGACTGGTTTAGAACAACTTCGTGATCCCCTGTTCTTACTTTAGAAATTCACTAAAAATTGTATAAAACTAATTTGTGAACATAATTTATATGGTTAGATTCCTTAATGAGTCTAGTTTTAGAAGAAATAAACCATAACATCATATGAATTCTATATAAAAAGATAATTAATTTTTATTGAAGAAGGGTCGGAACTGCCAGACAGCAGAACAGGGGTGACTTTAAAGAATAAACTGTACTAATTGGATAAGAAAAAAATTCTGAAAATTTTATGGAAAGAAGATATGTGAGTCTAGTTTCAGGAAAAATTAACGGTTCTTCATTTGGAGTTCTGTAGCTCTGGAAATAAATAATTTAGTGACTATAACTCAAATGGACAGTTTGAAATATACTTATGAGTAATTAATGAAATTATTGATAATGTTACTTATAGCATGTTATATACATTAAGGATGTGGAATGGAGAGGAGGAGGAGGAAAATATATATGAGTATTTATCTAGCATGGCTAATTTGCATGTTCTAGGCTCAGGGACTAAATTGAATAAAAGTAAAACTTTATGGGCAATTTTGTAAAAATGTCAGAAATAACCAAATTGCATGAAATGGATTATTTTATTATTTAAATTATAAAATTGAATGAAATTATTAATTTACATCAAGATCGAGTGAAAATATGTTTTAGGGATTAAATTGAAAAGTGTTGAAATTATGGAAAATTCTGATATTTCATAGAATTCATGGGCTATTGTCAATATATATGAGAATAATTAGGCTTGGAACTAGGATTAAATTACAAGAATTTTATTTTTCTGAATCTAAGGATGAAATCGTCATTAATTAAAAGGTTTAGGGGCAAAATGGTAATTTTACCTAGAGCATTAATTGAATGTATCAGAATATGAAATGAATGAAAATGATGATCAAATTTATTTATATATATCCGATAACTCAAATACGAGATTTGAATGTGGAAAAAAAGAGAACATCGAATTAGTGAAACTATAAACATGAGCAAGCAACGAAGTAAGTTCATGTAACTTGAACTATATTCTTAAATGCTTGAAATATATGTTATTGATGTGAATATAATTTGAATTTTCATTGTATGAAGATTGAGGATATATTTGATAAAAAGAGGAAGAAATCCCGGTTGAATGTAAGGAAAATTCGATGGATCTTTGAAAAGGAATTGACGGTAAAAAGGATCTAGCCCGGACGGGTGATCCTATTTTGATATAGCCCTCCCGAAGAATATGTGTAAGAAGGATCTAGCCCGGACGGGTGATCCTGATATAGCCCTCCCGAAGAATATGTGGAAAATGGATTTAGCCCGAACGGGTAATCCAAATTAGGGTCTGAATTTAGCCTCGGATCGTAATTCGGATCCAAGCTCATTAGAGTAATTGTCGCTGCAGGGATTTAGCTTTGGACTGGTAATCCCGACAATACTCTATGAGTTTATATTACAGGATTTAGCTCGACTGTAATCCCGCTGTAAGGATGAGGTTCGCGAGTGTGCTCTCTTACAGTGATTTAGCTCGGACCGGTAATCCCACCGTAAGGATGAGGTTCATGGAGTGTGCTCTCAAAATGGAAATGTGCGCACATGAACATGAATTGACGGACTGGATTTGTACACTATAAGTGTACTACTAGAAAATCCATCGAAATTCTGAGAAATTCAACGGGATAAATATAGAAAATGACAAGTACTTGAAATCATGAAATTAAACTTGAAAGACATAGAAATGATAATTATTTGATACATTAAAATATGGCATGGAAAATACAAGCATGTGAAATTTGCCTTATAATTATGCATATTCAAGATTATGAACTACTACTGGAATAAATATACCTAAACTCATGAAAATGATGGTACATGAAATATTGTCATAATAAATTGAACAATTTATATTTATGAAGAAACAATAAGAGAATGATATGTATCATGACATGTAAATATAATACTATCTTTGATACGTTGATACAGGAAAAGTATGTGTATTAGGACAAGTAATAAATTGAAGCGAGACATGTCGAGAAAATAAGTTTGTTAATATTAAAGTACGTTAACCAATGTAGGAAAGTTTTAGGATTTTGCGAAAAATTCCCTATGATCCCGATTTAATTTCGGTTAGCTCCTAATGTATGTTTTGGGCTTCGAGGGCCCAACAGAGGGACATTATGATTATTTTCAGAATATGAACAATAAATGACTCAGAATTATTCGAAAATGTTCAGTAAACTCTGGTAATACCTCCTACTCTATTCCGACAACAGATACGGGTAGGGGGTGTTACATGTATAGCTAAACTCTCACACTCACTATGGTAGTCCGAGAATCGACTAAACCATAGCTCTGATACCATTAAATGTAACACCCCTTACCCGTATCCTATGCCGGAACCAAGTACGAGGCATTACTAGACTTAACAATACATTTGGTCAAATTAATTAACACATATACAAAATGACTTAGTCAAGCCCCTATACATGCCATAACTTAAATCATTTATGAATAAAGATGCCCATAGATAGCTTGATAGTGTGAAGCGATCTCCAACGACCTCAAACCCGAGCTTGTTTAGTAGGACTCTGTAACATGGGAAAGAAAAGGGGGTAAGCTTATAAAGCTTAGTAAGTTCACATGTAATAATAATAAGCATTAGCAATGAATTTAGCTTACTACTAAGTTGTCATAACTTGCATAAATAATGCTAAGTTCTTACTTTCCCAACTTATTTGTAGCCTTATCAAAGCCTGAACATGAAAAATCCTCACAACAAGTTCTCAAGATAATGCAATCATATTTATACATAGTTCCACCATTTTCTCATGTTCATCTTAAGCTGTCTACTTGAGCCATAATCACTAAATTATTTATGTCTCGAGCTACAAAACTCAAAATTAAGATCCGTTAATTTTCCCTAAAACTAGACTCACAAATATTCATACCATAAAATTTCCAGAATTTTTGGCTTAGCCAATTAGTACAGTTTATTCATTAAAATTTCCCCTGTTTCACTATTCGACTATTCTAACCACTTTTTACTAAAAGTCAATTTTCTCCTTGTACAGAATTCAAATGATGTTATAATTTATTTCATTTGAACTAGACTCATTAAGGATTTCAAGAATATAACTTATATCCCATAATTATTTTTGTACAATTTTTGATAATTTTTCCAAGGTAGAACAGGGGATCACGTAATCATTCTGAACTAATCTCACAAGAATTTAAGTATCTCAAAATATAAAACTCCTTTGTTTGCTCTGTTTCTTTTATATGAAAATAGACTCAATAATATTTAAATCAATATCTCATCTAACTTATAATTCAATTTCTACTATTTTTGGTGATTTTTCAAATTCACGTCACTGCTGCTGCCCAAAACAGTTTTATTGTAAATTTTTGCTCTCTCTGTCTTTCTCCCTTTAGTTGTATTCATTACTTACTTATAACAATCTTTCTAATTTCCGATTACACATCGGGCATATTGCTCGTACGTTACACAGGTATATAACTACACTTATCACTACAAAGTCACACATAATTTCACTTAATCGATTTTCCCGTTGAACACTCGGAATATACACGGATACGTAGAGAATGAGCACATAAGTGCCACACTGATATGAAGCCGAAGCTACCACTGTAATGTAGCCGAAGCTACCACTATTCACTGATCAGGTAGTCGAAGCTACCACTTTTCACTGATCAGGTAGCCAAAGCTACCACTTTTCACTGATCAGGTAGCTAGAGCTACCACTTTTCACTGGTCGATAACACTGGAAATGTCCACGGGCCTGCTCACACAAGTCGTCGTGTGTCCGCAACACACATGCTAGATCACCCAAAGACCCGGACTCATCAGAACACTGTAACACTGGTCTCCAGTATCCACTTCTATTCCTATGTTCAACCGGGAATTTACTCTTACACTTGAATAATTCACGAACAATTTTTCTTCCACATTCAATATTAATTCACCATTTATATAAAAAATATATCACTATTATTTACACATAACTTACATAATTACATTCTCAATCTCATCACATCATCAATCTAACTTATCCTCCCCAAATTATTCTATTCAATACTTTCTTGATATTACACAAAGCCACCTTTCTAATTTGATCTTACATGTAATTTATACTAATTTTCATTAAAATGTCGAGTCAATATCGAACATTATAATTATATTGAAAAATCAATACTAAAGTATTAATAACTAAAATTTCAATCTAACATTCAAACTTGCATCATTAAATGCTTATTGAACATATGAACTTACCTCGATACCAAAACGGCCATTTTACCAACTTTCCCGATTTTCAATTTTCCTCCCGTTCTAGGTCCAAATCTCATTTTTCGAAGTCTAAAACATCACATTTCACTTATTTAATTAATTTACTGTTCAAAACAATCCTTAACTCAACTTTTTCAAAATTACATTTTTACCCCTAAACTTTTACATATTTGCACTTTTGCCCCAATACTCGAAAATTAAACTTCAGCCCTTATTCTTATGTTTTATAACATGCTGATCATTTTTCTCTTCTATGGCAACATCAAATTCTCACTAGTTCACACACTTATGACCAATTTATAACTTTTACAATTTAACCCCTTTTATACGATTTCATCGAAAATCATCTAATAAAACACGTTTCTCTAATCATAGACATGCATAATCTACCATAATTCATCAAAATTCACAATTATTCAGCATGGGTCAATTTTTAAAATTAAAATCTAGCTCAAAATAATGGTAGAATTAGCTAGACTAAGTTACCGGGATTTCAAAAATACGATGAACATTAAAAACGGGGCTCAAAAACACTTACTATGAAGCTTGAAAAGCTTGAAACCCTTAGCCATGGAGTCTAGAAATTTTCGGCAGCAACTTGAAGAAGATGAGCAGATTTTTTTCTTATATTTTGTCTTTTTATTCATTTAAAACACTAAATGACTAAAATACCCTTAAGACTTTTCTTTCACTTTTGTCCTATTCATGCCCATTTTTGTCCATCAAGTTATTCAATGGTCTAATTACCTTTCAAGGGCCTCCAATTTAAAACTCATAGCAATTTGACACCTCTAATATATAGAACTCAACTTTTGCACTTTTTACAATTTAGTCCTTTTGACTAAATTGAGTGCTCAAACGTCAAAATTTTTGAACGAAATTTTTATGAAATCTTTCCATAAAATTGTAGACCATAAAAATATAATAGAAATGGAATTTTACTCGTCGAATTTGTGGTCTCGAAACTACTGTTCCGACTAGACCCAAATTTGGGATGTTACATATGATAAATCTGGACGTGAACAAACCATAGCATACATGAGAGGTCACACTGCACTAGAGTATGGAACATGTGACATGTACTCAATCTCATTATCTGATTGTGGAGACAAAGCCGATGAAAGTCTGAAATGGGCTGCTAAAGGAGTACTAACAGACTTAGCACTCTGCATACTGAACCTGCAAAGAACTTTCTCAATGTACCCTATAACACCCCTTACCCGTATCCTATGCCGGAACCAAGTACGAGGCATTACTAGACTTAACAATACGTTTGGTCAAATTAATTAACACATATACAAAATGACTTAGTCAAGCCCCTATACATGCCATAACTTAAATCATTTATAGATAAAGATGCCCATAGATAGCTTGATAGTGTGAAGCGATCTCCAACGACCTCAAACCCGAGCTTGTTTAGTAGGACTCTGTAACATGGGAAAGAAAAGGGGGTAAGCTTATAAAGCTTAGTAAGTTCACATGTAATAATAATAAGCATTAGCAATGAATTTAGCTTACTACTAAGCTGTCATAACTTGCATAAATAATGCTAAGTTCTTACTTTCCCAACTTATTTGTAGCCTTATCAAAGCCTCAACATGAAAAATCCTCACAACAAGTTCTCAAGATAATGCAATCATATTTATACATAGTTCCACCATTTTCTCATGTTCATCTTAAGCTGTCTACTTGAGTCATAGTCACTAAATTATTTATGTCTCAAGCTACAAAACTCAAAATTAAGATCCGTTAATTTTCCCTAAAACTAGACTCAAATATATTCATACCATAAAATTTCCAGAATTTTTGGCTTAGTCAATTAGTACAGTTTATTCATTAAAATTTCCCCTATTTCACTATTCGACTATTCTGACCACTTTTCATTAAAAATCAATTTTCTCCTTGTACAGAATTCAAATGATGTTATAATTTGTTTCATTTGAAACTAGACTCATTAAGGATTTCAAGCATATAACTTGTATCCCATAATTATTTTTGTACAATTTTTGATAATTTTTCCAAGGTAGAACAGGGGATCACTGTAACACCCTTTACCCGTATTCGACGTCGGAATAGGGTACGAGGCATTACCGGAATTACAAATTTATTTATCAGACATTTTATTTCATTTAGCATTTATATTTGAAACAAATCAAAATCAAACATATTGTCCCTTAAACATATTTATTTTTCTCGTCATGTCTTACATAAATTTATTACTCGTCTCAACATACTTAATTATCTTGTATTAACATATTAAAGATAATCACATATATACATATCATGAAAAATATCATTCAATTATCTCTTCTTCATAAACATAAATCAGTTAATTTATCATATTAATATTTCACGTACCATCAACTCATATTTTCTTATATCATATAATTACGTTACACGAACTTACCTGGCTAAATTTGTAGAAATATCAAAATTCAGGGTCATTTTAGAAATTTTCTATTTTCATCGATTTTTCAATCGATCTTAATCTAAATTAATAATTTCATTCAATTTTGCAATTTTAAATAATAAAATAATCTATTTCATGCAAATTGGTCATTTCTACATTTTTACAAAATTAATCATAAAGTTTTACTTTTATTCAATTTAGTCCCTGAGTCTAAAACATTACAAATTAGCCATGCTAGCTGAATATTCATACATATTTTCCTCCTCCTCCTCTCCATTCCACATCCTTAATGTATATAACATGCTATAAGTAACATTATCAATAATTTCATAATTTACTCATAAGTATATTCAAAACTATCCATTTGAGTTATAGTCACTAAATTATTTATTTCCAGAGCTACAGTACTTCAAATGAAGAACCGTTAATTTTTCCTGAGACTAGACTCACATATCTTCTTGCCATAAAATTTTCAGAATTTTTGACTTAGCCAATTAGTACAGTTTATTCTTTAAAGTCACCCCTGTTCTGCTGTTTGACTGTTCTGACCCTTCTTCACTAAAAATTAATTATCTTTTTATATAGAATTCATATGATGTAATGGTTTATTTATTATAAAACTAGACTCATTAAGGAATCTAGCCGTATAAATTATATTCCCAAATTATTTTTATACAATTTTTAGTGAATTTCTAAACTAAGAACAGGGGATCACGAAGTTATTCTAAACCAGTCTTACAAAAACATAAATATCTCAGAATACAGAGTTCCTTTGCTTTCTCTGTTTCTTTTATATGAAAATAAACTCAATAAGCTTTAATTCCATATCTCACTCGACTTATAATTCGATTTATACAATTTTTGGTGATTTTTCAAAGTTAGACAACTGCTGCTGTCCAGAACTGCTTTAGTGTAACATGTTGATTTTTCTATTTTGTCCCTAATTCCACAATTCATACAATTCAATCCTTGCTGGATTAACCCCTCAATTGAGTTAATTTTCTCATTTAATACTTTTATCTATCATTTTAAACTACTTCATAACCTTTGAAATCAGAATTTTAACACTAGGCCTTAATTTCAGCTATTTCACAATTAGGTCCTAAAACCAATTTCCATCAATTTCACTTGATTAAATCATCATATAACAAAATTAAAGCTTCAAATCAATATTTATTCATCATATTCTTTCAGAACTAATCCACATCAAATTTAAAATTTAACCATAGAATCATAAACTAATGAATTAATAAGTCGGACTCAATTGTAGAAAGTCCAAAAACATAGAAATTTCAAGGAGAAAGCAAGTATTAAACTTAGATGAAGCTTGAGTATGAAAACCAACTTGAACTCTCTTCCATGACTGTTTTTCAGCTGAAGAAAATGAAGAGAAATGAAGAGAAATAAAGAGAATTCTCCATATATTTTAATTTGATCCCCTTTTTATTTAGCTAATTTTGAAAATTTTCCAATTTCCCCCTTTTTTCTTTCTCTCTCTCTCTTCTTCTTTCTTTCCTGCTCTCTGCTTCTTCGTTTGGGTTTATGTTCTCTATTCTCTTTTTGTTTGTTTTTATATATAATAATATAATAATATAATAATATAATATAATAATATAATATAATAATATAATAATATAATAATATAATATTAAACATAAAAAAATCTCAGATTTTCTTCCCAATAACCGCCTCAATTAAACAAAATAGCTTAATTGCCATTTTGGTCCTTCATAATTTCTTTTAATCTATAATTTAACTTTTACTTTCATTTCAATTTAGTCCTTTTCATTTAATTACATATCCAAACGTTAAAATTTCTCAACTAAACTTTAATAATAACTTAATGACACTCCATAAATATTTTTAGAAATATTTATGGCTCACTTTATGAATTCGAGGTCTCAATACCTCGTTTTTGGTCCAATTTTTTTTTCTAATTAATTCTTTTAGTTCACAAAATTCGCTAATTTTTAAAATATTTCTAAAATCACACTTAACTTATAATTATCGATTAACAAAGTTTTCTAATTTTTTCGTCAGATTTAGTGATCTCGAATCACTGTTCCGACACTATTAAAATTAGGCTGTTACAACTCTTCCCCCTAAAAAAATTTCGTCCTCGAAATTTCCTTGTTATTTTGATCAAAAACTTCATTATTTCTATAATTCTATAGCTCCTTTGTGCACATATTTATCTAGTTTATCATTTATATCCATTCCATATCCTTTCAGTTTGCAATTTATTTTTAATTCAATATTGCAAACATACTTTATAACGAAAATTACTTACTCTTCTTCTTTTTCTTTTTTTTTTCTTTTCTTTTTTTTTTCAATTCCAATTTCACTTCAATTTATTCACAACTAAATTTAATTTCACTTTCTCATCATTATACAATTCAATACTAATATTTATCCATCACTTAATTCAATTTCCATTTAATTCAACAATAACACTTACCTCATATTTTACTTATTATACGCATAATTTAAATTTAACATTTACTATTAAATAATAGACATCAAACATGTAACAATATAAGTCATATGTGTTAATTTATACTTTAATTTCATACCTCAACAATAGTCTTTCATCAAATAGCATCATATATCATCTATATTATCTAATCAACTTATGAACCTTCGGTTCAAGCTTTCAATTTCATATATCGATTTTAATTCATAATTCCACTTTTTCATACGTTCAATCGATCAAATTCATTCAATTTGCTCATTTCATTTATTCAATTGATTTCAATATCAATAATTCGATATTTTAGCAAATTCATGAACCCTAAGTTCATGCTTCAAATCTCACATTTCAATTCGATTCACAATTCAACTCATAATTTCTTTCTCATATTTTCAATAGTTCAATCAATCATTTTTTTTTCATTTCAGTTATTCACCCTACTAACAATCCGGACTTTGATGGATACACGGATTCTAACCCAAACACATCAGTACGGCACATTGTGCCTAAAACGGTACATAGGACCTGATCAGTATACGACACATAAGTGCCTGAAACGACACACGAGGTGCCTGATACGACACATAAAGTGCCTGATTTACGACACATAAAGTGCCTGATCGACAAAGCCGATAAATGTAACAACCCAAACCCGGCCCAAACACTATGGCCGAATCTGGTCTGTTACAGAGAAAATATTTTTTTTTTTCAAAATCCTTTTTGGAAACCAACTTAAATTTTGAAAACTCCTTTATTTAAGTGGGCTTGTTAAAAACATACTTAGATTTAAGTCGGAAATTAAATTAAGTCAAGTTATCATAAAATTACAAGTGTGCCCGATGACACGTTTAAAACAATTTTCGTTTAACTTAGAACATGTGATTAACTAATATTTTTAATAAGGTTTAAAACAAAATATTCAACATATGGTAAATAACAAAATAAAATATAAGGAGGCCTTATTACAAAATAAACAAAACCCGAAAATGAAATAATAATAAAAAGAAGTATCACAACTAAAATTTAAGTTCATTTAAAATTGAATCCACTGCATGGCCACCTCGAGTCCACCCGGCTCCATATCCGCGGTCTATGTATCACCTGAAAAATAGAGGAGAAGGTGAGTCACCAAGACCCAGTATGTAACCCTTCCCCCGTTTTAAGAACAATTTCATACACAACATATAACAAGTAATATGCAGAATATTAATACCCAACCTAGCCAACCAAACGCCATGTCTACCCGTTGTGGTACCAAACCACCGGTGGTGCCAAACCACTGGGTGACATATAGTCACAATGTGTTACCAAAACACCGGTGTCCGTAGAGACACAAATCGGGTGATGGGGCCAACCCATCGTGTGATACCAAATCACCGCGCGACGATCCCATATCTCAAGTGGGGCCAACCCACGGTGGTGTTAAGCACGAGGATAAGTCGCTATCGAGGTGCCAAACCTCCGGAGGTACCAAACCTCTCTCGGTGACCGTAGTCACGGTGTGTTACCAAAACATCGTGCCGTCGGCACAATATCGCTGCCCCTCCACTCGGTCAATCCCACATCAGTTACATAAATATATGTTACATGCCATTATATGTATAAATCAGTACATCATGCTTCCCAAAAGCATTAATAATAATTTACATTAACAGGTACTTACCTGAATTGCCATCTATACCGATATGGTATATCATCCAATGCTACATAAATCAATTAAGCATTTCCAATAATCAGCACATTAAATAGGTTATAGTGTGTATGTACACACCTGTCACCCTTGGATGTTCTAATCCCGAAAAGAAACGTTGGTCACCACAGATCCACTTGTCCTATATACGGCCAAATTCATGGATTAGTCTTATGGCCTATTCGGCCAAACCAATTTATTGAAAGGGGTTCCTTATGAACCCGGTATCTTACCTTCCCTCGATTGGATGTTAATCGCACACCAAACTCCTGAATCTGCTTCTGATTCCATGAATCGGCACTCAATAAGTTAGTAGCCTTCGGCTAAAACGAATATCAACTGACTAACAAAAGTAGATCTTACCATTACTTACCAAAAATCGATTACTAGAGATCGGGTTGTGAGTCGACTGCTTTACTCCCCTGAGTACCTAGCAGAAATCGGTTACTACTCGATTAAAAGACTTAACCATTGCCGAAATCGGCTCCTTTCCTTGTAAAAAGTCGACAGAAAAAGAAAGAAAAGGGGAAATAGAAATTCGGCCATCACTTACCTTATCACCCGATTGATAACAAAGAATCTGAAGAGATCTATATTCCTTCCAATATTAGGCCAAAGTACACTAGAATAGAAGAAGGGAGTTTCGGCAAACTACTAGGTTGTATTCGGCCAATAGAGAGTTTAATAAGAGGAAAAGAAATCAGCACCTCCAAGGGAGTGTATTCGGCCAAGGGGAGAAAGAAAATAATGGGAAAGAAAGGTGCTAGAAATTTCGGCTTGAAGGGGTTTGAGAGAACAAAGAAAATAAAAGAGCACAAAGGGAGAGGGGTTAGGGATTTTCGGCAACTAGCAAGAATGGAAAAAAACAAAACAAGGGGATCAACTAATGCTTTTATAGGCTCTAAGTACCCTTGCCGTCCACCCCTTTTAATTAATTCAAATTAATTTTGAATTAATCACAAAAATCCATCAATAATCCAAATAATATCAAATAATCCCTTTAATCTACTATTATCATGATATCTAAATAATAATAATACTAATTAATCCTTTTAATCAAATAATCTTCTTGATTATCTTATATTATCTTATTATCAAAATGATAATAATAATATCCTTGATTATCTTCTTAATATCCTTAGTAAAATCCCTTTTTAACCAAATAAAATCCTTAATTATCTCCTATTATCCTATTATCTAAAAGATAATTAAAAGAAATTAAAGAGAGAAAAACTCTCTCTTATTGCCGTCCAACCAAAGTGCAAAAAGAGGGATTGTTGTGACTCGAACCAAGGTTCTCCCTTGCTCTTTGGTGGCGTCACATGCTAGCTCTTAAGTGGGCTTACTTTGCAACTTATTCTAGGCTCATCTTTGTGTTAAAATACCCACATTTATTCTTATAACACCCTCCTGCTAATGCTCCTTGCCTTTAAAGTTAAAACTGAAATTTTTCTATCAAACCGGACACACTCAAAGCCTTAAATTAAGCTCTATTATTTCATAAATAATAACACAGCAATTCATACATAAGAAAAATAATTTATAATCCAAATAGCCCCGTTTTTAGGATGTTACAATTCTACCCCCCTTAAAATAAATTTCGTCCTCGAAATTCCTTGATCAAAACAGGTGGGGGTATTGCTGCCGCATCACATCCTCGGGCTCCCACGTAGCTTCTTCTGTACCATGATTCCGCCATAGCACTTTCACTAAGGGTACTGACTTTCTACGTAGAACCTTCACATCTCGATCCAGGATCTGAACTGGTTCTTCTTCGAAAGATAAGTCCGAGTTCACCTCAATTTACGCTCATCGCACAACGTCTGCGAAGGATCTCGACCGATACTGCCTCAAAGATCGATACATGAAATACATCATGGATCTCGATTCGATTCTGCAACTCTCTAGGCGATAAGCTACCGGTCCTACTTCGCTTTACAACTGTATATGGCCCGATGAACCTTGGGCTTAGCTTCCCTTTTCGTCCAAATCTCAACACCTTTTTCCAAGGCGACACCTTCAGAAAAACCATGTCTCCCACAGCATACTCCATTTCCTTGCGTTTTAGATCGACATAAGACTTTTGCCTATCTGATGCTTCCTTGAGACGAGACCGAATCACCCTGACTTTGTCTTCAGTCTCTGTCACCAACTCGGGACCCAAAATCTGTCGCTCACCCAATTCCGTCCAACATGTCGGAGTACGACACTTCCGTCCATACAGTGCTTCATATGGAGCCATCTGGATACTCGCCTGATAGCTGTTGTTATAGGCGAACTCTGCCAATGGTAGAAATTCCTCCCAACTACCCCGAAAATCCAAGACACATCCCCTTAACATATCCTCTAAAATCTGTATCACCCTTTCCGATTGTCCGTCAGACTGTGGGTGGAAAGCGGTACTGAAATCTAACCGTGTACCCAAAGCTTGATGCAAGGTTTTCCAAAACCTTGACGTGAATCTGGGATCCCTATCCGAGATGATCGATACCGGCACACCATGCAATCGCACTATCTCCGATACATATAGCTTAGCTAGCTTCTGAAGAGAATAATCCACCTTCACCGGTATGAAGTGAGCTGACTTAGTCAGACGGTCTACTATTACCCAAACTGCGTCCTTCTTGCTGGGCGTAAGGGGTAGCCCACTGACGAAATCCATAGTGATCCTCTCCCACTTCCATTGAGGAATCTTCACTGGCTGAAGCAACCCTGACGGTAACTGATGTTCAGCCTTGACCTGCTGACAAGTCAGACACCTACCAACAAATTCTGTTACTTCACGCTTTAACCCGGGCCACCAGAACTGCTTCCGTAAATCCCCATACATCTTGTTTCCTCCCGGATGCATAGCATATGGGCTGCTATGAGCATCTTGGAGAATTTTCTGCCTCAACTCCACATCTTTTGGCATACATGCTCGCCCTTGAAAACATAGCACTCCATCACTAGATAGACTGTACCCTTCCAAACCACCATCCTGAACTTGTACCCTTTTAGCATTCAACCCCTCATCCACTAACTGCTTGTCCTTAATCTCCTCGATCCACGTTGGCTTAACTTGAAGTTCCGCCAAGAGACTTCCATCATCATATAGACTCAACCGAGCAAACATCGCTCTTAAGTCCGTCACAACCTTCCGGCTCAACGCGTCAGCTACCACGTTAGCCTTACCCGAATGGTACTCGATTGAACAATCGTAGTCCTTTAAAAGTTCAATCCACCGACGCTGTCTCAAGTTGAGATCCTTCTGTGTCAAGAGATACCTCAAACTCTTATGATCCGTGTAGACTATTGACTTCTCCCCATAAAGGTAGTGTCTCCATATCTTCAGTGCGAAAACAACTGCGGCTAACTCCAAGTCGTGCGTTGGGTAGTTCAATTCGTGTGGTCTTAACTGTCGGGATGCATAGGCTACTACCTTCCCTTCTTGCATCAGCACACATCCCAAACCAGTATGGGATGCATCACAATAGACGGTAAATAACTTCCCTGCTTCAGGCTGTACCAAAACTGGAGCTTCCGTCAGAATTTTCCTTAGCTTATCAAAGCTTCCTTGCTGCTTCTCCGTCCATACAAATGGAACACCTTTCCTTAGCAGCTTAGTCAGCGGCGCTGTGATTAAAGAAAATCCTTCCACGAATTTCCGATAGTACCCCGCTAGGCCCAGAAAACTTCGGATTTCCGCCACTGACCTAGGCGGTTTCCAATCCAATACTGCTTCAATCTTGCGAGGGTCTACTCTTATTCCGTCCGCTGACACTACGTGACCTAAGAAAGCCACTTTCCTCAGCCAGAATTCGTACTTACTGAATTTGGCATATAACTGCTTTTCCCTTAATACTTGTAAAACTATACGTAAGTGCTTATCATGCTTCTCCTCCGTCCTTGAGTAAACTAAGATGTCGTCTATAAATACCACGACGAATTGATCCAAGTACTGCTGAAATACCCTATTCATTAGATCCATAAATGCCGCCGGTGCATTGGTCAACCCGAATGGCATCACTAAGAACTCGTAATGCCCATACCGAGTTCTGAATGCCGTCTTGTGCACATCAACCTCTTTCACCTTAAGTTGATGGTAGCCCGACCTAAGGTCTATCTTCGAGAACACCGACGCACCCCTCAACTGGTCAAACAAGTTATCGATCCGAAGCAATGGGTACTTGTTTTTGATCGTTAACTTGTTTAACTGACGGTAGTCGATGCACATCCGCATAGAACCGTCCTTCTTCTTGACAAACAATACAGGTGCTCCCCACGGAGATATGCTTGGTCGGATAAACCCTCTATCCAAGAGCTCTTGAATTTGAGCCTTCAGCTCCACCAATTCCTTTGGTGCCATTCGGTATGGTGCTATAGACACAGGTGCCGTTCCGGGTAGCAAGTCTATACCGAATTCAACTTCTCGATCTGGAGGCAGACCCGGAAGTTCCCCTGGGAACACATCAGCAAATTCCCCAACCGTTCGGACCTTTCCAACTACTGACTCCTTAACTTCCAAAGCACAAATTCGAACCAAAAACGCCTTACAACCCTTCTTGACCATCCTCTCAGCCTTCAAGGTAGACACCACATTGGATAGGTAATTCCTTCTATCACCTATCATAACCACTTCACCACCCTCAGCCGTCTTAAGAATCATGCGCTTAGCCGCGCAATCCAAATTCGCCTGATACTTAACCAGCCAGTCCATTCCAAGGATCAAATCGAACTCCCCAAATGGTAGTTCCATCAGATCAGCCACAAATACTACCCCTTGGAGTTCTAGGGGTACGTCTCTATAAAGTTTGTCTACCAAAACAGAGTGACCTAAAGGGCTAACTACAGTCATCTTCCTAGAAGCAGTTTCAGAGTTTAAGTCCATAGTTCCTACCACACTACTAGCAATGTACGAGTGCGTTGAACCCACATCAATCAATGCAACATAAGGAAAACCAGAGATTAAAAACATACCGGTTATGACATCCGGTGCGTCACCCTCCTCGCGACGCCTAGCTGCATAGACTAAGCCAGGCTGCCTAGCCTCTGTGTTGCCTGAACCTCTGCCCTGAGTTCCACGACTTCGGTTAGGACCATTGTTTCCTCTGCCATTACCACGACCCCTCTGTGGTCCCACATTTCTATCCTGAGTATGATTCTGCCCCTCTGGCTGATTTCTGGCTAGTTTCCGGGGACAATCTCTAATACGATGCTCCAACGACCCACACTCAAAACATCCTCTATCACCGGTCGAACAACTTCCCCAATGGGTTTTTCCACAGCGGTTACACTGAGTCGGCCTCTGATTAGTAGTCATGGGCCTTGCTGCCTGATTTGGCCCACTTGGCCTAGCCTTTTTCTGGACATTACCACCTGACCCAGCTGGCCCAAATCCTCTCTTCTGATTATTCCTACTATAACTTTGCCTCACAGCCTCCTTGATCCCTTCGGCCACCTTGGCCTTTTCCACTAGGGATGAGAACTTACGAACCTGCTGCGGAGCTATCAGCAGCCTCAAATCATCTCTAAGTCCGTCCTCAAAACGGACACAACGCTCGTGTTCAGTAGCCACGATGCCTCTAGCATACCTACTCAGCCTTAAAAACTCCGCCTCATATTCCGCTACCGACTTAGTCCCTTGCACAAGGCCCAGAAAAAGTTTCCTTTGAGCATCCGTGTAGCTAGTACCCACATACTTCTTCTGGAAGGCATTTTTGAAGTAGTCCCACGTGAGATCATCTGCTATAGCTCCATCCCGAACCGTCAACCACCACTGATATGCTTCATCCTTCAGAAGTGATATTGCTCCTTTCAGCCTCTCCTCCTCAATCAGATCAAGATCGTCCATGATCCTTTCTGTAGATTCCAGCCAATACTCTGCTGCACTGGGTGCCACTCCTGAGACACCCCGGAATACCTCAGCTCCGTTAGATCGAACTCGCTCTGGAACAGACTTCCGAGCTCCCAGATTTCTACCAGCCCCAGCCACCAACTCGAGAACTCGCAACACAGCTTGCGACACTGCCTCACCAATGGTCTGATCCTGCTTCTCAGCTCTAAAAGCTGGAGGTGGTGGTGGCGGTGGTACTTCGTTTTCAGAACCTTGTCCTGACCTGACGGGTTCTGACACAGTCATCCTACCCCTACCGCGTCCACGGCATCCATGTCCTCTAAAACTCATTCTATCTACTTGCGCTTTTAATCTGATTAAGAAAATTTTATGCATTAGAAATTTGTTACACTTTCTTATACGCGAAGAAATTTTATGGATAGAGTTTTAGTTAAAGATTCTTTCGAGCAAACAAGGTTTCAGTCTTCTATCCTAGTTTACACAGAAGAGTTCATGCATCCATTCCTTACTACTTTCCCTACCTATTCGCTCTTCGGACATTTCTGCCCATTTCTAACCCAGGGGTATTTTCGTCATTTTTCCTATAAGGGTATTTTTGAAATAAAAAGTTTGTAAAAGTTTAATAAAACATATCATTTTGAAATTCTCAAAACTGGAGAGGTTTCTGAAGATTTTGTAAAAATTTGAAGGTATAACATCGTTTCGGAAACCAGGGGTATTTTAGTAATTTTGTAAATCAGGGCAATTTTGTAATTTTGATCAATCAGGGTTCTTTTTAACGGTTGTAAAACTTTGGGGTTCTTTTGAAAGTTTTCTTTCTTTAAACGTGGCTGTTTGCAAAAAGTTCAAAAGTCAAGGTCATTTTGGTAATTTTGCAACTTGAGGGCGTTTTCGTAATTTTTCAAGACCAAAATATTTTGTTGATGATTTTCAAAACTGAGTTATTGAATATTTGTAAAATAGTTGAAATTTTGAGCCAAACCATTGAACTGATATTTTATGAGTCAAGGGCATTTTAGTAATTTTACCCCTAAGGGCCTTTTTGTAATTTTTCGCAAATCAAGTTTTTCGAGGAAAACGTTGTAAAAATGATGTTCTTCGATTTGGAAGAGTTATTGCAAAAATTTTGAAAACATTAAGGTTCTTGTTGTTTCGTTCCTTTCAAAGCATGGCTAATTCCCTTTCGGGTTTTAGTCATTAGGTTTAGCCTATGACCGAGCCTTATTGGTCAGGGTGAACCAAAGCTACACACCAGGCAGGTTTCGAGTGGAGAGGAGGTGAGTCACACAGACCGCTTAAGTACCAAGCTCCCACCGAACCTTTCTAGACATGCGCACAGAGATTGCCACACCACTGAGCCCTCTGAGTTAGGGTGAACCAAGGCTACGCACCAGGTAGGATACCTGCGAAGAGGAGGTGAGTCACACGGACTACTTAAGTACCAAGCTCTTCGGGTTCCAATCCTAGACATGCGTACGGAGGTTACCACACCCTAGCTCAAATGACTTAGCCATAGGTTGGTTTAGTTCTTTAAATCTTATGTTCCGTTTGTGTTTGAGTAATCTAACCTTAGGGTCCAAGTCCTATAAGTCTATCTACGTTCCATGCTTCCTACCCTTCTACAGAATATAATTCACCAAGAGGTTTAGATGTACTTACCTGGGCGGATAGTTGCCGGAGACTCGGGCCATGTCGTTCATAAACCCAAAACATTTCAAATCCCTTAATAAGGCCTACTAACCATAAAACCAAACCTTTTTGGGCCTTGGGCCCCCACAGCCGAGCTTTGAACTGGGCTCTGATACCAATTTTGTAACAACCCAAACCCGGCCCAAACACTATGGCCGAATCTGGTCTGTTACAGAGAAAATATTTTTTTTTTCAAAATCCTTTTTGGAAACCAACTTAAATTTTGAAAACTCCTTTATTTAAGTGGGCTTGTTAAAAACATACTTAGATTTAAGTCGGAAATTAAATTAAGTCAAGTTATCATAAAATTACAAGTGTGCCCGATGACACGTTTAAAACAATTTTCGTTTAACTTAGAACATGTGATTAACTAATATTTTTAATAAGGTTTAAAACAAAATATTCAACATATGGTAAATAACAAAATAAAATATAAGGAGGCCTTATTACAAAATAAACAAAACCCGAAAATGAAATAATAATAAAAAGAAGTATCACAACTAAAATTTAAGTTCATTTAAAATTGAATCCACTGCATGGCCACCTCGAGTCCACCCGGCTCCATATCCGCGGTCTATGTATCACCTGAAAAATAGAGGAGAAGGTGAGTCACCAAGACCCAGTATGTAACCCTTCCCCCGTTTTAAGAACAATTTCATACACAACATATAACAAGTAATATGCAGAATATTAATACCCAACCTAGCCAACCAAACGTCCACTGTCTACCCCGTTGTGGTACCAAACCACTGGTAGTGCCAAACCACTGGTGACATATAGTCACAATGTGTTACCAAAACACTGGTGTCCGTAGACACAAATCGGGTGATGGGGCCAACCCATCGTGTGATACCAAATCACTGGTAGACGATCCCATATCTCAAGTGGGGCCAACCCACGGTGGTGTTAAGCATAGGGATAAGTCGCTACTGAGGTGCCAAACCTCTGGAGGTACCAAACCTCTGGTGACCGTAGTCACAGTGTGTTACCAAAACACTGGTGCCCGTCGGCACAATATCGCTGCCCCCTCCACTCAGTCAATCCCACATCAGTTACATAAATATATGTTACATGCCATTATATGTATAAATCAGTACATCATGCTTCCCAAAAGCATTAATAATAATTTACATTAACAGGTACTTACCTGAATTGCCATCTATACCGATATGGTATATCATCCAATGCTACATAAATCAATTAAGCATTTCCAATAATCAACACATTAAATAGGTTATAGTGTGTATGTACACACCTGTCACCCTTGGATGTTCTAATCCCGAAAAGAAACGTTGGTCACCACAGATCCACTTGTCCTATATACGGCCAAATTCATGGATTAGTCTTATGGCCTATTCGGCCAAACCAATTTATTGAAAGGGGTTCCTTATGAACCCGGTATCTTACCTTCCCTCGATTGGATGTTAATCGCACACCAAACTCCTGAATCTGCTTCTGATTCCATGAATCGGCACTCAATAAGTTAGTAGCCTTCGGCTAAAACGAATATCAACTGACTAACTAAAGTAGATCTTACCATTACTTACCAAAAATCGATTACTAGAGATCGGGTTGTGAGTCGACTGCTTTACTCCCCTGAGTACCTAGCAGAAATCGGTTACTACTCGATTAAAAGACTTAACCATTGCCGAAATCGGCTCCTTTCCTTGTAAAAAGTCGACAGAAAAAGAAAGAAAAGGGGAAATAGAAATTCGACCATCACTTACCTTATCACCCAATTGATAACAAAGAATCTGAAGAGATCTATATTCCTTCCAATATTCGGCCAAAGTACACTAGAATAGAAGAAGGGAGTTTCGGCAAACTACTAGGTTGTATTCGGCCAATAGAGGGTTTAATAAGAGGAAAAGAAATCAGCACCTCCAAGGGAGTGTATTCGGCCAAGGGGAGAAAGAAAATAATGGGAAAGAAAGGTGCTAGAAATTTCGGCTTGAAGGGGTTTGAGAGAACAAAGAAAATAAAAGAGCACAAAGGGAAAGGGGTTAGGGATTTTCGGCAACTAGCAAGAATGGAAAAAAACAAAACAAGGGGATCAACTAATGCTTTTATAGGCTCTAAGTACCCTTGCCGTCCACCCCTTTTAATTAATTCAAATTAATTTTGAATTAATCACAAAAATCCATCAATAATCCAAATAATATCAAATAATCCCTTTAATCTACTATTATCATGATATCTAAATAATAATAATACTAATTAATCCTTTTAATCAAATAATCTTCTTGATTATCTTATATTATCTTATTATCAAAATGATAATAATAATATCCTTGATTATCTTCTTAATATCCTTATAGTAAAATACCTTTTTAACCAAATAAAATCCTTAATTATCTCCTATTATCCTATTATCTAAAAGATAATTAAAAGAAATTAAAGAGAGAAAACTCTCTCTTATTGCCGTCCAACCAAAGTGCAAAAAGAGGGATTGTTGTGACTCGAACCAAGGTTCTCCCTTGCTCTTTGGTGGCTTCACATGCTAGCTCTTAAGTGGGCTTACTTTGCCACTTATTCTAGGCTCATCTTTGTGTTAAAATACCCACATTTATTCTTATAACACCCTCCTGCTAATGCTCCTTGCCTTTAAAGTTAAAACTGAAATTTTTCTATCAAACCGGACACACTCAAAGCCTTAAATTAAGCTCTATTATTTCATAAATAATAACACAGCAATTCATACAAAAGAAAAATAATTTACAATCCAAATAGCCCCGTTTTTAGGATGTTACAATAAATCCCGTACTCTTCCAAATCCTATGGCATGCCAATTATATCCGACTAGTCCGACAAGTTAATAGGGAAATCAATTCTCATTTTTAATTTCACTTAGTATTCATATCTACCCCTATTAACAAGACTCGGATTTTGGCGGATACGCGGATCCAACCAAACACACCAGATTGGCACCCAGTGCCTCATCGGATAGTTCGAAGCAATATAGTGACACCCAGTGTCTCATCGGCAGAGCCGAAGAAAATTGGTACCCAGTACCTCATCGAAACTATCCGAAGAAATATAGTGACACCCAGTGTCTCATCGGCCTAGCCGAAGTAAAGTGGTACCCAGTACCTTATTGAATCTATCCGAAGTAAATAAAATGACACCCAGTGTCTCATCGACTCAAGGTCGAAGAATCCCTGAACACTTCCAATCCTATGGCATGCCATTTGTATCCAATCTAGCCCGATAAGTTAATAGGGTATTCAAATCATCATTTCATTTTTTTTTTCTATTTCAAATTCACTTTTTCATTTTCTAATTAGTATACAATTCAATACCAATACATATTTCACATATTCACATATAATCATACTTCAATTCAGTTCCAACCACTTTTCAATCAATACACGATTCATATATTTACACATATTCATAATTTAATGCATTTTTATTTAATTCGTATTTTTAATTTATTGTCCAATCAAATTTAAAATCACTAATTACTTTTCAATCAATATGCATTTCAATTACTCGCATATTTTCTTTATTTAATTCAATTTGATTCAATTCAAATCACTTTTAGTTTCCTATTAATATACCTTCAAATATTCACATAATTCATAATTCAGTCACATAATTTAAATAACTTTCTAAATTCCAGTTCATTCTATTTTCGCTTCTTATTTCAACCAGTTTCACAGTATTGCAGTAATTCATTACATCAATAATTTCATAGTTTAACGCAATACACATAACAATATTCAGTAACTTCACAATTCAATTCAGTTCTCAAAATAATATTCAATATTCCATAATTCAGTTCAGTATCAGTCTCAATTTTCAGTACCCAATCTTAAATTTATCATTTTACTAAACACTTACCTTAAAATACTTACCACACATAATTAATAAATTACACATAATAATGATAAAGTTTGAATAATAGTGATACAAATATCATCAAAGTCCAAGATATCACATTATCTCAAGTTATATATTAACAATGGCATACATTTCTAGACTTCACACATATTACGTTTGGTCCGAGAACCGACTAAACCATAGCTCTGATACCACTAAATGTAACACCCTTACCAATATTCGGCGCGGAATAGGTACGAGGCATTACCGAATTACAAATTTATTTATCGGACATTTTATTTCATTTAGCATTTATATTTGAAACAAATCAAAATCAAACATATTGTCCCTTAAACATATTTATTTTTCTCGTCATGTCTTACATAAATTTATTACTCGTCTCAACATACTTAATTATCTTGTATTAACATATTAAAGATAATCACATATATACATATCATGAAAAATATCATTCAATTATCTCTTCTTCATAAACATAAATCAATTAATTTATCATATCAATATTTCACGTACCATCAACTCATATTTTCTTATATCATATAATTACGTTACACGAACTTACCTGGCTAAATTTGTAGAAATATCAAAATTCAGGGTCATTTTAGAAATTTTCTATTTTCATCGATTTTTCAATCGATCTTAATCTAAATTAATAATTTCATTCAATTTTGCAATTTTAAATAATAAAATAATCTATTTCATGCAAATTGGTCATTTCTACATTTTTACAAAATTAATTATAAAGTTTTACTTTTATTCAATTTAGTCCCTGAGTCTAAAACATTACAAATTAGCCATGCTAGCTGAATATTCATACATATTTTCCTCCTCCTCCTCTCCATTCCACATCCTTAATGTATATAACATGCTATAAGTAACATTATCAATAATTTCATAATTTACTCATAAGTATATTCAAAACTATCCATTTGAGTTATAGTCACTAAATTATTTATTTCCAGAGCTACAGTACTTCAAATGAAGAACCGTTAATTTTTCCTGAAACTAGACTCACATATCTTCTTGCCATAAAATTTTCAGAATTTTTGATTTAGCCAATTAGTACAGTTTATTCTTTAAAATCACCCCTGTTCTGCTGTTTGACTGTTCTGACCCTTCTTCACTAAAAATTAATTATCTTTTTATATATAATTCATATGATGTAATGGTTTATTTATTATAAAACTAGACTCATTAAGGAATCTAGACATATAAATTATATTCCCAAATTATTTTTATACAATTTTTAGTGAATTTCTAAACTAAGAACAGGGGATCACGAAGTTATTCTAAACCAGTCTTACAAAAACATAAATATCTCAGAATACAGAGTTCTTTTGCTTTCTCTGTTTCTTTTATATGAAAATAAACTCAATAAGCTTTAATTCCATATCTCACTCGACTTATAATTCGATTTATACAATTTTTGGTGATTTTTCAAAGTTAGACAACTGCTGCTGTCCAGAACTGCTTTAGTGTAACATGTTGATTTTTCTATTTTGTCCCTAATTCCACAATTCATACAATTCAATCCTTGCTGGATTAACCCCTCAATTGAGTTAATTTTCTCATTTAATACTTTTATCTATCATTTTAAACTACTTCATAACCTTTGAAATCAGAATTTTAACACTAGGCCTTAATTTCAGCTATTTCACAATTAGGCCCTAAAACCAATTTCCATCAATTTCACTTGATTAAATCATCATATAACAAAATTAAAGCTTCAAATCAATATTTATTCATCATATTCTTTCAGAACTAATCCACATCAAATTTAAAATTTAACCATAGAATCATAAACTAATGAATTAATAAGTCGGACTCAATTGTAGAAAGTCCAAAAACATAGAAATTTCAAGGAGAAAGCAAGTATTAAACTTAGATGAAGCTTGAGTATGAAAACCAACTTGAACTCTCTTCCATGACTGTTTTTCAGCTGAAGAAAATGAAGAGAAATGAAGAGAATTCTCCATATATTTCAATTTGATCCCCTTTTATTTAGCTAATTTTGAAAATTTTCCAATTCCCCCTTTTTTCTTCTTTCTCTTCTCTTCTTCTTTCTTTCCTGCTCTCTGCTTCTTCGTTTGGGTTTCTGTTCTCTATTCTCTTTTTTGTTTGTTTTTATATATAATAATATAATAATATAATAATATAATAATATAATATAATAATATAATAATATAATAATATAATAATATAATATAATAATATAATATTAAACATAAAAAAATCTCAGATTTTCTTCCCAATAACCGCCTCAATTAAACAAAATAGCTTAATTGCCATTTTGGTCCTTCATAATTTCTTTTAATCTATAATTTAACTTTTACTTTCATTTCAATTTAGTCCTTTTCATTTAATTACATATCCAAACGTTAAAATTTCTCAACTAAACTTTAATAATAACTTAATGCCACTCCATAAATATTTTTAGAAATATTTATGGCTCACTTTATGAATTCGAGGTCTCAATACCTCGTTTTTGGTCCAATTTTTTTTTTCTAATTAATTCTTTTAGTTCACAAAATTCGCTAATTTTTAAAATATTTCTAAAATCACACTTAACTTATAATTATCGATTAACAAAGTTTTCTAATTTTTTCGTCAGATTTAGTGATCTCGAATCACTGTTCCGACACTATTAAAATTAGGTCACATTAAACTCTTCCCCTAAAAATTTAGTCCCTCGAAATTTCCTTGTTATTTTGATCAAAAACTTCATTATTTCTATAATTCTATAGCTCCTTTGTGCACATATTTATCTAGTTTATCATTTATATCCATTCCATATCCTTTCAGTTTGCAATTTATTTTTAATTCAATATTGCAAACATACTTTATAACGAAAATTACTTACTCTTCTTCTTTTTCTTTTTTTTTTCTTTTTTTTTTCAATTCCAATTTCACTTCAATTTATTCACAACTAAATTTAATTTCACTTTCTCATCATTATACAATTCAATACTAATATTTATCCATCACTTAATTCAATTTCCATTTAATTCAACAATAATACTTACCTCATATTTTACTTATTATACGCATAATTTAAATTTAACATTTACTATTAAATAATAGACATCAAACATGTAACAATATAAGTCATATGTGTTAATTTATACTTTAATTTCATACCTCAACAATAGTCTTTCATCAAATAGCATCATATATCATCTATATTATCTAATCAGCTTATGAACCTTCGGTTCAAGCTTTCAATTTCATATATCGATTTTAATTCATAATTCCACTTTTTCATACGTTCAATCGATCAAATTCATTCAATTTGCTCATTTCATTTATTCAATTGATTTCAATATCAATAATTCGATATTTTAGCAAATTCATGAACCCTAAGTTCATGCTTCAAATCTCACATTTCAATTCGATTCACAATTCAACTCATAATTTCTTTCTCATATTTTCAATAGTTCAATCAATCATTTTTTTTTTCATTTCAGTTATTCACCCTACTAACAATCCGGACTTTGATGGATACACGGATTCCAACCCAAACACACCAGTACGGCACATTGTGCCTAAAACGGTACATAGTACTGATCGATTATCGACACATAAGTGCACGAACGCGACACGAGGTGCCTGATACGACACATAAAGTGTCTGATTTACGACACATAAAGTGCCTGATCGACAAAGCCGATAAATCCCGTACTCTTCCAAATCCTATGGCATGCCAATTATATCCGACTAGTCCGACAAGTTAATAGGGAAATCAATTCTCATTTTTAATTTCACTTAGTATTCATATCTACCCCTATTAACAAGACTCGGATTTTGGCGGATACATGGATCCAACCAAACACACCAGATTGGCACCCAGTGCCTCATCGGATAGTTCGAAGCAATATAGTGACACCCAGTGTCTCATCGGCAGAGCCGAAGAAAATTGGTACCCAGTACCTCATCGAAACTATCCGAAGAAATATAGTGACACCCAGTGTCTCATCGGCCTAGCCGAAGTAAAGTGGTACCCAGTACCTTATTGAATCTATCCGAAGTAAATAATATGACACCCAGTGTCTCATCGACTCAAGGTCGAAGAATCCCTGAACACTTCCAATCCTATGGCATGCCATTTGTATCCAATCTAGCCCGATAAGTTAATAGGGTATTCAAATCATCATTTCATTTTTTTTTTCTATTTCAAATTCACTTTTTCATTTTCTAATTAGTATACAATTCAATACCAATACATATTTCACATATTCACATATAATCATACTTCAATTCAGTTCCAACCACTTTTCAATCAATACACGATTCATATATTTACACATATTCATAATTTAATGCATTTTTATTTAATTCATATTTTTAATTTATTGTCCAATCAAATTTAAAATCACTAATTACTTTTCAATCAATATGCATTTCAATTACTCGCATATTTTCTTTATTTAATTCAATTTGATTCAATTCAAATCACTTTTAGTTTCCTATTAATATACCTTCAAATATTCACATAATTCATAATTCAGTCACATAATTTAAATAACTTTCTAAATTCCAGTTCATTCTATTTTCGCTTCTTATTTCAACCAGTTTCACAGTATTGCAGTAATTCATTACATCAATAATTTCATAGTTTAACGCAATACACATAACAATATTCAGTAACTTCACAATTCAATTCAGTTCTCAAAATAATATTCAATATTCCATAATTCAGTTCAGTATCAGTCTCAATTTTCAGTATTCAATATTAAATTTATCATTTTACTAAACACTTACCTTAAAATACTTACCACACATAATTAATAAATTACACATAATAATGATAAAGTTTGAATAATAGTGATACAAATATCATCAAAGTCTGAAGATATCACATTATCTCAAGTTATATATTAACAATGGCATACATTTCTAGACTTCACACATATTACGTTTGGTCCGAGAACCGACTAAACCATAGCTCTGATACCACTAAATGTAACACCCCTTACCCGTATTCGACGCCGGAATAGGGTACGAGGCATTACCGGAATTACAAATTTATTTATCAGACATTTTATTTCATTTAGCATTTATATTTGAAACAAATCAAAATCAAACATATTGTCCCTTAAACATATTTATTTTTCTCGTCATGTCTTACATAAATTTATTACTCGTCTCAACATACTTAATTATCTTGTATTAACATATTAAAGATAATCACATATATACATATCATGAAAAATATCATTCAATTATCTCTTCTTCATAAACATAAATTAGTTAATTTATCATATCAATATTTCACGTACCATCAACTCATATTTTCTTATATCATATAATTACGTTACACGAACTTACCTGGCTAAATTTGTAGAAATATCAAAATTCAGGGTCATTTTAGAAATTTTCTATTTTCATCGATTTTTCAATCGATCTTAATATAAATTAATAATTTCATTCAATTTTGCAATTTTAAATAATAAAATAATCTATTTCATGTAAATTGGTCATTTCTACATTTTTACAAAATTAATCATAAAGTTTTACTTTTATTCAATTTAGTCCCTGAGTCTAAAACATTACAAATTAGCCATGCTAGCTGAATATTCATACATATTTTCCTCCTCCTCCTCTCCATTCCACATCCTTAATGTATATAACATGCTATAAGTAACATTATCAATAATTTCATAATTTACTCATAAGTATATTCAAAACTATCCATTTGAGTTATAGTCACTAAATTATTTATTTCCAGAGCTACAGTACTTCAAATGAAGAACCGTTAATTTTTCCTGAAACTAGACTCACATATCTTCTTGCCATAAAATTTTCAGAATTTTTGATTTAGCCAATTAGTACTGTTTATTCTTTAAAGTCACCCCTGTTCTGCTGTTTGACTGTTCTGACCCTTCTTCACTAAAAATTAATTGTCTTTTTATATAGAATTCATATGATGTAATGGTTTGTTTATTATAAAACTAGACTCATTAAGGAATCTAGCCATATAAATTATATTCCCAAATTATTTTTATACAATTTTTAGTGAATTTCTAAACTAAGAACAGGGGATCACGAAGTTATTCTAAACCAGTCTTACAAAAACATAAATATCTCAGAATACAGAGTTCCTTTGCTTTCTCTGTTTCTTTTATATGAAAATAAACTCAATAAGCTTTAATTCCATATCTCACTCGACTTATAATTCGATTTATACAATTTTTGGTGATTTTTCAAAGTTAGACAACTGCTGCTGTCCAGAACTGCTTTAGTGTAACATGTTGATTTTTCTATTTTGTCCCTAATTCCACAATTCATACAATTCAATCCTTGCTGGATTAACCCCTCAATTGAGTTAATTTTCTCATTTAATACTTTTATCTATCATTTTAAACTACTTCATAACCTTTGAAATCAGAATTTTAACACTAGGCCTTAATTTCAGCTATTTCACAATTAGGCCCTAAAACCAATTTCCATCAATTTCACTTGATTAAATCATCATATAACAAAATTAAAGCTTCAAATCAATATTTATTCATCATATTCTTTCAGAACTAATCCACATCAAATTTAAAATTTAACCATAGAATCATAAACTAATGAATTAATAAGTCGGACTCAATTGTAGAAAGTCCAAAAACATAGAAATTTCAAGGAGAAAGCAAGTATTAAACTTAGATGAAGCTTGAGTATGAAAACCAACTTGAACTCTCTTCCATGACTGTTTTTCAGCTGAAGAAAATGAAGAGAAATGAAGAGAATTCTCCATATATTTCAATTTGATCCCCTTTTTATTTAGCTAATTTTGAAAATTTTCCAATTTTCCCCCCCTTTTTCTTCTTTCTCTTCTCTTCTTCTTTCTTTCCTGCTCTCTGCTTCTTCGTTTGGGTTTCTGTTCTCTATTCTCTTTTTTGTTTGTTTTTATATATAATAATATAATAATATAATAATATAATATAATAATATAATAATATAATAATATAATATAATAATATAATATTAAACATAAAAAAATCTCAGATTTTCTTCCCAATAACCGCCTCAATTAAACAAAATGGCTTAATTGCCATTTTGGTCCTTCATAATTTCTTTTAATCTATAATTTAACTTTTACTTTCATTTCAATTTAGTCCTTTTCATTTAATTACATATCCAAACGTTAAAATTTCTCAACTAAACTTTAATAATAACTTAATGACACTCCATAAATATTTTTAGAAATATTTATGGCTCACTTTATGAATTCGAGGTCTCAATACCTCGTTTTTGGCCCAATTTTTTTTTCTAATTAATTCTTTTAGTTCACAAAATTCGCTAATTTTTAAAATATTTCTAAAATCACACTTAACTTATAATTATCGATTAACAAAGTTTTCTAATTTTTTCGTCAGATTTAGTGATCTCGAATCACTGTTCCGACACTATTAAAATTGGGCTGTTACAATCACGTAATCATTCTGAACTAATCTCACAAGAATTTAAGCATCTCAAAATACAAAACTCCTTTGTTTGCTCTGTTTCTTTTATATGAAAATAGACTCAATAATCTTTAAATCAATATCTCATCCAACTTATAATTCAATTTCTACTATTTTTAGTGATTTTTCAAATTCACGCCATTCTCTTCTTGCCAAAACAGTTTTATTGTAAATTTTTGCTCTCTCTGTCTTTCTCCCTTTAGTTGTATTCATTACTTACTTATAACAATCTTTCTAACTTCCGATTACACATCGGGCATATTGCTAGTACGTTACACAGGTATATAACTACACTTATCACTACAAAGTCACACATAATTTCACTTAATCGATTTTCCCGTTGAACACTTAAAATATACGGATACGTAGAGAATTAGCACATAAGTACAAGACCGATATGTAGCCGAAGCTACCACTGTAATGTAGCCGAAGCTACCACTTCACTGATCAGGTAGTCGAAGCTACCACTTTTCACTGATCAGGTAGCCAAAGCTACCACTTTTCACTGATCAGGTACCAAAGCTACCACTTTTCACTGATCACGTAGCTAGAGCTACCACTTTTCACTGGTCGATAACACTGGAAATGTCCACGGGCCTGCTCACACAAGCTGTCAGGTGTCTGCAACACATGTTAGATCACCCAACACCGGGACTCATCAGTAACAACTGTAACACGGTCTCCAAAGATATCCACTTCTATTCCTATGTTCAACCGAATTTACTCTTACACTTGAATAATTCATGAACAATTTTTCTTCCACATTCAATATTAATTCACCATTTATATAAAAAATATATCACTATTATTTACACATAACTTACATAATTACATTCTCAATCTCATCACATCATCAATCTAACTTATCCTCCCCAAATTATTCTATTCAATACTTTCTTGATATTACACAAAGCCACCTTTCTAATTTGATCTTACATGTAATTTATACCAATTTTCATTAAAATGTCGAGTCAATATCGAACATTATAATTATATTGAAAAATCAATACTAAAGTATTAATAACTAAAATTTAAATCTAACATTCAAACTTGCATCATTAAATGCTTATTGAACATATGAACTTACCTGGATACCAAAACGGCCATTTTACCAACTTTCCCGATTTTCAATTTTCCTCCCGTTCTAGGTCCAAATCTCATTTTTCGGAGTCTAAAACATCACATTTCACTCATTTAATTAATGTACTGTTCAAAACAATCCTTAACTCAACTTTTTCAAAATTACATTTTTACCCCTAAACTTTTACATATTTGCACTTTTGCCCCAATACTCAAAAATTAAACTTCAGCCCTTATTCTTATGTTTTATAACATGCTGATCATTTTTCTCTTCTATGGCAACATCAAATTCTCACTAGTTCACACACTTATGACCAATTTATAACTTTTACAATTTAACCCCTTTTATACGATTTCATCGAAAATCATCTAATAAAACTCGTTTCTCTAATCATAGACATGCATAATCTACCATAATTCATCAAAATTCACAATTATTCAGCATGGGTCAATTTTTAAAATTAAAATCTAGCTCAAAATAATGGTAGAAATAGCTAGACTAAGTTACCCGGATTTCAAAAATACGATGAACATTAAAAACGGGGCTCAAAAACACTTACTATGAAGCTTGAAAAGCTTGAAACCCTTAGCCATGGAGTCTAGAAATTTTCGGCAGCAACTTGAAGAAGATGAGCAGATTTTTTTCTTGTATTTTGTCTTTTTATTCATTTAAAACACTAAATGACTAAAATACCCTTAAGATTTTTCTTTCACTTTTGTCCTATTCATGCCCATTTTTGTCCATCAAGTTATTCAATGGTCTAATTACCTTTCAAGGGCCTCCAATTTAAAACTCATAGCAATTTGACACCTCTAATATATAGAACTCAACTTTTGCACTTTTTACAATTTAGTCCTTTTGACTAAATTGAGTGCTCAAACGTCAAAATTTTTGAACGAAATTTTTACGAAATCTTTCTGTAAAAGTGTAGACCATAAAAATATAATAGAAATAGAATTTTACTCGTCGAATTTGTGGTCTCGAAACTACTGTTCCGACTAGACCCAAATTTGGGATGTTACATACCCCTTCTGACTTAGGTACAATTTACTTGCTTTTCTATCTCTGAAAATCTCCATACCAAGTATCTTCTTTGCTGGTCCCAAATCTTTCATCTCAAATTCTTCACTTAGTTGGGCTTTGACCTTTCTTATCTCTCCTTTATCTTTTGCTGCTATCAACATGTCATCAATATAAAGAAGTAGATACACAAAAGAACCATCTCTGTTTTTCTTAAAGTAAACACAGCTATCAAAACTACTTCTTTTAAAATCATGAGAAGTCGTAAAGGAATCAAACCTCTTGTACCACTGTCTTGGTGACTGTTTCAAACCGTAAAGGGACTTTTTCAGCAAGCAAACATAGTCCTCTTTTTCTGAGATTGTAAAACCCTCTGGTTGTTGCATGTAAATATCTTCCTCAAGTTCTCCATGCAAAAATATAGTTTTTACATCTAACTGCCAAGCTCCAAATCGTGCATGGCCACAATACCAAGCAAAGCTCGAATCGAACTATGCTTCACAACTGGGGAGAACACATCTCATGAAGTCCACTCCTGGAATTTGATCAGAACCCTTTGCAACAAGCCTTGCTTTATATCTAGGTTCTTCAACTCCTGGAGTCCCTTCTTTCTTTTTAAACACCGATTTACAGTGAACAACCTTTTTACCTTTAGGAAGTTTCACAAGATCCTATGTTCTGTTTTTGTGGAGTGATTCCATCTCCTCTTGCATAGCAAACATCCATTTTTCCGAGTCTTCACAGCTAACCGCCTCAGAATAATTAGACGGCTCTTGGTTTGCATCTATATCTTCAGCCACATTTAAAGCAAAAGCAACTAGATCAGCTTCGTTATACTTTTTTAGAGGTTTAATTTCTCTTCTAGTTCTGTTTTTGGTGATAGAGTATTGTGGTGAACAAGCAACTCTATTCTCAATTTTTATACTGGATTGATGAGTCGACTCTGTATTAATCTGATGCTCCACCTGCTTTTGATTTTCTTTATTGGAAGAGCCTTTAAGAGATAAGTTAGGTAGCATAGCAGTTTCATAAAAAACAATATCTCTGCTAATCACAACTTTTCTATTTTCAAGACACTATAACTTATACCCTTTTACACCAGCTTTATAACCAAGAAAAACACATTTAATGGATCTCAGTTCCAATTTTCCATTATCAACATGAGCATATGCAGGACACCCAAAGATCTTTAAATCAGAATAATTAGCATGATTACCAGACTATACCTCTTGTGGAGTCTTTTTCTCAATGGCAATTGATGGAGATCGGTTGATCAAAAAACATGCAGTAGAGGCTGCTTCGGCCCAAAATGACTTTGGTAAGTTGGCATTTGACAACATACATCGAACCTTCTCCATGATCGTTCTGCAATACCGTTTTGCTGTGGAGTATGACGAACTGTCAAGTGTCTCACAATCCCTTCTGACTTGCACAGTTTATTAAATTCATCAGAACAAAACTCTAAGCCATTGTCTGTGCGGAGGTATTTTATTTGTTTTCCCGTCTGTTTTTCAATCATAGTTTTCCAAGACTTAAATGCGAAAAACACATCGCTTTTCTGCTTCAGGAAGAATGCCAAACTTTTCTGGAAAAATCATCAATAAAAGTTAGCATATAATTAGCTCCACCTCTCAAAGGTACTCTTGATGGCCCCCATAGATCAGAATGAATATACTCCAGCGTTCCCTTCGTGTTATCGATTCTTCTGGTGAATCGAACTCTCTTTTGCTTCCCAAAAACGCAGTGCTCACAGAACTTTAGTTTGCAAATTCCTTGCCCATCAAGAAGTCCTCTTTTGGTCAATTCTGCCATGCCATTCTCAGTCATATGCCCTAGGCGCATATGCCAAAGTTTAGTAATATCATCATCTGACAAGGAAGAGAAAGCGATAATTGCATCACCAATAACAGTAGAACCCTACAAAACATATAACTTGGCAGTCTTTCTCTGCCCTTTCATCACAACGAGGGAACCTTTGGAAATCTTCAAAATCTCACTTTCAGCTGTGTATTTGTACCCTCTTGAATCAAGAGTACTCAACGAAACTAAATTTCTCTTCAATTCTGGAACATGTCGTACGTCACTAAGTGTTCTGACAACTCCATCAAACATCTTAACTTTAATTGTTCCAACACCTGCGATTTTACACGAAGCATTATTTTCCATCAAAATAACACATTCAGACACTGTTTCGTAATTTGTAAACCAATCCCGATTGGGACACATGTGGAAGGTGCAACCCGAATCAAGTATCCACTCCTCGCTCACTTTATAATTGTTGACAGAAGCGACTAGAAGTTCACCATTGCTGTAGTCTTCTACAACATCGCCTTCACCAAAATTTTCTCGGTTGTTTTCCCTTTTGATTCGCAGCCTCCTTTTAATCTTGTTCTCAGAGCTTATAGCACTTTCAGATTTAATGTGCTCTTTCTTCTTGCGAAGTTACAAGTTTTACCTCTGTTTGAAGACTTGATCTACCTTTAGATTTACTGCGAGGATTTCGTTCTGTGTCCTTCCACGATCATCATCAGCATTCCGATCTTGTCTCCCACGAACAATGAGACCCTCTCCCTGAGAGTCAGTTTTAATCACAATATGCTTTATCTTATCATACGAGGTCAAAGAATCATAAATCTCATCAACTGTGAGAGACTCTCGGCTATATAAAATCATGTCCCTAAAGGTTGAATAAGACGGGGGCAACGAACAAAGTAGAATCAACCCTAGATCTTTCTTATCATATTGAACCTCCATGGCCACCAAGTTTGAGAGAATTTCTTTAAACACTATTAAGTGTTCGTGCATAGACGCACCTTCCTCTAAACGATGAGCATAAAGTCGTTGCTTCATATGCAACTTGCTAGTTAGAGTTTTCGACATACATATTTGTTCTAGCCTCTTCCTTAATGCCGCGGCGGTCTTCTCATTCATCACATCTTGCAAAATTTCGTTAGACAAATGCAGATGTAACTGTGTTAACGCCTTTCAGTCCTTGTGCTTTTTCTCTTCTTCCGTCAATGTCGAAGGCATCTTATCTACCCCTAACAGGGCTTCCTCTAAATCCATCTGTGCAAGAACTGCCTGCATCTTTATTTGCCATAATGCAAATCTAGTGTTGCGATCCAACAACAGAATTTCATACTTTAAAGACGCCATTACTGTGATCGAGATGAAAAAACCTGGAAGCTTTGATACCAAATTGTGAAAAGAAAAGAAAAATAAAAAATAAAGAACACACAGATTTTACGTGGAAACCCTTTCGGGAAAAAACCACAGGCAGAAGAGAAGAAAATTCACTATGTCGAATTCGAATCTATTATAAGAGGAATAGACCATGTCTATTTATAGGCTTATAAAGCCATATTCTAATAGGAGTGTAGTAAGATTGAAACTCCTTATTCTAATCAATATCAAATAGATGGAGTTTAATAAGGTTTAAAAAACCTTATTTAAAATAAAATAAAAGAAGCGTAATTCTATAGGGATTCTTCTTTTATTTTATTTTACCATTGTATTTTATTTAAATAAGAATTTGGGTCACTTAATTCTAACAAAAACATAAATTGAGACTTGATAGGTGATATTTGAGAAGCCCTTATTTGACTGTTTTGAAAGATTTAATCCTTATACAAACGATTCATAAAAAGTTCGGTCCTATTTTGAACATTTAGCCTATTCTAGAAGACTAGTTATTAAATATATATTTGTATCCTATCATTAAAAGTGTAGAGGAACCATTGGGTTTTCCAAGGCATCAAATTCTTACCGGTTGTTTTCCATCTTCTTGCTCCGAGCTGGTTCCCCGATTGAATCTGAAAGGCGAAAGTATTCTACATCATCCTTCTATCCGTATTGAATTCTACCATTTCCAAACCTTTTAACAAGAACAAAGGCTCCATCAATGGTTTTGAGTTTTGAAACCATCCTATCAATACATAAGAGCCAATGTAAATGAGGATCCAATGAGCTTTTATTAGATTTGTCACACACATGCTTCATACTAAATAGAAATGGAAGTATTGTAAGAGATGTTTCATAGCATTGGATCAAAGTGCAATTTTACTTTTACTAATTTAAAATTTTAAAAATTTTAAAGGTGGTAAATGAAAATTTTAAATTTTTTTGAAATAAACCGTATAATTTATACGTGGTCCTTAATTTTACTAATAATTACTAATATTTAATTTTTAGTTCGTGGTCCTTGAAATTTGATATCAACCATTGAAAGTTGCATGTATATATAATGGAATTCCAAAACTAAATAATTTACAATTTAAATATATTTTTTTATCGTGAATGAATTATTAACATCATCAAATGTTTACTCGAAAAAAAATTAACATCATCAAATGTAGACAAATACTTATCGTTTTGATGATGAAATTATCAATGCCAAAAAAGGGGAGTATTAAAACAAGATAAAAATAATTTTCATATTAATATTTATATGTTTTGTAAGTAAATTTAAATAAAATATTTATTCATTAAATAAATTTAGTTTGAATAGACTTAAATTTATAAAACTCTTATCTAAAACTCGATAGCCCGACCGTCAATTGAACTTGTGGTGTAATAATAATAATAATAATAACTTGTATGGAAATAAAGTTTTAGTTTTGAAATTGTGATATTATAAATTACTTTTTTACCCTCATTTAATCTACCGGCCTAATTCTAATTATGGGCTAGGTCATTTGACCCAACTTGAAAGTTTGTCCGAAAAGTGAAAGGGTTTGGACAAAAATATAAAGCAAA
The DNA here is from genome assembly GCA_025698515.1 of Gossypium sturtianum. Taxonomy (NCBI): domain Eukaryota; kingdom Viridiplantae; phylum Streptophyta; class Magnoliopsida; order Malvales; family Malvaceae; genus Gossypium; species Gossypium sturtianum. The sequence goes on from CM046953.1 coordinate 153,457,842, forward strand.
AAATGGGCAAAAGCAAAAAAACAAGACCTGTTTTTAAACGGGCCAAACCTCAAATAAACTTTTTTATCTCAAACCCGACCTAAATTTATTTTTTATCCAGACGGGTCAGACCAAACTCAAGTTTTAACATTTTTATCCAAACTGAGTTTGGATAAAATTTTAAGCCTATTACTTGAACCTATTAAATCTTAGTCCAAACCCAACCCATGATTACCTTTTCACCAGCCTAATCCCCAACAATAATTTTTTAATTTTCATCTATGAATCCTGAACTAAACACTTTCCTTTCTTCCTTCAAGGGGTTAAGATTTTTAGGGGCAATACTTCATAAAATATTGTTTAATAAACACTGAAATATTGTTTAATAACATATGAGCGCTAGAGGACGTGGACGTGGTAGACGTGGCCGTGGTAGAGGTCGAGGCGCTAGAGTTGTGTCTGAGGCGTCGGGACATATGCCTGAAATTTACGCACCTACGTCACCTGTGACTGGAGCTAGTTCACATGATCGTATGAGGGAGGACTTAAATATATTTTTCATATGTGACATGTCATATCCGATTATAACGCATGGGCCGGGTTTGGAGTGCTACATTTTTAGCAATCTCATCAAAATCTTCAAGATATGACAACGGATCAACAATGTCTTGAGGATCTGCCATGATAGCAGCTTCGTTTTGCTTCCTTTTTTGCCAGCCCTTGGTCAAGAAAAAGAACCCAATAAAGAACAACAGAAAATTTTGAAGGTTAAAAAGAGTTTCTTGATTTCAGCAAAAAAAAAATTTAAAAGAGAGTTTCTGTTTTATCACAAACATCTCCATCTTTCTACACTTTAAAGCCTTATTAAAGACGCAAGCAACATGATAAGCAGATCATTCCATGTGTGCTCGAAAGATAAGAGCATCTAAAACTACAGATTTTTACCTGTCCAAGCAGCTTTAGTTCTTTACCGACTGGTTCCAAAAATTTCGTGTTAACTTCAATTGCCCACACCTGTCGATATTGAAAAGAGGAATAAATTAACAAAAATGTATACCGGGGCAAGGTTTACATTCCGGACATATGTGAAGGAAGATATTTCAGGTAGGTTTCACATTGAAGATGAAACCATAGGGTTTATCTTTTAACAATGTTACATGTGCACCGTATCATTTTTGTATAGATAAACAAATTTTTTTCATATTTAAAAGGAAAATTATACAATATTTATTTTTGTACAAAAAATGCCAAGATGTAATCTCCATTTTTTCGTCTCATCCAAAAATTTTTGTGTAAGCTATGTAGGCAAAGATTCTGAACCAGTCCAAGGAGGAGTATTAAATTTGGGCTTGCAATGCAACATCAGACCAGTGTGGAAGCAGCATGGAAGTCAAACCAGCACCGCAGCCACTTTTGTTCATTTATAACTTGATTTAGTTCTTTTTTAATGTACTTCAAGTTGGTAGGATTTGGTCAAGATTTGAATGTGATGTAATAGTTAGTATGTCAGCTACATTTTTGTTTGTAATTTTAGCTAAGCTTTAGTCAAGCATTTATGGGAGCAGTTATCCATTAGGTAACTGTCATATTGTAATGTAAGATATATGCAACTTTTGCTGAATAAAAAAATGAGAACGGGAGAAGCCGACTTCATTTTCTTCTTCAACATTTTGTTTTTGCTTCTGTTTTTCGTTGGTTGTTTCTCCTGCAAGTCTCAAGTCTTTGAAGCTCAAATTTCTTTCATTTTTCATCCGGATTTATTACTTTGTTGCTCTAGCTTCAGACAGAGCTTCATACTTCAACCGCAACAGCAACATAGAAAATACGGTAGATGCACCACTGATTATCAGCAGCAAGGTTGTAACGCAGGAAAAACAACGTATAATTATAGCCTTAGAGGTCAGGGGTTAGATAGTTACGATGTTTGATAAGCTGCTCCTGGGCTAAACTCTCTAAATGCTGTTCAAAAGCTTTGTTCTCCATGTTAAGAAAAAGATACTGCTGGTTTAGGAATTCAAGCTCAGCTGAAACTTCAGATCCTTCTGCCTGTTGAGAAAGACAGTTAACACTTCATTGTAAGACATACTGTTTCATTATTTCAAGTCAATTTGAAAATAAGTGAACAGTCAAAAACTAAAGTACTTTCAACTAATTCTTGCCTGCAAAGCCTAAACATTCCGGACAAAATTCCATAAAAATGTTGAATGAGATGAGTAAACAGAGAGCTGTTTATCACTTAAAGTGGAATTGTTCTACTAAACCCTTTTAAGTTTTACCTAGAATTATCCAGACTAATATAAAATGTTATCATGAAATAAATACTTTTCAATATTCAGTATTTACTCTTGCCGAATAATATAAATATATTCAGCATGTAATTTTCAGTGACATGCATAAAATTTTAATAATACAAATTCAGCACACCATACTTCATGATCCATGATTTTATGAGAAGACTCTTTAGAGGAAAACTTCCTAGGTCGACTTAGAAGATATGAATGACAGTCTTCTATAGAACCTTTCCCAAATACAGTCAGTTTTAAAATTCAAAAAAAAAAAAAAAAACCTTGATTAATTGTCAGTTATGTCCTTTTCAACTAGCTGGTTGCATACTGCATATGAATGCTGACAAACATTTCTTGCGTCCATCAGCTTATGTGAGATTCCTCCAGTGTTGTATGAAGAGTTTTCTTGAAATGATTCCCCAGCAAAATGGTAATACAGTGGCAAAAGTGATATTTCTGACTTCACCTTAGTTTTTTTATTTGATTTATCTGTGAAGTTATGGTTCTTTCTTTCCAACAGATTCTCTATCAAGTTGATTCAAGTAATTAAGCTTATTGGCTAGAAATAAACAATGAATCTTGGATTTCTAAATTCTTAATAGGATCAGCTATAATTGTTGAAGGATTCGGTGTATGCTAAAGTTGCACCAAAATCCACAGCCAAATACTCAAAAACTCTATTTGTATATACTATATTGTCGTTCAAAAACTGTCAGTCAAATACTCAAAAACAAACCTTCTGAAAGTAGTGTTTGATATCTTTCAGCAAGGCATCAATAGTCTAAAAAATATAAGATTTGAATATCCGTTCCCATGTGAAATATCAACATTGATTATTTAGATTGATTAAGCTATTAATCAATGCTCTTTTCTCAACCTGAATACCAACACCCTTTGATTCTCAACCTCCTTTTTTTTTTTTGTCTCATCCAAAAACTTTTGTGTAGGCTAAATAGGCAAAACAATTCTTCCTTAACAAATCATCGCAAACCCCACCAAAAAACCAAGTTCCTTGCCTCTCTTAAGTGTAGCCCCCCACTTTTCACTTTATCTAAGTCCAATTTTCTAACAGGACAATCTTCCATCTCTTTTATTGCAGCAGAAACCAGAATTTAAATAGCTTTATGGGTAAAATCAGTCTCTATTCCACGATCCTTTTCGATTTTGCTCACAACAGATTGAAGGAAGCTTGGAACTTTCTCCCCAACGGTTTTCTTCAACTCTTCTTGTAAGCCTGGGAAACTTTCTTTCCCCACTTTGTTGTTGGCTTTATCATAAACTAGGTGTTTCAGTAACGGCGAAGCCAGAACAAATTTTTAGAGGGCCGGATAAAATTTTAATTTTTTATAGTTTATATTTTTATAATTTGTAAAATATTAAATTGAATTTTTAAAACTTTATGGGGGCCAAAGTACAATTTACCTTTACTAATTTAAAATTTTTAAAAAATTCTAAGGGCCTAAATAGCAATATTACATTTTAGGGGGGTCGGGGCCCATGCCAGCCTCCTGGCTTCGCCTGCCCTATTCAAAGTGCGCGAACAATTTTTTCTGGGGGCTGGATAAAATTTTAATTTTTTATAATTTATATCTTAATAATTTGTAAAGGATTAAATTAAATTTCTATAACTTTAGGGGGCCAAAGTGCAATTTTACCTTTACTAATTTAAAATTTTTAAAAAATTCTAAGGGCCTAAATAGCAATATTACATTTTAGGGGGACCGGGGCCCATGCCAGCCCACCAGCCGCCGCCTCCCTTTTTTTTCAGGTGAAGCTTGAACAATTTTTGGAGGCGAATAAAATTTTAATTTTTTATAGTTTATATCTTTATAATTTGTAAATGATTAAATTGAATTTTTATAACTTTAGGAGGGGCCAAAGTGCAATTTTACCTTACTAATTTAAAATTTTTAAAAAATTATAAGGGCTTAAATAGCAATATTACATTTTAGGGGGGCCGAGGCCCATGGCAGCCCCTCTGGCTTCGTCCCTTCCCCTATTAAGGGGCGAAGCCAAAAAAACTTTTTAGGGCAGGCCGGATAAAATTTTAATTTTTTATAGTTTATATCTTCATAATTTGTAAAGGATTACATTGAATTTCTATAACTTTAGGGGGGCCAAAGTGCAATTTTATCTTTACTAATTTAAAATTTTTAAAAAATTCTAAGGGCCTAAATAGCAATATTACATTTTAGGGGCCGGGGCCCACGCCAGTCCCCTCTGGTTTCGCCCCTGCCCCTATTAAGTGTAGCCCCCCACTCTTTCAATGTATCTAAGTTCACTTTTTCAACTGGACAATCTTCCATCTCTTTTATTGCAGTAGAAACTAGAATTTGAATAGCTTTATGGGTAAAATCAATCTCTATTCCACGATCCTTTTCCATTCTGCTCAAAATATATTGAAGGAAGCTCGGAAGTTTCTCCCCAACGATTTTCTACAACTCTTCTTGTAAGCCTGGGAAACTTTATTTCCCCACTTTGTTGTTGACTTCATCATAAACTAGGTGTTCCAGCATGGGCGAAGCCAGAACAATTTTTTAGGGGGGCCAGATAAAATTTTAATTTTTTATAGTTTATATCTTTATAATTTGTAAAGGATTAAATTGAATTTTTATAACTTTAAAGGGGCCAAAGTGCAATTTTACCTTTACAAATTTAAAATTTTTAAAAAATTTTAAGGGCCTAAATAGTGATATTACATTTTAGGGGGCCGGGGCCCGTGCCAGCCCCCTGGCTTCGTCCCTGCCCCTCTTAAGTGTAGCCCCCCACTTTTTCAATGTATCTAAGTCCAATTTTTCAACTAGACAATCTTCCATCTCTTTTATTGCAGCAGAAACCAGAATTTGAAAAGCTTTATGTGTAAAATCAGTCTCTATTCCACGATCCTTTTCGATTCTGCTCACAATAGATTGAAAGAAGCTTGGAACTTTCTCCCCAACGGTTTTCTTCAACTCTTCTTGTAAGCCTGGGAAACTTTCTTTCCCCACTTTGTTGTTGGCTTTATCATAAACTAGGTGTTCCAGTAGGGGCGAAGCCAGAACAATTTTTTAGGAGGGCTGGATAAAATTTTCATTTTTTATAGTTTATATCTTTATAATTTGTAAAAGATTAAATTGAATTTTTAAAACTTTAAGGGGGCAAAGTGCAATTTTACCTCTATTAATAAAAATTTTTAAAAAAATTCTAAGGGCCTAAATAGCAATATTACATTTTAGGGGGGCCGGGGCCCATGCCAGCCCCTCTGGCTTAGCCCTTGCCCCTATTTAGGGGCGAAGCCAGAACAATTTTTTAGGGGGGCTGGATAAAATTTTAACTTTTTATAGTTTATATCTTTATAATTTGTAAATGATTAAATTAATTTTTTATAACTTTAGGAGGGGCCAAAGTGTAATTTTACCTTTGCTAATTTAAAATTTTTAAAAAATTCTAAGGGCCTAAATAGCAATATTACATTTTAGAGGGGGCCGAGGCCTATGCCAGCCCCACTGGCTTCGCCCTTGCCCCTATTCAAGGGCGAAGCCAGAAAAATTTTTTAGGGCTGATGTAACATCCTGAAAAGAGCCCATGCATTTTTGGTTTAATTGTACGAAATGACATGTCTTATGTGTTATGAATATATTTTGAAAATTTTTGGAAACCTGGAAATGTATGGAAATGTTAGGTTTAAAAGAGGAAAGTGAACATTTTTGGAAACTTGGAAATGTAAGGAAGTGATTAAGAAATGATTCAAAAGAGGAAAGTGAACATTTCTGGAAACTTGGAAATGTAAGGAAATGTCAAGTTTAAAGAGAGAAACGAAAATTTTTGGAAACTTGGAAATGTAAGGAAATGACTCAGAAAATAAGTTTAAAAGTGGAAACCAAGGCAAGGTGGCCTTAAGAGAAAATGTGGGGAAAATATGACACACAAACAGGCTTGGAAAAGTGGCCTGGAGAAGCCACTTAGGGCCTCTGGAAATGGCGCCACATACAAGGGTACTGGGCCTAAGTTCGAGTCACATGGGAAGCAAATAAAAGAAATTTTATTTTGCTACAAGGAGCAGAGAGGTGGACGGCACATGGCTATAATTTAGTAGCTTTTATTCTTTTATTTTTAAGAGATAAATAAGGGATAAATAAGGGATTTATTTATCATTATTTTCAAGAGATAATTGTGGGATTAAATTCTTTTAATTTGAATAAAGTGATAATTAAAGGGATAAAGCTATCAAAATAGAAGAGTGGTGGCCAAGTAAGGGACTCTAGCCTAGTAAATTCGGCTATAAAAGGAAAAGAGAGGCCATTCTACCTATTTTCCTTTCTTCCCAACTAAGTCTCTGCTGAAAATTCCCTAGCAAATTCTCCTCTCTTCTCTTTTATTTTATTTTTGCCAAAGTCGAAATCTTCTTCTCCCTAAGTCCACCATTGTTGATCCATCCCAAATCCCATACCTTTCTATTGAAGCCGAAAACAAGTTTCATCTAGCCATAGCCGAATCTCTGAAGGTTGAAGTGAAGGTGCAATCGATTTCTTCAAATAAGGGTAAGATCCAAATTTGGTTTCCATTCTTTTATATTTTAGATTTATCGAAATTTAGGGACTAATCCCTATTATTAATCTTGGTCGAATTATGGAAGGGAGATCTTTCGGGATTTATTAAGTGTCGACTATAAGGAAGGAGAAGTTCTTTTCCCGAAGGTACACCATAGGCCGCGTGTTCCCTAGTTATTCGGTGAGTTTCGGGATTTAAAATCCACAAGGTAAGCACATCTGATATTCGGCCATAGGCCATTTAATGGTGATTAAGTGTTAGAAATTGATCTAACATGTGGCTATAGGGATTTCGACAGACACCTAAGACAAGAGATCAATTCCGGGATTTAAGATTTGGAAGGTACATATGTACATTCGGCCAAAGCCTAGTTTAGTATTTTGATTTGTTTCTTAAATGTTTAAAAGCCGGAAACTAACCAAGTTAATGGATTTAATGTTGGCCGATTGAAGGAAAGTATAGCACAAAGTTTTCGGGATTTAATTAGGAAGTGAATCGGCACCAAGGTAAGTTTTGAATTATAACAATCCTAATAGGATTTGGTTTTATGGCCGAATGGTCTTCGTTAAATTTGTGAGTGATGGCCGAATGTAGGGAGTTAAGGATCTAAGGCAGTAGATCGAAATTCGGGATTTCAGTGAATTTGTTAAGCGAATCAGGTGTGTACCCCACACTAATTCTTAATATGTTTTATGGCATGTTTAATTAATATATGTGATATTAAGAATGTGAATATGGCTAAGGTACCATAAAGTGGTACAAAGTACTCAGGTACGTTTCCTACTCCTACTAGGATTATGAAATATGTTAATTGTAACATGAGAATAAGAATAAGAATGTGAATTCTGGCATATTTATGCATATTATTATATGGGGCATATGGGTTTTGAAAAGGGGAAGTGAATGGGGTGACCTAAGACCACGAACGCGGTGACCTAAGACCGTGATATCTGAATGTGGTGACCTAAGACCGCAGTAATCTAAATGCGGTGACCTAAGACCGCGATATCTGAATGTGGTGACCTAAGACTACGAATGCGGTGACCTAAGACCGCGATATGGAGTGTAGCGGATGGAGGGTTGACTTAGTAGTCCTTACGGTGTGCAGGTTGGTACGGGGAAGTGTAGCGGATGGCTAATTAGGCTTGGGTTTGGGAATGCATCATTAATTGTATACTATGATATGAATGTGTATTATTTGTTATGCCTGATTCTATTTGGATTTAGTGTTGTGTACACATTGAGTCTGTTGACTCACCCCTTTGTGGGAACTTTTTTTTAGGTGATGATCAATAATGGACCGGGTCGGCAGGAGCTTAAAGGTGGCCATGCACAGCAAGAAATTTTACGATTTGGACTTTTATTTTTACTTAAGTACTTTCAATTATTTGGATTTATTTGAGGCCATAAGGCCATGGTGAACTATTTTATTTTTGTTTATTGTTTAATTATGTTACAAATGTTTATTAAGTTAAAGACTAAGCACTTTATTTTTTTTTTAAATATACTCTATATGTTTTTATCATTTAAAGGTAAATAAAAAAGGGGGTTTTCAAAATAAAAATCGATTTCGTTTTCAATACAAGCCCAACCCAAACAATATTTTTAAAAATCGCACAAGTTTTTCATAAAGTAACAAAAGAATTTGAACGGGTTTACTTGAGAAACATACCAAATCTGGTCAAAGCTCGTGGGCCGGGTTTGGGGTGTTTCAGCGGACTGGATAAAATTTTAATTTTTTATAGTTTATATCTTTATAATTTGTAAAGGATTAAATTGAATTTCTATAACTTTAGGCGGGGTCAAAATGCAATTTTACCTTTACTAATTTAAAATATTTAAAAATTTTTAAGGGCCTAATTAGTAATATTACATTTTAGGGGGGGCGGGGCCCATGCCAGCCCCCTCTGGTTTCTCCCCTGCCCCTATTAAGTGTAGCCCCCAACTTTTTCAATGTATCTAAGTTCAATTTTTCAACTAGACAATCTTCCATCTCTTTTATTGCAGCAGAAACTAGAATTTGAATAGCTTCATGGGTAAAATCAATCTCTATTCCACGATCCTTTTCGATTCTGCTCAAAATAGATTGAAGGACACTCGGAACTTTCTCCCCAACGGTTTTCTACAACTTTTCTTGTAAGCTTGGGAAACTTTATTTCCCCACTTTGTTGTTGGCTTCATCATAAACTAGGTGTTCCAGCATGGGCGAAGCCAGAACAATTTTTTGGGGGGGCTGGGTAAAATTTTAATTTTTTATAGTTTATATCTTTATAATTTGTAAAGGATTAAATTAAATTTTTATAACTTTAAAGGGGGCCAAAGTGAAATTTTACCTTTACTATTTTAAAATGTTTAAAAATTTTTAAGGGCCTAAATAGCAATATTACATTTTAGGGGGACCGGGGCCCATGCCAGCCCCCTGGCTTCGCCCCTGCCCCTATTGAGTGTAGCCCCCACTTTTTCAATGTATCTAAGTCCAATTTTTCTAACTGGACAATCTTCTATCTCTTTTATTGCAGCAGAAACCAGAATTTGAATAGCCTCATGTGTAAAATCAGTCTCTATCCCACGATCCTTTTCGATTATGCTCATAAAAGATTGAAGGAAGCTTGGAACTTTCTTCCCAACGGTTTTCTTCAACTCTTCTTGTAAGCCTAGGAAACTTTCTTTCCCCACTTTTTTGTTTGCTTTATCATAAACTAGGTGTTCCAGCAGGGACGAAGCGAGAACAATATTTTAGGGGGGTCGAATAAAAAATTTAATTTTTTATAGTTTATATCTTTATAGTTTGTAAAAGATTAAATTGAATTTTTATAACTTTAGGGGGGCCAAAGTGCAAATTTACCTTTACCAATAAAATATTCAACAAAAATTCTAAGTGCCTAAATAACAATACTACATTTTAGGGGCTGGCCCCATCCATTACCCCTTTGCCCTCCTATTCTATTCAGGGTGAAGTCGAAATAATTTTTTTAGGGGCGGATAAAATTTTAATTTTTTATAGTTTATATCTTTATAATTTGTAAATGATTAAATTGAATTTTTATAACTTTAGGAGAGGCCAAAGTGCAATATTACCTTTATTAATTTAAAATTTTTTAAAAATTCTAAGGGCCTAAATAGCAATATTACATTTTAAGGGGGGCCAGGGCCCATGCCAGCCCCCCTTGCTTCGCCCCTGCCCCTATTCAAGGGTGAAGCAGAACAATTTTTTAGGGGGGCGGATAAAATTTTAATTTTTTATAGTTTATATCTTTATAATTTGTAAATGATTAAATTGAATTTTTATAACTTTAGGGGGGCCAAAGTGCTATTTTACAGTTACTAATTTAAAATTTTTAAAAAATTCTAAGGGCCTAAATAGCAATAATACATTTTAGGGGGTCGGGGCCCATGCCAGCCCACCCTGGCTTCGCCCCTGACCCTATTTAGGGGCGCAGTAAGAATAATTTTTTAGGGGGGCGGATAAAATTTTAACATTTTATAGTTTATATATTTATAATTTGTAAAGAATTAAATTGAATTTTTATAACTTTAGGGGGGTCAAAGTGTAATTTTACGTTTACTAATTTAAAATTTTTAAAAAATTCTAAGAGTCTAAATAGTAATATTACATTTTATGGGGGCAGGGGCCAATGCTAACCCCCTGGCTTCGTCCCTGCCCCTATTAAGTGTAAACCCCACTTTTTCAATGTATCAAGGTCTAATTTTTAAACTGGACAATCTTCCATTTCTTTTATTTCAGTAGAAACCAGAATATGAATAGCTTCATGGGTAAAATAAGTCTCTATTCCACGATCCTTTTCGATTCTGCTCACAATAGATTGAAGGAAGCTTGGAACTTTCTCCCCAACGGTTTTCTACAACTCTTCTTGTAAGCCTGGGAAACTTTCTTTCCCCACTTTGTTGTTAGCTTTATCATAAACTAAGTGTTCCAGCAGGGGCGAAGCCAGAACAATTTTTCAGGAGAGCCGGATAAAATTTTAATTTTTTATAGTTTATATCTTTATAATTTGTAAAGGATTAAATTGAATTTTAATAACTTTTGGGGGGCCAAAGTGTAATTTTACCTTTACTAATTTAAAAATTTTTAAAAATTCTAAGGTCTAAATAGTAATATTACATTTTAAGGGGGCCGTGGCCCATTCCAGCCCCCTGGCTTGGCCCCTGGCCCTATTAAGTGTTGCCCCCCACTTTTTCAATGTATCTAAGTCTAATTTTTCAACTGGACAATCTTCCATCTCTTTTATTGCAGCAGAAACCAAAATTTGAATAGCTTCATGGGTAAAGTCAATCTCTATTCCACGATCATTTTCGATTCTGCTCACAATAGATTGAAGGAAGCTTGGAACTTTCTCCCTAGCGGTTTTCTGCAACTCTTCTTGTAAGCTTGGGAAACTTTCTTTCCCCACTTTGTTGTTAGCTTCATCATAAACTAGGTGTTCCTTGAGGGGTGAAGCCCGAACAATTTTTTAGGGGGGCCGGATAAAATTTTAATTTTTTATAGTTTATACCTTTATAATTTGTAAATGATTAAATTGAATTTTTATAACTTTAGGGGAGGCCAAAGTGCAATTTTACCTTTACTAATTTAAAATTTTTAAAAAATTCTAAGGGCCTTAATAGGAATATTACATTTTAGGGGAGTCGGGGTCCATGCCAACCCCCATGGCTTGGCCACTGCCCCTATTAAGTGTAGCCCCCCACTTTTCAATGTATCTAAGTCTAATTTTTCATCTGGACAATCTTCCATCTCTTTTATTTCAACAGAAACCAGATTTTGAATAGCTTCATGAGTAAAATCAATCTCTATTCCACGATCCTTTTCGATTCTGCTTACAATAGATTAAAGGAAGCTTGGAACTTTCTCCCCAACGGTTTTCTGCAACTCTTCTTGTAAGCTCGGGAAACTTTATTTCCCCACTTTGTTGTTGGCTTTATCATAAACTAGGTGTTCCAACAGGGGCGAAGCCAGAACAATTTTTTAGTGGGTCGGATAAAATTTTAATTTTTTATAGTTTATACATTTATATTTTGTAAATGATTAAATTAAATTTTTATAACTTTAGGGGAGGCCAAAGTGCAATTTTACCTTTACTAATTTAAAATTTTTAAAGAATTCAGTAATGGCCTAAATTCAAGGTTATCAGAATAATGGTTTCGCAACCATAAATCAGATTTAAATAGAAATTTATTTCAATATATTTGCATGAATATTTATATGATAGGAAATATTTTTATAAATATTTATAAAATATTAGTAATGTGGTATTAAACTTTTGTTAGAAAATTTTAACGTTTGGGTAAGAAATTAAATGAAAAGGACTAAATTGAAATGAAAGTAAAAGTTAAATTATAGATTAAAAGAAATTATGAAGGACCAAAATGGAAATTATACCATTTTGTAAAGTTGAGGCGGTTTATTGTGAAGAAAATCGAGATTTTTATGTTTAATATATATTATTATATTATTATATAATAAAGATATTTTAATATATTATATTATATTGTTATTATATATATTATAAAGAGAAAGTAACAGAAAGAACAGCAAAGAAACAGAGAGTAAAGACGAAATAGAGAAAGCAAAAGAGAAAAGAAAGAAGAAAAATGAAAAATGAAAAATAGAAAGTTTGAAGCTTAGAGTTTAATTTGGTAAATTAATTTAGTCCTTTTCTTTTAATTTTGATGCTTTATAAGTTTTAGAACAAAGTTTTGATGAATTTAAGTTGAAGTTTTTGAAGTTTTAGAGTTTTTGAATATAGCATATGATGAATAAAATGATGAATTAGTGGTTTAATTGAAAGAATTTGAAGTTAGAATTGGATAAAGGACTTAATTGCAAAACAAGCTATAAGAAAATAGTTTTGGGATAGCAGCAGTAGAGTAAGTTTGAAAATTCACCAAAAATCGTAGAAGTGGAATTAGAAGTTGAGTGAGATATGAAATTAAAGCTTATTGAGTCTATTTTCATATAAAAGAAACAGGGAAAGAAAAGAAACTCTGTATTTTGAGATATTTGGATTTTTGTAAGACTGGTTCAGAATGAATTCGGGTTCCTCTGTTTTGACTTTAGAAAATCATTAAAAATTGAATAAAAATAATTAGGGGCTTAAATTTATATATTTGGAATCCTGAATGAATCTATTTTCAATTAAAATAAACGAAAACATCATCTGAATTTTGTATGAGGAGATAATTAATATTTAGTGAAGAAGGGTCAGAACTGCTAGATAGAAGAACATGGGTGACTTTAAAGAATAAATTGTACTTATTGGCTAAACCAAAAATTCTAAAACTTTTATGGGAAGAAGAAGTCTAGTTTCAGGGAAAAATAACGGTTCTTCATTTGGAGTTCTGTAGTTCGAGAAATAAATAATTTACTGACTATGACTTAAGAAGACAGATTTGAACAAACAAAAAAATAATAATAGAATTATATGAAATGCTACATGTGAACATGAAATGTATTGAATTGATGATTGAATTTATTTATTTAGATCCGGAAAACTCAAATACGAAGCTAGATCAAGGAAACAAAAAAGTCCCGAATTAGTAGATTTTGTAAACGAACTAGTATCGAGGTAAGTTCGTGTAACTTGAATTGTATTCTTAAATGCTTGAAATGTATGTTAATGATGTGAATATAATTTGAATGTTCATTGTATGAAAATTTATGCAATATTGATATTTTTTTATAAAAAGGGAAAGAAATCCCGGTTGAATGAAAGGAAAAATTCGATGGATCTCTGAAAAGGAATTGACGGTAAAAAGGATCTAGCCCGGACGGGTGATCCTATCTTGATATAGCCCTCCCGAAGAATATGTGGAAAATGGATTTAGCCCGGACGGGTAATCCAAATTAGGGTTTGAATTTAGCCTGGACTGGTAATTCAGATCCAAGCTCATTAGAGTAATTGTCGTTGCAGGGGATTTAGCCTGGACTGGTAATCCCGACAATACTTTATGAGTTTATATTACAGGGGATTTAGCCTGGACTAGTAATCCCACTGTAAAGATGAGGTTCGCGGGAGTGTGCTCTCTGAAATGAAAATGTGCGCACATAAATATGAATTGACGGACCCAAATTTGTACACTAAAGTGTACCTCTGAAAATCCATCGAACTTCAGAGTAATTCAATGGGATAAATATAAAAAAAATATGGAAATCATGGTATTGATGAGCTCATCAATCATAATATATATTATTGATACATGGAAATTATTGAACCAACTTGAATGTTGAGCTTGTGTATGTTAGGGTAATAATGTATTGAATGGATATATGAATGTTTATTACATTGTATTGAAAATATTAGGTAAGTATAATTCTTGTTACATGGGCTTACTAAGCACAAAGTGCTTACCTTATTTCCTTTTTCCCTGTTTTGTAGTGTTAAAGAGCTCGGAGGTCGGATCGGTGGGAGACTCATCACACTATCAACCCCAATATTTCGGTATTTAAAGAAACTTTAGTTTGGAAATGAATGGCATGTATAAGCTAATAAAATAAATGTTAATATGAAATGAATGTAAGGTCAGCCATTGGTATGGCTTATGTGTTAAAGCTATCTTATAAATATGCATGAATTATTTTGAAAATGTGTTGAATTAGAATGGTCCCAATTCAAAATTTGCAGGGGAGGCTAGATAATTATAAAGGGGTTATATAAAAAAATAAAATAATAAAAATATAATAATAAAAAAATTGTAAACTCTGGTAATGCCTCGTACCTTATTCTGACAACGAATACGAGTAGGGGTGCTACAAACTCTAAGGGCCTAAATAGCAATATTACATTTTAGGGTGCTAGCCCCCTGGCTTCGTCCCTGTCCCTATTCAGGGGCGAAGCCAAAACAATTTTTTAGGGAAGGTTGATAAAATTTTAATTTGTTATAGTTTATATATTTAAAATTTGTAAAGGATTAAATTAAATTTTTATAACTTTAGGGGGTCGAAGTGCAATTCTACCTTTACTAATTTAAAATTCTTAAAAAAATTTAAGGGCCTAAATAGCAATATTACATTTTAGGAGGGGCGGGGCCCATGCCAGCCCTCCTGGCTTCACCCTTGCCCCTATTCAGGGGCGAAGCCGAAATATTTTTTAGAGGGCGGATAAAATTTTAATTTTTTATAGTTTATATATTTATAATTTGTAAAGGATTAAATTGAATTTTTATAAATTTAGGGGGGATAAAGTGTAATTTTACCTTTACTAATTTCAAATTTTTAAAAATTTATAATGGCCTAAATAGCAATATTATATTTTAGGGGGGCCGGGGCCCATGCCAGCCCCTCTGGCTTGGCCTCTTCCCCTATTAAGTGTAGCCCCCCACTTTTTCAATGTATCTAAGTCCAAATTTTCAACTAGACAATCTTCCATCTTTTTTATTGCTACAGAAACCAGAATTTGAATAGCTTCATGGGTCAAATTAGTCTCTATTCCACGATCCTTTGCGATTCTACTCACAATAGATTGAAGGAAGCTTGGAACTTTCTCCCCAACAATTTTCTGCAACTCTTCTTGTAAGCTTGGGAAACTTTCTTTCTCCACTTTGTTGTTGGCTTTATCATAAACTAGGTGTTCCAACAGGGGAGAAGCCAGAACAATTTTTTAGGGGGTCGGATAAAATTTAAATTTTTTATAGTTTATACCTTTATAATTTGTAAATGATTAAATTGAATTTTTATAACTTTAGGGGAGGCCAAAGTGCAATTTTACCTTTACTAATTTAAAATTTTTAAAAAATTCTAAGGGCCTGAATAGCAATATTGCATTTTAGGGGGGTCGGGGCCCATGCCAGCCCCCTGGCTTCGTTCCTGTCTCTATTCAGGGGCGAAGCCAAAATAATTTTTTAGGGGGGCCGGATAAAATTTTAATTTTTTATAGTTTATATATTTATAATTTGTAAAGGATTAAATTAAATTTTTATAACTTTAGGGGGGCCAAAGTGTAATTTTACCTTTGTTAATTTAAAATTTTTAAGAAATTCTAAGAGCTTAAATAGCAATATTACATTTTAGGGGGGTTGGGGCCCATGTCAGCCCCACTGGATTTGCCCTTGCATGTATAGCTTGGATATAATATATTAAAAGAAAAAGAAACACCCCTTCTAACTTTTGATGACATTGTTTTCAAATAGGGGCGTAGTCAGAACATTTTTTAAGGGGGATCAAAATTAAATTGTAATTTTTACAATAGTAAAAATACAATTTTTAAAAATATTAAATCAAAGTTTTATCATTTTTAGAGGGTTAAGGTACAATTTTATATTTATTAATTTAAAATTGTAAAGAGACTAAATGGAAAATTTTTCATTTTAAGTAGGGCCAAGGCCCCTGCCAGCCCTCTAGATTTACTCTTTGTTAGAATTAAGTGACCCAAATTCTTATTTAAATAAAATACAATGGTAAAATAAAATAAAAGAAGAATCCTTATAGAATTACACTTCTTTTATTTTATTTTAAATAAGGTTTTTAAACCTTATTAAACTCCATCTATTTGATATTGATTAGAATAAGGAGTTTCAATCTTACTACACTCCTATTAGAATATGGCTTTATAAGCCTATAAATAGACATGGTCTATTCCTCTTGTAATTGATTCGAATTCGACATAGTGAATTTTCTTCTCCTCTGCTCGTGGTTTTTCCCGAAAGGGTTTCCATGTAAAATCTGTGTGTTCTTTATTTCTATTTCTTTTTTTTTTCTTTGCGATATATTGTCATTACCGATGTTATATTTCTCACAAATTGGTATCCGAGCTTCCGGGTTTTCATCTCGATCACGGTAATGGCGTCATTGAAGTATGAAATTCCGCTGTTGGATCGCAACACCAGATTCGCGTTGTGGCAGATAAAGATGCAGGTAGTTCTTGCACAGATGGATTTAGAGGAAACCCTGCTAGGGGTAGATAAGATGCCTTCGACATTGACGGAGGAAGATAAGAAGCGCAAGGATCGAAAGGAACTAACACAGTTACATCTGCATTTGTCTAATGAAATTTTGCAGGATGTGATGAAGGAGAAGACTGCCGCAGCATTATGGAAGAGGCTAGAACAAATATGTATGTCGAAAACTTTAACTAGCAAGTTGTATATGAAGCAACGTCTTTATGCTCATCGTTTGGAGGAAGGTGCGTCTGTGCACGAACACTTAACGGTGTTTAAAGAAATTCTCTCGAACTTGGAGGCCATGGAGGTTCAGTATGATAAGGAAGATCTAGGGTTGATTCTGCTTTGTTCGTTGCCCCCGTCTTATTCAACCTTTAGAGACATGATTTTATATAGCCGTGAGTCTCTTACAGTTGATAAGGTTTATGATTCTTTGACCTCGTATGATAAGATGAAGCATCTTGTGGTTAAAACTGACTCTCAGGGAGAAGGTCTCATTGATCGTGGGAGACAAGATCGGAATGCTGATGATGATCGTGGAAGGACACAGGAACAAAATCCTCGCGGTAAATCTAAGGGTAGAGCAAAGTCTTCAAACAGAGGTAAAACTTGTAACTTCTACAAGAAGAAAGGGCACATTAAATCTGAGTGCTACAAGCTACAGAACAAGATTAATAGGGAGGCTGCACCTAGTTGCTATTGTAGAAGTTGATATTGTAGAAGACTACATTGATGGTGAACATCTAGTTGCTTCTGTCAACAATTCTAAAGAGAGCGAGGAGTGAATACTTGATTCAGGCTGCACCTTCCATATGAGTCTTAATCGGGATTGGTTTACAAATTACGAAACAAAGATTATGCGAAGTGTTGTTTTGATGGGAAATAATGCTTAGTGTAAAATCGCAGTGTTGGAACAATTAAAGTTAAGATGTTTGATGGAGTTGTCAAAACACTTAGTGACGTACGGCATGTTCCAGAATTGAAGAGAAATTTAATTTCGTTGAGTACTCTTGATTCAAAAGGGTACAAATACACAGCTGAAAGTAGGATGTTGAAGATTTCCAAAGGTTCCCTCATTGTGATGAAAGGGCAGAGAAAGAATGCCAAGTTATATGTTTTGCAGGGTTCTACTGTTATTGGTGATACAGTTGTTGCTTCCTCTTCTTTGTCAGATGATGATATTACTAAACTTTGGCATATGCGCCTAGGGCATATGAGTGAGAATGGCATGGCAGAATTGAGCAAAAGAGGACTTCTTGATGGGCAAGGAATTTGCAAACTGAAGTTCTGTGAGCACTGTGTTTTTGGGAAGCAAAAGAGAGTTCGATTCACCGGAGGAATCCATAACACGAAGGGAACATCGGAGTATATTCATTCTGATCTGTGGGGGCCATCAAGAGTGCCTTCGAGAGGTGGAGCTAATTATATGCTAACTTTTATTGATGATTTTTCCAGAAAAGTTTGGGCATTCTTCCTGAAGCAGAAAATCGATGTGTTTTCCGTATTTAAGTCTTGGAAAACTATGATTGAAAAACATATGGGAAAACAAATAAAATACCTCCGCACAGTTTTGTTCTGATGAGTTTAATAAACTGTGTAAATCAAAAAGGATCGTGAGACACTTGACAGCTCGTCATACTCCATAACAAAACGGCATTGCAGAACGAATGAACAGAACGATTATGGAGAAGGTTCGATGCATGTTGTCAAATGCCAACTTACGAAAGTCGTTTTGGGCCGAAGCAGCCTCTATTACATGTTTTTTGATCAACCGATCTCCATCCGTTGCTATTGAGAAAAAGACTCCACAAGAGGTATGGTTTGGTAATCCTGCTAATTATTTTGATTTAAAGATCTTTGGGTGTCCTGCGTATGCTCATGTTAATAATGGAAAATTGGAACCAAGATCCATTAAATGTGTTTTTCTTGGTTATAAAGTTGGTGTAAAAGGGTATAAGTTATGGTGTCCTGAAAATAGAAAAGTTGTAATTAGCAGAGATGTTGTTTTTGATGAAACTGCTATACTACCTATCTTATCTCTTAAAGACTCTTCCAATAAAGAAAATCAAAAGCAGGTGGAGTATCAGATTAATACAGAGTCAACTCCTCAAGCCAGTACAAAAATTGAGAATAGAGTTGCTTCTTTACCACAATACTCTATCGCCAAAAATAGAACTAAAAGAGAAATTAAACCTCCAAAGAAGTATGCTGAGGCTGACCTAGTTGCTTATGCTTTAAATGTGGCTGAAGATATAGATGCAAACCAAGAGCCGTCAAATTATTCTGAGGCGGTTAGCTGTGAAGACTCAAAAAAGTGGATGTTTGCTATGCAAAAGGAAATAGAATCACTCCACAAAAACAAAACATGGGATCTTGTGAAACTTCCTAAAGGTAAAAAGGTTGTTCGCTGTAAATGGGTGTTTAAAAAGAAAGAAGGGACTCTAGGAGTTGAAGAACCCAGATATAAAGCAAGGCTTGTTACAAAGGGTTACAATCAAATTCCAGGAGTGGACTTTACAGATGTGTTCTCCCCAATTGTGAAGCATAGTTCGATTCGAGCTTTGCTTGGTATTGTGGCCATGCAAGATTTGGAGCTTGAGCAGTTACATGTAAAAACTGCATTTTTGCATGGAGAGCTTGAGGAAGATATTTACATGCAACAACCAGAGGGTTTTACAGTCTCAGAAAAAGAGGACTATGTTTTCTTGCTGAAAAAGTCTCTTTACGGTTTGAAACAGTCACCAAGACAGTGGTACAAAAGGTTTGATTCCTTTATGGCTTCTCATGATTTTAAAAGAAGTAGTTTTGACAACTGTGTTTACTTTAAGAAAAACAGTGATGGTTCTTTTGTGTATCTACTTCTTTATGTTGATGACATGTTGATAGCAGCAAAAGATAAAGGAGAGATAAGAAAGGTCAAAGCCCAACTAAG
This sequence comes from Gossypium sturtianum, assembly GCA_025698515.1. Classification (NCBI taxonomy): domain Eukaryota; kingdom Viridiplantae; phylum Streptophyta; class Magnoliopsida; order Malvales; family Malvaceae; genus Gossypium; species Gossypium sturtianum. The sequence goes on from CM046953.1 coordinate 153,477,462, forward strand.
TGAGAGATGAAAGATTTAGGACCAGCAAAGAAGATACTTGGAATGGAGATTCTCAGAGATAGAAAAGCAAGTAGATTGTACCTAAGTCAGAAGGGGTACATTGAGAAAGTTCTTTGCAGGTTCAATATGCAGAGTGCTAAACCTGTTAGTACTCCTTTAGCAGCCCATTTCAGACTTTCATCGGCTTTGTCTCCACAATCAGATGATGAGATTGAGTACATGTCACATGTTCCATACTCTAGTGTAGTCGGATCTCTCATGTATGCTATGGTTTGTTCACGTCCAAATTTATCATATCACGATCGGTCAGATTAGCGAGATACATGGCGAATCCGGTAAAGAACATTGGAAAGCGATTGATGGATTTTAAGATACTTACGAGGTACTACGATGTTTGCTTACAGTTTGGAAGAACTAGAGATGGAGTCATTGGGTATGTTGATGCTGATTTTGATGGAGACCTTGATAGAAGAAGATCTCTCACTGGTTATGTCTTTACAATCGGAGGTTGTGCAATCAGTTGGAAAGCTACTTTGCAAACTACTGATCGCTTTGTCTACCACTTGAAAGCCGAGAGTACATGGCGATTACAGAGGCTTGTAAGGAAGCTATTTGGTTGAAGGGACTCTTTAGTGAGCTCAATGAAGACCTTCAAATCAGCACAGTATTTTGTAACAGACAGAGTGCCATCTTCCTTACAAAAGATCAAATGTTTCATGAGAGAACAAAACACATTGATGTTCGGTATCATTTTGTTCGTGATATTATTGCTCGTGGTGATATTGTTGTGAGCAAAATTAGTACTCATGAAAATCCTGCAGATATGATGAGTAAGTCACTTCCTATAACCAAGTTTAAGCATTGCTTAGACTTGGTTGGTGTTCATTGTTGAAGTTAAACCCTTAAGGGGTGTTATGGAAGAGGTGGAGAACTTGTTCGTTGAGAGTTCGCGATGAAGAACTTGTTTATTGAGAATTTGTGTCAAGGTGGAGATTGTTAGAATTAAGTGAGCCAAATTCTTATTTAAATAAAATACAATGGTAAAATAAAATAAAAGAAGAATCCTTATAGAATTACACTTATTTTATTTTGAATAAGGTTTTTAAACCTTATTAAACTCCATCTATTTGATATTGATTAGAATAAGGAGTTTCAATCTTACTACACTCCTATTAGAATATGGCTTTATAAACCTATAAATAGACATGATCTATTCCTCTTGTAATTGATTCGAATTCGACATAGTGAATTTTCTTCTCCTCTGCCCGTGGTTTTTCCCGAAAGGGTTTCTACGTAAAATCTGTGTGTTCTTTATTTCTATTTCCTTTTTTTTCTTTGCGATATATTGTCATTACCGACGTTATATTTCTCACACTCTTGTTTTCAAACATGTCAAATGCAAATTGTTGATACATATTTAAAATTTACTTCATATGTTTTAAACATAATCCACGTAAAATCTAACATGTTTTTGAGTTATAATGTAATTAATTAAGTTTTATTTTTTTTGAAAGAAACCATAGATTTTATTCGCGGTCCTTAATTTTACTAATAATTACTAATATTTAATTTTTAGTTTGTGGTCCTTGACTTTTTTTTTTTTAGTTCGTGGTCCTTGAATTTCGATATCAGCCATTGAAAGTTGCATGTATATATAATGGAATTCCAAAACTAAATAATTTACAATTTAAATATATATTTTTATCGTGAATGAATTATTAAAATCATTAAATGTAGACAAATACTTATAGTTTTGATGATGAAATTATTAATGCCAAAAAGGAGGAGTATTAAAATAGGATAAAAATAATTTTCATATTAATATTTATATGTTTTATAAATAAATTTAAATAAAATATTTCTTTATTAAATAAACTTCTTAAATTTATAAAACTCATCTAAAACTTGAAATAAATAGATAGCGCGACCGTTAATTGAACTTGCGGTGTAATAAAAAAAAACTTCTATTGAAATAAAGCTTTAGTTTTGTAATTGTAATATTGTAAATTACTCTTTTACTCTCATTTAATCCACCAGCCTAACCCTAATCATGGGTCAGGTCATTTGTCTCAACTTGAAAGCCTACCCGAAAAGTGAAAGGATTTAGATAAAAATATAAGCCTAGAAATAGGCATAAGCAAAAAAACGAAACCTATTTTTAAACGGGCCAAACCTCAAATAAGTTTTTTTTAGCTCAAACCCGACCCAAATATGTTTTTTTTATCTAGGCGGATCAGACAAAACTTAGATTTTAACATTTTTATCTAAATTGAATTTAAGTAAAATTTTAAGCCCATTATTCGGGCGAGGCTAAACCCAAATCTAAAATTCTATTGAACCCTAACTCGAACCCGACCCATCATCACCTCTTCACCAGCCTAATCCCCAACAACAATTTTTTAATTTTCATCTATGAATCTTGAACTGAACACTTTTCTTTCTTCCTTCAAGGGGTTAAGATTTTTTTTTCTTTAAACAAATTTGTCTAAATTTATAATATTTTGTTTTTTCTCCTATTCTTTTCTTTATTTGTATTTTATATTATATAAAATTAAATATATTATATTACATTATAAATATTAAAAAAATATTAAATTATTTATATTTAAAAATTTAATAGAAAGAAATATAATAGTAGTAAAAATATATAAGTATTAAATATTAAATAGAAATGACATATTTTTAAATATATTTCATATTATTTAACAACTAACTTAGAATAACGAAAAGATCTGGCAGAGACTTGAAAGACTCAATTAAAGCTCTAAGATGTTTAGGGACTAATTTAAAATCCACGCAATAGATTAGAGGCGTTTAGTGAAATTAACCCAAATATTTTTTTTTTTAAATTACGGGCTATCTAGGCTACTCGGCCGAGATTTTTACGCTCCGAAGTACTCTATAAGGCCCATTCAATGATTGGGTAATTTCGTAATTTAATAAACAAGTTTTTATTCTTAACTCTATCTATATAAATAAAAACAACGTTGATAGGGTTTCTAGGGTTTGTATAGTAAAAAGAAAACAGGTAACAGAGAGTAGCAGCGATGGTTCCCAAGTACGCTTCTTGAATTTCTTTATATATACCATGAATTTAATGATCTGTTCTTGAAATATTGTTTCTTTATTTTCGTTTTTTGGGGAAAAAATGGATCTGCCTTTCATTTCATTCCATTTCGGCCTGAAATCTGAAAATATGATTAATTTTTAGGTTTTTTAGGTTATATTTACATGTAATTTCAATGTTAACCGGTTTTGTGTTTAAATTTCGTCTTTGAAATTTTACACTTTCAATCGATCAACTGTACATAGGATTTGATTATTGAAGCTAATAGTTGTGAATTAACGAACGGAAAAGGTTTTAATGCCTGCTGTAATTTGATTGGTTGGAACACTATTGTTTAAGGCAATCGATTAGTTTCATTGTTAAAATATACCTCTGTTCGTCTGTCTTAGCTCATTGGATAGTAGCTCTGTAAATAATTATTTTTGTTTTGTCGGCTATGTTGCTGCTGATGAATGTTGGATATGGGTTCGAGTTTTCTCATTTAAGTTTTACATAAATTTGGAGGTAATGTTAATTGGACTCGGGTGTTTTTGTAAGATATGTGTATGTATGCTTCATAAGTGTGTTCTTTTATGTATTTGGGAATCTTTGGAGTATATTAATGTCATATCCATGCCCAAGAATCTGTTGAACATTGCATGAAATACAAGTTTTCGAGACGGGTATTTTGGAAAAATGAAGAGTACGAGAGCAGCTTACAAGTAGGAAATGGGAAATTAACTTGCTTCTGCTTCATACTATGGTCTATAAGATGGATATTATGTTTTTTTGCAATCAAGAGCTAGTGTAAGGGATAGTTGTTTGTAGAATTCTGTTTATGTTAATGGTGATTGTTGTTCGATCTTGTTAATTATGTAATAAGCTCGTAACTCGTAAGTAGGGATGTATAAGATTTGGTTTAAAATTGCATTGCCGAAAATTGCATTATCTATAAACTTTCTTTCATAATGCCAAAATTTGGATTTTGAATTTCTCAAACCCTACACTTATTTTTTTATGTTGGCATGTTAGGACGGAGCTTTGTCAGTTTAGTGGTGCCAACATATACCCAGGAAAAGGCATCAGATTTATCCGTTCTGATACTCAGGTAAATTTCCATCCAATTCTATATTGAAGTGGTTGATATTCGGATATTCTTGCTGATTATTAACTACCTTTTGCATGGACTTGTGGTCTTCCTTTTTTCAAACTCAAAATGCAAGAGGTACTTCCACAACCGTTTGAAGCCATCAAAACTTACATGGACAGCCCTGTATAGGAAGCAACATAAGAAGGTTAGTGTCGGCTTTGTGAACCCAATTTCATTTTGGTTTCAGAATTGCATCTTGGTTCCAAGTAAAATTATTTTTTACTCAATCGATAAAAGTTATATTAGTTTTAATAATAGTGATCATACGTACATGTAGGACATTGCTCAAGAGGCCTTTAAGAAGAGGAGACGTGCCACGAAGAAGCCATACTCCAGATCCATCGTCGGTGCCACCTTAGAGGTTATCAAATTCTATTCAAAATCTCGAAATAAAGATAAAGTTGACATGAAAAAAATATTGATTTGTTTTAAACCGTACATGAAATGAAGAGTGGAAGCAATGAATCACGTAAATGAACTTTTTTTTCTTCTTTTTGTTAATCACATAGACCCAACTTGCAAGCTTTCTCTAACCAACGAATTCGTTTGTTTTTCCTGCTTTACTCTTCGGCGGCGGTGGCCTTTTCTCTGTCTTCTCTTCACCGATATAGATACATGAAACCTGTAAGTACTCCTAAGTCTACTAATTCGCTATCATATCCTTCTTTATAATTTTTCTGTTGTTCTGAATTGGGAAATCTGAGTTAAATTTCTCAGATCCGAACTAGAAGATGGGTTGTGGCATGGCAGAATTCGAGCTCCGGTACGGACTAGAATCATTAATAATAAATGAAGAGGAGTTAATCAAGTCATCCGTGCCAGAAATAGTGGAAATTTATGATGATCCAACCAAAAGAGGGATAAATAATGTAAGTCTCTTAATCCAACTTACTAATTCATATTCAATTTATGGCTCATGAGTCGTTTGAGTTATGTATTACTGACCTAATCAAGTATTACTTTTTTTTCCCACCTCCACTGGAAGGTAGAAGTTACTGCAACCGATGCTCTAACTTGTGAAGGAGTACAATCTAAATTCCGTGATTTGGAGAACAAACTTTATGACAAAGGCAACCACAAAATGGAATGCAAAGATTTCCCAGGCTTGGAACAGGCATTGAAGAACACTGCTTTTTGGGAAATTCCAGAGTACCTCAAATCTATTGCAATCCTAGTCGAAAAAGATCGTGGAAAAACTACTGATTTTTTTCATTTCAACATTCAAATTCTGGTCTGCGCTGCGATCAAAGAGATGAAAGATTTCTCGGTTGGTGATTTGGATTGGGATACCTTGAAAAAGTGGGGCGCCACACTTAATTGCGCTGAGAAATTTGGTTTTCAAGTGGGATTTGCTGATAATCTGTTGAAGAAGAATTTGCTCGCCTATTTTGCTGCTCAAAATATTCCCAAATCGACTGCAGAAAAGTAGCTACACAAGAGCAAATGGTTGTGTTGTTGGCTTGCTGCTATGTCTACAATAGTTTTGGCTTTAATGTGTTTGCCCTTAGACTTTGGATATCTATATGAAGTTTATTTTTTGAGATTGATTAAAAAATTTAAGCACCAAATAAATTTAGGATTGAATTTAAGTTATAAATTTTGTTTAGTATATTAATTAAAATTAAATACTAAATAGGGTACAAGATTGAATTCATCAATTTCGTAAAAAATTAATTTAATTTATGTTTAATTATGAGGTCTAAGCTCAATTTTGAGTTTGAATTAAAATATAGGTAAGTTACACAAAGAGTCACTTAACTTTGGAGTTTGGAGTAATTGGTAAAACAGTCACTTAGGTTTCATTTCAGTTACTCAACTTTTAAAAAGTTACAAAACAGTTCTTTTTGTCCTTTTTTGTCACAGACATCACATCACGGTAAAGTGACGTGGTAGGTGACAGCGTGGGTAAATTACACTAATAGTCACCGGGTAATGGATTTGAGATTTCATGTTTTTTATAGTTTCACTCTTATGAAGAATTAGTATTACAACTAAACTTATTGATTTGAAGAATGAAGTTTATGATGACGACAAAGTGGAGTTCAAACATTTCCAAGGCTTAGAACAAGCATTAAACAACAGTGCTCGGGGGAAATTTCCGGACTACCTCGAACCTATCGCAATATGTATCGAAAATATTCGAAGAAAAAAAGCTATTGAGATACTTGAAATAGGAACTCAAATTACGGTTTCTTGTGCGATCGAGGAAATACTTAATCAAAGGTTGTTTTGCGATTGCGACTTGCTGCAAAAATCTTGATCAATAAAATCACCATTAGAGAATGGTTTTAATTTGTTTTGTCATTGACTTTGGGTGTTCTATGAAGTTTATGGTTTTCAATATAATTGTATTAGAGATTAAATTGCTCGCGTTGGTTTGATTAGGTTATTTTATATTCAATGATTTAAATAAAAAATTTCGAATAATTTAACAGTTATTTTATAACTTTTTAAAATTAAATTAATAGACGAAAAGGTAAGCACCGATAACAATTATTTGATGCTGAATTTGTTGAGATGGTAAGTGTCTAGGCAGGTAGAGCTATCACCGACCCCTTTAAAATAGAAAAATTAACTTTTATAATTTATAAAATTTTAAATTAAAATATGATAAAATTATATTTTGGCCCTCTAAAAATGATAAAATTTTAATTTAATCATTTAAATTTTATAAAGATATAAGCTATTAAAATGGTCAAATTATATTTTTATAATAGTAAAAATATATGATTTAATTATGTTTCTTCTCAAACAAAATTTTGGTGTGTCTAAGAGTGATGTATTCGAAAATAGCATGAAGTTTGTAAGAGTAACTAGGGCTCCGCTAATCAGATGGGAAGAAAAAGGTGAGAAAAAACTAAAAATGATTGTTTGGAGTCCTTCACCATTGGGTTATGTCAAGATCTAACACCTCATGTTTAGTAAATTTTCTTCTTTAAAAGCAATTTGAAAATAACATGTTAATTTTTTCTCAAAAATAAAAAGTATTCATGATTACTGTGAAAATAATAAAGGGTTGGATATTTTATCACATTTTGATTTGATTTTTAGAGATTTATGATGGAACCGATGTTTTTTTTTTTTGTTTTAACTTTTTTTTTTCAAATCTTTTTTTGTCAAGCACTTTTTTTTTAATTTATCAGTGTTAAGTCCGCACCACAAAAAATATTTTTTCTTGTATTTTATTTCTATTGTATAAATAAAAATACAAATATTCTTTAAAAATTTATATCGGTCTTTGCTAATGTGTGAACGACATCATTCAAAAAAGTAACTTTTTTAAAATTGTAATGCCGCCAACCAGTCAAGCGACATCTACTGTTGCAGTAGAAAATACCTTATTTTCGTAAATAATCTAGATTCAATATCATTTTCATAATTAATTATTATTTTTATAAAAAACCCTTTAAATTTTATTAAAATTATACAAATATAACTAATATTTATAAAAAAATACTATTTTTTTAATCATTAAAAATTGTAAGGATTACTTAAAAATTATAAAAATATTGACAATTATAAAAAAAATTTACATTGTTATTAAAAACATAAATTAGAATATGCCAAAAATAGGAAGAGATTGAAAAATTATTATGTCAAGATAACCTACTTGTTCCAGAGTGGAGACATGAACTTTCAAGGGGGAGAGCTCTCAAGTGAGAACCCCTTGATGTCAAATGCAAGCATAGATGAGAACTACTTGTTCCTGAGTGGAGACCTCAATAGTTTGCATATATTCGAACAAGAAATCCATCAATGGTTTCATAGGAAAAGAGACGGGGTGGCTTTCCGTACTACCACAGGTCTGTAAGTTGGTTAATTTAGTTAAACTGTTTTCCAACCTTGCCACATGCTGCATAACTGAAAACTGAGGCCACAACAAGGACATACGCACGTACCGGTACAGCAATTCAAAAGAAAAGCAGAAAAATGTAGGTGTTATCATCCCTTTATTGAAGGGATTCTGTAGGAATCATTATTCCTTAATTATAAGAGATTATGATCCCTATAATATCTCTTATTCTAAGGGATCATAATCTCTTATAATTAAGGAATAATGATTCCTACAGAATCCCTTTAATAAAGGGATGATATTGTCACCAGGTTAAGTATAAATCTCTCTTTTTAGTTATCTGACGAAGCCTAATTCAAGAAACTCTTTTTTTTTTTTTTGGTGAAATCAAGAAACTCTTTTAACCTTCAAAACTTTCTGTTGTTCTTGATTGGGTTCTTTTTCTTGTTTCTTGACCAAGGGCTGGCAAAAAAGGAAGCAAAACGAAGCTGCTATCATGGCTGATCCTCAAGACATTGTTGATCCGTTGTCAAATCTTGAAGGTTTCGATGAGATTGAAGACTGGTCATGGTGTGAGAGCTTGACACCAACAAGACGCGTTGAAGAGCTCGACAAATCGAAAGCTCAAAAAAGAGGCATAGAGGATCAGTGCAACTCCCAACAATCAACAATGCAGAAAAATAGAAAATTTACCAAGGAAGAGATTGCCGAAAAGAAAACTGGGCTGCAAATAAGGATGCTATACAGAGGTCGGATTAACAGACAGATGGAACAAGTAAATTCTCCTAATTTAACTTTATATATATATATTAGTAGATGATGCAAAAAATCTTTGTATCGACAATGTAAATACGTTTGTTTCTTTTAACACCTATTTTGTGTGTATATTTTGGGAATGGAAGGACAAGAAGACAGATATGGAATCAGTGCTCGTCAAGCCATGGCCTGTGCACCCGGATGTGCAGGGCATTCAGCAAGAGTTCCAAGAAATAGCTAAGGCCAATTTAGAACCAGAAGAGGATAAGGAAAGATCGCTCGAAGTAGCATCCAAGTTTGATATATTACAACGACGGCGTAAAGAGGTATATATGTTAAATTTTTACAAATTTAATTACTCAATCTTCTAACTTTTTAATTTGGTTTTTCAGGACTCAAAAACAGCTGAGAACGATGGCCTATTGGTATGCATAATTTTCTTTTAATTTTATGATGGCCGAACCTTGAGTTTGCCTTTCTTACATCTTTCTAATTAAATTTCAGGATTATATCGTGAATCACTTAGGTTTATATTTCAAGGATTCCTTCTTGGAGAAATTAAAGGAAACGGTATGAAAGTAGTATTTGAACATAAGCATCTTGCAATAGACATCACACTAAATCTCAACTAATCATAGACATACCATTCTCATAATTTATGGTTTACTTTTCTATGTTTATTTTTTCAGTTTTCTGCAAGGTCCTCATCTCTACCCTCTGCTTTTAGTGTTCTGGAACACCTAGTTTATGATAAAGCCAACAGCAAAGTGGGGAAAGAAAGCTTCCCGGGCTTGCAAGAAGAGTTGCAGAAACACGTTGGGGAGAAAGTTCCAAGCTTCCTTCAATCTATTGTGAGCAGAATAGAAAAGGATCGTAAAATAGAGACTGATTTTACCCATGAACCTATTCAAATTTTGATTTCTGCTGCAATAAAAGAGATGGAAGATTGTCCAGTTGAAAAATTGGACTTAGATACATTGAAAAAGTGGGGGGCTACACTTAACAGGGGCAAGGAACTCGGTTTTGTGGTGGGGTTTGCGGATGATTTGTTAAGGAAGAATTGTTTTGCCTTCTTAGCCTACACAAAAATTTATGGATGAGACGAAAAAAAATAGGTTGAGAAAGGTTGAGAAAAGAGTATTCATTATGGATATTCAAATCTTATATTTTTGAAACTATTGATGCCTTGGTGAAAGATATCAAACACTACTTTCAGAAGGTTTGTTTTTGAGTATTTGACTGACAGTTTTTGAACGACAATACAGTATATACAAATAGAGTTCTTGAGTATTTGGCTGTGGATTTTGGTGCAACTTTAGCATACACCGAATACTTCAACAATTATAGCTGATCCTGTTAAGAATTTAGAAATCCAAGATTCATTGTTTATTTCTAGCCAATAAGCTTAATTACTTGAATCAACTTGATAGAGAATCTGTTAGAAAGAAAGAACCATAACTTCACAGATAAATCAAATAAAAAAACTAAGGTGAAGTCAGAAATATCACCTTTGCCACTGTATTACCATTTTGCTAGGGAACAACACTGGAGGAATCTCACATAAGCTGATGGACGCAAGAAATGTTTGTCAGCATTCATATGCAGTATGCAACCAGCTAGTTGAAAAGGACATAACTGACAATTAATCAAGGTTTTTTTTTTTTTTTTTAAATTTTAAAGCTGACTGTATTTGGGAAAGGTTCTATAGTACAAGGATTTAAGGGAAAAAATGCTACGGTGCACATGTAACATCGTTAATTTATTTGATGGAATTAAGGGAAAAAAGTTAGACTCGAGACTGAAAATCCATTTTTTTTGAAAAGTAGTGGACTATAAATGATTAAATTATAATAGAGGGATTAAATTTGCCAAAATATATAGTACAAGGACTTTTTATAGAATTTGACCCAAAATTAATAGTTATAATAAAGGTTTTGAAAAGAGAGAATGTGAATTGTTTTTAGGATAATTTATCGGTTCTCTTTGTATAAAATTTGAGATTTAGTTCATGTACTTTAAAAATTACAAAATGAATCTTCTTATTTTTCTCATTTTAAAAATCTTAGTTGAGTTTTTGTAAAACAATTATTAGTTTAGCATTTTTATTTTTTGTCATTTAGATGCCAAATTATATTTTGATGATGAAAAATACTAACGAAGTTAACAATTGAACTTAATTTGTAATTTTCTAAGCGCAATGACTAAATTACAAATTTTATCAAAGTATAGGGGACATAGTGGCAAATTTTATTTTTATTTTTATTACTGAAAATAAAATAAAAGCTCTAAGAAAACCAAAATAATATCATTTTCATATCCACAAAACAAATTTAAAAACCAACTTCGAAAAGCCACAGCTAGAAAAAAAAAAAAGAAGCTAATCCACAATATTCCACATCTTCTCTAATTTCCATTCATTTTTTATCAATATCTTGATTTTCATCAAGATTTGGAACCAAAACCTATGGTTTGTTTTCGTTTCGATCGTTAAGAAAAAAACTATGCCGAAGAAAGGCGGAGCTTCGTTAAGTAAATTTACAATTTTTTTAATTTTCAATATTTTAATAATTTTTACAATTTTTAAGTAACCCTTACAATTTTTAATGATTTAAAAAAATAATATTTTTTTATAAATATTAGTTTTTTTTTTGAATTAATATCAGCAGCCTTTATTGAAACAAAAACCCACCACAAAAACATAAACGGGCCCTCCAGTATTAAAACCGTCGGGCTTTAAGGTTTAACCCAAAACAAAAATTGAATTGAAAATAAACAAACAGAAACTTTCTAGATTCCTAAAATGACTCAAAGCTGTAAACAATAAAACAGGATAATAAATGTTCCGGAAAAAAGGAAACTAGGGTAATTATTGCTGCCGATTCACATACAATTGGATGGCATTCAATCTTATCTCCTCATTCTCGGTATTGCCAACTGCATCCACGATAGCCTTTCACATTTCAGATCTGCTGTAACACCCCATACCCGGCCCACAAGCCTTGACCGGATCTGGTATGTCACGGAGTAAAATGGAGTTTGAAAGGTTTGGACTAATAGTAGAAATTCAAAAATTTGTCAAGGGTATAAGACGGTGTTTGCTAAAACTCAAGTGGGTTGATTTGCTAAATACGATTGAGTTGAAAACCCTTTCTTCCTTTGAAACCATTTGATCATTTCTATTTTTTTTTTTAAAACATTAGAGTTATCGATAACTTAGAAAACTTTGTTACCCGATGGTAATATTTTTGAAAACGCATACGAGTACTTATTTTGAAAACGTTATTTTTAACCGATTTGCTTAACAGTTCATAAGTTCATCAGTCATATAATAAAGTAAAAGCAACTACCTAAACATCCAAAATAATAAGCGGCCATATTACAACCCAATCGAATAATAAACTTAAAGCGGGGCAAAGTAAAATTTCAAGTCCACAGAACAAACGTGGCCGCCTCGAGTCCTCCCCGGCTCCGTCTCCGCGATCTACTCACCTACAAGATGATGTGGGAAGGGGTGAGTCACCAAGACTCAGTGTGTAAATCCCCAACCCGGAAATTCCACTCATATACAAGATATTAGTATGACATGCAATTATGCAACCCAACCTAGCCATCCATGCTCCTTTTTCTACCCCGTGTGGTACCAAACCACTGGTGGTGCCAAACCACTGGTGACTTAAAGTCACGATATCCGTCAATACTTGTGGTGCCAAACCACTGGTGGTGCCAAACCACTGGTGACTCGAAGTCACAATCAAATGATGGGGCCAACCCATCGTGTGATACCAAATCACTGGCGTCGATCCCGTATCTCAAATGTGGGGCCAACCCACGGTGGAATTAATCCACAGGGACAAGACGCTATGAGGTGCCAAACCTCTGGAGGTGCCGAACCTCTGGTGGTGCCAAACCACTGGTGACCCGAATTCACAATCAAATGATGGGGCCAACCCATCGTGTGATACCAAATCACTGGCGTCGATCCCGTATCTCAAATATGGGGCCAACCCACGGTGGAATTAATCCACAGGGACGAGACGCTATGAGGTGCCAAACCTCTGGAGGTGCCAAACCTCTGGTGACCGTAGTCACGAAATGTGGTACCAAACCACTGGTGTCCGTCGACACAATTATTACTCCCTCTCATCAATCCCACCATCATCATGCTCACATAACAAGTATCATGATCCCATATATCATGCATTTGTATATAGCATAGCATTTAACAGCATATGATGGCATACACAACATATATCATAGATCGAGTAATAGGGGACTTACCTGAAAACCAAGCATATGCCCACTAGGCAAAGTTACTACATGAGAGGTTACAAATATCATCATAATAACAATTTATACTAATAAAGTGTGTAAGAGCTTACACACCTATTTAATCGGAGATCTAAAGAGGAATCGCGAATCTATCTGATATCACAAAAGTCTCGAACCGTATTCCCGTATTGCACCTATATTCGGCCACTATAGGTTATTATTAAGGGGTCTCATTTGATTAACTAACAAATCCAAAGGATCGGTCATATCATAACAAAATAGGGCCCTAGGCCGAACCTTTATTAACACGAACCAACGTGATTGAAATCCCGAAACTTCTGGTTCCTAGCTGATTAGTCCCCTCCTAAAATCATAGAGCACATTTGGTTACACACTCATACCAAAAATGGCCTTTGGCCGAAAATGCTTAAACATTTATTTTCTCACTGAAAATTCGAAGTGGTCACTTGTTAAATTCGGCTATGAGCAGATCTTTAGGAAATAGTCCATGGCCGAATGCCATATAGGCTTACCTTGACATCTTGAAACCACGAAAAACGAAAAGGCTCCCTCAATACATGTTGACAATAGCTACAACAAAGAAATATCATCTTGTGATCTTATGAGCATTCGGCCCTCCCAAAAGAGAAGAAACAAACCGATTGTCTTAAGGAAGAAGCACTTACCAAGATGAGTCGAAATTTCGGGAAGCCACTCCTTCAAAGCACCCTTAACGTTACAAGAGATTCAGCCCCAGCCCCCCCAAAAACACACTTGATTTCGTCACTTATTACGACCAAAAGAAAAGGCAAGAGGAGGGCTAATACGCAAGATATTCGGCCAACACTCAAGCTCTTGGAGTCTCTCCAATTTCGGCTAAGAACAATGTCAAGAAAGAAAACAATTTGAAGAAATCGGCCATGCTCTCTTTTGCTATCAAGGCCGGCCATCACCCCCCCATGTGATAGTTTCTAACATCAAACAATAAAGCATTATTGTTTAATCCTATTTCTCATCTCCATAAAAATAAAATATAAACTATTCATAGTTTATTAAGTCTCCCATTACCAACCCATATTACTATGCATAAAAAAAAATTAATAATAACATTATCCTCCCATACTCCATCACAAATATAATAAAAAACAAAACAAAGGCAGCATGCCTTCATCAAATTTGGAGCCCACGCATGAGCCATACCCACGCCGGTTATGGAGAAAAATAAAATAGCCCTCCAAGTGCAAAACATACGAGTTTCAACCCCGCACTGAAGCAATCCTCTCCAAGCCTCAACCACTCGGCCAAACTTGACTTTCATGACAAAATCGCGTCGCATATTTCTTTTAAACTTTCCTTCCCGAGTTTCCCCTTTGCCTTAACGCCAAGCAAAATAAAAGTGCTCGCGCGTCCCCAACGGTGCTCGAACGCGACCACTCCCAAAGCCGCAACGAACCATTACGCCCCACGCCACTATGCCAAGGCATTTATTTGTGACATGTATTCATCACAAATTTCTTTTAAAGTCTTCTTAGCTAGCCCCTTCTTTTTAGACGCCAAAACCCAAAAGTTAAAATGCTTCCATCTTGACTCGAACTCGAGTCTCTTCGCCCCCAGGCCTTTAAGTGGCGCTCCCCAGCCACTTTGCCAGGCTGACTTCCATGCTCAGATCCTCGCCATCTAATACTTAAGACCTTCCTAGCTTAACCCCTTCCTGACGCAAAAAAATAAAACACTCCATGCTATCACCCAGGCTCGAACCCTTAACCTCCTTAAGCCTTCTTACACCTAGCGCCCCACGCCATTCTGCCACTCCATTTCTTATGTCAAGGTTCGCACCAAAATTTTATTTAAAGCTTTCCTTCTTTAAGCATGTGAAAATAATAAAAATTGTGGATTACCCCTAAATCAAGATGTTACAGTTCTACCCCCTTAAAATAATTTCGTCCTCGAAATTACCTGGATCAGAAGAGTTGGGCGTATTGCTGCCGCATCGCATCCTCGGGCTCCCACGTAGCTTCCTCCATGCCATGATTCCGCCATAGGACCTTCACTAAAGGAACTGACTTCCTACGCAAAACTTTTACATCCCGATCTAGGATCTGCTCAGGTTCCTCTTCCACCGTCAAATCTGGACTCACCTCAACTTCCTCAATTGCCAAGACGTGTGATGGATCTGAACGATAGCGTCTAAGCATGGAGACATGGAACACATCGTGAATCTGACTCAGTTCTGCTGGTAACTCGAGCCGATAAGCTACTGGTCCCACTCGTCTCAACACCTTAAACGGTCCAATGAACCTTGGACTTAACTTGCCATTTTTCCCAAATCTTAACACTTTCTTCCATGGTGAGATCTTTAGAAAAACTTCATCTCCCACGGCAAACTCTATATCCCTCTGGTTGAGATCGGCATAAGACTTCTGCCTATCCGAGGCTTCCTTCAACCGAGCTTGGATCTTCTTCACCTTATCCTTAATTTTTGCAACCAATTCCGGTCCTAACATCCGTCGCTCACCCAACTCCGTCCAACAAGTAGGTGTGCGACACCTCCTACCATACAACGCTTCATATGGTGCCATCTTAATGCTTGCCTGATAACTATTGTTGTATGCGAACTCAGCTTATGGCAAAAATTTTTCCCAACTACCTCTGAAGTCCAAAATGCAGCCTCTTAACATGTCCTCTAAAATCTGAATCAACCTTTCCGACTGCCCGTCAGACTGTGGATGAAATGCGGTACTGAAATCCAACCGTGTACCCAAAGCCTGATGTAGCGCTCTCCAAAACCTCGACGTAAATCTGGGATCTCTGTCTGAGATGATTGATACTGGCACACCGTGCAACTTCACTATCTCCGCCACATACAACTTAGCTAACTTCTGAAGCGAGTAATCCACTCTTACTGGAATGAAATGAGCCGACTTGGTCAGACGGTCCACAATCACCCAAACTGCGTCCTTCTTGCTGGGCGTGAGGGGTAGCCCACTGACGAAGTCCATAGTGATCCTCTCCCATTTCCACTGAGGAATCTTCACTGGTTGAAGTAACCCAGATGGCAACTGATGTTCAGCCTTTACTCGCTGACGTGTGAGACACCTTCCCACGAATTCAGTTACCTCACGCTTCAACCCTGGCCACCAGAACTGCTTCCGTAAATCTCCATACATCTTGCTACCTCCAGGATGCATAGCGTATGGGCTGCTATGTGCATCCTGAAGAATTCTTTGCCTCAATTCCACATCCTTCGGCATACAAGGTCGCCCTTGAAAACACAACACACCATCACCAGTCAAACTATACCCTTCCAAATCACCATCTTGAACTTGCAACCTCCGCGCATTTAAACTGTCATCCCCTAATTGCTTTTCCTTAATCTCCTCGATCCAAGTTGGCTTAACTTGCAGCTCTGCCAAAAGACTACCATCGTTGTATAGACTGAGATGAGCAAACATCGCCCTTAAGTCTGTCACGACCTTCCGGCTCAACGCATCAGCCACCACGTTAGCCTTGCCTGGATGGTACTCAATTGAACAGTCGTAGTCCTTCAACATTCAATCCATCGGCGCTGTCTCAAATTTAAGTCCTTCTGAGTCAAGAGATACCTCAAACTTTTGTGATCCGTGTAGACTATCGACTTTTCTCCATACAAGTAATGCCTCCGTACTTTCAAAGCGAAGACTACTGCCGCTAACTCTAAGTCGTGAGTCGGACAGTTAACCTCATGCGGTCTTAGCTGACGTGATGCATAGGCCACTACCTTCCCTTCCTGCATCAACACACATCCCAAACCAGTATGGGACGCATCACAATAAACCGTGAACAACTTCCCTGCCTCAGGCTGTACCAAAACTGGAGCTTCCGTCAGAATCTTCCTTAGCTTATCAAAACTTTCTTGCTATTTCTCTGACCAAACAAATGGGACTCCTTTTCTTAATAGCTTAGTCAATGGCGCTGTGATTAAAGAGAATCCTTCCACAAATCTTCGATAGTACCCGGCCAGACCCAGAAAACTTCGAATTTCATCCACTGACCTAGGCAGTTTCCAATCCAACACCGCTTCAACCTTGCGGGGGTCCACTCTAATCCCTTCAGCTGACACCACGTGACCTAAGAAAGTCACATCCTTAAGCCAAAATTCGCACTTACTGAATTTGGCATACAACTGCTCCTCCCTCAGTACTTGTAGAACTATACGCAAATGCTTATCATGCTCCTCCTCCGTCTTTGAGTAAACCAATATGTCGTCTATAAACACCACGACAAATTGATCTAAGTATTGCTGAAACACCCTATTCATTAAGTCCATGAATGCTGCCGGCGCGTTGGTCAACCCAAACGGCATCACTAGGAACTCGTAATGCCCATATCGGGTACGAAATGCCGTCTTGTGTACATCAACCTCCTTCACCTTAAGTTGATGATAACCCGACCTAAGATCTATCTTCGAGAACACCGATGCACCCTTTAGTTGATCAAACAGGTCATCAATCCGAGGCAACGGATACTTGTTTTTGATCGTTATCTTGTTTAGCTGACGGTAGTCGATACACATCTGCACTGACCCGTCTTTCTTCTTGACAAACAACACAGGTGCTCCCCACGGGGATATACTTGGTCGAATAAACCATCTATCCAAGAGCTCCTGAATTTGAGCCTTCAGCTCCACCAACTCCTTTGGTGCCATTCGGTAGGGTGCTATAGACACAGGTGCCGTTCCAGGCAACAAGTCTATACCGAACTCAACTTCCCGATCTAGAGGCAGACCCGGGAGTTCTTTTGGAAACAAATCAGCGAATTCCCCTACAGTTCGGACCTTCTCAACTGCTGACTCCTTAGCCTCCAAGGCACAAATTCGAACCAACAACGCCTCACAACCTTTTCAGACCATTTTCTCGGCCTTCAAGGCAGACACCACATTGGATAGATAATCTCTTCTGTTACCTATCATGACCACTTCATCACCCTTAGCCATCTTTAGAACCATGCGCTTAGCAGCACAATCCAACCTTGCCTGATACTTAACCAGCCAGTCCATTCCAAGAATTAGATCGAACTCCCCAAACGGCAGTTCCATCAGATCAGCCATAAACACTACCCCTTGGAGTTCTAGGGGTATATCTCTATATAGCTTGTTCACTACCACAGAGTGTCCTAGAGGGCTAATTACAGTCATCTCCCTAGAAGCAGTCTTAAAGTCCAAGTTCATAGTTTCTACCACACTACTAGCAACGTATGAATGCGTCGAACCCACATCAATTAATGCAACATAAGAAAGACCGAAAATTAGGAACGTACCGGTTATGACGTCCGGTGCGTCACCCTCCTCGCGGCGCCTCGCTGTATAGACCAAGCCAGGCTGCCTAGCTTCTGTGTTGCCTGCACCTCTGCCCTGAATTCCGTGACCTCGATTAGGACCATTGCCTCCTCTACCATTACCACGACCCCTCTGTGGTGGTCCCACATTCCTAACCTGAGCAAGGTTCTGACCCTCTGGCTGACTCCTTGCCAACTTCCGAGGACAATCCCTTACACGATGATCCAAATATCCACATTCAAAGCAACCCCTCTCACCGGTCCAACAACTTCCCCAATGTGACTTCCCACAATGATTACACTGAGCCGGTCTCTGATTAGAAGCCATGGGCCTTCCAGCCTGATTCGTCCCACTCTGCCTGGCCCTTTTTGTGTATTATTTCCCGATCCAGACGACCCAACACCTCTTTTCTGCTTGTTCCTATCATAGTTCTGTCTCACAGACTCCCTGACCCTTTCGGCTACCTTAGCCTTCTCTACCAGAACAGCAAACTCACGCACCTGTTGTGGACCAATCAACAACCTTAAATCATCCCTAAGTCTGTCTTCAAAACGGACGCAACGATCATGCTCAGTTGACACAACTCCCCGAGCATAGCGGCTCAGCCTCAGGAATTCTGCCTCATACTCAAATACCGACTTATTTCCTTGTACCAATCCCAGAAAAGCTTTCCTCTGAGTATCAGTGTAGCTGGTGCCTACATACTTCTTCTGATAAGTAGCTTTGAAGCATTCCCAAGTAAGGCCATCTGCCGTAGCACCATCCCAAACCGTGAGCCACCACTGGTATGACTCATCTTTTAGAAGCGACACTGCTCCTTTCAGCTTCTCCTTATTTGTTAAATCGAGATTGTCCATGATCCTCTCAGTCGATTCTAACCAATATTCGGCCGTACTGGGTGCAACACCTGATACACCCCGAAATATCTCAGCTCCGTTGGATCGGAGTCGCTCGGATACAGACTTACGAGCTCCTGTACCTCTACCGGTCCCAGCCATCATTTCTAGAACACGCAGCATAGCCTGCGATACCGACTCACCCCCCGTCTGATCCTGATGTCCAACACCAAAAGTTGGGGGTGGTGGTGGAGGTGGTATCTCATTATCCGATCCTTGGCCCGACCTAACTGGTTCTGACATGGCCATCTGACCTCTACCGCGTCCCTGACGGCCGCGACCTCTAGAACTCATTTCGTATAGCGCAATCTGTCTTAAAAATGTTATGCGTTAGCCAATGTTCCACTGATTATTAGCGAAGAGATTTTTATGAACGAAGTTAAGAAGTTGTTTTTTAGATCAAACAAGTTTCAAGTCTTCTATCATAATTCGGGGATTTACTTATTCCATCACCCTTTTTGTCTAATTCCTAACCCGGGGGTATTTTCGTCATTTACCCTATAGGGGTATTTTGGTAATAAAATAAAGTAAATTTGTAAATCTTGACAAATCAAGGGAAATTTAAAAATTTACAAAACTTGGGGTTTTTTGAGAAATTGTCTTCCCAAATTGGTAGTGTTGGGGTCATTTTAGAGATTTGCAAATTAAGGATTTTGGGTATGCTTGTAAAATAAGGAAAATTTTGTTAAAATTTTGGGGTAGCTTAGTAAATTTTAAAACTAGGGGCATTTTTGTAATTTACCACTAAGGGTATTTTAAAATGTCCATAGATCAAGAGAATTTTGTAATATAAATCTCACAAGTTCGAGGGGATTCTTTACAACTAGAGTTTTTATCAAAACGCGGCTAATTCCCTTTCGGGTTTTAATAATAGGGTTTCGCCCATGAACAAATCCTCACGGTTAAGATGAACCGAAGCTACGCACCAGGTAGAATTCTTGCGAAGAGGAGGTGAGTCACTAGGACCGCTTAAATACCAAGCTCTTCCGGATCCAATCCTAGACATGCGTACAAGGGTTACCACACACTAACTCAGCGACTTAGTCATGGGTTTGTTTAATTATGCAATTATAAATCTTATGCGATTGTTTGGGGTAAACTAGCCCTAGGGTTCATATACCTTTCATACTATCTACGTCCCATTTCTACCCCTTTACAGATAATCATTCACACATAGATTAGAAATACTTACACGAGCGGATCGGTGCCGGAGACTCGATGCCATGTTGTTCAAACAAAACCATTTTCATAGAGGTTCTCAAAAGCCTATCTAGGAAAACATTTTTAGGCCTTGGGCCCTCACAGCTGAGTTTTAAACCGGGCTCTGATACCAACTTGTAACACCCCATACCTGGCCCACAAGCCTTGACCGGATCTGGTATGTCACGGAGTAAAATAGAGTTTGAAAGGTTTGGACTAATAGTAGAAATTCAAAAATTTGTCAAGGGTATAAGACGGTGTTTGCTAAAACTCAAGTGGGTTGATTTGCTAAATACGATTGAGTTGAAAACCCTTTCTTCCTTTGAAACTATTTGATCATTTCTATTTTTTTTTCAAAACATTAGAGTTATCGATAACTTAGAAAACTTTGTTACCCGATGGTAACATTTTTGAAAACGCATACGAGTACTTATTTTGAAAACGTTATTTTTAACCGATTCGCTTAACAGTTCATAAGTTCATCAGTCATATAATAAAGTAAAAGCAACTACCTAAACATCCAAAATAATAAGCGGCCATATTACAACCCAATCGAATAATAAACTTAAAGTGGGGCAAAGTAAAATTTCAAGTCCACAGAACAAACGTGGCCGCCTCGAGTCCTCCCCGACTCCGTCTCCGCGATCTACTCACCTGCAAGATGATATGGGAAGGGGTGAGTCACCAAGACTCAGTGTGTAAATCCCCAACCCAGAAATTCCACTCATATACAAGATATTAGTATGACATGCAATTATGCAACCCAACCTAGCCATCCATGCTCCTTTTTCTACCCCGTGTGGTACCAAACCACTGGTGGTGCCAAACCACTGGTGACTTAAAGTCACGATATCCGTCAATACTTGTGGTGCCAAACCACTGGTGGTGCCAAACCACTGGTGACCCGAAGTCACAATCAAATGATGGGGCCAACCCATCGTGTGATACCAAATCACTGGTGTCGATCCCGTATCTCAAATGTGGGGCCAACCCACGGTGGAATTAATCCACAAGGACGAGACGCTATGAGGTTCCAAACCTCTAGAGGTGCCGAACCTCTGGTGGTGCCAAACCACTGGTGACCCGAAGTCACAATCAAATGATGGGGCCAACCCATCGTGTGATACCAAATCACTAGCGTCGATCCCGTATCTCAAATATGGGGCCAACCCACGGTGGAATTAATCCACAGGGACGAGACGCTATGAGGTGCCAAACCTCTGGAGGTGCCAAACCTCTGGTGACCGTAGTCACGAAATGTGGTACCAAACCACTGGTGTCCGTCGACACGATTATTACTCCCTCTCATCAATCCTACCATCATCATGCTCACATAACAAGTATCATGATCCCATATATCATGCATTTGTATAGAGCATAGCATTTAACAGCATATGATGGCATACACAACATATATCATAGATCGAGTAATAGGGGACTTACCCGAAAACCAAGCTTACGCCCACTAGGCAAAGTTACTACATGAGAGGTTATAAATATCATCATAATAACAATTTATACTAATAAAGTGTGTAAGAGCTTACACACCTATTTAATCGGAGATCTAAAGAGGAATCGCGAATCTATCCGATATCACAAAAGTCTCGAACCATATTCCCGTATTGCACCTATATTCGGCCACTATAGGTTATTATTAAGGGGTCTCATTTGATTAACTAACAAATCCAAAGGATCGGTCATATCATAACAAAATAGGGCCCTAGGCCGAACCTTTATTAACACGAACCAACGTGATTGAAATCCCGAAACTTCTGGTTCCTAGCTGATTAGTCCCCTCCTAAAATCATAGAGCACATTTGGTTACACACTCATACCAAAAATGGCCTTTGGCCGAAAATGCTTAAACATTTATTTTCTCACTGAAAATTCGAAGTGGTCACTTGTTAAATTCGGCTATGAGCAGATCTTTAGGAAATAGTCCATGGCCGAATGCCATATAGGCTTACCTCGACGTCTTGAAACCACGAAAAGGCTCCCTCAATACATGTTGACAATAGCTACAACAAAAAAATATCATCTTGTGATCTTATGAGCATTCGGCCCTCCCAAAAGAGAAGAAACAAACCGATTGTCTTAAGGAAGAAGTACTTACCAAGATGAGTCGAAATTCCGGGAAGCCACTCCTTCAAAGCACCCTTAACGTTACAAGAGATTCAGCCCCAGCCCCCCCAAAAAACACACTTGATTTCGTCACTTATTACGACCAAAAGAAAAGGCAAGAGGAGGGCTAATAAGCAAGATATTCGGCCAACACTCAAGCTCTTGGAGTCTCTCCAATTTCGGCTAAGAACAATGTCAAGAAAGAAAACAATTTGAAGAAATCGGCCATGCTCTCCTTTTCTACTCAAGGCCGGCCATCACCCCCCCATGTGATAGTTTCTAACATCAAACAATAAAGCATTATTGTTTAATCCTATTTCTCATCTCCATAAAAATAAAATATAAACTATTCATAGTTTATTAAGTCTCCCATTACCAACCCATATTACTATGCATAAAAAAAATTAATAATAACATTATCCTCCCATACGCCATCACAAATATAATAAAAACAAAACAAAGGCAGCATGCCTTCATCAAATTTGGAGCCCACGCGTAGGCCATACCCACGCCGGTTATGGAGAAAAATAAAATAGCCCCTCCAAGTGCAGCATACGGGTTTCGAACCCCAGACCTGAAGCAATCCTCTCCAAGCCTCAACCACTCGGCCAGCTTGACTTTCATGACAAAATCGCGTCGCATATTTTTTTTAAACTTTCCTTCCTGAGTTTCCCCTTTGCCTTAACGCCAAGCAAAATAAAAGTGCTCGCGCATCCCCAACGGTGCTCGAACGCGCGACCCCGAGCTGCAATGAACCATTACGCCCCTGGCCACTATGCCAAGGCATTTATTTGTGACATGTACTCATCACAAATTTCTTTTAAAGTCTTCTTAGCTAGCCCCTTCTTTTTAGGCGCCAAAACCCAAAAGTTAAAATGCTTCCATCTTGACTCGAACTCGAGTCTCTTCGCCCCCAGACCCTTAAGTGGCGTTCCCCAGCCACTTTGCCAGGCTGACTTCCATGCTCAGATCCTTGCCATCTAATACTTAAGACCTTCCTAGCTTAACCCCTTCCTGACGCAAAAAAATAAAACACCCCATGCTATCACCCAGGCTCGAACCCTTAACCTCCTTAAGCCTCCTTACACCTAGCGCCCCACGCCATTCTGCCACTCCATTTCTTATGTCAAGATTCGCACCAAAATTTTATTTAAAGCTTTCCTTCTTTAAGCATGTGAAAATAATAAAAATTGTGGATTACCCCTAAATCAATATGTTACATCTGCTATCTTTCCATCTTCTTCCTTCGCTAATCTCCTCTCAATCTGGTCTCTGGCGCCACCTACCCTCTGGACTGGCTTGGTGAGGATGGCTTTCTACTCTTCTCAGGTACGGTATTGATTATCTTTTCATCGCTATTTCTGCTACTTCATGAGCCACTACATTTTCATTTCTGTGAATAAACTGAAATCTGATATCTTGAAAGTTCTTTGCTTCTTCTTGAATGTCATTGATAATGGCACTGATAACAGACTTATCTTTTTCTCTTGTTTTGCATTTCTGTATCACCGTTCGCGAATCCCCTTTAATTGTAACTGAGTTGAATCCCATGAAAATCCCTAAGTTGACCGCATGAAGCCTCACATACGCTTCTGCTGCAAAAGAGGCAGGGACATTTAAGTTCATTATTGTCTTTGTGTTTATTATCTCGCCCGAACCATCAAGAACTATCAGACCAGCCATCGATTTTGCTTCTCTACTCCTAAAAGCCGCATCAAAATAAATTGATGTTCTTGAGAGTGGATCTTGTGATTCTGTACCCCGACATTTGTTTAAAGTACACTTTTTCTCTTCAATACCCTCAACCTCTGCCAAATAACTACGAACTTTTGATGCTAGATCTCTAACCGATCCTGATTTTCCTTCATGTAGAACCTATTCCTCGACCGCCACATTAGCCAGATTGTGCAGCAAACCAGTCGACTTTGTTTGTGGTTGCTGTTCAGTAGTACCCAGGTAAGCCAGTCTCCAAAATTCTGAAACGTCTGGTCTCTGATCCAAGAAATATCTAACAACTGCCATATCTCTCTTGTCACAAGGCAAAGGCGAAACAGATGATCAATATCTTCTTCTCCATTTCTACATCTAGGACAAACAGCAGTATCTGTAATTCGTTTTGATCTGAAATTAGCTAGAGTAGGCAAATAGTTCTGTAACAGCCCAATTTTAGTAGTGTCGGAACAGTGATTCGTGATCACTAAATCTGATGAAAAAGTTAGAAAACTTTGTTAATTGATAATTATAAGTTAAGTGTGATTTTAGAAATATTTTAAAATTAGTGAATTTTGTGAACTAAAAGAATTAATTAGAAAAAAAAATTGGGCCAAAAACGAGGTATTGAGACCTCGAATTCATAAAATGAGCCATAAATATTTTTAGAAATATTTATGGAGTGTCATTAAGTTATTATTAAAGTTTAGTTGGGAAATTTTAACGTTTGGATATGTAATTAAATGAAAAAGACTAAATTGAAAAAAAAATATAAAAGTTTCATTATAGATTAAAGAAAGTATAAAGGACCAAAATGGCAATTAAGCCATTTGGTTTAATTGAGGCGGTTATTGTGAAGAAAATCTGAGATTTTTTTTATGTTTAATATTATATTATTATGTTATTATATTATTATATTATATTATATATGAAAACAAACAAAAAAGAGAAAAAAGAAGAGAAACCAAACGAAACAGAGAGCAGGGGAAGGAAAGAAAGAAGAAGAGAAGAGAAAGAAGAAAAAGGGAGAATTTTGGAAAATTTCCAAAATTAGCTAAATAAAAAGGGGGATCAAATTGAAATATATGGAGAATTCTCTTCATTTCTCTTCATTTTCTTCAGCTGAAAAATAGTATGGAAGAGAGTTCAAGTTGGTTTTCATACTCAAGCTTCATGTAAGTTTAATTCTTGCTTTCTCCTTGAAATTTCTATGTTTTTAGACTTTCTACAATTGAGTCCAACTTATTAATTCATTAGTTTATGATTCTATGGTTAATTTTTAAATTTGATGTGGATTAGTGCTGAAAGAATATGATGAATAAATATTGATTTGAAGCTTTAATTTTGTTATATGATGATTTTATCAAGTGAAATTGATGGAAATTGGTTTTAGGACCTAATTGTGAAATAGCTAAAATTAAGGCCTAGTGTTAAAATTCTGATTTTTAAGAGTTATGAAGTAGTTTTAAAATGATAGAGAAAAGTATTAAATGAGAAAATTAGCTTAATTGAGCAAGGATTGAATTGTAGGAATTGTGGAATTAGGGACAAAATAGAAATCAACATGTTACACTAAAGCAGTTTTGGACAGCAGCAGTTGTCTAACTTTGAAAAATCACCAAAAATTGTACAAATAGAATTAGAAGTTGAGTGAGATATGGGATTAAAGCTTATTGAGTCTATTTTCATATAAAAGAAACAGAGAAAGCAAAGGAACTCTGTATTCTGAGATATTTATGTTTTTGTAAGACTGGTTTAGAATAACTTCGTGATCCCCTGTTCTTAGTTTAGAAATTCACTAAAAATTGTATAAAAATAATTTGGGAATATAATTTATATGGCTAGATTCCTTAATTAACGAACTTACATACCTGTGGTAGTACGGAAAGCCACCCCGTCTCTTTTCCTATGAAACCATGCATGGATTTCTGTTCGAATATATGCAAATTATTCAGGGTTAACACAACCACCTCGTTTCGTATAATCAAATAGTAGAACTTGTGATTCCTTCTTCAAATTACAGCTATATATTTATTTAAACTAATGATGAGAAATTATCTCCTTTTATCAGATAGAAATTGCATTGCTATCGAAAATATCTTGCTTCGCCATAATGTGAGTATTTGCTAATGCATTCTCCTATCGACATTGCAGTATTGCTATCTGACATTAAAGATGATAGCAGCTTCGTTTTGCGTCGGCTTTTGCTTCGTTTTTTTGCCAGCCATTGGTCCTTGTAATAGTATCCACAATCGTCCAAGAAACCAAGCAAATAAGGAAAACTGAGAAACCATTGCTTACTCAAGTAACTTAATCTCTAAGCGACCAGCAAAGCAAAAGGAAAACTATAGACCTCCCTATTACATTAAAAACAAGAAAAAGAACCCACGTAGAACAAGAACAACAGAAAATCATTCACAAGAGAACAGAGAGAAGCAATTCACGAGAAAGTTATGAAGAACATCGCAAAGAACTTACTCGACGACCTTCAGTCAGTTTCTTGAGAACAAATGAACGACTTAAAGAGAGTTTCTTGAATTCGGCTTTTAATTTGTGGGTTTTTCTTTTCTGTCTCGTAATTTGTTAGATAACTAAAAAGAGAGATTTATACTTAACCTGGTGACAATGTAACTGAACTTAACTAATCAAAGTTAACTAACCCGGTGACAATATTTTTCTGCTTTTCTTTTGAATTGCTGTACCGGTACGTGCGTATGTCCTTGTTGTGGCCTCAGTTTTCAGTTATGCAGCATGTGGCAAGGTTGGAAAACAATTTAACTAAATTAACCAACTTACAGACATGTAGTAGTACGGAAAGCTACCCCGTCTCTTTTCCTATGAAACCATTGATGGATTTCTTGTTCGAATATATGCAAACTATTGAGGTCTCCACTCAGGAACAAGTAGTTCTCATCTATGCTTGCATTTGACATCAAGGGGTTCTCACTTGAGAGCTCTCCCCCTTGAAAGTTCATGTCTCCACTCTGGAACAAGTAGGTTATCTTGACATAATAATTTTTCAATCTCTTCCTATTTTTGGCATCTTCTAATTTATGTTTTTAATAACAATGTAAATTTTTTTATAATTGTCAATATTTTTATAATTTTTAAGTAATCCTTACAATTTTTAATGATTAAAAAAATAGTATTTTTTTATAAATATTAGTTATATTTGTATAATTTTAATAAAATTTAAAGGGTTTTTTATAAAAATAATAATTAATTATGAAAATGATATTGAATCTAGATTATTTACGAAAATAAGGTATTTTCTACTGCAACAGTAGATGTCGCTTAACTGGTTGGCGGCATTACAATTTTAAAAAAGTTACTTTTTTGAATGATGTCGTCTGACACATTAGCAGCACCGATATAAATTTTTAAAGAATATTTGTATTTTTTATTTATACAATAGAAATAAAATACAAGAAAAAAATATTTTTTTTATGGTGCGGACTTAACACTGATAAATTTAAAAAAAAGTGCTTGACAAAACAAGATTTGAAAAAAAAGTTAAAACAAACGAAAAAAAAACATCGGTTCCATCATAAATCTCTAAAAATCAAATCAAAATGTGATAAAATATCCAACCCTTTATTATTTTCACAGTAATCATGAATACTTTTTATTTTTTGAGAAAAAAATTAACATGTTATTTTCAAATTGCTTTTAAAGAAGAAAATTTACTAAACATGAGGTGTTAGATCTTGACATAACCCAATGGTGAAGGACTCCAAACAATCATTTTTAGTTTTTTCTCACCTTTTTCTTCCCATCTGATTAGCGGAGCCCTAGTTACTCTTACAAACTTCATGCTATTTTCGAATACATCACTCTTAAATACACCAAAATTTTGTTTGAGAAGAAACATAATTAAATCATATATTTTTACTATTACAAAAATATAATTTTACCATTTTAATAGCTTATATCTTTATAAAATTTAAATGATTAAATTAAAATTTTATCATTTTTAGAGGGCCAAAATATAATTTTATCATATTTTAATTTAAAATTTTATAAATTATAAAAGTTAATTTTTCTATTTTAAAGGGGTCGGTGATGGCTCTACCTGCCTAGACACTTTCCATCTCAACAAATTCAGCATCAAATAATTGTTATCGGTGCTTACCTTTTCGTCTATTAATTTAATTTTAAAAAGTTATAAAATAACTGTTAAATTATTCGAAATTTTTTATTTAAATCATTGAATATAAAATAACCTAATCAAACCAACGCGAGCAATTTAATCTCTATACAATTATATTGAAAACCATAAACTTCATAGAACACCCAAAGTCAATGACAAAACAAATTAAAAACCATTCTCTAATGGTGATTTTACTGAAGATTTTGCAGCAAGTCTGCAACTGTAAAACAACCTTTGATTAAGTATTTCCTCGATCGCAACGCAAACCAGAATTTGAGTTCCTATTTCAAGTATCTCAGTAGCTTTTTTTCTTCGAATATTTTCGATACATATTGCGATAGGTTCGAGGTAGTCCAGAAATTTCCCCCGAGCACTGTTGTTTAATGCTTGTTCTAAGCCTTGGAAATGTTTGAACTCCACTTTGTCGTTGTTGTCGTCATCATTAACTTCATTCTTCAAATCAATAAGTTTAGTTGTAATACTAATTCTTCATAAGAGTGAAACTATAAAAAACATGAAATCTCAAATCCATTACCCGGTGACTATTAGTGTAATTTACCCACGCTGTCACCTACCATGTCACTTTACCGTGATGTCTGTGACAAAAAAGGACAAAAAGAACTGTTTTGTAACTTTTTAAAAGTTGAGTGACTGAAATGAAACCTAAGTGACTGTTTTACCAGTTACTCCAAAGTTGAGTGACTCTTGGTGTAACTTACCTATATTTTAATTCAAACTCAAAATTGAGCTTAGACCTCATAATTAAACATAAATTAAATTAATTTTTTACGAAATTGATGAATTCAATCTTGTACCCTATTTAGTATTTAATTTTAATTAATATACTAAACAAAATTTATAACTTAAATTCAATCCTAAATTTATTTGGTGCTTAAATTTTTTAATCAATCTCAAAAAATAAACTTCATATAGATATCCAAAGTCTAAAGGCAAACACATTAAAGCCAAAACTATTGTAGACATAGCAGCAAGCCAACAACACAACCATTTGCTTTTGTGTAGCTACTTTTCTCAATCGATTTGGGAATATTTTGAGCAGCAAAATAGGCGAGCAAATTCTTCTTCAACAGATTATCAAGCAAATCCCACTTGAAAACCAAATTTCTCAGCGCAATTAAGTGTGGCGCCCCACTTTTTCAAGGTATCCCAATCCAAATCACCAACCGAGAAATCTTTCATCTCTTTGATCGCAGCTGACTGAATTTGAATGTTGAAATGAAAAAAATCAGTAGTTTTTCCACGATCTTTTCGACTAGGATTGCAATAGATTTGAGGTACTCTGGAATTTCCCAAAAAGCGGTGTTCTTCAATGCCTGCTCTTCCAAGCTTCGGGAAATCTTTGCATTCCACTTTGTGGTTGCCTTTGTCATAAAGTTTGTTCTCCAAATCACGGAATTTAGATTGTACTCCTTCACAAGTTAGAGCATCGGTTGCAAGAACTTCTACCTTCCAGTGGAGGTGGGAAAAAAAGTAATACTTGATTAAGTCGGTAATACTTAACTCAAACGACTCATGAGCCATAAATTGAATATGAATTAGTAAGTTGGATTAAGAGACTTACATTATTTATCCCTCTTTTGGTTGGATCATCATAAATTTCCACTATTTCTCGCACAGATGACTTGATAAACTCCTCTTCATTTATTATTAATGATTCTAGTCGATGCATCGAGCTCGAATTCGCCATGCCACAACCCATCTTCTAGTTCGGATCTGAGAAATTTAACTCAGATTTCCCAATTCAAACAACGAGAAAAATTATAAAGAAGGATATGATAGCGAATTAGTAGACTTAGGAGTACTTACAGGTTTCATGTATCTATATCGGTGAAGAGAAGACAGAGAAAAGGCCACCGCCGCCGAAGAGTAAAGCAGGAAAAACAAACGAATTTGTTGGTTAGAGAAAGCTTGCAAGTTGGGTCTATGTGATTAACAAAAAGAAGAAAAAAAAGTTCATTTACGTGATTCATTGCTTCCACTCTTCATTTCATGTACGGTTTAAAACAAATCAATATTTTTTTCATGTCCTAAAAATACCACCTCAGACAACCATAATTCACATTTACTTAATTTCCCATACAACTATTTTTCCTGCAGAATCTGTAAAACTTTTCGAAGATGCTGATCATGTTCTGCCTCTGTCTTCGAATATACCAATATATCATCAATAAAAACCACCACAAACTGATCTAGGTACGGCTGGAAAATGCGATTCATCATATCCATAAAAGCAGCTGGAGCATTGGTCAATACAAACGGCATCACCAAAAATTCATAATGGCCATAACGAGTACAGAAGGCAGTCTTAGGCACATCACTTTCCTTCACCTTCAGCTGATAATACCCGAACCTCAAATCAATTTTAGAAAATACTGAAGCTCCCTTAAGCTGATCAAACAAGTCGTCTATACAAGGTAAAGGATACCGGTTCTTGATCGTCACTTTGTTCAACTGTCGATAATCAATGCACAACCGCATAGAACCATCTTTCTTTTTAACAAACAATACTGGAGCTCCCCAAGGTGAAATACTCGATCGGATAAAGCCTCGATCTAATAAATCCTATAACTGCACCTTCAGCTCTTTCAATTCAGTAGGTGACATTTGGTACGGAGGTATAGAAATTGGTGTTGTACCTGGATACGCCTCAATAGCAAATTCAACCTCTCTATCAGGTGGTAGACCCGGTAGTTCTTCTGGAAATACATCTGGAAACTCGCATACAGTCTTAATCTGGCTGCATTGGCTTCCCACTGAATCAGAATTAATAACATATGCCAAATACGCTGAACAACCTTGCTGTAATAATTTGTTAGCTTTTATAGCTGAAATGATACGTGTCGAACCACTGGTACGGATGCCATTCACTTCAATTCTGTCCCCGTTTTCTGTCTGAATACTAAACCTCTTTTTATAGCAATCCAAAACTACCCCGTGTTCAGATAACCAATCCATACCCAAAATGATATCAAAATCGTCAAAAGGCATGATCAGCAAATCCACAGGAAACATTTTATCATGTATTATTAACGAGCACCTCCGGCATACTCTGTCTACTAACATTGTTTGTCCCAAAGGGCTAGACACCTCTATGAAAACTCTAGACATTTCAGGTTCTAACTTCCCCGATTCAACTAATTTTAAATTAATATATGAATGTGATGAACCCGGGTCAATTAAAGCATAAATAGTCTCAGAATACAATAAAAATATACCTGTCACCACATCGTGAGCATTGCCTTCTTCACGGGTCCGAACTACGTATGCTCTGGCTGGTGCTCTAGCCTTTGACTGTTGTGTAGCTATATCACTGCCTCTACTAGCTCCTCCTCTCCTCGAAACAAAACCTCC
The DNA here is from genome assembly GCA_025698515.1 of Gossypium sturtianum. Taxonomy (NCBI): domain Eukaryota; kingdom Viridiplantae; phylum Streptophyta; class Magnoliopsida; order Malvales; family Malvaceae; genus Gossypium; species Gossypium sturtianum. The sequence continues at coordinate 153,509,239 of CM046953.1, forward strand.
TCTAGACATTCCTCTACCTCTGGCAGTCGATACTGATATCTGAGATGTGGTAGGTGTACTACTCTGAGTTTTCGAACAATCTTTAATAAAGTGTTCAGTAGAGCCACAACGAAAACATCCTCCAATTTTCTTCCAGCATTCACCAAAATGTCTTTTTCCACAATAATTACATTCAGGATATTCATTTTCCCAGGGTGGAGCTTTTACACTACCGGTGGAAATAGTAATCTACTTTCCTCTGTTTCCGTCACCTCTATCAGACCGAAAGCTTGATCTCCAACCACCTCTGAATTCTCTAGATCTTTTTAGTAGTGTATTTGAACTAGTTGCTCCTACTCGTTTCCTGGTCAATCCAACTATTTCTGACTTTTTATCAAGTCCCAAGACTTGCTCTATCATTTTGGCCCGCTCGATCAAATCAACAAATTCAGTAATTCGCTAGGACACTAATTGTAGTTTTATTTCATCTCTTAATCCTCGTAAAAACCATTTACAACTATCAGCCTCTGTTGGAATATATTCTGAAGCATACCTGCTCAATCTAGTAAACTCTCGATCATAATCCAATACTGACATATTACCCTGTTTCAACATTAAAAACTCTTGCTTTTTCTCTTCAATATACATTTTCCCAATATACTTCTTTTGAAATTCTTTTTGAAATAAATCCCAGGTTACCTGATCATCCGGTAAATGTCTAACAACAGATTCCCACTAGAGATATGCTTCCCATTGTAACAATGATACAGCACATATCAGATTCTCTAGGGGGTGCAATCTAATTGTTGCAAAACTCTTTTTGTTGATTCTATCCAATTCTCAGCAATAGACGGATCAAGACCTCTTAGTCCCGAAAACTCCGTGGCACCATATTTTCTTAACTCTTTAATCGGGGCCCGTCTAACAGTAGGTACTGATGTAGTAGTAGGTACAGTTTTCGCTACATGTTGTAATGCATCGGCTATAGCTCTTAACAGTTGTGAGTTATCCCTTTCTCTTCCTACATTAGGAGGTTGATTATCTAACGGATTTGCAGTAGGTGTAACAGATTCAGTTTCTTCAATTTCTTGATTTCCCGTATGCATTTCCTGTTCGACATCATACATTCATTCGTCTGACATTTTATCTATAAAACAAAATCAAATAAATATATATCAGCATCCAAAAACCCGACTCAGCTTTGACTCAACAGTGGCAAGTACTTCTAGACTCTTTGACTCACTTTCGAGCCCGATTTAGCCCGAGAATCGACTAAACCTGATAGCTCTGATACCAATAATTGTAACACCCCTAACCCCGAACCATCGCCGAAACAGAGTTACGAGGCATTACCGGACATATCAGACAATTTGCAAATATAAATTTTGTTTAATATAAATTTCGGCAGCATTTCTACTTATTATTATATAAAACCCCCTGTAAATTAAACCGTATTCATTTCAATCATAACCAATTCAACTAATTCATTACATATATTCATTTTCTATTCTAAATACCTTCTAATCAAACTCAATCAATATAATATCAACTTAAATTTATCAAAATATTAGTTAGATTAAAATAAATATACTTCTTTTGTTATAATTCTTAAACTTGTAATACTAACATTTTTAAACATTTACATTCAAAACATAATAACCTTTATACACAACCTACGTACATGTCACATTATCAAAAGGAAATATACATCACCAAAAGTTTGCTGAAGTCGGGTCTGGCTTCGGATGCTGGTTCAGTATTTGACTTCTACAACCTGCGCACGGAAACAACCGTACGCTGAGTATACATATACTCAGTGGTATTACCATAATTCAAATTATAAACATAAAAATCATATCATTAAATCATATAATTTTAATTTTACTGAACCAATTCAACATAAGTTTGTCATTCCTAATATATTCATACAATTCAATTTTAGCTATTCAACAATTGAAACAATACACAATCATGTTGAGCCACTATCCATTTCTTGAACCAATGGTTCATACTTTCCATTCTCATACTCATATTCCAATCACATTTTCCAGTTCATGTTCTATTTTCACATTTCTTTCAATAGCTTAACCATTTCATTTTATTCAATTTAACTTTTTCCTTATTTACCCCTATTAACAGACTCGGACTTTAACGGATACACGGATTCCAACCCAAACACACCACTACGGCACAATGTGCCTCAACGGTACACAGTATGCGATACACAAAGTGTCGAATCGATACTTGATAACAATATCGATATTCAACACACAAAGTCTTGAACTGTAATAAGAATAAGATAACGATATCGACACACAAAGTGTCGAATCGGTAACAGTAACAGTAGTCGGCACGTAAGTGCCTGATCAGTAAGCCGGCAAAATCCCGTACTCTTCCTCTTCATGCCACATCCTTTATACACAATTCTATTATTTACTTATAAGTTCTTTCAAAGCTGTCTACCTGAGTCATTGTCACTAAATTATCTATATCTTCAGTTACAGAATTCCGAATTAAGATCCGTAACTTTTCTATGAAACTAGACTCACATATATTCTTACCATAAAATTTTCAGAATTTTTGGTTTAGCCAATAAGTACAGTTTATTCTTTGAATTCACCCCTATTCTGTTGTCTGACAGTTCTGACCACTCTTTGCTAAAATTTAATTATATTTTATACAGAATTAAAATGATGTTCTAGTTTGTTTCTTATAAAAGTAGACTCATTAAGGAATCTAACCATATAAATTATGTTCCCAAATTATTTTTATACAATTTTTAATGATTTTTATAAGTCAGAATAGAGGATCTCGAAATCACCCTGAACCAGTTTCACTAACATTTAAATATCTCATAATACAGAACTTATTTACTTTCTCTGTTTCTTTCATATGAAAATAGACTCAATAAGCTTTAATTTCATATCTCACTCAACTTATAATTTCACTTCTACGATTTTTGGTGAATTTTCAAAGTTACTCTACTGCTGCTGTCCCAAAACTGTTTTCTTATAACTTATTTTGCAATTAAATCCTAATTAAGTTTACTTATTTCTTAACTTAATTCATGCTTTGATTCTACTTAAATTCCTTCCATATTCAACTTGATTATATAATTTTCATAATAAAACCCTAATTCATAATTTCTTCCAAATTAATCCCTATAGTAGAAAACTTACAGCTTACTTTACAATTTAATCCTTTTACTAATTCTAACTTAAATTTCATTCAATTTAGTCTCTAATTCATCTTTTTCTTCAACATCAACTATACTTGAAAACCAATACAACTATACTTGAAAACCAATAAACTCTCAAAATTTCAACTTAGTTTCATCAAAATCTTGCTTTAAAGCTTCTAAAACATCAAAATTAAAAGAATAGGACTTGATTGACTTACCTTTTAAAGCTTAAAACCTTGAATCTTGAATTTTTCCTTTTTCCTTCCTTTTTCTTCTTTCTTTCCTGCTTGTTTCGAAAGCTTCTGTTCTTTCTCTTCTTTTTTTTTTTTTTGTTTCCTTTGTTTTAACTTATTCTATTACTTTATTATATAATATTATATTATATTATATTAATATAATTATCTAATAATAATAATAATATATTTTAACACATAAAAATCTCAGATTTTTATGCTTATGCCGCCTCAAATATGCTAAATGGTCTATTTCCATTTTAGTCCTTTTTATTTTCTTTTAATCTACAATTCAACTTTTACCTTTTATTCACTTTAGTCCTTTTTCCTAATTACTTTAAATTAAACTAAATTCACTAAATAAAAATCTAAGTAAACACACTATTAGACTCATAATTACTCCTAATAATTTTACTAACTCGATTTACTAAGACGGAGGTCCGATAACACTTTTTTTTTCTTTTGGTTCCCACGGATTTTGGGTCGTTACGTTTCTCCCCCCTTAATAAATTTCATCCTCGAAATTTACCTGAGAATAGGTGAGGATACTGTGCCCTCATAATTTCTTCCGGTTCCCAAGTTGATTCTTCCACATTATGGCTTCTCCACAATACTTTTGAAGGTTTTGAAGGTTAAAAGAGTTTCTTGATTTCACCAAAAAAAAAAAAAAAGAGTTTCTTGAATTAGGGATCATAATCTCTTATAATTAAGGAATAATGATTCCTACAGAATCCCTTCAATAAAGGGATGATAACACCTACATTTTTCTGCTTTTCTTTTGAATTTCTGTACGTATATGTCCTTGTTGTGGCCTCAGATTTCAGGTATGCAGCATGTGGCAAGGTTGGAAAACAGTTTAACTAAATTAATGAACTTACAGACCTGTGGTAGTACGGAAAGCCACCGCGTCTCTTTTCCTATGAAACCATTGATGGATTTCTTGTTCGAATATATGCAAACTATTGAGGTCTCCACTCAGGAACAAGTAGTTCTCATCTATGCTTGCATTTGACATCAAGGGGTTCTCATTTGAGAGCTCTCCCCCTTGAAAGTTCATGTCTCCACTCTGGAACAAGTAGGTTATCTTGACATAATAATTTTTCAATCTCTTCCTATTTTTGGCATCTTCTAATTTATGTTTTTAATAACAATGTAATTTTTTTTATAATTGTCAATATTTTTATAATTTTTAAGTAATCCTTACAATTTTTAATGATTAAAAAAATAGTATTTTTTTTTTATAAATATTAGTTATATTTGTATAATTTTAATATAATTTAAAGGGTTTTTTATAAAAATAATAATTAATTATGAAAATGATATTGAATCTAGATTATTTACGAAAATAAGGTATTTTCTACTGCAACAGTAGATGTCGCTTGACTGGTTGGCGGCATTACAATTTTAAAAAAGTTACTTTTTTGAATGATGTAGCAGCACCAATATAAATTTTTAAAGAATATTCGTATTTTTTATTTATACAATAGAAATAAAATACAAGAAAAAAATATTTTTTTTTGTGGTGCGGACTTAACACTGATAAATTTAAAAAAAAAATGCTTGACAAAAAAAGATTTGAAAAAAAAAAGTTAAAACAAACGAAAAAAAAACATCGGTTCCATCATAAATCTCTAAAAATCAAATCAAAATGTGATAAAATATCCAACCATTTATTATTTTCACAGTAACCATTTATTATTTTGATCTGGATCGTCTGAAATTCTTATGCTCTCCCTCCATGGAAACCGAGTTCCTCCCTGGAACAGTGTCCTTGATGATATATGCTAGCTGTTCACCAAGTAAGATTTGAACAACAAATCTAAACCTGAATTCGGAGATAACTGTGGCAATATGAAAGTCGACCCTGTCACTGCTTGCTTGCATGAAAATATCCACCAAAGGAGTAGAGTGCTCACTAGTCAATCATCCCAAAACTCCCCATTTAGCTGCCATATTAGCATGGTACTTCCCTTCTGATTTGGGTGAACCAGTCCCCAAAGATACAACCAGGAACCGAGCGTAGTCAGTGGGCTTTATTGGAAAAAATTCGGGATTCCCTCGAAGTATTTCTTTAGTCACTTCGTTCATAGCCACTAAAGTCTGAAAGAGCAACAAAATTCAGATTGTCACCAGTAATTCGAATAACGCAAATCTCATCATGTTAAAGTGAAATAAATATACCGGGTTATTAGCGGCAACCCCTCCATCGATAAGGTTGAATTCTTTTGTTTTGCCAGTGGAATCTTGGGTTTGAAAATGATGGGCAGGAAGGTAAGTTGGAGCTGCTGAAGTTGCAATGCAAATATCCGACAGTAAAGCATCGGGGCTAGGATCGCTCTTTACCTACACGATGGAAATTTAATAATAAATTCCAGACAACACTAAAAAATGTATTAAACAAAAATGAAAATGATTTCCTAGTTTTCTTGCATTAATTTGTTTCTATTCCATTACAAGTAGTAAATATTATAGTGAACCTCATAGGGGGAGAATATTCTCGGCTGGAGTTGCTTGATGTCAAAAGTTGGGATCACAACGTTAGTCAGGGTCTGGTGCAATTTAGTTTCTCCCAGCTTTTCCTCACAATATCATGAAGATATTTACCGTCATATTTTGGTCCCATTAGTGATTTGACCACATTTGCAGCTGGTGCAAAGGGAGAACTGTCAAGTAACAAGATAAATCATCTTAATAATTACTTCATAAATTATTTTTGTTAATTATATCCATCTTGAAGAGATTTACAAAATAATGATTTACCTATCTTGGGGAAAGATTTTAGGGCAGTGTTCAAGGTCGAACTCATTGATATCTTTGGCAGCAAAAAGAGGGCGATTCTCTTTTTTGGGATCTGGGGTAGTTAGCATGACAGTGACGAGGCCACCAGTGCTCGTCCCAGAAATAATATCAAAATAATCAGCCAATCTCGCTTGCTCACCATCCAGCTTCTGTATATAGCCAAAAACCCAAAATTCATAAGAAATATATGGATGATAAAAGCTCCAATCTAACCTTAGCCAGGGAAGGATTAATGAGAGTTATATATATATATATATATATTATGCATGAATCCCACTCCCAGTTATAATAAGCAAGAAATAAAAAATGCAAGTGATAGGTTAGCTACCTGAAGCTGGGACTCTAAAAAAGCAAGTGTAGTTCCAGGAATAAGCCCTCTGATACCCCCTCCATCAATGCTAAGAAGAGTAATCAAATTCCCATATGTGGGAGGTTGAAGAGGTGATATCGGGCTATCTGTGAAGAAGTTGAATTTTGTAATAATATGTCTAGGAATTCCTTCCATGGAGGAAGATACGAAACTTGTTATTAAGGTTTGTGAGGATGAGACAGGATATAAACAACTGGTACAGCTAAGTCATCATACTGTGGGACTTGCAAAGGGGTATTCATCGAGGCGTGGTTTGAAACTTTCAACAACGTTACAATAATCCTAATTCAATCACTTATCTTACCTTCCATTCGTAGCATATAACAAAAGTAGACTTGTAGGTTACACAATCTCTAAACCCTTCAAATATCACAATCACAAATTGCAAGTTTTTCTCTTATTTCATTACTTGTGGAAATATGAAAACTTAGGGTTAAATTTTTAAAAGAAAATACGGATAGGAAGTCATCGAAGATGACTTTCAACTTTCAGACGTCAATCTGCCTATCAAACCATCTCAAATTTGCGGATAATATCAGACTAATAAAAACTAAGAGCAGGCGGCTAAGTTGTGAAAGTAAAACCGTGCAAGTTTCTAATAATATATTTAATTATGGTTGTAGTATTCATCTTAAAATTATTGAAAAATTTTAATCTATTTAAAAAGAAAATAAATTTTAATATTATAATGAATTTTGATTTGTTATAATCATACCTATGAAACTTTGATTGTGGGTAGAATATATATATATATATATATATATATATATATAACTTTAATTATGATTCCATTACACATCTAAAAAAATAAATACATTAATTTATTTTTATATTAGATAAATATAATTATTTATATATGTAATATATAAATATAAAATAATGTTATGTAAGTGATTGTATTAATAGTTTAAGAAATGCATAAAATCAAAATATATGAAATTGTATATTAAACTAAAAAAGTACTATTCTACCCATGTCGAAACCATCTTTAAAATCGGTTTTGGAAAAATAGGGATCGACTTTGAAAACGAAAAATGGGAGTCGCCATCAATCCCTTTTACTTAAGTATAATTGGATCACCTAGTAAAATGTTTCATTTTAAAACATTTGATTTTGGTCTACAAAAAACGAGAAAACAGGTTTGGGAGTCGGTTACGTATGAGGAAGGGTTAGCACCCTCATAACGCCCAAAAATTGGTACCTAATTGATGAAATCATGTCCAAATGTTTGAAATTTAAAAAGTTTAAAATAAGATCTCTTATTAGAAGTAAAACCAAGACTTACCTAAAAGAAATACCACATCCAATAAATTAGGATACAACATTTTATAACTTTGAACCTAAGTATATTTTTATTTTAGAAAATTCTTACCTCAAGACACAAAACATCACACCCAATAAGTTAGGATACGACGTTTCGAATTCTCATTAATAAGTTTTTTATTCAAAACTTTAGATTTATTTATTCCGAGAGAATATAAACATCACATCCAGCACATTAGGACACGACATTTATAAACCATCGTAATTAAGGTCATCTCATTATTTACAAAACTTGTTAAAAGGATATTTAATTATTTAGCCAAACGGAAAATCGCACCCAACACGTTAAGGCACTATTTCCTGAATTTCTAAATACCTAAACATTGCCTTATTTTTTTAAACCTTACAATGAGATAAAAGGCAACCTGTCAAGTTTCTAGCCTATATACTTTGAATCTTTTTTTTTTTGGACAGCAATATAATAAACAGCCAACATATATACTAACCAAGCAGGATAATAACCAGCAATTTGGACAGCAATTTTTTAAGATTCATCATACGTGGCATTGTTACACCTAGGGAGGATCCATTATATCTTACAATGAGATATAAGGCAACCCGTCAGGTTTCCAGCCTATATACTTTCAATCTTCTTTTTTTTTTTGGACATCAATATAATAAACAGCCAGGATATATCAACCAAGCAGGATAATAAACAGCAATTTGGACAGAAAGTTTTTAAGATTCACCATACGTGGCATTGTTGCACCTAGGGAGGATCCATTATATCTTACAATGAGATATATGGCAACCCGCCAGGTTTCCAGCCTATATACTTTGAATCTTTTTTTTTTTTTGAACAAAGAATATAATAAATACCCAAAGATATATACCAACCAAGCGGGATAATAACCAAACAATTTGGACAAAGAATTTTTAAGATTCATCATACGTGGCATTGTTACACCTAGGAGGATCCATTATATCTTACAATGAGATATAAGGCAACCCGTCAAAGTTTCCAAATTTATATACTTTCAATCTTTTTTTTTTTTTGGATAGCAATATAATAAACAGCCAGGATATATCAACCAAGCAGGATAATAAACAGCAATTTGGACAGAAAGTTTTTAAGATTCACCATACGTGGCATTGTTGCACCTAGGGAGGATCCATTATATCTTACAATGAGATATATGGCAACCCACCAGGTTTCCAGCCTATATACTTTGAATCTTTTTTTTTTTTGAACAGCAATATAATAAACAGCCAGCCTATATACCAACCAAGCAGGATAATAAACAGCTATTTGGACAACAATTTTTTAAGATTCATCATACGTGGCATTGTTACACCTAAAGAGGATCCATTATATCTTATAATGAGAGATAAGGCAACCCGTCAGGTTTCCAGCCTATATACTTTGAATTTTTTTTTTGGACAGCAATATAATAAACAGCCAGCATATATCAACCAAGCAGGATAATAAACAGCAATTCGGACAGAAATTTTTTCAGATTCATCATACGTGGCGTTGTTACACCTAGGGAGGATCCATTATATCTTACAATAAGAGATAAGGCAACCCGTCAGGTTTTCAGCCTATATACTTTGAATCTTTTTTTTTTGGACAGCAATATAATAAACAGCCAGCATATATACCAACCAAGCAGGATAATAAACAGCAATTTGTTCCAAAATCTCAAAGTAAACCTCGGATCCTGGTCTGAAATGATAGATACTGGAACTCCATGTAATCTCACAATCTCTGACACATACAATTCTGCTAACTTCTCAAGTGAAAAATCTGTTCTGACTGGAATAAAGTGTGATGACTTTGTCAATCTATCAACAATCACCCATATCGAATCTTTCTTTCTTGGAGTCATAGGCAATCCTGACACAAAATCCATTGTAACACGCTCCCACTTCCATTCAGGAATCATAATGGGTTGTAATAAACCTGATGGCACTTGATGCTCTGCTTTAACTTGATGGCAAACCAAACATTCTGCAACAAATTCTGAAATTTCTCTTTTCATACCAGGCCACCAATATATCTTTTTCAAATCACCATACATTTTCGTACTGCCCGGGTGAATAGAATACATACTATTGTGTGCTTCAGAAAGAATATTATTCTTCAAATCAGAATTGTTTGGAACACAAATTTTGTTATGATAACGCAACATTCCTTCATCATCAATGCTGAACTCTGAATCTAAATTATCTCGAACCATTTGTCATTTAAAAACCAATTTCGGGTCTTCATTCTGCAGTTTCTGAATTTGTTGAAGAAACATGGGTTTCACTTTCAATTCTGCTAATACAACACCTTCATTAAGAGTCAAATGAGCATTCATTAACCGAAGTGCAAATAATGATGACTTTCGACTAAATGCATCAGCAACTACATTAGCTTTTCCTGGATGGTAGTCAATAACCAAATCATAATCTTTCAGCAACTCTAACCACCGTCTCTGTCTTAAGTTCAGTTCCTTCTAAGTCATTAAGTATTTCAGACTTTTGTGATCCGTATAGATATAACACTTCTCACCATACAAATAGTGTCTCCAAATTTTTAAAGCAAAAACAATTGCAGCTAATTCAAGATCATGTGTAGGGTAATTCTTTTCATGTGGTTTTAATTACCGTGAAGCATAAGCCACTACCTTTCCCCACTGCATTAACACACAACCCAAACCATTTAAAGATGCATCACTGTACACAATATACGGTATACGTGATTCTGGTTGAGTCAAAACTGGAGCTTCTGTTAACTTTTTCTTCAATTGGTCAAAGCTCTATTGACATTCACCAGACCATACAAACTCAACATTCTTTTGTAACAAACGAGTCATTGGTGAAGCAATCATGGAAAAATTCTTTACAAAGCGCGATAATAATACCTGCTAGTCCCGAAAACTTAGCTTCGGTTACATTCTTGGTGTTTTCCAATTCACCATCTTCTTTGAAACTTTACTTGGATCCACACGAATTCCTTCAGCTGATACAATGTGACCCAGAAATCAAACTTCATGAAGCCAAAACTCACATTTACTAAATTTTGCATATAACTGCTTTTCTTTCAAAGTCTGTAATACAATTCTCAAGTGTTGTGCATGCTCGGATTCTGTCTTTGAATAGACCAATATGTCATCAATAAATACCACCACAAATCTATCCAAATAAGGCTGAAAAATCCGATTCATTAAATCCATAAATGCAGCAGGGGCATTTGTTAAACCAAAAGGCATTACCAGAAATTCGTAGTGACCATACCGAGTTCGAAAAGTAGTCTTTGGCACATCACACTCTTTAACCTTCAGTTGATAATACCCAGATCTAAGGTCTATCTTTGAAAACAATGCAGCACCTTTCAATTGATCAAATAAATCATCGATACGTGGTAATGGATATTTGTTTTTAATTGTTACCTTGTTCAACTGTCTGTAATCAATACACAATCGCAACGAGCCATCTTTCTTTTTCACAAATAAAACAGGTGCACCCCAAGGTGATGTACTCGGTCTGATGAACCCTTTATCCAATAACTCTTGCAATTGCGTCTTCAACTCTTTTAACTCATTGGTGCCATTCTATACGGTGTTATTGATATCGGAGTGTGCTTAATTACATCAATTACGAATTCAACCTCACGATCTGGGGGTAAACCAGGTAATTCCTCCGGAAACACATCAGTAAACTCATTAACAACTGGCAATTGTTCCATCTTCAATTCAGAACCCCGGGTATCAAGAATATAAGCTAAAAATGCTTCATTACCCTTCCGAATCAATTTCTGAGCTGTAATAGCTGAAATAATTCTGACATCATTCTTTTTATCTCCAAACTCAGCTGAAACTATTTCCCCTGTCTGACATTTTAAATCAACCCGTTTTTCTCTACAATTTACTATGGCATCGTGCTTAATCAACCAATCCATACCAAGAATAACATCAAATTCTCGGAAAGGTAACAACATTAAATCAGCAGAGAATTCACAGCCTTGTATTTTCAGCGGACACTTCCGACATATTAAATTAACTAACACACTTTGCCCTAACGGATTAGTGACTTGCATATCAAAGTCAGTGGACTCAACAGTCATTTTCTTTTCCGACACTAATGCAGTGCAAATATATGAATGCGTAGATCCAGGATCAATTAAAGTATACACATAATCATTAAAAAGATGGAAAATACCAACTATCACATCTGGAGCAGAAGCTTCCTCTCTTGCCCGAGTAGCATATGTACGTGTAGGTGCCCTTGTTTCTGATCGGGTTACAATATCTCTCATTCCCGAACGGTTAGTCCCTGTAGCACTGCTCTGGCCCGAACGTCTATTTCTTTGGGGAGTGATCCTCTGTATCTCTTTCTGTTCCACTTCATTTTTCTGCAGCTGGGGACAATCTCGAATAAGATGATCAGTAGCCCCACATTTATAACAAGCCCCCATCTTAATCCTGCATTCACCGAAATGATGTCTTCCACAATATTGACACTTAGGTCGAGGAGCATCCTGAACACTGCTCACACTTGCTGCAGGTCTATCAAGCACCTTGAAATCGGATTGTCTTGATCTACCTCTACTCAATTTTCCCGGCACTGATGTAGTTCGACTACTTTCTTCTCTAAATTTCTTTACCGGAAAATCTGAAAATAACTTAGAAGCACCTCTTTTGAATGACTCTTTACTTTTTCGATCCCGCTGCATTTTTCTGTTATATACTTCTTCGAGCTTTTGAGCACGATCTGACAGAACAACGAACTCCCGTATTTTATTGCCCCCAATCATTATTCTAATCTCATCATTTAACCCTTCTTCAAATCTGATACACATTTCTTCTTCAGTAGGTACAATGTCTCGGACATATTTGCTGAGGTAGACAAATTCTCTTTCGTATTTAGCCACTGATTTATTTCCCTACCGTAAATCAAGGAATTCCCTTTTTTTTTATCCAAATACCGTCTACCCACATATTTCTTCTTAAATTCACTTTGGAAAAATTCCCAAGATATTTTCTCTGCTGGTACCACGGCCTCAATCGTTTCCCACCAACTATAAGCCTCTTCTTTCAGTAGTGACACAGCACATCTCAAATAATCATCTAGTGAGCAAGCCATTTCTTTAAAAATTCTTATCAAACTATGTAGCCAGTATTCAGCTTTGACGTGGTCATCATCAGTCCTTCCCCGAAATTCTTCGGCCCCAAGTTTTCTAAGCCTTTCCAATGGAGAACGCTTACTGAATTCAGTCATTGTAGGAGGTGGAGGAGCAACCGAGGGTACCACTGATGGAGCAGTGGTGGGAGGAGGTGGCTGAGCCTGATTTCTTTCTTGCATCGTTTCAGTATACCACTGATTCATAATCCCATAAATCATATTCTTTAATTCTTGCTCTCGCATTAAAGAAATCGGAACATCACTGCTTGTTGCTCGTTCGAAAATCTGTATTCTACTATTAACTTCTTCCTGCTCAGTAAGTTCAGGTCTATCTGACATCTTTATAATCAGAAAATATCTATAAAATAACAAATATTAGATCGGATCAGACACATCACACTATCACAGATTTATATGGCATGTATTTCTAAACTCTTTATACATCATAATTGTTCCGAGAACCGGCTAAACCGGGCTCTGATACCAATAAATGTAACACCCCTTACCCGAGACTGTTGCCGGAGTCGAGCACGAGGCATTTCTAAACTTAATTACTAGTTCGGCATAAAATTTAAAACTGTCCATCTGCGTCATAGTCACCAAAATATTTATATCTGGAGCTACGGAACTCCAAATAAAGATTTGTTAATTTTCCCTGAAACTAGACTCATATATCTTTTTACTATAATTTTTCCAGAATTTTTGGTATGGCCAATCAATACCAGATTTTTCTTAAAGTTTCCCCTGTTTTACTGTTTGACTGTTCTGACCTCTCTTCACTACAAATCAAATTACTCTTTGTACAGAATTCATATGACCTTATTATTTATTTCATTTGAAAATAGACTCATTCAGGATTTCATACATATAAACTTAATAAGTTCATAGGCATAAAATATAAATCTTACCAAACATTCATACACTTATACATTACGTACAATTACTAAATTCACCTGTCAACCACAATTTGGTGAGTGCTTTCATATAATTTCACTACCATTTATTCGTTTACTTTTAACTCTTTTGGGCCCTTTTTGTCACTTACCATCTTTAATCAAATTAGGGAACGATTACGGAAAATTGAGTACTTCACTTCCACTTTTCGCTGATCAGGTAGCCGAAACTACCACTTTTCACTGATCAGGTAGCCGAAGCTACCACTTTTCACTGATCAGGCAGCCGAAGCTACCACTTTTCACTTTCACTTGTCACTGATCAGAAGTACTCAAATCCGATGTTCCGCTCAATTTGATTATTTAATCACTTTTCGCATTGTCATTTTATCCTTAACTCATCAACAAATATATCTCATCATTCATGATATAATTCATAAAATTTACATTTAATCATTAAATTTCAGCCATATGAACTTACTTGAGTGTTTTCAATGTCTCATGTAGATTGACGTGTAAATATACGGAGGATCGGATCAACACTGAGGATCACACTATCAAAATTATCTCCACTAGCTTTTGTTTTATGTTTAAAGATTTATATGGCATGTATAGAGTTTAAATGAGATGAAGTAAAGATGTTTAAACTAGTTAATAATATTTTGTAATGAACCAGTTTTTGAATTACCGCAGTAACGTGATTTTGAAAAATCACCAAAAATAGAAGAAATGGAATTAGAAAGTGAAAGAGATATGAATTGAAAGCTCTTTGAGTATACTTTCATATAAAAGAAATATGGTAAGCAAAAGAAATGGAAATAATGAGATATTTAAATTTTAGTAAAACTGGTTCTGAATGAATTCGTGATCCCCTGTTCTATCTTTGAAAAATCATTAGAAATTGCACAAAAATAATTGTGGAGCAAAGTTTATATGTATGAATTTCAAATGAAATAAATAATAAGGTCATATGAATTCTGTACAAAGAGTAATTTGATTTGTAGTGAAGAGAGGTCAGAACAGTCAAACAGTAAAACATGGGAAACTTTAAGAAAAATCTGGTATTGATTGGCCATACCAAAAATTCTGGAAAAATTATAGTAAAAAGATATATGAGTCTAGTTTCAGGGAAAATTAACAAATCTTAATTTGGAGTTCCGTAGCTCCAGATATAAATATTTTGGTGACTATGAGCAGATGGACAGTTTTAAATTTTATGCCGAATTAGTAATTAAGTTTAGAAGTGCCTCGTGCTCGACTCTCGAACTTGATCTCGGGTAAGGGTGTTACATTTATTGGTATCGAGCCCGGTTTAGCCGGTTCTCGGAACAATTATGATGTATAAAGTGTTTAGAAATACATGCCATATAAATCTGTGATAGTGTGATGTGTATGATCCGATCTAATATTTGTTATTTTATAAATATTTTCCGATTATAAAGATGTCAAATAGACCTGAACGTACTGAGCAGGAAGAAGTTAATAGTAGAATACAGATTTCTGAACGAGCAACAAGCAGTGATGTTCCGATTTCTTTAATGCGAGAGCAAGAATTAAAGAATATGATTTATGGGATTATGAATCAGTGGTATATTGAAACGATGCAAGAAAGAAATCAGGCTCAGCCACCTCCTCCCACCATTGCTCCATCAGTGGTACCCTCGGTTGCTCCTCCACCTCCTACAACGACTGAATTCAGTGAGCGTTCTCCATTGGAAAGGCTTAGAAAACTTGGGGCCGAAGAATTTCGGGAAGGGCCGATGATGACCCCACAAAGCTGAATCTTTGTTTCTGAGTTTGATAAGAATTTTTAAAGAAATGGCTTGCTCAACCGGATGATTATTTGAGATGTCTTTGTGTCACTACCGAAAGAAGAGGCTTATAGTTGGTGGGAAACGATTGAGGCCGTGGTACCAGCAGAGAAAATATCTTGGGAATTTTTCCAAAGTGAATTTAAGAAGAAATATGTGGGCAGACGGTATTTGGATAAAAAGAAAAGGGAATTCCTTGATTTACTGGCGGAAATAAATCGATGGGTGAATCGAAAGAGAATTTGTCTACCTCAAAGAAATATGCCCGAGACATTGTACCTCTCTTGAAGAAGAAGAAATGTATCGATTTGAAGAAGGGTTAAATGATGAGATTAGAATAATGATTGGGGGCAATGAAATACGTGAGTTCGTTGTTCTGTCAGATCGTGCTCAAAACCTCGAAGAAGTATATAACAGAAAAATGCAGTGGGATCGAAAAAGTAAAGTCATTCAAAAGAGGTGCTTCTAAGTCATTTTCAGATTTGCCGGTAAAGAAATTTAGAGAAGAAAGTAGTCGAACCGCATCGGTCTTGGGAAAATTGAGTAGAGGTAGATCAAGACAATTCGATTTCAAGGTGTTTGATAGACTGCGGCAAGTGTGGCGGTGTTCGGATGCTCCTCGACCTAAGTGTCAATATTGTGGAAGACATCATTTCGGTGAATGCAGAGATTAAGATGGGGCTTGTTATAAATGTGGGACTCTTGATCATCTTATTCGAGATTGTCCCAGTGCAGAAAAATGAAGTGGAGCAGAAAGAGATCTGAGAGGATCACTCCCCAAAGAAATAGACGTTCGGGCGGAGCGCAGATTACTACGGGACTAACCGTTCGGGAATGAGAGATATTGTAACCCGATCAGAAACAAGGGCACTTGCACGTACATATGCTACTCGGGCAAGAGAAAAGCTTCTGCTCCCGGATGTGATAGCGGTATTTTCCATCTTTTAATGATTCTGTATACTTTAATTGATCCTGGATCTACGCATTCATATATTTGCCTTTGCATTAGTGTCGAAAGAAAATGATCATTGAGTCCATCGACTTTGATATGCAAGTCACTAATCCATTAGGGCAAAGTGTGTTAGTTAATTTAATATGTCGGAAGTGTCCGCTGAAAATACAAGGCTGTGAATTCTCTGCTGATTTAATGTTGTTACCTTTCCGAGAATTTGATGTTATTCTTGGTATGGATTGGTTGATTAAGCACGATGCCATAGTAAATTGTAGAGAAAAACGGGTTGATTTAAAATGTCAGACAAGGGAAATAGTTTCAGCTGAGTTTGGAGATAAAAAGAATGATGTCAGAATTATTTCAGCTATTACAGCTCAGAAATTGATTCGGAAGGGTAATGAAGCATTTTTAGCTTATATTCTTGATACCCGGGGTTCTGAATTGAAGATGGAATAATTGCCCGTTGTTAATGAGTTTCCTGATGTGTTTCCGGAGGAATTACCTGGTTTACCCCCAGATCGTGAGGTTGAATTCGTAATTGATGTAATTCCGGGTACAGCTCCGATATCAATAGCACCGTATAGAATGGCACCAGCTGAATTAAAAGAGTTGAAGACGCAATTGCAAGAGTTATTGGATAAAGGGTTCATCAGACCGAGTACATCACCTTGGGGTGCACCTGTTTTATTTGTGAAAAAAAAAAGATGGCTCGTTGCGATTGTGTATTGATTACAGACAGTTGAACAAGGTAACAATTAAAAATAAATATCCATTACCACGTATCGATGATTTATTTGATCAATTAAAAGGTGCTGCATTGTTTTCAAAGATAGACCTTAGATCTGGGTATTATCAACTGAAGGTTAAAGAGTGTGATGTGCCAAAGACTGCTTTTCAAACTCGGTATAGTCACTACGAATTTCTGGTAATGCCTTTTGGTTTAACAAATGCCCCTGCTGCATTTATGGATTTAATGAATCGAATTTTTTAGCCTTATTTGGATAGATTTGTGGTGGTATTTATTGATGACATATTGGTCTATTCAAAGACAGAATCCGAGCATGCACAACACTTGAGAATTGTATTACAGACTTTGAAAGAAAAGCAGTTATATGCAAAATTTAGTAAATATGAGTTTTGGCTTCATGAAGTTGGATTTCAGGGTCACATTGTATCAGCTGAAGGAATTCGTGTGGATCCAAGTAAAGTTTCAGCAGTGGTGAATTGGAAAACACCGAAGAATGTAACTGAAGTGCGAAGTTTTCTGGGACTAGCAGGGTATTATCGTCGTTTTGTAAAGAATTTTTCCATGATTGCTTCACCAATGACTCGTTTGTTACAAAAGAATGTTGAGTTTGTATGGTCTGGCGAATGTCAATAGAGCTTTGACCAATTAAAGAAAAAGTTAACAGAAGCTCCAGTTTTGACTCAACCAGAATCACGTATACCGTATATTGTGTACAGTGATGCATCTTTAAATGGTTTGGGTTGTGTGTTAATGCAGTGGGGAAAGGTAGTGGCTTATGCTTCACGGCAATTAAAACCACATGAAAAGAATTACCCTACACATGATCTTGAATTAGCTGTAATTGTTTTTGCTTTAAAAATTTAAAGACACTATTTGCATGGTGAGAAGTGTTATATCTATACGGATCACAAAAGTCTGAAATACTTAATGACTCAGAAGGAACTGAACTTAAGACAGAGACGGTGGTTAGAGTTGCTGAAAGATTATGATTTGGTTATTGACTACCATCCAGGAAAAGCTAATGTAGTTGCTGATGCACTTAGTCGAAAGTCATCATTATTTGCACTTCGGTTAATGAATGCTCATTTGACTCTTAATGAAGGTGTTGTATTAGCAGAATTGAAAGTGAAACCCATGTTTCTTCAACAAATTCAGAAACTGCAGAATGAAGACCCGAAATTGGTATTTAAACGACAAATGGTTCGAGATAATTTAGATTCGAGTTCAAAGATTGATGATGAAGGTATGTTGCGTTATCATAACGAAATTTGTGTTCCAAACAATTACGATTTGAAGAATAATATTCTTTACAAGCACACAATAGTATGTATTCTATTCACCCGGCGATCATTTAAAATGTATGGTGATTTGAAAAAGATATATTGGTGGCTGGTATGAAAAGAGAAATTTGAATTTGTTGCAAAATGTTTGGTTCGCTTGACAAGTTAAAGCAGAGCATCAAGTGCCATCAGGTTTATTACAACCCATTATGATTCTGAATGGAAGTGGGGCGTGTTACAATTGATTATGTGTCGAGATTGCCTATGACTCCAAGAAAGAAAGATTCGATATGGGTGATTGTTGATAGATTGACAAAGTCGGCACACTTTATTCGATCGAATGCAGATTTTCAATTGAGAAGTTAGCGAGAATTGTATGTGTCGAGATTGTGAGATTACATGGAGTTCCAGTATCTATCATTTCGCATCGATCCGAGGTTTACTTGAGATTTTGGAACAAATCGCAAGAAAAGTCAGAGGTACTAAATTAAATTTTAGTACAGCATTTCATCCTCAAACAAATGGACACTCAAAGCGAGTGATTCAAATTCTAGAAGATATGTTAAGATGTTACAATAATGGATCCTCCCTAGGTGTAACATTGCCACGTACGATGAATCTTAAAAATTTTCATCCAAATTGTTTGTTTATTATCTGCCGTTGATATATCTTTGTTTGTTTATTATATTCTTCGTCCAAAAAAAAAAAGATTCAAAGTAAATAAGCTGGAAACCTGACGGGTTGCCTTATATCTCATTGTAAGATATAATGGATCCTCCCTAGGTGTAACAATGCCACGTACAATGAATCTTAAAAAATTTCGGTCCAAATTGCTGTTTATTATCCAGCTTGGTTGATTTATGCTGGCTGTTTATTATATTTCTGTCCAAATAAAAAGAGATTCAACGTATTTAGGTTGGAAACCTGACAGGCTGCCTTATCTCTCATTGTAAGATATAATCGATCCTCCCTAGGTGTAACAATGCCACATATGATAAATCTTAAAAAATTATTTTCCAAATTACTGTTTATTATCCTGCTTGGTTGGTATATATCTTTGTTGCTTATTATATTCTTCGTCCAAAAATAAAAGATTCAAAGTTTATAGGCTGGAAACCTGACGGGTTGCCTTATCTCTCATTGTAAGATATAATGGATCCTTCCTAGGTATAACAATGCCACGTATGATGAATCTGAAAAAATTTCTGTCCGAATTGCTGTTTATTATCCTGCTTGGTTGATATATGCTGACTGTTTATTATATTGCTGTCCAAAAAAAAAAGATTCAAAGTATATAGGCTGGAAACCTGACGGGTTGCCTTATCTCTCATTATAAGATATAATGGATCCTCCTTAGGTGTAACAATGCCACGTATGATGAATCTTAAAAAATTGTTGTCCAAATAGCTGTTTATTATCCTACTTGGTTGGTATATAGGCTGGAAGTTTATTATATTGCTGTTTAAAAAAAAAGATTTAAAGTATATAGGCTGGAAACCTAGCGTGTTGCCATATATCTCATTGTAAGATATAATGGATCCTCCCTCGGTGTAACAATGCCCTATATAGTTTGAATCTTTTTTTTTGGACAGCAATATAATAAACAACCAGCATATATATCAACCAAGCAGGATAATAAACAGCAATTTGGACAACAATTTGGACAAAAATTTTTATGATTCATCATACGTGGCGTTGTTACGCCTAGGGAGAATCCATTATATCTTACAATGAGAGATAAGGCAACCCGTCAGGTTTCCAGCCTATATACTTTGAATCTTTTTTTTTTTACAACAATATAATAAACAGCCAGCATATATACCAACCAAGCAGGATAATAAACAGCAATTTGGACACAACTTTTTTAAGATTCATCATACGTGGCATTGTTACACCTAGGGAGGATCCAGTATATCTTACAATGAGATAAAAGACAACCCGTCAGGTTTCCAGCCTTTATACTTTGAATCTTGTTTTTTTGGATAGCAATATAACAAAAAGCCAGCATATATACCAACCAAACAGGATAATAAAAAGCAATTTGGACAGCAATTTCTTAAAGATTCATCATTCGTGGCATTGTTACACCTAGGGAGGATCCATTATATCGAGATATAAGACAACCCGTCAGGTTTCCAGCCTATATACTTTGAATCTTATTTTTTTGGACAGCAATATAATAAACAGCCAGCATATATACCAACCAAGCAGGATAATAACTAGCAATTTGGACAGCAATTTTTTAAGATTCATCATACGTGGCATTGTTACACCTAGGGAGGATCCATTATATCTTACAATGAGATATAAGGCAACCCGTCAGGTTTCCAGCCTATATACTTTCAATCTTTTTTTTTTTTGGCAGCAATATAATAAACAGCCAGGATATATCAACCAAGCAGGATAATAAACAGCAATTTGGACAAAAAGTTTTTAAGATTCTTCATACGTGGCATTGTTACACCTAGGGAGGATCCATTATATCTTAGAATGAGATAAATGGCAACCCGCCAGGTTTCCAGCCTATATACTTTAAATCTTTTTTTTTTTGAACAACAATATAATAAACAGCCAGCCTATATACCAACCAAGTAAGATAATAAACAGCTATTTGGACAAAAATCTTTTAAGATTCATCATACGTGGCATTGTTACACTTAGGGATGATCCATTATATCTTATAATGAGAGATAAGGCAACCCGTCAGGTTTCCACCCTATATACTTTGAATATTTTTTTTTTTGGACAGCAATATAATAAACAGCCAGCACATATCAACCAAGCAGGATAATAAACAGCAATTTGGACAGAAATTTTTTCAGATTCATCATACGTGGCATTGTTACACCTACGGAGGATCCATTATTTCTTACAATGAGATATAAGGCAACCTGTCAGATTTCCTGGCGATATACTTTGAATCTTTTTTTTTTTGGACAGTAATATAATAAACAGCCGGCATATATACCAACCAAGCAGGATAATAAACAGTAATTTGGACAGCAATTTGGAAAACAATTTTTTAAGATTTATCATATGTGGCATTGTTACACCTAGGGAGGATCGATTATATCTTACAATGAGAGATAAGGCAAGCCGTCTGGTTTCCAGCCTAAATACGTTGAATCTTTTTTTTTTTTTGGACAGAAATATAATAAACAGCCAACATATATCAACCAAGCTGGATAATAAACAGCAATTTGGACCGAAATTTTTTAAGATTCATTATACGTGGCATTGCTACACCTAGGGAGGATCCATTATATCTTACAATGAGATATAAGGCAACCCGTCAGGTTTCCAGCCTATATACTTTGAATCTGTTTTTTTTTTTGGATAGCAATATAATGAACAGCCAGCATATATCAACGAAGCAGGATAATAAACAGCAATTTGGAAAGAAAATTTTTAAGATTCATCGTACGTGGCAATGTTATACCTAGGGAGGATCCATTATATCTTACAATGAGATATAGGGCAACCCGTCAGGTTTCCAGCCTATATACTTTGAATCTTTTTTTTTTTGAACAGCAATATAATAAACAGCCAGCATATATACCAACCAAGCAGGATAATAAACAACTATTTGGACAACAATTTTTTAAAATCCATCATACGTGGCATTGTTACACCTAAGGAGGATCCATTATATCGTATAATGAGATATAAGGCAACCCGTCAGGTTTCCAGCCTATATACTTTGAATATTTTTTTTTGAACAGCAATATAATAAACAGCCAGCATATATACCAACCAAACAGGATAATAAACAGCTATTTGGACAGCAATTTGGACAACAATTTTTTAAGATTCATCATACGTGGCATTGTTACACCTAGGGAGGATCCATTATATCTTACAATCAGAGATAAGGCAACACATTAGGTTTCCAAATTATATACTTTGAATCTTTTGTTTTTGGAGACAAGAACATAATAAATAACCAAAGATATATCAACCAAGCGGGGATAATAAATGACAATTTGGATGAAAATTTTTTAAGATTCATCATACGTGGCATGGTTACACCTAGGGAGGATCCATTATAACTTATAATGAGATATAAGGCAACCCGTTAGGTTTCCAGCCTATATACTTTGAATCTTTTTTTTTTTTTACAACAATATAATAAACGACAAAGATATATCAACCAAGCGGCATAATAAACGGCAATTCGGACGAAATTTTTTCGATTCATCATACGTGGCATTGTTACACCTAGGAAGGATCCATTATATCGACAATGAGAGATAAGGCAACCCGTCGGTTTTGACCTATATACTTTGAATCTTTTTTTTTTTTTGGACAGAAATATAATAAACAGCCAGCATATATACCAACCAAGCAGGATAATAAACAGCAATTTGGAAAACAATTTTTTAAGATTAATCATATGTGGCATTGTTACACCTAGGGAGGATCGATTATATCTTACAATAAGAGATAAGGCAATCCGTCAGGTTTCCAGCCCAAATACGTTGAATCTTTTTTTTTAGACAGAAATATAATAAACAGCCAGCATATATCAACCAAGCTGGATAATAAACAGCAATTTGGACCGAAATTTTTTAAGATTCATTGTACCTGCCATGGTTACACCTAGGGAGAATCCATTATATCTTATAATGAGATATAAGGCAATCCGTCAGGTTTCCAGCCTATTTACTTTGAATCTATTTTTTTTTTTGGACAGCAATATAATGAACAGCCAGCATATATCAACGAAGCAGGATAATAAATAGCAATTTGGACAGAAAATTTTTAAGATTAATCGTACGTGGCAATGTTACACCTAGGGATGATCCATTATATCTTACAATGAGATATAAGGCAACCCGTCAGGTTTCCCGCCTATATACTTTGAATCTTTTTTTTTTTTGAACAGCAATATAATAAACAGCCAGCATATATACCAACTAAGCAGGATAATAAACAGCAATTTGGACAACAATTTTTTAAGATTCATCATAAATGGCATTATTACACCTAGGGAGGATTCATTATATCTTACAATGAGAGATAAGGCAACCCGTCAGGTTTCCAGCCTATATACTTTGAATCTTTTGTTTTTGGACAAACAACATAATAAATAAACCAAAGATATATCAACCAAACAGGATAATAAACGACAATTTGGATGAAATTTTTAAGATTCATCATACGTGGCATTGTTACACCTAGGAGGATCAATTATATCTTACAATGAGATATAAGGCAACCCGTCGGGTTTCCAGCCTATATACTTTGAATCTTTTTTTTTTGGACAGCAATATAATAAACAACCAGCATATATATCAAACAAGTAGGATAATAAACAGCAATTTGGACAAAAATTTAGACAGAAATTTTTATGATTTATCATACGTGGCGTTGTTACACCTAAGGAGGATCCATTAAATCTTACAATTAGAGATAAGGCAACCCGCCAGGTTTCCAGCCTATATACTTTGAATCTTTTTTTTTTTGACAGCAATATAATAAACAGCCAGCATATATACCAACCAAGCAGGATAATAAACAGCAATTTGAACACAAATTTTTTAAGATTCATCATATGTGGCATTGTTACACCTAGGAGGATCCAGTATATCTTACTATGCGATAAAAGGCAACCCGTCAGGTTTCCAGTTTTTATACTTTGAATCTTGTTTTTTTGGACAGCAATATAAAAAAAAGCCAGCATATATACCAACCAAGCAGGATAATAAACAGCAATTTGGACAGTAATTTCTTAAAGATTCATCATACGTGGCATTGTTACACCTAGGGAGGATCCATTATATCTTACAATGAGATATAAGTCAACCCGTCAGGTTTCCAGCCTATATACTTGATCTTTTTTTTTTCAGACAGCAATATAATAAACAGCATATATACGAGTTCAAACAATATAATAAAAAGCAATTTGGACAAAATCATCATGATATAACCATTATTGATTAGAATTTTGAACTAAAACGTATTTTAATAATTTCAAGAAGCTGGTCTACTCCACTCTCCCCAAGAAACAGAGGCTGCAGTCAAAAAAATAGTATTTGTTAAGTAATTTAAAGGGAAAATGAATATAAATAAGCCAAAATAATTGGCATCGAAACATGTACCTGCCAACAATATAATATATATCAGTATACTTTGAATCTTTTTTTTAACAGCAATATAATAAACAGCCAGCATATATACCAATAAAGCAAGATAATAAACAGTAATTTGGACAGCAATTTTTTCAGATTCATCATACGTGGCATTGTTACACCTACGGAGGATCCATTATTTCTTACAATGAGATATAAGGCAACCCGTCAGGTTTCCAGCCTATATACTTTGAATCTTTTTTTTTTGGACAGTAATATAATAAACAGCCAGCATATATACCAACCAAGCAGGATAATAAACAGTAATTTGGACAGCAATTTGGAAAACAATTTTTTAAGATTTATCATATGTGGCATTGTTACACCTAGGGAGGATCGATTATATCTTACAATGAGAGATAAGGCAAGCCGTCTGGTTTCCAGCCTAAATACGTTAAATCTTTTTTTTTTTGGATAGAAATATAATAAACAGCCAACATATATCAACCAAAGCCGATAATAAACGACAATTTGGACCGAAATTTTTAAGATTCATTATACGTGGCATTGCTACACCTAGGAGGATCCATTATATCTTACAATGAGATATAAGGCAACCCATCAGGTTTCCAGCCTATATACTTTGAATCTGTTTTTTTTTTGGATAGCAATATAATGAATAACAAAGATATATCAACGAAGCGGGATAATAAACGACAATTTGGATGAAAATTTTTAAGATTCATCAATGCGTGGCAATGTTACACCTAGGGAGGATCCATTATATCTTATAATATTATAAGACAACCCGTCAGGTTTCCAGCCTATATACCTTGAATCTTTTTTTTTTTTAACAGCAATATAATAAACAGCCAGCATATATACCAACCAAGCAGGATAATAAATAGCTATTTGGATAGCAATTTGGATAACAATTTTTTAAGATTCATCATACGTGGCATTGTTACACCTAGGGAGGATTCATTATATCTTACAATTAGAGATAAGGCAACCCGTCAGATTTCCAGCCTATATACTTTGAATCTTTTGTTTTTTAGACAGCAATATAATAAACAGCCAGCATATATCAACCAAGTAGGATAATAAACAACAATTTGGATAGAAATTTTTTAAGATTCATCATACGTGGCATTATTACACCTAGGGAGGATCCATTATATCTTACAATGAGATATAAGACAACCCGTCAGGTTTCTAGCCTATGTACTTTGAATCTTTTTTTTTTGGAAAGCAATATAATAAACAGCCAGCATATATACCAACCAAGCAGGATAATAAACAGCAATTTGGACAACAATTTGGACAGAAATTTTTATGATTCATCATACGTGGCGTTGTTACACCTAGAGAGGATCCATTATATCTTACAATGAGAGATAAGGCAACCCGTCAGGTTTCCAGCCTGTATACTTTGAATCTTTTTTTTTTTTTTTTGGAGAACAATATAATAAACAGCTAGCATATATACCAACCAAGCAGGATAATAAATAGCAATTTGGACACAAATTTTTTAAGATTCATCATACGTGGCATTGTTACACCTAGAGAGGATCCAGTATATCTTACTATGAGATAAAAGGCAACCCGTCAGGTTTCCAGTCTTTATACTTTGAATCTTGTTTTTTTGGACAGCAATATAATAAACAGCCAGCATATATACCAACCAAGCAGGATAATAAACAGCAATTTGGACAGCAATTTCTTAAGATTCATCATACGTGACATTGTTACACCTAGGGAGGATCCATTATATCTTACAATGAGATATAAGGCAACCCGTCAGGTTTCCAGCCTATATACTTGATCTTTTTTTTTTCGAACAGCAATATAATAAATAGCATATATACCAGTTCAAACAATATAATAAACAGCAATTTGGACAAAATCATCATGATATAACTATTATTGATCAGAATTTTGAACTAAAACGTACTTTAATAATTTCAAGAAGCTGGTCTACTCCACTCTCCCCAAGAAACAGAGGCTGCAGTCAGAAAAATAGTATTTGTTAAATAATTTAAAGGGAAAATTAATATAAATAAGCCAAAATAATTGGCATCGAAACATGTACCTGCCCAAACAGTATTTCAACCAAAACACAGCCAGCAGACCAGATGTCAATGGCTGTGGTGTAATTATTTGCACCAAATTTTAATTCAGGTGGTCGTTATTACCTACAACAGATGTAAGATTATAAGAGTAGCACGAAATATTAATTTCGTTGAACCAAATATAATGACTTTATCAATATCTCTACCAAATATTAATTCGAAGATTAAATGGCAGCTTCAGTTGAACCAACAGTTGCAGGAGGAGTAGGAAGCAGTAACACTTTTTATCTGTCAATATGTTAAAAAAAAGAAGAGACCAAATAAGAATCAAATCTCATTTTCATTAAATAATATAATACCAAACTCATACCTGCTTCTAATAAAAAACCAAAGCAGTTGGAAGCATCTCCGGTACCTATGTAAAACAAAGTCACAAGGTTGCACCAACTTCAAATACTATACAATATCCACAAGGCAGAAATCACCTGAATAATCGTAAATTCGTAATGCCATTCGAATATAACTTTCAAATGCAAAATAACATAATTCGTAGCTCTCGTATCAATAAAAACTGATCAGCACATAACAATTCAAGAAAAAAAGTAACAACATACATAGAGGAACTTCTTAAGATCTCTTCCAGAAGCAGTATCCCACAATTCAGTAAAACCCAGGTTAGTCTCAAAGTGACTCAAATCATATCTACGATTTAAATCCAATGTTACATGATATATGATAATAATATCAGGGTTTACGAAATTACAACCATGTTTCAACCATAGCAATCCAAAATTCTCTAGGTTAAACAGGTTGAATATAAAGCAATTACCAGAATCGTCTAGTCACTAGCTGTATGAACTTAGTCCGATGGAAGAATTCTGAGACGATTTGATCGCAGCCAATCTGCTAAAAATCAGGTACAGAGTACAAATAACAATTACATACAATAACTCTCAGTAAAAGAAAAAACTTTTGAGATGATATGAACAACAATTAAATAAAATAATTAGGTAAAATAAGACTCTAGTATAGATCAATCATTAAAGACATTTTAATCGTCAGAAGCAAATAAAATAAAAGAAAATATATGGCTTGAAATAAAGAAAAAATAGAAGCATAGAATCTTAAAGACATTTTAATTTATACTATGCTCCTTATATTCTGTAAAAGACATATTATCTCAGAATAAAGAGTGTTTTGGATAGGATTGGATAACTCAGGTCGATTGTTGGCAGTGTATTCGTCTTTTGGTTGACAACTATTAAATGGTAGTTAAAAAAAACTTAGTATGGAAACCAAAAGTAAGAAAATAGACATACTTCCTTGAAGATAATCTATCGGCCAAAAGGGAATGGCATTCGGCAATGGTTAAAATAAGATGTTAGTTCGATAATCTATGAAAATGAAAATGAAGCTGTTTCATGAAACCAAAAGGAGATTAAGTTTATATATATACATTTATAAAATGCAGTACTCATCAAACAATACTTTGGAAACTATACATGTTCAGTCTTCAAGTAGAAATGATTGAAAATTGATAAAATATATATCAGTATATAGTAACTATAGTGGCTGGAATATCTGTACTCATTGTGTAAATTGAAAGAAAATATATGGCTTGAAATAAAGAAAAAAATAGAAGCATAGAATCTTAAAAACATATTAATTTAAACTGAAAAAATCTTGAAAAAATATATCATTGAATTACTGAAATGGACCATATTAATTTAAACTGAATATCAAAAAGGTCAGATATGTAACAGCAAATCACCGAACTCTATGTTTCATAGAAGCATCACCAACTCTTATATCACTCAACTCATAAGCTAACCAACTTCCTGCATAACCCATTTGCTTGGAAGCTTGCCATGATATAACCCATATGTACAAGCAAACCATTGCAAAATATGTCCAGGATTCGGTAAAATGGAGCTTTCTTTAGACACAACAATATTGTCATCTTTCCATGGGTTAAGACTCAAAGTAACAAAATCTGTAAAAACATAAGTCTATCTCGATCCCAAGAGAGCGATAATACTCAGATCCAGTTTTGACAGAATTCTCAATACTTTTAGTTACTTTCCATGCACTAAAAATCCCCACAACCACAAATTGATACAAAAAAAAAAAAAAAGATTATTAAGATCCAAACATCAATTTAAACAAAAAGAACAATTTTTTGTGCGTGCACCGTGAGTAACTTAACCAAGTTCACTTCCATACTACCTTTTTCTGAAGAGGAAATGGTCATGCGCTGCCTGGGTTGTGTGAATACCAGTGTAGCAGTAGTACCCGATGTTTCACCTGCAGAAAAAAAAAAATCAATAAGGGCGGAGAACACCACTGTCATCTAAATGTACAGAAGAAACAATTAGAGAATAAAATAATTGGAAAACAAATTCCATGCCTCAACTCTAAAATTCCTTGTCGGTTTTCACAAATCCGGCAACTAATGCCAGTGAATTGGTGCTGACTGGTGAAAGATATGGTGGTGGCCGATGGGTGTTGGAGTGGAGAAGGGGAGAAAGGAATTGGCTGTTAGGGATTAGAAAATGGTGGAGTCGGCCGAAGAGGGAAAGAGAAGAAAGGCAATGGCTAATTAAAACGGTGACATTTAGGTTAGTCAAATTTTGTGGCGTTAATGAAAATGCAGCTTTTTGCAAAATTGTGTATAACATGGAAAATAGACACAAACACCAAGTAAAACATGATTATAACATGGAAAATAGACACAAACACCAAGTAAAATAACCAAAAAATTAAAGCACTCCTGTATGAGCAGAGTTTTTGACATTTCTTCCTATTTCAAATGGATGCACAGATCTTTAAGAATAAAAACCATAATACTAGCACATTTTATACACACCGTGGTGGAAAGAAAAATCTTCATAAAAGAACTTCCCAACAATCTACAATCATTAATAATGAAAAAAAAATGATAAGGCCAACCCGTTTCTTAATTTGGACACAAGAAAAAGATGAATGCTTCCATGTAAGCCTTCTCTTCCAGAAATGACTTTTCTTCATCATTTGGATTCATTTGTTATATTATTGAATAAGTCTCTTCATTTGTGCCTAAAAAGTACCAAAAAACTACCCTTTAAAAGTTCTTAAGAGATTCAAGAAAATCCTTGAAATAGAGGGGATTCAAGGTGTGCAAGACCCTTGACCAACTTAAATTTGGGAAGAAGCCTTAGAGGATACAAGGTTGCTACCTAAGCCGAGAAAAGACAGGGATTCTAAAAGTTATACATGGAATAAAGCATATTGTTCTGTTAGCTCTACTTTCCCTATTCTTTTACTTTATTTACAGGCCATATACTTGCATGAATTGTTTATATTTTTCATCAAGTACTTAATTTCTAGTTATTTTTCACTTGGATGAATATTTCACTTCAATTTTTGTAGGAACCATTCATCCTCCTCTTGGTTTTCTTCACCACTTGGAGCTAAAAATAATGTATTCAAATTCTTTATTCTAAACCTCTTCTGAACTCTATTCTCCATGTTTATGCCATTAAGAAACTGACAGGGCTCATATAATTATGTCATCAGGGAAGATGAAACTCTAATTATGCAGACAAGTCTAAAGCAAATTGTTGAACGTCAACAGCTTAAAATTGGGATTAAAAGAGCAGTAATTAGTCATAAAGATAGAAACATACCTCGAGAGAATTTGCCTATCGAGATCCATTTTGAGTGGCATTGCTGTCCCATAAGTATTGGCCAGGACTTTCCTCTTCGTCTCTTCCTGCGTTTTCTTTGCCTACAAAAAAAAACACACATATATAAATAGCATTCCATTCCCAAAACTACCTCAAAACCTAATTAAAAATCTTTAAAAAAATAAGTAACTATTTTTAACTTCATAAGAACCATCTAGCAACAAAAACCTAAAACCACTTTCTTTTTCAAAAATATAATGCGGTCGATCAACTATGCT
Source organism: Gossypium sturtianum (assembly GCA_025698515.1). Lineage (NCBI taxonomy): Eukaryota > Viridiplantae > Streptophyta > Magnoliopsida > Malvales > Malvaceae > Gossypium > Gossypium sturtianum. The sequence goes on from CM046953.1 coordinate 153,540,003, forward strand.
CAGGCGTGCGTTTGAGATCTGAGTAATGAACGCAACAAGATGAAACACACACACAAATAAACAAACAAAATAATAATATTAAGTCTCGTATATTTTCTAGGGAAACAAACGGTAGTAGGGATTACTGATTCGTAAGCAGATTGGAGAGGGTGAGATCCGACGAGGTCGCTCTTAACGCCGTGGAGACCAAATCGCAGGGCGTCGTTCTGGACTCCTCCAATTTCGTGCTGAATCGTCTTTGGTGCCTCCATTTTCCTCTTCTTTTTTGTTAAATTTTTCTTTTGGGATTTATTTTATAATGTCGCAGGAGGGGTATATCTTTGCGAGCAAGAAAAGGAGCTGATATAGGGAAAAAGCTTGCATACGATGTCGTTTTGAGTAGTGCAAGTGCCAGCAATTCAGCTCTTAGGGTCAGTTTGGCCATGTTTTTAAAAACTGATTTTGAAAAGTGATTTTGAAAAGTGTTATGGAAAAGTTAAAAGTATTTTTGAAAAGTTTGTTTTAAAATTTGAGTGTTTAGTATTGTTGTCAAAAAGTGCTTTTAAGAAATAAAATATCCATTTTAGATATATTATTATCAAGTAACAAATATACATTTAAATAAAATTTAAATTAGTTAATATTATTATATTTTAGTAAGAATATAAAAAAATTACTATAACTTGTTAATATTTTAATATATGAAAAATAAATTTTAAATATTTTTAAGTAATAAATATTAATTACTTATAAAATTTAATTAGAATATATAAACTACATTTTAAATATTTAAATATAACCATTAAATATTTGTACTTAATATTTTAAAATTTATTTTTTTATTTCTACTTAATGATTTTAACACATTTGTAATTAAGCACCACGAAAAAAAAGGGGAAAGTACTATGTTATTAGATGGGTGAAAATGTAATTAAGCACTAAAAGTGCTTTTGGGAGAGAAAAAGCTAAAAATTTTAGCTTCTCCTTTTCAAAAGAAGTACTTCTGAAAAGCTAAAAATTCCAAATTAAAAGCAAACTTGTTCTCAAGACACTTTTCTTCCAAAAGTGCTTTTGAGTCGAAGTGCTTTTGAAAAGCAATGAAGAATCGCCCTAAAAACTCCGAAAAACTACATATAGGTCTCGGTTTATATTATTATTGGGCTGAAATATGGACTCAACTTATTGAAGTACTGAAATTTGTGTCACCCTCAAAACCTCCCCAAAATTAATGTCATGAGAAGTTTGTGTAGGTTTTTTTTTATAAAGTACCTTTATTACCTTCTTCAGGAAATGAAAGAAGAATTTTCATGATAATAATTTACAAGTGGCAAAAAATTCAATTAAATCAACCATAGCAACATGTAGCGAAGGAAACAAAAATACAGAGGGTAATCGAGTGTTGAGATAGTTGGCTAATATTCTCAAGACTTTGATTCTCGATAACTATATGAAAAAGGGAAACATGATTTACTTGCGTGTTGAGAGAAAACGATCTTCCATTCCCCAACTTTCCCACCGAGCCCCATTGTGTGCAGATTCGAAAGGTAGTAAATTATAACCTTAAAAGGCAAACAATAGCCTTTAAAAGGTGTATAACATGAATCATATTTGAAATTCAATTTGGAGCAATAGAAACATTGGCGTTACTTCATTTCCTTCATTGACATTTTTGTTTAGGTGGGAAAATCCGTTGATGGGTTGGACATCAATAGGAGATCCGTATGCCAATGTTGGTGAGGCCGACTTGAATTTGACATCAAGAAGCTGCAAAAGCATTTGCTTTGAGAAATATGGTCGGGAATACGGTATGCATATGTGCCTTAGCGGGTGCTTTTATTGTCTTGTGTAGTGCGACATCATCGATGAAATCTAAGAATACTAGGGTCATGTTCCATCTTAGTCTTCCCACGTTCTTCACGCATCACCAAACAACTTTAACATTTACGCTGCTTATAACAATTGGTGATCTCAAAGTTTTAACCACATGCAATGTATAATTTGATTGAGTCATGCATTATATCGAGAGCGCTTAGTTCATGTCGGCAATTCCAGAGCATGGAAATGAAGTGCCTTTAAAAGGAATTAACGAGAGGAGGAAGGTTCGTAAAGGCTAACTCCATAACCATTTTCCGAAAATTGCTCAAGAGAACTAATTCTAAACTTTTTTTTTTTTTTTTTTTTTTTTGGAGAATAAACAAATTGGGCTTCATTTAATATTAAAATTAAGTCAAAGCTAACAACAAAAATAAAATATAACGGCCCAATTAAAAGGCCCGTGAAAAGAAGAATCCTAAAATAAAGAAAAGGAAACCTAAGAGTAGGAGCACCGCCTCTATCTCGCCCAATCTTTCGTCTTTAATGGCTGAAAACGTGAACCGAGGAGGTTTAATGCGCAATGCCTCTTTAGTTTGAAAACGGATGAAAGTCGCCCTCTCCCCTTCCCTTCTCGCTCTCCTTCAATCTGCTCCCTTGCAAAATCGATCTTCGATCGAAACTCTGCATAACTCGGGGCGCCCATTCACCGTAAACTATTTCCCTCCTTTTCAACGTCTCGGATGCTAGAATATGGGCTAGGTTATTAGCGGATCTAGGAACAAATTCAAACCGATCATTGTAAATCTGCTTTTCATCGTCTCAGATATCATGAATGTATGAACCCACCCGAGATTTATCAAAGTCCCTCTGTTTGCATTTCTTTATTATCGTCAAAAGAGTCCCTTCAATGATAACACTCTCTCTCGGTTATGTTGAGGCGATTTGGGATGCTCGACGGCAGCGATGGCTTCGGCGGAGAAAGTCAATCGACGGCATTGTGAAGTTCTGTGGCTTGCGAAGAAGAACAGATCCAAGACTATCTCGAATCACTATCCCCGGCTGAAAGTTTAGATCTCTCGTCGAAAGCACCGTCAAAGTTAACCTTGATCGTCTCGACCGGTGGGCTTTTTCATTTGATTTACTGTAAAAATACTTTGTTTAACATTTTTGATTTGCGTCAACCTCCCTAATGTATCCGTGTCTGAAATCGACTTATCTCTTTGCTCGTTTTGTTTTTACTCTCATGCACACGAGAATTCCTGTCCCCTAAATAGCCCAGTGTGACACGACACGTAAGAGTCCGCAAACACTAAGAGGAAGAAGAATCATAACTCGTAAGCCATTCATCAAACTGTAAATGGGGATGTTACTAAAATAGCATCCGAAAGTTCTTCCCAAATTGTGACTCGAGGCGGGGCATTCTCGAAGCAGATGGTTCATCGACTCCTCACCGATCCACATCGAGGACACAAACAATTTGTTGAAAGTTTCCTCGAGAGACATATTGGTGTAATTATGAAGATAATACATAGTGGTGTCAATTCCACGATTCTGGCCAAATGTTTACCGTGACCAAATCCTAAAGTAATGGTAGTTCTCCAAAACAGGCAAGTTTATCATACTTGGTTAAGTTCTCGATTGCATTCCTTTCTGCCCAGTCAAGAAGCGCCATACACCTCTTCTAAAGGTTTTAACTCTCTACTTTCCTTCACAAGTTATTTGACGTTGAAACCTATATATTTCGTTTTGAGTATGGTTGACTGAAGACTCTTTTGTTCTTTGAATATTCCAAGGAATTATCAGTAATTGCTTTTTCCTATATAATTTCAAATGGAAGGGGTCACCTAATGCTGAAGAGTGAAAGATGTTATTTTAACACTTCGATTTGTCTGAGTATATGATTTCCAGAGTTCATGTTACAACATCATTATTGTACTTCACGTAGAGAATAACAAATGAGAGAAGCTTCTGTTTACACGTATTTACAACCGATTTATGATAGATACATTTTTATTAAATTTTTTTTGTTTAATATCTACACAACTATAAATAAAAAGTAAGGTACCAATCATCTTTTTGGTTCTTTTATATTATAAAGTAATAGTTAAATTCCAGTTTTTATTTTTATATTATTTTGAAATTTGTAATTAGTTAATATGAATGATGCGTCGTTGAATGCACCAAAATATATCCTACTCCCTGTAAAATAATGAAAATAATAGTAAAGGGCAAGTAGGGTCGAATCCACAGGGATCGGATTATACAAATGCCTGCTTCTCGAGATCGTGGGCAGAATCGTGCCCAAGAAAACCTGCGTTCCTGAAAATAAATAAAAAAACAGAATTAATACGATCTGGAAAAATAATAATAATAACAGAATTTAAGACGAATTGAAATTACGAGAATAAATTACGAGATCTAAAATGAGGAAAATAAAAAGAAAGGGTTTAGAGAAAAGTTTCTTATGTGGAGATATTCCAGCCTCCGGTTGTCTCGTTCCTCCTTGGCTCCGTCTTCGGCTTTTGGATGACCCTTCTCTGCCCAAGTAAGCCAGTTATAATGGAAGAGGACGCCTACGACCACCAACTCCAAGAGTTTTACCTTACGAATTTAGGGAGCCTGACTCTAGCTTGCGATTGCTTTTGTGGAGTCATTTACGCTAGATCAACGTTTCTCAATGGCGAATCCCACGCCATTTTGTCTCTTGGGCTCGCTAACCTCTCGACGCAGATAGCTCACGAACCGACGGTGCAATCCTCCCAAAACACACAAAGTGGCCGCCTTTGCATACGTTGAAAGGGTTACTTTTAAAGGGACTCGGACGAAGCGTCCACCAGTGTCTGCGAGAAACGATGAATAATTGGGTGAGAAAGTTGAGTACGGGTTCTAAACCTCAAGAACCTTTTTCTGGGGAATTTGGCAACCTTCGGCTAGATGGAATTTAGTGGCTCATATTTGTGGTGGAAAATATAAAAATATGGAATAGGGAATTTTTATTGAAAGAAAAACAAATGAAACACAAAAGAATTATGGGGGAGGAGTGTACAAAAAAAGATGAACCACCCAAATGAGTTACACCATCCCCTATTTATAGTGCTTAAGGTAAATAGTCTAATTCTACTCAAACTCCCAAAGATAATTACAATTTAATTAAAGATAAATAGAGATAAATAAAGAGATTAAATAATCTTAGATAATTATCCTAAAATTAATTATCCTAATTTAATTTAAAATAGAATTTGATAAAGCAAAGTCTCCTCTTTTTGCACTTCAGTCCCTCTGCTCTCCATGTTTGCACTTTTGGCACCATCTTTTCCCTTTGTTGCACATTGGTCCATTTTTATCTTTAATTTCACGATTTTGGCCCTCAATTTTGCATTGGTCTCCAATTTAGTTCCTATGAGATAAAAGTCCATAAATAGCCCAAATTAGTAGAATCACATTCAAAATTAATATACAATTAGCACATAAAAACATGTCATTCTAGAGTGTTATCAAATCCCCCCTACTTAGCCCATGCTTGCCCTCAAGTATGGTTCCTATCCACTGTGAAAACTAGATCCTGAAAGAAATTCTACTCCAAAGTTTTATAAAGATTAGTCAAAAATGCATACGAAAAATAAAGAGAACTTCTAAGCTTGCTTTAAGTAAAATAGAAAAAGTATTCTAATTAACACACACAAAAATTAAAATCGTCTTGAATTATTTCATGACAATTAGGTGATTTACTAAACCTACCGAGTCACTCTACTTATTCCCACTTTTAGTCCTTAGCTGAAATTTTATTATTATATTTTTTCTTTTCTTTTTTTTTTTTTTTTTTTTTTTTTCTTTTTCTTCTTTTTTTTCTTCTTTTTTCTTCTTTTTTTCTTTTTTTTTATTTACTTAGGAATACATTTCTGGTTAGCGGAGTTTTACCCATCACGTCACACAACCTTTTGACGCGAAGTAGAATGACAACCCAAGCACCCTACCCCAGTTACTCAATCAGTCACGTTCTGAGCCATACTCATAACCTTGGCTAGCGGAGTTTTACCTATTACGTCACAAAACCTTTTGACGCCAAGTAGAATGACAACCCAAGCACCCTACCCCTACATCGATCGATACCACGTTCTAAGTCAGACTCATAACCTTGGAAATATTTATTAATCACTATTTTCGCGAAATATAAACTTTAAGAGGACCTAAGAGAAATAATCAAGTGTCAAAAATAAGTTTTAGTAACCACCTAATAGTCATGAACACAACTTAGGCATGCAAATATATAAGTGTCCACTTGATATTAAACTTGATCAATTTTACGAAAAGCAAGATAGAGTTAACTTATTAATCATAAATATTATTGGCCTAATAAGAATAAAACAATGGAGATAAAATCAAACAGATAGAATTAGAATTAACTCAGTGGCCAAGAATCATGCATGTGGGTTAAACAGTAGCAAGTCGTGGGCAAATTCTTGCTCATGATTCGCGACAGAATGTTCTAAAAAAATATGGACCACCTAAAAGAGCCTCAAGCAGCAAACACAAATCTCAGCAGAATATGACAGTAATGCGAAGAGTACCTCCCCCCTACTTAAAAAACATTATCCTCAATGTGGACGCAAAAGAAATAAGAAGAAAAGTTTAGAAAAACTCCCCGTGTAGCTACTGTCGAATGCGGAGGATAGCAATGAGTTCGTGAGTTGCTGGCCAAAAGTGTCGAGTCGAACCTCAATGCGCTCCATTTTAGCTAAGCAAAGAAGAGAAATTTATTGATATTTAAATAAAAGAAATTAAAAAGAAAAGGAAAGAAAACAATAAATAAAAATAAATAAATAATGAAAATAAATAATAAAAGAAAAATAAAGATTGGGTTGCCTCCCAACAAGCGCTTGTTTAACGTCATTAGCTCGACGACTTAAATGGTTCTATGGTGGCTCAAAATAAATCTTTTTAATCATGTGAGCTTGGAAATTCTCATTTTTTATCACATCCACCATCTTTGGGTTTAATTGTCCTTGCGCCTTTTTCATTGGTTTCATATTTTCCTCCAAGGGGTCAATCCCTTTTAAGTCGGCAATGGTCTCATCATCCTCCAAAAATGTGAATTTGAGATGCTCGAGAGGTGGTTTTAATTTTGGATCTGGCTCCTGCACAACAGAAGGTAGAATTTTAGTATCTGGGGATAGCAACTCATTAACGGATTCAAATTTATCAAAGTCAAATTTAAAGTCATAAATGGATTCAAAATTTTCTTCCACTAATGAGTCGATTATATTGACACAATTCACGCTCAAAATTTCACTGGGGTGGCTAATGGCATCGTAGACGTTAAATTTCACAATCTCCCTATCAAACTCCATCGTGAGAGTTCCACTTCGAACGTCAATTTTAGTACTAGCTGTACTAAGGAATGGTCGTCCCAACAAGAGATCTGAGGATCCCGGAGCACTGTCCTCCTCCATTTTTATCACGTAGAAATCTGCAGGAAAAATAAGTTCGTTAACTTTTACCAACACGTCCTCGAGGACTCCTTCGGGATGCACAATGGACTGTCTCGCTAATCGATAATAACACCTGCTTTTGTCAAAAACTCAAGTAAGTGATTCATAAATAGAATAGGGCATTACATTTAGAGAGGCTCCTAGATCACACATAGCCTTTTTAATTCCCAAATGTCCTATTTTGCATGGTATTGCAAACATACCACTATCCTTACATTTTGCCGACATTTTTCGCTGTAACACTGCGGACACATTTTCACCAACGTTCACCCTTTCATTACTTGTTAACTTTCGCTTGTTGGTGCAAAGCTCTTTGAGAAATTTAGCATACCTGGGTATTTGCTTGATGGCATCCAACAGTGGAATGTTGATCTCGACGTTCCTAAATGTTTCGAGGATTTCCTTATCCTACTTACCTTTTCGACACTGGTGGAATCGTTCTGGAAATGGAGGTGGAATTATGGGCAATGGGGGTTTCATTCGAACCTGTTCGTCTTTTTTGGGTTTTTCCTGGGCGATTTCTTGGGCATGATTTCGCTTCGAATCGATTCCAAAGATTTTCCACTTCGCAGTCACATCGCATTTGCGCTTTGCCTTGGGTTTAGTTCTGTTTTTTGTGCAGCTTTCTTGAGAGTTCAATTTCTCAACCGATATGGTCGGTTCTCTTATAGATGCCTCGCTTTTCTGTTGAAAATCCTTTATTTCTCTTTGGAAATTAAGAGTTTGTCGTTGAAAATCAAGGACATTAGCCGCTAATTTATTGACCATGGTTTCTAAGAAATTACCCGATCTCGAGGTCATTGTGGAAGCCGATTTTGGTATGGCTGGTTATTTCGTGGATTGGCCTCATAACTCAAGTTAGGATTGTCCCTCCACCCTGGGTTGAAAGTATTAGCATAGGGATCATAACGCCTTTGTAGTGGGCCAGGAAAGTTTCCCACTGCATCCAAATGAGCCATAGTGCCATCAATCAAAATGGGACATGCATCAGTTGTGTGCTCCGATGTAGCACATATTCCACATAACCGAGCTGGTTTAGCTTTTTCTGCAACAAGAGAGCTCACAATATTAGTAAGTCTATCAAGTCTATCTTCTATGGAAGAATTACTTAGCTGGTGAACCCTTCTAGGGGGTTCAGGGTTGGCTCGGAATTGCTGAGAATTTGTAGCCATTGTGGAGATTAAGTCTCTTGCTTGTTGTGGGGTCATGTTGACCAACGCTCCTCCACTAGCGGCGTCTACCATATTCCTCTCCATCGGTTTTAAACCTTCATAAAAGTACTGGAGGAGAGATTGCTCTGTTATACCATGTTGTGGGCAGCTCGCACACAACTTCTTAAACCGCTCCCAATAATTGTAGAGAGTCTCTGCTTCTTTCTGCCATATTCCCACGATCTCTCTTCTAAGCTCAGCTGCTCTAGATGCTGGAAAAAACCTGTTGAGAAACAAACGAGATAAATCAGCTCAAGTAGTAATAGATCCAAGAGGTAAATAAAATAACCATTCCCTAGCTGAATCTGCTAGGGAAAAAGGGAAAGCGCACAATTTAATCTGATCCTCAGTTACGCCTTGAGGTTTCATACTCAGACAAACCATATGAAACTCCTTTAAGTGTTTATGGGGGTTTTCATTCTGTAATCCTCGGAATGTTGGCAGCAACTGAATCAACCCTGATTTCAGCTCAAATTCAGTATCCATGGTAGGATATGCGATGCACAGTGGCGGTTGTTCTGTTGGCGCTTCGGCTAGTTGCCGAATCGTTTGAGCCATTGGTTCTTGCACCAAATTAGGGTTTTCGTCAACCCTAGTGTTGAACACTTCTTCAAATGGATCGACTTCTTCTGCTTTACTTTCAAGCGTTTGAGTAGGGTTTTCGTTAACCCTAGACTCCGCTTCGTCGTCGGTCCTAATTTCTGGTGGTGGATTGCTTCGAGTCACTATCACCGCTGACTGCTTTTTCCTCAATTTAGTTTCTTTTCGATTAGCTTTCGCAGTCTTTTCAATCTCCGAATCAAACGCAAGAATGCCTGGAGCAGATCTGGTCATAGAAAACAAAAAAAACAGGATTAGTACGTTACCGATCCCCGGCAACGGCGCCAAAATTTGATGCGTCGTTGAATGCACCAAAATATATCCTACTCCCTGTAAAATAATGAAAATAACAGTAAAGGGCAAGTAGGGTCGAATCCACAGGGATCGGATTATACAAATGCTCGCTTCGAGATCGTGCGAGAATCGTGCCCAAGAAAACTGCGTTCTGAAAAATAAATAAAAAACAGAATTGATAATTTTCGATCTGGAAAAATAATAATAATAACAGAATTTAAGACGAATTGAAATTACGAGAATAAATTACGAGAATTAAAATGAGGAAAATAAAAAGAAAGGGTTTAGAGAAAAGTTTCTTATGTGGAGATATTCCAGCCTCCGGTTGTCTCGTTCCTCCTTGGCTCCGTCTTCGGCTTTTGGATGACCCTTCTCTGCCCAAGTAAGCCAGGTATAGTGGAAGAGGACGCCTACGACCACCAACTCCAAGAGTTTTACCTTACGAATTTAGGGAGCCTGACTCTAGCTTGCGATTGCTTTTGTGGAGTCATTTACTCTAGATCAACATTTCTCAATGGCGAATCCCACGCCATTTTGTCTCTTGGGCTCGCTAACCTCGACGCAGAAGAAGCTCACGAACCGACGGTGCAATCCTCCCAAAACACACAAAGCGGCGCGCGCAGACACGTTGAAAGGGTTACTTTTAAAGGGACTCGGACGGAGCGTCACCCGAAATGCGAGAAACGATGAATACTTGGGTGAGAAAGTTGAGTACGGGTTCTAAACCTCAAGAACCTTTTTCTGGGGAATTTGGCAACCTTCGGCTAGATGGAATTTAGTGGCTCATATTTGTGGTGGAAAATATAAAAATATGGAAAAAGGGAATTTTTATTGAAAGAAAAACAAATGAAACACAAAAGAATTATGGGGGAGGAGTGTACAGAAAAAGATGAACCACCCAAATGAGTTACACCATCCCCTATTTATAGTGCTTAAGGTAAATAGTCTAATTCTACTCAAACTCCCAAAGATAATTACAATTTAATTAAAGATAAATAGAGATAAATAAAGAGATTAAATAATCCTAGATAATTATCCCAAAATTAATTATCCTAATTTAATTTAAAATTGAATTTGATAAAGCAAAGTCTCCTTTTTTTGCACTTCAGTCCCTCTGCTCTCCATGTTTGCACTTTTGGCACCATCTTTTCCCTTTGTTGCACATTGGTCCATTTTTATCTTTAATTTCATAATTTTGGCCCTCAAATTTGCATTGGTCTCCAATTTAGTCCCTATGAGATAAAAGTCCATAAATAGCCCAAATTAGTAGAATCACATTCAAAATTAATATACAATTAGCACATAAAAACATGTCATTCTAGAGTGTTATCAATGAATAGTTAATATTTTAATTTCCTCAGAATTAATGTCATGGGAAGTTTGTGTAGGTGTTTTTTTGTTAAGTAAATATATATATTTTATAAGTTTAAAATGTCAGACTAATGAATTTAATAAAAGAATTTTAACATAAAAAAATAATTTTTTTTAAATTAAAAATAAAATACTAAACTTCAAATCAAAAAAATATTTCTTATACTATATTATATAAATTAATTGCCGAATTAAGTTGTATGCTAAGATAATCAGCTCCAGTCATATATTTTGGTGATTGTTAAAATAAGCTACAAAGAAAGTTGAAACAATGGAGTAAAAACTTGGCAGATACCGACAAAAATTACTACATTGTATACTTGATATAACATATCAAGCAAAATGAAATGTCTGGCAAGAAATTTTGTTCTTTTTTTTTTCTTTTTCTGAAAACTAAATGATTTAAGCTGCCTTAAACCCCAAAACGAAATATAGAGTTTATTGCGTAAGTTCACAGCTTCTCTTCTCTGGCTCTTCTTTCCCAAACAGCCCATTTGGCTTTTCAAAGTTGAAACATGAAAAAAGGACCTGCACTCTTCTCTGATTTTGGCAAAAAAGCCAAAGGTAAATTCCACTTTTCTTCTCACTCAATATTTGTGCAGCTTTTAAATTATCAGACACTTGTGTAACCATTTTGTTTCTCTTTTACAAGATTTACTCAACAAGGACTACACCTCCGACCGGGAGATCACCATTTCTTGTACCAGCAACACTGGATTGGTATCAATATCCATCTCTTTCTTCTTCTTCTTCTTCTTCTTTGTCTTTCTTTGAATTCTTATGTTAAATAGATGTCTGTAATCATGTGGTGAACGGCGATGTGGTTGCCATTATTCTTGGTGTCTCTTTTCCGGATGACGGCTTTATCGTTCTTTGAAATTTATCTTGGTTTATTGTTTCAGATTATTTTTACTGAGGATCTGTTGCATCATTGTGTCACTTAGTTTGTTGATGCTAGTAAAGTACACGAGATTTGCTGTAGGGCAACTAGTTTTTTCAGTTTTTAGTAGCTCAGTTGCTTCATTTCTTTTGGTACATTTTTTGCATTACTAATTTTTCTAGTTCTAAAAGGATAACACTAAGTTGCCGTGGAATATGTACACTCTTTTCTTACTGTAAAATGAGTTCACATGGCTATATGTGTCTCTTTTCCGGATGACGGCTTTATCGTTCTTTGAAATTTTTCTTGATATATTGTTTCCGATTGTTTTTACTGAGGATCTGTTGCATCATTGTGTCACTTAGTTTGTTGATGCTAGTAAAGTACATGAGATTTGCTGTAGGGCAACTAGTTTTTTGGTTTTTAGTACCTCAGTTGCTTCATTTCTTTTGGTACCAATTTTGCATTACTAATTTTTCTAGTTCTAAATGGGTAACACTAAGTTGCCGTGGAATATGTACACTCTTTTCTTGCTGTAAATTGAGTTCACCTGGCTATATGTGTCTATTTTCTTAATATTAGGGCATGTTGTCAATTGCGGCACTTCCGAGTACAAATAGATTGGCATAAACTACATGCTTTTTAAGATAGAATTTGGGTTTAGGGAAAGAAATAATTATGTGTTGTCCTTTTGGAGGATCACATAGTTGTGATACTAACCAGTTGACAGAATAAATTTACATAACTTGACCCGCTGCCAAAAAGGATTTTGGGGCAGCAATCCCCCTATGCAATTCTAAACTAGTTTGATTTATTATTGCTTTGAAGTTATTGGTTCAGTCTCTTATGTGTTAGAGATTAACAATTCCTTATTCCTTTTTTTTTCCTGATGCCTGGTTAGTTATATCATATCCGTACCTGTTGTGATAGAGCTTATTTTGGATTTATTAATTTTCTGGTTATTTCTTCCATTTCTTCAGCTGCTTTGTCTTTTCCTTATTGATGTCTAATGCCAATGAAATTTCTCCATCTTCAGCAACTTGAATCAAGTATTCTGAGCAAGGGAGGCCTCTCCTCTGGGGATGTGGGAGTACAGTACAAGCAACAGGATGCTGTTGTTGGTTTGAAGCTTGACACAGAGTCAAATGTTATTGCCAACATTATCTTTGAAATTTAAATTCAGTTTAAATTCAGTTTAAATTCTTGCTAATAATCGTTTGATCTGTTGAGCAGATCTTGACAACCGTCACCCTCTCAGATTTGGATTCATCTGTAAAAGCAGTGGCTTCTGTTAAGCTGCTTGATTATATCTCTGGGAAGGTATTGACTTATCTTGTAATCTTGGGTAATATATGTATCCATGAAGATTTTTTACTGTATGTTTTCTTTTGCAGTTGGAGGTTCAGTATTTCTATGAACATACAACTGTGGCTACTACTGTTGGGCTGAAGAAATCCCCAGCTGTTGATTTTTCCATAACAATTGGTACGCCTGTTATTGCTTTTGGTGCAGAGGCAAGCTATGTGACATTTTCTGGTGAATTCAGGAAGTATAATGCTGGAGTGAACATGACAAAGCCTGATTCCAATGCTTCAGTGGTCTTGTAAGCTTTTTTCATAAGCAATTAATAATTTCATTCCTTGGTTTTATAAATATCAAAGGGTTTAAAGATACGATGTTCCTTCATTGCTGCAAAACATCAAAATAAAACTAAATTATGGAGATCGCCTTTCCTTCCCCCCCTCTTATGAAAATGGGTTAATGTTAATGGCCACAATAAATACTGTAATCAGTTGTTGTCCTTTGCTTGCAGGGCTGATAAGGGAGACTCCCTAAAGGTGTCATATTTGCACAATTTAAATCAACTAAATGGTGGAGCTGTTGTGGGTGAGATTGCAGGAAAGTTCTCCACAAAGGAAAACACATTAACTGTGGGATGCTCATATGTTGTTGATCCACACACACTGGTGAAGGCAAAGCTCAACAACCATGGCAATCTTGGTGCTCTTGTACGGCATGAGCTTGGACCGAAGTCCTTCCTGACTATATCTGGGGCGTTTGACACAAAGGCGTTGAAGACTCCCAAGTTTGGTTTGGCACTCTCTCTAAAGGCCTGAACAGGTATATTTGACACAAAGGCACTCTCTCTGAAGTCTTTCTTGTTACTTTTACGTTGGCATCTGATAATTTCAAACAATTAAAGTACGATATAATTTTAGTGTGAATTCACGAGTTAATTTCTTTGTTAAATCAGGTTTTATATACATATATAGTCCGTTTAAGGCAGGACTTTTCGTCTATAGGAATACAAGGACTTTTCCTTATTTTATCATTACAAGTAAAGTTTCTTTTAACCATTGCAAATTTGAGAGAAGAATGAGTTACACACAGCTTAAGCTGTAATCTAATGTCAATCAAGTAGTAAAGGAGCTTTGCAATTTGAACTTGTCTTCCTTTTTTCAATTTCATATCTTAATAATCATTTTGGACATATTCCACAAAATCCAGTGTATCATTGCATCACTGAATAACACGTGTTATGAAAAACGTAGCAATCTTAATTAGCATTCATTCAACAAAAAGAAAAAAATCTCATAAACAAAACCATAAGAATTCACTGGTTCATGCATCAATGGATTTTGATCTGGGTCGTCTGAAATTCTTATGCTCTCCCTCCATGGAAACCGAGTTCCTCCCTGGAACAGTGTCCTTGATGATATATGCTAGCTGTTCACCAAGTAAGATTTGAACAACAAATCTAAACCTGAATTCGGAGATAACTGTGGCAATATGAAAGTCGACCCTGTCAGGCTGTCACTGCTTGCTTGCATGAAAATATCCACCAAAGGAGTAGAGTGCTCACTAGTCAACCATCCCAAAACTCCCCATTTAGCTGCCATATTAGCATGGTACTTCCCTTCTGATTTGGGTGAACCAGTCCCCAAAGATACAACCAGGAACCGAGCGTAGTCAGTGGGCTTTATTGGAAAAAATTCGGGATTCCCTCGAAGTATTTCTTTAGTCACTTCGTTCATAGCCACTAAAGTCTGAAAGAGCAACAAAATTCAGATTGTCACCAGTAATTCGAATAACGCAAATCTCATCATGTTAAAGTGAAATAAATATACCGGGTTATTAGCGGCAACCCCTTCATCGATAAGGTTGAATTCTTTTGTTTTGCCAGTGGAATCTTGGGTTTGAAAATGATGGGCAGGAAGGTAAGTTGGAGCTGCTGAAGTTGCAATGCAAATATCCGACAGTAAAGCATCGGTGCTAGGATCGCTCTTTACCTACACGATGGAAATTTAATAATAAATTCCAGACAACACTAAAAAATGTATTAAACAAAAATGAAAATGATTTCCTAGTTTTCTTGCATTAATTTGTTTCTATTCCATTACAAGTAGTAAATATTATAGTGAACCTCATAGGGGGAGAATATTCTCGGCTGGAGTTGCTTGATGTCAAAAGTTGGGATCACAACGTTAGTCAGGGTCTGGTGCAATTTAGTTTCTCCCAGCTTTTCCCTCACAATATCATGAAGATATTTACCGTCATATTTTGGTCCCATTAGTGATTTGACCACATTTGCAGCTGGTGCAAAGGGAGAATTGTCAAGTAACAAGATAAATCATCTTAATAATTACTTCATAAATTATTTTTGTTAATTATATCCATCTTGAAGAGATTTACAAAATAATGATTTACCTATCTTGGGGAAAGATTTTAGGGCAGTGTTCAAGGTCGAACTCATTGATATCTTTGGCAGCAAAAAGAGGCGATTCTCTTTTTGGGATCTGGGTAGTTAGCATGACAAAGGACGAGGCCACCAAAGGTCATCGGTCCCGAAATAATATCAAAATAATCAGCCAATCTCGCTTGCTCACCATCCACTTCACGATATAGCCAAAAACCCAAAATTTATAAGAAATATATGGATGATAAAAGCTCCAATCTAACCTTAGCCAGGGAAGGATTAATGAGAGTTATATATATATATATATATATATATTATGCATGAATCCCACTCCCAGCTATAGTAAGCAAGAAATAAAAAATGCAAGTGATAGGTTAGCTACCTGAAGTTGGGACTCTAAAAAAGCAAGTGCAGTTCCAGGAATAAGCCCTCTGATACCCCCTCCATCAATGCTAAGAAGAGTAATCAAATTCCCATATGTGGGAGGTTGAAGAGGTGATATCGGGCTATCTGTGAAGAAGTTGAATTTTGTAATAATATGTCTAGGAATTCCTTCCATGGAGGAAGATACGAAACTTGTTATTAAGGTTTGTGAGGATGAGACAGGATATGAACAACTGTTACAGCTAAGTCATCATACTGTGGGACTTGCAAAGGGGTATTCATCGAGGCGTGGTTTGAAACTTTCAACAACGTTACAATAATCCTAATTCAATCACTTATCTTACCTTCCATTCGTAGCATATAACAAAAGTAGACTTGTAGGTTACACAATCTCTAAACCCTTCAAATATCACAATCACAAATTGCAAGTTTTTCTCTTATTTCATTACTTGTGGAAATATGAAACTTAGGGTTAAATTTTTAAAAGAAAATACGGATAGGAAGTCATCGAGGATGACTTTCAACTTTCGAGACGTCAATCGCCTATCAAACCATCTCAAATTTGCGGATAATATCGGACTAATAAAACTAACAAAGAAAGTGCGCTAAGTTGTGAAAGTAAAACCGCAAAGTTTCTAATAATATATTTAATTATGGTTGTAGTATTCATCTTAAAATTATTGAAAAATTTTAATCTATTTAAAAAGAAAATAAATTTTAATATTATAATGAATTTTGATTTGATGGGTAATTTGATACATGAATTTTGATTTGTTATAATCATACCTATGAAACTTTGATTGTGGGTAATATATATATATATATATATATATATATAACTTTAATTATGATTCCATTACACATCTAAAAAAATAAATACATTAATTTATTTTTATATTAGATAAATATAATTATTTGTATATGTAATATATAAATATAAAATAATGTTATGTAAGTGATTGTATTAATAGTTTAAGAAATGCATAAAATCAAAATATATGAAATTGTATATTAAACTAAAAAAGTACTATTCTACCATGTCGAAACCATCTTTAAAATCGGTTTTGGAAAAATGGGGATCGACTTTGAAAACGAAAAATGGGAGTCGCCATCAATCCCTTTTACTTAGGTATAATTGGATCACCTTGTAAAATGTTTCATTTTAAAACATTTGATTTTGGTCTACAAAAAACGAGAAAATAGGTTCGGGAGTCGGTTACGTATGAGGAAGGGTTAGCACCCTCATAACGCCCAAAAATTGGTACTTAATTGATGAAATCATGTCCAAATGTTTGAAATTTAAAAACTTTAAAATAAGATCTCTTATTAGAAGTAAAACCAAGACTTACCTAAAAGAAATACCACATCCAATAAGTTAGGATACAACATTTTATAACTTTGAACCTAAGTATATCTTTATTTTAGAAAATTCTTACCTCAAGACACAAAACATCACACCCAATAAGTTAGGATACGACGTTTCGAATTCTCAAGAATAAGTTTTTTATTCAAAACTTTAGATTTATTTATTCCGAGAGAATATAAACATCACATCCAGCACGTTAGGACACGACATTTTTAAACCATCGTAATTAAGGTCATCTCATTATTTACAAAACTTGTTAAAAGGATATTTAATTATTTAGCCAAACGGAAAATCGCACCCAACACGTTAGGGCACTATTTCCCGAATTTCTAAATACCTAAACATTGCCTTATTTTTTTAAACC
This sequence comes from Gossypium sturtianum, assembly GCA_025698515.1. Taxonomy (NCBI): domain Eukaryota; kingdom Viridiplantae; phylum Streptophyta; class Magnoliopsida; order Malvales; family Malvaceae; genus Gossypium; species Gossypium sturtianum. Next base: position 153,557,453 of record CM046953.1, read on the forward strand.
TTACAATGAGATAAAAGGCAACCCGTCAGGTTTCTAGCCTATATACTTTGAATCTTTTTTTTTTGGACAACAATATAATAAACAGCCAACATATATACCAACCAAGCAGGATAATAAACAGCAATTTGGACAGCAAGTTGGACAGAAATTTTATAAGATTCATCATATGTGGCATTGTTACACCTAGGGAGGATCCATTATATCTTACAATAAGATATAAGGCAACCCGTCAGGTTTCCGGCCTATATACTTTGAATCTTGTTTTTTGAACAAAGAATATAATAAATAACAAAGATATATACCAACCAAGCAGGATAATAACCAGTAATTTGGACAAAGAATTTTTTAAATTCATCATACGTGGCATTGTTACACCTAGGGAGGATCCATTATATCTTACAATGAGATATAAGGCAACCCGTCAAGTTTCCAAATATATATACTTTCAATCTTTTTTTTTTTTTTGACAAGAATATAATAAACAACGGGATATATCAACCAAGCGGGATAATAAACAAAGCAATTTGGACAGAAAATTTTTAAGATTCACCATACGTGGCATTGTTACACCTAGGGAGGATCCATTATATCTTACAATGAGATATATGGCAACCCGCCAGGTTTCCAGCCTATATACTTTGAATCTTTTTTTTTTTTGGACAGCAATATAATAAACAGCCAGGATATATTAACCAAGCAGGATAATAAACAGCTATTTGGACAACAATTTTTTAAGATTCATCATACGTGGCATTGTTACACCTAAGGAGGATCCATTATATCTTATAATGAGAGATAAGGCAACCCGTCAGGTTTCCAGCCTATATACTTTGAATTTTTTTTTTGGACAACAATATAATAAACAGCCAGCATATATCAACCAAGCAGGATAATAAACAACAATTCGGACAAAAATTTTTTCAGATTCATCATACGTGGCGTTGTTACACCTAGGGAGGATCCATTATATCTTACAATGAGAGATAAGGCAACCCGTCAGGTTTCCAGCCTATATACTTTGAATTTTTTTTTTTTGGACAGCAATATAATAAATAGCCAGCATACATACCAACCAAGCATGATAATAAACAGCAATTTGGACAGCAATTTGAAAAACAATTTTTTAAGATTCATCATATGTGGCATTGTTACACCTAGGGAGGATCGATTATATCTTACAATGAGAGATAAGGCAACCCGTCAGGTTTCCAGCCTAAATACGTTGAATCTTTTTTTATTTGGATAGAAATATAATAAACAGCCAGCATATATCAACCAAGCTGGATAATAAACAACAATTTGGACCGAAATTTTTTAAGATTCATTGTATGTGGCATTGTTACACCTAGGGAAGATCCATTATATCTTACAATGAGATATAAGGCAACCCTTCAGGTTTCCAGCTTATTTACTTTGAATTTTTTTTTTGGACAGCAATATAATAAACAGCCAACATATATCAATGAAGCAGGATAATAAACAGCAATTCGGACAGAAATTTTTCAGATTCATCATACGTGGCGTTGTTACACCTAGGGAGGATCCATTATATCTTACAATTAGAGATAAGGCAACCCGTCAGGTTTCCAGCCTATATACTTTGAATCTTTTTTTTTTTTTGAAATATAATAAAATGTACCAAAGATACATACCAACCAAGCATGATAATAAACAACGAATTTGGACAAAGAATTTGAAAAACAATTTTTAAGATTCATCATATGTGGCATTGTTACACCTAGGAGGATCGATTATATCTTACAATGAGAGATAAGGCAACCCGTCAGGTTTTCAACCTTAAAATACGTTGAATCTTTTTTATTTGGACAGAAATATAATAAATAAACAAAGATATATCAACCAAGCTGGATAATAAACAACAATTTGGACCGAAATTTTTTAAGATTCATTGTATGTGGCATTGTTACACCTAGGGAGGATCCATTATATCTTACAATGAGATATAAGGCAACCCGTCAGGTTTCCAGCTTATTTACTTTGAATTTTTTTGGACAAAGAATATAATAAATGACCAACATATATCAACCAAGTAGGATAATAAACAGCAATTTGGACAGAAAATTTTTAAGATTCATCGTACGTGGCAATGTTACACCTAGGGAGGATCCATTATATCTTACAATGAGATATAAGGCAACCCGTCAGTTTCCAAAATTTATATACTTTGAATCTTTTTTTAACAAAGAATATAATAAATAAACAAAGATATATACCAACCAAGCAGGGATAATAAATAAATTTTTGGACAAAGAATTTGGACAACAATTTTTTAAGATCCATCATACGTGGCATTGTTACACATAGGGAGGATCCATTATATCTTACAATGAGATATAAGGCAACCCACAGTTTCGACCTATATACTTTGAATCTTTTTTTTTTTGAACAGTAATATAATAAACAGCCAGCATATATATCAACCAAGCAGGATAATAAACAGCTATTTGGATAGCAATTTGGACAACAATTTTTTAAGATTCATCATACGTGGCATTGTTACACCTAGGGAGGATCCATTATATCTTACAATGAGAGATAAAGCAACCCGTAAGGTTTCCAGCCTGTATACTTTGAATCTTTTTTTTTTGGACAACAATATAATAAACAGCCAGCATATATACCAACCAAGCAGGATAATAAACAGCAATTTGGACAGCAATTTGGACACAAATTTTTTTAGATTCATCATACGTGGCAAGGTTACACCTAGGGAGGATCCATTATATCTTACAATGAGATATAAGGCAACCCGTCAGGTTTGCAGCCTATATACTTTGAATCTTTTTTTTTTGGATAGCAATATAATAAACAGCCAGCATATATCAACCAAGCAGGATAATAAACAGCAATTCGGACAGAAAGTTTTTCAGATTCATCATACGTGGCGTTGTTACACCTAGGGAGGATCTATTATATCTTACATTGAGAGATAAGGCAACCCACAGTTTCCAAACCTATATACTTTGAATCTTTTTTTTTGACAAAGAATATAATAAACAAACAAAGATATATACCAACCAAGCAGGATAATAAACAGCAATTTGGACAGCAATTTCGAAAACAATTTTTTAAGATTCATCATATGTGGCATTGTTACACCTAGGGAGGATCGATTATATCTTACAATGAGAGATAAGGCAACCCGTCAGGTTTCCAGCCTAAATACATTGAATCTTTTTTTTTTTTGGACAAAAATATAATAAACAGCCAGCATATATCAACCAAGCTGGATAATAAACAGCAATTTCGACCGAAATTTTTTAAGATTCATTGTACGTGGCATTGTTACACCTAGGGAGGATCCATTATATCTTACAATGAGATATAAGGCAACCCGTCAGGTTTCCAGCTTATTTACTTTGAATCTGTTTTTTTTTTTACAGTAATATAATGAACAGCCAGCATATATCAACGAAGCGGGATAATAAACAGCAATTTGGACAGAAAATTTTTAAGATTCATCGTACGTGGTAATGTTACACCTAGGGAGGATCCATTATATCTTACAATGAGATATAAGGCAACCCACGAGTTTCCAAATTATATACTTTGAATCTTTTTTTTTTTTTTTTTCGAGCAAAATATAATAAACAAACCGAAGATATATACCAACCAAGCAGGATAATAAACAGCTATTTGGACAGCAATTTGGACAACAATTTTTTAAGATTCATCATACGTGGCATTGTTACACCTAGGGAGGATCCATTATATCTTACAATGAGAGATAAGGCAATCCGTCAGGTTTCCAGCCTATATACTTTGAATCTTTTGTTTTTTGGACAGCAACATAATAAACAGCCAGCATATATCAACCAAGCAGGATAATAAACAGCAATTTGGACAGAAATTTTTTAAGATTCATCATACGTGGCATTGTTACACCTAGGGAGGATCCATTATATCTTACAATGAGATATAAGGCAACCCGTCAGGTTTCCAGCCTATATACTTTGAATTTTTTTTTTTGACAAAGAATATAATAAATGTACCAAAGATATATATCAACCAAGCGGGATAATAAATGCGGAATTTGGATGAGAAATTTTTATGATTCATCATACGTGGCGTTATTACACCTAGGAGGATTCATTATATCCTACAATGAGAGATAAGGCAACCCACGGGTTTCCAAACATATATACTTTGAATCTTTTTTTTTTTTTTTTTTAAATATAATAAACAACCAGCATATATACCAACTAAGCAGGATAATAAACAGCAATTTGGACACAAATTTTTTAAGATTCATCATACGTGGCATTGTTACACCTAGGGAGGATCCAATATATCTTATAATGAGAGATAAGGCAACCCGTCAGGTTTCCAGCCTATATACTTTGAATCTTATTTTTTTGGACAGCAATATAACAAAAAGCCAGCATATATACCAACCAAGCAGGATAATAAACAGCAATTTGGACAGTAATTTCTTAAAGATTCATCATACGTGGCATTGTTACACCTAGGAAGGAAACATTATATCTTACAATGAGATATAAGGCAACCCGTCAGGTATCCAGCCTATATACTTTGAATCTTTTATTTTTTGAACAGCAATATAATAAACAGCCAGCATATATACCAACCAAGCGATAATAAACAGCTATTTGGACAGCAATTTGGACAACAATTTTTTAAAATTCATCATACGTGGCATTGTTACACCTAGGGAGGATCCATTATATCTTACAATGAGAGATAAGGCAACCCGTCAGGTTTCCAGCCTATATACTTTGAATCTTTTGTTTTTTGGACAGCAACATAATAAACAGCCAGCATATTTCAACCAAGTAGGATAATAAACAGCAATTAGGACAGAAATTTTTTAGGATTCATCATACGTGGCATTGTTACACCTAGGGAGGATCCATTATATCTTACAATGAGATATAAGGCAACCCGTCAGGTTTCTAGCCTATATACTTTGAATCTTTTTTTTTTGGACAGCAATATAATAAACAGCCAGCATATATATCAACCAAGCAGGATAATAAATAGCAATTTGGACAACAATTTGGGCAGAAATTTTTATGATTCATCATACGTGGCGTTGTTACACCTAGGGAGGATCCATTATATCTTACAATGAGAGATAAGGCAACCCACAAGTTTCCAAAATTTATATACTTTGAATCTTTTTTTTTTTACAGTAATATAATAAATGGCCAAAGATATATACCAACCAAGCAGGATAATAAATGTTAAATTTGGACAAAGAAGTTGGACACAAATTTCTTAAGATTCATCATACGTGGCATTGTTACACCTAGGAGGATCCAAATATCTTACAATGAGATAAAAGGCAACCCGTCAGTTTCCAGCCTTTACACTTTGAATCTTGTTTTTTGGACAAACAATATAACAAAAAGCCAAAAATATATCAACCAAGCGGGATAATAAACAAAGAATTTGGACAAAGAATTTCTTAAAGATTCATCCTACGTGACATTGTTACACCTAGGAGGATTTATTATATCTTACAATGAGATATAAGGCAACCCGTCAGTTTTCAAAATTATATACTTTGAATCTTTTTTTTTTTTTGGCAAAGAATATAATAAATAACAGGGATATATCAACTAAGCGGGATAATAAACAAAGAAATTGGATGAAAAGTTTTTAAGATTCACCATACGTGGCATTGTTACACCTAGGGAGGATCCATTATATCTTAAAATGAGATATATGGCAACCCGCTGTGTTTCCAAATTATATACTTTGAATCTTTTTTTTTGAACAAAGAATATAATAAACAACAAATTTATATACCAACCAAGCGGATAATAAACGGCTATTTGGACAAAGAATTTTTAAGATTCATCATACGTGGCATTGTTACACCTAGGGAGGATCCATTATATCTTATAATGAGAGATAAGGCAACCCACAAAGTTTTCAAATTTATATACTTTGAATCTTTTTTTTTTTGGACAAAGAATATAATAAATAAACAAATATATCAACCAAGCGGATAATAAATGCGGAATTTGGACAGAAATTTTTTCAGATTCATCATACGTGGCATTGTTACACCTACGAGAGATCCATTATTTCTTACATGAGATATAAGGCAACCCACAAGTTTCCAAATTATATACTTTGAATCTTTTTTTTTTTTGACAAAGAATATAATAAATAACCAAAGATATATACCAACTAAGCAGGATAATAAATAGCAATTTGGACAGCAATTTGGAAAACAATGTATTAAGATTCATCATATGTGGCATTGTTACACCTAGGGAGGATCGATTATATCTTACAATGAGAGATAAGGCAACCCGTCATGTTTCCAGCCTAAATACGTTGAATCTTTTTTTTTGGACAGAAATATAATAAACAGCCAGCATATATCAACCAAGCTGGATAATAAATAGCAATTTGGACCGAAATTTTTTAAGATTCATTGTACGTGGCATTGTTACACCTAGGGAGGATCCATTATATCTTACAATGAGATATAAGGCAACCTGTCAAGTTTCAAATTTATTTACTTTGAATGTTTTTTTTTTGACAAAGAATATAATGAACAAAGAAGATATATCAAGCAGGATAATAAACAGCAACTTGGATAGAAAATTTTTAAGATTCATCGTACGTGGCAATGTTACACCTAGAGAGGATCCATTATATCTTACAATGAGATATAAGGCAACCCACAAGTTTCCAAATAGATATACTTTGAATCTTTTTTTTTTTTTTTTGAACAAAGAATATAATAAATAACCAAAGATATATACCAACCAAGCGGGATAATAAACAAATATTTGGACAAAGAATTTGGACAACAATTTTTTAAGATTCATAATACATGGCCTTGTTACACCTAGGGAGGATCCATTATATCTTACAATGAGAGATAAGGCAACCCACAAAGTTTCCAAATTTATATACTTTGAATCTTTTGTTTTTTGGACAAAGAACATAATAAATAAATTATATATCAACCAAGCGAGGATAATAAACAAAGAATTTGGATGAAATTTTTAAGATTCATCATACGTGGCATTGTTACACCTAGGGAGGATCCATTATATCTTACAATGAGATATAAGGTAACCCGTCAGGTTTCCAGCCTATATACTTGGAATCTTTTTTTTTTGGACATCAATATAATAAATGACCAAAGATATATATCAATCAAGCGGATAATAAACAAAGAATTTGGACAACAATTTGGACAGAAAATTTTTATGATTCATCATACGTGGCGTTGTTACACCTAGGAGGATCCATTATATCTTACAATGAGAGATAAGGCAACCCACGTGTTTCCAAAATTATATACTTTGAATCTTTTTTTTTTGACAAGAATATAATAAATAACAAAAGATATATACCAACCAAGCGGGATAATAAACAAAGAATTTGGACAGCAATTTGGACACAAATTTTTAAGATTCATCATACGTGGCATTGTTACACCTAGGAGGATCCAAAGATATCTTACAATGAGATAAAAGGCAACCCGTCAGTTTCCAAATTTTTTATACTTTGACTCTTATTTTTTGGACAATATATAACAAAAAGCCAAATATATACCAACCAAGCAGGATAATAAACAGCAATTTGGACAGTAATTTCTTCAAGATTCATCATACGTGGCATTGTTACACCTAGGGAGGATCCATTATATCTTACAATGAGATATAAGGCAACCCACAAGTTTCCAAATTTATATACTTGATCTTTTTTTTTGACAAAGAATATAATAAACAAAGATATATACTGCTCAAACAATATAATAAACAACAATTTGGACAAAATCATCATGATATAACTATTATTGATCAGAATTTTGAACTAAAACGTACTTTAATAATTTCAAGAAGCTGGTCTACTCCACTCTCCCCAAGAAACAGAGGCTGCAGTCAGAAAAATAGTATTTCTTAAGTAATTTAAAGGGAAAATGAATATAAATAAGCCAAAATAATTGGCATCGAAACATGTACCGCCTGGCAAAGATTTCAACAAAACACGTACCAATGCACTGGATGTCAATGGTCATGGTGTAATTATTTGCACCAAATTTTAATTCAGGTGGTCGTTATTACCTACAACAGATGTAAGATTATAAGAGTAGCACGAAATATTAATTTCGTTGAACCAAATATAATGACTTTATCAATATCTCTACCAAATATTAATTCGAAGATTAAATGGCAGCTTCAGTTGAACCAACAGTTGCAGGAGAAGTAGGAAGCAGTAACACTTTTTATCTGTCAATATGTTAAAAAAAAAAGAAGAGACAAAATAAGAATCAAATCTCATTCTCAGTAAATAATATAATACCAAACTCATACCTGTTTATAATAAAAAACCAAAGCAGTTGGAAGCATCTCCGGTACCTATGTAAAACAATGTCACAAAGTTGCCCCAACTTCAAATAATATACAATATCCACAAGGCAGAAATCACCTGAATAATCGTAATGCCATTCGGATATAACTTTCAAATGCAAAATAACATAATTCGTAGCTCTCGTATCAATAAAAACTGATCAACACATAACAATTCAAGAAAAAAAGTAACAACATACATAGAGGAACTTCTTAAGATCTCTTCCGTAAGCGATCCCACAATTCAAGAAAACCTGTGTTAGTCTCAAAGTGACTCAAATCATATCTGCGATTTAAATCCAATGTTACATGATATATGATAATAATATCAGGGTTTACAAAATTACAACCATGTTTCAACCATAGCAATCCAAAATTCTCTAGGTTAAACAGGTTGAATATAAAGCAGTTACCAGAATCGTCTAGTCACTAGCTGTATGAACTTAGTCCGATGGAAGAATTCTGAGACGATTTGATCGCAGCCAATCTGCTAAAAATCAGGTACAGAGCTACAAATAACAATTACATACAATAACTCTCAGTAAAAGAAAAAACTTTTGAGATGATATGAACAACAATTAAATAAAATAATTAGGTAAAATAAGACTCTAGTATAGATCAATCATTAAAGACATTTTAATCGTCAGAAGCAAATAAAATAAAAGAAAATATATGGCTTGAAATAAAGAAAAAATAGAGGCATAGAATCTTAAAGACATTTTAATTTATAATATGCTCCTTATATTCTGTAAAAGACATATTATCTCAGAATAAAGAGTGTTTTGGATAGGGTTGGATAACTCAGGTCGATTGTTGGCAGTGTATTCGTCTTTTGGTTGACAACTATTAAGTGGTAGTTAAAAAAAACTTAGTATGGAAACCAAAAGTAAGAAAATAGACATACTTCCTTGAAGATAATCTATCGGCCAAAAGGGAATGGCATTCGGCAATGGTTAAAATAAAATGTTAGTTTGATAATCTATGAAAATGAAAATGAAGCTGTTTCATGAAACCAAAAGGAGATTAAGTTTATATATATACATTTATAAAATGCAGTACTCATCAAACAATACTTTGGAAACTATACATGTTTAGTCTTCAAGTAGTAATGATTGAAAATTGATAAAATATATATCAGTATATGGTAACTATAGTGGCTGGAATATCTGCACTCATTGTGTAAATTGAAAGAAAATATATGGCTTGAAATAACGAAAAAAATAGAAGCATAGAATCTTAAAAACATATTAATTTAAACTGAAAAAATCTTGAAAAAATATATCATTGAATTACTGAAATGGACCATATTAATTTAAACTGAATATCAAAAGGTCGATATGTAACAAAGAAATCACCGAACTCTATGTTTCATAGAAGCATCACCAACTCTTATATCACTCAACTCATAAGCTAACCAACTTTCTGCATAACCTATTTGCTTGGAAGCCTGCCATGATATAACCCATATGTACAAGTAAACCATTGCAAAATATGTCCAGGATTCGGTAAAATGGAGCTTTCTTTAGACACAACAATATTGTCATCTTTCCATGGGTTAAGACTCAAAGTAACAAAATCAGAAAAACATAAGTCTATCTCGATCCCAAGAGAGCGATAATACTCGAATCCAGCTTTGACAGAATTCTCAATACTTTTAGTTACTTTCCATGCACTAAAAATCCCCACAACCACAAATTGATACAAAAAAAAGAAAAGATTATTAAGATCCAAACATCAATTTAAACAGAAAAAGAACAATTTTTGTGCATGCACCATGAGTAACTTAACCAAGTTCACTTCCATACTACCTTTTCCTCGAAGAGGAAATGGTCATGCATTTACTGGGTTGTGTGAATACCATTATGTAGCAAAGAGTACCCGATGTTTCACCCGCAGAAAAAAAATCAATAAGGGCGGAGAACACCACTGTCATCTAAATGTACAGAAGAAACAATTAGAGAATAAAATAATTGGAAAACAAATTCCATGCCTCAACTCTAAAATTCCTTGTCCGTTTTCACAAATCCGGCAACTAATGCCGGTGGATTGGTGCTGACTGGTGAAAGATATGGTGGTGGCCGATGGGTGTTGGAGTGGAGAAGGGGAGAAAGGAATTGGCTGTTAGGGATTAGAAAATGGGGGAGTCGGCCGAAGAGGGAAAGAGAAGAAAGGCAATGGCTAATTAAAACGGTGACGTTTAGGTTAGTCAAATTTTGTGGCGTTAATGAAAACGCAGCTTTTTGCAAAATTGTGTATAACATGGAAAATAGACACAAACACCAAGTAAAACATGATTATAACATGGAAAATAGACAGAAACACCAAGTAAAATAACCAAAAAATTAAAGTACTCCTGTATGAGCAGAGTTTTTGACATTCTTCCTATTTCAAATGGATGCACAGATCTTTAAGAATAAAAACCATAATACTAGCACATTTTATACACACCGTGGTGGAAAGAAAAATCTTCATATAAGAACTTCCCAACAATCTACAATCATTAATAATGAAAAAAAAAATGATAAGGCCAACCCGTTTCTTAATTTGGACACAAGAAGAAGATGAGTGCTTCCATGTAAGCCTTCTCTTCCAGAAATGACTTTTCTTCATCATTTGGATTCATTTGTTATATTATTGAATAAGTCTCTTCATTTGTGCCTAAAAAGTACCAAAAAACTACCCTTTAGAAGTTCTTAAGAGATTCAAGAAAATCCTTGAAATAGAGGGGATTCAAGGTGTGCAAGACCCTTGACCAACTTAAATTTGGGAACCATGTCACTTTACCGTGATGTCTGTGACAAAAAAGGGCAAAAAGAACTGTTTTGTAACTTTTTAAAAGTTAAGTGATTGAAATGAAAACTAAGTGACTGTTTTACCAGTTACTCCAAAGTTACGTACTTCTTGGTGTAATTTACCTATATTTTAATTCAAACTCAAAATTGAGCTTAGACCTCATAATTAAACATAAATTAATTTAATTTTTTACGAAATTGATGAATTCAATCTTGTACCCTATTTAGTATTTAATTTTAATTAATATACTAAACAAAATTTATAACTTAAATTCAATCCTAAATTTATTTGGTGCTTAAATTTTTTAATCAGTCTCAAAAAATAAACTTCATATAGATATCCAGAGTCTAAGGGCAAACACATTAAAGCCAAAACTATTGTAGACATAGCAGCAAGCCAACAACAACACAACCATTTGCTCTTGTGTAGCTACTTTTCTGCAGTCGATTTGGGAATATTTTGAGCAGCAAAATAGGCGAGCAAATTCTTCTTCAACAGATTTTCAGCAAATCCCACTTGAAAACCAAATTTCTCAGCGCAATTAAGTGTGGCGCCCCACTTTTTCAAGGTATCCCAATCCAAATCACCAACCGAGAAATCTTTCATCTCTTTGATCGCAGCGCAGACCAGAATTTGAATGTTGAAATGAAAAAAATCAGTAGTTTTTCCACGATCTTTTTCGACTAGGATTGCAATAGATTTGAGGTACTCTGGAATTTCCCAAAAAGCACTGTTCTTCAATGCCTGTTCCAAGCCTGGGAAATCTTTGCATTCCACTTTGTGGTTGCCTTTGTCATAAAGTTTGTTCTCCAAATCACGGAATTTAGATTGTACTCCTTCACGAGTTAGAGCATCGGTTGCAGTAACTTTTACCTTCCAGTGGAGGTGGGAAAAAAAAAGTAATACTTGATTAGGTCAGTAATACTTAAACTCCAAACGACTCATGAGCCATAAATTGAATATGAATTAGTAAGTTGGATTAAGAGACTTACATTATTTATCCCTCTTTTGGTTGGATCATCATAAATTTCCACTATTTCTGGCACGGATGACTTGATAAACTCCTCTTCATTTATTATTAATGATTCTAGTCGGTGCCGGAGCTCGAATTCTGCCATGCCACAACCCATCTTCTCGTTCGGATCTGAGAAATTTAACTCAGATTTCCCAATTCAGAACAACAGAAAAATTATAAAGAAGGATATGATAGCGAATTAGTAGACTTAGGAGTACTTACAGGTTTCATGTATCTATATCGGTGAAGAGAAGACAGAGAAAAGGCCACCGCCGCCGAAGAGTAAAGCAGGAAAAACAAATGAATTCGTTGGTTAGAGAAAGCTTGCAAGTTGGGTCTATGTGATTAACAAAAAGAAGAAGAAAAAAGTTCATTTACGTGATTCATTGCTTCCACTCTTCATTTCATGTACGGTTTAAAACAAATCAATATTTTTTTCATGTCAACTTTATCTTTATTTCGAGATTTTGAATAGAATTTGATAACCTCTAAGGTGGCACCGACGATGGATCTGGAGTATGGCTTCTTCGTGGCTCGTCTCCTCTTCTTAAAGGCCTCTTGAGCAATGTCCTACATGTACGTATGATCACTATTATTTAAACTAATATAACTTTTATCGATTGAGTAAAAAATAATTTTACTTGGAACCAAGATGCAATTCTGAAACCAAAATGAAATTGGGTTCACAAAGCCGACACTAACCTTCTTATGTTGCTTCCTATACATGGCTGTCCATGTAAGTTTTGATGGCTTCAAACGGTTGCGGAAGTACCTCTTGCATTTTGAGTTTGAAAAAAGGAAGTCCACAAGTCCATGCAAAAGGTAGTTAATAATCAGCAAGAATATCCGAATATCAACCACTTCAATATAGAATTGGATGGAAATTTACCTGAGAATCAGAACGGATAAATCTGATGCCATTTCCTGGGTATATCTTGGCACCACTAAACTGACAAAGCTCCGTCCTAACATGCCAACATAAAAAAATAAGTGTAGGGTTTGAGAAATTCAAAATCCAAATTTTGGCATTATGAAAGAAAGTTTATAGATAATGCGATTTTCGGCAATGCAATTTTAAACCAAATCTTATACATCCCTACTTACGAGTTACGAGCTTATTACATAATTAACAAGATCGAACAACAATCACCATTAACATAAACAGAATTCTACAAACAACTACCCCTTACACTAGCTCTTGATTGCAAAAAAACATAATATCCATCTTATAGACCATAGTATGAAGCAGGAGCAAGTTATTTCCCATTTCCTACTTGTAAGCTGCTCTCGTACTCTTCATTTTTCCAAAAATACCCGTCTCGAAAACTTGTATTTCATGCAATGTTCAACAGATTCTTGGGCATGGATATGACATTAATATACTCCAAAGATTCCCAAATACATAAAAGAACACACTTATGAAGCATACATACACATATCTTACAAAAACACCCGAGTCCAATTAACATTACCTCCAAATTTATGTAAAACTTAAATGAGAAAACTCGAACCCATATCCAACATTCATCAGCAGCAACATAGCCGACAAAACAAAAATAATTATTTATAGAGCTACTATCCAATGAGCTAAGACAGACAAACAGAGGTATATTTTAACAATGAAACTAATCGATTGCCTTAAACAATAGTGTTCCAACCAATCAAATTACAGCAGGCATTAAAACCTTTTCCGTTCGTTAATTCACAACTATTAGCTTCAATAATCAAATCCTATGTACAGTTGATCGATTGAAAGTGTAAAATTTCAAAGACGAAATTTAAACACAAAACCGGTTAACATTGAAATTACATGTAAATATAACCTAAAAACCAAAAAATTAATCATATTTTCAGATTTCAGGCCGAAATGGAATGAAATGAAAGGCAGATCCATTTTTTCCCCAAAAAAACGAAAATAAAGAAACAATATTTCAAGAACAGATCATTAAATTCATGGTATATATAAAGAAATTCAAGAAGCGTACTTGGGAACCATCGCTGCTACTCTCTGTTACCTGTTTTCTTTTACTATACAAACCCTAGAAACCCTATCAACGTTGTTTTTATTTATATAGATAGAGTTAAGAATAAAAACTTGTTTATTAAATTACGACATTACCCAATCATTGAATGGGCCTTATAGAGTACTTCGGAGCGTAAAAATCTCGGCCGAGTAGCCTAGATAGCCCGTAATTTAAAAAAAAAAATATTTGGGTTAACTTCACTAAACGCCTCTAATCTATTGCGTGGATTTTAAATTAGTCCCTAAACATCTTAGAGCTTTAATTGAGTCTTTCAAGTCTCTGCCAGATCTTTTCGTTATTCTAAGTTAGTTGTTAAATAATATGAAATATATTTAAAAATATGTCATTTCTATTTAATATTTAATACTTATATATTTTTACTACTATTATATTTCTTTCTATTAAATTTTTAAATATAAATAATTTAATATTTTTTAATATTTATAATGTAATATAATATATTTAATTTTATATAATATAAAATACAAATAAAGAAAAGAATAGGAGAAAAAACAAAATATTATAAATTTAGACAAATTTGTTTAAAGAAAAAAAATCTTAACCCCTTGAAGGAAGAAAGAAAAGTGTTCAATTCAAGATTCATAGATGAAAATTAAAAAATTATTGCTGGGGATTAGGCTGGTGAAGAGGTGATGATGGGTCGGGTTCGAGTTAGGGTTCAATAGAATTTTAGATTTGGGTTTAGCCTGGCCCGAATAATGGGCTTAAAATTTTACTTAAATTCAATTTAGATAAAAATGTTAAAATCTAAGTTTTGTCTGATCCGCCTAGATAAAAAAAAAACATATTTGGGTCGGGTTTGAGCTAAAAAAACGTATTTGAGGTTTGGCCCGTTTAAAAATAGTTTTCGTTTTTTTGCTTATGCCCATTTCTAGGCTTATATTTTTATCCAAATCCTTTCACTTTTCGGGTAAGCTTTCAAGTAGCTTTCAAGTTGAGACAAATGACCTGACCCATGATTAGGGTTAGGCTGGTGGATTAAATGAGAGTAAAAGAGTAATTTACAATATTACAATTACAAAACTAAAGCTTTATTTCAATAGAAGTTTTTTTTTTATTACACCGCAAGTTCAATTAACGGTCGCGCTATCTATTTATTTCAAGTTTTGGATGAGTTTTATAAATTTAAGAAGTTTATTTAATAAAGAAATATTTTATTTAAATTTATTTATAAAACATATAAATATTAATATGAAAATTATTTTTATCCTATTTTAATACTCCTCCTTTTTGGCATTAATAATTTCATCATCAAAACTATAAGTATTTGTCTACATTTGATGATTTTAATAATTCATTCACGATAAAAATATATATTTAAATTGTAAATTATTTAGTTTTGGAATTCCATTATATATACATGCAACTTTCAATGGCTGATATCGAAATTCAAGGACCACGAACTAAAAAAATAAAAGTCAAGGACCACAAACTAAAAATTAAATATTAGTAATTATTAGTAAAATTAAGGACTGCGAATAAAATCTATGGTTTCTTTCAAAAAAAATAAAACTTAATTAATAACCAAAAATTAAAGCACTCCTGTATGAGCAGAGTTTTTGACATTTCATCCTATTTCAAATGGATGCACAGATCTTTAAGAATAAAAACTATAATACTAGCACATTTTATACACACCGTGGTGGAAAGAAAAATCTTCATAAAAGAACTTCCCAACAATCTACAATCATTAATAATGAAAAAAAAAATGATAAGGCCAACCCGTTTCTTAATTTGGACACAAGAAAAAGATGAGTGCTTCCATGTAAGCCTTCTCTTCCAGAAATGACTTTTCTTCATCATTTGGATTCATTTGTTATATTATTGAATAAGTCTCTTCATTTGTGCCTAAAAAGTACCAAAAAACTACCCTTTAGAAGTTCTTAAGAGATTCAAGAAAATCCTTGAAATAGAGGGGATTCAAGGTGTGCAAGACCCTTGACCAACTTAAATTTGGGAAGAAGCCTTAGAGGATACAAGGTTGCTACCTAAGCCGAGAAAAGACAGGGATTCTAAAAGTTATACATGGAATAAAGTATATATATATATATATATATATATATCAATTTAGTGGATTGAGTACTTTGACAAGGGCGCGAAGTGAGCATGCAGGTGCCGAAAGAAAGGGTAGAAACTCTATATTGTTCTGTTAGCTCTACTTTCCCTATTCTTTTACTTTATTTACAGGCCATATACTTGCATGAATTGTTTATATTTTTCATCAAGTACTTAATTTCTAGTTATTTTTCACTTGGATGAATATTTCACTTCAATTTTTGTAGGAACCATTCATCCTCCTCTTGGTTTTCTTCACCACTTGGAGCCAAAAATAATGTATTCAAATTCTTTATTCTAAACCTCTTCTGAACTCTATTCTCCATGTTTATGCCATTAAGAAACTGACAGGGCTCATATAATTATGTCATCAGGGAAGATGAAACTCTAATTATGCAGACAAGTCTAAAGCAAATTGTTGAACGTCAACAGCTTAAAATTGGGATTAAAAGAGCAGTAATTCGTCATAAAGATAGAAACATACCTCGAGAGAATTTGCCTATCGAGATCCATTTTGAGTGGCATAGCTGTCC
This sequence comes from Gossypium sturtianum, assembly GCA_025698515.1. Taxonomy (NCBI): domain Eukaryota; kingdom Viridiplantae; phylum Streptophyta; class Magnoliopsida; order Malvales; family Malvaceae; genus Gossypium; species Gossypium sturtianum. The sequence continues at coordinate 153,574,257 of CM046953.1, forward strand.
CATAAGTATTGGCCAGGACTTTCCTCTTCGTCTCTTCCTGCGTTTTCTTTGCCTACGAAAAAAAACACACATATATAAATAGTATTCCATTCCCAAAACTACCTCAAAACCTAATTAAAAATCTTTAAAAAAATAAGTAACTATTTTTAACTTCATAAGAACCATCTAGCAACAAAAACCTAAAACCACTTTCTTTTTCAAAAATATAATGCGGTCGATCAACTATGCTCAGGCGTGCGTTTGAGATCTGAGTAATGAACGCAACAAGATGAAACACACACACAAATAAACAAACAAAATAATAATATTAAGTCTCGTATATTTTCTAGGGAAACAAACGGTAGTAGGGATTACTGATTCGTAAGCAGATTGGAGAGGGTGAGATCCGACGAGGTCGCTCTTAACGCCGTGGAGACCAAATCGCAGGGCGTCGTTCTGGACTCCTCCAATTTCGTGCTGAATCGTCTTTGGTGCCTCCATTTTCCTCTTCTTTTTTGTTAAATTTTTCTTTTGGGATTTTTTTTATAATGTCGCAGGAGGGGCATATCTTTGCGGGCAAGAAAAGGAGCTGATATAGGGAAAATGCTTGCATACGATGTCGTTTTGAGTAGTGCAAGTGCCAGCAATCCAGTTCTTAAAAACCTGCGAAACTACATATGGGTCTCGGTTTATATTATTATTGGGCTGAAATATGGACTCAACTTATTGAAGTACTGAAATTTGTGTCACCCTCAAAACCTCCCCAAAATTAATGTCATGAGAAGTTTGTGTAGGTGTTTTTTTATTAAGTACCTTTATTACCTTCTTCAGGGAATGAAAGAAGAATTTTCATGATAATAATTTACAAGTGGCAAAAAATTCAATTAAATCAACCATAGCAACATGTAGCAAAGGAAACAAAAATACAAATGGTAATCGAGTGTTGAGATAGTTGGCTAATATTCTCAAGACTTTGATTCTCGATAACTATATGAAAAAGGGAAACATGATTTACTTGCGTGTTGAGAGAAAACTGATCTTCCATTCCCCAACTTTCCCCGAGCCCTGCTGTGGTGCAGTTCGAGCAGGCGAGTAAATTATAACCTTAAAAGGCAAACAACAGCCTTTAAAAGGTGTATAACATAAATCATATTTGAAATTCAGCTGGAGCAATAGAAACATTGACGTTACTTCATTTCCTTCATTAACATTTTTGTTTAGGTGGGAAAATCCGTTGATGGGTTGGACATCAATAGGAGATCCGTATGCCAATGTTGGTGAGGCTGGACTTGAATTTGACACTGAAGAAGCTGCAAAAGCATTTGCTGAGAAATATGGCTGGGAATACCAGGTATGCATATGTGCCTTAGCGGGTGCTTTTATTGTGCTGTGTAGTGCAGACATCACTGATGAAATCTAAGAATACTAGGGTCATGTTCCATCTTAGTCTTCCCCACGGTTCACGCATCACCAAACAACTTTAACATTTACGCTGCTTATAACAATTGGTGATCTCAAAGTTTTAACCACATGCAATGTATAATTTGATTGAGTCATGCATTATATCAGAGAGCAGTTAGTTCATGTCAGCAATTCCAGAGCATGGAAATGAAGTGCCTTTAAAAGGAATTAACTGAGAGGAGGAAGGTTCGTAAAAGGCTAACTCCATAACCATTTTCCTGAAATTGCTCAAGAGAACTAATTCTAAACTCTTTTCTTTTTTTTTTTGGAGAATAAACAGATTGGGCTTCATTTAATATTAAAATTAAGTCAAAGCAAACAACAAAAATAAAATATAACGGCCCAATTAAAAAGGCCCGTGAAAAAGAAGAATCCGAAAATAAAAGAAAAGGAAACCTAAGAGTAGGAGCACCGCCCTATCTGCCCAATCTTTCGTCTTTAATGGCTGAAAACGTGAACCGAAGGAGGTTTAATGCGCAACAGCTCTTTAGTTTGAAAACGGATGAAAGCCGCCCCTCTCCCCTTCCCTTTCTGTTCTCCTTCAATCTGGCTCCCTTGCAAAACCGATCTTCGACTGAAACTCCGCATAACTCGGGACGCCATTCACCAGGTAAACTCTTTCCCTCCTTTTCAACGTCTCAGATGCTAGAATATGGGCTAGGTTATTAGCAGATCTAGGAACAAATTCGAAAATGACTGTTGTAAATCTGTTTTTCATCGTCTGTATATCATGAATGTATGAACCCACCTGAGATTTATCAAAGTCCCTCTGTTTGAATTTCTTTATTATCGTCAAAAGAGTCCCCTTCAATGATAACACTCTCTCTGGTTATGTTGAGGACGATTTGGGATGCTCGACGGCAAGCGATGGCTTCGACGGAGAAAGCTGAATCGACGGCATTGTGAAGTTCTGTGCTTGCGAGAAGAACAGATCCAGTACTATCTCGAACCACTATCCCCGAAGCTGAAAGTTTAGATCTCTCGTCGAAAGCACCGTCAAAGTTAACCTTGATCGTCTGACCCGGTGGGCTTTTCCATTTGACAGTTTCTGTAAAAATACTTTGTTTAACATTTTTGACTGCGTCAACCTCCCTAATGTATCCGTGTACGAAACTGACTTATCTCTTTGCTCGTTTTGTTTTTACTCTCATGCACACGAGAATTCCTGTCCTCCCAAATAGCCCAGAGTGTGACACAGAAGAGTCTGCAAACACTAAGAGGAAGAAGAATCATAACTCTGGTAAGCCACTCATCAAACTGTGTAAATGGGGATGTTACTAAAATAGCATCTGAAAGTTCTTCCCAAATTGTGACTGAGGCAGGGCATTCTCGGAACAGATGGTTCATCGACTCCTCACCTGATCCACATCGAGGACACAAACAATTTGTTGAAAGTTTCCTCAGAGACATATTGGTGTAATTATGAAGATAATACATAGTGGTGTCAATTCCCTGATTCAGTTTCAAATGTTTACCATGACCAAATCCTAAAGTAATGGTAGTTCTCCAAAACAGGCAAGTTTATCATACTTGGTTAAGTTCTGATTGCATTCCTTTTCTGCAGGTCAAGAAGCGCCATACACCTCTTCTAAAGGTTTTAACTCTCTACTTTCCTTCACAAGTTATTTGACGTTGAAACCTATATATTTCGTTTTGAGTATGGTTGACTGAAGACTCTTTTGTTCCTTGAATATTTCAAGGAATTATCAGTAATTGCTTTTTCCTATATAATTTCAAATGGAAGGGGCCACCTAATGCTGAAGAGTGAAAGATGTTATTTTAACACTTCGATTTGTCTGAGTATATGATTTCCAGAGTTCATGTTACAACATCATTATTGTACTTCACGTAGAGAATAGCAAATGAGAGAAGCTCCTGTTTACACGTATTTACAACCGATTTATGATAGATACATTTTTATTAAATTTTTTGTGTTTAATATCTACACAACTATAAATAAAAAGTAAGGTACCAATCATCTTTTTGGTTCTTTTATATTATAAAGTAATAGTTAAATTCCAGTTTTTATTTTTATATTATTTTGAAATTTGTAATTAGTTAATATGAATAGTTAATATTTTAATTTCCTCAGAATTAATGTCATGGGAAGTTTGTGTAGGTGTTTTTTTGTTAAGTAAATATATATATTTTATAAGTTTAAGATGTCAGACTAATGAATTTAATAAAAGAATTTTAACATAAAAAAAATATTTTTTTTAAATTAAAAATAAAATACTAAACTTCAAATCAAAAAAATATTTCTTATACTATATTATATAAATTAATTGCCGAATTAAGTTGTATGCTAAGATAATCAGCTCCAGTCATATATTTTGGTGATTGTTAAAATAAGCTACAAAGAAAGTTGAAACAATGGAGTAAAAACTTGGCAGATACCGACAAAAATTACTACACTGTATACTTGATATAACATATCAAGCAAAATGAAATGTCTGGCAAGAAATTTTGTTCTTTTTTTTTTCTTTTTCTGAAAACTAAATTGTAACACCCCTAACCCCGAACCATCGCCGAAACAGAGTTACGAGGCATTACCGGACATATCAGACAATTTGCAAATATAAATTTTGTTTAATATAAATTTCGGCAGCATTTCTGCTTATTATTATATAAAACCCCCTGTAAATTAAATCGTATTCATTTCAATCATAACCAATTCAACTAATTCATTACATATATTCATTTTCTATTCTAAATACCTTCTAATCAAACTCAATCAATATAATATCAACTTAAATTTATCAAAATATTAGTTAGATTAAAATAAATATACTTCTTTTGTTATAATTCTTAAACTTGTAATACTAACATTTTTAAACATTTACATTCAAAACATAATAACCTTTATACACAACCTACGTACATGTCACATTATCAAAAGGAAATATACATCACCAAAAGTTTGCTGAAGTCGGGTCAAGCTTCGGATGCTTGGTTCGATGTTTGACTTCTACAACCTGCGCACGGAAACAACTGTGCACTGAGTATATACATATACTCAGTGGTATTACCATAATTCAAATTATAAACATAAAAATCATATCATTAAATCATATAACTTTAATTTTACTGAACCAATTCAACATAAGTTTGTCATTTCCAATATATTCATACAATTCAATTTTAGCTATTCAACAATTGAAACAATACACAATCATGTTGAGCCACTATCCATTTCTTGAACCAATGGTTCATACTTTCCATTCTCATACTCATATTCCAATCACATTTTCCAGTTCATGTTCTATTTTCACATTTCTTTCAATAGCTCAACCATTTCATTTTATTCAATTTAACTTTTTTCCTTATTTACCCCTATTAACAGACTCGGACTTTAACGGATACACGGATTCCAACCCAAACACACCAGTACGGCACAATGTGCCTCAACGGTACACAGTATACGACACACAAAGTGTCGAATCGATAACAGTAACAATATCAGTATTCAACACACAAAGTGTTGAACCTGTAACAGTAACAGTAACAGTATACGACACACAAAGTGTCGAATCGGTAACAGTAACAGTAACAATAGTCGGCACGTAAGTGCCTGATCAGTAAGCCGGCAAAATCCCGTACTCTTCCTCTTCATTCCACATCCTTTATACACAATTCTATTATTTACTTATAAGTTCTTTCAAAGCTGTCTACCTGAGTCATTGTCACTAAATTATCTATATCTTGAGTTACAGAATTCTGAATTAAGATCCGTAAATTTTCTATGAAACTAGACTCACATATATTCTTACCATAAAATTTTCAGAATTTTTGGTTTAGCCAATAAGTACAGTTTATTCTTTGAATTCACCCCTATTCTGTTGTCTGACAGTTCTGACCACTCTTTGCTAAAATTTAATTATCTTTTTATACAGAATTCAAATGATGTTCTAGTTTGTTTCTTATAAAACTAGACTCATTAAGGAATCTAACCATATAAATTATGTTCCCAAATTAGTTTTATACAATTTTTAATGATTTTTACAAGTCAGAACAGAGGATCTCGAAATCACCCTGAACCAGTTTCACTAACATTTAAATATCTCATAATACAAAACTTATTTGCTTTCTCTGTTTCTTTCATATAAAAATAGACTCAAGAAGATTTAATTTCATATCTCACTCAACTTCTAATTCTACTTCTACGATTTTTGGTGAATTTTCAAAGTTACTCTACTGCTGCTGTCCCAAAACTGTTTTCTTATAACTTATTTTGCAATTAAATCCTAATTAAGTTTACTTATTTCTTAACTTAATTCATGCTTTGATTCTACTTAAATTCCTTCCATATTCAACTTGATTATATAATTTTCATAATAAAACCCTAATTCATAATTTCTTCCAAATTAATCCCTATAGTAGAAAACTTACAGCTTACTTTACAATTTAATCCTTTTACTAATTCTAACTTAAATTTCATTCAATTTAGTCTCTAATTCATCTTTTTCTTCAACATCAACTATACTTGAAAACCAATAAACTCTCAAAATTTCAACTTAGTTTCATCAAAATCGTGCTTTAAAGCTTCTAAAACATCAAAATTAAAAGAATAGGACTTGATTGACTTACCTTTTAAAGCTTAAAACATTGAATCTTGAATTTTTCCTTTTTCCTTCCTTTTTCTTCTTTCTTTCCCGCTTGTTTCGAAAACACATAAAAATCTCAGATTTTTATGCTTATGCCGCCTCAAATATGCTAAATGGTCTATTTCCATTTTAGTCCTTTTTATTTTCTTTTAATCTACAATTCAACTTTTACCTTTTATTCACTTTAGTCCTTTTTCCTAATTACTTTAAATTAAACTAAATTCACTAAATAAAAATCTAATTAAACATACTATTAGACTCATAATTACTCCTAATAATTTTACTAACTCGATTTACTAAGATGGAGGTCCGATAACACTTTTTTTTTCTTCTGGTTCCCACGGATTTTGGGTCGTTACGTTTCTCCCCCCTTAATAAATTTCATCCTCGAAATTTACCTGAGAATAGGTGAGGATACTGTGCCCTCATAGTTTCTTCCGGTTCCCAAGTTGCTTCTTCCACATTAGTAAAAGGACTCCAAACAATCATTTTTAGTTTTTTCTCACCTTTTTCTTCCCATCTGATTAGCGGAGCCCTAGTTACTCTTACAAACTTCATGCTATTTTCGAATACATCACTCTTAAATACACCAAAATTTTGTTTGAGAAGAAACATAATTAAATCATATATTTTTACTATTACAAAAATATAATTTTACCATTTTAATAGCTTATATCTTTATAAAATTTAAATGATTAAATTAAAATTTTATCATTTTTAGAGGGCCAAAATATAACTTTATCATATTTTAATTTAAAATTTTATAAATTATAAAAGTTAATTTTTCTATTTTAAAGGGGTCGGTGATGGCTCTACCGCCTAGACACTTTCCATCTCAACAAATTCAAAGATCAAATAATTGTTATCGGTGCTTACCTTTTCGTCTATTAATTTAATTTTAAAAAGTTATAAAATAACTGTTAAATTATTCGAAATTTTTTATTTAAATCATTGAATATAAAATAACCTAATCAAACCAACGCGAGCAATTTAATCTCTAATACAATTATATTGAAAACCATAAACTTCATAGAACACCCAAAGTCAATGACAAAACAAATTAAAAACCATTCTCTAATGGTGATTTTACTGAAGATTTTGCAGCAAGTCTGCAACTGCAAAACAACCTTTGATTAAGTATTTCCTCGATCGCAGCGCAAGCCAGAATTTGAGTTCCTATTTCAAGTATCTCAGTAGCTTTTTTTTCTTCGAATATTTTCGATACATATTGCGATAGGTTCGAGGTGGTCCGGAAATTTCCCCCGAGCACTGTTGTTTAATGCTTTTTCTAAGCCTTGGAAATGTTTGAACTCCACTTTGTTGTTGCTGTCGTCATCATAAACTTCATTCTTCAAATCAATAAGTTTAGTTGTAATACCAAATCTTCATAAGAGTGAAACTACAAAAAAACATGAAATCTCAAATCCATTACTAAACAACCATCCAATAAGTTCTTAGATTTGAAAAATAATCACATTTATGAGTTATACTATTTTGGGGATTCAAGTTATCAGTTGCTATTTGGAGAAACCGTTACCATTCATTAACTTCATCGGCCAGATTACCTACCTTAAATAAGAATAAAATGTGTTAATGTCATCCGTAGGCTACACTTCTATCTACTAATATTGTATGTATATATCATACCTTCTTTACTAGAGTTCTGTGATGAATTCTTGAAATTTATTTAATTGAGCCATAAATAAATGATCCGGCCAGAAATTTTGTTAGGGGCAAGATAAAATTATAAAATTCTGCAAGGGCCAATGCTAAAAAAATTGTGTTAAAAAAAGCTTAGATTAAATTATTAACTTTTCATAGTGCTAAAAAGGCAATTTTTCCATTTAATTATGGAAATCAGAGTTCCTTGATAACCTGTGAAATATGCAAAATCCTACTGCCATCATCCTCTAATTCAACCTCAAAGCTCTGTCCACTTTTAACCTCGGCACCTACATATATATTGCCAAATTTCAGAGGATGACAGGTTTTCATGATTTACTAGACCCAAGAACATTGAAGGATACAACGCATAAATGAATAAACCAACATGAAATCGCAAATATGTAACAATCAAAAAATATTTGACAAGCAATCATCATTGAGATGTCAAAAACTGCAATAACATCAAATGATGAAAGGAAATTCCAATAGTAGTAGCAGATAGAACATATTCTAAAAAGTTTCCAACAGGGTAATCCAATTCAAAACATCAAATTATAAAAGATTATTTCAAACCCTTAATAATGTCCAAAGAAATTACGATTTAACAAGGATAAAAAGGTATCATTTTCTTTTTAAATATGCAAACAAGGACATACATGCATACAGCAATTCAAAAGAAAAAGCAGAAAAATATTGTCTCCAGGTTAGTTAACTTCAGTTACATTGTCACCAGGTTAAGTATAAATCTCTCTTTTTAGTTATCTAACAAAGCTTAATTCAAGAAACTCCTCTTTTTTTTTTTTTTTTGGTGAAATCAAGAAACTCTTTTTAAACCTTCAAAATTTTCTGTTGTTATTGATTGGGTTCTTTTTCTTGACCAAGGGCTGGCAAAAACAGAAGCAAAACGAAACTGCTATCATGGCAGATCCTCAAGACATTGTTGATCCGTTGTCATATCTTGAAAATTTCGATGAGATTGCAGATGGTATGAGAGCTTGACACCAGCAACCAATCAGAACTTTCAGAATGGAGAGAACGAAGAACTGTTCAATGATAATCAGATAAGCGATCCGATATCACGTATAGACATGACAAGACGCGTTGAAGAGCTCGACAAATCGAAAGCAAAAAAAAGAGGCATAGAGGAACAATGCAACTCCCAATAATCAACAATGCAGAAAAATAGAAAATTTACAAAAGAAGAGATTGCCGAAAAGAAAACTGGGTTGCAAATAAGGTTGTTATACAGAGGCCAGACAGATAGAACAAGTAAATTCTCCTAATTTAATAATTATATATATATATATATATATCATAGTAGATGTTTCAAAAAATCTTTGTATCGACAATGTAAATATGTTTGTTTCTTTTAAACACCTATTTTGTGTGTATATTTTGAGAATGGAAGAACAAAAAGACATATGAAATCAGTGCTCGTCAAGCCATGGCTAGTGCAACCGAATGTGCAGGGCATTCAGCAAGAGTTTCAAGAAATAGCTAAAGCCAATTTAGAACCAGAAGAGGATAAGGAAAGATCGCTCGAAGTAACATCCAAGTTTGATATATTACGACGACAGCTTAAAGATGTATGTTAAATTTTTACAAATTTAATTACTCAATCTAAGTCTCCCATCTAACTTTTTAATTTGATTTTTCAGCACTCAAAAACTGCTGGGAACAGTGACCTATTGCTATGCATAATTTTCTTTTAATTTTATGATGACTGAACCTTGAGCTTGCCTTTCTTAATCTTTCTAATTAAATTTCAGGATTACATCGTAAATCATTTAGGTTTATATTTCCAAGATTCCTTCTTGGAGAAATTAAAAAAACAAGTATGACACATGTATATATAATGCATTGGAAATTAGCTAATCCAAGTATTATTTGAACATAAGCATCTTGCAATAGACATTAAATTAAATCTCAACTAATAATAAACATATCATTCTCATAATTTATGGTTTACTTTTTTATGTTTATTGTTTCAATTTTCTGCAAAGTCCCCACCTCTACTCTCTGCTTTTAGTGTTCTGGAAACTTAGTTTATAATAAAGCCAATAACAAAGTGCGGAAAAAAAGTTTCCAGGCTTACAAGAAGAGTTGCAAAAACCCGTTAGGGAGAAAGTTCCAAGTTTCCTTTAATCTATTGTGAGCAAAATCGAAAAGGGTCGTGAAATAAAAACTGATTTTATCCATGAAGCTACTCAAATTTGGAACTTGGAACTTTCACCCCAACAAATTTCTGCAACTCTTCTTGTAAGCATGTGAAACTTTCTTTCCTCACTTTGTTGTTGGCTTTATCATAAACTAGGTGTTCCAGAACACTTAAAGCAGAGGGTAATTGGGACCTTACAGAAAAATAAAACAATAAACATAAAAAAGTAAACCATAAATTATGAGAATTGTACGTCTATTATTAGTTGAGATTTATGTAATGTCTATTGCAAAATGCTTATGTTCAAATACTACTTCAGTCAACTAATATCCAATGCATTATATATATATACATGTGTCATACTTATTTCTTTAATTTCTCTAAAAAAGAATCTTGGAAATATAAACCTAAATTGGCCTTAACTATTTCTTGGAACTCTTGCTCAATGCCCTGCACATACGGTTGCACTGGCCATGACTTGACGAGCGCTAATTCCATATCTACCTTCTTGTCCTTCCATTCCCAAAATATACACACAAAATAAGTATTAAAAGAAACAAATATATTTATATTGTCGATACAAAAATTTTTTGAATTATCTACTACGATATATATATATAAATAATAATTATTAAATTAAATTAAGAAAATTTATTTGTTCTATTGTCAATCCAACCTCTATATAGCAACTTTATTTGCGGCCCAATTTTTTTTCAACAATCACTTCCTTGATAAATTTTCTATTTTTCCGCATTGCTGATTGTTGGGAGTTGCACAGTTCCTCTGTGCCTCTTTTTTTAGCTTTCAATTTATCGAGCTCTTCAACGCGTCTTGTCATGCCTATACGCAATATTGAATCGCTTATCTAATTATCATTGAACAATTCTTCGTTCTCTCCATTCTGAAAGCTCTAATTGGTTGCTGGTGTCAAGCTCTCATACCATAACGAGTCTGCAATCTCATTGAAATCTTTAAGTTATGACAACGAATCAACAATGTCTTGAGGATCTACCATGATAGCAGCTTCGTTTTGCTTCCTTTTTTGCCAACCCTTGGTCAAGAAACAAGAAAAAAAACCCAATCAACAACAAAAAAAAAATTTGAAGGTTAAAGAGTTTCTTGAATTAGGCTTTGTTAGATAACTAAAAAGAGATTTACACTTAACCTATGTAACTGAACTTAACTAATAAAAGTGTGGCAAGGTTGGAAAACAGTTCAACTAAATGAATTTACAGACCTATGGCAAGGTTGGAATACAGTTTAACTAAATTAACGAATTTACAGACCTGTGGTAGAACGGAAAGCCACCACGTCTCTTTTCCTATGAAACCATGCATGGATTTCTTGTTCGAATATATGCAAACTATTCAGGTCTCCACTCAGGAACAAATAGTTCTCATCTATGCTTGCATTTGACATCAAAGGGTTCTCACTTGAGAACTCTCCCCCTTGAAAGTTCATGTCTCCACTCGAGAACAAGTAGGTTATCTTGGCATAATAATTTTTCAATTTCTTCCTATTTTTGGCATCTTCTAATTTATGTTTTCAAAAAAAATGTAAAATTTTTTTTATAATTTTTACAATTTTTAAGTAATCCTTACAATTTTTAATGATTTAGTCACAACATGACTAAATAGAGCAAATCCCATTTTGCCGAATCAACCTCAATGTTAAAGACAAAACCATAAGTTTCTGTTTCATCACAAACATCTCTATCTTTCTACACTTTAAAGCCTTATTAAAGATGCAAGCAACACGATAAGCAGATCATTCCATGTGTGCTCGAAAGATAAGAGCATCTAAAACTACAAATTTTTACCTGTCCAAGCAGCTTTAGTTCTTTGCCGACTGGTTCCAAAAATTTCGTGAACTTCAATTGGCCACACCTGTCAATATTGAAAAGAGGAATAAATTAACAAAAATGTGTACTGGGGCAAGGTTTACATTCCGAACATATGTGAAGGAAGATATTTCAGGTAGGTTTCACATAGAAGATGAAACCATAGGGTTTATCTTTTGAATTTATTTTGTATTTTTTCGAATTAATGACTAGAGAGACATAGTCAATATATGGACCAAAGTTAATTAGTACGAGGAATAAGACCATGAAACAAAGCAAACACAATATACAAACATGACACAAGTTTATTTTGCTAAAATCAAATGCAACAGCCAATGTTATCGAGACGTCTTCGCTGGTTCTAACAGCAGCTATTGTGAACTTACAAAATTTCTCCATAAACGCTAGTTAATTAGAACAAGGAATAAGACCATGAAACAAAGCAAACACAACATGCAAACATGATACAAGTTTGTCTTGCTAAAACCAAGTGCAACAGCCAATGTTTTCGAGATGTCTTCAAGGGTTTTAACAGCAGCTATTGTGAACTTACAAAATTTCTCCATAAACACTAGATAATTAGAATGTGGAAAAGGACCATGAAACAAAGGTTGCAAACACAACATACAATCATGACACAAGTTTGTTTCGCTAAAATCGTATGTAACAGCCATCATTTCCGAGACATCTTTGACGGGTCTATTGGCATAAAATTCCCCATAAACCCTAGATAATTCCATTCCTAGAAAAAGACTACTTATGGAGTAAACAAGCTAAACTTCCTCAACTGTTTTTTCATATTGAGCAGTAATAATACTAATAAAAAAGTTTAAGATAACTAATACAGTGATACCACAACTTAAGTATCATATAAATCCCCTAAGGCCTAGTGCTGGAAGCTTAGATGATAGACAAGTAAACAAATAAATAGACAAGTAAACAAATCAAACACACCATTAAAATAAATAGACAAGTAAACAAATAACTAAGAGGGAAAATGGTTGACTACAACATCCTCTTTCTGAAGTGTCAGCCTAATCTATTTGAGCAAAACTCAAGAAAATGAGACCAAATACCAGTTTTCCTTGATAAGCAAAAACAGATATGAGTTATTAAATAAAGGGGTCTATTCCAACAGAGCTTCAAATGAGAACACTTTGCAATGGTTTTAAACACTACAACTAAAACTCAGTTTCTTGAGGACACTCAATATTTGCAACCTTGCAATTCATTCCAATAGTTCATAAAAAATTCACAATGTTCCTAGACAGCACGCAAGTTCTTCCTTTTGCACCACACATTTTCTAAGCCTAATCTATTATTAACATAGACTAACGAATGTGGCTACCGAGGATAATCCAAGAGTTTAAACATTACAGAACTCATTCAGTATAAAAAAGAACAAACTTAATTGAATAAACCTATTCTAGGGATCATAAAGTTAGCAGGGGTCTTCATAAACTCCTCCCTGAAGTGTATAAGATCTAATGGTCAATTTATATCTCAGTAATTCAGCACCCAATGGCCCTTGAGGCTCCTTTCTCCCCACACTTATGGGAAGATCTTTTTCCTTTATATTTAAATTAAAAGTACAAATTCAAATCTTTGGAGCATGATGTAATTTCAACTTAGCTAGACTCCAAAAGATTTAATTTCAACAGTACCATTGGTAATATTTACCATCAAACAGCTAATTTACTCCTAGCAAACAGCAATAAAGTTAAAATGCATGCAACATAATACATCAATCAAGAGTAACACTATTACATTCGTCAGAAGTTCTTTTCTTATAACAAAATGTAAATAAAAATGCAAAAGCACAGGAGCAGAATGGTAACAAAAGAAATTGACATAGACTTACGCTTTATAGACATCACCAAAAGATTCTCTGCCAATCAACTCCACTTCACTAAATCTAGACCCTGCTGCTTCTTGTAAACCCGCTATGTCAGCCATTTGTACACACAAACCCCTTTGACACCAAAGATCAAAACCAACCCAAAATTCACAGTCTACCCATTCTTCAATTACAGTTCAATACCCAGTTCCATATTGCCAAAACCAGCCTCGAGAATCCAATCCCTGAAACAGAAATTTAAAACAAAACCCATTAATATCCTCAAAACGTATACAAAAAGCAAAAGCATACCCCAAAAGAGTCCCACATTTCAAGATCTAAAAATCCAATTAAAAAGAAATTAAAATCAGAAAATATCCAGAAGCTCTTACAGTGAAAGCAAAGCATACCCAGAGAGACACCGAAAAAAACACACACAACAAATAGAAGATTTCCTTTTCTATTTAGGTGAAAAACAGGATGTGTTAAAGTGTCATACGAACAGAAAAAAAACCCAGCAAGAATCCTTAGAAAACAAAATATAGCGAACCGTAAGCAGCTGACCAACCTGGTTAAAGTACTCATAAAGCTGAGTCTCGGTCACACTTGGATCCAAATCCCCAACATATAGCGAGGTTACAAACTAGTTATTGGCTCCACCAGATCCATTGTTAACGCCCACAATTTGTCCCTAAACTTGAACATGTGCCATCTTTGTAAACCCTAAACCAACAGCTAAAAACCCAACTAAAAAAACTCTTTTTTCTCTTTCTTGTTTTTGGGGTTTTTTTTTCTTCTTTCTTCCCTCTCCTCTTGTTATTAATCAAACAAACCCTAACGAGATGTGGAGAAAGTGCTGAGACGATCAATCATCTCTTCCGAGAGTGCCCTGTTATAGTGGAAATATGGTCAATATTGTTGTTTCGAAATGTGCTTATAAACGATAACAGAAATTTTGAGAAGTGGCTTATCTCGGCTTTTGAGCAGTTTAACATGTACGACTGTCGGATTTTTTGCTGCGCTCTTTGGGCTATTTGGGGGGATCGTAACTCGCGAATACACAACAAGAAAGTTAGCACTGGAACAGAAGATGGAAATTTTATAAAAACCTATCAGGCGGAGATTGACGGACTGGAACGGAAAAAATCTGGCAATACAGATCTATTACAGAAATGGAATCACCCACCTCCAGATTTTGTGAAGATCAACTTTGATGGAGCCTATGACGGTCATACCAACATGTCGGCCTCCGGAATAGTGGTGAGGGATAACGAAGGGTCCGTCTTGTTCTCGTGGTCGAAAATACACAAAGGGGTCCATTCGGCGTTTGTCGTTGAAGCTCTTGCATGTAGGGACGCTGTGCAGATCGGAGTGGAACACACCTGGCCGAAGATTATCATCAAGGGAGACTCCTTAACAGTAATAAAAAAGTGTAAGAATCAAGATCGAGACAGGTCTATGATAGGTGCATATATTCAGGATATTCAAACGATGGCATCCAGTTTAAAAAAGTTTGATTTCAAGCATGTTTCAAGAATAGCAAACACCCTTGCACATAATATTGCAACAGAAGAGCTGATGAGGGAAAAAGGGACTTACCAGGGCTGATCGGGACCGGAGCAGAATGAGTACCAGCGGTTGAGGGGGACGTTGCGAGAACCGGACTGAGGGAGATCTCGGAGAGGAGTTTTCAGAGAGGAGAAGCAACAAAATGAAGAATCTGGAAGGGGGAAGGCTTCTTCAGGAAGGCAATTGGTTTTTCAAGAATGCATTACGATGAAAGAGACGGTTGCAGATATTAAGGCATTTTGATTGGGTATTGTGTCGGTGGTATTAATCTGTTTTTTAATTTTCATTTTTAAATTTCAAATTAGGAATCTGGTCTATTAAATATTTAGATATTTTCTTCCTTTAGTTCTGGTGACTTTTTCGGGCCTATAACAGTTGGGCTCCAGTTTTTTTGGTTTTTGGACTCATGTTTCAGTCTTCTTTATTTGCAACAAAAAGCCCAATCATTATTTTCAAAAAAAAAATTGTGATAATAAATGATATGGTAAAATCTCAAGTGCTTTTGAAAAAAGCTTTCCTAAAGAAGCAAACTTTGTTTTGTTTTGGTGACCATTTTTTTCTTTTTTTTTAATAAAAAGGGAGGAGAGGGAAGGGAAAAAAAAATGGGCAAAAATCCAGAAAATACCAAAAAAAAATAAAAATTACCGGAAAGGATAGGGTTGAAAAAAAATGACCGGAAAGGGCAATTTCCCCCAAAATCGCATCCCTGTCAGCGCGTTTTTTGGGGGAAACGGCCTAAAGCGCTCCCCCGGGGACGCGCTTTAGGCCTTTTTCCCGGCAAATAAAGTGGCAGCAAGTGGGAAGAAAATGGCACCAAAATTAGGCACCGAAAGTTGATGTGATGTGAAAATTGTTATGGGGTAATTGCAATATTGGTCCCTATTTGAATAGGTAATTTGTAAGATTGATCCCTAAACCTCAACTATAAATAGGCCTAACCATTTCTCATTTTCTTCATCCCACAATTTGCCATTCTCTACTTAAGGCATTGTTCTCTCTCCCTATTTGTAAATTTTCACTTGTATTTTTGGAGTGAAATATATTTGTTAGTGCCCGAAGACGTAGGCAAAATTTGTCGAACCTCGTTAAAATTCTGGTGTTCATTATTATTATTTTTTCATATCTTGTGAGTGTGATCGTAGTTATTTATTGTGCTATTAAATTACGATTGAGGATATTCTGCTAGGAAAGACGTGGTACTTAAGTGATCCTTGTGATCCACCTCTCTTTCACGGGAATTGAACTTAGTGTGATTTTTAGTACAATAATTTTACTTCTTTTACACCGGGCCCACTTGCAATGAGTGAACGTATTAATGCTTTGTTATTTACTACGATGGTGAAGTGCGTGACAATCGAAAATGGTGTTGTTTTCTTATCGGAGAACACAAAGCGATTGAGTTTTAATCGAACGTCGATTTGGTAGAACTTCGCAAAAGAATTAGGCGTAAAATATTCGAACAACGCTAATGAAAGTTCACTCTATTAAGTATAGATTTTGCGCTTCGGTTGATCCGGTGAGATATGACTCATTCGACATCAAAGGTCCCGGAGCCTTGAAACTTGTTGACTTGAGCGTGGGTGAATTGAGTTGGGGTCCGCCGTATATCGAGGTTATACCGGGAGATGTGCGGCGACGCCGCCGAGTAAACAAAAATCGGAGGTTGCCTATCACTACTGCAATCATGGGCATGGTTTCGATTTCCATTTTTACGCCCTCGACTCGACCACCATATTCATTCCCACCGATAACGAGGTAAATTTAATATTATATTTTACAATTATGTCGTATATTTATAGTATAATTGTATGCTAAAAGTTTATTTAATTAGGTGGAACCATCCGAGGAGCAGTCATGTTGGAATACCTAACTCGCTTGAGGATATACGGCTCCTGTTGGACCAAAGGTCGGAATCACAAGTAAGTGTCGAATTTCGTTATTATAATTTAGTATTTCGTAGGTAGTGTCTAATATTATGTATATAACTAATAAGTTGGTAATGTTAATATAGTTTCAATGGACACTTTACGAGGATCCCGAAATTCGGCAATAATCTTATGAGGAGTATCTCCAAAATCCGAACAGGTTGGCACGTTAAGGTCCCGCTAATCACCTACTCAACCGTGGAGATGCACCCGGTCGGATCGGGTTCTGCGGCAATTTGGATGCCGCGAAACCGATTCTCGTGCCTCCCGAGGTGCTCGATGATGAGCACAAAGTGGACTTACTGGCGGCAGAAAGACACCTGGATTGGCCAAGATTTTGGTCGAACATATCGAGACGTGGGAGAACCGGTATGACTTTTTACCTAACCGGGAACCGATCATAGTTCCAGAGTTAGCGTGCGTCTTGAGTACATGCCATGGTTTAGAATCCATGGCAAGTCGTATCTCGTTGTCGGATGAAGAGAGGCGACGGCTAATTCGCGCGAAGCGAGCGGAACGTCGGGGCCCTTTACATCCAAGGAGAATGGGTGATGAACCGGGCCCAAGTGCGCGCACGACACATCACGGGCCCATCAACAAAGCTTCTACATCCACCGGGCCCATCAACGAGCGCCTACACAAATAATGAGCCCATCCGTTCACCGACAACACACGACATCACAAAGATCCACGGTTTATGCCAAAGTGCGTACCACGCCTTTATATGTATCTTCCTAACCCATATATGTTTCCTTTTCCTTGTCCCACCCTGTGTTGGAATGCATGGCCGAGTTCGAGTCCGTTCTCGACAACTCCGTTGGCGGCCGATCGTGAGGCCGACTTCGTGTGGGATTACATGAGGTGCCGTCGGGGCGATGAGTTTCTACCAGTGCTCCTTCACCGTGACGGGATGCGCGATCACCCCGCCGTGGTTTATGCAAACACCTCCGGGGTCATTATTTTATCAAGGTGGGTCATCATCGCAACACCTAGAACCTGGATCCACCGCCGGAGGAACCCGATTCCCGCCCGAGGTTCCACGACCCACGGAAGCTAGAAGAAGGAGGAATCCAAATACAGAATCGCCACCACCCGATCATGGCACTGGTTCCCACCCACCGATCAACATTGATTAGGATGGGCTTTTTATTTTTTAAATTGTAATTTAATTTTTTAATTTTTTGAATAAAAAAAGTTGTTTTTTTATTTGTGTTTGTAATTTAATTTTAATATCAAAAGTTGTGTATTTTTTTTTGTATGTAATATAATTTGAATTTTTTAATAAAATAAAAAATTATTTTCTATTTTCTATTTTTTTAATTTAGTCCTCTTCACTAAAATAAGAAGTGTTCTTTGATAATTTAGTTTTTTGCAATATAATTTTTTTATATTTAATAAAATTGAGTTCAATGTTATTTCTTTTGTAATTTAATTTTTTTATTTTTTGAATAAAAAAAGTTGTTTTTTTATTTGTGTTTGTAATTTAATTTTAATATCAAAAGTTGTGTATTTTTTTTGTATGTAATATAATTTGAATTTTTTAATAAAATAAAAAATTATTTTTTTATATTTTTTATTTTTTTAATTTAGTCCTCTTCACTAAAATAAGAATTGTTCTTTGATAATTTAGTTTTTTGCAATATAATTTTTTTATATTTAATAAAATTGAGTTCAATGTTATTTCTTTTGTAATTTAATTTTTTTATTTTTTGAATAAAAAAAGTTGTTTTTTTATTTGTGTTTGTAATTTAATTTTAATATCAAAAGTTGTGTATTTTTTTTGTATGTAATATAATTTAAATTTTTTAATAAAATAAAAAATTATTTTCTATTTTCTATTTTTTTAATTTAGTCCTCTTCACTAAAATAAGAAGTGTTCTTTGATAATTTAGTTTTTTTACAATATAATTTAGTTAATAAATTTGAATTATTGTACAAAAGTTAACCGTTGTACTCCAAAAAAAAACAGAAATTACATAGCCAGCAAGAGACAAACAAGCTAATAACACGGTCAACTATTCCGATTTGGACACAAGCGAGATGTATGGCCCGGCTCTACCATCCGCACCGCCGACTTTGGTTGGTCGGTTCTCTGATATCCATATTGTTGCGTATTCTAGTCGAGGAAGGTCGACCTTTTTGGTTTTGCGCCTCAATTCTCTATCCGACAACGGCTTATACGGTGCGCGCGATACCGATGGCCACTTACGTTCATCTGGGACTGGTGGGAATACGTGTCTCCACACGTTGTACATGTTTTCTAATTTGTACACTTCGTCGACATAGCTCATGGGATTAATACGGAGATTCTGACAAGCCGCAAGTACATGAGCACATGGGTAACGGTGCATCAAATATCCCACAGTCGCATGTCCTATTTGTCAAGTGTACACGATAATGCCCGTCTTGTGCCACGGCTAGCAATAGCCGATGCGTATATCTACCATACATGAAGGTACCGTCAATTTGTACCAATGGCTTGCAATATGTAAAAGTATCTCGGCATTGCTTAAATGTCCGTAATGCACGCTTGAACATCGCGCATCCACGGAGCAGCGATCGTTGTAGTCACGCCGGTTCCGCTTCAAAGGTCGGGCCAGTCTTTCGGGACATACCTCTCCAAAGACTGACACCACCGCCACACTTTATTATATGAAACGTCCCACCGACGCGCAATTTTTCCAACGCCTTATCGCTTGGCTATCCAAGCCTTTACGTAAGAGGGCGTGTACCCCATTTGGCTACGAATATTGCCAATTAAGGCGGCAGATCGTAGTTCGGGATCGGCCTTCACCGCGGGATTATTAAATCGCCAACATGTCGTAATCCATCCTCGGATGATCTTCTCATTACACTGTCAATGAAGTACGTTAAATAATGCAACATTACATAATATTAGTGTTATTCAAATCATTGAACACATACTCGTATTGTACCGGTAAGACATGTATGCGGACCTTTGTACTTTTTCACCTCCCACACTCGCCCTTTTCTCAATGACGCCATGATTTTCCATGAACATGTGCCGCCTTGCACCGCACACTTTGCCTCGCACCTATCGAGCTTTGATTTAACCATAGTGTAGTTAACCTGCTCCTCGATCTTCAGATTGTTTCAATGCAAAGAAGAAAAGTATTCTTGTTGGAAAACCGGTTACCAACTTCTAATTGATCCGAATCCAACAAAGAATTTGTACGGTCCACGCGTCCGGTGTGGTAGTTCAGAAACTCCAATGCATCATCTTGAGATAGATCGACATTATGCATGTGCGCTTTGAGGTGAGTATGCCCCGAATAGCGGATCTTCTTCTTCTTCGTCCGAACCGCCTCAACGCCTTCAGTACAATTGGAACGGGCTCCGCTCGTAAAATAATCAAACTTCTCGCACCATCGTGCCCTGGCTCCCGAGGTGGCTCCACATCGGATTCATCGTCCCATCCTCCATAATCTGCAACAAACGAAGGGCCTCACCGGGTGCATGTCGCTCGGTAATAACGAGGGCCCCTCACCGATGGATGTCGCTCGGTAATACATCATCCCTTCTTAAACATCTTTCGTAACGATCCCAATCGTATGTGGATTGCCATCCACTAGAAGTTGATGACGCCCCCAATACGTATTTACGTCATTCGACGCCGAATGACGAATATGCATGTCCCATCCACCAACCGAGTGTCGTCGCGGGGTTATGTTTTCCATACTACCACCGCACACCGGCACTTCGTGTTTTGCCTCCCACTTACTTACAGAGTGTCGACTTGGGGTCGTGTATTCCCTCGAACGATACTAGATGTTGAGGTCGCAACGGATCACTTGGAGATGAAAATTCTACATATACCTCGATATAGGGTGAACCATCGGCAGATGAGTCTCCACCATTGCCTCAAGGCTCCGAGGACCTTTGATGTCGAATGAGTCATATCTCACCGGATCAACCGGAAGCGCAAAATCTATACTTAATATACTCGAACTTTCATTAGCGTTGTTCCGAGTATTTTACGCCTAATTCTTTTGCGAAGTTCTACCAAATCGACGTTCGATTAAAACTCAATCGCTACTGTGTTCTCCGATAAGAAAACAACACCATTTTCGGTGTCACGCACTTCACCATCGTAGTAAATAACAAAGATTAATACGCTCACTCATTGCAAGTGGACGGTGTAAAAGAGTAAAATTATTGTACTAAAAAATCACACTAAGTTCAATTCCCAGGAAAGAGAGGTGGATCACAAGGATCACTTAAGTACCACGTCTTTCCTAGCCAGAATAGCCCTCAATCGTAATTTAATAGCACAATAAATAACTACGATCACACTCACAAGATATGAAAAAATAATAATAATGAACACCAGAATTTTAACGAGGTTCGGCAAATTTTGCCTACGTCTTCGGGCACTAACAAATATATTTTACTCCAAAAATACAAGTGAAAATTTACAAATAGGGAGAGAGAACAATGCCTTAAGTAGAGAATGGCAAATTGTGGGATGAAGAAAATGAGAAATGGTTAGGCCTATTTATAGTTGAGGTTTAGGGATCAATCTTACAAATTACCTATTCAAATAGGGACCAATATTGCAATTACCCCATAACAATTTTCACATCACATTAACTTTCGGTGCCTAATTTTGGTGCCATTTTCTTCCCACTTGCTGCCACTTTATTTGCCGGGAAAAAGGCCTAAAGCACGTCCCCGGGGGCGCGCTTCCGCTGACGTGGCCTAATGCGCTCCCCCGTGGACGCGCTTTAGGCCGTTTCCCCCAAAAAACGCGCTGACGGGGACGCGATTTTGGGGGAAATTGCCCTTTCCGGTCATTTTTTTTCAACCCTATCCTTTCCGGTAATTTTTATTTTTTTTTGGTATTTTCTGGATTTTTGCCCAAGAAAAATAGTTTTCACTTCAATATCATTAAAAATTTAATTTTACAATTATATTCTTAATGAAATTTAACATTATTTTAAAAAGCGGAAGGTTTTAGTTCAAAAAACTAAAAATTAAATTGATAAAAAAAATATAAATATTATATTTTAAAATTTAATTATCATGGTCAATTCTTTTAGAAATTAAATTGATAAATGGGTATGGCATGATCTAGTATTGTTGAAAGGATTTCTTTTTTCTTTCTTTTTTTCATCAATATTATTCTTTTAAGTATGGTACGCATTAATTGTTTAGATTTTTATAAACTTCGCGGCATCATCGGCACCCAAATTACAACACCTCAAAAAAACCATAATCGGAAAATGAAAACAAAAATGAAACACCAATCTCATAAATCAAAAATAAATACAAAAACGCTAACATCGAATCTTCCAATAACGTCGATCAACAAAAAGCAGGAAGAAAAGACGATGGTGGCGGAGAGAAACACCTAAAGGGTGTTTTGAGGATACCAATTTTAGGGAGCAACATTAAGGATTTTAGGGGAGAAATTTGGGGATAAAATGGCGCGATTTTTTTAAGCTAAAATATTTTTTTACGGTGTTTTTAATAAAAACGTCACAAAAAATCATTTCCTTTTAAACAAAACGACGCCGTTTTGCTCTGCTAAAAATCTTTTATTTTGTCTGCTAAAAATTATTAGTTAAGTGATTTTATAAAAAATTTATTGTTACCATTTTTTATAAATTGGATTTTTGTAAAAAAAAAGTACTCTCAAAAATATTTTAATAAGAAAACAAATGATTAAATGGCTGTAATTAATTATTAAGTTAGAATTATTCAATGCAAGCAATCAATCTCTCACATATCAAATATCTATTAAAGATCGAAACATTAATCATGATTTTATATTATTCTTTTCCGATCTAATCTCCATTTCATTAGATTTCGACCCCTTCTAAACAATTTCTAGATTCCCCCTATTTAGATACTATTAGAGGCTAAATGTTCAAAAAGAGAGGATAAAAGCTAAACTTTTCGAGAATACTCAAATAAGACCTTTTCACACGCTTCAACCAGTTTGTAGTATAAAATTAGGTAAATGACGATATGTTTAGAATAAAACACATGGCAATTATTCGAAAAGAAAAGAAAGATAAATAAAAACACAAATTGAGAATTGATAAGTGATATTTGAGAAGCCCTTATTTGACTGTTTTGAAAGGTTTAATCCTTATACAAGCGATTCATAAAAAGTTCAGTCCTATTTTGAACATTTAGCCTACTCTAGAAGACTAGTTATTAAATATATATGTGTGTATTCTATCATTAAAAGCGTAGAGGAACCATTGGGTTTTCCAAGGCATCAGATTCTTACCGGTTGTTTTCCATCTTCTTGCTCCGAGTTGATTCCCCGATTGAATCTGAAAGGCGAAAGTATTCTACATCATCCTTCTATCCGTATTGAATTCCACCATTTCCAAACCTCTTAACAAGAACAAAGGCTCCATCAATGGTTTTGAGTTTTGAAACCATCCTATCAATACATAAGAACCAATGTAAATGAGGATCCAATGAGCTTTTATTAGATTTGTCATGCACAAACTTCATACTAAATAGAAATGGAAGTATTGGAACAAATGTTTTCACGGCATCGGTTTAGAGTTCTCACCTATGTTGCTCTGAGTCTTCATTTTTCTTCAACTATCCATGTTTGACATATCTGAACACAAATACAAGGATATGAAAACATACTCGTATATACTAACACTCGAACTTCCTAACAAGAACACAAGCTCCATCAATGGTTTGAGTTCTTGAAACCATCCTATCAAATACATAAGAACCAAAGCAAATGAGGATCCAATGAGCTTTTATTAGATTTGTCATGCAACACTTCATACTAAATAGAAATGTAAGTACTGTAAGAGATGTTTTCATAGCATCGGGTCGGAGTTCTCACCTATGTTGCTCCAAGTCTTCATTTCTCTTTAACTATCCATGTCTGACATATATCTGAACACAAATTTGAGGAGATGAGTCTCTAAATACATGAACACCAAAACATACCCATATATACTAACACCTGACCGCAAGTAAAACAGGTTCTCACCCTTCTACACCATCCTTCACGATCCGTATTGAATTCCACCATTTCCAAACCTCTTAACAAGAACAAAGGCTCCATCAATGGTTTTGAGTTCTTGAAACCAGCCGATCAATACATAAGAACCAATGTAAATGAGGATCCAATGAGCTTTTATTAGATTTGTCATACACACGCTTCATACTAAATACAAATGGAAGTATTGTAAGATAAGTTTCATAGCATTGGGTTGGAGTTCTCACCAATGTTGCTCTGAGTCCTCATTTTTCTTTAACAATCCATGTTTGACACATATCCGAACACGAGTACCAGGATATCTCTCTAAATATATGAACAACAGAACATTCCCATATAAACACTAACACCCATGTGTGAATAACATAGGTTTTCACCCCTCTAATTATCACAATCTCGAGAAAAACAATAATCAAAACTGTCAGCAATTCAAGAAATGGATCTATAAATTTGCAAATAATAAAATTTATGATACATTGCTGACAATAATAAGTTTCATTTAAGACAACTTCCTACTTACTTCTAATTCTAATCTATGAGTATTATCAGTGAACTAGAAATCTCACAGATGTCTTTTTTGTAAATCAGTAATGGTACATTCCAGCAACCATCTTCCATAGGTGATGATTCAATAAGTTGATACTATTTCTAATGCATTTAAATACACTAGATATTGACAATAAAGTTGGCAAGCTGGACTTATATCGATGGTCACAACAACTGGGAATGCATTGGATCAGCTTATCCTTCCAGTTTGATCGATCAACGTGCCAACTTGGTCTCCGCATAATGCTTTTGAGATGTTTCCAGGCTGAAGAAGATTAAAGACCACAACTGTACCAAAGTAAATTGATTTAGTTCGTATGAGATGGTCTTAGATGTAACCTTGGATTTAGAAACTTACATCGGTAGCTATTCATAAAAATTCAGGAACATGGAATACAAACATGAAGCATGGTTTGACAAGAATACCAACCCGGAATGCCATTTTCTTCACAGAAGGTCAATGACATCATGTCCATGGTTGTGGCACCTCTTGAGACTAGATCTCGAAAGGAGATGTGTTCAAATGTAGCATTGTTGTCCTGGGAATGACAGTCATAAACACCATCGACATTCGTACCTTTAACAACTGCCTCGGCATGAACTGAAGAGAAAGTAGTAGTAGTAGCAGCAGTAGTAGACATGTCAAATGTTGAGAGCCCCAAGAAAAATGAAAGAAAAATGTGTTCGCATGTGCACAAGTGTTCCGTGTCAGAGATGTAAAGGGATCAAAAAGAGTGTGCCATTATAGTTCAAGAAATTGAATTGAAAGAAAACAGAAAGAGACGGGCATACTTTCTGAAGCTCGAAGCGCTGCAGCTGTATCAGTAGAAAAGAGTGGGTTTCCAGTGCCGGCACCAATGCCACCAAATATTACAACTCTACCTTTTTCAAGATGCCGTATGGCCCTTACCCGGCTGTACGGTTCTGCCTCTTGCACAGAAAACGCCGTTTGCACACGGGCCTGAACACCCATCTTCTCCAACAACGATTGCAGTAGTATAGAATTCATCACGGATGCCATCATGCTGCAGTATATTGCAGAATCATGGCTTTGATTAGTTTCATAACACAATATGAACATGCAAGTGCATAAACAAATTTATTTGGAAGCAACATGACCACCATAGTACACTTCAAGGAACTACTTCTGGTATCGTTAGCCCATTAATATTGAAAGTCCAGATAACAAACGGATTCATTAGCTCCGGTTTTTTCTTTTGACCCACCCCATCATTTTCAATGTTTATTCGATATAACATGCCTATGTTTCTCCATCTCTTCATTTTTCCTAAGGTATCCATACCCGAAACATATTGAAACATGAGTATGGGGATATGATCCTCCCTCCAAATACATAAAAAAACATGAAACATTAAGCATACTCGTATTAAACACGTATCCATGTCCAACACTTAAACCTGAACCTGAGTAATATGGTATAACATACAACAAGCTTACAAGCATACATATTATGTATAACACCCAACTAAAATCATTTCTGGAAACAACCGAGAAGTACTGGCTTATAATCATAACCCAAAGAACTATAAAACTATCAAAGACACCTATATATCAAGCAAGCCTAGTTTTACAGTCTCATCATAGGTTTAAGCATTAGACTCAATTTATATTCAACATTAAACAAAAGTTGGTTTGCAGACATTACCCAATTTGATATGCAGTACTTCTATCTAAACCGGTAGCTGCAACCCACGTGTCTCCGCAAAAGAAATTGCGACCTCCAACAACGATTGCTACCTTGAATATCACCGAAAAGAATTGCATTTTAAAAGAATTGCAAACATCCTCAATCATAAGAGATAAAAAGGCAGTAACAATTACCTCTACACCGAGGCGGCAAGCAATTGCAACTTCCCTAGCAATCAGCATTGCCACCTGATAATGAGAAAAAAACAGCATATTAGAGAATGCAAATTGACAACCATATTATCACAATTCCAAACTTTATATAAGAAACTCATGGTGAACCTTGGGGTCGATATTGGGAGGACCGGTGCAAGCAAGAGCGGCACCGCTAATTTTGAATACCACTCTGCGCCATTTAGGACTTTTTGATTTCATGGTAATCATCTGACCGACAGGGTTTGGTGCAGCTGAAGTATATCTGCTGATCAAACAACCATAAATGTGTCTCTATCGTTATGAAAAGAACAAATATACAAAACAAGATCTTTAATCACAAACTAGGGCATCAACATTTTCATTACAAGCCATAGTCCAGAACAATATCAAGGTCAAATACAAATTTACTACAATGAAACAATAAAATCAATAGAGACTCAAATTTCATTGAAACAACTTGCAAAGAGCATCATTTTTAAATGAACTCCATAAAAGAGTGAAACTGAGACTATTAAAACCAACATTTGAGGTAGTGAGATTTGTTGGGAGGTCAGACCCTCAACAAGTCCATTATTGTCCCTAGTCGAGGTTCTATCTCCTAACTTTGTCAAAAGCATTGGCAGATTCACAGAATCAGAGTGCCTCAAAGCGTCTGAACAAGCAAACAGTGGAAACTGAAAATTTTGCACACGATTGAACTCGACCCCATGACCTAAAACATATACTCCTCAGTTTTCATGGTTCGCCTGTTTAGGCACTCCAAAACATTCATTTGTGAGCCTACCAAAGCTCTTCGTGGTGTTTGGAAGATAAAACCCTGATTGGAGACAATACCAGACTTGTTGAGAGTCCAACCCCTCAACAAGTTTGAT
The DNA here is from genome assembly GCA_025698515.1 of Gossypium sturtianum. Classification (NCBI taxonomy): domain Eukaryota; kingdom Viridiplantae; phylum Streptophyta; class Magnoliopsida; order Malvales; family Malvaceae; genus Gossypium; species Gossypium sturtianum. Next base: position 153,601,579 of record CM046953.1, read on the forward strand.
TGTTGATAACTATAATTAACAGTCTAGCAGTTGCTGGCAAATATTAGCAACAGATTCTAAGTGAAAGCAGATATGAATCTATGAATGTCTCGAAATCTACATTACTTATATGGACAACGGATTAAGAAACCCAAATTTCATTATTCGAATTTGCTTTACTTTTTTTGCGATTTGAATATCCTAAACAACCATTTGTCTAAATTTACTCCCTAACCTTGAGAAACATTAGCAAAATAATAACCGTAAACGGAAATGGAATCAAAATTATACCTTTTGGATTGTCTAACAACGGTTCCCGGAGAAGCGCTACCCTTATCTTCTTCAACCACCGCCTTTGCAGGCAGAGAATTACCAACAATCTCTTCCATTTTCTTAAACCAAGGCCAATGACTCGCCGTGATGCCACCATCACTCATCCTATGCCTCTCAAGCTTATACCGTTTCTTCAGATTATCAACCTTGTTCTTGCACTGCTCCACACTCTTGCTCTGCTTCTCGCACCGCTCGCTAACCGCCGCGGCCACCTCTTCCCAATCCCTTCCTCTAAGATTCCCCCTGTTCAGCTGCGTTAACTTCTCCATATACGCCTCCAACAAACACCCGATCGCGGCATCGCTCCATTCTTCCCTGTCTTTCCGGTACTCAGTTGTCGCCGATTGCTTCGATCTCTTCAAAACTCCATCATTTATCTCTTCTTGGTCCCTCCTCTTCTCGATCCGTACATCGGAGGACGTTGCGTTACTACTGTTGTTGTTAACGAAGTTGGCTCCGCGGAAAGCAGAATCAGAGTCATCATCGCCGTTGTGGTTATCAGGTGGCGGCGCGTGGACCTGCGCGTAAGAATGGTGGTGGTGGAGAACGTGGTGGTGGCTAGGGTTAGTTTCGTGGTCGTCGATGAGAGAGAACTCGTCGTCAACGGAAGAGGCCATAGGCGGACGTTACGGACGGAAGACGTTAGGGGAGGAAGGAGAGGAGAGAGTAGGGGGGTTGATGGTTTTGACGGAACATGATGGGCCGTGACGGTTCCGTTAAGTACTGAAGGAAAGAAGGAAAATGGATCGGGCACGTGTGTGGGACCCGTGTTGGTATGGGTCGGGTTAGATTCGATTTGACAAATTTGGGCCTTTTTGGAGACAGCCTATAAAATTGGGTTCATTATGGGCCTCTCATCGAAGTTCAGGCAAAAAGTTTATAAAGGTAAATTACATCCAAGGTTATTAAACTAGTAATAAAGTTTATAAGGGTAAATTATATCCAATGTCATTAAACTATTGATAAGTTCTTGTTTTAGTTACTTTACTTGGTAAAGTTATAAAATAATCACTACATCATTCAAAGATTTTTATTTAAATCACCAAGCTTTTAAGATTGTTATTGTATGGTTTGCACTAATCGAAAATTCTTCTTTCCTTTCTATTCTCTCATCACTTAGATTTCACTAACTAAATTTAAAAAAAAAATTAACAATTTAATAACTTAAATAAATTCTTTTGAATAATTTAATAACTCAAATGAAAACTTTTAAATAGTTAAATAATTATTTTGTAACATTTTGAAATTGAATGACCAAAATATAGGACTGTAAATGAACCAAAGCTTGAACGAACAAACATCTGTTCATGTTCATTTATTTATTTCTAAACTTATTCATATTCAGTTTGTATTTATTAAAAATTTCCAATTTTTTGTTCATGTTCATTTATTTAAAATTATGCATATTTATGTTTATTTGTTAAATGTTCACAAACATGTTTATTTAACTTAATCGAACATTAAACAAATAAATCCATACAAACTGATATTATTTTAATATTTTTATAAGAAAAAATCATTAACAAATAAACGAATTATAAACGAACTTTTAAACGAGCTTGTTCGTGAAAATTTGTTCATACTCATTTATTTAACTTTATAAATGGACATAAACAACAAAAAATTCACTAACAATTCATCAAACATGCTGTTCATTTACACCCCATCCAAAACATAATTTACATATAATAAAATAGATCAGGGCTTTATGTTTTATTTTTAGATTTAAAATATCCTTCATACTTCTACTCAAGCTTATAAATATTTTATATTAAATTGCAATTTAATTAATTCGAATTGATGAATCAACAACATAACTTCTTTAAATTAAAAAAAAAATTCCATAGAATTACTTTGATAACTTGAATTCAACAAGATGTCACGGTATATAATAAGCATAAAATAAAAAACAACATAACCAAAAAGCCAATTCATACCATACAATGCTTTCATTAAATTTGATAATACTACCTATTTTCTCAGGGTAGGGGAAAAAGGGGACAATAACCTAGCGACTCAGCGCTTTCCACCGCCACCGCCGAGCTTGGCACCTTTCGGTGCACCACCCTTAGGAATGTTACCTTTGCCCTGCGTCTTTTGTTGCTTCGCCGCTACTTCGGCTTTCTTTGCTTTCTTTTCATCCTTGGTCTTCTTGATCCTTTCCTTGATTTCTCTGCACAATAGGTGGTGTTATAAACGTCAAAATTCAGCAACGAGAAAGATGAAAGAACAAATGGAAGTGATACATCAAAGGAAGAAACCACACACCGGAGTGCAGCTTCCCGAGCAGCATCACGAACTTCAGGTTTCTCGGTCCTCTTCTTTTGGATAACCTCTAAGGTGGCACCGACAATGGATCTGGAGTATGGCTTCTTTGTGGCACGTCTCCTCTTCTTAACAGCCTCTTGAGCAATGTCCTACATGTACATATGGTCACTTTTATTAAAACCAATAAAACTTTTATCCGATAAATGATTGGAATAAAATGAGGTTCATGATAGTCATAAAAGCCAACTATTGAGTAAAAAATAATTTTACTTGCAACCAAGATGCAATTCTGAAACAAAAATGAAAGTGGGTTCACAAAGCTGACACTCACCTTCTTATGTTGCTTCCTATACATGGCTGTCCACGTAAGTTTTGATGGCTTCAAACGGTTGTGGAAGTACCTCTTGCATTTTGAGTTTGAAAAAAGGAAGACCTTAACAAGTCCATGCAAAAGGCAGTTAATAATCAGCAAGAATATCGGAATATCAACCACTTCAATATAGAATTGGATGGAAATTTACCTGAGAATCAGAACGGATAAATCTGATGCCTTTTCCTGGGTATATCTTGGCACCACTAAACCGACAAAGCTCAGTCCTAACATGCCAACATAAAAAAAATAAGTGCAGGGTTTGAGAAATTCAAAATCCAAAATTTGGCATAATGCAAGAAAGTTCAAAGATAATGCAATTTTCGACAATGCAACTTTAAACCAAATCTTATGCATCCCTACTTCCGAGTTAGGAGCTTATTTCAAACAACAATCACCATTAACAACAGAATTCTACATACAATTACACCTTATACTAGCTCTTCATTGCAAAAACATAATGTCCATCTTATAGACCATAGTATGAAGCGGGAGTAAGTTAATGTCCCATTTCCAACTTGTAAGCTGCTCTAGTACTATTCATTTTTCCAACAATACCGGTATTGGAAACTTGTATTTCAAGCAATGTTCAACAGATTCTTAGGCATGGATATGACATTAATATACTCCAAAGATTCCCAAATACATGAAAGAACATACTTATGAAGCATACATATACATATCTTACATGAACACCCGAGTACAATTAACATTACCTCCAAATTTATGTAAAACTTAAATGAGAAAACTCGAACCCATATCCAACATTCATCAGCAGCAACATAGCCGACAAAAAAAAATATTTATAGAGCTACTATCCAATGAGCTAAAACAGACAAACAGAGATATATTTTCACAATGAAACTAATCGATTGCCTTAAACACCATATAGTGTTCCAATCAATCAAATTACAGCAGGCACTAAAACATTTTCCTTTCGTTAATTCACAACTATTAGCTTCATTAATCAAATCCTATGGACAGTTGATCGATAGAAAATGTAAAATTTCAAAGACAAAATTTAAACACCGGTTAACATTGAAATTAACATGTAAATATAACCTAAAAAACCAAAAAATTAATCATGTTCTCAGATTTCAGGCCGAAATGTAATGAAATAAAAGGCACATCCATTTTTTCCCCAAAAAGAGAAACTAAAGAAACAATATTTCAAGAACAGATCATTAAATTCATGGTATATATAAAGAAATTTAATTGAAATCAAAGAAATAGAAGAAGGGAGAAGCGTACTTGAGAACCATCGCTGCTACTCTCTGTTACCTGTTTTCTTTTTACTATGCAAACCCTAGAAACCCTAGCAACGTTGTTATTTATATATAGATAAAGAGTTACGAACAAAAACTTATTTATTACGAAATTACCCAATCAATGAATGGGCCTTATAGAGTACTTCGGCCCGTAAAAATCACGGCCGAGTAGCATAGATAGCCCGTAATTTTATTTGTTATTTGGGTTAATTTCACTTAACGCCTCTAAACTATTGCTTGGATTTTAAATTAGTCCCTAAACTTCATAGAGCTTTAATTGAGTCTTTCAAGTATCTGCCAGATCTTTCCGTCATTCTAATTTAGTTGTTAAATAAAATGAAATATATCTAAAAATATGTCATTTCTATTAAATATTTAATAATTATATATATTTACTACTATTATATTTCTTTCTATTAAAATTTTAAATATAAATAATTTAACATTTTTTAATATTTATAGTGTAATATAATATATTTAATTTTGTATAATATAAAATACAAATAAATAAAAGAATAGGAGAAAAAAACAAAATATTATAAATTTAAGTTAAAAAAAATAAACTTGAAAATGAGTCGTACTAGAGTCTTAAATACTAAAACTCGAGTTTACACCATCCTAATCAATGTACGGTCTTCTACGTCTTCCTGCATAATCTAAAGAACCTCACTCGGTGGTTGATTACGGACATAGATGCCAAACCCTTTTAGAAAACCCAACGAAGCCATTCTGTCTACTGCCCTGTTGCCTTCACAGTGAACATGAGATATACCCTTAACAACCAGTCCCGGTGCAGCAGCTTCCAAATATCCTGCAATATCGCATTGTTACCATCACCCCTGATCTGTTCATGAATTAGCTGGGCAGCCACTAAGGTGTCTGATTCCAAAGTGACCCTCCGCGTACTCATATTCTAAACTTGCATCAACCCATCATAAATTTCCCATAATTTGGCCTCAACAATAGTGCAAATACCGAAATAGTGGGTAAAATCAGGTTTCCAATCTCCATTATGATCGCATATAATGCCCCTGCTGTAGCAAGCCCCAATTGGAGTTGTCTTGCACCATCCATATTTTTTTTCAAAGTCCAAAAATTATATATACCAATAAAAAAAACATACTTTTAACAAATAATATAAATAATCCTAACAAGAAAAAACTGAAAAAAAAAAGAAGAGTACTGTTGAGAAACTTTTGAAAGTCCGCTACACTTGGATATTAAAAGGAAAAAAAAAAAAAAAAAACAAGAGCTGAACATCCATGGAGTCTATCGTTGAAATGCTTGTGACAGCCATATATTTGTTGTGATTCAATTGACAGCAACACCAGCAGAAAGGAAATTGGGATGAAGGGCATCTTGGCCTGTCAATTTAGCATTTGAAAGCTTAAGAACCCCCACAGCTTCTTCCACTTTAGCTGCTAATGATTCTGGTGATTCTAATAAAAGCAACAGTTCTGAATTGTCCATTTCTAATAGCATCCCTGTGATCTTTGGAACCAAATCAGGCTGTAAAAACAAAGCAAAATAAGAGAAAAATGCATTAATATAGGAAGTATTCGTGTTTAATACAAAACAAGGGATAATGATTTGGGTGTACATTATACGGACACAAGAATGAGTGTTGAATATGAGTATCTTTTAAACACAAATATGTTTTGCTTGGTAAAAATATGTCATAAGTTTCTATACTTTTTGAAAAATTAGAATTTAATCATACTTTTTTCAAATTTCAAAGTTTAGGTTAAACTATTAATACTATTTTTTTGGTTAAAATATCAAACAAAAAAATTTAATTAAAAAAAATGTTAACAGTTGGACATGAATTTCGAAATCTAAAAATTAGAGGAGCTAAATTTCTAGAAATAAAAATACAAAAATTAAATTCTAAATTTTCAATGAGTACAAGAACTTATGACATATGAGACATCTATATTCACGAATAGAAGTCCTCCAAATAGGTTTACAGAGTTTAGGGAGCACTTTGCCACCAAGGAAATGTTTAATATTTAGCCTTGGTAGGGTTCGAACCCATACCACTAATACCATATGAGGGCATGGGTTTGAACCTCACCAAGGCCAAAGTCTAAATATTTTTTTGATGGTAAGGTACTCGCTAAACTCTATGAATTTGTTTGGGCTCTCTTCGAAATCGAGTGACAAAACTCAAGATTAAATCTAAGCATAGACACCCCAAACACAATACCTTTACTGTTTGAGGGTCTAATCAACTACTTAACGGACGACACTTCAAAGACTTCTCACGAAAGAGAGCCGACCCTCTCCACATGCTCAATTTTGAAATAGTTAAGAACTGAAGAGATAGGTTAAACTAGAAAAATTGGAAAATAGGGCTAAATTTGTCTATTTTGATACTGGCAGGAACCTGAGGGGCATTAAAACCAAAAAAGATTTTGAGGGGGCCAAGGCTCCATTTATCCAATTTCAAAATCAAGAGGGACCTAAAAGGCATTTAACCCAAAAAATTTGGACGGCCAAGGCTCAATTCGTCCAATTTTATAAATTGGGAGGGACGTAAAAGTTGGGGGATGAGTTCAGAGCTACCTATACTTTTACAGTGATGTTTGATCAAGACTGGACCAGTTAAATAATGAACCAATTGAGATATTCTCTCAAAAAATAGTATCAAATCGATCGAAATATTAATCGGTACGGATTAATTGAACCAACAATCGAATCGATTGAATTGAAATTTTTTATAATTTTTTAATAGTAATGATCAAACCGGAGAATTGGTGGCTTAACCGATTCGTCCACCGGTCCGTTCCTAAAAACATTAAAAACATTAAATTTTTTCTACAAGTACTACTTTTTCTTGTTCTACAACAATCCATCTACAATAGCTTTATTTGATATATTATGCGAGGATATCATCACTCAAGTATTATAAAAAAAAACCGATATAATATTAAATATATTCAGACAATCGTGTTCGACATTTACCCGTATTAGAAGCACATTGAAGAATCAAGTAACACGGTCTAGTATTATAGGGTGTAGAAATTAATTACCTGGTGCTTTTGAACAAGTGGATAAAGTCTTTCACCAAGTATTGTTTTTTGCTGTTCAGGTGAAGCAGCAGCAAGCATACTACTCAGCATCTCAGTCCCTTGTGTCAAAGCTGCTGCTGCAGCACCACCACCTTGACCATTCGGTACAGATTTAGCTTGTTCAGTCTGCTGCAAAATGAAATGTCAGAGCAATGTAAACTCGAAAACATAAAAAAAAAAAAATGAAAAAACAACCTGTTGGTTACTTTGATCTTTTGAGGAAGTCACTGTTTGATTCGGTTGTTGCAATTGCGGCACATAAGTAACGGGATGAGAACCTCCAAGAGTGTTGCCGTTCATCTGACCACGGTTTGGCCTGGTTTGTCTTGGAGCAGCAGGGAACTATGACATGGTATAGTAAGTAATCATATTCGTATAGTTCGAACCGATAACGTACTTGTATATAAATACACATACCAAGGGAAGTGATGAGTATTGAAAGACTGGTCTGGTTGGTGGTGCAAAGCCATTAGCTCTCCATCCTGGCCTTAAACCTAAAGGTTGGTGCATCATCCCGGGCCTTAGGGGTACTTGTGAAACAATGCCGGTTGGAGATGCGTAGTAAAGCGGAGGGTATCCTCCCGGGAGAACAACTGTTGAAGGCCCTGCTAATCCAGGCATACGTTGAGCATACTGAAGTTGCAATTGTGCTTGTCTATCCTCTTTCCTTTGAGCTATCGCGACGTACAATGGCTTGCGGTGAAACATATATCCTATGGAATGCAGGGATGAGAGATAATTGACAAAAACAGTAAGGCAATGAAACTTAAGAAGCAAGTAACGTGTGTATAACTTCCTAGATACTCTACATTTCGATTTTAATCACTAAAGGTAGCTCGTAAAAGTTATAAAGACTCGTTTAACTTTACCATGAAACGTGCTGACAGCTTGGTTTAGCTTACCATATATCTTTTAACATATGGAAATGCAGGGATATAACATATTAATAACATCCTAGATGCTCTCCATTTCGATCAATCACTAAAGGTAGCTCATTAAAGATATGAAGACTCGTTTATCTTTACCATGGAACGTGCCGACAGCTTTGGCGGCCTCCACCGGAGCAGAGAAACAGACAAATCCGAAACCTTTGTTTATTCCTTTGTCATCTCGCATAAGTTTTGCAGACGTAATTGTACCACATAGGCTGAAAAGGTCTCTCAGCTCATCATCGGTGACATCATCATCAATGTTCTTCACATAAACATTCGAAGCCTGAAATTTCGAAAATGGTAAACAATGGTGATCATGAATTGCATCATGTAGAGAAAAACTTAGCTTACTTTATATTTCATAATCTGCTCCTTTCGTCGTTCCTCAAACTGATTCCGCAATATTTGCTCCCGTTCCGCTTTCTTTTGTGCCCTTGCTACATATAGAACTTTTGAACCTAATAATACAACCATGCATCAAAATAAAGTAAACCGTATTAAGCGTCGCTCGCTTTAAGTGTCGGATATAAGAATGTACCGAGTTGTGATCCGTTCATCGATTCCATTGCCTTCTTAGCATCATCAGGACATTCGAAATTCACAAAACCAAAACCTCTCGAGGTTCCATTTTCATCCCTTGCTACAACCAAGCAAGCAATTTTCCCAAACTCGGAAAATTTCTCTTGTAAAACCTCTTCATTGATATCTGGATCCAAGTTCTTCACATACAAATTTGTATATTTAACATCAGGACTTGGTAGAAACCTATCACACTTTTTCATAAATTTCCCGACATATCTGTTCCCAAAAAACAAGAATCAAACATTCATTTCAAGAAGAGATAAATAACAATTAAAGAGAAAAGAAAATTCACATTACATTTCCTTATCACCAATCATGGTATTATCAAGCTTTTCAATTGCAGCATTTGCAGATTCCTCTGATTCAAATTGAACAAATCCATATCCCATGCTTTTACCATCTTCAAATGTGGCAACTTTGCAAGATATTACATTCCCAAACTTTTGAAATAACTCTTGTAACCCCACACTATCGATTGATTCACTTAGATTCTGAATAAATACCAACAAATCCATATTCAAATTTTCCACTAATGAAAGTAAAAATAAGTATAGTTGAGGGGATTAGCTCATTTGGAAAGAGTTTTCGAAGTGCTGTCCGTCAAGCAGTTAATTCGGTCCCCAACAACCGATGGTGTTATTTCCGTGTTGGGATTTTATCTCCATGGTTCCTCAGTTGGTGGAGATAAATACTTGCAAGACTAGGGAGTACTGTACACGACTATCTTGATACAGCTATTTGACGAATGATACTTCGAAAACTTCTTTAAAAAAAAATTAATCCCCAAAACAAGTAATCTAAATACATATATGAGTTAAATGAAGAACATAAAAGGATTTTGTACCTTAACAAACACATTTCCAACTCCACTTTTTCTTGCATCAGGATCTCTAAGTGACCATGTCACCCTTATCATTTTCCCATTAAGCATGCTGTGATTCATTTTCTCCATTGCAAAATGTGCTAAGCCATATCAAAAAAAAGGAAAACATGAACCATGCATAAAGGTTAACTCATTGACAAATTTTTTTATTTGGAGAAATGTATTAATCATATCAATTGAGCTATGATTTAATTGACATTAATTTTAAATTTAATTATTAAATATTTTTTTATTTTTTTCAATGATAGTGAGAAATTTTCACTAAGAATTTGCTCCAAAGTTGTTTATTATAGCAAAATAATACTCAAGGATAGATAGTTTTAAAACACAATAATAACAAAAATTTGTCCCCAAGTTAAATCAGAATTTTGCCTATTACTGCTTGAAGATATTATTTCAACTGCGGATTCACAAAACAAGAAAAATTTATTGAAATAGACTGCATACGCCATCAATATATATTCGCTCTATAAACCTATGTTCTAGATAATCTTTTCAAGTATTTTTAAACTTTTTTATAAAATAATGAAGTAAAATTTAGATTCAATCTGAAACAATAAAAATTTATTAAAGGGTTAATAGACTCTTAACAAACATCACTTTAAAAATTTCTTCGAAAACTCCGCTCGACAATATTCATATCAAATAACACAATTTTTAATACTAATTGAAATTAAAAATATATATCTAAACAGTGATTTAAAAATCAATCAGAACAGAAAATTCTTAGGAGATAAAATAAGTGAAAAAAATGTCATATATAAATCAAAATCCAAATGAAAACATTAGATAGTTTAAAATTAACAACAAATCATACCATCCTGAAGAGAACTGAAATTAACATAGCCATAACAAAGAGACCTTCCCGTCGACGAATCTCTACAAACACGAACAGACGATATTCCCTTAAACTCATTAAAAGCGTCGAAGAGAGTGCCGTCGGTGATATCGGGATGCAAATCTCCGACATATAATGAAACCGTCGAGGCCGGTAACGTCACCGCCGATGGAACCGCCATTGATCTTCCCCTATGTACCAATATCGCAAAAACGATTTCACTCAAAAATCAAATCAATTTTTCAATGGAAACTTTTGATATATGGGGTTTCAGTTTTGGATTTAATTGTTCTTTCCCTTTTTATTTGGTGAGTGATTAATGAAGAAAATAAATTTGGATTTTGTATTCAAGATGATATTAAAGACTAGATTATTTTTATTTATTTATTTTCCTTTTTTTGCATGGGAGTTTCAACTAAGGAATGTAAGATCCGTTACATTATGCGCTTTTTCAGACTGTATTTTTTTTTTTATTTTTTACAATTTCACAAATTTACTTTTTAATTAGATAAATAGATTTTCCTTCAAATATAATTAAAAGTAAATAATATATGTGATAATTATGAGTGCATTGAAAAAAAATTATCTATCAAAATTGAAATTTTTGAAATATTAAATAATAATAATTATAGAAATTTATCAGAAATGATAAAATATTGTATTTTATTTTATTTTTAAAAAAATTAATAGTAACAGGTGAGAAAATACTACATTTTTATTTTCGAAAAGGATTTACATTTGTTGAAAAGGATTTAAAATTTTGTAATAATTTAATAATTATTTATTTAATTTTTTATATTATAATAATTATTTTTTTAATCAACATGTTTAAAATTAAAATTAAAATATATAATAAAATATTTTTTTACTTTGCTTCTTTAAATGTTAGACACATATTTTAAATCAATTTTTCGGATCGACTATTTGAAATATAATCTCTATAATATATATAAATATATTAATTTGAAAAAAAAATTGAACTCAACGGAAATATTTTTATTTTTATCATATTATTAAATTAATATTTAAAAATAATTATAGTATTTAATTTAAAATTATTAATTAAAAGAGTTAAAATGAAATAAAATTGTGATAATTATATATTTAAAAATAAATATGATTTAACATAATTTTATGATAATTACGTATTTAAAGATAATTAAAATTAAAATTATTAATTAAAAAGTTGTACTCATTTTAAAATGAAGTTATAACTTGAACAGAGCTTTAACCATGAAACATAGTAATGTATATAGGTTAAAAAAATGCTTTAATTAATATATGAAAATTTTTATTATAATAGTTGAAAAAGTTATTATATTTTAATTATATTCAATAATTCAAACAATAAATATTTTAATTAAAAATATAATATTTAAATTAATTAAATATTAAACATATAAAATCATACACAATGCATGTGACTAGGGGTGAGCATTCGATCAAGTCAAGTTGAATCGAGTCAGATCGAGTCAAAATTTTTTGAATTAATCGAGTTTAACTTATGAATTATTATAAAATTAATATTTAAAAATATCACATGTCAAAAAAAAGTAAACATGTGTCATGTAAATAATTTTTTAAAATATATGAATTACCATAAAATCAATGCTCAAAAAATTTCATGTGTTAACAAAAAAAAAACTAAACACATGTCATGTAAACAATAGTTTAGAAAATATATTTAAATGTGTTTCTTAAAGCAAATCGAAATTATTCCTTATAAAACAATCCTTAAATATAGAAAAAAAAATTAGAATTTTAAATTCAAAGATGATACTTTTTAAAATTTCACAAATTTATTTATTTTAATTAGATAATACATATTTTCTTTAAAATATACTTTAAAGTAAATAATATTAAGATGTGTTTCTTAAATTATTTTTATTTGATGTTTAATAATTTTACGTAGTTTTTCTATAAAAAAATATAAACATAAATAATTAAAATTTTTTAATATTTAAAAATTATAATATTATATATTTAATTTTCATAGGAAATACATTACAAAATACGAAAAAATATATATAAAGGAAAGACAGGGTGAGTAGTTAAAATGTAAAATGAAGGAGAGAAGGAGGGTGATGGCGATCAGAAAAATAGGAAGGAAACAGTCAAAATGTAAGTAGTTTCCCTCGGCCACTTTCACTAGCATATCTTCTTCATTCTCTCTATTATTTTCACCGTTTTACGAGTTGAAAGGCAGTTAATGCGCTATGCTCAACAATTCAATTCTCTACATTCTAACCAAAATTCTGAAACAAAAATTTGTTGTCTTTCTTATCAGACTAAATGGGCCTCACCGAAGATCAGAAAAACGCTATGAAAGAGGCTTTCACTCTCTTTGACACCGACAGCGACGGCAAGATAGCTCCAACGGAGCTCGGGGTCTTAATGAGGTCCCTGGGCGGTAACCCCACCCAAGCTAAACTCAAAGAAATCGTGGCTCAAGAGAAGTTAACCGCACCCTTCGATTTCTCACGCTTTTTGGGGCTAATGGAGAAGCACTTAAAAACGGAGCCGTTCGAACAGCAGTTGCGCGATGCATTCAAGGTGCTGGATAAGGAGGAGACCGGCTTCGTGCTGGTGTCGGATCTTAAACACATTTTGACCAGCGTCGGGGAGAAGCTGGAGCCAACAGAGTTCGATGATTGGATCAAGGGAGTCGATGTCGGCTCCGATGGGAAGCTCAAATACGACGATTTCATTGCCAAGATGGTTGCTAAGTGACACAGAAGATCATTCAATATTTCTTATGGTTTCTTCTTCCTTTGTCAACAAATGCTTTTTTCTTCTTCTTTTTTAATTTCAACATTAGTGTTTAAATGTTTCGGCAATTTCAACAAAATCCTTTTCAAATAGAAAGTTTAGATCAGAATATTATGATTCGATTCTGAAAAGGGAAAAGAAATTCGTGTTGTAGTGATTTCAGTTTTTGTAATTTGAAATCAACATTGTAATTAAGCAATTATTATTATTATTATTTGAATATCAATTTCATTTTTTCAATCAACATTTGGTAGATTTATAGGGCATATACGAACACATACTTTACAATCAATACATTTATCAAATTTAAAATGGAAACACTTTGATATAATTAATCGTTCATAAGGATATTGAATAGTAAATAATTTCTGTGGGATAAGGTAATCATGAAACCTTGGCAACGTACCTTGTTGCTCGAGCTGTTTGCTGGCTATAATTCATGACCCCAATTATCATTGTAAATTATATTTCTCTTGTTTGAACTAAATCATGAATTTCATATTCTTTTTAGGGTAAAGTACAAAAATTGTAACTAAAGTATTTTTTGTGTTCTATTTTGGTCACTGAACTTTTAAATTTTTTTTTATTTTGGTCACTAAACTATTCAGAATCAAAATTTTTTGTCACTTAATGTTAACAGTTGTTTAAAAATTGACTTAACGAAAGTATTAACGTGATTTTTTATTAGTGTAATGACAATTTAAACCCTTTATTATTCACAAATTTTGTCATTTTAACTCTTCTCTTTAGACTCATATTATCCGATCCAATTCAAAGCAACTTATGAACAATATTTAACTTATAAATTATTATAAAATTAATATTTAGAAAATGTCACATTTCAACAAAATAACTAAACATGTGTCGTGTAAACAATTTTTTAAAATATATGACTTACCATAAAATAAATGTTCAAAAATATTATATGTGTCAACAAAAAAACTAAACACATGTCGTGTAAACAATAGTTTAGATAGTATTTTTAAATGTCTTTCTTAAAGCAATCTTAAAAGAAAAAAAAATCCTTAAATATAATAAATTAAAACCTAACGAAATCAGGGCAAAACTCCAGAAAATACCAAAAAATAACAAAATTACCGGAAAGTATAGGGTTGAAAATTAATGACCGGAAAGGCAATTTCCCCAAAATCGCGTCCCGTCGGTAGCGTTTTTGAGGGAGTGCGACCTAAAGCGCGTCCCTGGAGCGCTTTAGGCCACGTCAGCAAAAACGCGCCCCGTGGACGCGCTTTTTGCCGACGTGGCCTAAAGCGCCCCGGGACGCGCTTTTTAGACTTTTTCCGGAAATATGGTGGCGACAAGTGGGAAGAAAATGGCGCCAAAATTAGGCGCCAAAGTTGATGTGATGTGAAAATTGGTATGGGGTAATTGCAATATTGGTCCCTATTTGAATAGGTACTTTGTAAGTTTGATCCCTAAACCTCAACTATAAATAGGCCTAACCATTTCTCATTTTCTTCATCCCACAATTTGCCTCGTTATCGATGGGAATGAATATGGTCGGTCGACTCGAGGACGTAAAAATGGAAATCGAAACCATGCCCATGATCGCGGTAGTGATAGGCAACCTCCGATTTTTGTTTACTCGCGCGTCGCGCCTACACATCTCCCAGTATAATATCGATAGCACGGCAGACCCCAACTCAATTCACCGCACGCTCTGAAATCAACAAGTTTGAGAGCCATCTCGTGGGCGAGGTTTCTAGAGAGGTCCGGCATCAGATAGCCTCCAATTATCTGAAGTATGTATGCCCGCGCATACCGTATTCTTTCTTCTTCAGTCGAACCTTCATTCGGCTGCGGGATTGCGTCTCGTAACCAAGCCAAATCGATCCGAGCTCCTTGAATTTTATCCGGAATGGCACCCAGAAGCTCGTAGCATACGGCCATCCAATCGAGAGATGTTACGGACCCGGTGACTACCGACCGTCCCACCGTAATCCCAATCAGAATCGCACATCTTCCAAGGTGATGGTACACTCTCCGCATGGCAAATGGAAAGTGTGCGTCTCTGGTCTCCACCTCTCTATCAACGCGCTGATCAAAGGCGGCTCCAACTTGAACCCCCGGGCTATCGTGGCCCACGTGCAAAAACCCGCGCTTCCGCGGTAATTTCTCGATCAATGGCGATGGGGGACCAGGCATGTTGCGAATATAACATTGCAACACCCGATCTACAGACTGTTTAAAAAATTATAAAATTATAAAATTCTAAATTAATTAAAATTGCATAATTAAAAAATTTAATAATATTGAAAAATTAACATTCAAACTTACCATTTTCTTTTCTTTGGGCGGCAATGTGGTTCTCGCCTAGGCGACATAATTCCCCGGCCATTGTACTCCGATAAATAATTTAAAAATTTTCCAAAAATAGGTTTAAAAAAAATTATAAAGGGCTTTTTTATAAATAGTAAAGGACTATTTTGAAATTTAAGCGTAAATTTGAGAGAAATTTGAGAGCAAATTGATAGCAAATTGAGAGAAAAATGAGAGAGGATTGAATTGTGAAAAAAATGAAGGGTTGGGGGGTATTTATAGGGTTTTTTTTTCTGACCGTTGGGGGCCCAACGGTCAAAAAAATTTTGACCGTTGCGGCCTAAAGCGCGTCCCCGGGGGAGCGCTTTAGGCCACGTCAGCAAAAGCGCGTCCACGGGGGCGCGTTTTCGATGACGTGGCCTAAAGCGCTCCCCCGGGGACGCGCTTTAGGCCGCGTTCCCCCAAAAACGCGCTGACGGGGACGCGATTTTGGGGGAAATTGCCCTTTCCGGTCATTAATTTCCAACCCTATACTTTCCGGTAATTTTTGTTATTTTTTGGTATTTTCTGGAGTTTTGCCCAACGAAATCATTCCTTTTAAAACAATCCTTAAATATAAAAAATTTTGAAATAAAAAAATAAAACTAAAAAATAATAATTTTAAAAATACTTCTTGTTAATTAAGCATTTTAACGAGTATTAAGTATATAATTTCTTAAATAATTTTTTAAATATATAATAAAATAAAATATTTCATATTTTTTAATTAATTTTAAAATTATTAATAAATGAAAAATAATAAAAATTTGAAAAAATAAATTTTTAAAAAAATAAAAAACAAAATTCTAAAAAGTTATTATAATAACATAAATGAGTTGTAAGAGTTAAAAGAAAAAAAAAAGTAAGTTTTTAAATTATAAACACAAATTTCATATTATAAATAAAAAAAATTTTAACTATTAATAAGATAAATTAATTTTATAAATTAATTTTAAATACATTAAATTTAAGCACATTATTATTTATATCAGTGTAACAATATGAAAACTATCTCTATTTCCATCCTTATTAATCTCTTTTATTTTTAGAATTTTCAGATAATATAATATTATCTTTTTCACTTTATTTTTTTAAGAACTAAATTAAATAATAAAATAATTAGTAATGGGTACAATTTTATTAACCTACAGTATTAGAAAATATATAATAAGCTCTATTTTTAAAAGAGATTACCCTAAAAAAACCTAACAAATGTGTAATGTGGAAGGAATAAGAAAAAATATTAAATTCAAAAGGAAAAAAAAATAGAAAACATAAAAATTATTTCTGTAATATTATTATTTATTTAAAGAATGCAATTCACCTGCCCTTTTGGAGAGTTTTATTTTTATTTTCTAATAATTTTTTATTTTAGGTAAAAGTGTATTTTTTTAATATTTTAAATATGTTAATAATTATTTCAATTATTTTATTTAATGTAAAATTTTAAATAAAAAAGTGTTAATAAGATAAGTAAATAGTAGCTACTTATCACTTAATATACAAAATATTAAGATGATGTTTGGTAAATAGAGTTTTAGGCCTTTTTTAACTGATTTGAGCACAAATGAAGGATTAGGTAGTCAAACCCTCTAATTGTAGTATTTGGTGAATGGAGGTTTACAGTAGCTTGTTGAGCTAAAACCTCCAAAACAAAAGGCGCAAGGATGAATAACTTTTTTCAAAGCTGATTGAAAATGAGATATTGAAATGACATATCTGACCATCGCTATTAAAAAATTACTCCTTTTACCATATGTGAAACACCCTACACCCGGCCCACGAGCCTGAACCGGATCTGGTATGTTCCTTAAGAAAATCGGCTTCAAATTCTTTTGTTACTTAGAAAATTTTTGTGAATTTTTAGAAAGATATTGGTTTTGGGTTGGGCTTAGGTTGGAAACCCATTTATTTAATTTAGAAAACATTTAATTTTGGTGACAAAACAATTTAGGGTTTATTTTTAAAATAAATTTAATTAAACTTAGTCAAAAATAATTCATAACATAACAACTGAAAATAAAAGCAGGGAAATAAAACCATTCAACTTGGGCCTTATGGCCTTATTACATCATTCAAATCCAAAGATAAAATTGAAAATACTAAAATTGAGTAAAGTCCAAATTCTAATAAATTCTTCAAGTGATGCATGGCCACCTTTAGCTCCTGCCGACCCGGTCCATTACTGCTCATTTCCTGAAAAATAGTCCCACAAAGGGGTGAGTCAACAGACTCAATGTGTACACAAACTAACAATCAACATTCCAGGCATACATATTCATATCAAAGCATATTCAAATCAAATAATGATGCAACCCAACCCAAGCCTATTTGTCCATCCGCTACACACCACCCGTACCTGCCAATTACACCGTGGGGACTACTAAGTCAACCCTCCATCCGCTACACACCATCGAAGGCGATCATTTGCGATCGACGTGCTCATCGCCCACTTACGTTGTGTCATTAGACACTATATTCAAATAATGTAACCGAAGTTACCATATTCACGCAATGGGGCCGTAGCCACCATATTTCGTTGGTGAGGCCGAAACCAACACCTTCATTGGTGAGACCGAAGTCAACACCTTCGTTGGTGAGACCGAAGTCAACACCTTCACTTTCTTCCTTCACATATATCCCAAATGCCCCAATTATTTTATAACATATTCCACATACTTAATTTTCATTCATGTTACTAATCACATGTTCAAAGTATATCACATTCATAATCCTATCAAAAGTAGGAAACATACCTGGGTACTCCTTACCACATTTGTGGTACTTAACCACATTCACATACTGATACATATTCATATATTTAATAATTACCACGTAATTTATTGAAGGTTAGTAAGGGTACACACCTTTTTAAACTTAATAGTTTCCGTGAATTCCGTAGAGCGATCTACCGATCTAGATCTTTCACTCCTATATTCGGCCATTAATTAAAACATATAAATAAACCTATTTGGTCTTAAAACCAAATCCTACTAGAAGTAGAATTACTTACCTAGTTACCGAATTGATTTAATCAAGTCCCAACAGTTGCTAGAATTCCTCTTCCTTGAAATCGGCTAATACTAGGTATGTAACCAAGTCAGTTTTCGGTTTTTGAAATAATGGAAAACACTTAAACAATTTATGCCTTGGCCGAATATCCCTTACCTTAGATCCTTAGATTTCCCGAAAAATCCCCTTTTGATGTTGTGGATGATTGCCCTCTTTCTTAGAATCCACAAAGATTCAGCTTAACAGTAGAACGGAGAAGAGAATAGAAGAAAAAGAGAGGGATTTTTGCTTAATGAAAATTCGGCAGAGAGGGGTTTTGCCTAGGGAGAATTTCGGCAGAGAGGAAGAGGGAGCAAATGTTGATGAGTAGCCCTCCTGTCCTCCTTTTATAGCCAAAGTTATCAGCCTAGGAGTCCTTTACTTGGCCACCACTCCTCTTTTTGATAATATTATCTCTTTTATTTAAAAGATAAAAGCCTTTAATCCATCAATTATCTCCTCAATTATCTCCTTAGAAAATAATCCTTTATTTATCTCTTATTATTCACATATTTATGTGAATAAAACTCATTTATTTATCTCTTATTATTCACATATTTATGTGAATAAAACTCCTTTATTTATCTCTCATTATTCACATATTTATGTGAATAAAACTCCTTTATTTATCTCTCATTATTCACATATTTATGTGAATAAAACTCCTTTATTTATCTCTCATTATTCACATATTTATGTGAATAAAACTCCTTTATTTATCTCTTATTATTCACATATTTATGTGAATAAAACTCCTTATTTTTCTCTTTATTATTCACATATTTATGTGAATAAAACTCCTTTATTTATCTCTTATTATTCACATATTTATGTGAATAAAACTCCTTTATTTCTCTTACATATCCAAGTTTCCTAAATGTTCACTTTCCATTTTGAATCATTTCCTTACATTTCCAGTTTCCAAAAATGTTCACTTTCCTCTTTTAAACTAAACATTTCCATACATTTTCGTGACATTTCCTACATTTCCAAGACAAGACATTTCTTTACATTTCCTTACATTTCCTTGCATTTCCTTACATTTCCTTACATTTCCATACATTTCCATACATTTCCTTATTTCTAGAATTCACATAACACATTCATACATAATTCATAAAACATGCCATTTTACCACATGGTTCCTTGTGTCATGCTTCACACGGAGTTTCTTTTCAAGCCTCATTTACCTAGCTCCCCTTTTTACTTAGAAACCAATAATTTTTCTAAGCTTTCTCTTCCATCCTAGAATTTTAAAAACCCTTAATACACTTCCAAACATTGCCAAAACCTACTAACTCATGAATTATGCACAAACGCATAACCCCTAATCTAGGATGTTACAGTTCTACCCTCCTTAAAAATAATTTCGTCCTCGAAATTACTTATTAACAGTCGTACAATCCTTCTCAACGTACTATGCTTACGCTGCGCACTCTGATCTTAATAGAACCATCATACTTTCTAGGCACAATCTCTAAGTTCACATCCCTTAGAACTCATTTTCTAACACCGCGATTTAATCTGATTTAAAAGTTTTATACATTAGTACTTGTTTCACTTATTACCCGCGAAGAAGTTTTATGAAAAGAGTTTTAGGAGTGGTTCTTTCGTATTCATACATGCACACAGTCTTTACATTCATTCATACATCCATCAAACAATTATGAACTTTCGTTCATTTAGAGAAACGTTGTAGTTTTCATTGTTGTTGTTTTTTTCCACTACCCAGGGGTATTTTCGTAATTTGTCCTATAGGGGTATTTCGTAATTTATCAAAATAAGGTTCCTTGTGGATTTTGTCAATAAGGGTATTTTGGTAATTTTTGAAATCCTGGGGCATTTCGGAAATTTTGAAATTTCAAGGGTATTTTCAAGAAATTTTTACAAATTAGGTAAATTTGTAAAGTTCAATAAATCGGGGTATTTCAAAATATGCAAAACTTGAGGGTTCTTTTTGAGAATTTGTTTTCCAAATCGGTGATGTTGCAAAAATTTTGAAAATCAAGGTCATTTTGGTAATTTTGATAAACCAGGGGAAATTTCGTAAATTTTTTCCAAATCGGAGTATTTTGGACTTTTGCAAAATAGAGGTTTGGGATACTTTTACAAAGTAAGAAAATTTTATTGAAATCGGGGTAATATGGTAATTTTAAAACTCAAGGGCATTTTAGTAATTCTGCAAATAGGGGTATTTTAGTAATTTTCATAAATCAAGAAATATTTCAGAAAAAAATTTTTGTGGAATAGCTTTTATGAATCAAAAGAGTAATTTAAGAGCTTTTAAAAAAAAACTAAGGTTTTTTTTTTGAGAAAATACGGCTAGTTCCCTTTCGGGTTTTAGTTAGAGGTTTAGCCTATGAATAAGTCCTCTTGGTTAGGGTGAACCGTAGCTACGCACCAGGTAGGATTCCTGCGAAGAGGAGGTGACTCACTAGGACTGCTTAAATACCAAGCTCTTCCGGATCCAATCCTAGACATGCGCACAATGGTTATCACACCCTAACTCGGCGACTTAGACACAAGTTTGTTTTATTAAGCATTTATGTCTTATGTAACTGTTGGGGTAAGCTAGCCTTATAGTTCAACTACCTATCATACTAATCTACGTTCTATTCTATTTCTACCCTTCTACAGATCTCAATATAAATCACCCAAAGGTTAGAGGTACTTACCTGGTGGACTTCGGGTCGGAGACTTAGGTGCCATGCCAGAAAACCTGCTTATTTCATAAAATACTTTCATAAAACCCATTTAGGCTCGCTTTGAAAATGTTTTGGGCCTTAGCCCACAGGCCGAGAGTTTTAAAACTGGGCTCTGATACCAACTGAAACACCCCACACCCGGCCCACGA
The DNA here is from genome assembly GCA_025698515.1 of Gossypium sturtianum. Classification (NCBI taxonomy): domain Eukaryota; kingdom Viridiplantae; phylum Streptophyta; class Magnoliopsida; order Malvales; family Malvaceae; genus Gossypium; species Gossypium sturtianum. The sequence goes on from CM046953.1 coordinate 153,623,093, forward strand.
GCCTGAACCGGATCTGGTATGTTCCTTAAGAAAATCGGCTTCAAATTCTTTTGTTACTTAGAAAATTTTTGTGAATTTTTAGAAAGATATTGGTTTTGGGTTGGGCTTAGGTTGGAAACCCATTTATTTAATTTAGAAAACATTTAATTTTGGTGACAAAACAATTTAGGGTTTATTTTTAAATAAATTTAATTAAACTTAGTCAAAAATAATTCATAACATAACAATGAAAATAAAAGCAGGAAATAAAACCATTCAACTTGGGCCTTATGGCCTTATTACATCATTCAAATCCAAAGATAAAATTGAAAATACTAAAATTGAGTAAAGTCCAAATTCTAATAAATTCTTCAAGTGATGCATGGCCACCTTTAGCTCCTGCCGACTCGGTCCATTCTGCTCATTTCTGAAAAATAGTCCCACACAAAGGGTGAGTCAACAGACTCAATGTGTACACAAACTAACAATCAACATTCGAGGCATACATATTCATATCAAAGCATATTCAAATCAAATAATGATGCAACCCAACCCAAGCCTATTTGTCCATCCGCTACACACCACCCGTGCACCGCCAATTACACCGTGGGGACTACTAAGTCAACCCTCCATCCGCTACACACCATCGGCGGCGATCACTTAGTAGTCGACGTGCTCATCGCCCACTTACGTTGTGTCATTAGACACTATATTCAAATAATGTAACCGAAGTTACCATATTCACGCAATGGGGCCGTAGCCACCATATTTCGTTGGTGAGGCCGAAACCAACACCTTCATTGGTGAGACCGGAAGTCAACACCTTCGTTGGTGAGACCAAGTCAACACCTTCACTTTCTTCCTTCACATATATCCCAAATGCCCCAATTATTTTATAACATATTCCACATACTTAATTTTCATTCATGTTACTAATCACATGTTCAAAGTATATCACATTCATAATCCTATCAAAAGTAGGAAACATACCTGGGTACTCCTTACCACATTTGTGGTACTTAACCACATTCACATACTGATACATATTCATATATTTAATAATTACCACGTAATTTATTGAAGGTTAGTAAGGGTACACACCTTTTTCGCTTAATAGTTTCCGTGAATTCCCGTAGAGCGATCTACCGATCTAGATCTTTCACTCCTATATTCGGCCATTAATTAAAACATATAAATAAACCTATTTGGTCTTAAAACCAAATCCTACTAGAAGTAGAATTACTTACCTAGTTACCGAATTGATTTAATCAAGTCCCAACAGTTGCTAGAATTCCTCTTCCTTGAAATCGGCTAATACTAGGTATGTAACCAAGTCGATTTTCGGTTTTTTGAAATAATGGAAAACACTTAAACAATTTATGCCTTGGCCGAATATCCCTTACCTTAGATCCTTAGATTTCCCGAAAAATCCCCTTTTGATGTTGTGGATGATTGCCCTCTTTCTTAGAATCCACAAAGATTCAAATTTAACAATGAAACGGAGAAGAGAATAGAAGAAAAAGAGAGGGATTTTTGCTTAATGAAAATTCGGCAGAGAGGGTTTTGCCTAGGAGAATTTCGTGAGAGAGGAAGAGGAGCAAATGTTGATGAGTAGCCCTCCTGTCCTCCTTTTATAGCCAAAGTTATCACCTAGGAGTCCTTTACTTGGCCACCACTCCTCTTTTGATAATATTATCTCTTTTATTTAAAAGATAAAAGCCTTTAATCCATCAATTATCTCCTCAATTATCTCCTTAGAAAATAATCCTTTATTTATCTCTTATTATTCACATATTTATGTGAATAAAACTCATTTATTTATCTCTTATTATTCACATATTTATGTGAATAAAACTCCTTTATTTATCTCTCATTATTCACATATTTATGTGAATAAAACTCCTTTATTTATCTCTTATTATTCACATATTTATGTGAATAAAACTCCTTTATTTCTCTCTTATTATTCACATATTTATGTGAATAAAACTCCTTTATTTATCTCTTATTATTCACATATTTATGTGAATAAAACTCCTTTATTTCTCTTACATATCCAAGTTTCCTAAATGTTCACTTTCCATTTTTGAATCATTTCCTTACATTTCCAGTTTCCAAAATGTTCACTTTCCTCTTTTAAACTAAACATTTCCATACATTTTCAGGACATTTCCTACATTTCCAAGACAAGACATTTCTTTACATTTCCTTACATTTCCTTGCATTTCCTTACATTTCCTTACATTTCCATACATTTCCATACATTTCCTTATTTCTAGAATTCACATAACACATTCATACATAATTCATAAAACATGCCATTTTACCACATGGTTCCTTGTGTCATGCTTCACACGGAGTTTCTTTTCAAGCCTCATTTACCTAGCTCCCCTTTTTACTTAGAAACCAATAATTTTTCTAAGCTTTCTCTTCCATCCTAGAATTTTAAAAACCCTTAATACACTTCCAAACATTGCCAAAACCTACTAACTCATGAATTATGCACAAACGCATAACCCCTAATCTAGGATGTTACAATATGCTCCCAAACCTAATAAGGGTGCCAATATATCAGTAGTCTCCATTCTAAAAAATTTTCACTAATTAATTTATGTATTCTTAATTTACTCGTGTAAAATGATTTCTTATGCAACTTAAGAAATTTGCAAATAAGGAACTTAAGAAATTTGTTTATTTAAATTTTCAAAAAAATCACTAATTAATTTCCGTAATGGATGTTTTAATTCCTTGGTAATAGTGATTTATTTCAATAATTTCTCCCAATAAATATTAAAGTATTATAAACAAATAAATACTAAACAATAAAATGTGTCATGCCCTTATTTGTTAGTTTACGCATATCAGCTTTCAACTATTAACTAAATTTTATCAAACACTTTTAAATAAATGGTTAATAGAATAAGTTGGGCAAACCAGTCACTGCAATCAGCAATCATCCAATTGCCAAACATGGCCTAAGTTGGTTTTATTTTATTAAAAAATAAAATAAAATATATTTTTTAAATGAAATATTTAAATTAGCATATGCATCTTTTATCCAAAACTATTCAAAATAATATAAAATATAATATTAATAAGATTAAAATTAAAAATAAATGTTTTTCTAAAATCAACATCTACTTTTATCAAACAATATAATTATATTTACTAATTTAATAAACAATTTTTTAATTTAAGTTCAACACTTTATAAAATTTATCAATAAAAATTCAGTACTTATTTTCCAACACTTAAATTTCTAGTTTACAAAACCCAACCTAAATTTATATTATTAGTAATAATACTTTTTTTTACAATTTTTAATTTTTAATTTTTTTTCTTAAATGTTATTTTTTATTTGTTTACATCTTTTAAAATTTTTATTTATTTCAAACAACAATCATAAAACAAATATATATTAAAAGAAGATGAGAAAATAAGGAAAAAAATTGAGAGGACTAAATCCGACATTGGATGATATAAAATTCATACGAGTCTAACTTGAACAAAAACAATACTCATATTTCAAATTGGATAAATAAAAGTGTTTAATATTATCCTTGAATCTATTTTGATTCGATTTGATTCGATTCGATTCAACTTATAAACATATTTAATTCTAAATCAACTTATAAATTACTATAAAGTCAATATTTAAAAAAAAAAATTGTCAAACGTTAGCAAAAGAACAATTGTTTAGAATATCAAACTCTTGATAATCGAAATTAATACCTTCAAAACAATCCTTAAATACCAAAAAAAAAAAAATTTAAAAAAAACTAAAATAATAAATGTTTTTAAAAATACCACATGTCATTAAGTATATGACTCTTGAAATGACTTTTTAAATATATAATAAATAATATATTTTTATAATTAATTTAAAATTTTCTAAAAAGTGTTTTTAAAATATATAATAAATAAGATTTGTGTATATATAGCTTTGATTTTCTCGAGTGATGTATGCAGGGGTGAAACCGAGGGTGCTAGCAAGATCTCGCCCCCTAAAATGGAAAATTTTTCATTTACGTCTTTTGAAAATTTTAAAATAATAAAGGTAAATTTATATTTTGCCCCCTAAAAATTGATTTAATTCTTTTTAAAATAATAAAGATAGAGGCTATTAAAATGGTGAAATCATATTTTTAGTATCGTAAAAATTATAATGTAATTTCGGCTCGCTTAAACAATTTTTTTGACTTTACCCTTGGATGTATGAGCAAACAATCTAAAAAAATGGGTAGTTATTAGTAAATACAAGAATATCGAGTTACATATTTATATTTTTAATTTGTCAAAATTCCTAAATACCATCAAACTCAAACGAAGAGATTTCGCCCACAAAGGGAACCAAACAGACCATATTTATTATGGGACGGGTCATCTATTTAGATTTGAAAGTGGAAGAGTTTTGACAAAAATATAAAAAAAAAAAGAGAAGAGTTTGGACAAAAAATAATGCTCGTTTTCCTAACGGGTTGAGCTTTGAATAGGATTGTTTTTGCCCAAACTCAACCTGAATAAGTTGCTTTGCTGTTATTTCGTTGTTGTTTTGTTACCATTTCACTATTATATTATTATTATTTTATTGTTATTGTTTGGATATTATATAATTATTATTAATTTTGTTACTATTTTAGAGGCATTTGTTTGCTAAGTTGCAATTATTTTGGTATTATTTAAATATAAATATTCTTTTTAATATATTCTCAAATTGTTGGGAAACATTTATTTTGATGTTTGTAGTATATTTGATTTTAGATAAAAAATAATATAAAAAATTAACACGGGTGAGCCAAGTCAAGCTTAGATAAAATTTTAAGTCCATTTTTTGAACCGAACATGAACCTAAAATATAAACCTAAAATTTTAACCCGACCCAACCCGACGGATGATGAACCCACAAAATTAAAGAGAAGACAACCCCACTTTTCTATAATTTAGAATCCTGCTGCACTAATTATGATGTACAAAACAAGGAATTTCACCTAATTACCCAACAGTCTAATAATATTTTTCAATCTAATGCAAACTCAGTAATAATTATGCTGTACAAAACAAGGAATTTCACCTAATTACCAAATAGTCTAATAATTTTTTCACCTAATTATTTACTTCATTTAATTTTCAAGCAACGCTGATGATGCTATTGTTATCCCCATTTGACATGACGACGAGAGTAGACGAGTGTGCCGCTGCTGTTGATTGCTCATCGGCGGATGGTGTCGAGAGTTTTAGCGATAGTGGTAAACGGTCTTCTTCGGCTTTCTGGTTTAAATTAAGATCAGCCATTTTCGATGATGGAGGAACGGGAAGAACCGGTATTGGACGGATAAGATAAGAAGAGGTGTTTGCTTTGGGGCTCGGCGGCCTTGATATGAGATTCTCCGTCGAGTTTTTATTTTCTGCTACTGATAAATCAGTCAAACTTAGAGTTACCGGAAACGTCGTCGGCATAGAAAATCCATTCATCTGTGGTGACGAAACGTTTTCTTGATGGACGACTTCATCTTCTTGCAATATGGTCGAATTTATGAACTGCAGGATTCATCACGAAAATCAAATATATTAGAATTTATGAACCCTAGGATTGAGTATGATACCTATCCATGGGTTGGGTCGAACACCCGCTCGAAAAATAAGAAAGTTTAGATAAAAATAAAAACTTGAAAAATGAATTGGAGCAAAAAATAAGGCCCTTTCAGAAATGGATTGAGTCTCTAGTAGGGTTTTATGGTCCGAGTCCGGCCCAAATTAGCAAAAAAAGACTTGCTATTTTACTGCTGTGTTCCCACTATTCTTATTAGGGTCTGAATACGAGTTAAGCCATGCTCGAGTTTAACATCTATAATTCGAATTGAGCTTTAGCAAAGTTTAGGCCCATTTTTTGGTTTAAGCCCGGAATAATCAAACGAATCTAGAATTTTGTTAGGGCCTGACCCGACCCATAGACAAATCTAAAATTAATAAAAAAAATCAAATTTAATTAAATATTTATAGATACTTACCGAATCAGTTGTTATATCAAAAAGACTAGATCTACGACGTCTCCGATTCAAGTTATTTCGCCTAAGAAAATACTTTTGAGCATGACTAGCCACTTGGGTAGGTGTACGTGTCTTCACAAAATTTCTTGAAATTCCTCTCCAATCCCCTTTCCCTACTTTTTGCAACCCCAATAAAAATAATCTATGTTCCTCTTCCGTCCATGGCACACCTACAAACAAAATCAAAATTTCAAAATAAAAACTAAAAAATCAACATTAATCCATTCATTAATATATAATTCGATCATGAATATTTGAATTATTATACCTCTCTTGCGTTCACGGCTTCTTCCTACTCCAGATCCATGAAGAACGTCATCAGAAGCATAGCCAGCATCAACGTTAGAAACCTGAGGTTGATCGAACTGAGAAAGATTATCCATGCTAATACTTTTCCTGAACGACCCTTCCATGACTCGAACACCGAATAACATGATACCCTTCTGTCCTCCTCCACTTCCACCGCTGCCATTGCTTGCATCACCGGCAACAACTTCACCGCACGTACGAGAGTTGTGGCCGTTGTTTCCACAGTGAGAGCAGCTACGGGACATACTCGTGGGCATGAAAGGGAAAAGAATCGTTGAATCCTAAATGAAGAAGAAGAAAAATGGAATATAAGAAAAGATAACTAAAGGAATGCTATGGTTCATATATAGTACAAATTAACCAGTGCTTTACAAGGACTCGCTGAAAGCTACATCATGTCTTATTGAAGTTCAATATCTACCATAAAATCTTGATTTTCTAGATCATGAATCAGGACCCTCCAATGTGCCCAACCCCTTTAATGATTTAAATAAAGCCATGTGTTTTAATAATACTTGAGCTGGTGCATCCATCACATGGTGGATGTTTTATTTTGTTTTCACTTAAACAACTAGTTTAGAAAAGAGTAAAATATTTAAGGGTTTTCCTTTGGGTAATAAAGTTCACATATAATCATTCTATTAATAAAAGTTTACAATTTAGACATTCACATTACATAATTCGTTTATTTTGGTCATTACGTTAAAATCTCAAATGAAAATCTAACATGACATTTTTAAAAATGAACGAACTATGTAACGTTAGGGGTGTTAGTGGCGCGGGTTTTGCGTGATCCCACCCCACTTTGCACTCAATTGGACGGGAATGGGTATAGGTTTCACAGGTAGTCGGGTGTGGATGGGGATAAAATTAGACCCGCAATGGGTGGTGGGGCAGGCGTAGGTAAGACCTTGTACCTATCTCATCCCCACTTGCCCATTATATTATAATAAGCATATTTAAAAAATAATGTCACATATGTGGTGGGAGTCTGGAAGACATGTATTTCATACTTTGTTCATAAAAAAATTGATTTATATTTATTTAACTAATACTTATAGATATATCGTATGAAGTGAGTTACTGGTCGAGTATAGCGGGGATTAGGTGAGTCTGATGATCAATGTGGGTGGTGGAACAGGGATGGTTTCAAGTTTCGTACCCGTAGTGGGTTGCAAGGCGAGGATGGGGATGAAACCCCTGCACACACCCCACCCAATTGACATTGTTATGTAACGTAGGTGCGTAAAATGAAAATATTTTATAGTTGTGTGACTATATATATAGTTTACCTTTTTTCTTGGACTCTCAACACAAACTCAAATTGCAATCCTAATAATAATATTACTGGGAGGAGCAATTATGAAACTCATAAGGATTCGTGTTAAAAGACTATAAAAGATACAAATAAAATATTTTCACTGTCCTCCTTAAATAATTAAATTAATTTTGTGTTGATGTGAGGATTGAATAAATTATTATTATTTTAATTAGGTAAAACTATTTGAGAATAAAAAAATTAAATAAAATAATTTAAATATGGGTATATTCTAAGTTTGAACCTGGACGAGATATAAATCAGGGGGCCAATTGGGTTTAGGTACAATTCCAAACATTAATTTAAATGATGTGAAGAAGCGGCTAAATTATACTATTAGTCGCTAAACTATAACTAAGTTTTTATTCTGGTCACTTAATTTTAAAAAGTTATAAATTGATCATTAAACAATTCAAAAGTTTTAATTTAAGTCAATGGGAAATTAAAAACGATATATGACTTTCCCTGTTTGTATTGCCTACACCAATCGAAAGCTCTCTTTCCACTTCTCTTCTACAATTCAATTTTTTTATGAAATTGCTTTGGACGTTATGAATTTACGAACTAAAATTTAAACTTGAATCTAAAATCTACTCGTCGATGGGCGTTAATCCATCATACTGATGGTCGAATTATCGCTTGGAGATCATTGGTGGAACTTAAAAAAAATTAACAATCTAGTGACTTAAGTAAAAACTTTAAAATAGTTCAGTTACTTTAATTATTGAATAATTCAATAACTAAATTATAGTGTTTTTAATTAAGTGACTAAAATAAAATATTTAGTTATAATTTAGTAGTGTAATTTAAATATAAATGATTAAAGAAAAGGGATGGTGGAGGGACTGAGCATTTCTCTACCATCAACTTTGGCATATTCGCTGCTCCTCTTTGTCACCTTTCTTTGCTTATTTATTATCACCCTTAGTGGTGGGTGTAGATGATGAACATGGACCCCATTAATCACCCACTTTCTATTATGGCCAAATAAATAAATAATGGATTTTGTAAAATAAATAAAAAACAATCATACATGAAAAAAGGTCAAATTTTGCTATTAGGCCCTATAGTATGTTGTGGATTCAATACTTGTACTTTAATTTAATTATTTTCAGTCTTGACCAAATGGTAATTATAAAATTCATTAAGCTGTTATATTATTTTCAAAATTTGATGCATCAAATATATTATTGCGTGAGTAATACATGTCAGCTTATCATTTTTACATATTACTCACACACACAAAAAAAAAGTTAGTATATTTAATGACTATCGTTTACATTAAGACTTCAATTTCGAAATCCTAATCCGTTTATTTCAATGAAAATGACTTCCGAAAAATGATTTCTGAAAAAGCTAAAATTTTCTAGTGTTTGGATAAATCTATGTAAAATATTTTCTGTTGTTTGATAGGTTTCCTGAAAATATTTTATAAAAGTTGTTTTTAATGAAACAAATATACGTATGAGATTTTCTTATCTTTTCATTTTTTAATTGAGTTTATTTTATATCTATAAATTTATATTTTACATTGTTCTTTGTAAAACAAACACGACATAAATATATTTGTTATAAAATATTAGAGTTCAATTTCCTTTAAACAACCGAAAATTTTATTATAACAAATAAATATTTTGTAATAATCAATGTCTTATATAAACATAATAATAAATCTTTCTTTATTAAAACCTAATTTAAATTACATATATTACATATATGAGAGTACATATTGACACATAAGAGTTGTAAAGAATAAATAATGTTGAGCATTATTTAAACAAATACTCATATTTTTATAATTAAAATGCCATATTTTTATACTAGGTTAAAATATTTCATTAGTCATTATACTTTTCATAAATTTGAAATTTATTCTATGTCCTATATTTTTGAGTTAGTCCTACTTTTTAGATATCAAAAATCAGGTTCAATTGTTAGCATTAATAAAAATATTTTGTTAAATTCATGTTAATTATAACGGCATTTTTTAGTTACATGAATATTGAGTAATTTTTATTAAAAAAATGTGACATCAATAAAATTTAAAAAATAACAATGTTAATAATTGAACTTAATTTTCAAATCTAAAAAGTAGAGGGACTAAATTCTTGAAAATAAAAATATAGATTATAAATTCCAAATTGATGCAGAGTATATAGATTTATGACATATTTTAACATTTATATTACAAAATATTTATTATTAATATAGTTATAATTGTAATAAATATTTATTATTAAAATTAATATTGAATATTTTTCAATAAAGAATTTTATTTAAAATTATTATTAAAATAAAAAAATTATATTAATAATTTATTATATGATTAGATATAGATAATTATATATATGTTGAATAATATTGAAAATTATAATATTTATTAATTTTAAACATTTTTAAAATAAAAATATAATATTAGTAAGTTTGATTTGTTGATTTTTATATAAAAAACAGTAAATCATTTTATAAAAAAAAATTATTTTCTGTTGACCGATTATTTTTTATTAAATAAAAATAAATGCAGTAATAAATCCAACATGTTCGGCCCTTAACACAAAACCGCAAGACATCATCCTAATAACCCAAATTGTTCAACTAAATTATTGTAAGGATCATAGCCTCGTGAAGGTTCCTCTCTACCAATCAACTGATCAATCCCTGCAAAAACAACTTTTAAGAAAAAAAAAGGAAAGTTGTGACTTTGACACAAGACCAAATGCTACATTTCAGTACCTGATTCAGAACCTTGGAAATAGAAGCTTTCAACCCCGTGTGAGAAGTTGTCAATGAAGTCCAGACCTACTGGTTTGGTCTTTTTCTCTTTTTTGCTCACATCTGGTACAGATTCAGCATTGATTGAACCTGTAGAGACCTGAAATTTTCTTTTTGAACGAGCACGACGATTCTGAAACCAATTATATACATTTGATTCAGAAATTTGACCATGTTGTGCTAGTTCAGATGCTATGTCTTTGATTTTCTGCTTGCTTGGTGTCCCGATTCCTTGCTCGTATATATTCTCAAGGATTTGAAGTTGTAATGGCGTTGGAGTCCATCGCTGTCTAGCAGTGATCTTGTGCCCAGCAGAGGCTGATATTGGATCACCGTATAGATTTCCCAACCTTATGCCTGAAACCAAACCAGCAATTGATGATAGGACTAAGGCAGCCAGCCAACGATTTTCTCTAAGCTTTGTTATTTATTTGGTAAGCATTAAGCAATATGATAGACTAGTCATAAAAAAAGGGAAATACAGTTTTACGATTCAGTCTGATGTGAGATTTTGAGTTCAGATCAACTCTGAATCTAAATTTCTACCTAAACTCAGCCCAAATTAAAAATACTAAACCCAAATCCATTCCGACCCACTTGTATTAAATTAATTTGAATAATATTAAGATAGTTACATCTTATCAAGTAAAAATGTCTAAAATAATAACAAAATTAATAATAAAATAAGAGTTATATAATACCAAAACAATAATAACAATATAATAACAAAGTAGTAGCAAAACAATAACAAAATAACAGATTCGAGCCAAACCAAAAGAAATACCACCTGATGCTCAACCGATTTAGAAAATGAACATTATTTTGTATCCAACTCAATTTTTGAGTCTATATTTTTAATTAAACCCTTCCACTTTTCAAACAAGTTTTTAAGATTGGATAAATAATCCGACTCACAATCAATTCTAGATATAATAAATATTTTAAAAATCCAACATAACAATATTTTTAAAATGTTTGTAAAATACTATAAATAATATTTATATGCTTGATATTTATTTTTTGAACACAATGGTTTTAGAAATTAATGAAAATTTCCAACAAGCTACTTAAAAAACCAAATTAAATTAAAAATAAATAAATGAATAAATTAAAAATCCAACATCTAAAAAAAACGTGGCCTTTCTTTAAAATCTTCATCTTCTCAAAGAGAAAACTGCATCACTCAAAGGTTTTTTTTTTCACTTTTGCTTCTGTAAAACCTAAATTGCCGATTTGGATCAAATAAGAATGCGAATGGTGAACTCAACTGGGGAGCATGTCGAAATAAACAAAAGAAGAAAAAGAGAAGAGAACCAGTAAAATCGTGGTGGGCAGACATGGATTTGTGCAACTCAGCAAGCTGTTCAGAAATGACTGAATAGGCAACGATCTGTTTCTTCAGTTCCTCTACCTGTTCATCACTCATCACTTTCCCGCAAACCCCATTCTGAATTTGGTACTGCGAATACTCTTCTTCTCCATGTTGATTCTCCCACTCCATTTTTTTAATCTCTGTATTCCCGTTAGAGACTTCTCAACTTTGAAATATCTGTTTGTCAATTTATGGGAGAAAAAGCTATAACAAAGAGCAAAAAGCTATCTTGGATAGAAATTTTGAGGAATTAAGGGAGCAAAAAGCTGCGTTAATTAGCAGAGTAGAAGATTCTTCATCATTGACTTTATGACTGATTTGGATGAGGTTATTTCCATCAATTATGTTAGAAAAATTTGGACTCTTTTTATTTTTGGTAAATGTAAAAAATCACTTATATTTAGTTTCCAAAGTAAAATGAAATTATTGAAATATTTTGAATGAAAATGTGACACTAAATAGAGGTGTTCAGGGTCGGGTCGGGTCGGGTTCAGACGAGACTTAAGTATAATATTAAAATATTTTATATTTGTCTAAATCTAGTCTAATTCAAAATATGAGTCTAAAATTTGATCTAAATCCGCTCATATTTGTAAAAGACTATCTAATCTCATTTTTTGTCCACCCATATTATTTAAAAAATATTTTTATATTATTTTAATTTAATATTTAATAATTATATATTTTTATTTATTAAAAACTTTTATATAGTTATATTAACATTATTTTAATGTTTATATTAGAGTAATATTATATGTTTAGTATAAATTTATTTTTTAATATGTTATAAATTACATAATATAAAATATTATAAACTTAAAAACGAGTAAGCAGGATTGTTCGAGCCCAATCCATATTTTAAACAGACTTAAATTTTTACTCAAACTCATTTTTTGAACATAATACTTTTACCCAAACCCTCCTAAATTTTAGACGAACCTTTGGATCTAAGCAGGTGGCACCAACCATAAACAAGTTTAATCCAAACCCTCGATTTTTTATTTAAATCTATTTTGCTTTTGCAAATTTTCCAAAAAAACTTACGTTATTCGAAAAAAAAAAGGTTCCACATTAGTTATGTCATTTGTAATTTATTAACTCTTTACCGTCATTTTATTAAAAAAAATAATTCTGAATAACTATAAAAAGTTAAATAAAATTTTCAAAAATGTAATATTATCAATTATTATCTTTAAATTAAAAATATATTGAATATTAAATACAAGCAATAAAAACTAGTTTCTTATTTAAAAAATATTTTGTATTTATTAATTATGAATATTTCTTTACAATTTTTCTTTTATTGTTGAATGTTATTTTACTTTTTGATCTTTTAAGATTATGTTTCCAAAGACTTCTTCTCAATAAATTCAGTCGACTATTATTATTCAAATAAAAAATATTGAAATATTCAATGAATAATTTAATTAAGTCGAATTCTAATAGTAAAATTCAAATTTAATGTGAAGAATAATCAAATATCAGATTTTAAATAAATGTTGATGGGTCAAGTTAGAGGTGATCATGGGCCGGGCCAGATCGGATCCAGATAAAATTTTAGGCCCGTTTTATAGGCTCGGCCCGAAATATGGGCCTAAAAATTTGTTCAAGCCCGACCAGAAAGAAAACTGATAAACCCAAACTCGGCCCGACCCATATTAATTTTTTTTAACTTTTTTCATTAAATAAAAAATTTTAAAACAAATATTAAAACAAAAAAATGTAAATTTAAAAAGTATATTTGATTAAAAATAAAATATATATTTAATATATAATTCGGGCGGGGGCCAAAAAGTTTTACCCGAGGCCCGACCTGTTTTCTAAATGGGCCTCTTTTTTTTTTTCCAAACCCATACTTCGGGCTTATATTTTTACCTGAAACCTCCCATTTTTCGAGCAGACCATCGGGCCGGGCCGAGTAGCCCAACCCATGGTCACCTCTAGGGTCAAGCATTTAAATAAAATATACCTAGAGAAAATGAAATTGCAAATTGTTTGGTCAAATTGGGTCTTATGTGGAAACCAAGTCTTCAAACATTTGATTCCGTCCCTTACGAAGTCTCGAACATCTTTCAACAAGATAAAGCGAGAAGTGCTTTTGATCTTTTTAATTTGATGTAGTTTTAAATTTAGAATACTCTTAATCACCAAAGTTTAAAGAAAAGCAAAATAAGCTAATTGCTTAATTTGTATTAGATATTGTAATTATTTAAGTTTATTTTTTTACTTAATTAATATTTAGATACTATTTATATTTAGATATTGCAATTATTTAATTTTATTTTTACCAAATTAATATTCAGATATCACTTTGCATTAATTTATTAAATTTAACTAAAAATGTTACTAAATTTATCATAAAAGTTATAAATTCTATATAAAAAAGTAAATTTTTTAAAAAAAAATGGAGTTAATAAAGGACTAAAAATATTATTTTTTAAAAGATATTTTAAAATTTTTAGAGTTAGGAATAAATTGATAGATTTTTAAAATTTTAAGGGCTAAATTTATTAATTTTTTAAGAATTTGAACTAAAACGATAAATTTTGTAGACATTGAAGGTTGGATTTGTTAAAATTTATATTTAGGATCAAATTAATGGAATGTTCAAACATTAAAGGGTAATTTTGTTACTATACCAATAAAAAAAGCCCATGTCAATTCAAAGAGATTAAAATATTTAATTTCGGAAAGTTCAGTGACTAAATAAATAATAATAATTGAGTGACCAAAATAGAACGGAAGGTAAAATTGGATAGCCATTTTTATAATTTACCAATAAAAACTAATTTTTAGTATTTTCCACATCATTATTTAAAAGAAAGATTAATTCGCACATCTCAAAATGTATAATTATTAATTTTCTATTTTTTTTGATAGAGGGTCTGAAATGTAATCCATCCCTAACTAGACGGGCTTCCAAAATTTGGAAAACAGGCCTCAGAGTTTTGGCCCTTTTACATTTTAACCCAAAAAAATAATCTTAAAACTATATAAAAACAAAAGAGTGTAGTCGTGTACCTTTTCTTCTTCTTCGTGGAAGATTCAACTCAATCAAAAGCATTTGTTTCCTTCTTTTTTTATTCTATCGATTGGGTTCATTTTTTGATTATCGGACGACAAAGGAGCCTCCCTGCTCGAGCTATGTTCAAGTTCTGGTGCTGTTCTAATTTAATTCTTTAATCTCTTTTCTTATTTAATTTTCAATTGGCTGTGATTTTGACTTCAATTATAATATCCGTGAAATTAAATCTGAGTTTGTTTTATTTTTAGGGTTTATCATGTTAGTTAATCTCATTTCCTTGCATTTTTAATATAAATTGTGTATTTAGAATCATCATTTACCTTTTGTTTGTTGGTCTCTTCCATGATCAGGGTTTAAATTTTGAACAATTGGGTTATTTTCATTTATAGTATAAAAAATGTTTTTAGTTGGAATAATTTGGGGAATTTTGTTGCATTGGTGCTTTTTTAACGAAAAAGGTAAATTAGAAGCATAGAGATCAATCACTAGGAGTCAGATTACATTTTGTTCTTCTACTAAAAAAAGAATAGATAAATTAGTCATTTACATTAAATTAAAGAACTAACTAGATACAGTTAAAAATTTCATTCATTCCTACTAGTAAAAATTGGTTCATGTAGGTCAATACACATGTCATTGTTGGGTTATTCTATTCAGTCATATTATTCTATTCACTCATATCAGTTTTTAACAATACAAATGAATGAAATTTTTAATAGAAATTATCAATTTAATCTAACGTATGGTAGACTAATTTGCCCATCTTTTGTAGAGGGGGCAAAATGCAAACTGACTTCTGGTACAGGGTCTTCATGGTACTTTAAAATATGTTTGTTTCATGGAAAATAGTTCGTAAACGGAGCCTTATATCATATTTGTCTTCATGGAGTTTGATATAAGGATGAGCTTCTCTTAATTGCTTAACATTTTAATGTACAATTCACAAATGTGGACATGTTTCAAAGTATTCTTTTTTGTGCTATTACCTTATGTTGATTTTTCAATGGGGGGCAACACTGTCAAAATCTTGAGAATTTTCTGAAGTCGTGTGGTTATACAAAGTTGTGTTGACTGTCAAGGTTGTAGTTGTATGACACGGTCGAAACTCACACAATTATGATCTTTTGCTCGTGTGTGCTTATATATACGTGTACTGGTTCACTGAAAGCTCGATCATGTTGCAGGAATTCACACGAGCAACAAGCTCAGCCACATCCACAAGAGGGTTCTTCCTGTTCGTGGTATCCGCCTTCCGTAGTTGGCTCCACTAATTCTTCCCGACCCGCAACACCAAGTAGCAGTGCTTCTAACAGCTTCAACTCGCAAAGGCCTGCAGAATGGTTGCATTCTTCGTCACCAGTTTCACCTGCTGAAGCTGCTGGAGTCATTGCTCTTTTAAAAGACAAAAGGTAAGGGGTTTGGTTTGTGCATTCTGTCTCGGTATTGGCAGAGTAATCTTGGTTACTCTTAAAGAATGTTTGGCGAAATCCTAATCACTTTCGTATTTTTCTCAGTGTTGATGAATTACGGAAGCTTTTGTCTGATAAGGATGCATACAATCAGTTCTTACTATCAGTTGATCAAGTTAAAATTCAAAACAATGTAAGTAACAAAATCTCTTTTGTATTTGCATGTTGTTTTGTCCTTTTGCACCATGCATCATGTTCTCGGTTTTTAGTTCACTTTTCTAGTCTCAAAGATTGGCTCGGCTTTTAGACCATAACATAAACAACGGTATCAGTTAACCACTGGTTTTTTGGCAAGATTGATAGTCTATTTCTATTACAGATTGTCCATTCATATTGCTAGTTTTTTTGTGCTGCTGTTGCCATTTCGAATGTCGAAATGCTGGTTATGAAGATAAGTAGTTGTCGGTAGCCCGCAGGTATATTTCCATAAGGAAATAAGGTTTCATAAAGTTCTAATGTTTCAGAATTTAGTGGACTACGTTCCCTTTTATAAGGGATTATTCAGTAACTCAACTCGAAATACAGAGGCTAAGATGATCTCATGGTTGTATTGGTCTCGGAGATTGCCTTATGTTCAAACTTAATGAGTAAACCTATAGTGGTTAGTATACCAAATTCTGTTGTCCAGTTCACCTTGGTGTTCTATTTCAACATAAACCGCACAGATTGTTGCTATTCCTTGTCGGCATCATAACCCAGTTGCATTTTAGCTATTTGTCGATACCCTTTATTTGAACTACACATGCATGCGACGATACAACCGTGTTTGTTGTTACTTCGTATTTCATCAA
The DNA here is from genome assembly GCA_025698515.1 of Gossypium sturtianum. Classification (NCBI taxonomy): domain Eukaryota; kingdom Viridiplantae; phylum Streptophyta; class Magnoliopsida; order Malvales; family Malvaceae; genus Gossypium; species Gossypium sturtianum. Next base: position 153,640,175 of record CM046953.1, read on the forward strand.
TTTCTTACTCATTCGAGATTTAACGTTTTACCAGATACGAGATGAACTCCGAAACGAGACTTTGCAGCTTGCTAGTGAGTTCTTATTCCATGAATATTATGATAATGCCATAAATTTTCATGCATCGAAAATTCCCATTAATATGTTTTTGATAAACAGGGAACAATTTGGATAAAGAACCACAAATAATGGAGCTAAGAAACCAGGTGAGGTTCTTTGAACATATTTTCGGTTTTACATCACCGATTTAATGCCGGTAATTTTGATACTAAAACCCTTTTTTTCTCTCTCTTTCATGTGATCAGTGCAGGATTATCCGCACAACCGAATTGGCTGCAGCTCAGGAAAAGCTAAACGAGCTCGATAGACAGAAAGAAGAAACTTTGAAGTTCTACTCCCCTGCATCATTTATGCATAGGCTTCAAGGTACGTATTAATAATATCACCTACTTGGACTCGGATATGAGTGTTTGATTGGGGTATATGTTTGACATGGGTAGGTTAATAGTATATTTGCTATAATAAACTCGGTAAGACTTTGATACATAAGAAATAAAAGACGGTTCTTCTTTGTAGATGCAATGAATGTGACGGAAGAAGAATCAGAAATTTTGAACAGGCAACTTCTTGACAGGGAAATAGATCTGGGTACCTTTGTACAAAAGTACAAGAAGCTTCGGATTAGTTACCACCGGCAAGCTGTCATTCATCTCGCTGCTAAAACATCTCCTATCGGATGAAACGGAGATTGATATTTGATTGTATCTGTATAAACTTGATATCGACAGATTGTTGCTTGTTCTTGCTTGGCTTATGAAATCATATGTTTTGAACCTTTCAACTGTTTCCAATAAATACAAGTTTTGTAGTTTGATTGTGTTCAGTAGGTTAATTCTGCAATTTTAGTCTTATTAGATGAATTTTAGTCATTATACTTTTCAAATTAGTGAGTTGAGTTTTTGTATTTTTCAAATTTTAAAATTTTAGTCCCTGATCCAAATATTAGCAGTTTAAATTCATTTAGTTAAATTCAATTACTGGGCGTACAATTATAAATTTAATTCATTTTTTTCTAATTAGATCATTTTAAGTCCTTAAACTTTTCTTATTTCGAAATTTCAATCTTCACGCAAATGATTGTTGGTAATCTATTAATTGGATTTATTTTTCGTGCATCAGATTTTGAAAACAGGAGAACTTTACTTAATAAATTTAATGATTATTGTTTGGCTAGGATTGAAATTTGCTATTTTTGCTAAGTACAGTGACTAATATTAAAATTTAACCTGTTCTATATCCAGCTGCAAATGTCACAGTCCGTGCCCTTTAACAGCCAAAGTGCTAAAGTCTAAACCCGTGACACAAAGTTGAATTAGTAATACATCGAAGTGTATCGATTGCTAAAAGAAAGCAAGAACATGGCCTACTCTTCCTCCTATTGCCTATGTAATTCACGAGACCGTGAATGGCAAAAACTCGTTATGGTTCGTTGTTCAAATACGGTGCATTATGAGTTATGACTATAAACATGATACGATACCGTAAATAATTTGCGATTTACTTGGAAGTTGACGAACTAATATCGGGCCTGCGTTGGCTGAGCTTCATGTACAAACCCTGCAATAAAAGCACATTGTCAGCAACCTGTGCCTGATGAGAGATCTTATGGTTAACGAAAAGAGGTAACGTTTCGAAGAGAAATTACGTTTGTTGTATGTATCGTAGCTCCGGTGGTCATACTAATGTTTTGATCCGGAACCAGCTTGAAATTCAAGCGTTGAAGGAAAATTGCAAGTGCAACAATGGCCTCTAGTAAAGCAAATTGATCACCAACACATTTACGAGGCCCCCCGCTGAACGGAATGAACCTGAAGATGTTCTACCGTATTAATATGATGAAGAGTATGTAATGCAAATGCGGGAAGGATATCGGGGACGGGGAGAAAACTAGTAAAACACGGTCGTTTTTTGTACCTGTAATCTGTATTTGATTCGTTAGGGACTGAGCTTTCCAAGTCGAACCTCTCGGGCACAAACTCTTCAGCTCTTTCCCAGACCTGGAAAGAAGAAAAAGACAGAATATCGGCTATTGCTGTCCGATAAAACAGATGGTAGGAATCGTAAAACTCCCTATTTTCAAACTTAGAATATTCTACTTGAAGGAAACAAAATATTGATTGGTTATGCAGTCCGAAATTCAGCATAGAGATAGTGCATGTACAACTCGATACATAGGATGCGAACAACGGAAAATGAGGTATTTCACAGAGGATTTGGATATATTGCATACCACCGGACACAGGTATCAAACACAGGCATTTTAAGAAAAATGAAGAAACGGAACAACATAGGAGTAATAACCAGGAAAAAATTCGAAGAAAAAAAATTACGAGTATGATGAAAATAAGCAAGCACCTGTGAAGAATGATGTATATTATATACTGAAATCATTATGTCTTGACCAGCCTTAACTTTATAGTCTCCGGGAAGAACATCGTCAACTTGAGCTCTCCTTATCAAGACCTATGAGTACAGGAAGCCAGAAAGTATAAAACACAGGTCAATTAATCGAGAAAATATGCGAGAAGTTACTAGGTTTGTCTTTGTCGTCTACTAGAAAGGTTGCAACTTACAGGAGGATGTGGATATAGACGCAATGACTCGGTTATGCATCGAGTTAGGAACTTGAGATCCTTTATGTCTTCATAGGTAGGGTTCCGTCCCTCTAAGACTCTGTCGACTTCTTGTTGTGCTTTTAGCAATGCCGAGGGATCCTACATTAGAAAATGGAGGAATAAAGTGAAGTTACTCACATTCTCGTTTCTCTAAACTTGTTTATCTAGCAAATCCAGAATGTTAAAATCAAAAAAATAGAAATTGGGAAGGAAAGAAGATTGATGGACCTTGAGTGCCTTGTGTTAAAAGTAATTTTCCGTCAACGTTAGATTGAATGACCCGAAATGAAAACAAATCCTTACTAATTTAATGCATGAGACAGTGCCTAGATTGACCGGTGTGACCTAAACCCGGGAAAAACCAGAATTACTTTCACACTGCAACCGGCAGAGTTTTGTCATGCAACCTGACAATTTGGTAGCATATTGAACAACATATAATGCAGATAGAAAAGAAAATACCTTGCTCAGAAGATACAATGTCCACGTCAATACCGAACCAGTAGTCTCGTGACCTGCAACTAACATTGATAAAAGGTCATCTCGTAACTGCAAGCTTGAAACCTGTAACAGATTGAGCCATCATAATAAGAATTAGAAGCAAAGTGTTCATACTTCAAACAAAGAAATCATACACGAAGAAGTAAAGACCAGTTGCACACCTCTTCCCTGCTTGCGAGCAAGAATCGAAGGATACTTGGATCAGCATCATTTACATATTCCTCCTCGTTGATCCTTTCACCTTCTTTTTCAACAATCTCTTTGCACTTTACAATAAGTTCTTCAACGGCTTTCCGAATGACTGTAACTGCTTTTTCGGCCTTTATTTGTCTCGGAACTATCTTGCACAAAGCACTAATCTACAAATGAAAATCGATGACTGATTCATCATCGAAAGATCAAAGCAAGAAAAGCCAAATAAGGGAACATGAGGAAGAACTTGCCTTCCAATAGGGTAAAATGTCCGTGGATCGTAACTCTGCTTCTTTCAAAGCAGTATAAACTGCATCAATGACAGGGCTATCGGTTGTCAATGAATCAAAGTTATAATTAAATACTGAGAGACCGATAACATCAAGAGTCAGTTGAGAAAACTTTTCTTCCATGTTCACGGCGGTGCCATCTAATGCAAAAGGTTGCAGCTTCTCTACTAATCTCTCGGCACATTTGCAAAATACCCGATCAACCATAACAGACAAATACTTCTTGTGAAGAGATGGAACTACAGCCCTCCGCCTCACCTATCCAAAAATCGATTTTTTCATGCTCGAAACTTGAAATGGAAGACATAAGATTCAACTAAAGTACAATACCACAGCCAGTTTCTAACATTCAGAGTCATAGATCGATTGTTCTTAAATGTTAACCAGGTCATCGAGTCTTCATTTTTAATGAAATACATTTGTCCGAAACATATTTGAACACGGGTATCTAACGCTTAGACCCAAGTCCGAGCAACATAGATATCAAGCACTAGATTCATAGCAACTAGGCAAAGCAATCAACCTAGAAGGGATTTCACTCCTTTTCCTTAGTAATCACTACTCAACCTATTGTTAATATCAAAGATTGCTCCGACTCTTTGATTTTCATGAAATACATTTGTCCTATACAAATTCAAACACAGGTATCTAAAACTTATACCCAAATCCGAGCAATATAGATATCAAGCACAAGATTCATGGCAACTAGGCCAAGCAATCAACCTAGAAGGGATTTCACTCCTTTTCCTTAGTAATCACAACTCACCCTATAGTTAACATCATAGATAGCTCTCACTCTTCTGTTTTCATGAAATATATTTTTCCTATACATATTCGAACACGAGTATCTAACACTTAGACCCAAATACAAGCAATATAGATATCAAACACTAGATTCGAAACAACTAGGCCAAGCAATCAACCTAGAAATCCTATAATTAATGTCATAGCTAGCTCCAACTCTTTATTTTCTTCACGAAGTACTATTGTCCGAAGCATATTCAAACATGAGTATCTTAACACTTATAACCCGAGTCCAAGAAACATAGAGATATCAGGCACTAGATTCATAACAACTAGGCCAAGCAATCAACCTAGAAGGGATTTCTCTCCTTTTCCTTATAAAATCACTACTCAGCCTATAATTAATATCATAGCTTGCTCCGACTCTTTATTTTTCATGAAGTACCATTGTCCGAACTCCAAAGCATATTCAAACACGGGTATCCTAACACTTAATAATCCAAGTCCAAGGAACATAGAGATATCAAGCACTAGATATTATAAATCAAGCTAAAAAAAAACCATGTAAATGTTCTCTCCAAATATAAACAGAAAAACTTGGGAAAATGGGCACAAGCAAATATCAACACTTACACACAAACTCGAGTAACATTGTTAACGAGCACTATAAATATATATATATATATATATATATATCAAGCAAAAGAACCATGTAAATGCTCTTATCCATTATAAATAATACACAAAGTCCAAACATAGAAAAATTTTAACATACACCTGGTGGGCACATATCAATATCCGACACTTCCACCCAAATCCGAGTATTATACTTATCAAGTAGCCAATTCTATGCAATACAATAAAAGGAAACCAATGATTACCGTCCAAAGAGAACCTTCAGCAATGGCGAAACCCGACCCGAAAAGAAACTCAGAGACCTCAGAGACAAGTCCTTTAGCATATTTACCATAGTTTCTCAACACATGCTTAGCAATGGCGGGGTTACTAACCACCACAAAGTTCCTAGGACCAGCAGCTAACCGATATATAGGCCCATACTCATTCATCCACTTAAACAAAGGCAAGAACAAAGCACCACCAAGAAGCTCAGAGACATCCTCTAATTGAGCACTAGCTATGGGTATACCCGAATCATCGTTGGAGCCCAATGTTAAGGACTTAGTCAATGAAGTGAGCCAATTGGGACTAACCCAAGATGTTGTTTTTGATGGGGTTGTTGGTTTGGGTTTAGTGGTGGGAGTCTTATCAATGGAGGATTTGATTGTGAAAGATTGAAACGGGATAATTTTATTAATGGGTTTTTGTGAAGGAAATGAAAGGAAAGTGAAAGAGCTAGGAGCAAGATAAGATTGCATGATGGGGTTTTTTTAAAAATGTGTTTTTTTTCTTAGGATGAATTGTCGTCGAAGTTCAGTTGTGTCTGGTTTCAGTGTTCTTCGCCATGGCTGCTAACTAACAGAAATGAAGGTGTCTGTTTTTTTTTGTTTTTTTTTTGGGTTCAATAATGAAGATGTCTGGTTTGTGGTTAAAAAAATATATATCCGATATAAGAGCTAAGAATTTTAAAAAGGAAACTCGAATTTCTATTTGTAAGGGAGAATTGTAACCAAGGTGGCTAAACTATTAGTATATTTACTTTTTAGTTATTCGATTTAAAAAAGTTACAAAATATTTATTAAATTATTTAAAAAAATTATTTAAGTCATTTAATTATTCAAAAAATGTAACATTTAAAAAATCCCTTGGTCGTAAATAGTATGTGGTAGATTCTTAGTGAAATAATTATTCAAGAAATATGACATGACATGACGTGAACCCAAGACATGACATATATATATATATATATGTACATATAGGATGTGAAATGTAGAGTCGGAAGAGAAAAATAGTAAAAGAGTTGTAATGCTAAGAAGTTGATATAAGTGATGGAATTGCTAATACGTAAAAGAAATTTAAATGAAATTGTTGGTACATTAAGTGAATAATTATTATATGATAAATTGAAGAAGCATTTGTTGATAAATTGAAGTATTATATGAGTTTAAATTGATTGGAACATGTGTTGGATTATGTGGTATTGATCTTAATACCAATATATAGAAGTTCTGATTTGTTTAGCATAAGAGCATCCAGGGTTGCGACACTGGCCTCAAGATGTCACAACATGAACATCGGAGAATCTAGTGGTCCCATGATGTTGCGACATTGATCCTATTTTCCTCTACCTTGTTATTTTTTATCTAAAAGAGTCTCAAACCAACCCTAAATGTAATAAGACTTTAGGGAAAGCATAGAATTGGTACAATAGGCCTTAAATGACCATTAAAAGACCTAAAAGATGAGTAAAATTTGAATAACAAAATGGGCTATAGAGTAATGTGTTTACCCTTAATTGTAGCATTCCTTGCTCGGGTTTAAGTAAGAGCTCGGATTAGGGGTGTTACAAAAGTTTTTATCAGTAAGTTTATATTTTAATTACTTGAATTAAAAAAGTTACACAATGTTCATTGAATTCAAAACTTTTCATTTAAGTTACTGGGCTGTTAAGTTTTTTTTTTTTTAAGTTCAGCTAGTGAGCTTTAAGTGACAATTCAATGATTAGTACGGTGGATCAATATCCACTGATGAGTAAAATAACATACCTTAGATACAAGTTAATTTGATTGTCAGTGTTGGAGATTAAAGAAGAAAGTTATTTGAAATTTAATTAACAAATTTGTAATATTTAAAGTTTTTTCATGAAAAGAAAACTGAACTGTAAAAGATAAAAGGAATGATAACTTTTTAGTGTTGCAGGTGGTGCGAACAAAGAAGGCCATAAAACAATGATTTTAACAACCCAATGACTTAAATAAAAACTTACGAGTAGTTTAGTAACCGTTTTGTAACTTTTTGAAGTTGAGTAATCAAAACGTAAATTTACTAATAATTTAATGGCCTTAGGTGTAATTTACCCTTCTTAATTTTTTTTTGGACATGAACTCTGAGATTTTTATTAAAATTTAGGCCAAGCCCGGTAAAATCACAAACCCTAAAACAGAAAAAAAAAACACATAAGGAAGCAGGCCTTACGAAAATATCCTAAAATAAAAATAAAAAAACCTAGTGGGTTCAAGCCCAATCCTAAAAAAAAAAATGAAATAAAGCTTTCCTAAACCCTAACTTGACCCTTCTTAATTTTAAATTGGTTTTGTTTTAATGTTTATAAATAATAATATATAAAAATAATATTATATTAATATTTGTGTTTTTCTATTTAAATTTAAATAAAATAAATTTTTATTTTATTTTTTTAAACAGTAAAACAAGTAGTTTTAAGCAGAATCGTAAATTGTTAAGGATATTTTAGATTGGGTAAGTCAGAATTAGATAAAATTGGGTTTTAAATTTATTTTTTTAAAATTATTTCGATTTGAGGTATTTTAAGTTTATATTTTTTTGGGAGATTTAAAAGTTTTTAAGAAATGGATTTCCGTTCAATTCATGAACTTGTCTCATTTGTAAGCAAACTTGTAAATTTACAAGCTGACAGGAGATTAAAATTTTGATAATGTAACACCACTTACCCGAGACCTTTGCCGAAGTCGAGTATGTGGCATTATTAGACTTGACTACTAATTCGGGGCATACAAATTAAAACTGTCCAACTGCGTCATGTTGACTAAATTGACCATAACTCGAGTTACGAAACTCGAAATTTGGATCCGTAAATTTTCCTTGAAACTAGACTCATATATCTTCTTACCATAATTTTTCCAGAATTTTTCATATGGCCAATTAGTACAGTTTATTCATCAAAGTTTCTCCTATTTCACTGTTTGATGGTTCTGACCTATCTTTACAAAAACTAAGTTATCTCATTGTACAGAATTTCAATAATGTTCTTGTTTATTCTAATCAAAAATAGACTCATTAAGGTTTCTAATAATATAAACTATGCTCCATGATTATTTTTGTACAATTTTTAACAATTTTTCCAAGACAGAACAGGGAATCACGAAGTCATTCAGAACCTGTTTCACTAAAATTTAAATATCTCATAATATAAAATTCTTTTGCCTACTTTGTTTCTTTCATATAAAAATAGACATAATAAACTTTAATTCTATATCTTATTCGCTCTCTAATTTCATTTCTCCTATTTTTGGTGATTTTTCAAAATCACGTTACTGCTGTTAACCAAAAACTGTTTCATTTAAACTCCAAACATTAATCATACTTATACACAAAAGTATAGCCATTTTCGCATGGCTTATATACATTACAAAATATCATCCAAATATTAAGCTAGCCTATATATGCCTTAAGTTCAAAAATCCAAACATTAAATATACCAAAGCAAATCGATAGTGTGGATGACTTCGTTGACAATCCCCTGAGCTCGTAGCTTGATCTATATCTATAAAACAGAATGACAAATACACAGAGTAAGCTAACTTAGCTTAGTAAGTCTTAAGCAATTATAACTACATGATCAAACATTCATTATTATACACCAAATCGTTTTATAACCTTAATAATATCACATAGTACAATTTGATCATCTTAGCCGAATACCACCAATTTAATAAGTACCATATAGAACTTAACTCCATACAATCGAAAGTACATATATTTATATAAGTAATTCCACATGTCCGAATGTATATCCATAAAATCTCCGTATGGCCTAACTTATTTATGTATAAATACTCATACATCCATTGAATACTCTAATGTTGCAAGTAAACAACATCAAATCAATATCATATTATCCACATATCCAAAAATGTCGAATACACAAACACATTATCTATCAAGTTACTTAATCAATAAACATCACATATAACTTGTACTTAAGTCAATACATACCTTATGGCCAAATAATCTAATTCACTTGAATAAGCTTTAGCTTGTTCATTTGCCACTATAATTCAATCATTTCGTAAGCATAAGCTCGTATTATAAGTCACCGGTATAAAACCTACTAGGCATGAGCCTGAATCACACACCGGCACTAAGCCTGCTAGACCCGAGGTCTGATAATCATTCACTGGCAATAAGCCTGCTAGGCATAAAGCCCGATAAGTTCACCAGCCCAAGGCTTGCTAGGCTCATAGCCTGAGTAGTAATACTTTAAATTTTCTCACCTGAATCATTTCATATATCGAATCTTTTATGCATTTCGAACTCATTATACGAACATTCAATAGCACATATCACACAAATAACTTAACTGAACCAATTTTATACTTAGCTAAATTCGGCTAATTCACATATAGTGATTATAATTCCAAATTTCAGCATATGCTAATTTACGAAAATAATTTACGATGATTATTTGCTTAGAGACTTACCTCTGATATCGACTTTATCTTACGTAAAACCGACTATTCAACTATTTTCGCTTTTCCCCGATTCAAATCCGTTTTCTTTGGCTCTTGATCTAAATATGTTCAAATTAAACTCATTCAAATATATTTTTATTAAATTTAGTCCAAAAACACATAAATGGGAAAATTACCATTTTGCCCCTAATATTTACAACTTTTTACAATTTAGTCCTATTTGCATAAAACACAAAATACACACAATTTGAATAAATACCTTAAGGGCAGAATGTTCCTAGGCTTCATACAAGTCCATGCATTTCATTTCTTTCACACTTTAGTCCTTCAAGAATTTATTTATTTTTATTTAATCCATAATACTCAATTTCATCAATAGTTCTAAAGATAAACTTGTTAATCTAACATACAAGTATCATTTCCTATCATTAAACAACATGAACATCAAATTTTCTTCAATGGCATTTCACAAAAATCTCAACCAAATCACAAATTTAAACATGGGCTACTTAAAACTCAAAAAAAACTATCTCAAAATTGTAAGAATTATAAAAAAAAAAAAATCAAGCTAAATGCTTACCTAATCAAGCATGCAAGAAGTCGAATTTCTTTCTTCTTCCTTTAAGTTTCGGTAACGAAGGAGAATGAAAGATGAACATGCATGTCTTCCTTTCATTTTATGCTTTTATTTTATTATAAGTTTATATTATAATACTTAATATATAAATATATTATCACTAACATGTAAAGTAACTTATAAAAGCATGCTAACACCACATGTTGCCGTCCACTATTTCATAGCAATGAATAATTTACAACATAATGAATAAAGAAACTAAAGATGAGCATGCAGCTTGTTCTTTTATGTTTTCTTTATTATAATCAGCTTATGATATATAATACATATATCAATAAACTTAACTTATAAAAACAAATATAAAAAAAAATGCATTATAAAAGCATAATGCCGTCCACTAAGGCTCTAGATGGTTAATTTGCATCATAAGGCCACATGCAAAAGAAGACAAATCAATTAAACCATTCAATTAAATAAAATGTTACTTTTACCACATGTGCAATTTAGTCCTTTTTCATAAATCGAACACACAAACGGACAAGTTTGCCTATGAAATTTTAACACATGCTCAAACATATATAATTAACACGAAAAATAATATTAAAAATATTTTTCTAACTCGGATTCGTGGTCCCGAAACCACCGTTCCGATTAGGGCCAAAATCGGGATGTTACAGATAATATATTTGTCACATAAAATTTTGAAAATAATAGAATTTAACTTAAAAGTATTAATAGTTACCATTTAGATAAGACTAAAATTTTAAAAATCAAAAAATAAAGAAATTAAAAAATTATTGTAAAATACAATAACTAAATTTATAATTTACAGATAATAAAAGGACTAATAGCAAAATTTAACTTTTCTAACGCATTTATAAACAACTTCAACTTCAACTTGAATTTTTATTTTTATATTTTTCTATTGATTTAATAAGGTGAAATTCTATTGTTAGTCTTTTTAGTACTCGTAAGCTACAGATTTAATTATTACACTTTAATTTTATATTTTTAACCTGTATTTTTCGAATTTTGAAATTTCAGTCTAAAATCAAGCAGTAGTCCTACTTCCAAAATCTTATGTGACAATTGTATTATCATGTGTGATGTCGTGTTAACTTGCTATTTTCATATAATGTTTATAGAAAAACTCAAGTCATTTTAGTTAATGGACTTAACAACCATTGTTTGAGTTTGGATTGAAATTTTAAAATCCAAAAGTATAAGGATTAAAAAACAATTGAATTAGAGAATAGGGACTAAATCTATAACTGAAACACAATGTGAAACTAATAGCAAAATTCAACTTAACGGAATTAATTGCTATGGTTTGAGTTAAGATTGAAATTTTAAAATTTAAAAAATATAAATACTAAAGTTGACTAAATAATAGTATTGGGCTAAATCCACATTTTACACATACTATAAGAACTAATAGTAGAATTTAACTATTTTTGGCTACCTTTTAAGTTCTTTGAAGACCAAACTAAATCGACATTTCCAATACGAAGATTCATGTCATTTTAGTTAATAAATTTAGCAATTATTGTTTAAGTTCAAATTGAAATTCTAAAAATTTAAAAATTATATGAATTAAAAATTATCAAATCGCAAAAGAGGGACTAAATCTATAACTTAAATACAGTACGAAACTTATAGGAAAATTTGATTTATCTGATTTAATTATTACAAATTTGGTCATTATTGAAATTTCAAAATTCAAAAAGTATAGTCCTTGTACTTTAAAATATGTAAAGTCTCTATATTCATTGTAAATTTAGAATTTAGTCCCTGTACTTCTATTTTTAGGAATTTAATTTCTCTATTTTTGTTAAATTTAGGTTTATTATAACATATTTTTTTAGTTACACTACTACCAAGTGAGGTTTTTTTTTCATTTCAAATTGCCACACCAACAAATTTAACAAAAAAAAGTAACAATGTTAACAATTGGACTTGAATTTCAAAATTTAAAAAGTAGAGGGATTGAATTCCTAAAATAAAAATACAGGAAGAGGAGTATAGGAACATAAGGCACATTTTAACCAACTGAAATCGACCAAATTATAGTACATGGATTAAATCCAAAATTCGCACATAATACAGAGACTAATATCAGAAATTTACCCATTAAGAACTAGTTTGAGCTACCTCTTTAGTTCGTTGACGGACAAACTGAATCAACATCTCCATCTCCTGATATGAAGATCCACCTTTTTCAATGGCCTTATTTGCAGTTTCCCCAATTTGTTTAGCCTTTCTTCTTCGTTCTTCACCAGCTTCACTTTTCTCCATCACTTCATCAATGGCGTTTTTAACCCGTTCCCGTTTCATCAACAACCCGAATTTATCTTCCAATCCCCACGTCACCGCCGATTCTACGCCGGCACTAACGCCGATCCCAAGCACGTCGACGACGAGTTTCTCATTAATAAACTGTTCGGCAAACAGAGGACACGTTATCACTGGCACACCGGCGGAAACAGCTTCCATCGTTGAGTTCCATCCACAATGAGTTAAAAAAGCTCCAATGGCAGGATGAGATAAAACCCATAACTGTGGTGACCAACCATGGATTATAATCCCCCTATCTTTAACACGATCTTCAAATTTTTCATCCAAAATCCATTTTTCTATTTCATTTGATTTTGGGTTTTCTCTTATAACCCAAATAAATGGTTTTCCAGATGATTCTAAACCTAAACCAAGCTCTATAAGTTGCCATTTTGTTAACCCTGATATACTACCAAGACAAGCGTAAATCACAGAGCCAGGTTCTTTCGAGTCAAGCCATGGCTGCAAGGTTTCGAAACGACACCATTTTTGTCCTCTCTCGGCTTTATCGGAGCTCAGCTTGTTGACAGCGGAGACCGGGCCGATACACCATACTTTATCATTGCCTTTAATACTTTTAAACTCTTTAACGTACTCATTTTCAAGTTCTTCTAATGTATTAACAACGATCCCATCACAAACAAGCTCTGCTTTTCGAATATCTCGAATATTAATCAAATCATTTGAAACTGGATTCAAATTTTCCGGCAATTGAGCTTTTTTAAGCTCGATTTCATGGAATAAACCAGGAATTTTAAAAGATTCAAACTCGGATACCATTTCATGAACCTTTGAAAGCTCTAGTTTATGTGTACATACGAACGAAAAACAACCCATGCCGTCAAAAACAATCCGGGGAACATTGAATTTGTTCGCCGTTTTCACCGTCCACGGCAAGTTCTTGCCGGAGACCATACAACTCGGTTTGGGTTTCAACTTGTTAAAAAGCTCTTCGAATCTGTGTTGTAACTCGTTAGCTGCCATTAAGAAGTTCATGATTAAGTCTCGAGAAGGGAGTTGGTCCATGTTCTCGCAATTTTCCGGTAAGCCGAACTCTTTCGCCGGGAAAGGGAGGTGATGCACTTGGATGTGGAGGCCGGACGCGACGGCGTGGTCGACGATGGAAGTGAAACGGAGGGCGTTCAGAGGTGTGGTGATGATTGAAACGGTGACACCGTGAGTTGCTAAGAGACGAGCCATGTCGACCATCGGTAAAAGGTGGCCGGGGGACATTAATGGTATTAAAAGGAAATGAAGCTCTTCTCCCATGGTGGAAATTGGGATTGTAAATGAAAGGCTTTGAAAATATGTTGAAAAAACTTAAATATATATATGGAAAAGAATAATTATATTTAGCTATATTTTATTTGTTGAAGAGTCATGTATATATATAATGGTGAATGTACCTTAGAGATCCCTCTATTATAGGGACTTGATCAAGTTAGTCTTGTGAATCAATTTAGGCTTAGTTTGGATGGACGGTGTGTTTACTTCCGGTGAGGTTAAAAACAACGGTGGTAGTGAGATTAGTTACTGTAGCGGTGAGATTAGAAACAATGGTGGAGTGTGTGTTTGGATTCAAACGCAGCGGTAGCAGTGAGGTAAAAATATAAAATGACTAATAAAGACATTAAATTAGAAATGATATATAATAGAATTTTTTTAAAATTATTTTACTTTTACAAAATTATTAAAAATAGGTAAATTTATAAATTCATTTAATAAAATATGTTTATTAAAATGTTTATTTTTAATTAATTAATATTAATTTTATAATGGTAATATATATAACTACTATTTAAAAAAAATCAGCAATACAAACATATATTAGATAAAAGGTTAAAATTGTAAAAAAATCATGTTGGCTAGGGTTACTTTTTTTTCATTGGAGCTGAAATCTCCGATCAATTTTCAGCTTTCCAGTATGGTTGAAATGCATTCTCACTGGACTTTCATGTTGAACCAAATAGCAGTGCAGTGAGGTTGGTAGCAGCAACTGCACCTCACTAGCAATAACTACTGAACCAAAGGCAGCCTTAGTCAATGTATTATTTATAAGAATTAAATAAAGCCAAATTAGAATTTAGTTAATATTTACTTTTAAAAAAATCATTTATTGTTTAATAAAGTTAATTTTTTTAATTTTTTTATAGATTTGTGAATGAAATATTTTGTTTGGAAAGTAATTTTCAAGACATTTTCTATACAATAAATATTAACTCTATTATAATTCAAACTTATTTAATTCTTTTTAATAGTATATGAAATAAGTTGATCCAATCCTGAGGGATCTCCGAAGTACATTAACCTATATATAGTCTATAGCAAGGTGTTTAAGCAAAAGTTAAATTGTGTTATTTGTCCTTATACTTTGTAGAAGTTGCGTATTTTGTCTCTCTAAACTTTAATTTGACCAAATTTAGTCCTTTTACCTTTTGAATTGGTCAATTTTAGTTCTTATACCTCTCGAAATTTGAAATTTTAGTCTTGACCTAAACAATAACAGTTAAATCCGTTTGGTCAAAATTCAATTACTAATCTTGTACCATACCTACAATTGTAGGTTTTGTGTATATTCTCTACTTGAATCATTCTAAATCATTGTACTTTTTTGAATTTCAATTTTGAGGCAAACGATAGTTATTAATTCATTAAATAGACTTTTAGTAAGTAATATGTGAAAATAACAAGTTGACGTAGCATTAGACGTGATAAAAGTTTTGGTGCATCAAAATTTGAAATTAGTAGAACTTGATGAATTCAACAATTATCGTTTGGTAAGGACTAAATTTTAAAATTTAAAAATTAAAAAAATTGAAAAATGACCAAATTAAAATATATGAACTAAATCCACAACTTTCGCAAAATATAGGAACTAATAGCAGAATTTAATCTTTTGCAAATGTGGTAGGTAGGTTTTGTTGGCATATTTCATTAGATGACAATTGGTATCTTTTTTATTTAAAGTCAAGACTAAAATTTCAAAATTATAAAGATTAAAACAGTTAAATTAGAACACGTGGATTAAATCTATAACCTACTCATAGTACATAGACAGATAGTAAATTTGACCAAAATTTATGGTAAAAAAGAAAAGAAAAGAAAATAATACATTCACGACATACCATAAAATGCCAAGCTAAAACAAGGTAAGAGTTAAATTGTATGTTGCTCCTTTTACTAAAAAAATGAATAAATATGTCCCTGCACGTTAGATCAAAAAGTAAACTTATCTCTTCCGTTAAAAATTTTATTCATTTATATTGATAAAAACTGGTGTTATTGGTGAAATAACCATATAATTACACGTGGATTGTCACGTGGTTAACATACATAGACCAATTTTTAACTGTAGGAATAGATAAATTTTTTAATAGATGGATCAATTTGCTCTTTGATCTAACATATAAGGACTAATTTACTCAATTTTTAAATAGAGGGGACAAAATGCAAATACTTTATAATTACTAATTAATTCATCACTTTTTTTTTTAATTTAAAAAAAAAAACGAAATATTTAGTCAATTTTAAGTTGTTGTTTTTTAAATATTAACCTCATCACCTACTTGTATCGAGAAAAAAAAATATAAATTTATGTCCTATCGGATAAATTATAAAAATTACCGATGAATTGTCTTTTGACTTGTGTGGAAGGACAATTTGTGGCAGGCAATGCCCGTGTATGGTGCTGAACTTTATTTGACAAACTAAATTAATGGTAAAAAAACCCTCTCCAATCCCTCCCAATTTTGATATTAATCAAATTGGTTCTTTTTTAAAAAAATTAGAATAATTTAATCCCTGTTAATTTTGAAAGTAAGCAACTAAAGACAATCAATCACAGCGTTAATATTTTTTTTGTCAATTTTACATTAGTATAATAACAAATTTAGCTCTTATAATTTATGCATTCTATTAATTTGGTCATGATTTAACGAATTTAGCTCACTATATTTTTTTTGTAAATTTGTAAATATTGAGGTTAAATCTGTTGAATTTTTTAGAGTCAAGATCGAATGAACAATATATGTAAATACCGAGGGTTAAATTTGTTATTATATCAATCGAAATTATGCACAATTAATGAAAGGTAATAACAACGTTATTAATTGTCCTTAATGCTAACTTTCAAATTTGAAAGGATTAAATTGCTCCAATTTTTTTGAGAGGGATTAATTTGAAATTAAGATAGATCGTAGAGTTCTTTTTATCCTAAATTAATATAATAGGAAAAAAATAATTAAAATATATTTGACAAACAATTTTATGTTTTTAATTAGGAACCTTAAATTTTTAAAAATTCTAATTAAGCCTTTCAAAAGTTTTGAAGATTTTAATTAGACCCTACAAATATTTAAAAAAAATCTTATTAATCCTCTCAAAATTTTATAACTTTCACTAAACCCCATAAAATATTTGGAAATTCTCATTAAGCCCTTAAAATTTTAAACATTTTAATTAGACCCTCAAATTTTTTTTGAAAATTTTAATCAAGCTATGTGGCATCTTCATTTTTGCTATTTCAAGCTTTGCTCTTTTCTTGAGATAATCGGCCCTAATCTTGGCAACTAGGTTCTCTTTGGTACTTGTACTCTTGTTGTCTACTTTGGGATTTGAATTTAATAACTAGATCTATTTTAGTCCATGAATTTGAAAATTATAAAAGTTTGATGATATGGCACTCTAAGATTGTGCCACATCATCACTTAAAAATTAATGTAGTACAATGTTAGAGTGTTACATTTACTGTTTTTAATACCTGGACCGATGATTGAACCAGTCAAATCACCGGTTCTTGATTCAACTAGTTTGATCGATTTGACTATTAGGCCAACAATAATCAAATAAATAATTGTAAAATTTGTAAAATAATTAAAAATAAAAATTTGTTAAACCATTTCAACTTGTCCAACTATTGATTTTTATCTCGATTTTCTATTTTAACCAAAATCAAGCAGTTTTCGAGTTAATTGATTCAACCACTTTGTTCAGACCATTATATCGATCAATTCTCGATCCATTCGACCGAGTCCTGTTCCAATAATACTAGTCACATCATCAAATCTTAGTAGATCAGGACCAAAAGGGATCTAACTGCCAAGTTCAATGACTAAAATCGACCCCAAAAAAAGTATAGGTACCGATATGGGCCTAATTACCAAGTTTAGGGACAAAATTTATATTATCCCTATATCAATTAAGAAAAGGTTTATTATTTTATTCTTTAATATTTATGGTGCTGATTTTCAAAATTATTCACTTTAATTATCATATCCTATACATACATATATGTATATAATATATACTCAGCCCATGTTTTATGATTCTCTTTGTCGATGGTTTTTATTCTGTAATTTGGTTGGTGACTCTTCGGTTAGATGATAGGGTTTATATAAGATATTAGTGCTCGTAAATTATTCGAGTTTAATTTAAAAAAACTGAATTTGATTAAGCAATTATCAAGTTAAGTTCGAGCTTTCGGTTGAGTTAAATTTGAGCTTACTAATACTTGATTCGAATATTTCACAAGTTTAATTGAGCTTTTCATATTTTATATTATTAAATTATATAATTGCCCTTAATATATAAATATTAGTAACCCTAAACTTAATTATCGAGCTGAGCTTGAGTACAAAAATTGTTAAATGAGCTTAATCTAGCTCGATTAAATCTCGAGTCGAGTTTGAGCTTAAAAACAGATGTTCAATTAAGTTTGAGCTTGACGATATTCAGACTCGACTCAATGACACCCTTCTTTGGTACCAAGATTGAAAATTATCGGGAAAATAATAATTAAATAGATAAAATATATTTCAATGTTTAAATCAAATAAAAAATGTTAAAATATGCCATAAGTCCATGTACTCTTCGTAAAATTGGAATTTATTCTCTCTGTTTTTCAGATTTCAAATTTCAGATCGAACTGTTAACACTATTAAAATTATTTTGGTTAGATTCAAGTTCATTACAACGTCATTTTTTTGTTACATGGCTAACAAGTGAAATTTTTTATATATATTTCAAAGTGTCACTCCAACGGATTTAACAAGAAAAAATTAACTATACTAATAATCGGACCCAAATTTTAAATTTAAAAAAAAATAAAAAAAATTAAATTATTAGAAAAAAATATAGAAACTTAAAATAACTATTTAAAAAAAAATGAAAGTGGAGACAAAATGAATTTTTAAAGGCATATGGATATTGAAATATCCTCTTTATAATATGTATATAATATCCCACCATTCAACATGGCATCTCTTACCTAAATCAAAGTGGACATTGAAATATCTTCTTGATAATTATGATGATTATACTTAACTTTCATTTGAATAATATATTTAAAATTATTGATTGAGTATTAATTTGATTGGTATTGATATTGTTATCAGTGTAAAAGGATGTGAGTTAGAATGTGTTGAAGCGCATTATCCTTTTATTTAAGGGATTGGGAAGGGCAGGCTTGACCTTGGGAGTAGTCTGGGAGTGCGACCGCCCAAAACCCAAGGCTAGAATGGGCCCAATTTTTTTTTGAATTTTTTTTTTAAAATTTGGTTAGAAAATATCTTATTGGCTTAATGTAATAAAATATAATGTTTTAATGAAATTATTAGTATATATTTTTATTTTATTGTATTACATTTTATAATTTTTTTAAAAGGGCTTCAATTTATTGTTTCGCATAGGGCATAAAAATGTCAAAACGAACTTGGGGAAGGGGCTATAGGTAATTCTAAGTATTGTATCAAAAACAAACATTAAGAATTATGATGCTACACTCATATGATCGAGAGTAAATAAAAAAAAATCCCAATAGTATTGATAGTGTTATAAGGTTGAAGTTTTAAGATTCCGATTGTTTCGGTTCAATATTTATAGTAATTGATTAGTTGTAATTGCAAGAAAAGGAATAACATTGACTTCAAAAGTATTGTCATGCATTGATGATTAGTTGTAATTGCAAGAAAAGGAATAACATTGACTTCAAAAGTATTGTCATGCATTGATGTTTTCGGAATATTCGAAAGGAATTCTTTAATGTTAAATTTTATTACTAGTCTCTATACTTTGTAAAATCTGGGAATTTAATTCTCGTATTTTATTAGGTTTTTTTTGTACTTTTTTAATTTTAAAATTTCAATCCTTACTGAATAATAACTATTGAATTCGTTAAATTTGGTTCTATTGTTTTCTAAAATTTGATGCACTAAACATGTTACACATCATGTCAGCTTATTGTTTTTCCACATATTACTCACTAAAATTCCAGTTAATGGATTAGCAATCGTTGCTTGCAATAAGACTGAAACTTCGAAATTCAAAAAGTTTAGAGATTTAGAATGATCTAATTGGAAAATATGAATCAAATCTACAATTGCAGGCATAGTAGAACATATTAAGTCAACGAATTATCAATTTTTATATAAGTTTGTAAAATATATTAAAATTTATATACTTTTAAAATATAGTGTAAATTACATTTAAGGTCATTAAATTATTAGTAAGTTTACGTTTTAGTTACTTAACTTCAAAAAGTTACAAAATGAACATTGAACTATTTAACGGTTTTCATTTAAGTCATTAAACTATTCAAAAGTTTTTATTTGAGTAATTGAGATATTTTTTTTTAAATCTGGCTAGCGAGTTTCAAGTAACAATTTAACAATTGGTACGATGGATCTACATATCGATGAGTAAAAAAATATACATTAGATCTAAGTTGATAAGACAGTTAGTGTCAGAGATCAAAAAAGAAAATTATTTGAATTTTGCTTTGCACGTTTATGACCTTTAAATTTGTTTCATAAAAAAAAAAACAAATTGAACTGTAGAAGAGAATGAGAAGAAGAGATTTCAACTAGTGAAGACAGTGCAAACGAAAAAGGTCATACCAACAATTTTAATAGCCCAGTGACTTAAATGAAAACTTTTCGAATAACCATTTTACAATTTTTTAAAATTAAATGACCAAAACATAAACTTACTGATAATTTAATAACGTTAATATATTTCCTAAACCCAAATCATTAGATTAATCTCTAAACCCAAATAAATATTTCCATTATTTGAAATTGAAAGCCAACTAAAATTCCAAACTCAAATTATTATAACATGTTAAACCACTAGTGCGATTTTTTTTAAACAATACTAGTGCGATTTTTTTTAAACAATCTCATTACAGATTCTGATCATATCAGCTCTTTGTAACATAATGCCTAAAACTACCCATAACCCCTCTCCAACCCATAAATAGGAAAATAATGCACTTGAACTCACATCCTCCTACATTGACAACAATATCCATGCCAATCAAATTAAAATTCAATTGACACCACTAATTCAATTTTTAAAAATTAAATTTAACTCAATTAAATTATTAATTTTTTTATTTTTTAAAAAAATTTATTAAGTTAATTTTTTAAACACTTAAATCAACCGAATTAACCGATTATATACCTTCCTTTCAATATCAACCACAACTAAGTCATTGATGAACCTGAACCATGGGCACAAAGGTGCCTGTACGGATTAAACCAGTGGGTGCCTCATTGGTTGGAAGATGTGCGTCCATCAGACCATTACCATTAGTGGCTCAATACAAAAGGGGTCGATGTCGGATGTAATAATAGTCCCATGGGATACGTGGAAGATTCAAACAAGCTTGTCAATGTGCACATACATACATACATATATATATATATATATAGTCTGCTGGATATAGTGATCCACCAATATATAAACGTAGTGGGGCTACTCATTGTGATGCTACATTTTGTAGGCACTTTTTTTTTTCAAGAGATTTTTATTAAAAATTTTATTGAAAAAAAGTTATAAAGTAGTTGAATAAATTTTATTTGGGTTAAATTCGTATAAGCAATGAATAAGTAAAATAATATAGAAATTGAAAAAATCAAACACAAATATTTACTTGAAAAAAACTCTTCAAACGAAGATAAAAAAAGGTAAAAATAATTTCACTATGATGGTCAAAACGAAAAGTACACAAGATGAAGATAAATACTAAACCCTATAACCCGAAAACAAGAACCCTCGAAACTTAAACACTAGATTCTCTAAATGCTTGTAAAAGCTAATACCTAAACGTGTTATGCGTTGTTCTTTCTAGGGTTGAGAAATGCTTATTTATAGATTATATTTGTAGGTTAAATAATAATAAAATAATTTACACTAATTAGAGTTTGTTTGAGACAAATAATCATAGTTTAATTGAGAGAAGAAAACCATGAAAATTGTATGACATGTGAAGGTGATTGGCACTCCTATTATGAGAGGAAGAAGAACAGAGTCAGTTTATGTCTTATCTGCAGAATCGACATCTGTGGACAAGACTCGGAAGAATGAGACGGCTGATCTTTGGCATGAGTGTCTTGGACATGTAAGCTACAACACGCTGAAAGAAATGATGAAGAAAGATATAGTAAAAGGACTTCTTCAAGTAGATATCTGAACAAATGTAGTTTGTGTCTGATGTCAATTTGGCAAGGCTCACCAATTGTCATTCAAGGAGTCAAAGCATCAGTCTAAGACACTACTGGAGCTCATACACTCAGATGTCTTTGGCCTAGTGAAGCAATCATTACTTGGAGGTATGAAGTATATAGTGAAATTTATCGACGACTTCTCAAGGTACATGTGGGTTTACTTTATGAAGGAAAAGTTAGAGACTTCTATGAAGTTTAAGGAGTTTAAAAAGAAGATAGAGAATGAACTCGATAAGAAAATTCAGTGTCTATGCACTAATAATGGGAGAGAATATCTTATGTAAGCATACCCGGGGCAACCAAGGATTTGAATTACGAAGCTCTCGAACTCCCCGAAGGTCCTATGACTTAAGCTCGGACCAAATGAATGCATGATGCTGTGGCAGCCCTTACGAGCCAATTGGGAACGAAATTCAACCTAATGGCGAAGTACCAGCTCGGGTCCAAATTTTGGGCCATCCATGCACACTGGTGCAAGCTCAATTTAGCTCGGATTAGCTCATTTGAGTTCATTTAATTAAGTTTGCTCATTTATTTAATATTTGAATAAATTGGATAATTCATTTAGTAATTATAAATACAGCTTATAAATATGTCTTAAGTATTTTATTATCCGAATTTATGGTGTCATTAGCTTAATTAAATTTGTCCAAGTTTATTACAAATTTTTAATGTGTCTAGGCCATAGTCGAATTTTAATGTGTCTTAGATAGCTTTTATTTAATGTGTCTAAGTGGCATTTACTATGTCCTAAATATGTTTTAATTTTATCCAGCTGAATATTGCTTAATTTAAATTCGGTTCACGTGCTTAATAGGTGCAGCCGAATCTTTGGGGGACATTTAACAAGGTGCATGAACATAGATTCAATGTATAGGGGAAGATGCATGTTCGGTAGGTGCAGTGCATGGAGGATGATTCATTAGCTTCCCAAGGTGACCATTCGGCCAAAGGAGCTGCTGCCATTAAACTTCCTTAATTGGTCGTCCATTTCCCCAAAAGCCCCATCAATTCCTTTCACACTTGTTGTTCACACCTTGTCCATTCGGTTCAGCCCTTTCACACACACAAGACTCTTCATGGCCGACCATTCACACCTAAAAAGGCTGCCCACATCCTTCTTTAATGCTGGTCACTTTTCAGCCAAAAGATGGCAATTTAAGAGCTCAATTAAAGCCTAGCCCGAACCTAACTGCTGCCATGCACCTTGAAAAATGCTCCAAGTACATTCAACCTTCTAGAATGCCATCCAATGGGCTCCCATCAGCTGAATTCAGCCACAACAATTTAGTGCTTTATTTCTAGAACTTTCTAGCTTAATCTAGTTTAGTTTAACTTAGTTATTAAGTTTCTAATTAGGCTATTCGGCTAGCCATGCATAGACTATAAATAGTTGTTTATTTTCTTTTGTAAGGGACTTTTGGCAAAAGTTTGAATGAACATTTTTTCAAGAGTGAGTTATCTCCTCTCCATTTTCGTACGAGTCTCGACTTGATTTATCTAGTGAGCTAGTGGCGTCATTCGAACTATTTTGAACTTATCACCGAATTTGGTGTGGCGCTCAACCCAATCCCTATTTCGCAAAACCACCTTAAACCATATAGAAACCGGGGTGACACTTGTTAATGTTGAATCATTTTTGACGTTTAAGTTCGTTTATCCATCTCCACAATTTATCTTAAATCTATCTATCTTTGTTTTATCCTTAAATCGAGCCATCTAAACCTCCATCTTTCTTGTCTCTTTCCTAGTCGAACCTATCACCATAACTTAACCAATTTCAAACACCTTTGATAAGCTTTCGCAACCTTAGCCTATTTTCATCCTTTTTCCAATAACTCGATTACTTGTCGTCGATGATCGGGCAAACTCGTGAATGATTCGACTCAACCCGGGCCATCTCACATCAATATCTATCTACTGAGTTCACTATCTATCTTGAGAAACACAAGATCAGACGACATAACTTGCCCCAATACTTCACAACAAAATGGAGTGGTGGAGTGCAAGAATCATTACATTGCTGAAACTTGTCGAAGCATGCTTTATGTCAAGAATGTACCAGGGAGATTCTGGGCCAGGTGTATGAGAACAGTAGCCTATGTGATTAAAAGGCTACCACAAGCTAAGCTAGGATTCGTCTCACCGTATGAGGTACTATAGAAGATCAAGCCAACTGTCAGCCATCTTAAGGTATTTGGTTGTGAATGCTATGTTTTCGAGCCAGATCATCTAAGGAGCAAATTTGACAAGAAGGCAAATTAGTGCATCTTTTTCAGTTATGATGATGCACAGAAATGTTGGAGATGTTGTGATCCAACCACTAAAAAGTGCCACACTTCAAGAAATGTGGTGTTTGATAAAGCTTCTTCATAGTGGTCACCTCAGAAGATCGAGCTTCCGGAATCTCATGGCATAGAAGAGGTTCTAGAAGAAAATAAAGAAGAAGGTAAATAGCAAACATCATATCCAAGTGAAGAAAGAGAAAGCTCGCCCTTTAAGGATAAGAATCCATGGAAGATTGCCATACATCAACCTACACTTAAGGAGCTTTATCCAAGACAAACAGAAGTCGATAAGCCTTTACAAGAATTGCGAAGATCAACAAGGCCAAGGCATCCTAACCCAAGGTATGCCAAAAATACCCTTGTAGATGAGTCTATACATATTGAGACATCAACTTATGAAGAAGCAACACAAAGCCTTGTGTGGCAGAAAGCTATGGAAGAAGAGATTAAGGCACTAAAAGAAAATCAAACATGGGACTTAATGCCAAAACCAAAAGATGTGAAGCCAATATCCTACAAATGGGTCTACAAATAGGCCAATATCTTTGTTGTAACTTGGTAGCTGCCATTAAGAAGTTCATGATTAAGTCCCGAGAAGGGAGTTGGTCCATGTTCTCGTAATTTTCTGATAAGTCGAACTCTTTCGCCAGGAAAATGAGGTGATGCACTTGGATGCGGAGGCCGAACGCTACAGCGCGGTTGACAACGAAAGTGAAACGGAGGGCATTGAGAGGTGTGGTGATGATTGAAACGGTGACGTCGTGAGTTGTTAAGAGACAAGCCATGTTGACCATCGGTAAAAGGTGGCCGGAGGACATTAATGATATTAAAACTAAATGAAGTTCTTCTTCCATGGTGGAAATTGGGATTGTAAATGAAAGGATTTGAAAATATGTTGAAAAAACTTAAATATTTATATTGAAAAGAATAATTATATTTAGGTGTATTTTATTTGTTTAAGAATATAAAAATCATGTATATATATAATGGTGAATGTACCTTAGAGACCCCTCTATTATAGGAACCTGATCAAATTAGTATTGTGGATCAATTTAGTCCATGTATTATTTAAAAGAATTAAATAAGGCCAAATTAGAATATAGTTAATATTTACTTTTAAAAAAAATATCATTTATTGTTTAATAAAGTTAATATTTTTAAAGTTTTTTAACAAATCTGTAAATGAAATATTTTGTTTAGAATTTAATTGCAATTGAAAAAAAGAAGCAATTTTCAAGACATTTGTTATACAATAAATATAACTCTATTATAATTTAGACTTATTTAATTCTTTTTAACAGTATATGAAATAAGCTGATCCAGGCCTGCAATAGAGGGACCTCCCAAGTACTCTAACTTGTATATAATCTATAACAAAGTGTTTAAACAAAGGTTAAATTTTGTTATTAGTGCTTATACTTTGTAGAAGTTGCAGATTTAGTCTTTCTAAACTGTAATTTGATCAAATTTAGTCAATTTAACTTTTGAATTGGTTAATTTTAGTTCTTATACTTCTCGAAATTTAAAATTTTAGTCCTGACCTAAACAATAATAGTTAAATATGTTTGGTCAAATTTCAATTACTAGTCTTGTACCATACCTACAATTGTAGGTTTTGTCTATACTCTACTTGAATCATTCTAAATCATTATAGTTTTTATGATTTTCAATTTCAATTTTGAGGCAAACGACAATTATTAATTCATTAACTAGATTTGTAATGAGTAATATGTGAAAATAACAAGTTTACATAGCATTAGATGTGATAATATTTTTGGTGCATCAAATTTTGAAATTAGTAGAACTTGATGAATTCAACAATTATCGTTTGGTAATGACTAAATTTTAAAGTGTGAAAATTACAAAATTGAAAAATGGTCAAATTAAAATATATAGACTAAATCCACAACTTTCACAAAGTATAGGTACTAATAGCATAATTTAATCTTTTGCAAATATGGTAGGTAAGTTTTGTTGGCATATTTCATTAGATGATGACAAATGGTATCTTGAATGATTAATATATAGGTGATCTAACCAAACAAATTTAACAAATTTAACAGTTACGTTTTAAGTCAAGACTAAAATTTCAAAATTTTAAAAATACAAGGATTGAAATAGTTAAATTAAAACACATGAATTAAATCCATAACCTACTCATAGTGCATAGACCGATAGTAAAATTTGACCAAAATCTAAAACACCATTTTTGGTAAAAAAAGAAGAAGAAGAAAACAATACATCCACGACATATCAAAACTGCCGAATAAAAGTAATATTGGGTCAGTTTGTATAAAGAGTTAGATTGCATTTTGTCTCTTTTACTAAAAAAAATGAACAAATTAGTCCCTGTACGTTAGATAAAAAAAACAAAGTTATCTTTTCTATTAAAAATTTTATCCATTTATATTGATAAAAACTGGCGTGGCTGACGAAATAACCAAATAATTACACATGGATTGCCAAGTGGTTAACACTTAACATACATGGACTGAGTTTTAACTATATAAATAGATGAAATTTTTAACAGAAGGACCAATTTGATCTTTGATCTAACGTATAGAGGCTAATTTACTCAATTTTTGAATAGAGAAGGAAAAATACAATTTGATTCCTAATACGAGAGCTTTTATAATACTTTTACCGCTTAAATGTATACTTTACAATTACTACAGTTTGATTAATTAATTAATCACTTTTTTAATTAAAAAACACAAAATATTTAGTTAATTTTATATTGATTTTTAAAAAGTTAACCCCATCACCTACTCCTAACAATGTATCGAAATTTTTTTTATATAAATTTATGTCCTGATAGGATAAATAATAAAAATTCCCCATGAAAATTGTCTTTTGACTTGTGTGGAAGGACAATTTGTGGCCGGCAATGCCCGTATATGGTGCTGAACTTTATTTGACAAACTAAATTAATGGTAGAAAGACCTTTCCAATCCCTCTCAATCTTGATATTGAGCAAATTGGTCCCTCTCAAAAAATTCGGAGCAATTTAATCTCTGTTAATTTCGAAAATAAGCAACTAAGGACAATCAATCACAGCGTTAATGTTTTTTTGTCAATTACACATAAATTGGACTAATATAATAACAAATTTAGCTCTCATAATTTACACATTTTATTAATTTGGTCATGATTTAACAAATTTAGCCTAGTATATTTTTTGTAAATGTGAAAATATTGAGGCTAAATCTGTTGAATGTTTTAGAGTCAAGATCAAATTAGCAATATATGTAAACATTGAGGGTTAAATTTGTTATTACATCAATCAAAATAATGCACAATTGACAAAAGACATTAACATTGTGATTAATTGTCCTTAATTGCTAACTTTTAAAATTGAAAGGGATTAAATTGCTCTAATTTTTTGAGAGGGACTAATTTGATATTAAGAGAAACTGGAGAGATCTTTTTATCCTAAATTAGTATAATACAAAAAAAATAATTAAAATACATTTGACAAACAATTTTATGTTTTTAATTAGGACCCTTAAATTTTTTAAAAATTCTAATTAAGCCTTTCAAAAGTTTTGAAGATTTTAATCAGACCATACAAATATTTTAAAAAATCTTATTAATCCTCTCAAAATTTTATAACTTTCACTAAACCCCATAAAATATTTGGAAATTCTCATTAAACCCTTTGGCACTTGAGCTTGATAACTAGGTCTATTTTGGTTCTTAAACTTGAAAAATATAAAAGTTTGATAATAAGACACTTTGATATTGTGTCACATCATTACTTAAAAATTAATGTAGTATAATATAGAGTGTCATATTTAGTGTTTTAAATATTCGAATAGATGGTTGAACAGGTCAAACCACTGATTCCTGATTCAACCAGTTCGATCGATTTGACTACTAGACCAACAATAATTAAATAAATAATTTAAAAAATTATAAAAGAATTAAAAATAAAATTTATTAAACCAGTTGAACTTGTTCAACTATTGGTTTTTACCCCAGTTTTCTATTTTTACCAAATTCAAGCAGTTTTCAAGTCGATTCAACCCCTTTGTTCGGACCATTATATCGATTAATTCTCGATCCAATAACACTAGTCACATCATCAAATTTTGATAGACCAATGACCAAAAAAGATCTAGCTGCTAAGTTCAATGATCAAAATGGACCAAAAAATATATGTACCAATAAAAACATAGTTGCCAAGTTTAGGGGGCAAAATTTATATTATCCCAATATGAATTATGTACTTGTAGGGAAAATAAAAAGGTTTATTCTTTTACTATGTGCTGATTTCCAAAATTATTCACTTTGATTATCATATCCTATACATACATATATATATTTACATGTATATAATATATTCAGCCCATGTTTTATGATTCTCTTTGTCGATGGTTTTTATTCTTTAAGCTGGTTGGTGACTCTTTGGTTCCGTGAAAGGGTTTATATAAAATATTGGGATTGATAAGCTATTGGAGTTTAATTGGAAAAAGAAGTGAACTCGATTAAGTAATTATCAAGTTAAATTAGAGTTATCGATTGAGTTAAATTTAGTCCTAATAATATTTGATTCGAACAGCTCGCGAGCTTAATCGAGTTTTTCATATTTTTATATTATTAATTTATATTATTGTCCTTAATATATAAATATTAGTAACCTTAAGCTTAATTGTCGAGTTAAGCTTGAGTACAAAAATTGATAAACAAGTTTAATCTAACTCGAGCTTGAGTAACTCGATTAAATCTCGAGTCGAGTTTGAGCAAAAATAGATGTACGATTGAACTTGAGCTTGACGATATTCAAACTCGACTCGATTATCCCCTTATTTCGACTGTTTAAATCAAATAAAAATTTTGAAAAAAATTTAAAATATGCCATAAGTCATTACAACGTTATTTTTTAGTTACATGGTTATCAAGTGAAGTTTTTCTTTTTTATATATATTTCAAAGTGTCACTCCAACAAATTTAACAAACAAAATTTAACAGTATTTCAAAGTATTCTACGATTTGTAATTTAAAATGCATTTGGAGGCTTAAGTTTGAATTTTAAATACAATCGATAATTTCAAGGCTTTGGACATTTCGAACACATTAGAACTTAATATTATACATTGATGGAGACAAAATGAATTTTTAAAGGCATATGGATATTGAAATATCCCCTCCAATCAATGTGGCATCTCTTATCTAAATTAAAGTGGATATTGAAATACCTTAGATATTTTTGTTATCTATATTCAACTATCATTTGAATAACATATTTAAAATTGTTGATTGGATTTTAGTTTGGTTTGTATCAGTATTGTTGTCAGTGTAAGAGGATGTGGGTTCGAGTGCGTTGAAGCGCATTATCCTCTTATTTAAAAGTTGAGAATGTGCTATGAGTAATTGTAGGCATTGTATCAAAAAAGAAAAACTAAGAATCGTGATGCTACACTCATATGAAAAGAAGTGAATAAAAAAAAAGAAGAAGGAAAAGTCTCAATTAGGTATTGGTAGTATTATAAGGTTGAAGTTTTATGGTCATGCATTGATGCTTTTGGAATATTCGGAACGAATTCTTTAAGGTTAAATCCTATTACTAGTTTCTATACTTTGCAAACCCGTATTTTATTTGGTCATTTTTTTTGGTGAATTATAATAATAAGACAAAGCCCGAACAACAAATGTGACTAGTGCAACTCGAACCCACTCACCCAGGCCACTCTTGGGGCGGTGAACACCCTTGACCATTAGGTCATTTTTAGTCTTTATATTTTTTCAATTTTAAAATTTCAATCGTTACTGAATAATAACTATTAAATTCATTAAGTTAAGTTTTACTGTTTTCTAAAATTTTATGCACCAAACATATTACACATCATGTCAGGTTATTGTTTTTCACATATTATTCACTAAAAATCCAATTAATGGATTAACGACTGTCAATTGCGTCAAGATTAAAATTTCAAAATCCAAAAATTTTAGGGACTTAGAATGATCCAATTAGAGAATATGAATCAAATCTACAACTGCACGCAAAGTATAAGACTAGTAATTGGATTTAACCAAACGAAATAACTGCAACTATTTGGGTCAAGACTAAAGTTTCAAATTCTGAAAAGTATCAGGACTAAAATTGTCCAATTCGAAAAAATACAAAGACTAAAATTGATCAAATATAAGTACAAAGACTAAATCTACAACTTTCATAAAATATATGGACTAATAACAAAATTTAATCATTCTTTAAATATATGAGAAAATTTTTAATATGTATGTTATTAGTTGTTGTAGATTGATAAAATTTGAGTTAAAATATTAATATTTAAAAATTTTAAAAAAATATTTTTTTTTACCTTTCCGATTTAAAAAGTTAATCCCATTATTAAAATCATTTGTATTTTCTGTTGAAATTAACAAACTTTATATAAATATATTAAAATTTTATATACTTTTAAAATATAGGGTAAACTATATCTAATGTCATTGAATTATTAGTAAATTTATATTTTGGTTATTTAACTTTAAAATGTTACAAAATGAACACTGAACTATTTAAATTTTTTTATTTAAGTCATTGAACAATTCAAAAGTTTTTATTTACGTAACTGGGTTGTTAAGTTTTTTTTTTTTTAAATCCGGCTAGCAAGCTCTGAGCAATGATTTAACGATTGGTATAGTGGATCAATACATATCGATGAGTAAAAGAACATACTTTAGATCCAAGTTGATCAGACAGTTAGTGTCAGAGATCAAAGAAGAAAATTGTTTGAATTTTGCTTTGCATGTTCATGACTTTCAAAGTTGTCGATTAGTGAAAGCAGTGCAAATAGAGAAGGACATACCAACAATGTTAACAGTCCACTGATTTAAATGAGAACTTTTAAATAGTTCAGTATCTATTTTGTAACTTTTTGAAGTTGAGTGACCAAAACGTAAACTTACTAATAATTTAATAACTTTAAAAGTAATTTACCCTAGAATGTATTCCCTAAACCCAAATAAATATTTCCATTATTCAAAACTCCAACTAAAATTCCAAACCCATTGGCATTTAACAAATGTTATTGAAACAAATATCGGGTTCAACAAAGAGATTGAATCGAACTTTAAAAAATTGTTTAAAATCGATAAAAGGAAAATTAAAAATAAAAATTGATGGTTGAACCCGTTTATAAATTTTTAAATATTTTTTACTTATTATTTTTTTATAAAATTTTAATTTTAATTTTAATTTAATTATTATTAGATCGACATTCAAACCAATCAAACTGAAAATCGATAATCTAACATGATCAACCACTAATTTAATTTTTAAAACATTAAACTTAACTCAATTTAGTTTTATTTTTTAAAATTATTAAATTAAAAAATTTAAACTCTATACCTTCCTTTCAATATCAACCACAACTAAGTCATTGATGAACCTGAACCATGGGCTCAAAGGTGCCTGTACGGATTAAACCAATGGGTGCCTCATTGGATGGTAGGTCCGGCCCATGTCCAATGGTGGACTGCACCCACCAAGGATTTGGCAGATGTGTGTCCATCAGACCATTACCATTAGTGGCTCAACACAAATGAGGTCGATGTCGAATGTAATAATAGTCCCATGGGATACGTGGAAGATTCAAACAAGCTTGTCAAATGTAGTGGGGCTACTCATTGCGATGCTACATTTTGTAGGCACCTTTTTTTTTTCGAGAGATTTTCAAGAGATTTTTTTTTTTGGGTTTTTTTTCTAATTCACAAATAGTTTAGTTTATATTTGGTTTTATGTTACCCGAACCGCGTTCGGTCTAAATTTAATATTAACATCACTAATTAAATTAAACTTAATTTTTAATTGGGCGAACTCAAGCAATATACTTGTTAGGTTAAACTGAAAATTTTACCATATATATATATATATTAATCGGTATAAAAAATTTCAATTTTTACTTGAATACAAATAATCAAATTTGAAATCGAGCATTAGAAATGTTGATGCAAGGATTGAACAAGGTGGAGTTTGTGATGGTGTTAGTTGGTTCACCTCGATTGGGATGGGCAGAGAGTCGATTATTCTGGTCTATTTTTCTTCATGACACTCCATAAGAGAACTTAATTTCTCCACTACCCACCACCAAAATAATCGACTTTTCATCCCGTCTCAAATTGAATGAACCGGCCAACACTACAACAAACTTCGGTTTATTCTATCTAGTATCAACATAAATCAATATTTTTTATTCCATAAATAAATTTATGCAGTCCAACTTGAGTAATTTAAACTCAATACAATCTTATATAAAATTGCTTCTTCTTTTTAAGGGAAGAAATGGTTCGGCCCAAAATTTAGAAACAAAAGGAAACTGATATTAGCATTTTGGGTCTTTGAAATTATAAAATCCATGATTGGATCTGATTGGTGACTGAAAACCCAAATAAAAATAATAAAATAAAGGTATAATAACAAAATTAGCTCTCAATATTTACATCTTTTGTCAATTTGACCCTTATTCTTTTTTTAGCTTAATTCAACACTTAACCTTTTAAAAAGAGTCGAATTTGACCATCAACCTTTAAAAATAATTGAATTGATTTTTTCTTTAATGAAAATATTAACTAAAACGTTAAATTTTTAAACATGACAGTTTGTATGAAATTTCACATGTACTTCATGTTTTTTTTATGAATTTTTATATACTATTAAAATTAAATTTTAATTTTTTGAATATTTTTATAATTTTAAATTATTATTGATGTGGCATATAGGACAAAAAGTGCTATGTCAGCATGAAATAAATGTGGACTGCCATAAGAACTGCCACGCCAACATCGTTAAAAAATTAAAGTTTTAGTCAACATCTCCGTTAAAAAAGCGATTTTACTCTTTTTGAAATGTTAATGGTCAAATTCAGCTTAAAAAAAGAATAAGTACCAAATTGACAAGTGATGTAAACATTGAAGGCTAAATTTATCATTATGCCTAAAAGAAATGAAATAAGTCAAATAAA
Source organism: Gossypium sturtianum (assembly GCA_025698515.1). Taxonomy (NCBI): domain Eukaryota; kingdom Viridiplantae; phylum Streptophyta; class Magnoliopsida; order Malvales; family Malvaceae; genus Gossypium; species Gossypium sturtianum. The sequence continues at coordinate 153,673,593 of CM046953.1, forward strand.
TGGTCTAATTATAAAATTTAATCTCTCCACTGTTATCAAAATTGCAACTTAAACATTCCTTTTAAATTTTATATATTTTTATCCTTCTATTGGGACAAGAGCGAATATTATCAAATTTACCGCCGCTTTATTATTTGCATGTTTTGCCCTTTTTTGCGATCCTGTTTTGCTGTGAATGTTAAATATTGAACATCGTTACCATCTTTATGGATGTAGGATACATTTATAAATAGCCGCACCTCACTTGATATTTATTAGTTACTTTTGATGCTTTCAATACGCATCAACAGTATAGACATAGAAGACTAATATATGGATATGTAACACCCCTTACCCGTATTCAACGCTGGAATAGGGTACGAGGCATTACCGGAATTACAAATTTATTTATCAGACATTTTATTTCATTTAGCATTTATATATGAAACCAATCAAAATCAAACATATTGTCCCTTAAACATATTTATTTTTCTTGTCATGTCTTACTTAAATTTATTACTCGTCTCAACATAGTTAATTACATTGTATTAACATATTAAAGATAATCGCATATTTGCATATCATAATAAATATCATTCACTTGTCTCTTCTTCATAAACATAAATCAGTTAATTCATCATATCAATATTTCACGTACCATCAACTCATATTTCCTTATATCACATAATTAAATTACACGAACTTATCTGGCTAAATTTGTAGAAATATCAAGATTCAGGGGCACTTTAGAAATTTTCTATTTTCATCATTTTTTCAATCGATCTTAATCTAAATTAATAATTTCATTCAATTTTGCAATTTTAAATAATAAGATAATCTATTTCATGCAAATTGGTCATTTCCACATTTTTACAAAATTAATCATAAAGTTTTACTTTTATTCAATTTAGTCCCTGAGCCTAAAACATTACAAATTAGCCATGCTAGCTGGATATTCATACATATTTTCCTCCTCCTCCTCTCCATTCCACATCCTTAATGTATATAACATGCTATAAGTAATATTATCAATAATTTCACTAATTACTCATATGTATATTCAAAACTGTCCATTTGAGTTATAGTTACTAAATTATTTATATCTTGAGCTACAGAACTCGAAATTAAGATCCGCTAATTTTCTTTGAAACTAGACTCATATATATTATTACTATAATTTTTCCAGAATTTTTGGTCCTGCCAATTAATACAGTTTATTAGTTAAGTTCTCCCCTGTTACACAGTCTGACAGCTCTGACCTCTCTTCACTAAAGATCAATTATCTCACAGTACGATTTTCATATAGTGTTTTCGATTATTTCTAATGAAAATAGACTCACTAAGGAATACAAACATATAAATTATAACTCATAATTATTTTTGTACAATTTTTAGTGAATTTCTAAAGTAAGAACAGGGGTTCACGAAGTTATTCTAAACCAGTCTTACAAAAATTTAAATATCTTAATATGTAGACTTCCTTTACTTTCTCTGTTTCTTTTATATGAAAATAGACTCAACAAGATTTAATTCTATATCTCACTAAACTTGTAATTCAATTTCTACCATTTTTGGTGATTTTTCAAAGTTAGACAACTGCTGCTGTCCAAAACTGTTTTAGTGTAACATGTTGATTTCTATTTTGCCCCAAATTCCACAAGTCATACAATTCAGTCCTTACTCAATTAACCCATCAATTGAGATAATTTTCTCATTTAATACTTTTCTCTATCAATTTAAACTACTTCATAACCTTTAAAAATCAAAATTTTAACACTAGGCCTTAATTTCAACTCTTTCACAATTAGGTCCTAAAACCAATTTCCATCAATTTTACTTGATAAAATCATCATATAACAAAATTAAAGCTTCAATTCAATATTTATTCATCATATTCTTCCATCACTAACCCACATCAACTTTAAAAATTAACCATAGAATAAAAACTAATGAATTAATAAGTTGAACTCAATTGTAAAAAAAATCTAATTACATAGAAATTTCAAGGAGAAAGCAAGAATTAAACTTACATGAAGCCAGAGTATGAAAACCAGCTTAAGCCCTCTTCCATGGCTGTTTTTCAGCTAATGAAAATGAAGAGAAATGAAGAAAAACTCTAGATATTCCAATTTAATCCCCTTTTTATTTAGCTAATTTGGCAATTTTTCCAATTTGCCCCTTTTCTTCTTTCTCTTCTCTTTTTCTTTCTTTCCTTCCCCTGCTCTCTATTTCGTTTGGGTTTTCTGTTTCTATTCTATCTCTTTTTTTTTTTAGTTTGTTTATATATATAATAATATAATAATATAATAATATAATATAATATAATAATATACTTTATAATTAATATCTTTTATATATATATACTAAAAAAAATCTCAGATTTTTTTTTTCATACTTAAACAGCCTCAAGATTTCAAAATGGCATAATTGCCTTTTTAGTCCTTTTTATTTTCTTTAATCTATAATTAAACTTTTGCACCTTTTTCAATTTAGTCTTTTTCATTTAATTACATACCCAAACGTTAAAATTTCTCAACCAAACTTTAATATTAACTTAATGACACTCCATAAATATTTTTAGAAATATTTATGGCTCACTTTATGAATTCGAGGTCTCAATACCTCGTTTTTGGCCCAATTTTTCTAATTAACTCTTTTAGTTCACAAAATTCACTAATTTCAAAATATTTCTAATGCCATACTTGACTCATAAATGTTAATTTATTTAAATTTTCAAACTCACTTGTCGGATTTAGGATCTCAAATCACTATTTTCAATACCACTGAAAATTTGGCTGTTACAGGATATCTCACTTTAATATGTTTGTTGTATAACATATTATTGCATTTATATTTTAAAGAAGTTAAATATAAAAAGTAAATTAGTTAGTTAGAGATTGTGTGACCCGAATCACGTCACTTACTGAAGAAATAAATACAATGACAAAATAAATAAGAGGATCTTTGTTTAGAGCGGATCATTTCAAAATCCATCACTCGATCCAAATTTTATCCTAAACATTGTTAACAATGGGTGAATGTACTTGAGAGATCCCTCTATTAGGGACCTGATCAATTTAGTCCCTTTACTATTAAATGAATTAATTTAGTTCATGTACTATTAAAAAAAATTCAAATAATATCAAATTGGAATAAAATTAGTTTTAAAAAAATAATTTACTATTTAATTAAGTTAGTTTTTTAAAGTTTTTATGGTTTTGTAAATGAAACCTTTTGTTTGGAATTGAACTGCAACTGAAAAAAAAAATCAATACATTTTTTATACTGTAAATGTTAACTCTGTTACAATTTGAACTTATTTGGTTCTTTTTAATAATGTAGGGATTAAATTAATCCATTTAATAATAGAGAGACTAATATGATCTAATCCCTGTAATAGAAGGACCTCCCAATTACTTTAGCCAATGCTTTTTTTTTTATGGCTTAACTTTTAGTTAAATGTTCATGCCGATTTTCTTTTATAAATTTTTCCTTGGGTTTAATTTCCATTGTACCGGAGTTTTTGTGGCTCCTTTCATTTGCTTGTAATGATTTACGTATGAATGAAATTTCTTTTCTAACAAAAATAAAAATAAAGGGACTAATTTTAAAGTTTTGGTATAATTGATGGGCTAAAACCATAATTAGAGCGAATGAAATCAACATAGAAATGGGAACCAAAACTCAATCAATTTAGTTGCATTCCCCTTGCTTAAAATTTTAAATCGGTCTTAAACTTTTAAAATATTATAATTGAGTCCTCAAAGTAATAATATTATATTATTCAAGTCACCGATCGGTTGAGCCATTGAATTTTAATTCAGTTATAACGTGGAGGATATTTAAGATATGTTTATCTTAATTTTAATTCAGGGGGACGCCAAGAAGTTGTTTTAGGGGGGCTAGAAATGAATATTTTTTTTAGGTTAAAATACAATTTTGCCATAATACTAATTAGTAATTTCCTAAAAACTAAAAGGACTATATAGAGAATTTTTTATTTTTTCTGGGGAGGGGTAAGACCATTACTTGCCCCCTTCCTCCACCGGTGTTTTAAATATGTCTATATCTATCACATGAACAACTTGTTCTGACATATTAAAAAAAAACATAAGCCTCATAAATTTTAATGATATTCTCTACTTTTTAATATGTTAAATCTAAAGTTGCCCAAGTAATATGTATACACATGTTTAAAATTAGATCCATATGATTTACGTTTCATGTTTGAGTTGACGTTTCATGTTAGAGTTGAGCTAACATTTAATTTCCCAATTGGTTTTAACTTGAGTCATAGGGTGTAATTGAGCTGAGCTGAGCCGAGCTTGAATACTGGCAAGCTTAAGTTCGAGCTTGACTCAAAATTCGGATCTCGATACTCAGCTCAATCTCGATTAAATTCTCTTATCAATTTTTGTACTCAAGCTTGAACACAAGCTCAATTAAGGCCATATGTATTCGAGCTCAAGCTCAAACTTGGCTCGTCAATTAAGCTTATGATTAACAATATATACTAAGGGAAATAACATAAGTTAATAATATAAAAATATTTAAAATATATATTACAAATCTAAATCTTGATAAAGCTATCGAGTTGTTTGAGTTGAGTATTACTAATCTCGAATTTGGCTCTATCAATAGCTTGAGCTCGGCTTGATAATTACCAAATTAATTTTGAGTTTTTATGAGTCAAACTAAAGTAGTTTGTGAGTACTAGCATCTTATTTACACCACAATAATACAATTTTTTTTAATTAAGGACTCAATTAGAACATTTTAAAGTTTAAAAAATCAATTTAAAATATGAATTATAATTTGAGGACTGGCGCGCAGATTAACCCTTACTAATATAGAACCAAAAAGGAAAACCTTAACGACCAGCCTGGCTGTCACCTTCCCTGTCTCGTCATCTCCTTTCATTGCTTCTCAAAAACCAAATTCCATTTTCCATTACTTGATTTCAATTTTCAAATTTCCTCACATTTTTTATGCTACATTTACGTTTCTATTGAATTTCAAATGGCTTCTTCGAGCTCCCTCGGGAGCTCAATTCCCGCTCCAGGTACATTCAATTCCCTGTATTTGATTTACCACTATGATTTTAGTCGTAAACTATTTGTGATTTGTATTATTTTGTTAAAAAAATAGCAGAGGCCGTTCAAGTTCTCGTTTCTTCGTTAGCGGATGAATCGCCGATCGTCAGAGAAGCATCCATGGCTTCGCTTAAAGACATTTCTCCACTGTACCTTTTTTTTTTTGTTTTGAAACAAATTTATATAATTCAGCTTTTCTTTTTCTTTTTAAATTTTGATTTGATTACTGTATTAGGAATCCTCTCCTCGTCCTCGACTGTTGTTCCGCTATTTCTCGAGGTGGCCGTCGGGTAAATCATTCTCTGCTATTTAGATTTAGAAAACTGGAGTGTGATTAGTGATTTAATCATTTAACGTTTAAAAGTTAAATGCGATCCTTATTGTAGAGATTTGGTAATATGGCTGGAGTTTTTCAAGTAATGGCATTTGGAGTTCGTGCTTTAGATAAAAATGACATCGATGCTTCTTATATTGCCAAGCTTGCTAAAATTGTCACTGCTGAGATCATCTCTTCCAAGGTATGTATAATATTTATTTCTTGGTTCTTTTGTTTCATTAGAGTTAATAACATGAAAGTTATAACTAGCAGGCAGGTTCTCGCCAATAGGCTCAGGAATGTGGCACGAATTAGGTTGCCTGCTGTTTGTCTATTGTCCTATGACGGTTTTGCAGCTTTGGATTGGTTTTGTGGCCTTAAACTCTTGTAGTACAATGAAAAAAAGTTAATCAAACATGGTTTTCTGCAGTTCGTGGAATTGCAGCTGGAAATGTTGGGTCTTATAGTTCTTGCTGTTGGTTTATGTTGCTTTTGGTGGATGATCTTTTGAAGCGATTATATTATATTAAAAGTTTATAGTCCTCTAAGTTACTTGGACTCTTCATTTTTCTCTAAAGTATCATGTCTGGCACTTGTGAACACATGTAGGGTATGATCCTCCAAAGATATGGAATAACTTAGAAAAAGTTGAGCATACATGTATTTGAACAAACCAGTATTTGACACTTTCCCTTGAGTTTGGGTAACACAGACATTTCTTAATGTTTTTCCTCCTGCTTGCATCAAAGGTCTTGTAAGCTTCTAAATGCAAGCGTTCTCAGTGATTGTAACTTGAGTCCTCCAGAAGTCTCAAGCTCTAACCATCACGGTGTCTCCTTGGTTGCTTGGAAAATAAAATATTAGTTTGTATTGGCTGACACTATATTTCGCTTTGGTTGGTGGCTTATCAATCCAAGGCAATTAGTTGTTCATTGATTACAATTTTTGCTTGTTTTGGTTATTGTTATGTAGGAACTCAATTCAGATTGGCAAAGGGCAGCAGCAAGTCTACTTGTTTCTATTGGCTCACATCTGCCTGACCTTGTAAGTTGGTTGCTTGCAGTTTGGTTTGAAATTTTTTTACTTTTGCTTTGTGTAATTTTAAGTATATATTGGTTTAAGAAAAGTATTTCCTTATTTGCATTATCTCCTCTTCTGGTATTTGTTTTTTCCTTATCAAGTTCATTGCTTAAACTATCTATGGTTAGTCACTAATTATGGCTTAACCTGGTCTGGCAGATGATGGAAGAAATATTTCTTCATTTGTCGGGACCAAGCTCAGGCCTGCCAGCTATGGTTCAAATACTTGCTGATTTCGCTTCTGCTGATGGTTAATCACTTACCTGTGGTTCTTTTTGCCTTTCGAACTTCAGTTATCTATCGTGTTATTGCAATTTCTTTGTTTAATGAAATATTTTTTTACTTTCATTTTGTTCTATTCAATCAAGCTTTGCAGTTCACTCCACGTTTGAAAGGTGTCCTTTCACGAGTTCTACCTATTATCGGAAATGGAAGAGATGCCCACAGGCCAATATTTGCAAATGGTAATATATGTGCCCTCGCTATTTTTCTAATAGTTGAGTTGTTTAATAAGATTAAGAGCATGGGGTGGCGTTGTTGATCTCTTGAAATCCTTTAACGTGTTTATGTTTCAATCTTTGCTTGTATCTGAGGTTCCGTGTTAGAATATTTCCTTATGTCTTTCAATATCAATAGAAATTTCCTTCTATGTTGCTTGACGTCAGAACCTTCTTCAACATTTGAGATTATTAATTGTTTATCTTGTTTACCTTTACAAGAATCTCTGCTCTGACTTGGGAGCATAGCCGATGTAAGGACTTTGACCCCTTTTTTATTTTAACAAAGTTTATTATGTTACTTTCTTTATGTTGGTTTTTCTCTTTCTATGTTTTCCCACGTACAGTAACTCTCTTTGAAATTCACCCTACTTTCTCCTTGGATGATTTTGTCATAGGTGTATGTTTCACATGCATTATGCATTTCTCCTCCTGATAGCTGGCTAACCCATGATAATATGTTCTTTCTACTCTCTTAGCTTTCAAGTGCTGGTGTCAAGCTGTATGGCAATATAACATTGATTTCCCTTCAGAATCCCCCATTGATGGTGATGTCATGTAAGATTCTGTGATACACGTTTTATTGGTGTCATTTTGTCGATGCCTTATATTTCAGTAAGTAATCCCTAAAGATAAATGTTTTTTTTTTCTTTTCTTTTTTTTTTTACAGGTCATTTCTAAATTCTGCTTTTGAACTTTTATTGAGAGTTTGGGCTGCTTCACGGGATCTTAAGGTTTGCTAAGTCAAGATATTTCTTGATATATTTAAATAGATTAGAAACCTTCAATTCTAGATATTAGCACTGTTTTATTATGTCCTTATTTGTTTGATTATGGAAAAACCACCGCATACTTTATTACTGTGCATGTTGCTTAACTCCTCTATGCTCACCCCAAGAGAAAAGAAGCACTAAAGACTACAAAATTCTTCAAGCAAAATGGTCATGTATGGAAATCATGTCTAGCGCTGATGAATAGATTATAATGATATCTAAATGCCCTATTATGTTGTACCCTATCTTTTAGATCTAAAGTAAATTTGTTGCACATTGTTGACTATTTTCATATTTCATTTAGGTTCGGGTATCTTCTGTGGAAGCATTAGGTCAGATGGTTGGCCTTATCACCCGCTCACATTTAAAGGCAGCTTTACCAAGACTTGTCCCTACTATATTGGAGTTGTAAGATTAAGTTTAGTCCTCAATGTTTCAAAGAATAAATTTCATTGTTGTAGTCGGTACGTATGATGGATACTAGTTTTAATATAATGTAGTATTTTGGAGTTGCTAAAACTCAAACACATACACTAGCAGATATTTACAAGCTAACAGATCTCATATTTTCTTAAACTTAAATGTCAACATGGACTGTAAAGCCTTTTCCTTATCCATTTCATCAGGTATAGAAAGGATCAAGATATTGAACTTATTGCAACCTATAGTCTTTATAATCTCCTGAATGCTTCCTTACTTCCAGAAACAGGTCCTCCTTTGCTAGATTTTGAGGTAAAGTCCTTATTTCTATTCTAATTTTTATTTACTTGTACATACTCCTGTTAATAAATTTTCATTGCAATTTTTATTTACTTAGTGATTTCTCAATGAAAAAGCTTTCAATGCTTCCTATTGCAACATCACAATTCATAAATTCTCAAGAGGAATGTTCAAAGAGAATGAAATCTGGTTATCGTAAAGAGGATTTGTCAGTGCTTTCCTTCCATTCTTAGAACTTTTCTAGATATTACTCACCCTTCTTCTTTTCAGTTTTTATCTAAGGATGAGGTCTCTAATATTATCTCTAAAGAGGGAGAAACTTTGAAAGTGTTATTTTGTATTACTTGACATTGGTTTGATTTGAGGTTTGGTGGTCAAATAGTTTTAGATTGGATGCCTTAATAGTGTACGAGATCCTATGGTTACATTGTAGCATTTTTTGTTTGTTTGCTCACCTATTTCTGCATTTTTATAGTCCATATGATAGGGTATTTGGGTTGATCACTGATCTGATAATAGATGGGTATATCAGCATTGCTACAAATTAGAAATCAAACAGTTATGGTTATAGAATTCCCTCTATGCCAGCTTGTTTCTGTCAAGATCTTTTCGTATGGACATAGGATGACTTTTAGAAGTTACTTTTTTCGTTACTTGTCTTCTCTTGAATGTGTTTATCCATTGTTGCTTGTTCAAACAATTTGTTATTTATAAAGAAAAGAAATGCTGCTTTCCAATTACTATTCTCCCAGTTTTAGATTTCCTCAATACCTAAAATGAAAAGAATAGGAAATGGATTGTTATTTTTTGTGTCCTTTCTATAACTTATTTGTTGCAACTCCACCCTTCTTGTTTTTCTTTCCTTTTTCTCTTCAACTATGTTATTGTGGGTACCATATGAGCAGATTTTTTTTCTTGGTGGATGTTTCTTGTTGTCTTTGCAGGAACTCGCAGTTATATTATCCACTCTCCTTCCTGTCATTTGCATGAATAGTGACAGCAAAGAGTATTCAAAATTTTCTGTGGCTCTGAAGGTATGATTACATACTGGCCATCTTTTGCTAGTAGTGTTTATTACTTGAACTTGACAATTTCTTTTCTTCTGCTCAATATTAGGTTCCATTTCTTTTTCCACACCATAATTTTTATACTGCATTGCAGACATACAATGAAGTACAGCGTTGCTTTTTGTCAGTTGGCTCCGTATACCCTGAGGATTTATTTTCTTTTCTTCTGAATGTATGTATAAACATTTCTAGACAAGGGGTTTCATTTTTGTTTGAAATGTTTGTATCGTCAGGAAACTGATATTTCTTATTGATACGACATCAATGGTTGTACCGTTTGTACTTCATTGTTAGATAGGTACAAAGATCTAGTTTTATTTTCTGAGTAGTGGTGATAAATCAGTAATGTTTTGACATATGTTTTCTTTTCTTTATTTATTTTTGCTACTAGAAATGTAGATTAAAGGAGGAGCCTTTAACTTTTGGCGCCCTCTGTGTTTTGAAGCATCTTTTGCCCAGGTTTATTTCTATCTTTCATCTTGCAATTTTGTTTATTAGTTATCTTGCATGATTTCCTTGCATTTCATTTAAGGTCATCTGAAGCTTGGCACAATAAAAGGCATTTGCTAGTGGATACTGTAAAGTTGTTGCTAGATGAGCAAAATTTAGATATCCGAAAGGCTCTCTCTGAGGTATGTTGGTATGTAGTTTTATAGCTTGCAGTTCATAAAGCTAGTAATCAAATATATGTTTCTTAATCTTACCTGTTTTCCATCCTTTTACTTCTATGGTAGTTGATTGTGGTGATGGCTTCACATTGTTACCTGGTTGGGCCGTCCGCAGAGTTGTTTGTCGAGTATCTTGTATGCCATTGTGCTTTACCAGAGCACGGAAAAATTGATCTTGAAAGCTCCCAGGCAAGCTTTGGTCCAGCTATATTAACTATAATAAAACCATTTGGATGTTTCACTTTAAAAATCTGAAAATTCAGTGTCAAGTGTTGATTTAATTTGATTGTTGTTCACAATGTAGAACTTAATGATATAATGAAATTGAAGAAAAAGACAATACATAAATGATACTTGAATAACTTATTCTTAAAGTGTAATCAGGTTATGTCATCACAAGTCATATTTGTTGAACCAGCTAAAGTGCTTGGATGTCCTTCAGATGGTCCAAGTTGAACCTTAAATGCCATATTTTTACTTTGACACATTTTCTGGATCATATAAAGTCTGATAATTCATGTAATGATGGGTTTAGCTTCAGTTATTGTTTCCCCAGGTGAAGACAAGATCAACTTGTCCAAAAGAATTAAGAGCAATATGTGAAAAAGGTCTTCTTCTTGTAACTATCACAATTCCTGAAATGGAGGTATACTGGTTTCTCCTTTCTTCAACCATTACATCTCTAATGAGGGGTCTTACCTTGACAAAGTTAATTGTAAAGGGTTTTCTTTAATTGATATCTAGTTTTTATGCAGCACATTCTTTGGCCATTTCTGTTGAAGATGATCATTCCTCGGGCTTACACTGGTGCTGTTGCCATAGTAAGATGCATCTTAAATTACTTTAAGCCGCTTGTGTTGTTTTTGCTTCACTGCCACCTTCTGTTTCTCTGTTTCCTCTTTTCCTGTTTTGTGCATGTTATACACACCTTCTACGTTATAGTGCACTGAATTTAATAATTTTTATTGACTGGTTTTAATTTGTGCTGCTATTCAGGTATGCAGATGCATTGCAGAATTATGCAGACATAGATCTTCTTATAACAATAATATAGCTGGTGATTATAAAGCTCGTGATGATATTCCAAGTCCAGAGGTGATGTGTGTTAATCATATGATGCAAGTTCGCTTTTGTTCTCTATATATGAAAGTAAATCTCTTCTATCCTATGTATAAATTCAGGAGCTGTTTGCACGCTTGGTTGTTCTTTTGCACAACCCTTTGGCAAGGGAGCAGCGTGCAACTCAGATTTTGAAAGTAAGCATTTATACTTAAATCAGCTTATATCACTTATTGACATTGGCAAGTTAAAGAAACTATAAATATGTCTTTTATGGTGCTTGTGTTCAATCGGAATATCAGTCCACTGGGCTGGAAGAATTTCCTACTTAGAATAGGACTATTTTACACTTATAAAATTGCAAGGAAAACATTCATTTTATCTTGTTTCATGTGACCATCAATGTTATATCACTTGTTAGCCATGTGCTTTAAGCAGTTTTTCTAGTCAGATATGCATGAAAAGGATAGAGGCATGTAAAGGTCAATGCACGGAAATTTACTTTTTTTAATTCTGTTTTTTTGGCTGAAAATAAAGTGTATGGCAGTTCTTCAAGTAATCTGATTTGATTCTTTTTAGAGTTATAACATGGTTGTTCCAGTTGGAGCAGATTAGCATTGTTAGACCAAGTAGTTGTCTTCTTCTCCTTTTAACTTTTTAACTGTTTGCAGGTCCTCTCTTATTTGGCACCTCTCTTTCCGAGGAACATCAACTTGTTTTGGCAAGATGAGGTAGATCCTCATTTACAAGAACTGAGTTTGGAGTAATAATGCTTGAGCTGAAGTTCTGTTCTTTTTAGAGGAACCAAAATTGGAATGGTGCATGAAGTTCTTTTGAGAAATTAATAGGATAAAATTATAGATACGTAAAATATGTGAGTGAACAAAAATTTAAACACTTAAATAGATGACAGTTCCAGTTACTTTTTACTGGCTAAATTGATGTTAATAGTTTTTTTTTCCCTCCATGAATCTTAAAGGCTCTAAAATATTTCTACATATTGTTCAGCATACTAAACATAAGGTTAAAAAAGTGTATACTTATTGCTTAAAACATTAGTAGTAAAATGTTTGTTTTCTAATTAAATGAATTAGTACTCACGCATGAAATAAAAGTTAGCCAAAGCAAGCATGCTCTAGTATCTAATTGATTGTTGTCTTTTGTAAGCTCTAGATTCAAAAAATGAAGGCGTATATTAGTGACCCAGAAGATCTTAAGCTGGATCCTTCCTATCAAGAGACCTGGGATGAAATGATAATCGATGTAAGGTCTTCTAACCAATAAATTATTCACGTAATTACTCTATTGTTTGGTAACATGATGGAAAATGCATGCTCTAGAGAAAACTTCATTTTTGACATTGAAACTTCTGAGAGGGGATACGTGATTTACTTTTTCTTATGTAAATGAAAAATGGATTTGTCTCTTCATTGCAATATAACAATACCAAAGGAGGGGGAAAACTAGAAATTCTTCCATATGTGCCAAGTACAATTAGAAATATCTCATTATTCTTGCATTGCAGTTTCTGGCAGAATCTTTGGATGTGATTCACGACAATGATTGGATGCTTTCTCTGGGAAATGCTTTTACCAAGCAATATGCACTTTATACTCCTGATGATGAACATTCAGCAGTCCTTCATCGGTATTAGTTTGAATTTTGCTTTATTGAATTCACAGAAGAAACTACTATGGCCCTTTTCTGTGGGTGGGGTGGGATGATGTTAAAAATCTGGCAAAAGGGACAAGATTATTATAATATTTTTATCTGTTAGGATGAATTAGTAAAGGAAGTCTGGAGGGAAGGAGAAGAGGGGGAATGGACGAAAAGTTGAAGAGGGCAAAGGAGAGGGACTGTTCTATAGTCTTTGGGATTGCTTAAAATGAAGAAAGAAAAGGAAGGGATAATTATAAACCTTTTTTGTTTGAGGAATGACATCGTTGAATTATCGTATTTTGCTCTGCATTTAAGAAAAAGAATACTTGATTTCTTTTATTTCATTCCATATGGAAGGCATACATTAATTCCTTTTCATCTTTTATAACTGATATTTTTTAATGCGTGTGCTTAAGAATGGAGGCTATCATAACATCTTAGCCTATAGTTATGCATTCTGAGTTATAATTTTTGTTATTCTGGTAGCTGCTGGAAAATCTTGTGTTACTGGCAGGAATTTATCTGTTATATCAGTCTTACAGACATATATATGAGATATGGACATTAAATGTTAGATGCTATTCAAAAAGGTTTTCAAATTTCTTCTAGAGGATTGATGCATTGTTTAAAATGAGTCCTGGCCACCCCTCTTTAGTTCATTTTAGGAACAGTGTCATGTGAAGCAACCATCCTACTGGAATATGCAACAGCTTGAGCCAGGGGTTTTGGCATGTAATTCTTAGTCAGGATTGAAATTTCATATGGTTATTGACTTTTTCAGCCCATCTATTTTAGCAGTGAAAATTCTTGTAAGGTAATTTTATTGAATTATAAGTTCTGTCTGTAATTCTAGAAGCAGTTTCTTTTGAAATTGCTGGTTTCACTGGAATCAAGTTCCATATGGAATCACTGTACTTATTAGGAGCTTTTGATTTCTCTCTTACTAACAAAAAGCACTGACCTTCCACTTAAAATATTGTTTGTATCTGATGTTAAGGTTCTAGGTTATTCACTCTAGTATGGACTCCCAAATACAAATTTTTTGTAGAACCAGAGTTCAGTGCAAAATTCTGATCTCCCTGGAACATTTTCTCTTTTTGCAATCTGTCACAGATGCCTGGGTATGCTTCTTCAGAAAGTTAATGACAGGGCTTATGTTCGTGGGAAGATTGACTGGATGTACAAGCAAGCTAATATTGCTATTCCAATAAACAGGCTTGGATTAGCAAAATCCATGGGATTGGTAATCTTCAAGCTTTCTTAATAATTTTCTTTCTATTTGTTGTCATGTTTATCGTTAATACTAGTCATTCTTTCAGGTTGCAGCATCCCACCTGGATACAGTGCTGGATAAGCTGAAAGACATTCTAGATAACGTTGGTCAAAGCATATTTCAAAGGTTTGGTGCTTTAAACTACATTTCATTTGCAACACCATGCAATGTGATGTTTGGTTTAATTGTGGATTTAACAGTTCATGCATTTTTCTCTTCAAAATTTTGAGAGAATAAAACCCCAAGCTGAAAGGCTTTGCTTATTTTATTTATCAAGCATCTGATCTTCATCATGTGCTGAAACTGAAAACTTGAAGCAACACTTCTTTAGAACTTCTTTTATTTTCACATGAATCATCTTCTAATTATTTTTTTCGATTTGTATAAGCATGTTATCAACTTCCATCATTTTAATCGTTCTTTCTAATTTTGAAGTTTTGAAGTTCATATTCCAGAAAACTTTGATCTGAAATCTAAGGCTTACCTACTGCAGGTTCTTAGCATTCTTCTCCGAAAGTTACAGGACAGAAGAATCTGATGATGTACATGCTGCTTTGGCTCTTATGTACGGATATGCTGCTAGATATGCTCCATCAGTGGTTATTGAGGCTAGAATAGATGCACTAGTTGTAAGGAATCCTTAAAATTCTGATTCTGTATTGATATATGCTTTGTCATTTTTACATGTTTTAGCCTCCTTTCCCACTAAAGCATTAAACCTTTCATATTTAGATTGGCTTTCGGTCTGCATGTTTGGAAAACATTAACACATGGTGGTTAATGGGTTCATCTCATCATAGATGTTAAAATATAACTCAACATCTTATGAATGAACTATGATATTCATGGTGTTATACCCGTATACATTATAGCATGTTGAAGTTATATCATATCTATTAACAATTACAGATGTTTTCATTGTCCTGCCTGTACTGCCATCATTTAGTATGATACTAAGGTGATTATTAAATCTGATCCTTGCAGGGGACTAACATGCTTTCACGTCTTCTTCATGTACGTCACCCTAAAGCAAAGCAGGCAGTTATTACAGCTATTGATTTACTAGGTTAGTCAAAATACTACTTTATTTGCAAGTTAGAAACCTGGATAAAATTAGTGTTCAAAAGGCTTCAGGTTAAGCACAGTTGGATAGTATAATCAGAATGCACTTTGTTAAGGGTAGAAGGAAGTTCATAAGACCTAAGAGTGATTGTTCAGTATGTAGATTTGATGATTCATAAGGAGAGGTTGACAAGGATCCATTGACTACTGCTGCTTGAATGAAATGGAGAAATAAAGCTGCTAGAATATGTAGTCACATGTCATACTTAATATGTTGATAAGAAATTAACTTACTGTCATGCAGGTCGTGCCGTCGCTAAAGCTGCTGAAAATGGTGCTCCATTCCCACTGAAAAGAAGAGACATGTTGCTTGACTATATCTTAACCTTAATGGGCCGAGAAGAAACTGATGGTTTTGCTGATTCCAGTCTTGAACTTCTGCGCACCCAGGTATTTTGTTGCTTCTAGTAATTGTAGTATGATCCAGTGATACTATTGTCTACTATCTCAACTGTGTCGCATAGTTTATATTTTCTGTTTATGGTTTCTTCTCTAGGCTCTTGCTTTGAATGCCTGTACCACCTTGGTTTCTGTGGAGCCAAAGTTGACAATTGAAACAAGAAATCATGTTATGAAGGTATTCTTTCAGTTTATCTTATTAACATATCAAGAATGCAAATTTTGTGCAGTAATTACATACTTGGAGCCATGAATACTTCTGAAAATATTTACAGGCAACCTTGGGGTTCTTTGCTTTGCCAAATGATCCAATAGACGTTGTCAATCCCCTTATCGATAACCTTATCACACTCTTATGTGCTATTCTTCTCACAAGGTATTACTGAAACACAGTTTGATCAATTTTTTTATATCATTTGTAAGATTTCTGACAAGTAAATGGAAAATATTTCTTTGATTTACGAAGTCCTGCTTGACTGCCTTCATTTGATCAAGTGATGATCATTTTGTGCTCCTAGACTACTTTAAAAAAAAAAAAATACTTCATGTTTAGAACACAGGAGATAAATTTAATGAATGATAATCACATGTCTTGTGACCTTTATGGACCCTTTATGTTTTCTTCTATGGTCCGATGATGCCCTATAGCTTAGTGTAAAATCATTGTGGTCTAATTGTGCATATCTGAAAAGTCAATCTCACTTTTTTTTTTTTTTTCACTTAGAAAACTGTGGTATAATTACTGCAACATGTTATTCCGTGTATATTCAAGTTTCCTTTCTTGAAGAAAGGATACCAGTTTTTCTATTGGAAGATCTAACTTCCCTTTACGCATCCATGGCCTCTTGATGGATAAGAATCAAATTTGTTCTGTGACCCAAATTCTATGAGCTAGTACTTTGAACACAAGTTTCTCTCCAGTTATAGCGATTAATCTTTTAGGGGAATTTGTTAGATTCCTGTCCCCAATAATGATGTAGGTGGACTCGTCCCCCTCCCTTTCTCCCAAGCTAGACAGCGAATAGGCCACACATGGTAGATACATGAAAGAAGAGCCTTGTAGAGGTTTGGGGTCCTCAAATAGCTTAGCTACCTCATTAACTTGTTCCACTATTGTAGAGCTTTGTGCTGTTTAGTTTGCATGTATTTGATCCTGCTTCATTGATTGACTGCAATATCAAAAGCAATCTGGGTCCATATGAAAAGAATCTTAATATATATCCTTTTCTATAAAATTTCCATATCGTTGTACGTATGGTTGTATGACTCATGGCTGTTCTAACTGGAAACTTGTGAAAAAATTAGTGGAGAGGATGGAAGAAGCCGAGCTGAGCAGCTATTGCACATATTAAGGAAAATTGATCAATATGTTTCTTCATCTGTGGATTATCAAAGAAGAAGAGGCTGTCTTGCAGTTTATGAGATGCTTGACAAGTTCCGGGTGCTCTGCATTTGTGGCTATTGTCCATTAGGCTGTCATGGGGGTTGCACACATGGCAAGCAAATTGACCGAACACATGGAAATTTTTCCAATTTACCTTGTGAGTGCCCTTCCTACAGAAGTTTGCAAATGTTCTCTGCCTCTTGCTAATCTTATTGATCTTCATTTCTTCAACTGCCAGCGGCATTTGTATTGCCAAGTCGTGAAGCTCTGTCTTTGGGAGATAGAGTTATAACATATCTTCCACGCTGTGCTGACGCTGACTCTGAAATTAGAAAAATTTCTGCTCAGGTATTAAATTGGTTTAGGGAAAGATCTGGTATCATTTAAATATGAAACATCAATTCCTGTATATGGAATTTAATTTCTTTGAAATGAAAATGTTTTTAATACTTTTTTTTTTCTTTGACTAGATTCTTGATCAGCTCTTCAACATCTCTCTCTCACTTCCAAAGCCACTAGGTTCTAGTGTTTATGGTGATATCGAGTTATGCTATGTTGCTTTATCCTCCCTTGAGGATGTTATAGCCATCTTGAGAAGTGTATGTTTATTTCTGTGTATCTACATCCCTATTTAAAGTTGCATCTCGTGCACCTTTCCCATTCAAGATAATGAAAGCGAACCTGCGATACTTCATACCGGTTTAATTCTTAATTTTGCACGTATTTTCAGGATGCTTCAATTGATCCGTCTGAGGTTTTTAACAGAATTGTTGCTTCTGTCTGTACCCTTATGACAAAGGAGGAGGTTGGGTTTATCTTTTTGTTTTGCTTGTTTCAAATGTAAATGCTTTCAAACTAACCAGCCGTAGTTATTCTTGATGATTACGTGCAGCTTGTAGGCACATTGCATTGTTGCATGCCAGCTATCTGTGACAGAATCAAGCAGTCAGCTGAAGGGGCTATCCTAGCTGTTATTGAATTTGTAGCAAAGAGAGGGTCTGAGCTCAGTGAATCTGATGTTTCAAGGTTTTTTTTCCTCCTTTAGACAAGGAAATTCACTTTTAAATAGCTTATTAGTTATACATTCTTATGATAAAAAAAGTATAAATTAAACATCTCTGGGAATAGGATTGATCAAGTCTCTCTACAGGACCGCTCAATCTTTGCTCTCAGCTGCAGGGCATGTTACTGAGAAGCAATTACGTTTAGAAGTTCTTGGAGCTGTATCCTTTTTTTCCTCCTCCTCATTGTTAACACTTAACAGTCTGCAGAATCAACTGTGAAGACTTTTTTTTTTTTTTTTTATCTTGGCCTATATGCCTTTTCTGTTTTTAACTTTTCACTTAAATGAGCATATTCTTAGATCTTCATATAGTTCTAACTATTTACCTTTTTTGGCTGAAACAACACCAACTCTTATTCACCAAAGCCAACCAACCGGCTTTCTTTATTACCAACCAATCATCGGCTTCTATCTATTAGTTCAAAGCGGTAAGGTTCATGCCTGATTATCTTGGTAGTCGGTTGAGGGGCCTTGCCTAATAGATGTCAAACCACATTTTGCATTCATTTCTATGCTACCGTAACTCACTACAAGAGTTCGTCATTTCAACTTCCTAAGTTGGAAAATCCACCTTTCTTTTACCATCAACTGTTCACACTTTTTTCATAATTGTCAATCTAAGATTGCTGCTCTACCAACCATCAATCTAGGGCGCATAATAACGTAATCTTAGGAAATAAAGTTATTATTTTTTATTCTAGTTTTGAATTGTTTTAAATTATTGTTTTATCTTATTTCCATTTTAAATGTACTTGTCTATCTTTACCTACATAAATAGAGGTTTCTATCAATAGTGGAGCCATTTCATAAGCTTCCCATCACTTCAATAAAGATCATTGTATATCCTTCATTAGCTTAGATATCCTCTTTATCTGAGAACACAAATGCAAAAATTGTTTTTAATGAAGTATTGGCTGCTGCTGGAAGGGATATTGTCACAAAAGATATATCTAGGCTACGTGGTGGCTGGCCAATGCAAGATGCATTCCATGTGATCTACTCTGTTCCTTTATCTTTTTTATTTTTCTTAATTTTCGATGGCTATCAATTGATTCCTTCTGTTTTCTTAATTTGAATAGGCATTTTCTCAACATACAGTGCTGTCAGTTTTATTCTTAGAGCACCTGATCTCTGTCCTTAATCAGACTCATGTCACTAAAAGTAGTGATCCAGGAAAAGGAGAAAATTCTAGTCTTGTTTCTGACACTCAATTGGAGGATGAAATTCTGCAAGCTGCTATTTTTGCCCTTACTTCTTTCTTTAGGTATGTTGACCAATTGCATTTATTGAAATTTATCTTATTTTTATGGTCTTCATAATTTTATGATGTTTCATCTTAATTTCAGAGGTGGAGGTAAAGTTGGAAAGCGAGCTGTTGAACATAGTTACTCTTCAGTTCTTGCAGCACTTGTACTGCAACTTGGCAGTTGTCATGGTCTAGCTACCTCTGGTCGGCATGAACCACTACGGTAAGTATCCTATTATATATATATATATATATGTAGGCATCTGTAAGTCAGGAACGTGATATTCTTAAAGGTAAATAATTTTCTTTCTCCATTCCTGCAGTGCACTTTTAACTGCATTTAAGGCATTTTGTGAATGTGTTGGAGATCTTGAAATGGGCAAGGTACATGAACTTTCTGATAATATGAACACTGCTACTGCTAGGACAACGAGAAACACTTCACATAACATTACCAAGTTAAAAACAAAATTAAATTTGTCCTCAGATTTTGGCTAGAGACAGTGAGCATAATGAAAAGTGGATTAATCTTATGGGAGATTTAGCTGATTGCATTTCCATG
Organism: Gossypium sturtianum; assembly: GCA_025698515.1. Classification (NCBI taxonomy): domain Eukaryota; kingdom Viridiplantae; phylum Streptophyta; class Magnoliopsida; order Malvales; family Malvaceae; genus Gossypium; species Gossypium sturtianum. Next base: position 153,693,553 of record CM046953.1, read on the forward strand.
AAGAGACCGAAAGAGGTAAAACTATCCATTTGGTGTTTTTCCATTTTTATGTAGGATGCCATTTCCAACGAAATACTGAATGGAGACTATTTTCTTACACTGTAACCAACTCTTCAGGTTCAGAATATATGCAAGATTTTCTCGAAATCGTTGAACCTCCAAGAAAATTTTCAACGGGAAGCTGCAGCAGCTGCAGTATCAGAGTTTATTCAGTACGGGTATGAATTTTGTGATCCATCTTTGAAGTTCTTGCTAGCTTCTACTTGTGTCCTTTTTATTTCTCTTCTTATAGTTTACGGACTAATTTCAACCATGCAGTAGCGGGTTTAGCTCCCTATTGGAAGAGATGGTAGAAGTGTTGTGCCGACATGTCTCAGATGAATCTCCAACAGTTAGATGCCTTTGTCTAAGAGGATTAGTGAAGGTATATGATAAGGATATCATCTAGATTTTAGGCCTTCAATTGCGGTCACACGCATTCACTTCTCTCATAATTTCTGGCTCAAGTTTAATGTTTGTAAGGTTGTATTATTTCACTCTATTTATAACACATGAAAGTATGACTTTCCATGTATATTGCAGATACCATCTGCTCATATCGACCAGTATACAACTCAAGTTTTGGGTGTAATATTAGCATTGCTTGATGATTTGGATGAATCAGTGCAATTAACTGCAGTTTCATGCTTACTGATGGTAATTTATGACCCTCGCTTTTATGTGTATGTTTTGGCCTGATAAGAAATACACACACATAATCTTTCAATATGCCTCTTCGACCATTATTTTTTTTTCTTTGTACTTAATAATTTTTTTTTTTTTGTAGATTCTTGAATCATCACCCAATGATGCTGTTGAACCCATTTTGCTTAAGTTGTCTGTTCGGCTTCGCAATCTGCAGGTGCATTCACTTACTATAACAAACTTGGATTATGGCAAGTTTATTATAGATGCCCGAGTTTTAAACCACTTTTAGGACATGCGACTCAAAATTTACCTTGATTACTTGTGTGTTCATATACGTTCACGTTTCACGAACCAGGTGGATCCATATTCCTTGTACTAGATTCTTTTTTAGTGACCGATAAGGGCTTTTCTTGAGATTTTTGTTTTCTCCATCAATCTTAATTAAATTATTATCGATGTTAGGCTACATTTGGTGATTGGCAATGCTTTTTTATCTTGTACAGATATCCATGAATGTAAAAATGCGAGCTGATGCCTTTGCAGCCTTTGGAGCACTTAGCAACTACGGAATTCAGGCGCATAAAGATGCTTTTTTGGAGCAGGTAATTGACTATGTTTTAATTTGAGCTTAAATAAATCGGTTAAATTTAGAAGGATAACTGGTCTTTCTTCCTTCAGAGATATATCATCGAACTGTTCCAATATTATCGGAGATTTCTATAAGCTGTTCCGATATCAGCGTACTACTATGTTATATAAAGCAACCTAGTCTTATAAGTGCAACCATTTGACTTAATAAGTGCTTGATATATTCGTGGGTAAACTATGTGGTTAAACTATTAGTAAATTTACGTTTTGGTCACTTAAGTTAAAAAAATTATAAAATGGTCACTAAACTATTCAAAGAAGTTTAGTTTAAGTTACTGGACTGTTAAAGTCACTGTTTCTCTTCTATAGTTCATTTTTTTTTTAATGAAACAACTTTTATCATCATGAATTTATAGACCAAAAGCTAAACAACTTTCTTTTCCAATCTCTGACATTGACTTTTAAATCGACTTGGATCTAAGGTATTTTTTTCTACTCGTCGATGTATATTGATCCATCGTATCAATTGTTAAATTGTCGCTTGAAGCTCGCTAGTCAAACTTTTTAAAAAAAAATAATCCAGTAATTTAAAAAAAACTTTTGAATATTTCACTAACTAAAATGAAAACTTTTGAAAAGTTCAGTGACTATTTTATAATTTTTTGAAATTAAATAATAGAAATTTACTAATAGTTTAATGACTAATTTATCCTATATTTATTAATACATGTTAAAATGTTTCTACCCTATATTATTTTCATCACACTTCCATTCACCTACTTCATTCATGGTATGTAGAACGGCTAAAGATAAAATAGAAATAATCGAGTTTTTGCACCATTTACCATCTAATCAAGCTAATCAAACGTTAATCGCTGTTTCCAGATACATGCTACACTTCCACGCTTGATCCTACACCTACATGATGATGAGCTTTCTATTAGACTCACTTGCCGTGTAAGCGATTACCTTAATACTGAATGTCCCTTTATACATAGTGTGTTTATTTTAGCAGTAAAAGTAACATAGATGTCTCCTATTAAAAAATGAATTGCATGTTTCTTCTATTAAAAAAATATGAAAATTAATCTTTATATTTTACATGAAAGAGTAAATTAATTTTTCTACTATTAAAAATTAGTTCTTGTACGGAAGCATGAGGTACACATGGCATGTCAAGTGTAATTGTTTGTTATTTCGTCAACCATGTCAATTTTTATAGTAGATATTGATGAATTTTTTAATAAGAATGACTAATTTGCTCTTTTGATCTAATATACAAAAACTATTATATCAAATTTTTCAATAAAAGAAAAAATACAATCTAATTCCTACAACAAAAGCCTCTATCATACCCATACCTTATTTATCATTAGTTTTACTATGTGGTACTTACTAAGTGGTATTTTTTTTTTAATAAATAGAATACTCTCAAGCGGTTTGCCCCTTTAATGGAGATAGAAGGGTTGCTGGTTTTATTCAATTCACATATTGTTAACTCCGACCATCGGTATGCAAATAACGAATCTTGGAATACAGTAACATACGGTTGTCTTTCTTATTTCGTTAATTCCGTATTTTGTCTCCTTTCAGAAGTGATTATGAGGACTTTGTAAGAGATTTTACTAAGCAGTTTCTGCAACATCTTCCGTCTAGAGTTGATACTTACATGGTGTCAACCATACAGGTTTGAATTTTTCGCCGATAAGTCTACATATTTATCCTACACTATTAGTCGTCGGGTTTCTTTTATCAATGGCTGCGAAGCAATCGAGTATCTAAATTAGAGTATATATATATTTTGGTATAATGTCAAATTTATCCTTCAATATTTACATTTTTTTATCAATTTATTCTTATTTTTCTTAAGCTAAATTTGGCCCTCATCCCTTTTTAAAAAAAAAGTTAAATTTAACCATCAACCTTTCAAAATTAGTTGAATTGTTCTTTTTTAACAAAATACTAACTAAAATGTTAAATTTTTTTAACATGGTAGCTCGCATGGTAATCTACATGCAATTCATTTTAAGTTTTTGAAGTTTTAAGATTTTTTTTGTTTTTTGAAAATTTTAAGTTATTTATTACTTTGATATAAAATAAATAATGTCATATCAATATGAAAGTACATATGATTTGTTACACGGGTTGTCACACTAACATTGTTAAAAAATATTTTAGTCCGCATTTCTATTAAAAAAAGTGATTTGGTCTTTTTTTTTTTTTAAAGGATAATGATCAAATTTAGCTCAAGAAAAAAATAAGAATTAAATTGACAAAAAATATAGACGTTGAGGGGCTAAACTAAATTTGACATTAAACTATGTACTTTTTCTTGACAAAATTGCATAACTTCGATTGTTTCTAATGTGCTAGATTTTAGCCTAATGTGAGACAGTCATGGAAGCTGGAAAAACCTTTAACATAGTTCTCCATGATGCAGGCTTTCGATGCACCATGGCCGATAATCCAAGCAAATGCCATTTATGTTTCCAGCAGCATACTCTCTCTTTCAGATGATCGGCACATTTTAACTCTTTACTATTCACAGGTTACATTCTGAGATATTTCCACTATTTGATTGTTAATAATCCTATAATTCTAAGAATTATTCTTTAAAAACATTTGCCATGGTCTAGGTGTTCGGAATGTTGGTCAGCAAGATGAGTCGTTCAACGGACGCTATCGTTAGAGCTACAAGCTCTTCAGCCTTCGGTTTATTACTTAAATCAACTAATTCAGTCCCTTGGAAAGCAGCCCGACTTGAACGATTGGACTTCACTACAAAGGGTCAACCGGACTTGAACGAACAGACTTTACCAGAAAGGGTCACAATTCTAACTCCACAAGACAACAAAGACAGCACAAGCACTTAAAAAGGTACGATCATCAACCACCATTGTTTTCTTTATCCATGATCATCCTAAATGCAAATAAACCGGACGATCTCAGTTCCGGTAGGTCAATTTTTATGAGTTCGTAATTGAATCGCTGAGGCACAAGAGATTAAAATTGATTGATTTTGCTTAGATGGGATGAAATGAAAATTATCCAAAAGATTTCAGTGTTAATGATTTGTGTGTTGGTTTAATGTCTCAATTTTGATTTTAAGTTGGATTCAGTCAATGTTAATAACTGTAAAAATTTCATGTACAAGCGTTTTCAAATTTTTTTTTTTAGGAAAATTTTATTATATTCAATTATGTTCAAAATTTATGCTTTTTTTTATATACTGTAAAAGGGGTAGTTTAAATAATAAATATGAATTACGTGATCTTCAAGATAGCATAGGTAATCCATTTATTTTTGGTGTAATGATAAATTTAGCTCCTTACATTTTTGTTAATTTGGCCCTTATTGATCCCCAAACTATGACACATTCTAAATTGATCCTTAAACTTTAACATATTTTAATTACATCCTTAAACTATCAATGTTATATCAATCAAGTCCTATTATTGAAACCATTAAACAACACGTAAAAATATATGTTAATTTAAAATGAAAATTTTAAAGAAAAGTAAAATGTTGTCATTTGACACATAGATTTTAAAATAAAAAATAAAGTCAAAGTGAAAAAAAAAGTGAACAATAGTTTCTTTTATAGCTTCAAAAACCTCAAAATCAATATTTTTATAATATTCATTTTAAATTGTGTCACGTAAGATCTTTATTTACTGATTAAATTAACAATTTTAGTAACGGAAGGACCTTATTGATATAAAACTTGATAGTTTGAGGATATAATTAGAATGCTTTAAAGTTTAAGGACTAATTTAAAATAAAAGTCATAATTTAAGGATGTTTGATATAATCAACTCAAATATATAAATATAATACAATTTAAATTATCACATCTACTTTTAACTCGGTGCATGCAAGCTTAGCTTTATTCCATTCCTTATATATTCTTTACTTTGAAAGCAATTTTCAGCAAAAAGTTGGGTTGGCAATATAAAATAACATTTTTTTTATTCCTTAAAAAATTATTGTGACACTTTGTGATTTATGTTATACGTAAATTCAGCTTAAATCCGATTCGATTTAATTTATAAATACCTATATTTTTAAGTTTATTTTTTTTAAACTTTAAAATATCACATCAACAATTTAATGGAACAAATTTAATGATGCAACAATGAGATCCAAATTTTGATATATTAAAAAGAAAGGGGATAAATTCTTTAAAAAAGATAGATGGACTAAATTATAAATGTAAAAAAAGCACATGGACTTGAAAAGATTTTAACCCAAAAGAAAATGAAAGAATAACGTTGGTGTCAGGTGTTCCGAGGTTAGCCGTTTTCCTTTTTAGCTTCTCTCTCAAACAATACTTTGATTCTCTTTCTTTTTCTTTTTTCAATTCATTTTTTCCTTTATATATTTATATATAACACTAAATAATTCATTTCATAACCCAAAATTTTCTCTCTTTCCCCCCTAGTTTTCGAGATTGTTCATCATTGATACATCAGAAACTTTGAAAAAAAAATCTTTTTTTTTTTATTTTTTGGAATTTTTTATAGAAGAAATCGAAATGGGATCATCATCAGAGCAGCAAAGCAGTGGAAACTATGATTTTTCATTCAAGATTTCATTGATCGGAGACTCGGGAGTGGGCAAAAGTAGCTTGCTTGTTAGCTTCATTTCAGCTTCTTCACATGATTCAGCTCCCACCATTGGTTCTTTTATTCTCTCTTTAATTTTTTTTGAGTTATGGGTTTTTTTTATTTGTTTTATTTGTGAAGATTTTTATTTGGGTTTTTGTTTGAATATATGTTTATAGGTGTGGATTTTAAAATCAAGTTGTTAACAGTTGGTGGAAAGAAATTGAAGCTTACCATTTGGGATACTGGTAACATACATATATATACACTTTTATAATTGCATTGAGTGTAGGTGAGAAGTTACTCTAGTTTAATTCGAAACAAAAAATTAAATTTAATTCAATAATCTTTTTATTTGGAGTGAATTAAATTTAAGTGTATTAGTGCTTGATTCAATTAGCTCGTGTATTATATAAATATACATATATGTATATGAAAGTCAAGAGTGAAGTTAAAAAAATTTTGAGGTGGAATTAAATTATGTATTTTTACAATAGCAAAAATATAATTTCATCATTTAATAATCTATATCTTTATAATTTTTTAAAGAAATAAATTAAATTTTTATTATTTTGGGGGCTAAAGTATAATTTTAGCCAATACTAATTTAAAATTTTATAAATCGTAATGTTACTAACCTCCCTTTTACGCTACCCTTTAGTATAATGATTATTAAGCTCGAAACTCTCAAGTTATAGTGATAAATTAGGCATAAATAATTGAGTTTGAAGTCAAGTATCAAAATTAGGCACAAATAAAGTAAGCTCGATCTTTAAAAATAAAACTTAGCTAAGTTCGAATTCGGAATAACTTGTGAGCTCAAGATCAAATAATTAAAATTTTAAAATTCGATTATAAAAATAAGGTTCATTTTTTTTAAGTAAAGGAGCTTTAAATTTCAATTTATTAAATTATTAGGACTGCATTAAAAAAATTGAATGATTAATTTGTTTGATTGAATGGTTATGGTAGCCGGACAAGAAAGGTTCCGAACATTAACAAGCTCTTACTATAGAGGTGCCCACGGGATCATACTTGGTAAGTTCATGGTCCAATTTTCTAATTTTCATAATATTACTCGTATTTAAGTGTGAGTATTTGATATAGATATATGTTTCAACACGAGTATATTCAATTTTTTGGTAAGTTTTTCTATGTATTTGGATATTCTCGTATCCATGTCTAGATTTACATCAAATATACACGGACAAAGCTTGAAACTTTTTGAGGTTATAATAGAATTATAAATTTTTGGAGGGACTAAAATATAGTTTTGCTATTGTATTAGTTTATACTTTTATAATTTATATAGAGGCTAAAATACAATATTTTCATTATTAGGCTAAACCCCTATCCACCTTTAGATAAATCTGTTCATGGGTTGAGTTATATGGTCAAAATGTAAGTGAGTCTAGATAAAGAATACGAGCCTGAAAAATAGACTTGGAAAAAAATTAAACTCTTTTAAAATATGGGTCAAGTCAGCCCAATTTATACTTTTGTAATATATTTTTATTTTTTATGTATTATGTAATTTATATTACATAAAATCAAATAAATAATAATACAATACTATATAAAAATTATAAATATGTTAAGTTTTCTAAATTTAAATTTTCAATAATATTGAATATAAACCAAAAATAAATATGTTATTCTAAAATAATACGGGTAGACCTAAAACGAGCTTAAGTTAATCATTTAAAAATATAGATAGGTTTAGATAAAATTTCAAGCTCATAAGTCGGACCAAATTGAGCTTAGACAAATACAAAATGTACCAAGATCATTCATAGACTCGGCCGTTGATCAGTTCTACCGATAATGTCACCTTACAGTTTTGGGTATTTTAAGAAATAAAAAATCGAAGCAACATAAAACCAAGATTAGGAACTGGCTCTGACGCTCATGTTCCAAATATATTCAGATGCGGGATATAATCTTCAGAACAAAGTTGAACGTACTTATAACCGTTGTCTTAAACCTTAAACCTTAATCTGAACTTACTTGAAAATAGTTTTAAACCGTCCGATATTGTTTTCTGGATGTAGTTTATGATGTAACACAGAGAGAAACATTCACAAATTTGTCCGATCTTTGGGCCAAAGAAGTGGAGCTCTATTCTACCAATCAAGACTGTGTCAAGATGCTTGTCGGAAATAAAGTTGATCGTGTAAGTCGAATGTTCTCTTTCCAGTTCATATCTGCATTTTATTTGACATATTTATAGATTATATTTGAAACCCATACACTATAATTGCTTCTTCTTTTTAAAATTTTACTCGGACTCGAATGTCAATATTGAATATAGGTATATATATGTTGAATATCTAAATGTTGAGCAATTTTTGTTTTTTGATAGAATATCTAGAATAATTACCCGTAGCCCCTCTTCAACCTTTAAATAAGAGGATAATGCGCTTCAGCGCACTCAAATCTAAGTCTTTCTGTACTGACAACTGAGCTAAGACTCAATCGGCATCTCAAAATATTTTAATAAAATATGAAGAATCCAAACAATATTATAACTTTGCTAAATATTTTAAAATCAAAGGAATTTTTTATTTTTTTAACTTCCAAATATCATCTCAATAAATATGCACAAAGCTAAGGACAAGCAAAAGCTCTCTTAGTTAAATAGGTAATTTCATTTGTGATCCCTCTCAAGTCTCAAATATTAATAACTATTAAAAGGGGCTTTGTAGTTTGTCTCCCTTTTGATAAATGGAAAATTACTTTTTGCCCCCTCCCCCATAATTGAGGTATTTTGAAATAAATTTTTATTTTCATCCCTCAAAATTTTATAATTTTATCTCAACCCCTTATACACACAAATTTTAGTTAGCTTCATTCATTCATGTATGTATGTTTGTATGAGCCTAAGGGATATATTTATTTTCCGTTAATGTATACAACAATTTCTCTTTATTTATTTTATATGATTTGTCTAGGAATCTGAAAGGGCTGTAAGTAAAGAAGAAGGGATTGAACTTGCAAAAGAGCTTGGATGTATGTTCATTGAATGCAGTGCTAAAACAAGACAAAACGTCCAACAATGCTTTGAGGACCTTGCACTCAAGGTAACATGTTTTTTTCTAACAACAAGACGAGTTCAGAAAATTGCTTTAAAGAGATTTGGAATGGATCATAAATTAGTAGGGTTCAAAGTACAATTTTACCATTATATTAATATGTAATTTCACAAAAATTTAAAAAACTAAACGGTAAATCTACCATTTTAGGGGAGACAAGGTAACTGCCTGCCCCCTTTTCCTTTATATATATCATATCTATCACTCATCGATTATGGATCATCATACAGATAATGGAAGTTCCTAGTCTTTTGGAAGAAGGGTCGACTGTTGGAAAAAGTAACATCGTAAAGCAAGAACCAGGGACCCTGGGGGCGCCACCTACTATCGGTGGCTGTTGTGCTTAGATTGCAGCATTAGTGCTAGTATTTTAACCATATTAGGGTTTTCTTCACACAAACATATATATACATGATATACTGGTGTTGTTTTCTATGGAGTTCTTGTCTCGGTTAATTGGTTTAATTCCGAAACTCATCCCTTTACTTTATGATAATTAAAAAGCTAGTATTTTTACTTTAATTAATCATAATTTAATCCTTGTACTTTATGAAGCCTACAGTTTAACAATCTATATGCATAAATTTAGCAAAAATCAGCAGCCGATTTATGTGTTTATCAACAAATTAACTTAATTGTTCAATTTTTTATGAAGTAGGGATGAATTTCATAATTAGACCTTATATATTTATCATCGCCCAAAATTATCTTGTGTAAATTTGTTTTCCTTTTTGTTGGTTATTTTTAACCATGGTGTCCATTGTTTACTTATATCGAGGCTTTGAATTTAAATTTTTATTAAAATCTAAGTTTAACTCAACTCGACTTATTCAAAAAACTTCATATTATTAAGATTTAAATTTAATTTCAAATATTTTTAAATTTTAATTTATTTACATTCGAGGAAGCCTAGTCATGAACAAAAATTTTTTATCGAAACTCGATTCATAGACATCTCTATGTATATCTAGCTTGCCAAAAACAATGCTTACATATTAATTTTGGATTCGATACATTTATACATATATTGCTGAAATGGACTTAGATCCGAATAAGGCCCAAAGGAGCTTAATGTCCAATAGATGTATTGTCTAAACAAGCTTGGTCTGTTCAAAGTTTAAAAGCCGCCTAGCATAAAATATATACTAGACCTGATCATGGATTGAGTTATTAGATTCGGGTTAAAGGCCTGTCTAAAACATAGAGGGTTTGTATACAAATATAGCCTTAAAAGATGAACTTCGATTAAAAAATAAGGCTCGTCTAGAAAACAGGATGAGCCTCGGGTAAGTTTTTTTACCCAGGCCGAACTCGAAAAAAAACTGTTGTTGTTTTGTCACTGTTTTGCTACCATTTCACTATTATATTGCTATTATTTTATTATTATTATTTGGATATTGTATAATTCTTGTATTATATTTTTAAAATTTATTTTTATATAAAACTAGTAATATAAAAAAAACTAATATAGGTGAACTAAATTAGGCTGAGTTCAGTTTTAGTATTTTTATTTTAGATTTAGGCAAAATTTTAAACCTATTTTTTAGATTGAGCCTATGTCTAAAATTTTATCTTGACTGAGCTCATGATTAGCTTTAGGATATACATCTTCCTTAAAATAAAATTCTACACGTCAAATAAGTAGACACGTAGAATGAACTAATAACGATGTTAACAAGTACGAGAGTTCCCACCATTCACAGATAGATTGTCTTAATCACAATACTAATTGTCATTAGCTTAATTAAATTAGATGAGCGGCCCTCATTGCTTTACTTAAATGGCTAATTTGTCATTAAGCTTAAGCCTTACCAACCATGACTTGCCAATTAGCATATTATAAGGTTATTATCACTAGCAATGTTATTTGGAATATGCTTTGTGTAACATCTTGGAAAGGGCCTATGCATTTTCGGTTTAATTGTATGAAATGACAAGTCTTAAGTACTATGAATAAATTTTTAATATTTTTGGAAACTCGGAAATGTATGAAAACGAAATGGAAATGAACATTTTTGGAAACCTAGAAATGCATGGACATGAACATTTTTGGAAACCTGGAAATGTAAGGAAATGATTCAAAAATGGAAAGTACACATTTCTGGAAACTTGGAAATGTAAGAAAATGCAAGTTTACAGAGCCGATCGAAAATTTTTGGAAACTTAGAAATGACCTAGAAATGTCAAGTTTTAAATTCTAAAATAGGAAATCAAGGCAAGGTGGCCTTAAAAGAAAAAGTTTGTGAAATTTGACACACAAACAGGCTTGGAAAAGTGGCCTGAAGATGCCACTTAGGGCCTATGGAAATGGCGCCACATGTAAGAGGAATGGGCCTAGGTTCGAGTCACTTGGGAAGCAAATAAAGGAGGTTTTATTTTTGCTTCCAGAGGACTGAGGTGGACGGCACATGCTTCTAGAAAGGAGGTGTTTTATTTTCGTAAATATTCGATTAAAAGGTGATAAATAAAGGATTTTTAATTTGGAGAGATAAATGATGGATTAAATGCTTTTAATTTAAATAAGGTGATAATTAAAGGATAATATTATCACATATGAAGAGTAGTGGCCAAGTAAGGGACTCTCTTGATGATAATTTCGGCTAAAGAAGGAAAATTAAGGCTATTTTCCATTCATCCTTTCCCTTTGCCGAAAAATTCCCTAACCCATTACCCTCTCTCTGCCGAATTTTCTTTAAGCAAAAATCCATCTTTTCTTCTTCCTTTCTCTTCTACTTTCAAAACCGAAACCTCTTTGATCTCTGTCTAAGTTTACATAGCCGAATCTTTGTGGCTTCAAACAAGGGTGCCGTCGACTGTGGTGTTAAGGTAAGAATAATGGATTCTTGTTGTTTAATCTCTTTCAACCAAGAATTAGGAACTGATCCTTTTGGTTATCTTTTGGCCGAATATTAAAGGAGGAATTCCGGGATTTCAGATCTAAGGAATTTCGGCTAATCAAGAAGAGAGTTTCAGGATTCAAGGATTTAAGGTAAGAAAAGCATGGTTTAGGCCAAAGGCCATTTGATTAAGTTTATTAAGTGATTTGGAAATCAGATCTAACATATGTGGGTAGGGATTTCGATACATCCATAGTCAAGTGGACTTTTCGGGATTTTAGATCCATGAGGTAAGTGAATATCATGAATTCGGTCAAGGCTTAATTAAGCAACTCAGATCTGTTTCTTATGATTTTCAGAAGTCGAACTAACCATGCCTAATGATTTTAGTGCTAGCCGATTTCAAGGAAAAGAATACTATCAATTTTAGGGATTTGATTTACAATCATTCAATTCGGCAACAAGGTAAGTAATACAAATCCTACTAGGATTTGGTTTTATAGCCAAATAGGTCTTTGCTAAAGATTACTATGTAACTGAATATAGGCATTAAAGATCTGAATCTGTAAATCGGTTTTCTTCGGGATTTCAAGGACTTCATTAAACGAATCAGGTGTGTAATCCACACTATCTTTTTAATATGTTATATGGCAAATATTCAATATATGAATGTGAATATGGCCAAAGTACCCTAATGTGGTACAAAGTACTCAGGTACGTTTCCTACTTCCATTAGGATTATGAAATATGTTATTTTATAACATGTGAAAATATATAAGAATGTGAATTTAAATATGATATGCATGATATGAATAATATGGGTCATTCGGGATATATGAGAAAGGGGAAGTGAATGTGATGACTACGGTCTCACTATCTGAATGTGGTGACTTCAGTCACATTATCTGAATATGGTGACTTCGGTCACATTATCTGAATGTGGTAACTTCGGTTACATTATCCGAATCTGGTGTCTTTTGACACAATTATATCTGGTGGCTATGCCACAAATTTTATATGGGCGATGAGCACATCGACTGCAGCGACTGCCTTCGAAGGTGTGTAGCGGATGGAGGGTCGACTTAGTAGTCCCCACGGTGTGCAGGTTGGTACGGGGATGTGTAGCGGATGGCATCTAGGTTTTGGGTTCGGGTTGCATCATTATTGTTATCTGTTGTATGAATAATTGTTTGATATGAACATGTATGCCTGATCTATTGAATGTTAGTGTTGGTTACACATTGAGTCTGTTGACTCACCCCGTTGTGGGAACACTTTTCAGGTGATGAACAGTGACGGACCGGGACGGTAGATCTTGTGGTGGCCATGCTCTACTTGAAGATTTTATTAAATTTGGACATTATCTTTCTTTAAGTACTTTTAATTCTATTTTTGGGTTTTGTTTGATGTAATAAGGCCATAAGGCCCAAGTTGGATTTCTTTATTTCTGTTCACTTTTAATTATTATGTTACGAATTATTTTTGATTAAAGTTCAAGTAAAATTATTTTTTTAAAAATAAACACTAAAATTGTTTTGTCACCGTAATTAAATGATTTCTAAGTAGAATAAATGGGTTTCCAACCTAAGCCCAACCCAAAACGATATTTTTCTAAAATTACACAAATTTTCTCTAAGTAACAAAGAACTTTGAAACCGGTTTACTTAAGGAACATACCAGATCCGGTTCAGGCTCGTGGGCCAGGTTTGGGGTGTTTCACTTTGGATAAACAATTCCTAGATTCTTCTTTAATTAATTAAGCATTTTAAAAAAATAATGATAATTGCTTTTTGGGTAGCCCTTTTCCTTAATATATATAACTATAATTAATTTTTTATATACTAAAATGCATCATACCTAACATATGGGTGAAAATATTATTTTCTAAAAAATAATTATAATATTAAAGTAAAATATAACAAAAATTTCTAGATAAATGATTATGTTTTAATATTTCTTATTCATTAAATAATAAAAATTCAATAGCTAACTGATATTGAGTTAACTCGTGATACCAATTTCATGCATGAATGGAGTCAGAAATTATTTTTGGGGCAGAATTAAATTATATATTTTTTTATAATAATGAAAATGAAATTTCATCATTTTAATAATTTATATCTTTATAATTTTTAAAGATTAAATCAATTTTTTTTATCATTCTAAGGGGATCAAAGTATAATTTTATTATTATTAATTCAAAATTTTTATCAATGATAAACCTCCATTTTAGGGGGAGTCGAGGCCTAACAACCCTGACTCTGCCCTGAATTTATAGTATAACAATAAATTATTTTAATTTTATAACTAATATTTAAGAAAATATTTTTGTTTTGTTTTTTTACGTATTATTTTATTAGTTTCACCTATAAATTTTATTTAATAATCAATGAAGCAAGTGGTTAAGAAGCTTTCGTTTTGGTTCAAAGTTTAAACCTTATATATTATTAAGTTTGCATCCAGAAAATTTAAATATTTTGATTAAATATGAATCATATAATGTTTGGTGGACATTATTAAAATTGGGTTAATGTAATTTTTGGTATATTTTTTTTGCTCATTTTAATACTTAAATTTATAATTAGGTCCACTTTTATATCTAAATATGGATTTTATGAAAGTATAACGATGTGACTTTCTAACATTATGTCACGTCATAACAATTTTAAAAAATATTTTTTAAATAAATATTAAAAATATAATTCCTTCTAAAATTCAAGTGATGACATAACAAAATATTAAAGTGTTACATCATCATAACGTCAATTTGTCCATGGGTCGGGTCTTAATAAAATTTTAGGCCCAGTTAATAGGCCCCGGGCTCAGGCTTGACCTGAAAATGAGTCTTAACTTTTTTTCCGAAGCTAAACCCAGATATAAATGCTAAAACCCGAGCCCAGTCGTATTAAATTTTTTTTATATAAAAATAATTTTAAAAAAATATAATTCATCAAAACATTAAAATAAATATTTCCCAACAAATTGAAAATAAAATTAAAAAAAAATTATACTTAAATAACACTAAAATAGATGCAATTTAACAAGTAAATACCTCTAAAATAGTTGCAAAATTATTAATAAAGCAAGAGTTATACAATAACAACAAAATAGTAGTAATATAATAGTAAAAATGTAACAAAACAATAAGAGAACAATAGCAAAATTATGGAAAACAGTAGCAAAATAATAGATATTTTTCTTGCAAATTCAAGCCGGAATCTGGCAAAAAAAAAATTACCTGAGGCTATCCCCATTTTCTAAACAGATCTTATTTTTTGCCCAAACCCATTTTTCGAGCCTATATTTTTGCCCAAATCCTCTACTTTTCGAACAGGCCTTCAAGTCGAACCAATTGACTTAACCTATAAACAAATCTACTTTTACGAAATCCAAATTCAGGAATCAAAATTAAAAAAAAAATTATCAAATTCAATTAAAATTTTGAATTAAAAAAGAAGAAGTAAAAAGATCAAACTAAACCTAATTTTCATTGGACTATCTTTTCAATGGGACATCTTTAGCTAGCATTTGCAATCATGATTGATTAAGGCCCCCCAAACTAAGCAAATGATAATTGTTATCATAAACTAGTTTGGTAAAATAAAGTTAGAGATGACTAATCATTGAAAAAGTTTGTGTCTTAATTTATACAATCATGATTGATTAAGGCCCCCCAAAAGTTACATCACTGACACATTCAAATGTTAATTAATTTCTCTAAGAAAATGACAAATTCAATTTAATTACTTTTTTAAGTTAAAACTCATTATCATAAGAAGAAGATAATGTTCTTTATATAATAAATATTTCGGCTTTGGCTTAGAAAGAAAGTAAAAAGAAATCAATAGAAGGCTTAGAGATTTCGGCTAAAATATTTGAAAGGGAAGAGGAAGAAATTATCAGAGAATTCGGCAATGAATGAAGCTTCAGAGAGTTTCGGTTAGATGGGAAAAAGAAAAGAAAATCGAGAGGGAGAATGGAGTGGTGATTTCGACAGAGAAAGAAAAAGATGACAAGAACTTAGCCACAAATTTTCGCCACAAAGAATGAAGAAAAGAGTAGGGTTTGAATGCCAGAATTGATGAGCTACCCCATATTTATAGAAATTTCGGCACTTACCTAACCTTGCAGATAAATCCTATCTTTTCTCCTTCATCTTAATCTACTAACTCATCTAAAAGAGACTTAATTAGCTCCAACTCCTCCCTCCTTTATCAGCTTATTATCCACAAATTAAAAACATTAAAAATACCTATATTTTAGCCTTGTGTCGTCCCCCCTTAGTCCCTTATAGTTGCCGAATTTGGCCCAAAAATATGGGCTCCAAGTGGCCAAAACTTGGGCCTCCTCCTTTGCCCTTGACGCCAACTATAACTCCCTCTTACTGCGCCTCTTGTTTTGGGCCGCAAGCCCAACTTGATATTTTTAAACACAAATACAATATTTTTAAATCCTAAAGTGTCTAAACAAAATATTTAGCCAAGACCTCAGCGCAAGCCTGAGCCTAATTTGGACCCCTAACAGTTAAATTAACACATTACACATGTTCACCCATTAAACGCATAGACCCAAAAATTCAGGATGTTACAAACCCAGCATGTTTGGGAATGATCCCTCAAATTTCCAAACATGAAACATTACCTTATTTTTGAAGTTGAGAAAATACAATCAAAACTTTAAAAGGATATTTGGTCCTTTGGACGAGCGAAAAATTGAAACCCAGCACATTAGGGCACAATTTCTCAAAACTTCCAAGCATCAAATATTGCCTTGCTTTTAATTTCAACAAAACCGGTCTTAAAGGTTTTTTAATGATTGGGCTAAACAGAAAATCAAATCCCAGCACGTTAGGGCACGATTCCTTAAGTTTCCCAACCACCAAATACCTTTATTTACAAAGAGTTATGGATCCAGGGTTTGGAGGATAAAGTGCAACGTTGACAATAAATAAGAATATAAATATAATTATAAAAATAATACGTATATAAAAAATGGTGATAACCAATAAGTAATGGTGGCAAGAAGAATTAAAATAAAAATAATATTAATAGTAGATGAAAATGGTAAAGAGTAATAGTAAAAAAATCAGTAATAAAATAATGTAATAATAACACAATAAAAATCAAGCAATAATAATGGTAGGTAATAATAATATAAAAATAATAATAAGTAATAAAATGATATGACAGTAACTATAACAATAATAAGTGTAATATGACAACAATGATATATGGATGTAAAATAATAGTAGCAACAGTAAAATAAAAGTAAGATTAATAATAAAAATAATAAAACAACAACAAAATCAACAGTAATAATGATAAAATAATAATAGTAAAACAATAGTATATATATATAAAATAATATATAATAATATAATAATAATGTAAAGAATATGATTATGACAAGAATAATAAAAAGTAACAAAAAAGGATATTTAAAAACAATTAATTTAATGGCAAAATAGTAATATAATTGAAAAGGGATAAAATTGTATCAAAACGGAGACTTTTGGGGCCAAATTTAAAAAAAAAACGATAGAAGGGTTAAATCGTAATACGTGCGTAACATTGAGGGGCCGGTAATGCAATTACTCCAAGCTCCTGAACACGTGCACCTGACCCAGGACTAAATCAAAGCGGCGGGCAAACTCAGGGGCAAATTTAAAAAATAGAAAAAACTGAATGGGGACGCAATTGAAACAATGGCACAAAAAGGAGGGATAATCACGCAATTTACCCACTTAAGGTGAAATTGCACAAATCCTCCTGCAGAAACAAGTAATTGCGTGGGGCTCATCCCTTTTTAGTGTTTAAAACTTAAAAACAAAACCATTCCTTCATTTCTTTCTCTGCTTCAAACTAAAAAACAGAATACCCTCCCGCTTTTCTTGTTTTCTAGGGCTTGAAGCCCATTTTATTCCTCAATCACCGACGTATCACCACCAATCCGGCGACCAATCACTCGCGAGGACGAAGGCTAGGTAAGCTTCTTCCTGTTCCCCTATTTTATAAATGTCTTTTACATGTATATGCTTCAATGTGTGTATATATCTATATATATATATATATATATATATAGATATATACAGTTGAAAAACAGAATATACTAAAAATATATATAAAAAAAATGACAGTTATTCGAAGATGAAGCGAAATAAGGAAAAAAATAAAAGGAAACCTTCTTCTTTTGATATTGATTTCTGTTTTCTGTAGAAATATGCTCTATTCCTCTGTATTCTTTTGTGAGTGCCGTGTAAAAAAGTGTCTACTCTATTTTGAGTCCTCTTTTCCTATTAAAAAAAGGGTAAAAATCCCCCATTTACAAGTTTTTATTTTCGGTACTTATAGTCGAAAAAAACCACTAAAAATAGGATAGGAGAAAATCAAAAATACAAATCCTTTGTTGTTGTTCGTTGCCTTTTTGTTCTGCAGGCGAACGTTGTCGAGGAGTGGGACTCTTCACACGAACACTGGAAGCGCGCATGACTCGGAGGGGTGGGCAACGTAGCTACGGCGCTGGTCACTGCTACACTGATGCTAGGGCTCCTCGTTGTTTCTGATTTGCCTTTGCTTTGGGCTAATGTTTGATGGACTATAATTTTTATTTTTGGATTTTATTTTATTGGGCCCGGGCAAGAAATTGGGCCTTACAGCTGCCCCTTTTTGCTCATTGTCGTGTAACGAAAATAGAGCAAAGACTTTAAAAGGGCCAATTTTTCCTCATCTTGTTGAATCTTGACCTCTTGACGCTTCCTCTCTTCAAATAGCCTCACTTTAACCCACTGAATCTTCAGGGGCACAAGAATTTTGTTTCGATCTGCTCCACTATTGCTCAGTGAAGAGAGGATCTGCTATCTTTAGCTTGCTCCACTCCTGCTAAGTGAAGATAAGGCTAGTGACTTAAATCTACTCCATTGCCAATACCTGGAGATAAGATTCACCATTTTTGATCTGCCCCACTCCTGCTCAGTGGGGATAAGACCTGCATTCTTCAGTATGCTCCATTGCTGATACATGGAGATAAGACTTGTTGTATTTGATTTGCTCCACTCCTGCTCAGTGAAGATAAGATTTGTAACCTTCAGCCTGATACCCTACTGCTTAGGGAATTAAGGGTCGTCGTCTTCGATTTGTTCCACTCCTGCTCAGTGGGATAAGATCTGTAATTTTCAGCCTGCTACCCTACTGCTTAGGGAATTAAGGCTCATCGTCTTCGATCCGTTCCACTCATGCTCAGTGGGATAAGATCTGTAATTTCTGGCCTGCTACCCTATTGCTTAAGGAATTAAGGTTCATCGTTTTCAATCTGTTCCACTCCTGCTTAGTGGGATAAGATCTGTAATTTTCAGCCTGCTACCCTACTGTTTAGGGAATTAAGGCTCGTCGTCTTCGATCTGTTCCGCTCCTGCTCAGTGGGATAAGATCTGTTATCTTCTGTAACTCCCATCAATTTTGCTACATTGTCCTCTGGGGAATCTACCTGTAGAATTGATTTCATGGGGTATATGCTTATGCCAAATGATTAGGATGTCATGAAAAATGCTCCTAACTATATGTGTGATGAATGGATGCAAAATGTCATGAGAATGATCCATTTTCAACACTTGGGCTGTCGTTGCTTGCCGTTTATTAAGGTGATATCCCTGACGTATGTCTTCTTTGTTCAGCTGATACTTCTAACAGAGAATCTGAAGATGTCGTCACTGCTTAAACCCTTATATCAAGTGCTCCTAGCCCTTCAAGCCTGGCGAGTTCTAAATAATTGTCCTGTTTCGGATTCTTGCATTATTTAAAGGCTTTCAAAGTAATATGCAAAACTTCTTTTGTGAAAGTGTTACTAGTTCATCAATCATTATTTCAATGAAAAAAATGCTTGAAAAATATCATAATAATAGAGAAGAAAGAAATTAATTAGGAGCATAGCTCGAAGCAAATACAATCAGAAGGAAATTTATTGGTAGTGTATTTTGAAACGAGAAAATTTAGAATGGGTAAGATGGAAACTAGGTGCCCCAAATATCGCAGCCTGAGCTTTTCTGTTCAAACTTCTTGAGGACCATTTAAGCTCAATATGTGTTTAAAGGATCCAGAGTACTTTGTCGATGCCCCCAAGATGATACATACTTCCTCATTGTTAATTCAAGCGTAGCAATGCTACTACTGTATGCCCTATCATGATTTGATCACAATTTGAGCCGCCCTTTTCGGGTTTTCGACTCAAAGCCCCTTTGGTCTCAAAGCGCCCTTTGCGGGTTTTCGCTTTCGCCTCTCCAGTGTTTTTTTTTTGAGGAAAGCCTCAATGTGCCCTTTGCTGGTTTTCACCTTGGCCTATTTCCCTTTTAAACGAAGTGTTTCTTGACTGAGTCCGCATTAACTGGGTTCAGCTGACTCTTGCCATCCATCTCGACTAGTATCAATGCTTCTCCAGAAAATGCCTTCTTTTCAACGTAAGGTCCTTCCCAATTAGGCATCCACTTTCCTCTGAAGTCCTTTTGCATAGGGAGGAAATATCAAGTCTCCTTTATGGAACACTTACTTCTGATACACTTGACCATGACGGATGGCTCTTAACCTTTTTCCCTTGCTTAGATTTAATTGATCATACCGAGATTTAACCCATTTCGCTTCGTCCAACTTCAGCTCTGACAAAATTCAAAGAGAAGGAATTTCAACTTCAATGGGCAGGACTGTATCCATCCCATAACCCAATGAGAAAGATGTTGCCCCATTGGAAGTCCTAGCCAACATTCGAGAAGCATAGAGGGTAAATGGTAACTAGTCTATGCCAATCTTTACAAGTTTCAATCATCTTTCAAAATCTTTTTATTTTGATGATTTCTTTCTTTTCTTTTCTTTTTTCCTTTTTTTCTTTGAATTCAAACTTGAATTTGAAACTGAAATTGAATTTGATGATGGTTGACTTTGTAACTTTGATATAGGAACCGATCTTTACCTTCTTAGTAAAATAATTGACAATCATGAAGATGTATAGGTGTCGACTAGATACTTTTGATGAGATCGTCCCTGTAACATCTATGCCCCACGTATAGGAAAAGCATATAAATCAAGTCTTCTCAATTTGGTATTTACGGCATAACTGATGCAATCTCCCTTTCATGGTAGACCAACAGTACCTGAACCTTATAATCGACCTGGCTATCGGTAAACTCTTAGCATGTGCCTTTTCGGACACTCTATAGCCTCATCGTGTCTAGGCATATCTTAATGTGATTATGCAAAGACATCTTTAAATTTTTGGAATAACTCAATGATGTCTTGCTTTGTTTCTGTGGTGGGCAAGGCTTTGATCTTCACTCTTTTCCCAAACTCACAATGTCCACTGACCCTTTGTATGGTAGAGTCTACTTTCATTTTGTTCTACCATCCTTAACAAATCAAAAGATAAGTTACAATCTCAGACATCCTCAAAATCTTCAGATCTTTTAGACCCATATTTCATTCAAAAGGGAGTCCGTAACAGTGTTGCTCATGTCTTGATATCTGGGGACCTATTGTAGGTATGAAAGGATATCCAAATGATGAATCTAAGAGTGGCTTATTTGTATGACACGATTATGAATTAAATGAGAGAATGGAAAAAATATTTGCCGAATATGAAACACAAAAATGCATTTTTTATTGAAAGTAAAGATGTTTGAACATGAGCTTATTTCACAAAAGGTTATTATTGTTTCTAGGCTTAAAACAACAAGTGTGTTTTGAACATTACTTTGTGCTAGCCCTAAAAACTATAGGAATTTCCTTCGCAGTCCAATTGTTCAGAACACTTCCAGGCTCATAGGGGCATATGCTCGCTAAGTTTCCTTCTTTTGATCCCTCTTCGTACGGCGTTGATGCTCACAGTTTTCAACATGTCTTTAGCCATTTCTTCATTCATGTTCTCCAATCTCGGATGGAAAATTTCTTCCGATACAAATGCATTGGATATACAGGGAAAAGTCTTTGATCCCCATTTGGCCTCGACGTCTTTCTCTATTGACTTTCCTCCTAGGGTGCACATGTTTTTTCCTTCTGCAGAGTCAAAGAACTCCATCTCTTTATTATCCATTAACCCTTGTACTAGGGTTCTGAATTCGCTGCACTGCTGGATTTCATGGCCTTCCTTATTATGGAACTCACAGTAGTTCCTCGTATCCTGGGATTTGCCCATTACATCCTGTATGATTAAAGCTCTTTCCACCATTCTTCTCCAGACCTCTCTCAACGGGGTTCTTATTTCAGCAACGTTCAACTTGATTCTTTTCCTGTGCTCTCGACTATCGCGTTAACCCCATTATCAATGTGATTGGGTAACGGATTTCCTACGACAGACGCATCATTGAACTTCACAATGCCTATTTTGATGAGCCTTTCGACTTACTTTTTGAAAAAGAAGTAATTCTCTATCGGGTGCCCCACTATCCCCACATGGTATTCACATTGAGTGTTTGCGTCGTACCATTTAGGATATGGAGGTTGCAACGGTTCTGAGTAGACAGGGGCTACTACATGTGCGTCGAACAAAGTTTTATACAACTTCATATACGTCACAGGTGTGGGAGTAAACTAGAATTTCTCGATATTTTGCCTCGTGTTAGGCTCTTATCTTGGTGCGGCCTGCTGACCAGCAGCGACCGCTCTCAATTAACTACATTAATGGGTTTGGGATAACCCAAGCTTATATTATCTACTTCATTCTCTATTTTCTTTAGAGCTGATCTTCTCATGCTTTCTCTAGCTTCTATTTTTCCACACCCTATCGCGTTCTCTATCATTTCGCCAGACATCACTATGTCTGCGAAACTCTTAGTTGCGCTCCCCAACATATGATTGATGAAAGGTGCTTTTAGGGTATTAATGAAGAGTATGGTCATTTCTTTTTCTAGCAGCGGTGGCTGGACCTGTGTAGCATTCTCCTTCCACCTTTGGACGTACTTTCTGAAACTCTCGCCTGACTTTTTCTCTATATTTTGCAACGCGATCCTGTCCAGCGCTATATCAGTCACATGACCCTAATGCTTCATGAAGGCCTGTGCCAAATCTTTCCACGATTTGATTTGAGTACAACTGAGGTAATTGTACCACTTTACCGCAGCTCCAGTCAGACTATCCTGGAAATAATGGATCAACAACTGGTCGTTGTTGACATATCCCGTCATTCTCTAACAGAACATGGTAATATGGGCATCAGGGCAGCTGGTCCCATTGTACTTTTCAAACTCCGGCATCTTGAACTTCGGAGGAAGTACCAGATTTGGGACTAGACTCAACTTCCTAGCATCCACATCGCATTGGTAATCAGCACTTTCCAATGCTTTAAACTTCTCTTCCAGCCATTTACATTGATCCTCAAACTCTTTTTGTAATATCCTGAAATAGGGGTTATTTTTAAATTAAATTGTTGTGCATGTAGTTGGACAGTGGTGTTATATAGTGATGTTTTAAGATCTAGTGGTAAGCCTAGAGCAGGCCTGAGTAGTAGGAAATTTTTTTTTTAAGCTTTAAGTGGGAGAGCTAAAGGGAGCTAGGGGTTATAAGTATTTTTAAGGGGGATTTTAACACAAGTTGAGGCTTGGTAAAGTGGCTTGGAGGCGCCACTTAGAGCCCTGTGATTGATGCCACTTGCAGGGGAAGGAGGTGTCAGGTTCGAGTGGCAGAAATCCCACCTTTGCTTATTATTTTGACGCCAAGGAGGGGTAGGAGTTGTGCTCAACACAAACTCTGTCAGATAAAGATGGACCAAGTCAATTTATTCAAATAAGGGGTAGAGATCAAATTTAGGAGTTTGATGAGTTCAAACTCATTTGAATTATTGACTAGGAGAGAATTAAGGTGGTTGCCGAATTTTGAACTCCTCCTTGGAGGGGTGTTCAGTTTTGGGAGGTTGAGTGAAGGGAGGGTGCCGAATTTTTTAGGCACCTAATTTGGCATTTTTGGCAAGCCTAGGTTGTTTTATGTTTAGTTGTCAAAGCCGAAAGCAACCCCTGTAGGTGTGCCGATTTCCTTAGTGCACCATATTAAACCAAAAGCCGAAACTTCATAGGTAGAAGCCGATTCCTCCTTCTAAATCATTTGGCCGAATCTTCATTTGAGCTTTCTCATCTTTTCTTTTCTTGATAGCCGGAAAAAAATAACCCTCTCCTCTTCACCTTTTACTTGGCCGAATCTACTCTCCCCATTCTCCTTTTTCTTTCTTCCATTTTTGTTCAAGCCGAAAGCATCCATCTTATTTGCCGAAATTCCTCTCTTTCCCTTTTTACCTTTTTTTTGCCGAAACCCTTAGTTTCTTCTTCTTTAAGCCTAAGCCGAATACTCATCATCTCTCTCTCTCTTTTCTTCTTGAACCGAATCTCCATTGTTTTCCTTCAAAACAATCTTAGCCGAATCATCTTGGTCACTTCACCTTGTCAAAATTTCCTTTGTTTCTCCTAGTGTTACTTTGGCTGAATACCAGCAAGGATAGATCTCTTCGGGATCTCTTCAAACGATTTTGGGAAGGTAAGTGCTCTGACCGAATGTCTCTTGTGTAGTTTCTCTTTTCTTTGTCGTTTCTCATTTGAGCAGAAGCCAGATTTTGGCAGTGGGCGATAGGTTTTTAACCATCTTTTAGAACCGATCTCTTCTAGGTACTCTGGGATTGTGAAGCAATCGATCTAAGCCCTCCAATCTCTAATAATAGATTTTGGTAAGTCAAGTGGTAAGGATATCTCTATGGGTTCTTTATTCTTTAAGTGGTGAAAAGCCGAAGGCTACTGATACTGAGATTTGGGTGTTGGCCGATTGTAGGGAGAGAAGCAGTTACTCATACGTTGCGTTGTGGTTTGTTGTCGGAAGGCAAGCGGTAAGGATGATGTAGTTTATGCGTGATCTCATCCTTCGGGATTTATTGATGTGGCCGAATGACCTTATTAATGGTCTTATGGTTTGGCCGAGTGTAGGAGCAAAGGGATCTAGTACAGTAGATTGATTCTTCGGGATTTCGTTAGTTGCGTAGTTCAGGATTCGCTTAGACTTACGTTTAACCAGGTGTGTAAACTCTTACACACTTTATTAGTATAAACAATGTTTATTATGTTACTGTATAACCGTTGTGTCAGCAATTTAGCCTTGTGGGCTTAAGCTTAGATTTTGGGTAAGTCCCCTGTTACTTGATTTATGATCTATGTTGTATATGCCATCATATGCTGTTAAATGCTATTCTATACATAAATGCATGATATATGGGATTATGATACTTGTTATGTGAGCATGATGATGGTGGGATTGATGAGAGGAGGGGGAATGATATATATTTGGACTGTCACCAGTGGTTTTGACCACAAGATGGGTTGGCCCCATCAGTTGAATTGTGACTATGGTCACCAGTGGTTTTGACCACACTATTGATATGATTTGTGACTAGTCCCAGTAGTTTTGATCACCAGTGGTTTTGACCACACTTGTGATATTTGTGACTATGGTCACCAGTGGTTTTGACCACTTATGGATATTGTGATTCGTCCCAGTGGTTTGGCACCACAGTGGGTTGGCCCCACATGATTATTACGGATTGTCATCAGTGGTTTTGACCACACGATGGGTTGGCCCCATCATTTGATATATTTTTGACTTCGGTCACTAGTGGTTTTGACCACCAGTGGTTTTGACCACACGGGGTAGCTAAAGGTGTTTTGGATGGCTAGGTTATGGGTTGCATAATCTGCATGTTTTACTGATGATCTGTGTAAGTGGATAAATTATCGGGTTAGGGATTTATACATTGAGTCTTGGTGACTCACCCCTTCCCTTCTATTTTGCAGATGAGGTATAGATCGCGGATATGGAACCGGAGAGGACTCGAGGAGACCATGCACTTTACTTTCGAGTTTTGTTTTAAACTATAATATCGGTTTACATTTTCTTTAAATTTGGTTTTGGGTTGTAATAAGGCCGCTAAGTTATTATTTTGGGTTTTTATTTAACTGCCTTCGTGTAGTCATATTATGTTTAAGTTAAATAACCCTGCATGCTCAAATAACCGGTAAAAATCAATGTTTTCAAAATTTTACTTCTTATCGGGATTTTCAAACCTTACCATCGGGTAATAATCTATACAAGATGATAACCAGATAACTTAAATGTTTTTCCAATCTAAGTTTTCTTCAAGATCAGGAGCGAGCAAGTTTTAATTTAATTATGTCCAACTCATTTGGGTTTTATCGAATCGCATGATTTTCCAAAATTTGAAACAGTAAGCGGGTTTACAAAAATGAGTTTTTCGGGTTTCAAGATAACAAAACATTTTTAACGACACTTTTAAATGAGATTCTACTAAACTCAAACCATCAAAGGGTTTTTCCGATAAAGGCAAATTGGCTGACTTGTTTTATTTAAAATATTTTCACTCAGTAACATGCCGAATTCGGTCGTGGTGTGTTGACCGGGTTTGGGGTGTTACACTTTTGGGAATTCCGCCCTCGTTTTTTTCCTCTTCTACTGCATCATCGAGATCAGGGACCATCGACTTTGCCAAGTTGTCTCCAGGGTTAGACCTCAAGCCTGTTGGGAAATTTGCCGGCGCTAAGGTATCGATTTGATACTGAGGTCTGATATTGACAGACACTCTCAGTGTTTGTGCTTGGGAATTTGTTGGGGCTAAGCCTGGAGGATAAGTAGAATTTTTATTTTCATCCTCAGCATTGACCATAGGGCCCTTTTCCTTATTATGCCCTCCAGTCAACAAATGTGTCAACTGGCTCATCATACTTCTTTGGAATTCCAGCATTTGATCCCTCATGTCCTGTTGAATTTTAGCCAACCGTTCCTGCAGTTAGTCTTGCATTTCCTTCTGCATCTGCTGTAACTTTTCCATCTTTTGATCCATTGCTTTCGTTTTCCTTCGAGTGTAGTAATGATGTTCCAGGATAACTATAACATGATCTCTAATTAATAGGGCTCTTTTATGATATTAAATGCATATGATGCGATGTGATGCAAATGGATGAAATGCAATGCAAATGCATGGGATGAATGCAAAAAAAAGAGACGCGTTGATTCTAAATTCAATTCCATTAGAAGAACTTTTCTAGAAAATAAATTTCTTTACATAAAACGAATTACATATGCGGTTTCGTTCTTATAGTCCAGGTGAAGACTCCAAACTCTTTCTTCGTATCCAGATGTTACGGTCATGTCCCATGAACCTTCTCAATACATGCCTCTCTTGGCTCCTTGTTGATTGATTCAGGCTGTGACTCTTCACTCACTTATTCTCCGCGACACTTATAAGCTTCTTTGAAAAAGTTGAGACGTGACGGCTCTTGAATAGTCTTTGTCAGCTTGAATCCTCGGGCAAAGTCTTGTATTCTTCTGCGGACTATCAGCCTTCTCTCATTGTTTACCTGGACTATATTCGAACGACCGTATTATAATTCACTTTATCAAGTAATCCATTTCCTTATGACAAACTCTTCTATTTAGTAATCGAATATGAATCAAACCTCCTTTTTAGGATGATGAAATGCAATGCAGTTATAAAAAAAAGAAAGCATGTTAGTATCATATAGAGATGGTAAAAATCAAACACCTATCCAGGTGACTGCTAGGGTTCAACATAGTTCTACCTAAAGTGGGGTCCTAAGATTCACTATATGTGGTTCGGTTCTAAGGGAAAAAGGGTACTTGGACCAGAAGATTCCTCGATCCTCACCCATTATAAGCTCATATAGATCGAGTTCAGTTCAGGGGAATACATTTTCCTATGGTTGCACGGAGGTGAAAACCTCACGAAGGAGTAGCTTCTCACTCTCACTTAAAGGTGGTCACCTATGACCGTGCAGTATGATGCAAATGTACCCTAGACACTTAAAATTTAAAAAACATATGCGATGGGAAAAAAGTTAGAATCAGATTTTAATTTTCAATAAAAGGACATTAATCAATCAATTCCACGGCTTGACTCTCTTATTGGTCCCAGTGGAGTCGCCAAGCTGTCGAAACCATTTTTTTGTTTGGAAAAATGGGCCGACTTTAAAAAGAAAAAAGGAGTTGCCACCAATCTTTTTTTGAAGTGCGATTGGGCCACTTTTGAAAACGTTTTGGTCTATGAATTTTAAGAAAACAGGTTTGGGAGTCGGTTGCGCACGAGGAAGGATTAGCACCTTTGCAACACCCAAAATTGGTACCGTATTAATTGATTAATGTCCTTAATATCAAAAATTAGAAAATATTTTAAAATATGGATCATTTGGAAAATGTTTGGGTAATGCAAATTGGATATCGAAACTCTCTTGTTCCGAGAGGATGAAATATCGCATCCAGCACGTTAGGACACGATGTTTCAAACCTTTGGCCGAGATCATTCCATGATTTCCAAAATTCATGTGTCATCATTTTTTAAAAAGTGTACTTCATTATTTGGCCAAACGAAAGAACCGAAACCCAGCACGTTAGGGCACAATCCCTCAAATTTCCAAACATGAAACATTGCCTTATTTTTGAAGTTGAGAGCATACGATCAGAACTTTAAAAGGATATTTGGTCCTTTGGACGAGCGAAAAATTAAAACCTAGCACGTTATGGCACAATTTCTCAAAACTTCCAAGCATCAAATATTGCCTTGCTTTTAATTTCAACAAAACCTGTAACACCCAAACTCGACCCATGCGTTTCGACTGAATCTGGCATGTCACGGCTTGTACTTTGAAAACTTTTGCTTTGTATGTTATGGAAATCATAAGTCAATTGGACATTATTTGGATAGATAGGTGGCATTTTAAAAATATAAAATCCTTTTGTATTATTATTATTAAGTATAAATAAACCTTATCATAAATTCATAAGTTGCTTAACATTGAAAACTACTTAGTTGAATGAAAACTAGGGCCTTATTACATAAATATTCCTAAAATAACAATAAAATAAATTAAACTTAGAGGAATCCCAAAATAAATAATTTGTAGAAAAGAAACTTGATGGCCCCTCGAGTCCTTCTCGGCTCCCATGTCCACGATCTACTGTTCATCTGGAAGAGTAGAGAAAAGGAAAGCGTGAGTCACAAAGACTCAGTGTATAAATCTCAAACACACACATTGACCTGGGCCCACAAACACATTATGGGCCCTGGCCCATACATGAAAGTATCAATCATAATCACATGATAAACAAATAATAATGAATAACCCAACCCATCCTAGGTTTCCATCCTCTACACACCAACCCGTACCAACCATTCACATATTGGGGATTTCTACAATCAACCCTCCATCCGCTACACACCAAAACGACAGCCGTACTGCCTATTCCTATTAATTAGGAATTATTAAACGTGGCATAGCCACCGATCACTATGTGACCTTATAATTAAATTATGTGGGATTTCTACCACCGATCACCAAGTGACCTATCATACATTTCCCCTTCAATATCATCATTCCCACCCCATGTATACATACATAAAGAAAACATCATGCAGACTTATATATTTTTCGATACACATAGGGAGTTCTATGTTTATGTACCTGGCATTATTGCCTAACCCTTTTAGGGTTCCATTCGGCTGTCTATACAGCCTTGTTCCGGCTTTTTAGCCCATAACATATATAAATAGTCATACATACAGGTTTATTAGTAGTGTGTTAGAGATCTACACACCTGATTAATGTCGATACCCTTGCTAAATCGATCTACAACTTTGCTCAAAAAGCTGGAAGGATATGAAACTAGGGCCTCTCCTATATTCGGCCATGGTTAGTGTTCTACTCAATTTTATATATTTAAATAAACAACTCTTCTTACCTTAAAATCCCGAAATTGGAGACTAACAGTTTTTGGCTTTTAGATCTAGTCGACCAAGCTTCCTTCAAATCCTGAATAGAACTAATTCTCAAATAGAATGAATAAAGAAAAACTATGGAGATTTCGGCTTTTTACAGAGAAATCGGCTCAAGGGAAAAAAGAATGGGGAAAAGGTTTCGGCTTTTAAAGAAATTGAAGAGAAGAAATTGGAGAGGGAGAGGCTAAAGAATTCGACGCAAAGAATAGAAAGAATTAGGGTTTTTAAATGTCAGAATCAAGGAGCTATCCCCCCTATTTATAGGAATTTTGACACCTCCTGTATAAAATCGAAAACGCCCTTCCTAATTAATTAAAATTCAAGCTAAATAAAAGGGAAAATTCGGGACCCCTCTTGCCATGCAGTAGTTAATTTCTTTACTTCTCTTAATGATGGATTTTCGGCCATCACTCTCTTTGTAGATAGGCTCCTATCTTTTCTTCTTTTTATCTTTTATATTATCAATTATTAAATCCATATAAATCTCCTATTTTTGAGCCTTGTAGCTGTCCACCTTATCAACCCTAATTACCAAATTTTAACTCACTTAAATTAAAAGATTTCGGCCTCATTAAACTTAATATTTGGGCCCCTAATTCCTTGTGTGTGGCGTCACCCTTATCTTCATTTAAAGTGCCAAAATTGGCTTAAAAACATGGGCTCCTTGCGACCCAAAACTTGTTCCTTTTTAATTGTTAATGATGCCACCTTAAAATAATTTAATCTGGGCCTTTGCCTAATTCTAAGCCCAAATTTAGACCCCTTTTACCTAAGTTAACATATTAAACATATTCTATACTAAACGCATAGACCCAAAAATTTAGGATGTTACAGTTCCACCCCCTTAAAGAAATTTCATCCTCAAAATTTCCAACTAACTATTAATCGTACTACCCAAGTCTTACCACTATGCTTTCACTGCGCACTCTAATTTAATAATATATAAACATTGCACGCATACAGTACTCTAATTTAATAATTTGATGAGATATCCCCCCTATTTATAGAAATTTCGGCTCTTACCTAACCTTGCAGATAAATCCTATATTTTCTATTTTATCTTAATCTACTAATTCATCCAAAAGAGACTTAATTAGGTCCAACTCCTCCCTCCTTTATCAGCATAATATCCACATATTTTAAACATTAAAAATCCCCTAAATAATAGCCTTGTTGCCATCCACTCCACCTAACCCTAATTCTTAAAATTAGCTAGCTTAAATTAAAAGAATTGGGCTCCATGAAACTTAAATTTGGGCCCCTTACTCCTTGTGTGGAGTCACCTCCTAAGATTGGGCCACAAGCCCACTTTGGTATTTTAAACATAGATACTACCTTTTAAAACTCTATAGTGCTCAAACAAAAATTTCACCAAGGTCTTGACTACATCTTGAGCCCAATTTGGACCCCTAACAGTTAAATTAAACGTTACACATGTTCACCCATTAAACGCATAGGCCCAAAAATTTAGGATGTTACAGTTCTACCCCCTTAAAGAAATTTCGCCCTCGAAATTTCCAACTAACTATTAATCGTACTACCCAAGTCTCACCACTATGCT
Organism: Gossypium sturtianum; assembly: GCA_025698515.1. Lineage (NCBI taxonomy): Eukaryota > Viridiplantae > Streptophyta > Magnoliopsida > Malvales > Malvaceae > Gossypium > Gossypium sturtianum. The sequence continues at coordinate 153,724,736 of CM046953.1, forward strand.
TTCGCTGTGCCCTCTAATTTAATAATATATAAACATTGCACGCATACAGTTTCTATACCCAAAAATATAGCATCCACACAAAACATACCTGACTTAATGGTGATTGAACAATCCCGAGCCTTATGCTCCTCAGACCCGCATATTAAACACATTCCTAACTTCCTCCAACATTCACCCGGATGACGCCTTTTGCAATATTCGCAAACCCAAAAGTTTGGACGTACCTTAACATGCTTCACAGAACGAGACTGCAACCCTAGAAAACTACGATATCTTTTTTTCTTACAATCCACGCACCCAAACAGAAGTGTTTCACCGATTTCTTTGACCTCCTTCAGTATCTCCCTAACTAGCTGAGTCAGCACCTCAGTCCTAACACTTTCACGGCCTCGGCTGCGGCCTCTTCTTTCTCTTCTAGCGCTCATCGTTGATTCTCGTATTATCTGAATTAGAAATTTTATGAATTATTAATTTTCTTCCACTGATTAACCACGAACAGTCTTATGAATAATAGTTTTAGGAGTAGTTCTTTCGAATTCGCATTCACAATACAGTCTCAAGTTCATATCCTCTAAGAAACACATACATTCAATCATCAACATCCATGAACTCACGTTCATTACAGAAAAGTGTTGTTGTTGCTGCTGCTGTTTTCACTACCCAGGGGTATTTTTGTAATTTTATCCTACAGGGGTATTTTTGTAATTTTTCAAAATAAGGTTCCTAGGTGATTTTATAAAATAAGGGTATTTTGGTAATTTTACAATCCAAGGGTATTTCGATAATTTTGAAATCTAGGGGTATTTCGGTAATTTTGCACTCTAGGGGTATTTCGGTAATTTTGAAATTTAGGGGTATTTCGGTAATTTTTAAATCTGGGGATATTTCGGTAATTTTGAATTCTGGGGAATTTCGGTAATTTTGCAAGTCAGGGGTAATTTGGTACTTTTACAAACCATGGGTATTTTGGTCATTTTGCAAAATAAGGGTAGTTAGGTAATTTTACAAACCAGGGATATTTTGATGTTGTTGTTGTTGTTTTTTTTAAGCAGGGGTACTCTTGGAAAATCTAGTTTCATAAACCAAGTTATTCTTATAAATATGAGGTTTTCGGGTAAATTTTGAAAACATAGGTGTTTTTATAAATTCATGGTTGATTGGAAATTTTCACAAATCAAATGTATTTTGAAAATTTTACAACACTAGGTTTTTTTTTTTCAAACTGGGTGGCTGGTCCCTTTTGGGTTTTAATTATAAGGTTTAGCCCATCAACAAGTCCTCGCAACTAAGGTGAACAGTCACTACGCACCAGGTAAGATTCTTGTGAAGAGGATGTGAGTCACTAGGACTGCTTAAATACCAAGCTCTTCCTGAATCCAATCCTAGACATGCGTATGCCTGTTACCACACCTTAGTCTTGCGACTTGTTTACGGGTTTGTTTAGAGAGATTAAGTCTTATGGAATTGAAGAGTTATTTGTCTAAGCCTAGAGTCCATCAAGTTCTAATCTAGATAGTCTACGTCCCACAAAGCCCATTAAGCCCACATTTATATCACAATCAGGAGTTCAGAATACTTACCTGAGTGGATTGGGTGCCGGTAGACTCAAAGGCCATGTCTTCAAACCAAATTTTTTTCTTAAATTCAATTTTTTTCCAAAACACTTCTAGACCCATTTCACAGCTCGAGTTTTGAACTGGGCTCTGATACCAAAATGTAACACCCCAAACCCGGCCCATGCGTTTCGACCGGATTTGGCATGACATGGCTTGTACTTTGAAAACTTTTGCTTTGTATGTTATGGATGTAATAACCAATTTTCGCCAGGCCTATACCCAATAAAACAATAAACCCGATAAATAAGCAAGAATAAAACAAAAAATCAAATAAGTGAAACAGTCTATAATAAGTCCAAAAAACAAAAGTCCAATAGCAAGCAAGCCCAAAACAACTAGCCCACTTAACCAAACTCTAACCCAAATTTGCAGAGGCCCAATGGCCCAAAACTAAATTTTTTTTCAGAACACTAGGGTTCCTTCCTGAAGCGCCTCATTGCTCCACACAGTAGACCATGCCTCTGCCACCACGCGCGTGCCTCCTGACATTCCACTCCCACGGGCGTCGTCCCCCGTGCCCGCACACTGCACCACAAGCACGCTCCCCGTGCCTCGGCTTCCACCAGCACCGTTCGTCCATACCCTACAGACAGAGAACAAAACAAGCAGCAGAGAAGCATGGAATAAAGATAATAAAGTACTAAGGAGATAGGGTATTTTCGGCTATAAAGCCATTCAAAATCATTGTAATCGGGGTTTTTTTTTTGGAAAAAAATGCATGATCAGAAATAAGAAAGCAAAAAAGGTTAAGAGTCGATTTCTTTTTCTTTAAAAATCATCAAAAATCAGGAGCAAAGATTAACAAGGTGGATCTTTTTTTTCAGTTATTACTTACAATTGTCTTAGTAGTATTATTATTATTATTATTTTCCGAATCTCCGTAAATAAATAAACAAAATTGAAAAAGAAAGAGGAAGACGAACGAAAACCAGGGCCATCATCGGAGCCTTTCCTCCTCCTTCGAAGCCAGATTAAAAGTGGAGGGGAGGCTTCTCTCCTCTGTGGTTTGAATTCTACCCTCGGACAAACCCGAAAACCGGGCTACGACCCACCTCGTGAACCATCGGCCACCGTACAGTGTGGAGGTGCGATGGGTGGCCAGAGGGGAGCCCAATCAACCGGGGGAGATGAAGGAGAAGGGAGAGCGTGGGTAAGAGATGAGAAATTTTAAAATCTGTTTCAAAAAAAAAGGAAGAAAAGGGGGTTGTAAAATAAGAAATAAAAATGGGTTTGAAAATATTAAATGAGACAGCTGGTGGGGAGGGGGCCATGAATGCGCAGGCACCTACTTTAAAAAGGGGTTATTTTCTGTAATAGCCTAAATTTTCAATGGTGTCGGAATAGCGATTCGAGGTCACTAAATCCGACAAGTGAGTAGAAAATATTATTAATTTAGTGAGTATAAGTTAAATGTGAAGTTAAAAAAAAATAATAATAATAATTAGAATCGAAAACGAGGTATCGAGACCTCGGAGATTTTTAATCTAGCCATAAATGTTTTATAAATATTTATGGAGTGTTAATGAAATTTTAAAGTTCCGATAGTTAATTGAACAAAAAGGACTAAGTTGTAATAAATGTAAAGTTATGAGAAATGATTAATAGCTTAAATGATAAAAGAAAGAGGGCTTAAAAGGAAAATAGACCCAAGGTGTATTTGGGCTGGACGGCAAGGGCATAAAACCGGAGATAATAAGGAGAAATAAGGGTAAAATTGGAATATTGCAAAATTTACTTAATAAAACTAGGACTAAAGTGGAATTATCTAGATTTCTCTTTATTTTTCTGCATTCTCATCAGCAAAACACCATAGAAGGGTTTTTCCTAAGCTGGTTTTTCATATTTTTACTGCAAGTAAGTTCAATTCTTGATTATTTCTTGAAATTTTTGTGTTTTTATGACTTTTACAACTAGGTCCACTTGGTGAATTCATTAGTTTTAGATTTTATGAATGAAGTTGAAAGTTTCTATGACTATGTGCTGGAAGTATATGATGATTTAGCGTGAAATTATAACTTTAAATGGTTTATATGCTGATTTTATTGAAAGAATTGAATAGAAAGTGAATGTTTGGGACCTAATTTTAAAAGAATTTGAAGTTAGGGTTTTTATGTGGAAATTCTGAAATCCAATAGGTTTGAAATAACTCATAATGATTAGGTAAAGTATTAATTTACAAAAATTAGCTTAATTGAAGGGTAATTGGTCAAGGACTGAATTGTATGAACTCTGAAATTTGGGGCAAAATGGAAATCAACACTTTGCACTGAAACAGTTTTGGACAGCAGCAGTAGTCTAACTTTGAAAAATCACCAAAAATTGTAGAAATCGAATTAGAGAATGAATAAAATATGAAATTAAAGATTATTGAGTCTAGTTTCTTATAGAAGAAACGGTGTAAGAAATAGATTTGTAAATCATGAGATATAATAGGTTTTATGAGACAAGGTCAGGATGATTTCGGGTTCCCCTGTTCTGACTTTGAAAAATCATCAAAAATTGTATAAAAATAATTTGGGTCTTAAATTTATATCATTAAAATCATGAGTAAGTCTATTTTCAATAGAAATAAACGTTAACATCATCCAAATCCTGTAAAAGGAGATAATTAATTTTTAGTGAAGATGGGTCGGAACTGTCAGACAGCAGAACAGGGGTGACTTTAAAGAATAAACTGTACTTATTGGACAAACCAAAAATTCTAAAAATTTTATGGTAAGAATATATGCGAGTCTAGTTTCAAGGAAAATTAACGGATCTTAATTTGGAGTTCTGTAGCTCAAGATAAAAATAATTTAGTGACTGTGACACGGATGGACAGCTTGAATATCCATACAAGTAAATAGTTAAATTATAGACCATGTTACTTATATGTGGGTTGTAATCCTTAAGGATATGAAATAGAGTAAAGGTGAAATCAATACTGATAAGTGAATGATTTTACAATGATAGGTCAAGAACCCGAAGCAAGTCGAGGAAAAGAAAAAGTAGCTGAATAGTCCCTGAATTTTCTCAAATTCTGCAAATCGACTCAAGTAAGTTCATATGGCTGAAATTTAATGATTAAATGTAAATCCTATGAATTATATCATGTATGATGAGATATATTTGTTGATAAGTTAAGGATAAAATGACAATGTGAAAAGTGATTAAATGATCAAATTGAGCGGAACATCGGATTTGAGTACTTCTGATCAGTGGCAAGTGAAAGTGAAAAGTGGTAGCTTCGGCTACCTAATCAGTGAAAAGTGGTAGTTTCGGCTACCTGATCAGTGAAAAGTGGTAGCTTCGGCTACCTGATCAGTGAAAAGTGGTAGTTTTGGCTACCTGATCAGTGAAAAGTGGTAGCTTCGGCTACCTGATCAGTGAAAAGTGGAAGTGAAGTACTCAATTTTCCGTAACCGTTCCCTAATTTGATTAAGAATGGTAAGTGACAAAAAGGGCCCAAAAGAGTTAAAGTAAATGGATAAATGGTAGTGAGATTATACGAAAGCACTCACCAAATTGTGGTTGACAGGTGAACTTAGTAATTGTACATAATGTATAAGTGTATAAATGTTTGGTAAGATTTATATTTTATGCCTATGAACTTACTAAGTTTCTATAAACTTACTTGAGTGTATTCAATGTCTCATGTAGATTGACGTGTAAATATACGGAGGATCGGATCAACACTGAGGATCACACTATCAAGATTATCTCCGGTAGCTTTTGTAAATTTCCTTTTTGATTTATATGGCATGTATATGTTTGATGATTATATAAATACTAAAACTTGTTTAATGAGTATGTATTAAAGTAAACTGTGATAAATATGCTAAATAATATAATTATAGTAGAAATATGATTTGGTATCAAATTGGATTGAAATGGACAGGATTGTTTGGTTTTAAAATTTCAGAGAAGATTGGATATTTATAAAAGGGCTATATTGAATTCATAATAAAAATAGTATTAACTCGTTAAACTTAGGTAATGCCTCATACCCTATTCCGGCAACGAATACGGGTAGGGGGTGTTACATTTTCCGCTACAGTCCCTCTTATTTTCAGAGCATGACAATAAGGAGCTTTCTTTCGAATTTACCCCAATGTTCTATTTCAATTCAATTTTCGTCCCTTTTGGGCTATTTTCTCCTATTTATTTTTTAAATTGCTTTTAACTTCATCACTACATTGCATTCAGCATTACATTTATACTATATTTCTATTTTTATTGATTATTACCTAATCGTTATTTCTATTATTATTATTATCAAACTATTACTATTAATATTTACTATTGTTTATTCACCGTTGTTATACTACTTTCATCTTTGTATTTTATTTCTTTATATTCATTTATAACTTCATGTTCATTTTTGCTGCTGTCACAATCATACTCATTATTATTATTGACTTTATTTCTAATGCCATTATTACATTATGTTTTGTTCTATAAGTTATTGTTATTATATTTCTTAGTCATCATTGATATTACTATTAGTATTTTCATAATTTTTATTATTCCATTTTATCACTAATATTATACATATACGTTTTTTTTTTTCCACATATTAGTATCAGATTATATCTTTTTAAAGATTCCACACATTATAGTATTATAATATGTCATATTTTTGTAGAAAATACATATTTATGTTGAAAAACAGATTTTATTTATATTGTGCATATTGTTAGATATTTTTATTTAAAACCATTATACATTATTTTCATTCTATACATTGTTTACATTGTTCATATCATATGAATGTCTCTTTTCATTATTCAAACTTGCATGAGATATGTTTATATTTTTTTTCATTGTTTGTTGAATTTGTCTATACTTCATCGCATATTGGTAATCGCTTTAGTATAGGAATTCTTGTTTGTCGCATTCCTCATTATTATTTCCTCATTGCCTATCTTAAATGTCAGCATATTATAATTGTTTTCAACATACATGTTCGACAATGTAAATGCAATATCGTCGCGTGGATTGTTGTTACAAATACACTTTTTACAAAATTAACACGTTGCTTAAAGTTCTCTTAAATAAGGCAATATTTGTATGTTTAGAAGTACGGAAAATTGCGTCCTAACTGGTTGGGTGTTGATTTTTTTTGTTCGACTAAATACTCAAGTACCCTTCTTCACATATTTTGAAGATCAAAGATGATCTCGATGTCAGAATATAAAGGCGTCATATCCTAACGTGTTGGGTATGATACTTTTATTCCTTTGAAACGAGATTATCTTGAGATTCAATCCCAAATGAACGAATTCTATTCTTTTAAATTTTTTACCCTAAATATTTTCGAGTTTTCAACATTAGGACAACATTAATCAATTTGGTACCAATTTTGGGCGTGACGAGGGTGCTAACCCTTCCTCGCACGTAATCGACTCCCGAACCCATTTTCTTAAATATTCGTAGACCAAAAATATTGTTTTAGTAAATCAAAATTGTAACAGTCCGAATTTGACCCTAATCGGAACGGTGGTTTCGGGACCATGAATCCGAGTCCGAGAAATAATTTAATATTATAATTTGAGTTGGATATATGTAAATTAATGGGTGTGAAAAGTTTCGTATATAAATTTAACTGTTTGTGTGCTCAATTAGTTAAAAAGGACTAAATCGCGTCACTGGTAAAAGTAGCCTTTTATTTGATTTATGGTTAAATTGATGTGGCTTTATTTTAGTGAAGTCCTTAAAGGGTAATATACCCATTTTAAATTGTAGTGGACGGCAATGTGGTCTTATGCACATGTTTTAAGTATTATTTTATATGTTAAAGATTATATTATAATTGTTTTATAATTTATAACTATATTATAATAAAACCAACATGAAAGTGGGATTTATTCATCCCTTCTTCCACCGAATAACAAAGAAAAGAAAAGAATGATGGAGCTTGGTACATTCGGCCATTTTGCTAGCTAAATTAAAGGTTAGTTTTTAATCGGTTTTCAATAATTCCTTCGTTTTTGAAATCGTTGCTTTGAATACTTCAAGACTCATGCTTGAATTTTTGATTTTGATGAATTATGAAAGATTTATGTTAGATTAATATGTTTTGTATTGAGATTTTGGTAAATTTGAGTGAATAAGGCTAAATTGAGTGGTCTTTCTTGATATGAGTATTCTAGTTGCAAATTGACCTTTTTGAAATTCATAGTGGACGGTAATATGGTCTATTAATATGTACATATATCATATGTTTGCTTATGTGTTAAATATATATATATATATATATTATTAATTTGATGTTTATGTTATGTGGATAAGTATGTGTTAAATTATTATTTATTAATTTGTGTGTTCGGGTGACTAATTTAAATGAAAGGATTGAATAGTTAAAATAGTATTTATTTAGTTGAAGGGCCTAATTGAATTTTTTCTTGAATAAATGGTTTTGCATGTCAAATTGCCCAAAAAGCTAGTAGGTGGACGGCATGGTGTTTGATTAATGTTTCTATATTAGTTATTTTAGTAAGTGGTGTAATAATAATATTTTAGTATGTGATTAAATAAGGGAAATACATAAAAGAAAGATAGAAAATTCATCTTCCATGGATGTTCTTCTTGCCGAAATTTACAAAGAAAAAAAGGGGAAAATTCATGCTCACCATAACCGGCCATTGCATGTGTCAATAAGATTGTTAAACACATGTTTGAAATAAAACAAGTAGTGGGGAGTCATCTCCTACCTTTGGCCTTTGAGTGCCGAAATTGGAAGGAAGAAAAAAAAAAGTTTAGGCTCTATCATTCGGTTCTTGCATGCTCCCATGAGGTTAGCTTTTGAACTTCATTTTCTTAAATTCTTGCATTTTTAAGTTCTTTTCTTTGAGTATTACCGAACCCATGTCAAAGATTTTGAGATTTGGGCATGCTATAGGTTCGGCCATTGGTGAATAAATTTGGGTTTGCTATGCTTGATGAATGGATATAACATATATTTAAACTCAATATGTTTTGAGTAGGAATTTTTAAATGAGATGAAGAATAGTGGCATTAAACTTGTTAAATAATTAGTATGAATTTATATGGTTATTAGGTAGGTTCGGCTATGAGGAAGGAATGTGCTATTATATGTAAAATTGGGAGAAATCTTAGGTTTGGATTAAATTGAGTATTATATGGAACTTTAATGAGCTAGGGAAACAATCGGCCTTAACTAATTAGTGAATAAATTGGCATGATTTTGAATAATTATAAACTTTGTATATAATTGGGTAACATGTGAAATATCAAGGTTGAATTTATAATTGTCCCTTATTCGTTTATGGCCAAATCGAGTAGAAGAGTAATGAATGAGCTCAAATTTAAATTATTTAGATCAAGTACAAAAAGGGAAAGGTTTTGGATCGAGGAAATTAACGAGTAGCCGGGAAGCTTAATTCGACAACTATCGAGGTAAGTTTTTAAGCAATCGGATTAATTTGAATTATCGCTATATTAAATTGTACATGTTTGAGTGACATAACAAATTTTATTGTCAAATTGCCGAATAAGGCATAGGAATTATTATATGTGATAGCCGAATGCGGATTAATAAATACATGTATATATCTATAACCTTTGAATAATTGAGTTGGCAAAATATATGCACTTGTGATAAGGGATAGAAATATATAATTATATATATATGTATGGGAAATAAATATTCGGATATGTGTGAGTGTATATATATATATATATTTTATGGTGCCAAATGTGGTATGGTGACTTTAAATGTGTTTGCCGAATATGATAGTATCATGAACAGGTGTTTATTATATAAATACCTTGGATGGTTGAAATATGTATAAATATATATATATATATATATATATATATATAAATGTTACCAATGTGATAGGGTATAAGACTAAATATTGATATTGGCCGAATGTATATTTGCCTTATGTATGAAATTTTGATATGTTTGGACTGGATAAATAATTATGAGTTGAGTAGTATTTAATAGTGGACCATGAAATATGTGATGGTGGTGACTGAATGTGATGATAAATGATAGGAAGAAAGAGTTGGTTTGAATGTGCGTATTGGTATATGTTCATATTTATAATATGTGAATATGTATGTTAAAGGGTGGCTTAGATGGATCGTTATTTTAAAAGTATAATTTAATATGATTACGTTTAGTTCGATTGAGATATGATGTTCGAAAAATTCGTACAAGGATCATGAAGTATATAAAAGTTTCGATATATGAATTGGTTGCGAAACAGCTTTATAAATATGATAGTATCGGGCTTTAAGCCTAGCAGGTTTTGTGCCGGTGTATAATGACAGGCTTTAAGCCTAGCAGGCTCTGTGCCGGTGTATTACATGATGCTTTATGCCTAGCAAATTTTACGGGAGCAACGGTAAAAATAATCAAACGTGCTAAATGAGTTAAAGTGAACAGGTATGTAACAATTTATTTCCTTTTTAGAAATAAGGTAAGTTAATTATTTGATATGTGATATAAGTTAAAAATGACGTTAATGGTAGTGAATGTGTACATGAAAAGCCATATATGGATTAATGCACAAATATGTGATATTAATGTTTGATTTTTGAGCTTATATTCGGCCTAATGTTGCATGAGGAATAAATTGAATTGTAAAATTCATATTAATATTAAAAGATTTATGTGCATTCGATTAGTAGGTATTTCAAATGTGAACCTTTAACGTGTTTATAGGGATTATATATATATATATTTGGCGAAAATAAGGTCTATGGGATATTAAACATATTAATGATCAATATGTGTTTGGAAATGTTATAATTCAGGCGTGGATAAATGTTTGGCAGTTAAATTTCATAAGTATGGCTTGTTTGTACCTAAATAAATTATCAATGCCATTGAGGTAATATTTGAATTAAATTAAGCTATGAATTAAGTGAATGAAACCATATGTTTAAGCATATGATTGATTATATTCGTTTTAATGTTATAAATATATATATGATATGGAGATGCGAAATTTATATTCATGCCAAAGTTTATATGTGCATTTGTCTATAAGGTAGTTGAATGTGAGATTATGACTAAGGAAATGTGAATTGTATAAATGTATTATGATATTATGTGTTCGGTCAAATGAAATTTCTATTGCTACCGAGTAAAAAGAGATGCTTGTTTGGACAAAACTTATTTCATGTTTAGTTGCATGTGGATATTTGAATTTACAAGTATGGCCTGGTTATGTTTTATTAGATTATTATTGTTATTGGGTTATTATTTGCTTATAACTTACTAACCCTGTGTGTGTATTTTTACCTTTATTTATAGATTTTGAAGACTAGTTGCAAGCTCGGGGATCATTAGCGAAGTTATCACACTATCGACTGCTTTCGGGGTTTTCAAAAGCTGAATTAGAAATTTATGGCATGTATAGGCTATAGTACTTTTTGAATATGGTTGAAGTTGTATATATATGTCTAAGTCATGCGAAAATGGCTTGCCCATCTTGTTAACTCTTGGGATTTATATTTTGGTTTGATTATCATGTTTGGTTGTGGTTTTGGTTGATTTGGTTTTGGTTACGTATAAGTATAAAAAAAACAAATTTTGTAGTTAAGTTTAGTAATACCTCGTGCTCGACTCTGACAACGATCTCGGGTAAGGGGTGTTACAAAAATATTTATTAAAACAAGGGTGATCCGATCATACCTAATGAAAGATCGGTGGCGACTCCCGTTTTATTTTCGTTTTCAAAACCAAGTCGATTCCCGTTTTCAAAAAAATTGTTACGACAGCTTGGCGACTCCACTGGGGATTTTGAGAGTCAAGCTATAAATTGATTAATTCTTGTCCTTTTGATTGAAAGTTTGGAAAATTATTTTGAAAAATCATATTTTGACACATTTGTGTGTGCTATAATGTCGAGTTTCATGAAATACTTTAGCATTGCATTGCATGACCGTTGTGGTCACACCCTCTTAAGTGGGAGTGAGAAGCTACTCTTTCGTGAGGTCTTTACCTCCGTGCAAGATATGGATCACTTTCGGGATACATTCGTACCTACGTCTTCGTGAGATTGTTATCTCTGTGAAGCCATAGGGAAATGTATTCCCCTGAACTGAACTCGGTCCGTATGAGCCTATAACGGGTGAGGATCAAGGAATCTGCTGGTTCAAGTACTTTTCTTTAGAACCGAACCTCATATAGCAAGCCCTAAGAGCCCGTTGTAGGTAGAGCCACGCCAAACCTTAGTGGTTACCCGAGTATATGCTTTATTCCTTGCTTGCTTTAAACTGTATGTGAAATATTGACTTATCTTGTTCTATTGAATGTCATTTTCATCACACTTGGTTCACTAACGGGCATCATATCGCATGACCGTTGTGGTTGTACCTTTAAGTGGGAGTGAGAAACTAAGCTTTCGTGAGGTTTTCACCTCCGCATGCGCTGTAATATCCTGAGATAGGGGTTATTTGTGATTTAATTGTTCTGCATGAATGTCGTCGTTGTGATGCTAATTGAGGTATTCTAGGGGCTAGTTATAAGCTAAGGGATGGCCCGAGCTATAGGAGAAATTTTGTTTTTAAGTGTTAAATATGGGGAGCTGGCTAAGGAGGTGTAACACCCCCAAACTCGGCCCACGAGCCTTGACCGGATCTGGTTATGTCACTGCGGAAAGACGGTTAAAAATCTTTTTGACTTTAGAATAAAATCATTAAAATTTGCCATCTTTTGAAAACCATGTCCATTTAAAATTATGAGTAAAACTTTGTTGTCACAAAATGTTCGGATTAAAAACTTTAGTGTATATATACTTTGAATAAATAGATTGCTAAAAATTAAAATCATCTTCACTTAGTAATTTAATTTAATCAAACCATAATTAAAACAATACCAAAAATAATAATAAGGCCCTTATTACATCAAAGAAATTCCCAAAATACTTATTATAAAAATGCATAAAAATATTCAACTTAATCTTCTTCATCAGCATGGCCACCTCGTATCCACTCCAAACCCAGTCCAACCTCATGAATCACCTGTGATGGTTAAGAAAAATTGGGTGAGTCCACAGACTCAGTGCATAATCATCACACATATTTCCACCCGTATGGGCTTGACCCATACCCACACAGATCATACAAATAAATATGCAATTACGAAACCCAACCCAACCTAGGTCCATCTGTACACCAACCTTAGCAGACTCCCTGCTCAAGGCCGTGGCTAATCCACCGATCACAACTGAGTGATCCCATATATCTTACCTCGGCAAACCTGCTGCACAAGGCCGTGGCTGAGCCACCGATCACATAAGTGATCCCAACATTAATCCGTCTACGGTGATGCACACAGCCATCAACCGCCGAGATGGGCACCTAGCCAACATCTCCCTTGATGTAGCACACAGCTAATCATCAAGCGCTAATGTAGCACGAGGCTAACATTAGACCACGTACATAGATATGTACACCCATCCTAGTACTACTCTCGCCCAATCACGCTTAACTGCGGAGTTCTGATGGGATCCGGTGCATTAGTGCTAGTATGATCGCACCCTCTACTTCCAGCCAAACATTCTCCCGAGTGGGATTTCCCGCATCTAGCACACTGAGGTGGCCACTGGGCAGGCTTTGTGGCTCTTTCTGGTTCCCTAAATCTAGCCTTCTTCTGCATATTACTGCCCGATCTAGACGATCCAAAGCCTCTCTTCTGCTTGTTCCTATCATAGTTCTATCTCACAGACTCTTTGACCCCTTCGGCTACCTTAGCCTTTTCCATCAAAATAGCAAACTCACGCTCCTGCTGTAGAGCAATCAGCAACCTTAAATCATCCCTAAGTCCATCCTCAAAGCGGACACAGCGTTCGTGCTCCGTTGACACAATTCCCCGAGCATAGCGGCTCAACCTTAAAAATTTTGCTTCATACTCCGACACAGACTTATTTCCTTGTACCAACCCCAGAAAGGCTTTCCTCTGCGCATCAGTGTAACTGGTGCCCACATACTTCTTCTGATAAGCAGCTTTGAAGTACTCCCAAGTAAGATCATCTGCCGTAGCACCATCCCGAACCGTGAGCCACCACTGATATGACTCATCTTTTAGAAGCGACACCGCTCCTTTTAGCTTCTTCTCATTGGTCAGATCGAGATCGTCCATGATTCTCTCAGTCGATTCTAACCAGTATTCCGCCGCACTGGGTGCCACGCCCGACATACCCCGGAATACCTCAGCTCCGTTGGATCGGAGTCGCTCGGGTATAAACTTCTGAGCTCCCATACCTCCACTTGCCCCGGCCACCATCTCAAGGACTCGCAGCATAGCTTGCGATACTGCCTCACCTCCGGTCTGATCCTGCTCCTCCACTCCAAAAGTTGGGGGTGGTGGTGGCGGTGGTACTTCGTTTTCCGATCCCTAACTCGACCTAACGGGTTCTGACACGGTCATCCTACCCTTACCGCGTCCACGACGGCCACGTTTTCTAGAGCTCATTCTAACTATCGCGCTTTAATCTGATTAAGGAATTTTTATGGATTAGTACTTGTTTCACTTTGTTATCCGCGAAGAAATTTTATGAAGAAAGTTTAATAGGGATTCTTTCGAACAATCAAAGTTGTAACACCCGGGTTCTAGGGGTTATGCATTTAGTGCATAACTCAAGTGATGGTAGGCTTATTGTAAGGTTGGATGAATTTTAAGGGGTTTGGAGAACTTTAGAAGGTAAGAAATGCCTTAGGAAATTTTTGTATTTTAAGTGTTGGAAGGGGGAGCTGAGAGAGTTAAGGGTTATAAGTATTTTAGGTGGGTTTAAGACTCAAGAATTGAGCTAGTAGAGTGGCAAGGGAGGGCCACTTAAAGCCTTGGAAGGTGACACCTCTGGGAGCTAAAAGGGGACAAGGTTCGAGCTGCAAAGGCAGCTATTTGGCCTTTATTTTTGCGTCAAAGAAGAGAGGAGTTGGGCGGCTTTTGGATGCTGAAAAGATGAGGTAAGACTTGGTCTTCCATTTTTGAATTCGGCTAGGAAGGTAGGATTAAGGTTGGACTCATTCAAACTTTTTGAATGAGTGTCAATGAGGAATTTTAGGAGGAAATCTTGGGATTTGAAAGGAGTTGACCTAGTGGCCGGTTTTGGGGAGCTTGAGGAGGGCATTTTTGGCTTTGTTGGATGTGCTTAGGTGTGTGCCGAAACTTAGTAGTATAAATAGGGGGTGCTCACCTTTGGCCACCCTTTTTACCATTTGTTCTCTTTGCCGAAATTGTAAATGTTTTTCTCTCAACCACTTTGGTAGCCGAAACCTTTTTCTCCAAAGCACCTTCTCTTCCTTTTTGCTCTCAAATTTGCTAGGTGGCCGAATCTTCTACTCTCCCTTCTTCCTTACTTTTTCTTTCAAAACCGAAAGTGGGCATAACCTTTTGTGTACATATTTTCCCTCTTCCTTCGTACCTTTCTTTTAACTTTGCTTAAGCCGAAATCACCCCTAAGCTTTCCATTGCCGAATATTCTAACCCCATCTGGGAGTCATTGCTGAATCACTCAGTCTTCATTCTCTATACTTTGTTTGCAAGTCCCGGAAGCCAATCCTTAATTCTTGTGGTGGCCGATTCTTTGTTAGGACAAGAGGGAGTAGTTATCAAAGGTAAGGGTTCAAGCGTTAACCCTTTGGTTTGTTTATTTAGCCGAATGGCCTTGGTGCTAATCTCTTTGTTTGGCCGAATATTCTTAGGGCCTTAATATGGTATTTCTTTCATGTGTAGCCAAAGGAAGGAAGCGCTAAGGATCTTTTAAGATTCGGTTGCATAAGGTAAGGGTAGTATTCGGCTAAAGGCACTTTCTAATACTTGTTGGTACAAGGGCCGAAATTAATGTGGCATTATTTCAGAATTTCAACAGGTTGTAGGAGCAACCGGGATTCAAGTTTGTGTTCGGTAAGTGAGTTAGTTGGTAAAGACTAAATACTTGGATTTATGATTTGGAGGTTTAACTGGTTTATCTGATTAAGCGTTTTGATGGAGGTCAATACCAGTCAAGGAGGGCAAGGGAAAGTCCCTATCTCGAAGTTCAAGAAAAGAGCTATCTCGACAGTTCGGGATTGGCCACCGGGATGTGGGCCAGCAGTAGAAAACTATAGGTAGATAGCCGTAGTCTCGTTTAGTGACAGCGTCGGGATCAAAAGTCTAGAGCTTCAGGTTATAAGGTGTGTAGCTAGCCTACTGTTTCCTGGATTTATATTTGCATGTGTGATATGATTTCTAACAAGTGCAGTGATAAGTGTGATATTGATACCCTTCAAGGGTATGACGGTGACCAGGTTAGTATCAAAGCTGTTGAAATATGATCATTGGCTTGTATGTGAGTATACTTATGGTTATGAATAACATGTGCATGCATCATCATGGCACTATTTTTTGTTGCATATGCATGGGTGGGCTATGAAATAAGGTATGGGTGTACTTCGAGTACGTGGTTGATGAGTAGCTATGTGCCTCATCGTGATTGATATAGGCTATGTGCCATATCGTGGATTGATGAGTGACTATGTGTCCCATCGTGGTTTTGGTGTTAGCTACGGCTACATCATGGTTTGGCGCTGACTGAGGTCGCGTTGTGGACTTTGTGCTTAATTGCACATAGATGGCATGGGATGCCATTGATTGCCTTTGGAGTTAAAAGGAGAGGGTGATTTAATAATCCCCTGGTGTGTGGTAAGCTGGATAAGGGGGTGTGTAGAGGATGGACCTTAGGCTTGGGTCGGGATTCATTATTGCATGATTATGGTATGTGAATACATGTGATTGTGGACTTGAATACGAATGGGCTAAGCCCAGTATGTGGAGAGTATGTGGCTAATTACCCGGTTACGTGATAAGTGTTATGAGTATGGGCCAAGCCCAGAATGTGATATGATCTGAATATGATATATGATATCTGATGCATAGGTTATTATGTGGTTAGCATGTGGGTGGAATTCAGTGGTTAATTACACACTGAGTCTGTGTGACTCACCCAACTTTTTAAACATCGCAGGTGATTCGTGATTAATGGACCGAGTTGGAGTGGATACATAGGTGGCCATGCAGAAGCAGATTTTCATGCATAAGTGGTTTTTTCCTTATTTAATAGAATTTGTCATTTTCAGTACTTTAAGTATTTAAATAAGTTTTTATTGTAATAAGGCCCGATTAAATTATTTGAGTATTTATATTATATTAAAGCAAAATAACGATTAAATTATTATTTTGAAATCAGTTTATTTTCGGCAAACTATATCTTAAAACATATAATAAAGTTTTAATTTGGACATTTTATAATAACAAAGTCTTGCTTATAATTTTTAATTGGACATGGTTTCCAAAAGATCCCAGATTTTAAAGTTATATTTTAAGTCAAAACAAATTTTCGACCGTTTTTCCGTAGTGACATACCAGATCCGGTCAGGGCTTGTGGGCCGGGTTTGGGGTATTACAAAAGTTTTAAGTCCTCTATCCTAGTTCACACAGAAGAGCACATCCATTCCCTAATACCTTTCATACCTACTCACTCTTCGGGCATTTCTGTCCGTTTCTATCCCAGGGGTATTTTCGTCATTTTCCTACAGGGGTATTTTCGTAATAAACCAGAAAAATTTGGAAACTTTAATCAGTCAGGGCCTTTTTGGAATTCCCAAAACTTGAGAGTATTTTCGAAAATTTTCTCAAATTGAAGGTATGGCAGAATTTTTGGAAACTAGGGGTATTTTGGTAATTTTGTCAATCAGGGGTAATTTTGTAAATTTTCAAAGTCAGGGTATTATTTTGAAATACAGAATTTTGGATACTTTTGATCAAATCCAATCCCCATGCACATATGTCAATGGATCATGTCAAATCAACATATAGAGTGGGTATAATCACATGCTCATTACCATATCACACATATGCACCATAAGTAATTTAATATTACAAATGACTAACCTGTTAACCGATTACCCCAAATATGGGTATCCACCACTTTAGCCACTATTTTCGGCTATCACACATCATACACAAAATATATACACATATATATTGATACACAAAACAGGAGAAACAGTGCGATAATTACGTACCTTATTACTTGGAGTTCTAAACTCTCGATCCCAACACTATCGCTAAATGAGACTACGGCTATCTGCCTATAGCTTTCACCTGCTGCTGGCCCACACCCCGGTGGCCAATCTCGAACTGCCGAGATAGCTCTTTTCTTGAACTTCGAGATAGGGACTTTCCCTTGCCCTCCTTGACTGGTATTGGCCTCCATCAAAACGCTTAATCAGATAAACCGGTTAAGCCTCCAAGTCATAAACTAAGTATAGAATCTTACAAAAATATTCTTACCAAACAACTTGAATCCCGGAGGCTACTATATGCTTCTGTCGATTTGCCTGACCTTATGCAAACCGAACCCTAATAGATCCCTAGCGCTTCCTTCCTTCGGCTACATACATAAGAACACGATATTAAGGCCCTAAGAATATTCAGCCAAACAAAGAGATTAGCACCAAGGCCATTCGGCCAACCCAAACAACTCGAGGGTTAACACTTGGAACCCGAGACCTTACCTATCGTCCCTTGAACACAAGCCACCACACGTTAAGTGCTCCTGCTTCACTTCCCTACAATCGGCAGTCATCAAAATCTATAACAATAGCCTTCGGCTTTGCGCACTAAAAAGAATAGACTACTATAGTAAATCCTTACCACCTCTTACCTACCGATCAACAGAGAAAGAAGGCTACGCGTGATTGCTTTCCAAGTCCCGGAGACCCTATAATAAAATGGTTCCAAAACAATCGATTAACACACTTCCAAACAAATGCCGAAATCAACTCTTACCTTTGTAAAAGTCGATGGATGGAGAACAGAGAGCAGAACATAAGGCATTCGAGCTTGAACACCAACCTTCCTCTAAAAAAAAACCCGATTGTAGAAAAAGAGAAGAGACCACCCTTACTTGAAACTTTCGACCAACACTAAATAAAAGAAAGAAAAGGGTTCAGCTAGAGCCTTAGAGGGTTGAAACAAAAGAAATACAGTTCAAGAAGAAAGGAGAAATCGGCAAGGTCTATGATGCTAATGGCTTTCGGTTTTAAAGAAGGAAAAGAGATAAGTTTTACTTGAAGGTTCGGCCAAAGTGAACAAGTGAAGAGGAGGGACGTTTTTGGTGTTGGTAGAGTATGGAAAGAAAAATGATGAAGGCTTAGAAGTAAAGGGCTAAAATTCGGCTAAAGGAAGCTCATCACCCCTTAAATAGAATTCGGCCACTCCCCCTAATCTTCATGGTCGAAAATAACCTTAAGAGAACCCCCTAGCCGTCCAACTCCTTTTTCCTCTCACCCAATATCTTGATTTCCTCCTAAATTCACTCTACACCAACCTTTCAAACCAATTCAAATTAAAATAAAATAAATCCCACCTTTTATCCATTATCACCTCTTCAATTTAAAATACAAAATAAAAGAAACTAATATTAATCCACCCCTCCAGCCGAATTCAAAAAAAAATACTAAGCTTATCCTTATCTTCCAAATGCCCATGTGCCATCCAATTCACCCCACCTCTTCACACCAGCTTGAAATAAAAATAAAACTCCAAGTTGCTGTCCCCATGGTTCGAACATAGGCCCTGCTCCAGCAAGCTGCAAGCCATGCCCCAGGCCACTCTGCCATGGCGCTCTTTGTGATATAAAATTCGCCCCATTTTTTTTAAGAGCTCTTTCCTTAGCTCCCTCTTGCCTTAACGCCCAAAACAAAAATAAAACACCCATTTGCTGCTCACGCCACTCAAACCTAGGACCAGCTGGAACCATCGCACGCTGCCAACCGCTTTGCCAAGGCGCCGTTTGTGTCATAGACTCACCCCAACTTCTCTTAAGGCCTCATTCGCTAGCTCCCTTGTCTCAAGGCCAAAAACCAAAATAAAACGCACCCTTTGCAGCCCCCAAGATTCGAACCCCTATGCTTAAGGCGTCCCCCAAAGCCCCTTAAGTGGCGCATGGAAGCCACTTTACTAAGGCCAACCCTTGTGTCCAAAAATGCCGAAAATTATTCTTAATGCCTCCTTAGCCCAATTCCCTTTTTTACACTTAAAAATAAAATTTCTCCTATAGCTCGGGCCTTCCCCTAGCTTATCACTAGCACCTAAAATACCACAATTAACACCATGATGACCACACTTATGCAAAATAATTTAATAAAATTTTACCCCTATTTCAGGATATTACAGGAGGCCTTAAGAGAAATTATGTGGGAGTTATGACACAAAAAGTGCCTTGGTAAAGGGGCTTGAAGGCGCCACTTAGGGGCTTGGTAAGTGACGCCTCAAGCAATGGGGAAGGGCTCATGTTCGAGTCGTGTGGGCAGCAAAATGGGTGGCTATTATTTTGCATTTTGATGTTAAGGGAGAAGGAGTGATGGACGGCTTTGGACTTTCAAATGGATAAGGATAAGGCTTGTTTTATTCTTTTTAAATTCGGCTAGAAGAGTTGGATATATATGGTTTTATTTTATTTATTTTTTAAATAGGAAGGTAAGGGATAAGTGTTGATCAATTCAATTTATTTTGAGTGAGTAGCATAGAGGAAAAAGAGGAGAAAATTTTGGGATTTTAGAGGGGGATGAGAAGTGGCCGGCCAAGGGACTCTTGGGGTTGAAAATCCGGTCATATGGAGGGGGATAAGTGCCGAAATTATCTTGGTGAAAGTGTTTAGCTTGTGCCGAAATTTCTCTATTCTCTCTTATTCTCTTTTCTACACTTTTTCTTGTATGGCCGAATATCCCTTTGACATTATAGAATCTTAGCCGAATTTGGTAGCTTTCTTCTCTTCTTTTCAGCAAAGCCGAAACCTCTTTGCCTTTAGCCACCATTGCTGAATTCTCCTAAGCGTCCTCTCTTTTTCTTTTCTTCTTGGAACCTTAAAGAAACACCTTTAGCTGAAATCTCTCTTACATTTTCCCCTATCGTCGAAACTATTTCAACTCCATACTTATTCATTTGATAGCCAAATGTGCATCACCATTTGAAGCCTTGCCAAATCTTTCAGTCTCTCACTTTCTTTTCTATTTCGCAAGTCTTGGAGGCCGAATCTCCTAGGGTGGTACTGTCGACTACTCTCTTGTAGTCTCTTCAAGGAAACGATAGTGGTAAGTATTTCTTTAGGCAATCGGTTTTGTCTCATCTTCATAGGTATGCCGAAATCAGTGGTTATGCTCTGGTCTAAGGTTGGCCGAATGTTCTTTAGTGTCATAGTGATGTGTTCTTTTGTGTGTAGCCAAAGGAAGGAATCATTGAGGAGTTTCTTAGATTCGATTCTTCAAGGTAAGCCTATATGGTATTCGGCCAAGGGCCATTTTCCATAGAATTATGTATAGGCCGTTTCTAATAGTTGTTTAGCAGGGATTTCGACAACTTCAAAGGCCAGTAGTGGTTTCGGGATTTGATAAGCTAAGTAAGTGGTTGCTAGTATTCGGCCTAAGGCCATATTTTGTCTTATAAGTGTGACCGATTTCTGACTTTGGTTTTTAAGGGCAAATCGACAGAAGTAGGACAAGTCTCGGGATTCAGATCATTGTGGTAAGGATGTTAAGTTATATTTTATTCGATTAAGGTTTCGCATGTTGATGGTTAACCAAATGTTCTGATTAAGTGTTCGTCGATGGAGGCAAATACCAGGCACGAGGGAGAAGGGAAAGTCCCTATCTCGAAGTTTCAGAAGAGATCCGTTTCTGCCGTTCGGGATTGGCCACCGGGGTGTGGGCCAGCAATAGGGGAGAATTATAGGCAGATAGCTGTAGTGTCGCCTAGTGATAGCATCGGGACTGAGAGCTTAGTGCTTTAGGTTATCAGGTGTGTAATTAACCCACCGTTTTCTGGGTTTATGTGATATTTGCATGTGTTATATGTATGTGCTAATAAGTGCAGTGGCAATTTATGGAAGGGATACCCTTATGGGGTATGTCGATAATCAGGTCAGTAGTAAATCTGATGGAATGTGGTTATTATGTGTATATGTGAATATGCCTATGAAGGTATGATTGAAAATCGAATAGCATGTGCATGCATCATTTTATTATGTCATTATTGTATGTTATATGTACATGGGATGGGACATGAATGTGAGTATCGAAGGACAGGGTGTACATTTATGTACGTGGTCTGATGTTAGCCTTGTGCTACATTGGCGCTTGATGTTGGCTGTGTGCTTCATCAAGGTGGGGTGTTGGCTATGTGCCACATCTTAGCGGATGATAGCTGTGTGCATCACCGTGGATTGAGGATGACCTTGAGTCACCTCGTGCATATTGATATGTGGGGTCACTCAGGTGATCGGTGGCTTAGCTACGGCTTTGAGCAGCATGACTGCCAAAGAGATGTGTAGCGGTTGGAGGGTGATTTAGTAATCCCCTGGTGTGTGCGGTAGGTACGGGGGTGCGTAGCGGATGGACCCTAGGTTGGGTTGGGTGCACTTTGCATGATTATGTATGAAATATGGATCGGTGTGGAAATGGGCTAAGCCCAATATGTGGAATCACGTGGTTAATTACACTATCATTCGAAATGTGGTATGAATATGGGCCCAGCCCAATATGTGAAATTATGTGATTATATGGGCTAAGCCCAACTGTGGAATCATGTGAATTAGTTGCTTTACTATCTGAATTGTGATATGATATGTGGTTGTGGGCTAAGCCCACATGTGCGTGGAAATCAGTGGACTAATTACACACTGAGTCTGAGTGACTCACCCAAATTTTTATCAAACTTCGCATGTAATATGTGACTTTTGGACCGGTTTGGAGTGGATACAAAGGTGGCCATGCAGAAGTTGTTTAATTTGTTTTACGTATTTTATATCCTCAGTATTTTTGATTAAGTATTTATTGTAATAAGGGCCACTAAAGTATTTGGAAACTTTATTTATGATTTTGAGGTTTATGTTATTATTGAACTAATAATTAGAAATATTTTGAATCAAACTATTTTATAACAACTTATATTAAAGCTTTTAAATCTGGATAATTTGAACAATAAGGTTTTACTTAGAGTTTCAAATGTGCCATGATTTACCAAAGACAACGAATTTTATGTTTTCACCCTTGAGTCAAGATCTTTCAAACGTTTTTCCACAGTGACATACCAGATCCAGTCAAGGCTCGTGGGCCGGGTTTGGGGCATTATAGTTTGATATCAGAGCCCGGTTCAAAACTCTGCTTTGAGGGTTTTAGTCCAAAAACATTTTTCAAAGATGGGCTTTTCAAAATATGGACTTTTATTTCAGGTTTATTCTGGCGTGGCACCGGTATCTCCGACCCTAAGTCAACCAGGTAAGTACCCCTAATTACTGAAGTGAACTGATGCATGTGAACTTTAGGGCATTATGGGATCGTAGATTAGCAGATTAGGGCTCTTGAACCCTAGGACTAGTCTACTCAAACACAGAATGCATAAGACTTAAGGACCATCAAACAAACCTATTACTAAGTCGCCGAGTTAGGGTGTGGCAACAGTTGTGCGCATGTCCAGGAGTGGATTCGGTAAGAGCTTGGTATTTAAATAGTCCTAGTGACTCACCTCCTCTCTACTCGAATCCTACCTGGTGCGTAGTAACCGTTTACCCTAACCAAGAGGACTTAGTCATCGGCTAAACTCGATAACTGAAACCCGAAAGGGACTAGCCATATTTTTATAAAAATCATAGTTTTAAAACATTCAAATCATCCCTTTTGATTGTATCAAAGTTATTATTGAAAATTTTTCCAAAATTTTTCCGATCCACAAAATTACCAAAATACCCCTGGTTAGTAAATTACTAAAATACCTTTGGTTCCTGAAATTACCATACTACCCTCGACTTTTGCAAAGATATTTTTGTTTTACAAAATACCAAAAATCCAAATTTTGCAAATTATTAAGATCCACTAATTTGGAAAATTTACCAAATTACCCCTGACTTACAAAATTATCGAAATAACCTCGATTTTAGGAATTTCTACAATACCTCTAATTTGGAAAACAAATTTTTAACCTTGAGTTTTTGTAAATTTTGGAAATGCCTCTGATTTGTAAAGATTTTCAAATTGACCTCGATTTATTACCAAAATACCCCTATAGGGACGAAATTACCCCAGGGTTGGGAATGGACAAAAATGCCCATAATGGTGTGGTGGATGTTGTGGATGAATGAATGTGTCTCTATTGATGAATGTGAATGTGACTCTCTGAAATAGAATAGTGAACTTGAGCTGAAACTTTGATTGATCGAAAGAACTACTTCTAAACACTTCTTTACAAAAAATTGTTCGCGGATAATTAGTGGAACAAAATTCTGATGCATAAAACGTTTTAATCAGACTAAGGCGCGACTGTAGAAATGAGTTTTAGGGGACGTGGTCATCGTGGACGCGGTAGAGGCAGAATGACCGTATCGAAACCCGTTAGATCGGGTCAAGGGTCTGAGAATGAGGTACCACCACCACCCCCACCACCAGCTTTTGGTGTTGAGCAGCAAGATCAGACGGGAGATGATGTTGTATCGCAGGCGGTGCTGCGAGTTCTTGAGATGGTGGCTGGAGCAGGTGGAAATATGAGAGCTGGGAAGTCCGTACCCGAGCGACTCCGGGCCAATGGAGCTGAGGTGTTCTGTAGCGTATCTGGTGTGGCACCCAGTACGGCTGAGTATAAGTTGGAGGGGACCGAGCGAATTATGGATGAGCTGGATTTAACCGCTGAGGAGAAAGTGAAAGGAAAGGTGGCGCCGCTTCGCGATGAGGCATATCAGTGGTGGCTCATAGTTCGGGATGGTGCCACAGCTGAGGATCTCACTTGGGACTATATTAAGGCGGCGTATCAGAAGAAGTATATTGGTACTCATCATATTGATGCACAGAGGAAGGCATTTCTAGGGCTGGTTCAAGGGAACAAGTCCGTTGCAAAATACGAGGCGGAATTCTTAAGGTTGAGCCGATATGCTCGAGGAGTAGTGGCTACGGAGCATGAGCGATGTGTCCGATTTGAGGACGGACTAAGGGATGACCTAAGGTTGTTGATAGCTCCACATCAGGAGCGAGAGTTCGCTGTGTTAGTAGAGAAGGCTAAGGTAGCTGAAGGGATTAAGAACTCTGTGAGGCAGAACAGAGATAAGGATAGGAACCGGGATAAGAGGAGTTTTGGACCGTCAGAATCGTCTGAGGATCTTCAGAAAAGACCGAGGGTTGAGAGTTCTGCTCGTGTTCTTAAGCCAGCTGCGGGAAATCGAGACCGTCCATGTGCTCAATGTGGGAGGTACCATGTTGACGAGTGCTGGAATCGGAAGCGAGAGTGTTTCAGGTATAAGTCTAAGTCTCATATGATTAAAGATTGTCCTCAAGATTCGAATAGGGCTCGGACAACAGGCCAAGGTTATGTGCAGCCAGGCAGAGGTGGTCAGCAGGCGACAAGGGGTCGTGGTCTGAACTATGGAGGGAATGGTTCCGGCCGAGGTCATGGAGCACCAAGCGGAGGTCCTAAAGGTTCAGATGCAAGGCAGCCAAGGTTGGTTTATGCAGTCGGCCGTCGCGAGGAGAGTGATGTGCCAGAGGCGAAAACGGGTAAGTTTCTTATTTCTGGAATAACCTTCATTGCTTTGTTCGCTATAAGGTCAGTTCGTTCTTATGTTGCTAGTAAGGTAGCTAAGAATTTTGATTGTGAACTTGGAAAGTGTGCCTGGTAAGTGTGTTTGTCTTATTAAGATCAGAGTGCGCAGAAGTAGTGCAGTGTGGTGAGTTAGACTGTACGATTGTTCGTTAGTAAGTAATTTCGAGGAAGAAATTATTTTTAAGGAGGGTAGAACTGTAATTGTAACACCCCTTACATGTATCCTATGCCGGAATCGAGTCCGAGACATTACCAGACTTAACAATACATTTAGTCAAATTAATTAACTCAAATACAAAATGACTTAGTCAAGCCCCTATACATGCCATAACTTTAATCATTTATAAATAAAGATACCCATAGATAGCTTGATAGTGTGAAGCGATCTCCGACGACCTCCAACCCGAGCTTGTTTAGTAGGACTCTATAAATGGGAAAGAAAAAGGGGGTAAGCTTATAAAGCTTAGTAAGTTCACATGAAAAATAATAATAAGCATTAGCAATGAATTTAGCTTACTACTAAGTTGTCATAACTTGCATAAATAATGCTAAGTTCTTACTTTCCCAACTTATTTGTAACCTTATCAAAGCCTCAACATGACAAATCCTCACAACAAGTTCTCAAATTGATACAATCATTAAATAACACGCTTATACCTTATTACTCATGTTCACGTTAATCTGTCTACTTGAGTTGCTGTCACTAAATTATTTATTTCTTGAGCTACAGAGCTCCAAATTTCAAACCGCTAATTTTTCCTGAAACTAGACTCACATATCTTCATACCATAAAATTTTCAAAATTTTTGGCTTAGCCAATTAGTACAGTTTATTCATTAAAGTTTCCCTATTGCACTGTTCAATAATTCTGACCACTTTTCACTACGAATCAATTTTCTCCTTGTACAGAATTCAAATGATGTTATAATTTGTTTCATTTGAAACTAGACTCATTAAGGATTTCAAGAATATAACTTATATTCCATAATTATTTTTTTCCAATGTTTAATGATTTTTCCAAGACAGAACAGGGGATCACGTAATCATTCTGAACCAATCTCTCAAGAATTTAAATATCTCAAAATATAAAAATCCCATGTTTGTTTTGTTTCTTTTATATTAAAATAGACTCAATAAGCTTTAAATCAATATCTCATCCAACTTATAATTCAATTTTTTTGCTATTTTTTCTGATTTTTCAAATTCAAATCACTGCTACTGTCCAGAGCAGTTCTATTGTAAATCTTTGCTCTCTTTCACTTTAACTGTGTTCATCACTTGCTTATACCAGTCTTTCCAATTTCCGATTACGTATCGAGCATATTGCTCATACGTTACACATGCATATACCTACACTTATCACTACAAGCCACACATAATTTCACTTAGCATATTGCTCATACGTTACACATGCATATACCTACACTTATCACTACAAGCCACACATAATTTCACTTAATCGATTTTCCCGATGAACTCATCGGTAACCTTACCAAAGGCTCAGAATACAAAGGGCACCTTACTTAATAGCTTGCTTACATACCTGCAACATGCTCACTTAACACATGAGCACTCTTTCATAATATAGGCATATTGCCAATCATGTCATAAAGTGTTACAAGCATAATTGAAAACTCGTCACTTACTTAATACTTGATAATCTCAATTACTTACAATCTCAATATTAAATAAGCCTTAAATGCATACCTGTACTCTTTCTTCATGTTCTCACCTTGTCATTTCTTTGACTTGCTCTTTGGACTACTCGTGACCCTTTTTCGTTTTGAACTTACCATTGCCATGTCTTGACATGGTCTTACGTGGTATCCTTGCCTTATGAACTCACCAATGCCATGCCTTGGCATGGTCTTACATGGGACCTTTGCCTTATAGTAACTCATCAATGCCATGTCTTGACATGGTCTTACATGATTTCCTTGCCTTATAGAACTTATCAATGCCATGCCTTGGCATGGTCTTACATGATATCCTTATCTTACCAAATGCCATGTTCCAAACATGGTCTTACATGGTATCCTTGTCTTAGTGCCAATGCCACATCTTGATGTGGTCTTACATGGAGTCCTTAATCAATGTCGATGCCATGTCTTGACATGGTCTTACACGGGATCTTTGCCTTACCAATGCCATGTCTTGACATGGTCTTACATGGTATCCTTGCCTTACCAATGCCATGTCTTGACATGGTCTTACATGGTATCCTTGCCTTAATTGCCATGGTATAGCCATGGACTTTGAGATATCAATTTCTTGTTAAGTCATAGCTGAAACATACTTGCTCACATTTTCAAGGTTAGTCACATAACTCAGCAATAGTATTGCTAAAAACAATAATTGCATAAAAATAAAATACTACTCAACTTACATACTTACATTCTAAATCTCATCATGTCATCAACTTAACTTATTCTCCTCAAACTATGCTAGTCAATGCTTTCTTATTATCATACAAAGCTATAATACAAAATATGGTCTAACATATAAATTATACAAGTTCTCTTTCCAATATCGAATTATTATCGACATTAATCATTATATCTGAAACTCAATACTAAAGTATTTATGTCCAAAATATCGATTTATCATCCAAATATGCATAATTAAATGCTTATTAAACATATGAACTTACCTCGAATGTCGAAACAACCATTTTACCAACTTTCCTAATTTTCGATTTTCCTCCAGTTCTAGGTCCAAATCTCATCTTTCGGGGTCTAAAACATCACATTTTACTTATTTAATTAATGCACTACTCAAAACAGACCCTAACTCAAACTTTGACAAAATTACAATTTTACCCTTAAAATTTTGCATAATTACGATTTTGCCCCTAGGCTCGAAAATTAAACTTTATTCTTTTTTCTTATGTTTTATGACATGCTGAACATTTTTCCCTTCTATAGAAACTTCAAATTCCTACTATAACACATACTTATGAACAATAACAACTTTTACCGATTAACTCGTTTTACTCGTTTTCATCGAAAATCACTTAGTAAAAATTGTTCATATACTCATGGACGTGCATAATCCACCGTTAATCATCAAAATACACACTTAATCAACCATGGCAAAATTCACAAACTTCAACAATTTTGAAAATAAAGATTCGGGATAGCTAAATCGAGTTACCACAACTCCGAAAACGTATAAATCATTAAAAACGGGACAAAAACCACTCACCTATCAAGCTCCTTAGCTTGGCCGAATATGGCTTTCTCCATGGCTGCCATTTTTTCTTCCCACATTCTGCTGGAGAAGAAGAGAAGAAGGGTGTTTTATTTTTTTATTATTCTTTTACTATTTTTGTCTTATTATACCATTTAACTTAACTTCCAAATTTGCCCTTTTTCTTTTCAACTAACTTCAAAAATACCAAACAAATATCTTCCATCAACTTATAAGTGGACTAATTTCTTCATAAGGACCTTCACTTTAAAAACCCATCACAATTACACCCTTTATCATCTGAAACACACACTTCGCACTTATAACAATTTAATCCTACTAATCAAATTAAACACTTTTTCGATAAAATTTCTCAACGAAATTTTCACACAACAATTTAATCACATTGTAGACCTCAAATTGATAATCCAAGCTATTTCATACTTAAATAAGACCTCATATTTTGCAACTTATTTAATTTAGTCCAAAAGTCAAATTGGACACTTTATGCTTAAAATTTCTTCATGAAATTTTTACACATGCATACGAACATATCATAAACCTCATAATAGTCATAAAATAATTATTTCTACTTTAGATTCATGGTCTCAAACCACTATTCTGACTAAGCCCTAATTCGGGATGTTACAATTCTCCCCCCTTTAGGGATTTTCGTCCCCGAAAATCTTACCAAAGGAAGTTACTCTCATCCTTAATGAGATACCTTCAAAATCTCTCTGGAATCACAAATCGGTATAACTTCGTATTTCTCTACTCTTTAACCTATAGTGATGAAATACATCATCAAAATCTTTTTTTTTTGAAGTACATTTACTCAGTAATCCGTCAAATAATAATTTTGTATCATACAAATCCTTGACAACTAATTAACACCAATCCAGATAACATCTTACTTTTTAGATATTTTGACAATTTCGATTTTGAAGCTTATGGCAACTCTATCTAATCTTCATTATCGTTCCACCACTGACTGTAATAGTCTTGGATACACTTGATTTCGATTTACTTGCTAGCGAATAGACATCATAACATTCTGGCTTTAACTCGCTCATATATATATATATATATATATATATATATATCAAGATCATTTGAAAAGTGAAAACGAATACACAGGTCTAAGTTGAACTTCCTATCATTCACACTTTGCCAACTTCAATTTCTTCTCAAATCTAGAGAAAGATTAAGCTTATAGTAGAATTTACTTCAACTGTTACTAGTCGAAGCACTTAACTATACTGATGCCACAATACTCATACAGCTTAAAAATCATAGTGCCATAATAAGACTAACTTCTCAATTACTTTAGTAGATAATGTCCCAGCTGAAAAGAAAGCATCTCGATCATGATTGCACTATCTAATTCTGTCATCACCACTCTAATATTATTCCAATTGCAAACAGATATAAATTCAGAATAAATTCCAGCAATTACATACTTTAGGTCTCATACCTGGATGAGTTAATTAACTGAGCCTGACCTTTTTTTAATTATAACATTTCGAAATTCGAATGATCTCCATATTAATCTGACATCTTTTCTGCAACCGTGTTCAATTACTAAACCATTCTCAACTCTGATCACGTTATCAGTTAATCTACAACTCAACTCTTTAGTCTTCCACTTGCAAACCCATTCGGTCTGAATTTCATAAAATTTCTTTATAACATACCTTATTGGAAGGGGGTGAAGTTGTAATGCCTCTGACTTGCCTCTTATATATTCATGCATATAACTTAACACTCATCAATATATATTTTGTTTCAAGTAATTTAACATGCATACTCATCTTACACAACCTTCCTATCATCTTATACAAACAAGTGCACTTATACTTTCATTCATAAATCTCAAGTAAAATTACTCATAACATTCACTTAATTTCACAAGTTATACTCATAGTATCATACAAATGCCAATCAAACATGAACACCTATCATAGTATAAACTTTCCTTTCATCTCATCTTTCATATTTCAAAAGAAATTTCTATCCATAATTTATGCATCATCACATAAACATCATAAACTATTATTCTTACTTTTTACGAGTCTCATCTTATCATAAACACACTGTTTGCACTATCAAATTTAGCTCGGTTAAAGTGCGCATCTGTCTAATAAAATAATTTACATCCGGGTCAGGAGTCGTCACACTATCACAATTCATTATGGCATGTATAGCTAGACTCTCACACTCACTATAATAGTCCGAGAACCGACTAAACCATTGCTCTGATACCACTAAATGTAACACCCCTTACATGTATCCTATGCTGGAACCGAGTCCGAGACATTACCAGACTTAACAATACATTTAGTGAAATTAATTAACACAAATACAAAATGACTTAGTCAAGCCCCTATACATGCCATAACTTTAATCATTTATAAATAAAGATACCCATAGATAGCTTGATAGTGTGAAGCGATCTCCGACGACCTCCAACCCGAGCTTGTTTAGTAGGACTCTATAAGATGGGAAAGAAAAAGGGGGTAAGCTTATAAAGCTTAGTAAGTTCACATGAAAAATAATAATAAGCATTACCAATGAATTTAGCTTACTACTAAGTTGTCATAACTTGCATAAATAATGCTAAGTTCTTACTTTCCCAACTTATTTGTAACCTTATGAAAGCCTCAACATGACAAATCCTCACAACAAGTTCTCAAATTGATACAATCATTAAATCACATGCTTATACCTTATTACTCATGTTCACGTTAATCTATCTACTTGAGTTGCTGTAACTAAATTATTTATTTCTTGAGCTACAGAGCTCCAAATTTCAAACCGCTAATGTTTCCTGAAACTAGACTCACATATCTTCATACCATAAAATTTTCAGAATTTTTGGCTTAGCCAATTAGTATAGTTTATTCATTAAAGTTTCCCTATTGCACTGTTCAACAATTCTGACCACTTTTCACTACAAATCAATTTTCTCCTTGTACAGAATTCAAATGATGTTATAATTTGTTTCATTTGAAACTAGACTCATTAAGGATTTCAAGAATATAACTTATATCCCATAATTATTTTTTTCCAATTTTTAATGATTTTTCCAAGGCAGAATAGGGGATCACGTAATCATTCTAAACCAATCTCTCAAGAATTTAAATATCTCAAAATATAAAAATCCTTTGTTTGTTTTGTTTCTTTTATATTAAAATAGACTCAATAAGCTTTAAATCAATATCTCATCCAACTTATAATTCAATTTTTTTACTATTTTTGCTGATTTTTCAAATTCACATCACTGCTACTGTCCAGAGCAGTTCTATTGTAAATCTTTGCTCTCTTTCACTTTAACTGTGTTCATCACTTGCTTATACCAGTCTTTCCAATTTCCGATTACGTATCGAGCATATTGATCATACGTTACACATGCACATACCTACACTTATCACTACAAGCCACACATAATTTCACTTAGCATATTGCTCATACGTTACACATGCATATACCTACACTTATCACTACAAGCCACACATAATTTCACTTAATCGATTTTCCCGATGAACTCATCGGTAACCTTACCAAAGGCTTAGAATACAAAGGGCACCTTACTTAATAGCTTGCTTACATACCTGCAACATGCTCACTTAACACATGAGCACTCTTTCATAATATAGGCATATTGCCAATCATGTCATAAAGTGTTACAAGCATAATTGAAAACTCGTCACTTACTTAATACTTGATAATCTCAATTACTTACAATCTCAATATTAAATAAGCCTTAAATGCATACCTGTACTCTTTCTTCATGTTCCCACCTTGTCATTTCTTTGACTTGCTCTTTGGACTACTCGTGACCCTTTTTCGTTTTGAACTTACCATTGCCATGTCTTGACATGGTCTTACGTGGTATCCTTGCCTTATGAACTCACCAATGCCATGCCTTGGCATGGTCTTACATGGGACCTTTGCCTTATAGTAACTCATCAATGCCATGTCTTGACATGGTCTTACATGATTTCCTTGCCTTATAGAACTTATCAATGCCATGTTCCAAACATGGTCTTACATGGTATCCTTGTCTTAGTGCCAATGCCACATCTTGATGTGGTCTTACATGGAGTCCTTAATCAATGTCGATGCCATGTCTTGACATGGTCTTACACGGGATCTTTGCCTTACCAATGCCATGTCTTGACATGGTCTTACATGGTATCCTTGCCTTACCAATGCCATGTCTTGACATGGTCTTACATGGTATCCTTGCCTTAATTGCCATGGTATAGCCATGGACTTTGAGATATCAATTCCTTGTTAAGTCATAGCTGAAACATACTTGCTCAAATTCTCAAGGTTAGTCACATAACTCAGCAATAGCATTGCTAAAAACAATAATTGCATAAAAATAAATTACTACTCAACTTACATACTTACACTTAACTTATTCTCCTCAAACTATGCTAGTCAATGCTTTCTTATTATCATACAAAGCTATAATACAGAATATGGTCTAACATATAAATTATACAAGTTCTCTTTCCAATATCGAATTATTATCGACATTAATCATTATATCTGAAACTCAATACTAAAGTATTTAAGTCCAAAATATCGATTTATCATCCAAATATGCATAATCAAATGCTTATTAAACATATGAACTTACCTCGAATGTCGAAACAACCATTTTACCAACTTTCCCAATTTTCGATTTTCCTCCAGTTCTAGGTCCAAATCTCATCTTTCGGGGTCTAAAACATCACATTTTACTTATTTAATTAATGCACTACACAAAACAGTCCCTAACTCAAACTTTGACCAAATTACAATTTTACCCTTAAACTTTTGCATAATTATGATTTTGCCCCTAATCCCTTTTTGTTTTGTTTTATGACTTGCTGAACATTTTTCCCTTCTATAGAAACTTCAAATTCCTACTATAACACATACTTATGAACAATAACAACTTTTATCGATTAACTCGTTTTACTCGTTTTCATCGAAAATCACTTAGTAAAAATTGTTCATCTACTCATGGACGTGCATAATCCACCGTTAATCATCAAAATACACACTTAATCAACCATGGCAAAATTCACAAACTTCAACAATTTTGAAAATAAAGATTCGGGATAGCTAAATCGAGTTACCACGACTCCGAAAACGTATAAATCATTAAAAACGGGACAAAAACCACTCACCTATCAAGCTCCTTCGCTTGGCGAATATGGCTTTCTCCATGGTTGCCATTTTTCTTCCCACATTCTGCTGGAGAAGAAGAGAAGAAGGGTGTTTTATTTTTTATTATTCTTTTACTATTTTTGTCTTATTATACCATTTAACTTAACTTCCAGTTTGCCCTTTTCTCTTTTCAACTAACTTCAAAAATACCAAACAAATATCTTCCATCAACTTATAAGTGGACTAATTTCTTCGTAAGGACCTTCACTTTAAAAACCCATCACAATTACACCCTTTATCATCTGAAACACACACTTTGCACTTATAACAATTTAATCTTACTAATCAAATTAAACACTTTTTCGATAAAATTTCTCAACGAAATTTTCACACAACAATTTAATCACATTGTAGACCTCAAATTGATAATCCAAGCTATTTCATACTTAAATAAGACCTCATATTTTGCAACTTATTTAATTTAGTCCAAAAGTCAAATTGGACACTTTATGCCTAAAATTTCTTCATGAAATTTTTACACATGCATACGAACATATCATAAACCTCATAATAGTCATAAAATAATTATCTCTACTTTAGATTCATGGTCTCAAACCACTATTCTGACTAGGCCCTAATTCGAGACGTTACAGTAATATCCTGAGATAGGGGTTATTTGTGAATAAATTATTTTGCATGAATGTGGTCGTTGTGGTGCTAATTGAGGTATTCTAGGGGCTAGTTATAAGCTAAGGGATGGCCTGAGCTATAGGAGAAATTTTGTTTTTAAGTGTTAATTATGGGGAGCTAGGCTAAGGGGGCCTTAAGAGAAATTGTGTGGGAGTTATGACACAAAAAGTGCCTTGGTAAAGTGGCTTGAAGGCGCCACTTAGGGGCTTGGTAAGTGATGCCTCAAGCAAGTGGGAAGGGCTCATGTTCGAGTCGTGTGGGCAGCAAAATGGGTGGCTATTATTTTGCATTTTGACGTTAAGGGAGGGGGAGTGATGGACGGCTTTGGACTTTCAAATGGATAAGGATAAGGCTTGTTTTATCCTTTTTAAACTTGGCTAAAAGAGTTGGATATATATGGTTTTATTTTATTTATTTTTTAAATAGGAAGGTAAGGGATAAGTGTTGATCAATTCAATTTATTTTGAGTGAGTAGCATGGAGGAAAAAGAGGAGAAAATTTTGGGATTTGAAAGGGGGATGAGAAGTGGCCGGCCAAGGGACTCTTGGGGTGGAAAATTCAGTCTTATGGAGGGGGATAAGTGCCGAAATTATCTTGGTGAAAGTGTTCAGCTTGTGTCGAAATTTCTCTATTCTCTCTTCTTCTCTTTTCTACACTTTTTCTTGTATGGCCGAATATCCCTTTGACATTATAGAACCTTAGCCGAATTTGGTAGCTTTCTTCTTTTCTTTTCAGCAAAGCTAAAATCTCCTTGCCTTTGGCCACCATTGCCGAATTCTCCTAAGCCTCATCTCTTTTTCTTTTCTTCTTGGAACCTTAAAGAAACACCTGTAGCCGAAATCTCTCTTACATTTTCCCCCTATCGTCGAAACTATTTCAACTCCATACTTGTTCATTTGATAGCCAAATGTGCATCACCATTTGAAGCCTTGCCGAATCTTTCAGTCTCTCACTTTCTTTTCTATTTCGCAAGTCTTGGAGGCCGAATCTCCTAGGGTGGTGCTGTCGACTACTCTCTTGTAGTCTCTTCAAGGAAATGATAGTGGTAAGTATTTCTTTATGTAATCAGTTTTGTCTCATCTTCATAGGTATGCCAGAATCAGTGGTTATGCTCTGGTCTAAGGTTGGTCGAATGTTCTTTAGTGTCATAGTGGTGTGTTCTTTTGTGTGTAGCCGAAGGAAGGAAGCATTGAGGAGTTTCTTGGATTCTATTCTTCAAAGTAAGCCTATATGGTATTCGGCCAAGGGCTATTTTCCATAGAATTATGTATAGGCTGTTTCTAATAGTTTTTTAGCAGGGATTTCGACAACTTCAAAGGCCAGTAGTGATTTCGGGATTTGGTAAGCTAAGTAAGTGGTTGCTAGTATTCGGCCTAAGGCCATATTTTGTCTTATAAGTGTGACCGATTTTTGACTTTGGTTTTTAAGGGCAAATCGACAGGAGTAGGACAAGTCTCGGGATTCAGATCATTGTGGTAAGGATGTTAAGTTATATTTTATTCGATTAAGGTCTCGCATATTGATGGTTAACCAAATGTTCTGATTAAGTGTTCGTCGATGGAGGCAAATACCAGTCACGAGGGAGAAGGGAAAGTCCCTATCCCAAAGTTTAAAAAGAGATTCGTTTCTGTCGTTCGGGATTGGCCACCAGGGTGTGGGCCAGTAACAGGGGAGAATTATAGGCAGATAGCCGTAGTGTCGCTTAGTGATAGCATCGGGATCGAGAGCTTAGTGCTTCAAGTTATCAGGTGTGTGATTAACCCACCGTTTTCTGGGTTTATGTGATATTTGCATATGTTATATGTATGTGCTAATAAGTGCAGTGCCAATTTATGGAAGGGATACCCTTAAGGGGTATGTCGATAATCAGGTCAGTAGTAAATCTGATGGAATATGGTTATTATGTGTATATGTGAATATGCCTATGAAAGTATGATTGAAAGCCGAATAGCATGTGCATGCATCATTTTATTATGTCATTATTGTATGTTGCATGTACATGGGATGGGATATGAATGTGACTATCGAAGGACAGGGTGTACATTTATGTACGTGGTCTGATGTTAGCCTTGTGCTACATTGGCGCTTGATGTTGGCTGTGTGCTTCATCAAGGTGGGGTGTCGGCTATGTGCCACATCTTGGTGGATGATAGCTGTGTGCATCACCGTGGACTGAGGATGACCTCGAGTCACCTCATGGATATTGATATGTGGGGTCACTCAGGTGATCGGTGGCTTAGCCACGGCTTTGAGCAGCATGACTGCCAAAAAGATGTGTAGCGGTTGGAGGGCGATTTAGTAATCCCCTAGTGTGTGCGGCAGGTACGGGGGTGTGTAGCGGATGGACCCTAGGTTGGGTTGGGTGCACTTTGCATGATTATGTATGAAATATGGATCGATGTGGAAATGGGCTAAGCCCAATATGTGGAATCACGTGGTTAATTACACTATCATTTGAAATGTGGTATGAATATGGGCCCAGCCCAATATGTGAAATTATGTGATTATATGGGCTAAGCCCAACTGTGGAATCATGTGAATTAGTTGCTTTACTATCTGAATTGTGATATGATATGTGGTTGTGGGCTAAGCCCACATGTGGGTGGAAATCAGTGGACTAATTACACACTGAGTCTGTGTGACTCACCCAAATTTTTATCAAACTTCGCAGGTAATATGTGACGTTTGGACTGAGTTGGAGTTGATGCAAAGGTGGCCATGCAGAAGTTGTTTAATTTGTTTTACGTATTTTATATCCTCAGTATTTTTGATTAAGTATTTATTGTAATAAGGGCCACTAAATTATTTGGAAACTTTATTTATGATTTTGAGGTTTATGTTATTATTGGGCTAATAATTAGAAATATTTTGAATCAGTCTATTTTATAACAACTTATATTAAAGCTTTTAAATCTGGATAATTTGAACAATAAGGTTTTACTTAGAGTTTTAAATGTGCCATGATTTACCAAAGACAACGAATTTTATGTTTTCACCCTTGAGTCAAGATCTTTCAAACGTTTTTCCACAGTGACATACCAGATCCAATCAAGGCTCGTGGGTCGGGTTTGGGGTGTTACATGGGCTAGTGGATTGCTTCCGGGATACATCCGTACCTATGTGCTTCGTGAGGTTTCCACCTCTGCATGGCCATAGGGAAATGTATCTCCCTGAGCTGAGCTCAGTCCATATGAGCCTATAACGGGTGAGGATTGAGGAATCTGCTGGTTCAGGTACCCCTCTTTAGAACCGAACCCCACATAGAAACTCAAGAGCCTACCCTAGGTAGAATTGCACCAAACCATGGCGGTCACCTGGGTAGGTGTTCTGTGTTTGTTTATTCTTCTTGCACTAATGTGTTTTCTGTTGTGATTATTTATGCACATTGGATTACTGCGTTTTCCTCTGTCTTGATTGCATTGCATTAAAACATTAAGAGAGGTGTCGATTAATATTTGATTGCTAAATAGAAGAGTTTGTCATGAGAAAATGAATTTCTTGATAAAATGGACTATAATATGGTTGCTCAAATATAGTCCAAGTAAATAACGAGAGAAGGCGCATAGTCTAAGGAAGAATACAAGACTTTTCCCGGTGATTCAAGCCAACAAGGATTATTCAAGAGGCGTTACGCCTTGACTTTTTTAAAGAAACTTATGAACACTGCGGAGGATAGGCGAGTGAAGAAGTACAGCCTGAACCAAGTGACAAGGAGCTAGAAGAGGCGCATATGAAGAAAGTTCATGGGGCGTGCTCATAACATCTGACACGACAAAAAAGATGGGTGTTTTCACTTGGATTATGAACCAAGCGACAAGGAGCTAGAAGAGGCGCATATGAAGAAAGTTCATGGGGCGTGCTCATAACATCTGACACGATAAACATAGTCTAGGTAACAGTGAGAGAAGGCCTTGCCTGAAGATCCAAAGCCTACAAGGATTGTTTGGGAGTCATCAGAAGATTATGAACATCGCGGAGGATAAGCAAATGACGAGGCACGACCTGGACCCAACAACAAAGAGCTAGAAGAGAGGTCTATTGAGAAAGTTCAGGGGACGCAATCACAACCTCCAGGCACGAAAGAAAGGATTGGTGTTTTCACCTGGACTATGAGGACATGGCTGTATATGCAATCCGTTTTAATGTAAAGAAATGTATTTTCTAGAAAAGTTCTTCTAATGGAATCGAATTCATGATCAACACCTCTCTTTTTGCATTCATACCATGCATTCGTATTGCATTGCATACAGCAGCATCATATCACCCTAATCATTCACTAAGGCTAAAATCGTATGATCTAAAGTTACGACACCACGAATCTAAAATCACGTCATCCTTATAGGACACGGCTAAGAGCTAGAGCTATGGATGCTGAACTCAATAAAAGAACCGAAAGAATAGAAATAATCCAAAGAGAGTTGCAAGAGCAGTTGGCCAGGTCGCAACAAGAAGCAAGGGATCTGATGGTAAGATCCCGAGAGGAATCGCTCGAGCAGAAGGATCAAATGGCCAAAATGATGGAGATGATGACAACTCTGGTCAAAGGAAAAGGACCCGCGCAAAGCCCTGATATTACAGAACCCCAGTCAAGAGATAATTAGGATCCGCTCTATCTCCCAGGATTCACTCCGCCCCACGCCCATGCAACGCAAAGAGGATATCCTCAAGGGGAACCGACAGGCCTAGAGCCACGACCTGCACCACCTGCTCATCTGGGGCAAGGTAAATTTGTATCAAACTCCAGAGATAATTCTGCTAATCCAATAGTTCCAGATACGGATGATTGGGTAGAAATAGCCAGGTTGA
This sequence comes from Gossypium sturtianum, assembly GCA_025698515.1. Taxonomy (NCBI): domain Eukaryota; kingdom Viridiplantae; phylum Streptophyta; class Magnoliopsida; order Malvales; family Malvaceae; genus Gossypium; species Gossypium sturtianum. Next base: position 153,763,787 of record CM046953.1, read on the forward strand.
AAACAGAAGATCGTTATGCTCAGGACAAGTATAAGAGTTTGGAAGAAAGGCTCAAGGCGATAGAAGGTACTGAAGTCTTCTCTGCACTAAGCGCCAAAGAGCTCAGTTTGGTTCCCGATCTGATCCTGCCTTCGAAATTTAAAGTGCCAGATTTTGAAAAATACGATGGAACGAGATGTCCAAAGGCACATCTTATCATATTTTGCCGGAAGATGGTTGGTTATGTGAATGAAGACAAATTGTTAATACACTGTTTTCAAGATAGCTTGATCAGATCAGCCCTCCGATGGTATAATTAATTTAGCAGAGAGAGGATCCGATCATGGAAGGACCTAGCATCAGCATTTTGTGAATAGTACAAGCATGTCTCCGATATGGCGCCTGATTGACTAACACTGCAGATGATGGAAAAGAAGCCAATAGAGACTTTTAGACAATACGCTCAAAGGTGGAGGGATATCTCGGCCCAAGTAGAACCCCCACTGACTAAAACTGAGATAACGGTCCTCTTTATCAATACTTTGAAAGCGTCATTTTATGACAAGCTGGTGGGAAATGCCACAAAAGACTTCGCCGATATCGTAATGTCTGGAGAAATGATTGGGAATGCCACAAAGAGTGGAAAAATAGATGCAAGAGAAATTGACAAAAGGTCAACCTCGAGAAATATGGAAAATAAAGTAAACAACTTGAGCAAGCGTTCCAAGTCAGTCTCTGCAGGTCAACCGAAGGCTGTGACCACTGGTCATCAGGGATCATCAAGTCAAGAATCCAATGCAAAGCATCTCCAGTTTACACCAATTCCAATGACATATGGAGAGTTGTATCAAAGCCTATTTGATGCACATAAGGTGGCTCCTCACTACATGAAACCAGTGCAACCCCCATATCCCAAATGGTATGATTCGAATGCTCAATGTGAATATCACGCGGGAATAACAGGCCACTCAACCGATAACTGCATTGCATTTAAGAAATTGGTGGAGAGGCTTATTAAAATAGGGGTTTTGAAGTTCGATGAGTCGTCCGGAGCAATAATTTACGATAATTAAAGGAGGGGGTGAGAGAGTCTTAATTCCTTAAAGAAGTTATCAGAAGCCTAGAAATCGAGAAGTCAGAATGCCAATGACACATTCGAAGGGAAAATAGGGGCACAATGCTTTCTGAAATCTTACACACTTGGGAGTGTTTTGAACAATAAGACTGTGGAAGAAACCTGCGTTTTTAGCTAATCTAGAGTAACATTCAAAACATGCTTGTTGCTTTAAGCCTAAAGGTAACAAGACTCCTTTCGTGAAATGGGCTTGTTCCCAAAATTGTTATTTCAATAAAATGCATCTTTACTTTCACTCCTCGCATTTCATACTCTACATCGTTTCATTTTCATATCATACTCTTAATTTTCTACCTTCATGCCCACAATGGGTTCCCCAGATACAAATGACATGAGCGACGCTGTTACCGACTCTCTTTTTTAATGAGATATGTGTCTAAAGGGATTGGAAGATTGTGGAGATGACAAAGGTCATAACTTATCTCCTAAATTTTCAAGAATGGTAGATCCTATCTTACGAAGTGTCAGCAAACAGTACAAGAGAGATGAAGATGGAAGCTTATCTTACCGCAGGAACAAGGCAAGGAATCATTGAGTTATCTCCAAGAGTTTAAAGATATTTTTGTATCATTATGTTAAGACACGCCGGTACTACTAAGGCACGAGTATGCTGTTAAAGCTAAGAAAGTCACAGAAGAAATCCATAAGGATATTTGGAGATCACATACTGATGGTTCTACCCTGACTAAGCCAATCAAGAGGTTCGAGCTACTGGTCTACCCAGAAAGGAAAATTGCATCAAACGCCAAATCGAGGAGGACAGAACTTATGTGCCTCTTCCCATTTTCTACACGTGGGGCATGGACGTTATCAAGCCAATCACCTCGAAAGCTTCTGGTCCGCATCAAAAAGAAAAAAGAAAAATATTAACAAAAAGGGCGAAAAGATCATATTTAACCGTACAATATCAAAAGTTCGCGGCCTTTTCGAAGATCAAGTGCCATGTCATAGTCCAAAAAAAGGGGGGCAACAAAACAGAGATTGTTAGGAAGATGACCCAAACTTGTGAATGTTGGCATATAGAAGTTAAGTTTACCCTTTTATGCTCATTAAACGTCGACCGGGACCTCTGCTGGGGCAACGCCTTCCTCAGTAGGTTTTGCATAATAAAGTCAAAATCCTTTTTTCCAGAGCACAGGCCGAGCCAAAATTGGATGAGGCAAAATGGATCCAATCCTGATGTGATCAAGTGAGTTTGAAGAGAAAATGTTAAGAGCTATCTGTCACAATCGGATGATGCGAGTTTACAACAAAAAAGGATCGCCTTAAAAAATTTCATGATAGGGCTTTGAAGAAGATTCTTTCCCATGCAATAGGGACTTCAGAAGAAAGAAGATGTCAAGCTAGGAAGGACTTTAGGCAGCAAATAAGGCCCGTTCTAGGGAAACAAGGATATTATCTGAGATAGACGACAAGGACCTACCCAATCTGGTGAATTAAAAAAAAAACAAAAAAATATAAAAAACAAAAAAATAAGAAGAAAGAAAAAAGAAGAAAAATGAGAGGCCAAAGTGAAAACCCGCAAAGGGCGATTTGAGACCAAAGGTGGGTTTGAGTTGAAAGCCCAAAAAAGGTAGCTCAAATTTTGATAAAAATGGGGCATACAGTAGTCTTGCTACGCTTGAAGTACCAATGAAGAGGAATGTTACGCCTTGGGGCACCGACAAAGTACTCCAGACCCCCTAAACACATATTGAGTTTAGAATGGTCCTCAAGAAGTTTGAACAGAGAAGCTCAAGCTGTGGTATCGAGGGCACCTAATGTCCATTTTACCCATTTTGAGTCTGCTATCTTTGTCTTTTCAAAATACACTCTAAATAAACTGGCTTCTTCATCGCATTTGCTAGCTTTGATTAACTGGTTTGTTTCGAACTATGCTTCCAATAAATTTCCATTTCATCCATCATTATGGTCCTTTTTTGAGCATTTTCCATTGAAATAATGATTATTAGACTAATAATACTTTCATGAAAGGAGTTTCACATATTAGTCTGGAAACCTCTAAACAATACAGGAGTCTGCAACAAGATTATTACTTAAGATTCACCAAGCTTAAGGGGGGAAACATCTGAGTCCAAATTAAGGTTATCACTTCGGATTTTTGTCAAAAAATGGTGATTGAACAAAGTACCGCGTCAGTGACACAATCCTGATGGAAAATGGGCATTGTTAACCCAAGTGCAAAACTAGAATCATTCTTGAAAGGAAATGATATTCTGCATTCATGCGAGCATCACGCATATACATCTGGTTGGGTCACCTAAAGAGTGATCGTTAGAAGGAAGCTGATACAGATCCTGTACCTTTGAATAACAATAGGGTGGGTTGAAGAAGAGACAAATCCTATGTTTTAGAGTCGCAGTGGGATGAATAGAGGATATTCAAATCCTACACCTGTAACATCCTGAAATTGGGGCTATTTGTGATTGAATTATTTTTCATGTGTTTGAATTTCTGTGTTATTAATTGTGGTGTGGTAAGGCTTAATTATGGACTTTGAGTAGGCTCGAGTAGTGGGAAAAATATTATTTTTTTTAAGCTTTGAGATAGGGAGCCTTAGTAAGTAGGGGTTACAAGGTTAAATGAGGGAATTATTGTCATTAAAAAGGCCTTGGAAAAGTGGCAAAAGGGAGGCCACTTAGGTGCTAGAGTTGACGCCACAAGGAGCAAGGGGAACCTATGTTCGAGTCACGAATTTTCCCTTTTTGATTTTTATTTTGGATGGCAATAAGGGGGGGAATTTCCCAATTTTAAACTTTGGGATAATAAGGAAAGTATGAGAATATTATTTGGCTTTAAATGGATTTTATTTGATTAATCTTGAAAAGTTGGCAAGAGAGAGAAAGAGATGATAAATTTTTAATGTGAGGATAATAAGGATATTAACAAGGATATTATTAAGGATTCTAATTGGATTATTATTACAATTAAGTTATAATAATTGATAGAGGAAAATTAGGCATGTGATTAATTCAAATAATTTTGAATTAATTCAAATGGTTGGTCAAGAGCAATTCAAGGAGGTTGCCGAATTTGGAACTCTTCATGGGAAGAGTGGACGGCAAGCTTAAGGAAGGGGGTGCCGAATCCCTTTAAAAGCACCTACTTAGCATCTTGTTTTTCTTTTCCCCCATTTTTGCAAGTAGCTGAATTTCTTCTTTATTTCCTCCTCTCCAATTATTTTTCTCCCCATTCTCATTCTTTCAAAAACAAAACTCTCTCTACTCCTTGCCGAAACCCCACCTTCTTTTCTCATCATTATTTCCTTTCCTTTAGCCGAATTCACTCCCTTGGTGTGCCGAAAATTTCCTCTCCTATTCTATAGCACTTTGGCTGAATGCTAGGAGGGAAATAGATCTCTTCGGGATTTCCTGTGGTAATCGTTGGTGAAGGTAAGTGATAGCCGATTCTTTCTTTTCTCTATACTTTCTCTCTGTCGATTTATAGGTTAGAGAAGTCGAAATTTCGGCATATGCAAACAAGAAGGCTAACCCCTCTTTGAATCAATATCATTTAGGAACTACGGGATTTTTAAGCAATAGATTTGACTCCCAATTCTCTGTCAATCGGTTATAGGGTAAGGTGGTAAGAATCTATTTTTAATAGATCACTCTTTTAAGTATTCAAGCCGAAGGCTATTAACATGTGATTGCCGATTTAGGGAAACAGAAGCGCTTGAAGTGTGGTGGCTTGTACTCAAAGGCATTTGGGTAAGGTTTCGGGTTCACAAGGAACCCCTTTGCAATTAAATTGGTTTGGCCGAATAGGCCATGGCACTAATCTTGTGTTTGGCCGAATATAGGGCAAGGATTTTGTGGGTGGCCGATTGGTTATTCCGGGATTTAAGGTTTTCGTTAATTTCCGGTGTGTGTATACACACTCTATGATTAATAAATTGTGCTAAATGTTTGTGTATGCTAAATCTGGTTCATGTAGCTTTGGATTTAATACCATAACGGTATAAGCGATGATTCAGGTAAGTTCCTAACAGTATAAGTTTTCTATTGATGCTTTTGGTATGTGTTTTAAATATATATTGGCATAAAATCGGTTATATAATTGATTGATGTGGGTTGATGAGAGGAGGGGGCAGTGATATTTGTGTCGACGGACACCAGTGGTTTGGTACCACATTGTGACTACGGTCACTAGAGGTTTGGCACCTTCAGAGGTTTGGCACCTCATAGCGTCTCGTCCCTGTGGCTTAGCACCACCGTGGGTTGGCCCCACTTTGAGATATGGGATTGACGCCAGTGATTTGGTATCACACGATGGGTTGGCCCCATCATTTAATTTGTGACTTTACGTCACCAGTGGTTTGGCACCACAGTATTGATGGATATCGTGACTATACGTCACCAGTGGTTTGGCACCACCAGTGGTTTGGTACCACACAGGGTAGAGAAAGGCGTTTGGATGGCTAGGTTGGGTGCATGATTTAGTGCATGTTAAATTGTTATAAATTGTGTATGTTGTTGCATTAAACCGGGAAAAAGGGGTACACATTGGGTCTTGATGACTCACCTTTTTCCTTTAACATTTTCAGGTGACTCGTAGCTGCGGATAAGGAGCCGGATGGACTCGAGGTGGCCATGCAATGAAAATGTGGACTAGGTGGATTTTGAACTATTTTATTTTATTATGGGTTTATTTTGTTTAAGTTGTAATAAGGCCTCCTAATATTGTACTTGGATTATTTTACATGTTTTGATAATTTGCTTAAACTACTTCATGATATTAAAATGGGTACACTTGTTTTCTCAAATTAATACGTAAAATGTTTTATTGTGCCATCGGGTACACTTGAATCTGTAACAACCTGACTTAATATATTTTTAAACAACACTAAATAATGTTTTCTTCATAACACCTCAACTGTTTTAAACCAAAACAATATCTTTTATCAAAATTTAAATCGGCTTAAAAGGGATTTTCAAAAAGTTTTCCTCCGTAGCATACCAAATTCGGTCGTAATGTTTGGGCCGGGTTTGGGGTGTTACAACACCCCTAGGTCACAATGAGATGAACCATGAAGCTACAACGGGGCAAAAAGGTGATATACGAGAAACGCAGATTACTCGTAAAGCTTGAGGATGGGTACAAAACCTGAAAGGAAAGTCAAGAATCGAAACAATGAATACAGGTCATCATGAAAGTCATGACGAAGAAGAGATACATGGCAAACAGCCCAAGGCGCATGGCGTAATCATGTAGGCATAAAAGCATTTAATACAAACACGTGCATATCATGATAACATCATGCATACAGGCACGCCAGTAAAGCAAGAAGTTTTGACGATAACTGAACCGAATCTAGGAAAAAGAGGACATCCGAGTTCCACCAGATGATACGTTTCAAGTGCTGTTTTTCAAAATATCAACTCATATTACGAGAGGTGAGTTGAGCCTCAAGTTACACGCTAAGGTTTTTTTTTCATTTTTTTAATGTTCCAAATATCAACTCATAATACGAGAGGTGAGTTGAGCCTCAGGTCACACCCTGAGGTGTTCTTTAATTTCTGTTCAAATATCAACTCATAATACGAGAGGTGAGTTGAGCCTCGGGTCACACCTTGAGGTGTCTTTCAATTTCTTTCCAAATATCAACTCATAATACGAGAGGTGAGTTGAGCCTCAGGTCACACCCTGAGGTGTTTTTCAATTTCTGCTGAAAATATTAACTCATAATACGAGAGGTGAGTTGAGCCTCGGGTCACACCCTGAGGTTTTTTTTTCATTTTTTAATTTTCAAAATATCAACTTATAATACGAGAGGTGAGTTGAGCCTCAGGTCACACCCTGAGGTGTTTTTTAATTTCTGTTCAAAATATCAACTCATAATACGATAGGTGAGTTGAGCCTCAGGTCACACCCTGCGGTGTTCTTTAATTTCTGTTCAAATATCAACTCATAATATGAGAGGTGAGTTGAGCCTCAGGTCGCACGCTGAGGTATCTTTAATTTCTATTTTTTCAATTTTCGTTCGTAACTCTTCAAGTCACACGCTGAGGTGTTTTTAATTCCTGTTTTTCAATTTCAGTTAAAATCAACTCATGATGCGAAGAGTGAGTTGGGCCTCGGATTACGCACACCGAGGCATTCTTAATTCCTGTTTTTCAATTTCTGTTATCTAAAAAAAATTAAAAAAATAACAAAAGAAAAAGAAAGAAAAGGTTAACTCATATTGCGAGAACGAGGAAGCAGTTTGAAAAGTTCAAGTTTCATCGAAGTCCTAGTGGAGCAGTTAGTAGATCGAAGCTACGAATCTCGTCGTATCCTGAAGTCATGTGGGAGCAAGTTAAAAAATAAACAAGATTGAGAAAAAGCGAATTGAAGCTACGGGTCATGTCTCGTAGAAGCAGCGGTGGAGTGGATCAAAGCAACAGGTTACGGTAGAGTTTGAAGATGTTTGAGGAAGACGAGGACCAATAAGTCAAGGCTTGGCCAAGACTGGGCAAAATTGGTTCTTCTATTGTCTTTGCTCTATTCTCGTTTCACGACAATGAGCAAAGAGGGGCAGCTGTAATAACCAATTTTCTCCCGGCCTATACTGTAACATCCTGAAAGTGGGCCTATGCGTTTTCGGTTTAATTGTACGAAATGACATGTCTTAAGTGTTATGAATAAATTTTGAACATTTTTGGAAACCCGGAAATGTATGGAAATGATTTAGAAATGATTCAAATGAGGAAAGTAAACATTTCTGGAAACTTGGAAATGTAAGGAAATGTCAAGTTTAAAGAGCCGAACAAAAATTTTTGGAAACTTAGAAATGACTTAGAAATGTCGAGTTTTAAAGTTTAAAAGAGGAAATTAAGGCAAGGTGGCCTTAAGAAAATTAATGGAGGAAATTTGACACAGAAATGGGCTTGGAAATGTGGCTTGGAGGTGCCACTTAAGGCCTCTGGAAACGGCGCCACATACAAGGGTATTGGGCCAAGGTTCGAGCTGTAGGGGAAGCAAAATAAAAGTTTTATTTTGCAGCAGAGATTAACAGCAAAGGACGGCACAAGGTTATAATTTAGGAGATTTTATTCTTTTATTTTTAAGAGATAAATAGTGGATAAATAATGGATTTATTTTAGATTATTTTCAAGAGATAAATGAGGAATTATTCTTTAATTAGGAAAATAAGGGAGAAGTGATGGCCAAGTAAGGGACTTTGAGTTTAATAATTTCGGCTAAGTAAGGATAGTTGCTGAATTATCTTTTATTTTAAGTGATAATTAAAGAGATAAAGCTATTAAAATAGAAGAGTGATGGCCAAGTAAGGGATTCTAAGTTAGTAATTTCGGCTATAAAAGGAAAAGAGATGCCATTCTGCATTATTTTCTGTTCTTTGAAAGCCTCTGTCGAATTCTCTTCACCAAATCTTCTTCTTCTTTTATTTTTGCCAAGCCGAAATACCTTGTGTTCTAGCCGAATCCTCCATCTTTATTCTTCCTTCTTTTTTCTTTCTAATCCCTCCAAAAGCCGAAAAACTAACCTATAAAGAGATCTAGTGTTTGGCCGAATACAAGAAGAAACCCAGCAAGGTTTCAGGATTTGATTTTTAATCCAATCGGCAACAAGGTAAGTTTTGGATTCGGGATTTAGTCTTATGGCCAAATAGGCTTTTACTAAATAGTAAGTGATTAATCAAATGTAGGAACTTGAGATATAAGGCAGTAGATCAGATTTCGGGATTTCAGTGAAGTTGTTAAGCGAATCAGGTGTGTACCCCACACTATTTCTTAATATGTTTTATGGCATGTTTAATTAAAATATGTGATATTAAGAATATGAAAGTGGCTAATGTACCATGTTATGGTACAAAGTACTCAGGTACATTTCCTACTTCTACTAGGAATATGAAATATGTTATTTAACATAAGAATATGATAAGAATGTGAACTTTGGCATATTAATGCATATTATAAAATGGGGCATAGGGGTTATTGAAAGGGGAAGTGAATGTGGTGACCTAAGACCACGAACACGGTGACCTAAGACCGTGGTATCTGAATGTGGTGACCTAAGACCACAGTAATCTGAATACGGTAACCTAAGACCGCGATATCTAAATGTGGTGACCTAAAACCACAGTAATCTGAATACGGTAACCTAAGACCGCGATATCTGAATGTGGTGACCTAAGACCACGAATGCGGTGACCTAAGACCACGATATGGGGTGGAGCGGAAGGAGGGTCGACTTAGTAGTCCCCACGGTGTACAGGTTGGTACGGGGGTGTGTAGCGGATGGACAATTAGGTTTGGGTTTGGGAATGCATCATAACTTGTATTCGTTGTTTGAATGAGTAACTCTTGTATGCCTGATTCTATTATTATTTAGTGTCGTGTACACATTGAGTCTGTTTGACTTACCCCGTTGTGGGACCATGTTTCAGGTGATGAACAGTAATGGATCGGGACGGCAGAACTTGTGGTGGCCATGCTCAACATAAAGTCTTTATTTTTATGGACTATTATTTTTATTTAAGCACTTGAACTATTTGGAAACTATTTGATGTAATAAGGCCATAAGGCCATAGTTGAATTGTTTTACATTTATTTTGATTTTTTACGTTTATGGGTTTTATCTATTAAAGTTTAAGTAAAATTTCTTTTAAACTAAACCCTAAATGCTTTGTCACCATAAATAAAGGGATTTCAATATAAAATAAACCTGTTTTCAACTCAAGCCCAACCCAAACAATATTTTTTTTAAAACCCCACAAGTTTTTCCTAAGTAACAAAAGAATTTTGAACCGGTTTACTTGAGGAACATACCAAATCTGGTCAAAGCTCGTGGGCCGGGTTTGGGGTGTTTCATATACCCAATAAAACAATAAACCCGACAAATAAGCAAGAATAAAACAAAAAAAATCAAATAAGTGAAACAGTCCATAATAAGTCCAAAAAACAAAAGTCCAATAGCAAACAAGCCCAAAACAACTAGCCCACTTAACCAAACCCTAACCCAAATTTGCAGATGCCCAATGGCCCAAAACTAAAATTTTTTCCAGAACCCTAGGGTTCCTTCCTGAAGCGCCGTATTGCTCCACACAGTAGACCATGCCTCTGCCACCACGCGCGTCTGTCAACGCGCCTCCAGACATTCCACTCCCACGCACGTCGTTCCCCGTGCCCGCACACTGCACCACGAGCACGCTCCCCGTGCCTCGGCTTCCACCAGCACCGTTCGCCCATACCCTGCAGACAGAGAACAAAACAAGCAGCAGAGAAGCATGGAATAAAGATAATAGAGTACTAAGGAGATAGGGTATTTTCGGCTATAAACCCATTCAAAATCATTGTAATCGGGGGGGTTTTTGGAAAAAAATGCATGATCAGAAATAAGAAAGCATAAAAGGTTAAGAGTCGATTTCTTTTTCTTTAAAAATCATCAAAAATAAGGAGCAAAGATTAACAAGGTGGATCTTTCTTTCAGTTATTACTTACGATTGTCTTAGTATTATTATTTTTTTTCGAATCTTTGTAAATAAATAAACAAAATCGAAAAAGAAAGGGGAAGACGAACCAAAATCGGAGCCATCGTCGGAGCCTTTCCCTCGCCTTCGAAGCCAGATTGAAAGTGGGGGGAGGCTTCTCTCCTCTGTGGTTTGAATTCTACCCTCGGACGAACCTGAAAACCGGGCTACGGCCCACCTCGCGAACCGTCGGCCATCGTACGGTGTGGCGGTGCGATGGGCGACCAGAGGAGAGCCCAATCGACCAGGGGAGATGAAGGAGAAGGGAGAGCGTGGGTAAGAGATGAGAAATTTTAAAATCTGTTTCAAAAAAAAAAGGAAGAAAAGGGGGTTCTAAAATAAGAAATAAGAATGGGTTTGAAAATATTAAATGAGACAACTGGTGGGGAGGGGGCCATGAATGCGCAGGCACCTACTTTAAAAATGAGTTATTTTCCGCTTCAGTCCCTCTTATTTTCAGAGCATGACAATAAGGAGCTTTCTTTCGGATTTACCTCAATGTTCTATTTCAATTCAATTTTCGTCCCTTTTGGGCTATTTTCTCCTATTTATTTTTAAATTGCTTTAACTTCATCACTACATTGCATTCAGCATTACATTTATACTATGTTTCTATTTTTATTGATTATTACCTAATCGTTATTTCTATTATTATTATTATCAAACTATTACTATTAATATTTAGTATTGTTTATTTACCGTTGTTATACTACTTTCATCTTTGTATTTTATTTCTTTATATTCATTTATAACTTCATGTTCATTTTTGCTGCTGTCACTATCATACTCATTATTATTATTGACTTTATTTCTAATGCCATTATTACATTATGTTTTGTTCTATAAGTTATTATTATTATATTTTTTAGTCATCATTGATATTACTATTAGTATTTTCATAATTTTTATTATTCCATTTTATCACTAATTTTTATACATATATATATTTATTATTCATTATTTTATTTTGTTTAATATTATCTTTTTTTTCCACATATTAGTATCAGATTATACCTTTTTAAAGATTCCACACATTATAGTATTATAATATGTCATATTTTTGTAAAAATACATATTTATGTTGAAAAACAGGTTTTATTTAGATTGTACATATTGTTAGATATTTTTATTTAAAACCATTATACATTATTTTCATTCTATACATTGTTTACATTGTTCATATCATATGAATGTCTCTTTTCATTATTCAAACTTGCATGAGATATGTTTATATTTTTTTTCTTTGTTTATTGAATTTGTCTATACTTCATCGCATATTGGTAATCGCTTTAGTATAGGAATTCTTGTTTGTGGCATTCCTCATTATTATTTCCTCATTGCCTATCTTAAATGTTAGCATATTATAATTGTTTTCAACATACATGTTCGACAATGTAAATGCAATATCGTCGCGTGGATTATTGTTACAAATACACTTTTTACAAAATTAACACGTTGCTTAAAATTCTCTTAAGGCAATATTTGTATGTTTAGAAGTACGGAAAATTGCGTCCTAACGGGTTGGGTGTTGATTTTTTTTTGTTCGACTAAATACTCAAGTACCCTTCTTCACATATTTTGAAGATCAAAGATGATCTCGATGTCAGAATATAAAGGCGTCATATCCTAACGTGTTGGGTATGATACTTTTATTCCTTTGAAACAAGATGATCTTGAGATTCAATCCCAAATGAACGAATTCTATTCTTTTAAATTTTTTACCCTAAATATTTTCGAGTTTTCAACATTAGGACAACATTAATCAATTTGGTACCAATTTTGGGCGTGACGAGTATGCTAACCCTTCCTCGCACGTAACCGACTCCCGAACCCATTTTCTCAAATTTTCGTAGACCAAAAATATTGTTTTAGTAAATCAAAATATTTCATTAAAACAAGGGTGATCCGATCATACCTAATAAAAGATCAGTGGCAACTCCCATTTTATTTTCATTTTCAAAACCAAGTCGATTCCCGTTTTCAAAAAAATGGTTACGACAATGGAAATCATAAGTCAATTGGACATTATTTGGATAGATAGGTGGCATTTTAAAAATATAAAATCCTTTGTATTATTATTATTAAGTGTAAATAAACCTTATCATAAATTCATAAGTTGCTTAACATTGAAAATTACTTAGTTGAATGAAAACTAGAGCCTTATTACATAAATATTGTAACACCCTGAAAATTTGAGTAATTTATTTTTTTATGTGTGCTTTGAGTAATTATTCTAGAAAGTAAAATTTTCTGATTTATTTTCGTGGTTAGTATAGTCCTGAAGAAGGATTAAAATTTTATTAGATGGAATATTATTAATTTTGAGAAATTATTTATGGAAGTGGATTAAGTGGCTATGACACATAAATTAATTTAAGTGTCAAAGTGAAGCATAAGATGAGTTATTGGACAAGTGGTGATGGCGCATGAGCTTGTGCATGAGGTTGAAGGTTCGAATCCCATGTTTAGCATCTAGGTGAATTTTATTTTGAATTTTTCTGCACATGTATAGCAAGTGTCGGCCAAGAGCTTATATGGTAGGTGTTGACTTGTTATTTTTGGTTAAAATATCAATGGAATAAGGAAATTTTGAACTTAAGGAAGGGTATCAAAAGAATAAGGAAAATGTGAAGATATGAGGCATGAATCAAGGAAGTATTTTTGGAAACAATATCTTGGCCTAAAGACCATGTACTTGGACGGCAATATGGCTATAGGGGGGGAGCCGAATTTTGGTGATAGTTTTGGCTAGAGTTTTAGTTTTTGTTTTGGTCATTTTTGTTTTGTGCAAGTTTTGAAAATTCTCTCAACCTTTTCTCCCTTTGGCCGAATTTGAGCATTGGTAAGTCTTAAAGTTTTTGACCATTTGGTCATTTTTGCACATCAATTGGTATTCTTTTGTGCCTTATTTCATTTGAGTGCCGAAAATCTCATACACCAAAAAGCCATTCCTTTTCTCTTTTCTTGTTACCATTGCCGATTATTCATCTCTTTCTCAAGCTCATCTTTTTCTTTTCTTTTTCCTATTCACTTTGAAATCAAAGCAACATCATCACCATCTTCTCCTATTTTATTCTTTTCAATCGAAATTCTCTTTACCTACACTCTCATGGCCGAATATTAAGGTGTTCATAAGCCAAATTATTTCCTTTTCTCTTTAATCTTTCATAGCCGAATCCTCCTTAAATCCATACTATTCTCGAATCCTTTCTTTTCGACGTGGAATATAGGTAAGAGTTCTTTTCGTTTCGATTAGTTATTAGTGGTTAGTGCCGAATATTAATGTTGGCTTGAAGGCATTATTTGGATCAAAATAAACGTTTATTTTATTAACGTTTATTTTGTTAAACTTTAGTGCGATAACGGAAAGTTGGAATCAAGTTGTTGTGGTGACAAAGCGTGGGAATCTATTCTCGTGGTAAGGAAATCACATCTTTTAAACTTTAGAATTATTTCGATATCATTAGATTAATGTTCTTTGCCTTTGAAGACATTCAAAATAGGGAAGAAAAGGGCAGTGTTTAGCCTTCGAAAGAAGGGAGGTTCTGTTATTCCCCCTAAGTACAAGCAAAGGACTATTTCGAGAATCCGGGATTTTCCACCGGGTTGCGGACGTTCAACCGAGGAAAATCAATTGTTCGAAGTCGTTCGTACTCCCGAACCATTATTTGTTCGTGGATTCGATTCGGTTAGCGAACCATCGATCGGAGAAAAATCGCAAGTAGAAGTCTTACGGAAATCCGAGGGTAAATTTCTAGATCGTTATATTTAGATCGGTTTTATTATAGATTATAGTGTTTTAATTAACACAATACGTATAGGTGTTGAAGAGCGGGAAAGTTTAGTTCTCTCCATAACCAGGTGTGTAATTTCACACTCATTTTCGGGTTAGATTTCTAATCATAAGTATTGTGATAAAAACGTGAAAAATGGTAAAATCAGAAATTATATAGTAAATGTTACTTTTGTGAAAATGCATGCAAACGGTTAAAACCGAGAAATATGCGAAAAACTGTTAAATCGATAAATGGGCCGATAATACTCTAGTTCGATAAATGGGCCGATAATACTCTAGTTCGATAAATGGGCCGATAATACTCTAGTTCGATAAATGGGCCGATAATACTCTAGTTCGATGAATGGGCCGATAATACTCTAGTTCGATAAATGGGCCGATAATACTCTAGTTCGATAAATGGGCCGATAATACTCTAGTTCGATAAATGGGCGATAATACTCTAGTTCGATGAATGGGCCGATAATACTCTAGTTCGATAAATGGGCCGATAATACTCTAGTTCGATAAATGGGCCGATAATACTCTAGTTCGATAAATGGGCCAATAAAACTCTAGTTCGATAAATGGGCCAAAAGTTCATTAAACTACTAAATGGGCTAGTTGCTAAATTAATTATATGGGCTTAATAAAATGTTTATTGATAAACCCACCGATGTTATGAATAATTTGAAAACTTGTTATATTTGTTATACATGCATAATTGCATGGGGTGGGTTATATGAAGAGAAGAATGGCCAGTTGCCACAAATTTGGCTCAATGCCTCTAGTTCGGTGGCTCTGCCACAATATGGCTCAATGCCTCTAGTTCGGTGGCTCTGCCACAAATTCGGCTAAATGCCTCTAGTTCGGTGACAATGTCACAATCTAGTTCGGTAGTGCACTACAAAATTATTTAAGGGCTTTAAGCCCATGATTGGTGTGTTTGGCGGGGTGGGTTGACTTGATCCCCACAGGTGTGTTGGTTGGTACGGGGGTGTTAGCGGATGGATACTAGGTTGGTTTGGGAAATTCATTTTACATGCATTCATTTCTAAATTTCGTTATTTTATGATATATATATTGTTGAAATCATTAATGGGCTCAAGCCCGGTTTGATGTCTTGACGATCCGCCCAAAAATGGTGGTAAGTGAGTTGCACACCGAGTTCTTTGTAACTCACCCAATTTTTATAACCATTTCAGTAATGGAAATTGACGTGGACTTGGGCCGAGATGACTTGGTGGAGGCCATACTACAACTTGGGTTTTTATTAAACTATGACTTTATTTAGATTATTATCTTAAATTTACATTATGGGTTTTATGTAATAAGGCCTCTTATATGTTTTTATGGATTTTATGGTGTGGATGATTTAAATTTTATTTCTAAACTTTTAATATGGTTTTACCTTAAAAATGTTAAGTTTTCTTAAGAACATTGGTTTTGATAACAAAATTTCTGGACACTTTAATTATCTAAAATTCTTTCAAAGTTCTTTTAAACTAATCTTAAGATTTTGATATTTTTATTTTGACGATAAGTTTTCAACCAAGTATTTTTCTTAAGCTACAAATTTCAAATCCTTGTATTAACTTTTTATTAAACTCGATTTTCAAAAAGAAAAGTTTTGTAGCACTATTTTATCTTAACCATTTGGAAATAAGTGAATGTTTGTTTGGTGTGGCAAACCAAATCTAGTCTAGACGCATAGACCGGGTTTGGGGTGTTACATTTAGTGGTATCAGAGTCCAGGTTCAAAACTCGGCTGTGGTTTGGGTTCGATAATGAAATCTGTTTGAAAAATAATTTAAATATCTAGACTTTTGATTTTAAAGGTAGTATGGCACCATGAGCATCCCGCGCCAAGTCAAGTAAGTATCTGTATACTGATTGTCTGTTGCGATTGTGATATGATTATAAGAAACACTCTAGAACTTCTAGTTTTAGGTGTTAAAACCGTAGAGATTGAGACAATAGGATATTGTTGCGAAAACACTCTATCTCTTTCATATCATAAAACATCGTTAATAAACAATCAAATATTATTCGATTCATAAAACTCTTAATCGATTAAATCGAATTAGTTGCCATGAGCACTAGAGGGCGTGGTCGTGGGCGCGTAGGCGTGGCCGTGGTAGAGGACGAGGTGTTAGGGGCGCAACCGATGTGCCGGGTCATATGCCGGAAATGGATGCACTGCGCTACTCGAGAGTGAGACGGATCGCACGCGACCATATGGAAGAGGATAATCTTTGTGACACGAGCAATGCTGCGAGTACTTGAAAGGGTCATTGGATCCAGAACTGGACCAACGGCTCGTAGGTCGATATCGGAGCGATCAAAATCCGATGGAGGCCGAGGTTTTCGAGGTGTCTCTCGTGTAGCTCCCAATGTCGCTGAATATTGGCTTGAGGCATGAGAGCAAATTATGGGCGATCTTGAGTGCACTTTGTGGAACAAAAGCTAAGAGGAGCGGTATCTTTGTTGAGAGACGAAGCTTACCAAAGTGGTGGCTTACTATCCGAGAAGGCACCGATCTTTGCTTTGGTTAATCGGGAATTTTTCAAGGCTTCCTTTCAAGGGAAATATGTGGGAACAAGCTATGTGGATGCCCGAAGGAAGGAATTCTTGAACTCGGTGCAAGGAAATAAGACGGTGGCGACATATGAGAGGCCGAGTTCTTACGTTTGAGTCGCTATGCTCGAACGATAGTGGCAGCGGACCATGAGCGTTGTGTACGCTTCAAGGACGCTTTAAAAGACGAGTTGCGGTTCGATAGCCCCACAAACAAGTTAGAACTTTTGCCTCGCTCGTGGAGAAGGCCAAGATAGCCAAGAGGCTAAGAATTGAACGTCAAAATCGGGAGCAAATTCGAGGCAAGAAAGATCTCAAGCATTCGGGTTCTTCGAGAAGATTTCAAGAGGCCCGAATGAGGAACCAGCTCAAGGAAGAGCACCGATGAGTCATTAATCGTCAGTCGAGATTGTGCTAAATGTGGGAAAAGACATTCCGGAGAATGTTGGAGGAAAACGGTGCTTGCTATAAATGTGGATCGACGGAGCATCAATATAGGAGTTGCCCTCGACGTATGGATACAACTCAAGAAGTTCGTACTCTTGATGCACCACCGGCAAGAGGAGTTCAGCAACCACCGAGAGGCTCGGGGACCAGTGTCGTGGTGGTAATGGGCCGACGTGGTCAAGGTGCAGCGGTCGAGGCAATGGTCCTAGAGGCAACGCGGATGCAAGACGACCAGGATCGGTATATGCGGTTAGGCGTCGTGAGGATGGCAATGCACTGATGTAATAAGCGATGCGTTCTTCATTTCGATGTACCCGTTATTGCCTTGATAGATATTGGTTCTACTCATTCGTTCGATGCGTTGCTAGCACTATAACCGGAAACTTGAAATTAGACTCAAATTTTCGATAATGAAATGAGGGTGATTAGTCCCTTAGGACAGTCGGTGTTGGTTAATAAATTGTTTAGAGACGTGCCCTTAGTAATTCAAGGAGAAACATTCCTGGCAAATTTGATGGAACTGCCTTTTGGCGAATTCGATATTATTCTGGGCATGGATTGGTTGGTTAACACGGCGCAAATTGGATTTGTCTTTGAAAAGCGTATGTCGATAAGAACTGTGGAGGATAAGGAGATAGTTATGATAGGCGAGCGGAGAAATTACTTGGCAAACGTGATTTCTGCGTTAAAGGCGGAGAAGTTGGTGCGAAAAGGGTACGGAGCATTTTTAGCTTTTATTTGTGCTTTAGATGCCAAAGAACTATCAGTAGGAGATGTGAGAACGGTGAAGGAATTTCCGGATGTTTTTCCTGAGGAACTTCCTGGTGTACCTCCAGATCGGGAAGTGGAATTTGGTATTGAGCTTTTGCCCGGAACTGCTCCAGTGTCCATTGCTCCTTATAGAATGGCACCGAAGGAGTTGTCGGAGCTTAAAGCCCAAATTCAAGAACTGCTAGATCGGGGTTTTATTCGACCGAGTGTGTCTCCGTGGGGAGCACCGGTTTTGTTTGTTAAGAAGAAGGATGGGTCGATGCGTATGTGTATCGATTACAGGCAATTGAATAAGCTGACGACCAAGAATCGATACCCTCTGCCGAGGATTGATGACCTATTTGATCAATTGAAGGGAGCTTCTGTTTTCTCCAAAATTGATTTAAGGTCGGGTTACCACCAGCTTAAGGTGAAAGAAGCGGATATTCACAAGACGGCATTTAGAACCCGTTACGGACACTATGAGTTTTTGGTGATGCCGTTTGGGTTGATCAATGCACCAGCTGCATTTATGGATATGATGAACCGGGTCTTTCAACCATTCTTAGACCGGTTTGTGGTGGTATTCATAGATGACATTCTGGTTTATTCGAGGAGCGAAGAAGAACATGACTCGCATTTGCGGATTGTATTGCAAGTGCTTCGAGATAATCAGTTGTATGCCAAATTCAGTAAATGTGAATTTTGGTTAAGAGAAGTGACTTTCTTGGGTCATGTAGTATCAGCCGAAGGAATAAGGGTGGATCCTCGGAAGATTGAGGCGGTATTGGATTGGAAACCACCGAAATCGGTAGCGGAAATTGAGTTTCTTGGGTTTGGCAGAGTTATTATAGACGCTTTGTTGGGGTTCTCGTTGATTGCCGCACTTCTAACTAAGCTTTTACTAAGGGAGTGTTGTTTATATGGACCGATAAGCGCAAGAAAGTTTCGAGCGATTGAAGAAGGTTTTGACTGAGCGCCGGATTGATTCAACTCGAGGTGGAAAGGAGTTTACGATTTATTGTGATCGCGTCATATACGGGTTTAGGTTGCGTATTGATGCAAAGTGGGAAAGTTGTAGCTTATGCTTCTCATCGCTTGAGACCGCACAAGTGAACTACCCTACTCATGATTTGGAGTTAGCAGCAGTGGTGTTTGCCTTAAAGATTTGGAGGCATTACCTCTATGGTGAAAAGTCTATCATCTATACGGATCACAAGAGTCTTAAGTATCTTCTTACTCAGAAGGAGTTAAACTTGAGACAACGGAGATGGGTGGAGCTGTTAAAGGACTATGATTTCTCTATTGAGTATCATCCTGGAAAGGCTAATGTGGTGGCGGACGCATTAAGTCGTAAGGTGGTATCTGATTTGAGAGCTATGTTTGCTCATTTGAGTTTGTATGAGGATGGTAGTTTGGTAGCGGAACTTCAAGTGAAACCTCTGTGGTTGGATCAAATCAAGGAAAAACAGATGTTAGATGAGAAGTTGAGACTTTTAATTCAGCAAGTGGAAAATGGAGGTATAGAGGATTTTGGTATAAATTCAGAAGGTGTATTGTGTCTTCGTGGAAGGGTCTGTATGCCTAAGGATTCAGATCTGAGGCAAATGATTTTGAAGGAGGCGCATAGTAGCCCTTATGCTATGCACCCCGGAGGAAATAAGATGTATCGGGATCTTCGTGAGCGGTTTTGGTGGCCTGGATTGAAGTGGGAGATTTCAGAATTTGTGGGAAAATGCTTAACTTGTCAGCAAGTGAAGGCGGAGCATCAATTGCCGTCAGGTCTTTTGCAACCAGTTAAGATTCCTCTTTGGAAATGGGAGCGGATAACGATGGATTTTGTTAGTGGGTTACCTTTAACACCTACTAAGAAAAACTCTGTTTGGGTAATTGTTGATCGTTTGACGAAGACTGCTCATTTTCTACCAAAGGCGTCACGGATTTCGTTGCGAAGTTGGCGAAGTTTGTATGTATCCAAATCGTGAGATTGCATGGGGTTACTGTATCGATTATATCGGATAGGGATCCTAGGTTTACATCTCGATTTTGGAAAGCTTTGCATGAAGCTCTGGGAACAAAGCTTAACTTTAGTACGGCTTTTCATCCTCAGTCAGATGGTCAGTCGGAGAGAGTGATTCAAATTCTAGAAGACATGTTAAGAGGATGTATAATCGACTTCAAAGGTAGTTGGGAGGATTTTCTACTGCTTGGCGAGAATTTGCGTACAACAACGACTACCGATCTAGCATTCGGATGGCACCCTACGAGGCATTGTATGGTCGTAGGTGTCGTTTCTCCTATTTGTTGGACTGAGTTGGGCGATCGGCAGTTGTTAGGACCTGAGATGATTTCTGAAACGGAAGAAAAAGTGAAAGTTATTCGAGCACGGTTAAAGGAAGCTTCGGATAGACAGAAGTCGTATACGGATCTGAAGCGTAAAGAGATCGAGTATGCCGTAGGAGATCAAGTCTTCTTGAAGGTCTCACCTTGGAAGAAGATATTCAGATTCGGGAAGAAGGGCAAGTTGAGTCCTAGATACATTGGACCATATCGTGTGGTGAAACGAGTTGGTCCAGTGGCCTATCAGATCGAATTACCTCCAGAATTGAGCCAAATTCATAATGTTTTCCATGTGTCCATGTTGAGGCGCTATAGATCGGATCCATCGCACATAGTACCGGTAGAAGAAGTGGAGTTGAATTCGGATTTGTCTTTTGAGGAGGAACCAGTGGAAATCTTAGACCGAGACGTTAAGGTGCTAAGAAAGAAGACTGTGCCGTTGGTCAAAGTGTTGTGGCGTAACCACGGAGTGGAGGAAGCTACGTGGGAGCCTGAGGATGCAATTCGGCAACAATACCCTCACCTTTTTCAGCCAGGTAGATTTCGAGGACGAAATTTTCTTTTAGGGGGGTAGAGTTGTAACACCCTGAAAATTTGAGTAATTTATTTTTCTATGTGTGCTTTGAGTAATTATTCTAGAAAGTAAAATTTTCTGATTTATTTTCGTGGTTAGTATAGTCCTGAAGAAGGATTAAAATTTTATTAGATGGAATATTATTAATTTTGAGAAATTATTTATGGAAGTGGATTAAGTGGCTATGACACATAAATTAATTTAAGTGTCAAAGTGAAGCATAAGATGAGTTATTGGACAAGTGGTGATGGCGCATGAGCTTGTGCATGAGGTTGAAGGTTCGAATCCCATGTTTAGCATCTAGGTGAATTTTATTTTGAATTTTTTTGCACATGTATAGCAAGTGTCGGCCAAGAGCTTATATGGTAGGTGTTGACTTGTTATTTTTGGTTAAAATATCAATGGAATAAGGAAATTTTGAACTTAAGGAAGGGTATCAAAAGAATAAGGAAAATGTGAAGATATGAGGCATGAATCAAGGAAGTATTTTTGGAAACAATGTCTTGGCCTAAAGACCATGTACTTGGACGGCAATATGGCTATAGGGGGGAGCCGAATTTTGGTGATAGTTTTGGCTAGAGTTTTAGTTTTTGTTTTGGTTATTTTTGTTTTGTGCAAGTTTTGAAAATTCTCTCAACCTTTTCTCCCTTTGGCCGAATTTGAGCATTGGTAAGTCTTAAAGTTTTTGACCATTTGGTCATTTTTGCACATCAATTGGTATTCTTTTGTGCCTTATTTCATTTGAGTGCCGAAAATCTCATACACCAAAAAGCCATTCCTTTTCTCTTTTCTTGTTACCATTGCCGATTATTCATCTCTTTCTCAAGCTCATCTTTTTCTTTTCTTTTTCCTATTCACTTTGAAATCAAAGCAACATCATCACCATCTTCTCCTATTTTATTCTTTTCAATCGAAATTCTCTTTACCTACACTCTCATGGCCGAATATTAAGGTGTTCATAAGCCAAATTATTTCCTTTTCTCTTTAATCTTTCATAGCCGAATCCTCCTTAAATCCATACTATTCTCGAATCCTTTCTTTCGACGTGGAATATAGGTAAGAGTTCTTTTCGTTTCGATTAGTTATTAGTGGTTAGTGCCGAATATTAATGTTGGCTTGAAGGCATTATTTGGATCAAAATAAACGTTTATTTTATTAACGTTTATTTTGTTAAACTTTAGTGCGATAACGGAAAGTTGGAATCAAGAAGTTGTGGGTGACAAAGCGTAGGAATCGATTCTCGTGGTAAGGAAATCACATCTTTTAAACTTTAGAATTATTTCGATATCATTAGATTAATGTTCTTTGCCTTTGAAGACATTCAAAATAGGGAAGAAAAGGGCAGTGTTTAGCCTTCGGAAGAAGGGAGGTTCTGTTATTCCCCCTAAGTACAAGCAAAGGACTATTTCGAGAATTCGGGATTTTCCACCGGGTTGCGGACGTTCAACCGAGGAAAATCAATTGTTCGAAGTCGTTCGTACTCCCGAACCATTATTTGTTCGTGGATTCGATTCGGTTAGCGAACCATCGATCGGAGAAAAATCGCAAGTAGAAGTCTTACGGAAATCCGAGGGTAAATTTCTAGATCGCTATATTTAGATCGGTTTTATTATAGATTATAGTGTTTTAATTAACACAATACGTATAGGTGTTGAAGAGCGGGAAAGTTTAGTTCTCTCCATAACCAGGTGTGTAATTTCACACTCATTTTCGGGTTAGATTTCTAATCATAAGTATTGTGATAAAAACGTGAAAATGGTAAAATCAGAAATTATATAGTAAATGTTACTTTTGTGAAAATGCATGCAAACGGTTAAAACCGAGAAATATGCGAAAAACTGTTAAATCGATAAATGGGCCGATAATACTCTAGTTCGATAAATGGGCCGATAATACTCTAGTTCGATAAATGGGCCGATAATACTCTAGTTCGATAAATGGGCCGATAATACTCTAGTTCGATGAATGGGCCGATAATACTCTAGTTCGATAAATGGGCCGATAATACTCTAGTTCGATAAATGGGCCGATAATACTCTAGTTCGATAAATGGGCCGATAATACTCTAGTTCGATGAATGGGCCGATAATACTCTAATTCGATAAATGGGCCGATAATACTCTAGTTCGATAAATGGGCGATAATACTCTAGTTCGATAAATGGGCCAATAATACTCTAGTTCGATAAATGGGCCAAAAGTTCATTAAACTACTAAATGGGCTAGTTGCTAAATTAATTATATGGGCTTAATAAAATGTTTATTGATAAACCCACCGATGTTATGAATAATTTGAAAACTTGTTATATTTGTTATACATGCATAATTGCATGGGGTGGGTTATATGAAGAGAAGAATGGCCAGTTGCCACAAATTTGGCTCAATGCCTCTAGTTCGGTGGCTCTGCCACAATATGGCTCAATGCCTCTAGTTCGGTGGCTCTGCCACAAATTCGGCTAAATGCCTCTAGTTCGGTGACAATGTCACAATCTAGTTCGGTAGTGCACTACAAAATTATTTAAGGGCTTTAAGCCCATGATTGGTGTGTTTGGCGGGGTGGGTTGACTTGATCCCCACAGGTGTGTTGGTTGGTACGGGGGTGTTAGCGGATGGATACTAGGTTGGTTTGGGAAATTCATTTTACATGCATTCATTTCTAAATTTCGTTATTTTATGATATATATATTGTTGAAATCTGTTAATGGGCTCAAGCCCAGTTTGATGTCTTGACGATCTGGCCCAAAAATGGTGGTAAGTGAGTTGCACACTGAGTTCTTTGTAACTCACCCAATTTTTATAACCATTTCAGGTAATGGAAATTGACGTGGACTTGGGCCGGAGATGACTTGGTGGAGGCCATACTACAACTTGGGTTTTTATTAAACTATGACTTTATTTAGATTATTATCTTAAATTTCTGTTATGGGTTTTATGTAATAAGGCCTCTTATATGTTTTTATGGATTTTATGGTGTGGATGATTTAAATTTTATTTCTAAACTTTTAATATGGTTTTACCTTAAAAATGTTAAGTTTTCTTAAGAACATTGGTTTTGATAACAAAATTTCTGGACACTTTAATTATCTAAAATTCTTTCAAAGTTCTTTTAAACTAATCTTAAGATTTTGATATTTTTATTTTGACGATAAGTTTTCAACCAAGTATTTTTCTTAAGCTACAAATTTCAAATCCTTGTATTAACTTTTTATTAAACTCGATTTTCAAAAAGAAAAGTTTTGTAGCACTATTTTATCTTAACCATTTGGAAATAAGTGAATGTTTGTTTGGTGTGGCAAACCAAATCTAGTCTAGACGCATAGACCGGGTTTGGGGTGTTACAAATATTCCCAAAATAACAATAAAATAAATTAAACTTAGAGGAATCCCAAAATAAATAATTTGTAAAAAAGAAACTTGATGGCCCCTCGAGTCCGTCTCGACTCCCATGTCCACGATCTACTGTTCATCTGGAAGAGTAGAGAAAAGGAAAGCGTGAGTCACAAAGACTCAGTGTATAAATCTCAAAACACACACATCGACCTGGGCCCACAAACATATTATGGGCCCTGGCCCATACATGAAAGTATCAATCATAATCACATGATAAACAAATAATAATGAATAACCCAACCCATCCTAAGTTTCCATCCTCTACACACCAACCCGTACCAACCATTCACACATTGGGGATTTCTACGATCAACCCTCCATCCACTACACACCAAAACGACAGGCGTACTTCCTATTCCTATTAATTAGGAATTATTAAACGTGGTATAGCCACCGATCACTATGTGACCTTATAATTAAATTATGTGGGATTTCTACCACCGATCACCAAGTGACCTATCATACACTTCCCCTTCAATATCATCATTCCCACCCCATACATACATATATAAAGAAAACATCATGCAGACTTATATATTTTTCGATACACATAGGGAGTTCTATGTTTACGTACCTGGCATTCTTGCCTAACCCTTTTAGGGTTCCATTCGACTGTCTATACAGCCTCATTCCGGCTTTTTATCCCATAACACATATAAATAGCCATACATATAGGTATATTAGTAGTGTGTTAGAGATCTACACACCTGATTAATGTCGATACCCTTGCTAAACCGATCTACAACTTCGCTCAAAAAGCCGGAAGGATGTGAAACTAGGGCCTCTCCTATATTCGGCCATGGTTAGTGTTCTACCTAATTTTATATATTTGAATAAACAACTCTTCTTACCTTAAAATCCTAAAATTGGAGACTAACAATTTTTGGCTTTTAGATCTAGTCGACCAAGCTTCCTTCAAATCCCGAATTGCCGCCCAACATAGAACCATTAAACTATTAGTTTTTCGGCTTTTGCCTTTCAAGAACCGAAATAAAATATGAGATCTAACAAAAGTCGACACTTACCTTAGAATAGGGGATTCGGCTAGCACTTCAAGAGAGGATTCGACAATGTCAAAGAAAAGTTTTAAATGCCGGAAGAATAGAACTAATTCTCAAATAGAATGAATAAAGAAAAACTATGGAGATTTCGGCTTTTTACAGAGAAATCGGCTCAAGGGAAAAAAGAATGGAGAAAAGGTTTCGGCTTTTAAAGAAATTGAAGAGAAGAAATTGGAGAGGGAGAGGCTAAAGAATTCGACGCAAAGAATAGAGAGAATTAGGGTTTTTAAATGTCAGAATCAAGGAGCTATCCCCCTATTTATAGGAATTTCGACACCTCCTGTATAAAACCGAAAACGCCCTTCCTAATTAATTAAAATTCAGGCTAAATGAAAGGGAAAATTTGGCACCCCTTTTTCCATGCAGTAGCTGATTTCTTTACTTCTCTTAGTGATGGATTTTCGGCCATCACTCTTTTTGTAGATAGGCTCCTATCTTTTCTCCTTTTTATCTTCTATATTATCAATCATTAAATCCATATAAATCTCTTATTTTTGAGCCTTGTAGCCGTCCACCTTATCAACCCTAATTGCCGAATTTTAACTCACTTAAATTAAAAGATCTGGGCCTCATTAAACTTAATATTTGGGCCCCTAATTCCTTATGTGTGGCGTCACCCTTATCTTCATTTAAAGTGCCGAAATTGGCCTAAAAACATGAGCTCCTTGTGACCCAAAACTTGTTCCTTTTTAATTGTTGATGATGCCACCTTAAAATAATTTAATCTGGGCCTTTGCCTAATTCTAAGCCCAAATTTAGACCCCTTTTACCTAAGTTAACATATTAAACATATTCTATACTAAACGCATACACCCAAAAATTCAGGATGTTACAAAACCGGTTTTAAAGGTTTTTTAATGATTCGGCCAAACAAAAAACCGAATCCCAACACATTAGGGCACGATTCCTTAAGTTTCCCAACCACCAAATACCTTTATTTGCAAAGAGTTATGGATCCAGAATTTGGAGGATAAATTGCAACGTTGACAATAAATATGAATATAAATGTAATTATAAAAATAATACGTATATAAAAAATGGTGATAACCAATAAGTAATGGTGGCAAGAAGAATTAAAATAAAAATAATATTAATAGTAGATGAAAATAAAGAGTAATAATAAAAAACATCAGTAATAAAATAATGTAATAATAACATAATAAAAATCAAGCAATAATAATGGTAGGTAATAATAATATAAAAATAATAATAATAAGTAATAAAATGATATAACAGTAACTATAACAATAATGAGTGCAATATGACAACAATGATATATGGATGTAAAATAATAGTAGCAACAGTAAACTAAAAATAAGATTAATAATAAAAATAATAAAACAACAACAAAATCAACAGTAATAATGATAAAATAATAATAGTAAAACAATAGTATATATATATATATATAATAATATATAATAATAATGTAAAGAATATGATGATGACAAGAATAATAAAAAGTAACAAAAAAGGATATTTAAAAACAATTAATTTAATGGCAAAATAGTAATATAATTGAAAAGGGATAAAATTGTATCAAAACGGAGACTTTTGGGGCCAAATTTAAAAAAAGATAGAAGGGTTAAATCGTAATGCGCGCGTAATATTGAGGGGTCGGTAATGCAATTACTCCAAGCTCCTGAACACGTGCACCTGACCCAGGACTAAATCGAAGCGGCTCGCAAACTCAGGGGCAAATTTAAAAAATAGAAAAAACTGAATAGGGATGCAATTGAAACAATGGCACAAAAAGGAGGGCTAATCACGTAATTTACCCACTTAAGGTGAAATTCCACAAATCCTTCTACAGAAACAAGTAATTGCGTGGGGCCCATCCCTTTTTAGTGTTTAAAACTTAAAAACAAAATCATTCCTTCATTTTTTTCTCTGTTTCAAACTAAAAAATAGAATACCTTCCCGCTTTTCTTGTTTTCTAAGGCTTGAAGCCCCTTTTATCCCTCAATCGCCGACGTATCACCACCAATCTGGCGACCAATCACCCGCGAGGACGAAGGCCAGGTAAGTCTCTTCCCGTTCCCCTATTTTATAAATGTCTTTTACATGTATATGCTTCAATGTATATATATATATAGTTGAAAAATAGAGTATACTAAAAGTATATATAAAAAAAAAACAATAGTTATTTGAAGATGAAGCTGTCGAAACCATTTTTAAAATTGAAGTTTGGAAAAAAAATGGGGATCGACTTTAAAAAAAATATGGAAATAGAGTCGCCACCGACCTTTTTCGAGGTGTGATCGGGTCACCATAAGATGTATTATTTTAATAAAATATTTTTATTTTATTAAAACGATAATTTTGGTCTACGAAATCCAGAAAACGAATTCGGGAGTCGGTTACGCACGAGGAAGGGTTAGCACCCTCGATACGCCCAAAATTGGTACCTAATTGATTATTTATTGTCCTAATATTAAACATTTGAAAAGATTTTTAAATTACGATCCATTTATATATGCATTTGGACAAGACCGTGTTGGATGCCAAAGCTCCATATTTCAGAGAAATAAAATGTCATAGTCAGTAAGTTAGGGCATAACATCTTATATTCTCGAAGTTGGATTTATCCTTTGCCATTCAATACTTGTATGTTTTAAAAATGAGAAGGATATTCCCTTATTCGGGTCAAATGAAAAACTGCAACCCAGTAAGTTAGGGTACTATTTCTCAAAATTCCCGAATACGAAATATTGCCTTTATTCTTTTAAAAAAAACTCATCTTGAGATACTAAAATATCACGCTCAGTAAGTTAGGGCGCAATATTTCCAAGGATCCCAAGAATAAGTTTTAAATTGAAATATTATGCATTTTCATTTAAAAGAGAAAGGATATTCGATTACACTACATTCGTAGTTCCAGGGGACCCTCTTGCTATCCTCATAAGCAGGGGCTACAGGTCCTTGTATTATAATCTTCGGTACTGTCTTCATCCCAAGTCCACTATGTTTGTTTTCTGCGGGTCTGTGTATTATCACTTTTTGTGCTGTTTGCGCTTCTGCTTCGTTGTTCTTGGGTGCCGAGATAACAATCAAAGGGAATTTGACTTTTGAGCCCCTCGTTGCCGACTCCGAGGTGCACACACTCCTCTCTTCTACACCCTCTTCACAAAACTCCATTTCTTTATTGTTCATCAAGTTTTGGACCAAAGCCCTGGATTCCTCACAGTTCTGAATCTCGTGCCCCAATTCTCGGTGGTACTCATAATAATTTACCTTTTTTCCTTGGCTCTCTTTTGCAGCGATTAGCCCCTGTTTCACCATTTCTTTCCAGACCAACCTTAAGGGAGTTTTAACTTCCATCACCTTTGTTTTGACCCTTCTTTCTAAACATTCGCTGACTGCATTAACCCCACTATGATCGGGTAATGGATTCTCTGCCTTTGATAAATCTTTCAACTCTATGACCCCCATATTGACAAGCTTTTCTACCAATTTCTTGAAGGCCAGGCAATTCTCTATTGAGTGCCCTGTGATTCCCGCATGATATTCACACTCTGCGTTCAGGTCGTACCACTTGGGGTACGGAGGCTGCATTGGTGTTAAATAGAGAGGAGACACTATGTGCGTATCAAACAGGTTTTTATACATCGCCTTGTATGTTATCGGGATTGGTGTGAATTGAAGCTTCTCTTTGTTCTGTCCAGCAGTGCCAGATTCTTTTCTGGATGAACCCTGTTGCCCAGTAATAACTGCCTTAGGTTGATTTACAGTGACTGACTTTGAGTATCCCATGCCCGTGTTGTTCACTTCGTTCTCTTTCCTTCTCATAGTCGCTCTTTTGTTATTTTCCCCCACCTCGATCTTGCCGCTTTTTATAGCATTCTCAATCATCTCTCCGGTCATCACGATTTCTGAGAAACTCTTGGTTGTACTCCCTAGCATGTGAGTAAGGAACGGGGCTTTCAACGTATTGATAAAGAGCATTGTAGTCTCTTTCTCTAGAAGTGGTGGCTGAACCTGGATGGCAACCTCCCTCCACCTCTGTGTGTACTGTTGGAAACTCTCATTTGGTTT
This sequence comes from Gossypium sturtianum, assembly GCA_025698515.1. Lineage (NCBI taxonomy): Eukaryota > Viridiplantae > Streptophyta > Magnoliopsida > Malvales > Malvaceae > Gossypium > Gossypium sturtianum. The sequence continues at coordinate 153,793,321 of CM046953.1, forward strand.
CTTTTCCATGTTTTACAGAACAATTCGGTCAGGGGTCATATCGGTTACATTACTGTATTGTTTCATAAATGCCTGTGCTAGATCTCTCCAAGAACTAATTTGATGCATTTACTCAACCGATTGTACCATTTGGTCAGCCGCGTCCACTGATCATCACGGAAGCAAAGGGATTAGCAGTTGGTCATTGTTAATGTACCCATTCATTCTTCAGTAAAACATAGTTATGTGAGCCTCGAGGCAAGTAGTCCCTTTGTACTTTTCAAATTCTGGCATCTTGAATTTGTAGGGTAGTATCAGATCTGGCACCAAACTCAGATCTTTAGCGTCAATTCCGCGTTGCCTATCAGCATCCTCCATAGCCCAAAATTTGTCCTCTAGCCATTTACAATGTTCTTCTATCTGTTTTGGCAATTCAGACTTTGCCTTTTCCTCCTCCGCTGTCTCATCGAAGTCAGGAACAGTTGCGTTGGTTGGATGGTCAACCAAATTCAAACCTGACCCAGCTTGGAAATTTGGCGATATTGAGACACCCTCCTGTAATTGTTGAGGTTTAATTACAATGGGTGCCCTTCGTGGTTGCGTTTCATGATGTGTCGGAGTAAATCCTAGGGGACATAATCGTTCCTCACCATCCTCCTCGTTGCCAATCATGGGGACTTTCCCTTTGTCTGTCAATAACTGAGTTAATTGGGATATCATGTTTCTTTGTGATTCCATCATTTGATCCATCATATCACGTTGGATCTTGGCAAGCTGCTCTTGCATTTGAAGTTGAAGCTTTTCCTGCATCTCCTTTTGGAGTTGCTCGAGTTTCTCTATCCTCTGATCCATATCTTTTGTTTTCTTTCTTGTGTTGTAGGGGTGCGTTTTTGGCAAAGTTTTGCTGGTTTCCAGGTTGCTGAAATGATTTTTACTTTAATCAGGGCGTTTTAAAGATTTTTAAAGCATATGAATGAAATGGATGATAAATACGAATGCATGAAATGCAAAAGAAGTCGATTCTGATTCAATTCCATTTAAGAAACTTTATTTGAAAACAAAGCTCTTTACATAAATTGGATTACAAATACGGCCTTGCTTTTTCACCCAAGGCTTTAATTTTTGTAAGTAGGGAAGCTAGTTCTCGTCCACGATCTGACCGTGTCTCAAATTGCATACTCAATACATCAGCTTGTATAGCCAAAGTCCGTAAATACTCAGCTATCTCTCGCATCTGCGTTATACCTTCTCCCATAAGGTAGTCTCTATCATTGACTTGATTCTGAGTATGGTGAAGCTCCTCTCCTCTTTGTTCTTCATTTGCCTTTAGATACTGGATATGGTTTTGGCAACTAAGTAAAGCTGTTTCTAACTCTTCGATCTTCTTCTTCATCCCTTCAATCTGGCTCAAACTGGCTTTTAATTCTTTCACTGAGTCACGGCTTCGATGATGGTGAAGGGATCTCTCGAGTTCTACAATCCTAGCCCTTAGTTTGACTTGTTCGCTTAGGCTTTCTGAGAGGTTCTTTTCCACAAGCTCGTTTATTGCTTGAGCTTCCCTGAATTTTTCCTCCCACTGGTTAGCTTTAACCCTTTCCCCTTGAATTTCCTGATGCCATTGATCGGGAGTTTTTCCTAAACCGGTGGTTCTCATCGACAATCGCATCTTCTTATAATTAGTCTTTAAGCTGTTGAGATCTTCTTCGACTCGTTCTTTCCCTTTTCTAAATCTCTCTGCCTCTGCTTTTTGAACATCAGCATCTAATCCAAAATGCATCTTCTCTTCCTCTAGTCGCTCTATTTTCTTTTCCAACTCTCGATTCCTCTTTTCAAAATCCTGCTTTATTATCTCCAATTCAGACGGGACGACTTGTAGGCATTCTTCTAGGGATCTAGCGCCCTCCAAATTGGGTCCGGGTATGTTATCGTTAATCCTCTGGCTGAACCAACTATTATACTCTGGCGTCGTCATAGGTCCTACCAACAATCTTTTCATGCGTCGAGTCTGGTTCCAAGCAACAGAAATTTCCTTGATTTTCTTCTTGTAGTCGTCTTCCTTAAAAGGAAACTCGCATTGTACTAGACCATGAGTCGCTGGTACGAACTGCCTTGACCCATACTGTCTTAGTACCAGTAAGGGAGCATAAGTCGTGGCTCCCCAAACCCCTAGCAAAGGGACCCAATTGAAATTCTCGCATCGGAACAAAATGTCACTGGACCCCAACCAAGGAGCTTTCCACTGAACATCTTCTTCTCGAAGACCCTGTAGCAGTGTAGTCCAATTTTCTTTGGACACATCATTTCTTCTTGGCGTAGCAGCTATTTCTTTTAGTGGAGAATAGTCATCACGGAAAACGCGGCAAGAGATCCTATCCACCCTCCAGAAGTGGCTGTGAAACCAGACTAATAACAACTGTGCACATCCTATGAACCTTCCCTCTCCAGATCTTCTACAGGCGCTTAATGACCTAAAAGTCTCAGCCAAAATTGCGGGTACTGGCGTAATCCCTTTGCTGAGTCGATCGAACAAATCTGTGACTGATTCATCTACATGCTCCAAAGCCTTAGGAAATAGCACCAATCCGTAGATGCTCAATGCAAACATATCGATTCTCTTTTTTGCATCCAGATGAGCTAGAACCAAATCCCTCAAATTTCTCCACGGAATGCACTTATACTCCCCCTTTTGCTTTATTCTGGCTGTTATCCATTCCTCGCTCATTCCCGTAACATTCATTAGCTTCTTCCAGAAGGCTGGTACGTAGGCAGCTTTCGAGTAAATTTTATCCTTTTTGGGCTATTGGGCAATGCAATAGAGCGCTATATTCTTCCACGGTTGGCACCAAGTCTACCCATCCGAAGGTAAAACAACTATATGCAGCGTTCTAATACTGCGTAATGGCTCGGAACAACTGTTCGTCTATTTTGATGTCCAAAAGGTACGATAAATCTCCATAACTCTGAAAGAACAATCTCCTGGCCTCATCGTCCCATCGATCCCATATTGTTTTCAATTCCTGAAGATTATTCTGCGTAACACTAATGCGGGTGTAATATCCTAACTCCGATTCATATCCTGCATCCAAGCTATTCTCTTGTTCCAACTGCATCGTTTCTGACCAAATTCTGACCGTTGCATTGTCCTCCACCTTATCAAGAAAATCATTTTCCATGTCAAGCTCCCTAATTTAGCAACCAAACTCGAATTGACACCTTTCTCTAATATGGTAATGCATGGAAAGCAGCAAAGATAAATAGGTAGTTAGTACGATAAAAACACTGTTTAAAGCATATAGGACATTCAAGCATCTATTGGGTGACCACTAGGGTTTATCGCAACTCCATCAGGGGTAGGCTCTTAGGGTATTTTATGTGTGGTTTGTGTTCTAAAGCGGAGGGTACCTGAACCAGCAGATTCCTCAATCCTCACCCATTATAGGCTCATACGGACCGAGTTCGGTTCAGGGGAATACATTTCCCTATGGCTGCACGGAGATGAAAATCTCACGAAGACATAGGTACGGATGTATCTCGGAAGCGATTCACTATCCTGCACGGAGGTGAAAACCTCACGAAGGAGTAGTTTCTCACTCCCACTTAAGGGTGTGACCTAAAGGTCATGCAACATGATGCCAAAACATTCTACATAATTACAAAAATCAAAGCAATATGAACGAATGTAATAATAGGATCGTAATTTTTGAATCAAATTTTCAACTTTTGACAAAAGGACAATAGCTAATCAATTTCACGGCTTGACTCTCTTATTATCCCCAGTCGAGTCACCAAGCTGTCGAAACCATTTTTAAAATTGAAGTTTGGAAATAAAACGGGGATCGACTTTAAAAAATATAGAAATGGAGTCGCCACCGACCTTTTTCGAGGTGTGATCGGGTCACCATAAGATGTATTATTTTAATAAAATATTTTTATTTTATTAAAACGATAATTTTGGTCTACGAAATCCAGAAAACAAATTCGGGAGTCGGTTACACACGAGGAAGGGTTAGCACCCTCGATACGCCCAAAATTGGTACCTAATTGATTATTTATTGTCCTAATATCAAACATTTGAAAAGATTTTTAAATTACGATCCATTTATATATGCATTTGGACAAGACCGTGTTGGATGCCAAAGCTCTATATTTCAGAGAAATAAAATGTCATACTCAGTAAGTTAGGGCATAACATCTTATATTCTCGAAGTTGGATTTATCCTTTGCCATTCAATACTTGTATGTTTTAAAAATGAGAAGGATATTCCATTATTCGGGTCAAATGAAAAACTGCAACCCAGTAAGTTAGGGTACTATTTCTCAAAATTCCCGAATACGAAATATTGCCTTTATTCTTTTAAAAAAATCTCATCTTGAGATACTAAAATATCACGCTCAGTAAGTTAGGGCGCAATATTTCCAAGGATCCTAAGAATAAGTTTTAAATTGAAATATTATGCATTTTCATTTAAAAGAGAAAGGATATTCGATTACTAGGTTTTAAACGAAGAAAATCGGAACTCACTAAGTTAGAGCACGATTTTCTTGTAACCACAAAACACGAACATTGCCTTTAACTTTGAGTAGAACAATTTTGAAACTTAAATGATATTAGAACACTACACCTTATGTAAGATACAACGGAATATTAATACCCAAAGCAATATATTGATTCATACATCAAGCATTGCAACAATGAATCACAAATAGTTTATAGATACGAATTAACAAATCACAATTCACATGCTAGTAGAAATTATACGATGAAATTAACAATTGAAGAGAAAATATGACATACAACATATACAAGAGAAAATTATGATATACAATAATTTTGAAAGAATGATATACACAAAAGGGAACCAATTATATAATATGAAAACAATTTTTAAATAAATAATATTAAAATATGTTAAACTAATTAACACATATGAACAATAATAAAAAAACAAATGGTATGAATATAATTTTTTCATATAATAAAATAATTTAAAATCTAATTAGCAAATAAGTTAAATAAAGGCAAAAATTGTATATGGACTCAAAAAGGGTATTTAATTGAAACAGAAACAAAACTTAATAGCTATTTTATAATAAATAAAAACATTAAAATGCGCGAGGATCGATTTGAAATGCGCGTAAACAACCAGGGGCTAGACCAACAAATAGTTTTAAGGCTCAAAACGCTGCGTTTTCGGAATGGACTAAGTTGAAATCGCGCTTAAATTATGGAGACTAATTGAAAAAAACAAATAAAATAAAACCTAGGGTCGGATTAAATAACGGCGCAAGAAAAGAGGGACTAAACGCGTAAATAATCCCTTTTAGCAGAAACACGCGGGTCTTCCAGGTTTCGAATCGGGTCGGGTCTGGGCACTAACACAACGTCGTTTCAAGGCTATCGGACTGAGCCTGAAACGCTGTCATTTCGCTAAGATTAATCCCCCTATAAATTCAACCTAAACCCTCAGCAGACCTCCTCTTTGCCTTCTTTGAAACCCTAGCCGCAAGCATAACAAACCTAATCCTCTGCTAACTTCCCCTAATGAAACCCTAGCCCTTTTCTCTCGTCCTCACCGCAAGCCAAAACCAACCCCTAATCCGACCACCAAAGCGCCACTGTAAATGGCGTTTGATGGCGGACACAGAGGCTTTCACACTCTAGCCCCGATTTCCCCCTTTTAACTCCGATTTCGACGAAGCAAAAGGACATCGACGACGGTGACGGACACAGGTAAACCCCTTTTCTTTTCTTTGAATCCCTCTTTTATGAAAACCAGAAAACCCTCCTTTTCTATTACACTAAAACACTTCCCTACACATCTAAAAAAGAAGCAGAAATCTTAAGAGACGAGACAACAAAGCAGGAAAGACTACCTTTTTTTTGAAAATCTCCTCTTTTTTCTTATTTCTATTGCGATCCCCCATTCTTTTACAATTTTCTGACCTTTTATAGTCAGATCCTTAAAAAGGAATAATCAAAAATACAACGATTTTTCTTTTTTCTTTTTTTCTTTCTGTTTCTGGGTGCTTTTGTGTTTGTTTGCAGGTCTGGACGCAGCCCGGGGTGCAGAGAGTCGTACGACTCGAGCGTGCTAAGGACAGAGCGTACGCGTACTGCCAGAGGAGGTGACGAGGCTGTGAGGCGCGCGTGGGATTCTGTAACATCCTGAAAAGGGCCTATGTATTTTCGGTTTAATTGTACGAAGTGACATGTTTCATGTACTAAGAATAAATTTTGAACATTTTTGGAAACCCAGAAATGAATAGAAATGATTTGGAAATGAACATTTTTGGAAATTTGAAAATGTATGGAAATGTTAAGTTTAAAAATGGAAAGTGAACATTTTTGGAAACTTGGAAATGTAAGAAAATGTCAAGTTTAAAGAGCCGAACGAAAATTTTTGGAAACTTAGAAATGACTTAGAAATGTCGAGTTTTAAAGTTTAAAAGAGGAAACTGAGGCAAGGTGGCCTTAAAAGAAAAAGTTTGTGAAATTTGACACACAAACAGGCTTGGAAAAGTGGCCTGAAGATGCCACTTAGGGCCTCTAGAAATGGTGCCACATGCAAGGTGTTGGGCCTGAGTTTGAGTCACTAGGGAAACAAATAAAGGAAGTTTTATTTTTGCTTCCAGAAGCTCTGAGTTGGATGGCACAAGCCTTCTAGAAAGGAGGAGTTTTATTCTCTTTAATATTCGATTAATAAGGTGATAAATAAGGGATTTAATTTGGATTATTTTTGAAGAGATAATAAAGGATTATTCTTTAATTATTTTAAATTAAAGAGATAAAGCTATCAAATAAAGAAGAGTGGTGGCCAAGTAAGGGATTCTGAGTAGTAGTTTCGGCTATAAAAGGAAGAGAATAGGGCTACTCATCAATTTTTTTCTTCCTCCTCTTCTCTCTGCCGAATTTCTGAGTGCTCTCCTCTCTTCTCTTCTCTTTTTCTTTTGTCAAGCCGAATCTATAGTCCACCATTACCAAAATTCTCAAGCTTTCTTTTCTTTAGTTTTGTGGAAACAGAATACCCCAAGAGAACCCCTAGTCGACTTCTCCATTAAATCCTAAAAGCCGAAACTTTATCATCTAGTCATCAAGGCCGATTCTTTAAGGGGCTTTTAACAAGGGTGCTGCCTATTTCTTAAAAAGGGTAAGATCCAAAGTTTGGTTTCAATTCTTTTATATTTTTAAACCTATCTAAAATTTAGGGACTAATCTCTATTATGGATTTTGGCCGAATTATGGAAGGGTGATTTCGAGATTTAAGAAATTGTCAACTACAAGAAGGTATCTTTCGGGACTTCTAAGATCTAAGGTAAGTTATGAATATCATTCGGCCATAAGTTATATTATTATAATTTAATGTTAGATTGGATCTAACATGGGTACATAGGGATTTCGACAGCATTAAAGAAGCAAGGATCCAATTCGGGATTTAAGATTTGGAAGGTAAAAACAAAGGCAAATTTGGCCAAGGCCTGTTTTAGTAGTAGATCTATTATTATGTGTTTTAAGCTGAAAACTAACTGATTCAAGGGATTTAGTGACTAGCCGATTTCAAAGGGGAAGAATACCAGTTTTCGGGATTTGATTAAATCATCAAATCGACACCAAGGTAAGTTTTAAGTATACTAATCCTACTAGGATTTGGATTTATGGCCGAATGGCTTTTTTTTAAATTAGTAAGTGAATAATCAAATGTAGGGATTAAGGATCTAAGCGGTAGATCAGATTTCGAGATCTCAAGGAATTTGCTAAGCGAATATGTAACACCCTGGTTTTAGGGGTTAGGCTTTTAGTGCTTAGCTCAGGTGTTGGCACACTTTAGTGTGTGGTTGGGTAAGTTTTAGGGGTCCGGAGAACCCTAGGTGGTAGTGGAACACTTTGGAAAATTTTTAGTTTTAGGGGTTAAGAAGGGAGCTTGGATGGAGGGGGCCTTAAGAGAAATTTTTGTGGAGTTTTGGCACAAAGATTGGTGTGGCAGAGTGGCAAGGAGGCACCACTCTGGAGCTTGGAAGGTGACGCCACTTGAAGGGGAAGGGGCCAGTGTTCGAGTTGCAAGGATGGCATTGTGGGTTGTTTTTTTTGGCGTCATGGAGGAGAGGTGTTGGACGGTTTTGGGAGGCTTGAAAGGTGAAGAAAGACTTGGTCTTCTCTTTTTAAATTCGGCTAGGTAGGTTTGACCCATTCAAATTATTTTGAATGGATGGAAAGGAGGTGTTTTAGGAGAGATTTTAGGATTTTTTTTTGGGAGCTTGGAGCTTGGCCGAATAGTATAAATAGGGGGGGAGGTGTTCATTTTCATTCATCATTTGCTTTCTCTCCCTTGCCGAATTTTGCTTCCCAAATTCCTTTGGTTGCCGAAACCTTCTTCTCCAAATTCTTTTGCTCTCACATTTTCCAAGTGGCCGAATCCTTCACTCTTTCTTTTATCCCTTTCTTGTTCCTTCAAAACCGAAAGCATCTAGACATCTTTCTTTTTCTTCCTCAAACACTTTTGCCGAAACTCCTTGAGCCGAATCTCTCCTCAACTATTTCCGAAACCTTCCTCCTTGTTCTAGTGGTGGTTGGCCGAATGTTCTTGTGGTCTTAGTGTGGTAATTCATTCTTGTGTAGCCAGCGGGAAGGAGCTGTAGAAAGGGACTCTTAAGTCTTATTCATCAAGTGATGTAAGAGCAGTTAGGATTTGATCGATTGTATCTATCAAGGTGCGTAATCATCGCACTATTTCTCGGTTTGCTTGCTAACTATTAAGCATATGTATTATGTGTGGAAGCCGATTATAATGGCTTAAGTGATGAGAACTGGTGATGGTAAGATTATTTGTGATGTATTTATATATGTATATATATTTATATACTTATGTGATATGATGACTTAACATGTAGCATCTACATATTTGCATGAGGTGGGGCTTGATTCGATGAAGGAGGAAGTGTACACAAGTTGTACGTGGTCTAATGATAGCTCCGGCTACATTAGCGCTTGAGGGTTAGCTAAGTGCTACCTCAAGGGAGATGTTGGCTCGGTGCCCATCTCGGCGGTTGATGGCTATGTGCATCACAGTAGACGGTTTACGATATTGGGATCACTTTGGTTGATCGGTGGCTCAGCCACGGCCTTGAGCAACGAGTTTGCCAAGGTATGGTTTATCCACGGCCTTAGGCAGGGAGTCTGCTAAGGTTGGTGTTACGGTTGGATTGTGGGTTGGGCTGAGATGCATATTTGCATGACTTGTTATGAGAACGGTATGGTTATGGGCCAAGCCCATACGTGTGGAGATCCGTGTTATGATTATGCACTGAGTCTGTGGACTCACCCAATTATTTTCCTAACATTTCAGGTGATTCATGAGATGGACCGGGATCGGAGAGGATACATGGTGGCCCATGCAGAAAAAAAGAGTTGAAATATTTTAAAGCTTATTTATGTTAAGTACTTGGTTTTAAATATGGATGTAATAAGGCCCATTTGATTTTATTTATTTTGGGAACTATTTTTTTATTGTTATTTTAAATTATGGTTGGGTTATACTAAATTACCGAGTGAAGACGAATTTTTCTTAATAGCTTGATTATTCAAATAGGTGTTAAATATACACTAAAGTTGGTTATGTTTTCAAAAGAACATGGTTTTCAAGAGCAAATAAATTTTTACTATTTTATTCTAAGTCTAAAATATTTTCACTAACATAACCAGATTCGGTCGTAGTGAATGGGCCGGGTTTGGGGATGTTACAGAATAAGGTGTGTACCTCACACTATTTTATAATATGTATTATGGCCATGTTTATTAAAATATGTGACATTAAAAATATGAAAGTGGCTAAGGTATCATGTTATGGTACTAAATACTCAGGTACGTTTCCTACTTATACTAGGAATATGAAAAATGTTATTTGTAACATGAGAATATGATAAGAATGTGAACTTTGGCATGAAATTGCATAATATACTATGGGCATATGGGTTTTATTTTAAGGGGAAGTTAATGTGGTGACCTAAGACCACGAACACGGTGACCTAAGACCGTGATATCTGAAAAGTGATGACCTAAGACCACAGTAATCTGAAAGTGGTGACCTAAGACCACGAATGCGGTAACCTAAGACCGTAATTTGGTGTGTAGCGGAAGGAGGGTCGACTTAGTAGTCCCCACGGTGTGATTGGCAGGTACGGGGGTGTGTAGCTGATGGACAATTAGGTTTGGGTTTGGGAATGCATCATAACTTGTATTCCATGTTTTGAATGTGTAACTCTTGTATGCCTGATTCTATTATGGTTTCTTGTCGTGGTACACATTGAGTCTGCTTTGACTCACCCCGCTGTGGGACCATGTTTCGTGTGATGAATGTGTGATGGACCGGGACGGCGGAACTTGTGGTGGCCATGCTCAACATGAAGTTTTTATTTTTATGGACTATTAATTTTTAAGTACTTGAATTATTTGGAAATTATTTGATGTAATAAGGCCATAAGGCCATAGTTGGTTTTCTTTAATTCTTTTACTTTTATTTATTATGTTTACAAATTATTATTTATGGATTCAAGTAAATTTATTTTGAAATAAACCCTAAATGTTTATCACCTTAAATAAATGGATTTCAATGTAAGATAAATTGGTTTTCAGTAAAAGCCCAACCCAAATAATTTTTTTTTTAAAATCGCACAAGATTTTTCCTAAGTAACAAAGAATTTGAATCGGTTTACTTGAGGAACATACCAAATCTGGTCAAAGCTCGTGGGCCGGGTTTGGGGTGTTTTAGTTTGGTATCAGAGCCCAGTTTTAAAACTCTCGACCTGTGGGCTAAGGCCCAAAACATTTTCAAATCAAGCCCAAATGAGTTTTATGAAAGTATTTTTGAAGATGAGCAGGTTTTCTGGCATGGCACCTAAGTCTCCGACCCGTAGTCCACCAGGTAAGTACCCCTAACCATCTGTGTGATTATGTGATTTATGAATTATGAAAGGGTAGAAAAGGAATGGAACGTAGAATAGCATGATAGGAACTTGAACCCTAGGACTAGCCTACTCAAACACAAATACATAAGACTTAATGCACTCAACAAACCTATGGCTAAGTCATTGAGCTAGGGTGTGGTAACCCCTGTGCGCATGTCTAGGATTGGATCCAGAAGAGCTGGTATTTAAGCAGTCCTAGTGACTCACCTCCTCTTCGCAGGAATCCTACCTGGTGCGTAGCTTCGGTTCACCCTAACCCAGAGGGCTTAGTAGGTGTGGCAACCTCTGTGCGCATATCTAGGAATGGTTTCGGTGGGAGCTTGGTATTTAAGCAGTCCGCGTGACTCACCTCCTCTCCATTCGAATCCAACCTGGTGCGTAGCTTTGGTTCACTCTGACCAAGAGGACTCGGTCATAGGCTAAACACAATGACTAAAACCCGAAAGGGAACTAGCCGTGTTTTATAAAAACAACGAAACCCTAGTTTTAGAAATCTTAAAATTGCTCTTTTAATCCACGAAAACTATCTTTACAAAATTTTCCAAAAAAATCTCCGATTTATGAAAATTACAAAAATGCCCTTAGTGGTAAAATTACCAAAATGCCCTTGGTTTATTAAACATCAAATTACCCAAAAGTTTATCAAAATTTCATTACTTTATAAATATTCAAAAACCCTAATTTGCAAAATATCAAAAATACCTTGTTTTTGGAAAATTACAAAATTGCCCCTAACTTACAAAATTACCAAAATGACCCTGATTTCTAAAATTTCTACAACATCATCGTTTTGGAAAGTACAATTCTCAAAAAGAACCCTCAAGGTTTTGCAACTTTTGAAATATTCCTGATTTATTAAATTTTACAAATTTACCCCGGTTTGTGGAAAATTACCAAAATACCCCCGAGGTCTAAAATTACCGAAATACCCCCGGATTTTAAAATTTTTCCCAAAATACCCCCGAGAATTTGAAATTACCAAAATACTTTTTGACAAAATCGCCAAGGATCTTTTTCTTTTGAAAAATTACGAAAATGCCCCTGTAGGACAAAATTACGAAAATACCCCTGGGTACAGGAAAAACAACAACAATGAAAACTACAATGTTTCTCTGAATGAACGGAGGTTCATAATTGTTTGATGGATGTATGAATGAATGAGAAGACTGTGTGCATGTATGAATACGAAAGAACCACTCCTAAAACTCTTGTAATAAAATTTCTTCGCGGGTAAACAAGTGAAACAAAAGTACTAATTCATAAAACTTCTTAATCAGACCACGACGTTAGAAATGAGCTCTAGAGGACGTGGTCATCGTGGACAAGGTAGAGGAAGGATGACTGTGTCAGAACCTGTTAGATCGGGTCAAGGGTCTGACAACGAGATACCACCGCCACCACTATCCCCAGCTGTTGGTGTTGAGCAGCAAGCTCAGACGGGGGATGATGCTGTGTCGCAGGCTATGCTGCGAGTTTTGGAATTGGTGGCTAGTGCAGAAGGAAATTCGGGAAATCGAAAATCTGTGCCTGAACGGCTCCGAGCTAATGGAGCTGAAATGTTTCGTGGAGTATCTGGAGTGGCACCCAGTACAGCTGAGTACTGGTTGGAAGCAACTGAGCGCATCATGGATGAGCTCGATCTGACCCCTGAGGAGAAGTTAAAAGGAATGTGGCACTACTACGCGATGAAGCGTACCAATGGTGGTTAACTGTTCGGGATGGTGCCACAGCTGAGGATCTGACCTGGGAGTACGTTAAGGAAGCGTATCAAAAGAAGTATGTTGGAACCAGGTATACTGATGAACAAAGGAAGGCTTTTCTGGGGCTGGTTCAAGGGAACAAGTCCGTTGTAGAATACAAGGTTGAATTCCTGAGGTTGAGCCGATATACTCGGGGAGTAGTGGCAACTGAGCATGAGCGCTATGTCCGTTTTGAGGATGGACTAAGGGATGATTTAAGATTGTTGATAGCGCCGCATCAGGAGCGGGAATTTTTTATGTTAGTAGAAAAGGCAAAAGTGGCTGAAGGAATTAAGGATTCTGCAAGGCAAAACACTGATCGGAATAGGCCAGAAAGAGGTTTTGGATCGTCTGGATCATCTGGGAATATGAGGCCTAGAGGTGATGGGCCGCGAGGTCAGCAAGCTGCCACAGGAGGGCAGTATCATCCTTGTGATGTGTGTGGAAAGAAGCACTTAGGAGAGTGCTGGAGGAAAATAGGAGGATGTTTTAGGTGTGGGTTCAAGGATCATGTGATCAAGGATTGTCCTAAGAACCTAGATGAAAGTCGACCAGCAATTCAGAATGTTAATCAGGCTGGTAGAGGTAGACAGCAGCCTCAACAAGGTCGTGGACCGAACCATGGAGGAAATGGTTCGGGCCGAGGATGTGGAGCACCAAGCAGAGATGCTGAAGGTGCAGACGCGAGGCAACCAAGGTTGGTTTATGCAGTTGGCCGTCGCTAGGATGAAGATGTGCCAGATGTGACAACAGGTACGTTCCTTATTTCTGGAATACCCTTAAATGCTTTGCTTGTTATAGGGTTAGCTTATTCTTGTATTGCTGGTGAAGTGACTGAAACCTTGGATGTGAACCTAGGGAATGTGCCTAGAAAGTATTATAGTTCTTTAAGATCAGAGTGCGCAGCAATAGCATAGTGGGGTGAGTTAGACCGTACGATTGTTCGTTAGTAAGTAATTTCGAGGACGAAATTATTTTAAGGGGGTAGAACTGTAACATCCTGAAAAGGGCCTATGCATTTTCGGTTTAATTGTACGAAGTGACATGTTTCATGTACTAAGAATAAATTTTGAACATTTTTGGAAACCTGGAAATGAATGGAAATGATTTGGAAATGAACATTTTTGGAAACTTGAAAATGTATGGAAATGTTAAGTTTAAAAATGGAAAGTGAACATTTTTGGAAACTAGGAAATGTAAGGAAATGATTTGGAAATGATTCAAAAATGGAAAGTGAACATTTTTGGAAACTTGGAAATGTAAGACAATGTCAAGTTTAAAGAGCCGAATGAAAATTTTTGGAAACTTAGAAATGACTTAGAAATGTCGAGTTTTAAAGTTTAAAAGAGGAAACTGAGGCAAGGTGGCCTTAAAAGAAAAAGTTTGTGAAATTTGACACACAAACAGGCTTGGAAAAGTGGCCTGAAGATGCCACTTAGGGCCTCTGGAAATGGCACCACATGCAAGGTGTTGGGTCTGAGTTCGAGTCACTAGAGAAGCAAATAAAGGAAGTTTTATTATTGCTTCTAGAAGCTCTGAGGTGGACGGCACAAGCCTTCTAGAAAGGAGGAGTTTTATTCTCTTTAATATTCGATTAATAAGGTGATAAATAAGGGATTTAATTTGGATTATTTTTGAAGAGATAATAAAGGATTATTCTTAATTATTTTAAATTAAAGAGATAAAGCTATCAAATAAAGAAGAGTGGTGGCCAAGTAAGGGATTCTGAGTAGTAGTTTCGGCTATAAAAGGAAGAGAATAGGGCTACTCATCAATTTTTTTCTTCCTCATCTTCTCTCTGCCGAATTTCTGAGTGCTCTCCTCTCTTCTCTTCTCTTTTTCTTTTGTCAAGCTGAATCTATAGTCCACCATTGCCAAAATTCTCAAGTTTTCTTTTCTTTAGTTTCGTGGAAACCGAATACCCCAAGAGAACCCTTAGTCGACTTCTCCATTAAATCCTAAAAGCTGAAACTTTATCATATAGTCATCAAGGCCGATTCTTTAAGGGGCTTTTAACAAGGGTGCTGCCGATTTCTTAAAAAGGGTAAGATCCAAAGTTCTTTTATATTTTTAAACCTATCTAAAATTTAGGGACTAATAACTATTATGGATTTTGGCCGAATTATGGAAGGGTGTTTTCGGGATTTAAGAAATTGTCAACTACAAGAAGGTATCTTTCGGGACTTCTAAGATCTAAGGTAAGTTATGAATATCATTCGGCCATAAGTTTTATTATTATGATTTAATGTTAGATTGGATCTAACATGGGTACATAGGGATTTCGACAGTATTAAAGAAGCAAGGATCCAATTCAGGATTTAAGATTTGGAAGGTAAGAACAAAGGTAAATTCGGCCAAGGCCTATTTTAGTAGTAGATCTATTATTATGTGTGTTAAGCCGAAAACTAACCGATTCAAGGGATTTAGTGACTAGCCGATTTCAAAGAGGAAGAATACCAGTTTTCGGGATTTGAGTAAATCATCAAATCGACACCAAGATAAGTTTTAAGTATACTAATCCTACTAGGATTTGGATTTATGGCCGAATGGCTTTTTATTAAATTAGTAAGTGAATAATCAAATGTAGGGATTAAGGATCTAAGCAGTAGATCAGATTTCAAGATCTCAAGGAATTTGCTAAGCGAATCAGGTGTTACCTCACACTATTTTATAATATGTATTATGGCCATGTTTATTAAAATATGTGACATTAAAAATATGAAAGTGGCTAAGGTATCATGTTATGGTACTAAGTACTCAGGTACGTTTCCTACTTATACTAGGAATATGAAAAATGTTATTTGTAACATGAAAATATGATAAGAATGTGAACTTTGGCATGAAATTGCATAATATACTATGGGCATATGGGTTTTATTTTAAGGGGAAGTGAATGTGGTGACCTAAGACCACAAACACGGTGACCTAAGACCGTGATATCTGAAAAGTGGTGACCTAAGACCACAGTAATCTGAAAGTGGTGACCTAAGACCACGAATGCGGTGACCTAAGACCGCAATTTGGTGTGTAGCGGAAGGAGGGTCAACTTAGTAGTCCCCACGGTGTGATTGGTAGGTACGGGGGTGTGTAGCGGATGGACAATTAGGTTTGGGTTTAGGAATGCATCATAACTTGTATTCCATGTTTTGAATGTGTAACTCTTGTATGCCTGATTTTATTATGATTTAGTGTCGTGTACACATTGAGTCTGTTTGACTCACCTCGTTGTGGGACCATGTTTCAGGTGATGAACAGTGATGGACCGGGACGGCAGAACTTGTGGTGGCCATGCTCAACATGAAGTTTTTATTTTTATGGACTATTAATTTTTAAGTACTTGAATTATTTGGAAATTATTTGATGTAATAAGGCCATAAGGCCATAGTTGGTTTTCTTTAATTCTTTTACTTTTATTTATTATGTTTACAAATTATTATTTATGGATTCAAGTAAATTTATTTTGAAATAAACCCTAAATGTTTATCACCTTAAATAAATGGATTTCAATGTAAGATAAATTGGTTTTCAGTAAAAGCCCAACCCAAACAATTTTTTTTTTTTAAATCGCACAAGATTTTTCCTAAGTAACAAAGAATTTGAACCGGTTTACTTGAGGAACATACCAAATCTGGTCAAAGCTCGTGGGCCGGGTTTGGGGTGTTTCAGATTCACTTGTGTGAATCTGAAAGGGCGCGCGTGTGGAGTACGCGAGGAGCCAAAGGGTCGCGCATCAGGCTGTTGAAGCGGCGCGCGTGGAATACAAATGGTCGCGCACGTGGAGGCACGCACGAGGGAAACCGAGGCGTCGCAGGAACATTCTGGAAGTTTTCCACGGATTCCTGGGGCGTCGAACCGGTTGGGCGATTCGGGTTAGTTAGGTCAATAGTTCAGTGTATTTGGGCCTTGTATTCTGGACTTTTATTGGACATTTAAAGACTGTTATTTTTGGATTTTGGATTGGTTTTAATATTATTGTTTTTTTTATTTTATTGTTCGGTTAATAGGCCGGGCAAATTTCGGGCCCTACAGATGCGAAATAGGGAAAAAAATAGAAGGAAACCTTCTTCTTTTGATATTGATTTCTGTTTTCTGTAGAAATATGCTCTATTCCTCTGTATTCTTTTGTGAGTGTCGTGAAAAAAAGTGTCTACTCTATTTTGACTCCTCTTTTCCTATTAAAAAAAACCGTAAAAATCCCCCATTTACAAGTTTTTATTTTCGGTACTTATAGTCAAAAAAACCCCTAAAAATAGGATAGGATAAAATCCAAAATACAAATCCTTTGTTGTTGTTCGTTGCCTTTTTGTTTTGCAGGCGAACGCTGTGGAGGAGTGGGACTCTTCACACGAGCACTGGAAGCGCACATGACTTGGAGGGGTGGGCAATGTGGCTGCGGCGCTGGTCACTGCTACATTGATGCTAGGGCTCCTCTTTGTTTCTGATTTGCCTTTGCTTTGGGCTAATGTTTGATGGACTGTAATTTTTATTTTTGAATTTTATTTTATTGGGCCCGGGCAAGAAATTAAGCCTTACAAGAGTGAAGGCAAAACATCTTGGAGATGATCTCTAAGATGACGAGGACATCCAAAATAATCTTGGAAAGATAACGATTTTCCACAAAATAAAGGAAAAACCTTCGAGGGGATCTCAAGGATGACATTAACGTGGTTAAGGGCAATGACAGAGCCATGTGTTGGGTTGTGGGGCCAATAAAAAATTTAAGAAAAATTATTTTATAAAAAAATATTAGTAAGTTGAGCTATTGACCCCACAAAAATGATTTGAAAAGCACCAACTAAAATAAAAAATCTTTAATTTTTTCTTATTTTCTTTCAACATTCATTATTTTTTTCCTCAAAATTTTCTTATTTTCTCACAGTTTCTCCATAATTTTTACAAGATAGATTATCAATCTTCATGCTTTTAAGTAGATTTATCTAATTAGGTAACTATTTTTCTTTCTTTTCAAGCTTTAATCTCTAAAAAGTTAAATGTGTGACTTTACTTGTTATAAGTTAGGATTTTTTTATGTAAGATTAAGTTTTTATTGATGGAATGATTTTGGGGTATTGATTTTGTATGAAATCATTGATATCTTGATCGATTTATATTTTTTTAGATAACAATAATAAAAATCCTTGAAGAAATTAAGCTTAATTTGTATAATACTTATGTGATTTTGTGCGTCTTGTATTTTTCATTTTGTATTCTCATAGCACCAAAAATATATTTAACTAGCTTTGATTGTTGTGAAGGAAATTATATTTATCCCATAACTACCGTCGAGAATTACAAAATGAGATTTTATTGTGATAAAAATAATATGCATAAAAAACAAATTTATTAGTCCCTATTGAGTAGAAGATTTAACTTGTATAAATTACTATTAATTTAATACTAATAATATAATTTTAATCATAATATGCATTAATTCATATAAATTTTTTGAATATTTTATTTTTTCGAAACTTGACCACACAATCAAAATATCCTAACTCCTCCCCTGGTTAAGAATTGTAACACTCCCAACCTCGAACCATCGCCGGAACAGGGTTACGAGGCATTACCGGATATATCAGACAATTTGCAAATAATTCTAAAAAACAACAACATTCATAGTATAACTTTAATAACTAATCCCTATAATGAACTTTCAAAGTTTAAAGTCTGAATTAAAAGTGAAATGGGACTCATTTAAGTATTTCAAAATATATTTTGTTTAATATAAATTTCGGCAGCATTTCTGCTTATTAACATATAATACCCCATGCAATTTAAACCGTATTCATTTCAATCATAACCAATTCATTTCATATATTCATTTTCTATTCTAAATACCTTCTAATCAAACTCAATCAATATAATATCAACTTAATTTTATCAAAGTATTAGTTAGATTAAAATAGATAAACTTATTTCATTATAATTCTTAAACTTGTAATACTAACATTTTTAACCATTTACATTCAAAACATAATAACCTTTATATACAACCTATGTACATGCCACATTACCAAAAGAAAGTACACATCACCAAAAGTTTGCTGAAGTCGGATCTGACTTTGGATGCTGGTTCAGTACTTGACTTCTACAACCTGCGCACGGAAACAACCGTACGCTGAGTGTACATATACTCAGTGGTATTACCATAATTCAAATTATAAACATAATATTCATATCATATAACCTTAATTTTACTAAACCAATTCAAACATAAGTTTATCATTCTCCATATATTCATACAATTTAATCTTAGCTATTCAACAATTTAAATCATTCACATTCATGTTGAGCCATTATCCATCTCGTGAACCAATGGTTCATATTTTCCATTCCAATACTCATATTCAAATCACATTTTCAATTCATGTTCTATTTTCACATTTCTTCAATGGCTCAACCATTTCATTTTATTCAATTTAACCTTTCCTTTAGTTACCCCTATTAACAGACTCGGACTTTAACGGATACATGGATTCCAACCCAAACACACCAGTACGGCACATTGTGCCTAAAACGGAACATAGTACCTGATCAGTATACGACACATAAGTGCCTGAAACGACACACGAGGTGCCTAATACGACACACGAGGTGCCTGATCGGCAAAGCCGATAAATCCTGTACTCTTCCAAATCCTATGGCATGCTAATTATATCCGACTCAGCCCGACTAGTTAATAGGGTATTTCAGTTCTCAATTTCATTTTCATTTCAAAATTCACTTTCAATATCAATTACACTTTTCCATTTCAATCCACATACAATTCAATTTCAATATATATTCATCATTCAACTCAATTTCCATTCAATTCAATAAAAACACTTACCTTATAATTTACTTACCATATGCATAAATTAATTTAACATTTAATGAATAAATAAATAATTTGAATTAAAGTAATACAAACCCAAATTTGCTTGATTATTCCTCAGTAACCTTCTCCTTTCCTTTGTGGGTTGATGCGTCGAGTTCCTTTTTAGCTACGAAAATAATAATAATTTACATTATTAATTACAACATTAAATTACAATAAATAATGAATTTTATTCAATTTCTACTCTTCCTCTTCATTCTACATTCTTTATACACAATTTTATTATTTACTTATAAGTTCTTTCAAAGCTGTCTACCTAAGTCATTGTCACTAAATTATCTATATCTTGAGTTACAGAATTTTGAATTAAGATCCGTAAATTTTATATGAAACTAGACTCATATATCTTCTTGCCATAAAATTTTCAGAACTTTTGATTTATCCAATAAGTACAGTTTATTCTTTGAAATCACCCCTGTTGTGTTGTCTGACAGTTTCGACCACTCTTTGGTAAAATTTAATTATCTTTTTGTACAGATGTTATAGTTTGTTTCTTATAAAAATAGACTCATTAAGGAATCTAACCATGTAAATTATGTCTTCCAATTATTGTTTTACAATTTTTAATGATTTTCCAAGTCAGAACAGGGGATCTTGAAATCACTCTGAACCAGTCTCACAAAAATCTAAATATCTCAAAATACAGAATTTCTTTGCGTTCTATGTTTCTTTCATATGAAAATAGACTCAATAAGATTTAATTTCATATCTCGTTCAACTTCTACTTCCATTTCTACCATTTTTGGTGATTTTTCAAAGTTACTCTTCTACTGCTGTCCTAAAACTGTTTTCTTATGGCTTATTTTGCAATTAAATCCTAGTTAAGTTTACTTATTTTTCTTAACTTAATTCATGCTTTGATTCTACTTAAATTCATTCCATATTCAACTTGATTATATAATTTTCATAATAAAACCCTAATTTATAATTTCTTCCAAATTAATTCATGCTTTCACTTCTCGAGCTAGTATTTGAACTTCTTCTTCTTCATATGACAAATCCGGTCTAATCTCAATGTCTTCAGTAGAAATAACATGAGATGGATCCAACCGATACCTTCGTAACATGGAAACATGAAAAACATCACGAATTTTCTGTAATTCCAGAGGTAAAGCTAGTCGATAGGCAACCGGTCCAATTCTTTCAACTACTTCATACGGCCCAATGTAACGAGGACTTAATTTTCCCTTGCGACCAAATCTCAAAATTTTCTTCCAAGGTGATACCTTTAGAAACACTCTATCATCTACAGAATACTCTATATCCCATCGCTTCAGATCTGCATAAGACTTTTGTCTGTCAAAAGCTACTTTCAACCTGTCTCTGATCTTTTTAACTACTTCTTCTATCTCTTGAATTAATTCCGGTCCAACTATCTTTTTCTCATTCAACTCTATCCAACATACCGATAATCGACATCTTCGACCATATAATGCTTCATATGGAGCCATCTGAATACTAGATTGGTAACTATTATTATAAACAAATTCAGCTAACGGCAAATATCGTTCCCAACCTGATTCGAAGTCAATACTGTAAGCCCGAAGCATGTCTTCTAAAATTTGAATTACCCGTTCTGATTGTCCGTTGTTTTGTAGATGAAATACA
Organism: Gossypium sturtianum; assembly: GCA_025698515.1. NCBI lineage: Eukaryota > Viridiplantae > Streptophyta > Magnoliopsida > Malvales > Malvaceae > Gossypium > Gossypium sturtianum. Next base: position 153,814,483 of record CM046953.1, read on the forward strand.
GTACTAAAATTAAGCCGAGTACCCAAAGAATCATGTAACTGCTTCCAAAATCTCGATGTAAATCGTGGATCCCGGTCAGAAATTATAGACATTGGAATACCATGCAGTCTCACAATTTCTTGAATATAAACTTCAGCAAGCTTCTGTAGAGACCAATCAGTCCTGACTGCTATGAAATGAGCAGTGTCGAAACCATTTTTTTCTTTTAAAAAAAACGAGAATCGAACTTGGGTTTTGAAAATAGAAACAGGAGTCGCCACCGATCTTTTATTAGGTGCGATCGGGCCACCTATAAAATACTTTGGTCCACGAGTTTCGAGAAAATGGGCTCGGGAGTCGGTTACGTGCGAGGAAGGATTAGCACCCTCGTCACGCCCAAAATTGGTACCAAATTGATCAATTAATGTCCTTATGTCGAAAGTTGAAAATCGTGAAAATGGATTTTAAGAATGTGATCCCTTAAAATATTTGAGTTCCCTCGAATTAAATATTAAGCTTTTATCGTCCCGAAGGAACAAAATATCACATCCAAAAATTTAGGACACGATAATTTAAATCCTCGAATCCAAGATGAATATTGCCTCGTGTAGAAAACCTTGTTTCGAAATAATGGAATGTCACATCCAGTAAATTAGGACACAACATATCGAAATCTCGAAAATAAGTTTTTATTTTTATTCAAAAAGTTTTTATTTTAAAAGATATTTCGTTATTTAGGTTAAACGAGAAAAATCGAGACCTAGTAAGTTAAGGTACGATTTTCTCGAATTTCTAAACACGAAATATTACTTTTATGAAAGAAATCAACTTTGTATGGGTTAAAATGTAGCACGAATTTGTAACAAAATACAGAAAATGGAATACAACGCTAACGAGCGTATAGAACACGCACTAAACACAAACAATAATAATGAGACGAAGATGAAAATGAAACGAGTAAAATCGATATGCTAAAAGGGATAATAATATTAAGACATAAAAACTAAAAGGTGTTAGTCACGATAAAAAAAAAAAATAATAATAATAATAGTAATAATATTAATAATACAAAATATGTACACAGTAAATAATATAACTATAGTAATAATACTAAAATAATAATAACAATAGTAAATGTAATAATAATAATAGTAAGGGTATGAAATATATACGATATATTAATATAAATATAGTAACAATAAAATGTAATAATAATAGCATAGTAATAAAGATAGTAACATAGTAATAATAATAATAATAATAATAGAAAATATGTACAATATAATGATAATACAAATATAACAATAATATAATAAAAGACTAAAAGATTATAAAATAACTAAAAAGGGATCAAGTTGCATTTGAAACAAAAGTTTGGGGGTTAATTCGAAATAAAATAAAAGAAAAGGGCCAGGTTGAAACGCGCGAAGGAGGGGAGGGGCCTCGCGTGCAATAAACCCTTCTGGCCGAAACGCATAACAGCAAAGGGGGACTAAATTACAAATGAAGTTAAACTTTCGGGCCGAATTTTAAAACAATAAAAACTTGATAAAAAATTATAAAAATGCGGAAGGGCCAGAAGTGAAATTAGCCCTTCCGGTCAAAAAAAACACGCGGATCTAACCCCTCGCAGGTCGGGTCGAGTCGGGTTCCCCGAAACGATGCCGTTTTGGCGCCTGGGGAACCCATTGAAACGGCAGCGTTTCAAAGCTGCCATTTGTGCCGATTTTCCCCTTTTTCTTTACTCTGGTTGCTGCAGTTTTAAAAAAAGAAAAGGGGAGGATGCCCCTTTTCTGTGTTAGGGTTTCAAAAACCCCTTTTTGGGCCGCCGTTAGTCGCCACGGACAGCCACCACAGACGACGAACGTGCTTCTTCAGGTGAGTCTTCTTCCCTTCTATTTTTATCCTTTAAAAAAATCTCTGGATAACGACGAACAAAAGTTTTTCGAAAATAAGAAAAAAAAAATATCACCTTTTTATTGTTCAAATCTGATTTTTCCTCTGATTTTTGGATCGAAAGTTTTTCGTTTAGATCTCTTGCTGTTCTCTCTGTATTTTGGGACTAGTTTCTCTTTTTGTATTAATTGCTACCAAAAAAAGGTCGACCTCTTTTACATTGATTTTGAACGGTTTTATAGCCGAAAAAGTTACAATTGTCTTCTTATTCTATTGTTTGCTCCATATCTTGTCCTCTGTTTCTGCTTCTGGTTTTGCTTGCAGGTGATGGGCGAGGCGTTGGTGGAGTCGTTAGACCGAGGCGCGCATGACCGAGGCGCCTGGGGTTTCTGATGCGAGGCGCGCATGTGGGGGATGTCAGAAACGTGGTGCGCAGTGATGTCTGCTGGGGGTGCGCGTGGGGTCCACGCGGGATGCCAAGGGTTGGCGGCGCTGGAAACAGAAACCCTAGGGTTTCTGATGGGTTTGTGGTCTGTATAGATGGGTTGGGCTTAATGTTTTGGTTAAATGGGTTTTGTAGTTGGGGTAATTTGGGTTGAGAAATGGGTTTGGTTTGTAAAAGTGGGCTTAGGGGTGTATCAGGCCTGTCTGTTTATTTAGGCCTGCTGGTGTAAATGGACATTAGACATTTTTATTAATATTTTGGGTTTTTTAATTTGGTTTTATTTTGTCTACATGGGCCCGGGCAGAAATTGGGTATTACAGCTGCCCCTCTTTGCTCATTGTCGTGAAACGAGAATAGAGCAAAGACAATAAAAGAACCAATTTTGCCCGGGCTCAGCTAAGCCTTGGCTTCTTGATTCGCGTCCTCTTTAAACAGCTCCTAAACTTTACTGTAACTTTCCGCTTTGACTCATTCTACTGGAGGTTTGGGGTGATGAGAGTCCGAAGGAAGAGGTCCGCAACTTGGTTCTTCTAGCTGAAACTTCTCGAAGGCGAATAGTGATGGGAATCCAGAAGAGACCTACAACTCGGGTCTTCTTGCCGAAACTTCCCGAAAACGAACAGTGATAGGAATCCAGAAGAGACACATAACTTGGATCTTCTTGCTGAAACTTCTCAAAAACGAACGGTGATAGGAATCCAGAAGAGACCCATAACTTGGACCTTCTTGCTGAAACTTCTCGAAAACGAACAGTGATAGGAATCCAGAAGAGACCCACTACTTGGACCTTCTTGCTAAAACTTCTCGAAAACGAACAGTGATCCAGAAGAGACCTACAACTCGGGTTTTTTGCTGAAAATTTCTTGAAAACGAATAGTGATCCAGAAGAGACCTACAACTCGGGTCTTCTTGCTGAAAACTTCTTGAAAACGAAAGGTGATTGGAATCCAGAAGAGACCTACAACTCGGGTCTTCTTGCTGAAACTTCTCGAAAACGAACGGTGATAAGTTCTGAACTCTCAACTTGCTTCCCTGTTACCCTCAGGAAGACTTCAATCTTTGGACTGCTTCGATGGAGCAAAATCCGAATTTCGATGTGGTGGTGCCCCTTTTTGAAGGACCTGTCACGTAGAATATACTTGTGCGTATACAAATAACGAGGATGCTATGATCGAGATGGCTCAAATGCTCCTAACTATACGTGTCATTTACATGAATGCTGAATGTTATGTGAATGATGATTTTTCACAGTGTAAAAATGACTAGGATGTAATGATCGCAGTAAATCGAATGCTCCTAACTGGATGAATGCGTGAGAAGGACCCCATTTATGGCTTAGGTTCTCATTGCTCATAGCAAGATTCTATCACTAACGCATTACGATTTGTGGCAGACATAGGGAACTAAAAAAGAACGAGCTTGCCCCGCTGTGATTTTATTGTCCCTTCCATTGTACTCTCTGCGACCTAAAGTTCATACTTCTCACTACCACCTCAGGGGAGTAACATTTGTCTTCTTCCAACGTTTCTAAACCTTAGGTGAAATGAATTTCGAACCATAGTCATGTTTTAAGACCTTGTATTATTCAGAGACTTTCAGAATAATATGTAGGACTCCTTTTATGAAAGTATTATTAGTTCTTGTAATCGTTATTTCAATGTAAAATGCCTAGGAAGAATTGGGAGTATAACTCGAAGTAAAACAGGTTAAATCAAACTGGCCAATGTAATCGAGGAAGAAGTTCATTGAAATAAGATAATTACAAATTACAAAGATAGGCAGAATAGAAATTAGGTGGCCCAGATATCGCAGCCTAGGCTTCTCCGCCCGAGCATTTGGAAGACCATTTTGAGTTTGATATGTGCTTTAGGAGATCTTGAGTATTTTGTTGATGCCTCGAGACGCAGCATACCCCCTCTTTGTCCATTCCAGCGCAGCGAGGTTCTCTTCATAATTGAAGTCGCCTTTTTAGGTTTTCGACTCAAATTCCCTTTGGTCTCAAAGCGCCCTTCGCGGGTTTTCGCCTTGGCCTCTCCCACCTTACTCTTTTTTTTTTTTGAGGAATCAAGGTGTCCTCAGTGGTTTCCTGTCTTAGCTTGTTCAAGAGAAGTATCTTTTGACTGAATCTGAGTTCACGAGATTGGGCAAGTTTTTCCCATCCATTTCTGTTAGGATCAGTGCGCCTCCGGAGAAAGCCTTTTCCACCACGTACGGTCCTTCCCAATTCGGCATCCATTTCCCTCTGAAATCCTTTTGTATGGGGAGGATCTTTTTCAGTACCAGGTCTCCCTCGTGAAACTCTCTTGGGCGAACCTTTTTGTTGTAGGCTCGCATCATGCGCTTTTGGTACATCTGACCGTGACGAATAGCCTTCAGCCTCTTTTCTTCGATTAGGTTCAATTGATCGTATCAAGCCTGAATCCACTCAGCTTCATCCAGTTTTACCTCTGTTAAAACCCGGAGAGAAGGTATTTCCACCTCAATGGGTAGGACTGCCTCCATCCCGTAGACCAGTGAGAAGGGTGTTGCCCCAGTAGAGGTTCTGACAGATGTTCGATAAGCATAAAGAGCAAACGGTAATTTCTCATGCCAATCCTTGTAAGTCTCTGTCATCTTTCCCACTATCTTTTTGATGTTCTTATTCGCTGCTTCCACTGCCCCAATCATTTTTGGACAGTATGGGGACGATTTATGATGTTTAATGTTGAATTGACGACAAACATCTGCTATCGTACTGTTGTTCAAATTCAACGCATTATCTGATATGATCCTTTCGGGCATCCCATATCGACAGATAATTTCCTTCTTTAAAAACCGACTAACCGCCGATTTAGTGACGTTAGCGTATGAAGCCGCTTCTACCCATTTCGTGAAATAATCGATGACTACGAAGATGAATCTGTGTCCGTTTGACGCTTTTGGTGAGATTGGTCCGATAACATCCATGCCCCACATGGAAAAGGGCCATGGGGAAGTCATAACGTGTAGGGGAGACGGAGGCACATGAATCTTATCTCCATAGATCTGGCATTTATGACATCTCTTGGCATAGCCGATACAGTCTCCTTCCATGGTGGACCAGTAATACCCAAATCTCATTATTTGTCTGGCCATTGTGAATCCGTTAGCATGCGTTCCACAAACGCCCTCATGGACTTCCTCTAGGATCATCTTGGCTTCTAAGGTATCGACGCATCTCAACAGTACTTGATCTTTTCCTTTTTTGTACAAGATGTCTCCATCCAAAACATATTCGAGGGCCAATCTCCTGAGCGTCCTTTTTCCATTCTCAGTTGCATGATCTGGGTACTCGCGATTTCTCACATATCGCAATATATCTTGGTACCAGGGGTGATCGTCCCTTCCTTCTTCTTCTACGTTGCAGCAATAAGCTGGGGCCTCGTAAATACTCATCTGAATAGGCTTTACATTTTCTTGCATACTCGCCTTAATTATGGAGGCTAAAGTATCCAGAGCATCTGCCATCTGGTTTTCTTCTCGTGGAAGATAATTAAAGGTGATATCGTCAAACTCCTCGATTAACCCTATGACTATCCTTCGGTAGTTGATCAATTTGGGGTCTCTTGTTTTCCGTTCGCCCCTTAGTTGGTAAATCACTAATGTGGAGTCTCCATATACTTCCAGTTTTTTAACTCTACGTTCTATAGCAGCGTGGAGTCCCATGATACAGGCTTCGTATTCTGCCATATTGTTTGTACAATCAAAATCCAGCCTGACTGTGAACGGGTAGTGATCTATTTTTTGGGGATACCAAGACTGCCCCAATCCCATTTCCTATGCCGTTTGATGCTCCATCGAAATGCAATTTCCAAAGGCAATCTTTCGCAGTGTCCTCTTCTGCAGCTGCCACATACATTAGGTCCTCATTGGGGAAATCAAAGTTCAGCAGCTCGTAATCTTCTAAAGCTCTGCTAGCTAGGAAGTCGGCTACCACGCTCCCTTTTATAGCTTTCTGGCTCACATATACAATATCAAACTCAGACAGTAGGATTTGCCATCTAGCCATCCTTCCATTCAAAGCGGTCGCCTCCATCATGTATTTTAGGGGGTCTAACTTCAAGATTAGCCAAGTCGTGTGATACAGCATGTATTGTCTCAATCTCCGAGTTGTCCAAATCAGCGCACAACACAATTTTTCAATCAGTGAATTTCTCATTTCACACTCAGTGAATTTCTTACTGAGATAGTATATCGCCTTCTCCTTTCTTCCTGTATCATCCTGTTGACCTAGTACACATCCCATAGAGTGACCAAGTACTGTCAGATATAGGATTAATGGCTTATCAGGGCGTGGAGGTGACAGTACTGGGGGGTTTGACAAGTACTGTTTGACCCTGTCGAAAGCTTCCTGACATTCGTCATTCCATACGCCTGGGTTATGTTTCTTTAAAAGACGGAATATGGGATCACATTTCTCAGTTAACTGTGAGATAAACCGAGCAATATAATTTAGTCTGCCAAGGAAACCTCGAGCTTCTTTTTGAGTGCGCGGCGGAGGCAATTCTTGTATGGCCCGGACCTTGTCTGAGTCGATTTCGATCCCTTTCTCGCTGACTATGAAGCCCAACAGCTTGCCAAATCTAGCTCCAAAGGTACATTTCGTGGGATTGAGTTTCAATTGGAACTTCCTTAATCTCAGAAATAGTTTCTGCAAAACTTGGATATGTTCTTCCTCCGTTCTAGACTTCGCAATCATGTCATCCACATAAACCTCAATCTCTTTATGCATCATATCGTGGAACAAGGTCACCATGGCCCTTTGATATGTAGCCCCTGCGTTTTTCAACCCGAAAGGCATTACTTTGTAACAGAATGTGCCCCACAGTGTTATGAAGGTGGTCTTTCCCATGTCTTCAGGGTGCATTTTTATCTGATTGTATCCGGAGAAGCCATCCATGAAGGAAAATAGTGAAAAGCCTGTCGTATTGTCTACTAGAGTATCAATATGAGGCAAAGGAAAGTTATCCTTTGGGCTAGCCTTGTTGAGGTCTCTATAATCCACACACATCCGTACCTTTCTGCCCTTTTTCGGGACAGGCACGATATTGGCTACCCATTCTGAGTATTTGATTTCTTGCAGGAATCCAGCTTCGAACTGCTTTTGGACCTCTTCCTTTATTTTCAGTACTATATCTGGTCTCATCCTTCGGAGTTTCTGCTGAACTGGCTTGCAATCCCTCCTTATGGGTAAGCGATGTACTGCGATATCGGTGCTTAAACCAGGCATATCTTCATAAGACCATGCGAAGACGTCCTTGAATTCTTGCAGCAGTTTGATAAGATTCTGCCTTGTTTCCCCGGCTATACATGTCCCAATGTTTACCGCTTTTCCTTCTTCTAACATCACAGTCTCTACCATCTCCTTATGGGGCCGAATCTGTCTCTCCTCCTGCTCTTCCATTCTTAACCAATCAGGAGACAAGTCATCGTCCGTGTCATCTTCAAAGTCCTGTAGTTCTCCTAGGCACATGTCTTGCTCAAAAGGATACTTCGAATCTGAGGCAGCGTTGCTCAAGTCGTTGACATCCGGGGACCTATTACAGTTTAAGAAAATACGGGTGGAATGAATGAATTTGTGAATGAACAGTTGTATGTATGGTAATGCTGAAAAATGACTGAAGAACAAAGAAAGGAAATGTTTGCTTCGAAAAATGCATTTTATTGATATAACGATACGTAAACATGCGCCTATTTCACAAAAGAAATCTTGTTGCTCTTAGGCTCGGAGCAACAAGTGTGTCCTGAACATTACTCTGAAGGAGCCCTAAATACTACAGGGATTTCTTCCGCAGTCCAATTGTTCAAGATGTTTTCCGATTCATAAGGCTGGATATTTGGCAAGACTCCTCCACCAACCACCCCCTCAGATAGGGCACTAATATAGACATTGCCTAACATTGCCACGATGTCCTTTCCTTTCGGTGTCCCCTGCTCAGAGTGGATTACCCCTCCCGACACAAAGGTCTTGGATATGTGCGGTATTATCATGGGTTCCCTCTTGGTTTCCTTCCCACTCAAACGGGTGAGTCTTCTTTCCCGTCTCTTTTCTAACTCCTCCTTCTTTTGCCTTGCATCTGGTCTGAATCCCAGGCCAAAATGATCCCATTTCTCTCTCAGTATTGGGGTTGCTATTCTCCCCTGAAGGTATTTTCCAAGCCCTCTTCCCGGTAAAGCGCCTTTCCCCACGGTCATTTTCAAACCCATCCTTGTGGTCCTCGAGATTTTTGGCTTCAAGATCTTGTTTCCTTCCATAACAAAGGTTGCGTTCACGAACTCGAGAGATCGGAACGAGCATTCCGTTGCCTTGTCGTTTGTCTCCACGTAAGGCATGTCACTGGTCACGGTGGTGATGATGTCCTCCTCAGCTTTTATCGTTATTAGTCGGCCATCCGCTGTCAACTTCACCTTTTGATGTAGTGATGAAGGTACTGCCCCGGCTGAATGTATCCACGGTCTCCCTAATAGGCAGTTGTAGGAAGGTTCGATGTCCACGACCAAAAAATCTATTTCGTAAATAGTTGGGCCGATCAGTAAGGGCACCTCAATCTTCCCCATGACCCTTCTTTGAGTTCCATCAAAGGCTCTTACCACACTTTGGCATTCCTTCATGTACGAACTATCCACCGGTAATCTGTTGAGGGTGGATAAGGGTAGCACATTTAGCGCAGACCCGTTGTCTATCAAGACCCCTGGCAATGTGTGCCCCTTGCATTTAGCGGTAACATGTAAGGCCTTGGTGGACCCTCTTCCACCTGGGGGTATTTCATCATCATTGAAATGAATGAAGTTGTCCGTGCTTATATGGCCGATCAACCGATCCAACTTATTAACCGAGATGTCACTAGTGACGTAGGTTTCATTTAAAACCTTCATTAGTGCGTTCCTATGTACTTCTGAGCATTGGAGAAAAGCCAATACAGATATGCGTGCCGGCTGTTTGTGTAGCTATTCTACCACACAATACTCACTATGTCTCAGAAACTTCAGGAACTCTTTAGCCTCTTCCTCAGTCACTGGTTCCTTGATCCTCGACTTGGGTTCAGCTAGCTTTCCCTTTTCTTGTTCCACCATTGGAGCTTTCCCCTTTATTAAGTCGTAGCGTCTCCCGCTTCGAGTATGGAAGCCTTCATTTGAATCCTCCTTCGTCACATTAGCCGAGTTCTTTGTGACCTCTACATTACACTCGTAGTTCCAGGGAACTTCCTTGCTATCTTTGTAAGCGAATGCAGCAGGCTTCCGTATTATCACCTTTGGCGTTACCTGTGTTCCTATCTCATTGCTAACGGAGACTACTACCTCGCACCTATGATTCTGAGGAACCTCCCTATTATCTTTAACGTCAACGGGCTTCCGTATGATCACTCTCGGTGCTACTTGCGCCCCTGTTTTATCACTTCTGGGACGTGAAATAGTGATCATCGGAAGGTTAATACTTGAACTTTTTACTGTTGACTCTGATGCGCATATGCTCTTATCTTCTGTTCCTTCCTCATAGAATTCGACTTCTTTATTGTTCATTAGGTTCTGCACTAGGGTTCTGAATTCTCCACAAGTCTGGATCTCATGTCCCAACTCTTGATGGTGCTCACAGTAGTTTGCCAGTTCCCTCCGACTTTCTTCCGCAACGATCAGCCCATGTTTAACCATTTCTTTCCAGACCCACCTCAGTGGAGTCTTGACATCTGCAACATTCACTTTAACCCTTTTTTCCGCACCTTCGCTGATGGCGTTAATTCCGCCCTTAGCGTGATTAGGTAAAGGATTTGTTATGTTTGGCATGTCATCCAACTCTACCACACCCATGTTGATAAATTTCTCCACCAATTTCTTGAAAGCCAGACAGTTCTCTATTGAGTGTCCCGTGATTCCTGCGTGGTATTCACACTGGGCGTTCGTGTCGTACCACTTGGGGTACGGAGGTTGCATCGGTTTGAGATGAAAAGGGGACACAATATGTGCATCGAACAGGGTTTGATACATTTCCTTATATGTCATCGGAATTGGTGTGAATTGGGGCTTCTCATTATCTTGTCTTGAGGTGCTGGGTTCTTTCTTGGGCAGCCTTTGTTGCCCCGCGGTCGTTGCTTTTGGCTGATTTATGGTGATTGACCTCGGGTGCCCTAAGCTCGCATTATTCACTTCACTTTCTTTCCTTCTTGGGGGCATTCTTTTGGCACTCTCCCCCGTCTCGATCCCTCCGCTTTTCATAATATTTTCAATCATTTCTCCAGTAGTTACGATGTCCGAGAAACTCCAGGTTGCGCTTCCTATCATATGCATGAGGAATGGGGCTTTCAACGTGCGGATAAAGAGCAGTGTGGTTTCTTTCTCCATAAGCGGTGGCTGGACCTGGATGGCAACCTCTCTCCATCTCTGTGCATATTGCCTAAAGCTTTCGTTCCCTTTTTTTTTCATATTCTGCAGAGTGATCCTATCAGGGGTCATGTCCGTTACGTGACTGTATTGCTCCAAGAATGCTTGAGCCAAATCATCCCATGACCCAATTTTGGCACGACTCAATTGATTGTACCACCTGGCTGCTGCTCCTATCAGGCTGTCTTGGAAACAATGGATCAGTAGCGGGTCATTATTAGTGTAGCCCGTCATCCTTCTACAGAACATAGTGATGTGGGCCTCTGGGCAGCTTGTCCCATTATACCTTTCGAACTCCGGCATCTTAAAATTGTAAGGGAGCACTAAGTCGGGGACTAAGCTTAGGTCATTGGCCTTTATTCCCTGACGTTTACCGGCATTTTCCAGGGCTTTGAATCTCTCCTCCACCCATTTTGGCAGTTCTTGTTTTGCCTTTTCAACCATCTCATCCAGATCTGGGACACCGGAACTGACCAGATTTTCTCCCGGGTTAGTGCCCGAACCTGTCGGGAGGTGTGCCGGTGTTGTGGTTTCAGCATAATATTGTGGCCTGATAGTGACAGACGCCCTTTGGGGATGTGCATCTTGTGGTGTTTGGGCCTCTGGTGGGGGAAGGGCGAGATTATCACTGTCGTTCCCTGAGCTACTGGCAATGCCTCGTTCTTTAGACAGCAATTGTATTATTTGGTCCACCATTTTGTCCTGGGATTTTTGCATTTGCTCCATCATGTCCTTCTGGGTTTTGGCCAATTGCTCTTGTAGTTGCGCTTGTTCTTTTATTTGATCCTGGATTTCTTTTTGTATTTGTTCTAGTTTTTCCATCTTTTGATCCATTATTCTCGTTTTTCCCCTCGTATCGTAGTGATGTTCCAGGGTAACTGCCATAATTTTAGGGTCCTTTTGTGAGATTCGATGTGTATGATGCAATGTAATGCAAATGCGTGGTATGAATGCAACGAGAAGGCGTCGATTCTGATCAACTTCATTTTAGAAGACTTTATTAGAAGGCAAGATCCTTTACATAAAACGGATTACAAATATGCTTTGGCCCTTAAGCCCAAAGTTTTGATTCTTCTAAGTAAAGAAGTCAGCTCTTGGTTACGATCTGCCGGTAGCTCGTATTTCATGCTTACAATCTCAGCTTGAGACGCCAGGGCCTGCAGGTGATCAGCCACTTCTCGAATCTGAACTATCGCTTCGCCCATGAGGTAGTCTCGATCTCTAACTTGCTTGTGGGAATAGTCGAGCTCCTCCTTCCATTGCCCTTCTCTTGCTTCCAAAAGATTAATTCGGAGCTCGCAGCCATGTAATGTTGTCTCTAATCCTTCAATCTTTCCCTTCATTTCTTCGATTTTGTTTAGACTCAACTTCAACTCGGTTTCTGAATTGCGACCTTGGTAGTGATGTAGGGACCGTCCAAGTTCAGCCACCTTAGCTTTTAATCCTTTCTTTTCTTTGTGGCTTTCTGCAATATCCTTTTTCAGGATCTTATTTTGTGTTTGTATTTCCTGGAACTTTTTCTCCCAACTGCTAGCTTTGGTTTTTTCCTCTTGAATCTCGCGTCGCCATTGCTCCGGAGTTTTTCCTAATCCCGCGTTTCTTATTGTCAGATGCATCTTCTTATACTCCATCTTCAGATCATCTCGGTCTTCATCTATTTTCTCTTTTTCCTTTCTTAACCTCTCAGCTTCCGACTTTTGTCCATCTACGTCTAACTTAAGGAGCATCTTCTCTTCTTCTAGCCTCTCTATTTTTCTTTCAATTTCCGCCCTCATCCTTCCGAAATCCCGTTTCACAATCTCCAGTTCTAATGGGGCTACTCGCAAACACTCCTCTCTTGACCGGGCACCCTCGGGATTTGGTTCAGGGATGTTGTCATTGATCCTCCCAGTCCTCCATTCTCTATACTCCGAGGTCGTCATCGGGCCTATGGATAGTCTCTTCATTCTATGAATCTGATTCCAGGCACTAGAGATCTCTTTAACCTTTTTCTTATAGCTCCCCCCTTCATATGAGAACTCACATTGAGCCAACCCATATGTCGTTGGCACGAACTGTCTTGAATTATATTGTCTCAGGACCAGCAGAGGGGCATATGCAGTAGCACCCCAAATTCCTAGTAGAGGAACCCAGTCAAAGCTCCCACAACGATAAAGGATTTGGTCGGTAATCAACCATGGAGCTTTCCACCCGATGTCATCTTCTTAAAGGTTTTGGAATAGCGCGATCCAACTTTCTTCGGACACATCCTCTCTTCTAGATGTAGCTGCTATTTCTTCTAACGGGGAGTAATTCTCTGTTATAAATCGATAGGACACTTTCTCCACTTTCCAGAAGTGACTATGGAACCAAGCCAATAATAGCTGCGCGCATCCAATAAACCTGCCTTCACCCATTCTCCTACATGCATTCAAGGACCTGAACGTTTCGGCTAAGATGGCAGGAACAGGTGTGACCCCTTTGTCTAATCGGCTAAATAGATCAATAACTGCTTCGTCGATGTGCCTCAAGGCTTTTGGGAAGATTATCAGACCGTAAACACACAGGGCAAAGACGTCAATCCTTTTCTTTGCATCTGGGTGCGCCAAGATCAAGTCTCTCAAACATATCCAAGGTATGCATTTACCTCCGCCTTTCTTTTGCATCCTGGCTGAGACCCACTGTTCGCTCATTCCAGTGATGTTCATCAATTTCTTCACAAAGGTTGGGCCGTTAACTGCTTTGGAATAGGCTTTGTCAACTTGAATTCTTGGGCAGCGTAACAAGGTCGTATATTCTTCTACCGTGGGAACTAGGTCCACCTTCCCAAAGGAGAAACAGCTATAAGCAGCATTCCAAAACTGGGTCATCGCTCGGAATAAGTGTTTATCTACCTTGACGTCAATCAGGTAAGGCAGGTCACCGTAAGTACCATAGAACAGCTGCTTTGTCTCGTTATCCCACTGAGTCCAAATTTCTTTCAACTCTTGGAGCTCGTTCTGAGTGACACTGATATTGGTGAAAGCTCGTAGTTCCGGCACATACCCCTCAACCAAGCTATCCCCTTTTTCTATTTGGCTTTGCTCTGACCACGTGTGGACGACCGCATTGTCTTCCACTTTATCAAGGAATTTGCTTTCCATAACCAGCTTTCTAACTCAGAAACTGATCGTGAATCGATGCCTTTTAACATATGAAATGATATGCACAAAGAGAATAAAACACAAGGAGTTAGTACCATGGAATACAAAACGAGTAAAATAAACAAATGCCTATACGGGTGGCTACTAAGGTTTGACATAGTTTAGCTCGGGGTGGGTTCTTAGGCTCTTTACATGTGGTTGAGTTCTAAAGTTCAAGGTACCCAAATCAGCAGATTCCTCGATCCTCATTGTAATAACCCAAATTCTACGGGCACCGAAAAAGTGAGTTTAGGGCCTCCGTCCTAGGAAAACGAGTCCGTAAATATTTATTAAAAATATTTACGAAGTTAGTATAGGTTGAATTAGATTTTTGATAAGTGAATTTAGTTTAATTTAAAGTAATTAGGGAAAAGGACTAAAGTGAATAAAGGGTAAAAGTTAAATTGTAGATTAAAAGAAAATAAAAAGGATCAAAATGGCAAATATGCCATTTAGCATAAGTTGAGGCGGCATATGAGTAAAAATCTAAGATTTTTACTTAGATTTTAATTATAAAATATATATATTAGTAATAAATAATATTAAATTAATTTAAAGTAATTATTATATATTATATTATATTATTATAACATAAAGTAATAGAATAAAAGAGATAAGAAAAGAAACAAAGCAAAGAACAGAAAGAAAAAAAAAAGAAACAGAGAGCATACGAAACAGGGGAAAGGAAGGAAAGAAAAGAAAAAGGGAAAACTAGGGATTTAAAGCTTGAAGTTTAAATTGGTAAGTCAACCAAGTCCTATTCTCTTAATTTTGATGTTTTAGAAGCTTTAAAGCAAAATTTTGATGAAACTAAGTTGATATTTTGAGAGTTTTTAGGTTTTTAAATATAGTTTATGTTGAAGAAAATGATGAATTAGTGGTTTAATTGAAAGAATTTGAAGTTAGAATTGGATAAAGGACTTAATTGTAAAACAAGCTATAAGAAAACAGTTTTGGAACAGCAGCAGTAGAGTAAGTTTGAAAATTCACCAAAAATCGTAAAAGTGGAATTAAAAGTTGAGTAAGATATGAAATTAAAGCTTATTGAGTCTATTTTCATATGAAAGAAACAGAGAAAGAAAAGAAATTCTGTATTTTGAGATATTTAGATTTTGGTAAGACTGGTTCAGAGTGATTTCGAGATCCCCTGTTCTAACTTGGAAAAATCATCAAAAATTGTATAAAAATAATTTGGGAACATAATTCATATGGTTAGATTCCTTAATGAGTCTAGTTTTATAAGAAATAAACTATAACATCATCTGAATTCTATATAAAAAGATAATTAATTTTTAGTGAAGAGAGGTCAGAGCAGTTGAACAGTGAAATAGGGGAAACTTTAAGAATAATCTGGTATTGATTGGCCATACCAAAAATTCTGAAAACTTTACAGTAAAAAGATATATGAGTCTAGTTTCAGGGAAAATTTACGGATCTTAATTTGGAGTTCTGTAGCTCCAGATATAGATGATTTAGTGACAATGACTCAGATAGACAGCCTAGAAAGAACTTATAAGTAAATAATAGAATTGTGTACAAAGAATGTGGAATGAAGAACAATGGTAGGAATTGAATAAAATTCAATTATTTATTATAATTTAATGCTATATTTAATAATGTAAATTGTTATTATTATTGTAGCAAACAAGGAAATCGAGACGTCTAATACGAAGGGGAAGGAAAAAGTGATCGAGGAGTAGCTCGAGAAAATATCGGTTTGTATTATCATAATTCAAGTTATTTATAATTATATGTTAATTTTCAATGTATGTGTATGAAAAGTGAAATTGAGGTAAGTATTGATGCTTGAATTGAATCCGAATGATTATGATCAGTTGAAAGTGAAAGTGATATAAATATGTGATTTAAATACCCTATTAACTAGTCGGGCTGAGTCGGATATAATTGGCATGCCATAGGATTGGACGTATTCAGGGATTCTTCGACCTTGAGTCGATGAGACACTGGGTGTCATATTATTTACTTCGGATAGATTCAATAAGGTACTGGGTACCTCTTTACTTCGGCTGGGCCGATGAGACACTGGGTGTCACTATATTGCTTCGAACTATCCGATTAGGCACTGGGTGCCAGTATGGTGTGTTTGGTTGGATCCGAGTATCCGCCAAAGTCCGAGTCATGTTAATAGGGGTAATTATGTGAAATGAGAAAATCAAATGAATTTGATTATTTGAACCTCTGAATGAAAGAGATATTGTGATACGAAAATATATGTGATTGAGAGATGAACCAGAGGTTCATGAACAATTGGAATTCTATGGATGAGATATTAATTCAAATATTAAAATTGTTACATTGGAAATATAATAACTTAGTATATTTATATGTATAATGTGTTATTTATCTAAGTATGTTTAAGATATTTGATCATTGATATAAATTGAATTATGATAATACCACTGAGTAATTCCAATACTCAGCGTACGGTTTGTTTTCCGTGCGCAGGTTAGTAGAGTTTCTAACCCGGTCCAGCATCCAAATCCAATCCGACTCCAACAAGAGGATTTTGGTGATGAAATTCTTCCTTTTGTTAAGTGGCATGTACTAGATAGTTATAAGAATTATGAACATATATATATATATATATATATATACTTAAGTTAAATGCTTTAGTTGTATTTAATGATTATAATATTTTGGATGAGGAAAATGTTATAAAGTTATAAAATGATAAATTAGTATTGGTTGTTTTGGTCTGAATTTGCAGGGGGATTTAGGTGAAAATAAGCAGAAATACTGCCGAAATTTTTATAAATAAAAGAAAAACTTACGAAGAATTTTCTAGAATGATTGAACAAGTTTCTTTCTACTTTTAATATATGCTTAGGCATTGAAAGTCCAATATAGGTATTTAATTATTAAATTATACTATGAATGCTATTTTATTTGTGAATAATTAGTAAATTGTTTGATATGTCCAGTAATACCTTGTAACCCTGTTCCGGCGACGGTTTAGGGTTAGGGGGTGTTACACACCCATTACAGGCTCATGCAGACCGAGTTCGATTCAGGGGAATACATTTCCCTATGGCCATGCGGAAGTGAAAACTTTACGAAGACATAGGTACGGATGTATCCCGAAAGCGGTCCACTAGCCCATGCGGAGGTGAAAACCTCATGAAGGCATAGCTTCTCGCTCCCACTTAAGGGTGTGACCAGAATGGTCATGCAAATATGAATGCAGAAATATCAACATTATTGCAATCCCAGCACCCGCAAAAATTGAAAATAGAGATAGAATGAAAAACGATCATTTTTATTGATTTTGAAACACTCGAATAAATTGGAATAAGAAGCCCCCCTCATCTTGAAGCATCAAGATGCCATATCCAGTAAGTTAGGACACAGCACGCTGAATTCTCGAGAGCAAGATAGGACACAATCAAGATCATTGTTATTTTGAAAATTCTTATCTCGAAGTAACGAAATGTCATACCCAGTGAGTTAGGGCACAACACTTTGTACTCTCGAGGATAAGCTTTTTACTTTAAATTGAGAGAAGAATGATTTTTGAAAGTGATTTTCCAAATTTTGACAAAGGACAAAAAGTAATCAATTTTATGGCCTGACTCTCGAAAAGTCCCCAGCGGAGTCGCCAAGCTGTCGAAACCATTTTTTTCTTTTAAAAAAAACGAGAATCGAACTTGGGTTTTGAAAATAGAAACAGGAGTCGCCACCGATCTTTTATTAGGTTCGATCGGGCCACCTATAAAATACTTTGGTCCACGAGTTTCGAGAAAATGGGCTCGGGAGTCGGTTACGTGCGAGGAAGGATTAGCACCCTCGTCACGCCCAAAATTGGTACCAAATTGATCAATCAATGTCCTTATGTCAAAAGTTGAAAATCGTGAAAATGGATTTTAAGAATGTGATCCCTTAAAATATTTGAGTTCCCTCGAATTAAATATTAAGCTTTTATCGTCCCGAAGGAACAAAATATCACATCCAAAAATTTAGGACACGATAATTTAAATCCTCGAATCCAAGATGAATATTGCCTCGTTTAGAAAACCTTATTTCGAAATAATGGAATGTCACATCCAGTAAGTTAAGACACAACATATCGAAATCTCGAAAATAAGTTTTTATTTTTATTCAAAAAGTTTTTATTTTAAAAGATATTTCGTTATTTAGGTTAAACGAGAAAAATTGAGACCTAGTAAGTTAAGGTACGGTTTTCTCGAATTTCTAAACACGAAATATTACTTTTATGAAAGAAATCAACTTTGTATGGGTTAAAATGTAGCACGAATTTGTAACAAAATACAGAAAATGGAATACAACGCTAACGAGCGTATAGAACACGCACTAAACACAAACAATAATAATGAGACGAAGATGAAAATGAAACGAGTAAAATCGATATGCTAAAAGGGATAATAATATTAAGACATAAAAACTAAAAGGTGTTAGTCACGATAAAAAAAAAAATAATAATAATAATAATAATAATAAATAGTAGTATAGCAATAATAAAATAGTAATAATAATCTGAAATATATGCGACATAATAATAATAATAATAATAATAATAATAATAATAGTAATAATATTAATAATACAAAATATGCACACGGTAAATAATATAACTATAGTAATAATACTAAAATAATAATAACAATAGTAAATGTAATAATAATAATAGTAAGGGTATGAAATATATACGATATATTAATATAAATATAGTAGCAATAAAATGTAATAATAATAGCATAGTAATAAAGATAGTAACATAGTAATAATAATAATAATAATAGAAAATATGTACAATATAATGATAATGCAAATATAACAATAATATAATAAAAGACTAAAAGATTATAAAATAACTAAAAAGGGATCAAATTGCATTTGAAACGAAAGTTTGGGGGTTAATTCGAAATAAAATAAAAGAAAAGGGCCAGGTTGAAACGCGCGAAGGAGGGGAGGGGCCTCGCGTGCAATAAACACTTCTGGCCGAAACGCATAACAGCAAAGGGGGACTAAATTACAAATGAAGTTAAACTTTCGGGCCAAATTTTAAAACAATAAAAACCTGATAAAAAATTATAAAAATGCGGAAGGGCCAGAAGTGAAATTAGCCCTTCCGGTCAAAAAAAATACGCGGATCTAACCCCTCGCGGGTCGGGTCGAGTCGGGTTCCCCGAAACGACGCCGTTTTGGCGCCTGGGGAACCCATTGAAACGGAAACGTTTCAAAGCTGCCATTTGTGCCGATTTTCCCCTTTTTCTTTACTCTGGTTGCTGCAGTTTTAAAAAAAGAAAAGGGGAGGATGCCCCTTTTCTGTGTTAGGGTTTCAAAAACCCCTTTTTGGGCCGCCGTTAGTCGCCACGGACGGCCACCGCACACGACGAACGGGCTTCTTCAGGTGAGTCTTCTTCCCTTCTATTTTTATCCTTTAAAAAAATCTCTGGATAACGACGAACAAAATTTTTTCGAAAATAAGAAAAAAAAATATCACCTTTTTATTGTTCAAATCTGATTCTTCCTCTGATTTTTGGATCGAAAGTTTTTCGTTTAGATCTCTTGCTGTTCTCTCTGTATTTTGGGACTAGTTTCTCTTTTTGTATTGATTGCTACCAAAAAAAGGTCGACCTCTTTTACATTGATTTTGAACGGTTTTATAGCCGAAAAAGTTACAATTGTTTTCTTATTCTATTGTTTGCTCCATATCTTGTCCTTTGTTTCTGCTTCTGGTGTTGCTTGCAGGTGATGGGCGAGGCGTTGGTGGAGTCGTCAGACCGAGGCGCGCATGACCGAGGCGCGCATGTGGGGGATGTCAGAAACGTGGTGCGCAGTGATGTCTGCTGGGGGTGCACGTGGGGTCCACGCGGGAAGCCAAGGGTTGGCGGCGCTGGAAACAGAAACCCTAGGGTTTCTGATGGGTTTGTGGTCTGTATAGATGGGTTGGGCTTAATGTTTTGGTTAAATGGGTTTTGTAATTGGGGTAATTTGGGTTGAGAAATGGGTTTGGTTTGTAAAAGTGGGCTTAGGGGTGTATCAGGCCTGTCTGTTTATTTGGGTCTGCTGGTGTAAATGGACATTAGACATTTTTATTAATATTTTGGGTTTTTTAATTTGGTTTTATTTTGTCTACATGGGCCCGGGCAGAAATTGGGTATTACAAGCAGACTTAGTAAGCCGAACAACTATCACCCCAATGGCATTCTTTTTGTTCACCGACGGTGGCAACTCCGTAACAAAATCCATAGTAATACTATCCCATTTCCATTCAGGAATAGTAATAGACTAGAGTAATCCTGTCGGTACCTGATGTTCTGCCTTTACTCGTTGACAAGTCAAACATTTACTGACATAAAGCTCCCGTAAATTACGATACATTTTTGTTCCACCCAGATGCAATGCAAAAGTGCCATCGTGTGCTTCTTGAAGAATCATCTTCTTTAATTCAGAAGTAGTTGGAACACAAATCCTATTTTGAAACCTCAAACAATCATGTTCATCAATGCTAAAACTCTCAACTGTACCATTCTGAACCATTTCTCTTTTCTTTAATAATTTGTCATCTTTTATCTGGGCTGCTCTAATCTGATCTAACATCATCAACTTAACCCTTAACTCAGCTAACAAGCTTCCATCATCATTAACACTGAGCTGAGCAAACATTGCTCGTATTCAATCGCAACTTTCCTGCTCAATGCATCAGCTACCACATTTGCTTTTCCTGGATGATAATCTATAACACAATCCTAATCTTTTAGAAGCTCGATCCACCGTCTTTGCCTTAAATTTAACTCTTTCTGCTACAGAAGATATTTGAGACTTTTATGATCTGTGTAAATGTAGCATTTCTCGCCATAAAGATAATGTCTCCAAATTTTTAAAGAAAAAATTACTGCAGCTAGCTCCAAGTCGTGTGTCGGGTAATTACGTTCTTGTGGCTTCAACTGTCTAGATGCATATGCAATGACCTTCCCATCTTGCATCAATACACAACCCAAACCACTCAAAGAAGCAGCACTGTACACAATAAAATCTTTCCCCGACTCTGGTAATGTTAATACCGGTGCCTCTGTCAACATTTGCTTCAAAGTCTCAAAACTATTCTGGCACTGATCATCCCAGATAAAAGGAACATTCTTCTACAGTAGTTTAGTCATTGGCATTGCTATCTTCGAGAATCCATTTACAAATCTTCGATAATATCCAGCCAAACCGAGAAAACTACGTACCTTAGACACATCCTTTGGCGCTTTCCACTGAACAATTGCTTCAATCTTCTTCGGGTCAACTCTAATCCCATCGGCAGATACCACATGTCCTAAAAATACCGCTTCAGACAACCAGAATTCACATTTACTTAATTTCCCATACAACTGCTTTTCCCGCAGAATCTGTAAAACTTTTCGAAGATGCTGGTCATGTTCTGCCTCTGCCTTCGAATATACCAATATATCATCAATAAAAACCACCACAAACTGATCTAGGTAAGGCTGGAAAATGCGATTCATCAGATCCATAAAAGCAGCTGGAGCATTGGTCAATCCAAATGACATTACCAAAAATTCATAATGGCCATAACGAATACGGAAGGCAGTCTTAGGCACATTACTTTTCTTCACCTTCAGCAGATAATACCCGGATCTCAAATCAATTTTAGAAAATACTGAAGCTCCCTTAAGTTGATCAAACAAGTCGTCTATACGAGGTAAAGGATACCTGTTTTTGATTGTCACTTTGTTCAACTATCGATAATCAATGCATAATCGCATAGAACCATTCTTTTTTACAAACAATACTGGAGCTCCCCAAGGTGAAATACTCGGTCGGATAAAGCCTCGATCTAATAAGTCCTGTAACTGCACTTTCAACTCTTTCAACTCAGTAGGCGACATTCGATACGGAGGTATAGAAATTGGTGCTGTACCTAGATACACCTCAATAACAAATTCAACCTCTCTATCAGGTGGTAAACCCGGTAGTTCTTCTGGAAATACATCTAGAAACTCGCATACAGTCCTAATCTGGCTGCATTGGCTCCCCACTGAATCAGAATTAATAACATATGCCAAATACGCTAAACAACCCTGCTGTAATAATTTGTTAGCTTTTATAGCCGAAATGATATGTGTCGAACCACTGGTACGGATGCCATTCACTTTAATTCTGTCCCCATTTTCTGACTGAATACTAAACCTCTTTTTATAGCAATCCAAAACTACCCCATGTTTAGATAACCAATCCATACCCAAAATGATATCGAAATCGCCAAAAGGCATGATCAGCAAATCCACAGGAAACATTTTATCATGTATTATTAACGGGCACCTCCGGGATATTCTATCTACTAACACTGTTTGTCCCAAAGGGCTAGACACCTCTATGAAGACTCTAGACAATTCAGATTCTAACTTCCCCGATTCAACTAATTTTAAATTAATATATGAATGTGATGAACCCAGGTCAATTAAAGCATAAATAGGCTCAGAATACAATAAAAATATACCTACCACAACATCAATTGCATCACCTTCTTCCCGAGTCTGAACCACGTAGGCCCTGGCTGGTGTTCTAACTTCCGACTACTGTGTAATGATATCACTGCCCCTTCGTACACCTCCACCTCTGGATACAGAACCACCTCTGCCCGAACCTTTGCCTCGAGCAGTAGACACTGATCTTTGGGATGTTGTAGGTGTAATATTTTTATTCTTCGGACAATCTCTAACAAAATGCTCTACCGACCCGCAACGGAAGCTGACTCCGGTTACTTCCCAACATTCACCTAAATGTTTCTTGCCACAATATCCACATTCTGGAATTTCTGTATCCCTGAGTAGACCTTTTACACTACCAGTAGATACCGTCGTCGGTTTTCCCCAGCTTATATCCCCTCGATTAGATCTAAAACTAGGTCTCCAACCACCTCTGGATTCTCTAGATCTTTTTGGTAGTGGATTTGAACTAGTTGCTCCTACTCGTTTCCTAGTCAATCCAACTGTTTCTGACTTTTCGTCTAGTCCCGAGACTTGCTCTAATATTTTGGCCCGCTCGATTAAATCAACAAATTCAGTAATTCGCTGGGACACTAATTGTAGTTTTATTTCATCTCTTAATCCCCGTAAAAATCGTTTACAACTATCAGCCTCTGTTGGAATATATTCTGAAGCATACCTGCTCAATCTAGTAAACTCTCGATCATAATCCAATACTGACATATTACCCCGTCTAACAGTAGGTATCGATGTAGTAGCAGGTAGAGTTCCCGCTACATGTTGTAATGTATTGGTTATAGCTCTTAACAGTTGTGAGTTTTATCTCTATCTCTTCCTACATTAGGAGGTTGATTATCTAATGGATTCGCAGTAGGTGTAGCAGATTCAGTTTCTTCAATTTCTCGGCTTCCAGTATACATTTCCTTATCAACTTCATACATTCTTTCGTCTGACATTTTATCTATAAAACAAAATCAAATAAATATATATCAGCATCCAAAAACCTGACTTAGTTTTGACTCAATAGTCTCATGTACTTCTAGACTCACTTTCGAGCCTGATTTAGCCCGAGAATTGACTAAACCTGATAGCTCTACTACCAATAATTGTAACACCCCCAACCCCGAACCATCGCCGGAACAGGGTTACGAGGCATTACCGGATATATCAGACAATTTGCAAATAATTCTAAAAAACAATAACATTCATAGTATAACTTTAATAACTAATCCCTATAATGAACTTTCAAAGTCTAAAGTCTAAATTAAAAGTGAAATGGGGCTCATTTAAGTATTTCAGAATATATTTTGTTTAATATAAATTTCGGCAGCATTTCTGCTTATTAACATATAATACCCCCTGCAATTTAAACCGTATTCATTTCAATCATAACCAATTCATTTCATATATTCATTTTCTATTCTAAATACCTTCTAATCAAACTCAATCAATATAATATCAACTTAATTTTATCAAAGTATTAGTTAGATTAAAATGGATAAACTTCTTTCATTATAATTCTTAAACTTGTAATACTAACATTTTTAACCATTTACATTCAAAACATAATAACCTTTATATACAACCTATGTACATGCCACATTACCAAAAGAAAGTATACATCACCAAAAGTTTGCTTTGAAGTCGGATCGACTTTGGATCTTTGGTTCGATGCCAACTTCTACAACTGTGTGGAAACAACCGTGCTGTTTGAGTGTACATATACTCAGTGGTATTACCGTAATTCAAATTATAAACATAATATTCATATCATATAACCTTAATTTTACTAAACCAATTCAAACATAAGTTTGTCATTCTCCATATATTCATACAATTCAATCTTAGCTATTCAACAATTTAAATCATTCACATTCATGTTGAGCTATTATCCATCTCGTGAACCAATAGTTCATATTTTCCATTCCAATACTCATATCCAAATCACATTTTCAATTCATGTTCTATTTTCACATTTCTTTAATGGCTCAACCATTTCATTTTATTCAATTTAACCTTTCCTTTAGTTACCCTATTAATGCAGATTCGGACTTTAAGCGATACACGTTCCAACCCAAACACACGATCGGCACATTGTGCCTAAAGCGGAACATAGTACTGATCGATTATCGACACATAAGTGCTCAAAGCGACACACGAGGTGCCTAATACGACACGAGGTGCACGAAATCGACACATAAAGTGCACGATCGGCAAAGCCGATAAATCTTGTACTCTTCCAAATCCTATGGCATGCCAATTATATCCGACTCAGCCCGACTAGTTAATAGGGTATTTCAGTTCTCAATTTCATTTTCATTTCAAAATTCACTTTCAATATCAATTACACTTTTCCATTTCAATCCACATACAATTCAATTTCAATATATATTCATCATTCAACTCAATTTCCATTCAATTCAATAAAAACACTTACCTTATAATTTACTTACCATATGCATAAATTAATTTAACATTTAATGAATAAATAAATAATTTGAATTATAGTAATACAAACCCGAATTTGCTTGATTATTCCTCAGTAACCTTCTCCTTTCCTTTGTGGGTTGATGCCTCGAGTTCCTTTTTAGCTACGAAAATAATAATAATTTACATTATTAATTACAACATTAAATTACAATAAATAATGAATTTTATTCAATTTCTACTCTTCCTCTTCATTCTACATTCTTTATACACAATTCTATTATTTACTTATAAGTTCTTTCAAAGCTGTCTACCTGAGTCATTGTCACAAAATTATCTATATCTTGAGTTATAGAATTTCGAATTAAGATCCGTAAATTTTATATGAAACTAGACTCATATATCTTCTTGCCATAAAATTTTCAGAATTTTTGATTTATCCAATAAGTACAGTTTGTTCTTTGAAATCACCCCTGTTCTGTTGCCTGACAGTTTCGACCACTCTTTGCTAAAATTTAATTATCTTTTTGTACAGAATTCAAATGATGTTAATTATCTAACCATGTAAATTATGTCTTCCAATTATTGTTTTACAATTTTTAATAATTTTTCCAAATCAGAACAGGGGATCTCGAAATCACTCTGAACCAGTCTCACAAAAATCTAAATATCTCAAAATACAGAATTTATTTGCTTTCTATGTTTCTTTCATATGAAAATGGACTCAATAAGCTTTAATTTCATATCTCGTTCAACTTCTACTTCCATTTCTACCATTTTTGGTGATTTTCCAAAGTTACTCTTCTGCTACTGTCCTAAAACTGTTTTCTTATGGCTTATTTTGCAATTAAATCCTAGTTAAGTTTACTTATTTTCTTAACTTAATTCATGCTTTGATTCTACTTAAATTCCTTCCATATTCAACTTGATTATATAATTTTCATAATAAAACCCTAATTTATAATTTCTTCCATATTAATACCTATAGTAGAAAACTTATAGCTTACCTTACAATTTAATCCTTTTACTAATTCTAACTTAGATTTCATTTAATAATTATATTATAAATATCTTATTTAATAACAAATCAATATTTTACAAGTGTAATATTATATATATAATATATATATATAACTTAAATAAAATCTTAGATTTTTATGCATGTATGCCGCCTCATTTTATATAAATAGATTAATTGCCATTTTAGTCCTTTTTACTTTCTTTTAATCTATAATTAGACTTTTACTCTTTATTCAATTTGATCCTTTTTCCTAATTGCTTTAAATTAAACTAAATTCACTAAATAAAAATCTAATTAAGCACACTATTAGACTCATAATTACTCCTAATGATTATTTAATAACTCGATTTACTAAGACGGAGGCCCGATAACACGCTTTTTCCGGTGCCCACGGATTTTGGGTTGTTACAAGAATCCTTTCAATATATCAGAAGAGCCTCAAAGATGTTCTCAACATGGCTATGGGTCCTCACGATGTAGCGATGGATAGATACATAATTACATCATGCAACAAATATGGTCATTTTATAGCTTGACTATCCCCTTTTGCTATTAAGACTAAAATTCTTTTATAGGAAAATTGTCTATTTTCATGATATTCCCTGATTAATTATTCAAGTTGTGATGTTTTGATAATAACAAACTTAACTTACACAAGCATTTCCTATCATTTCATAAACTGATAGATAAATTGAAGTTGTCACCAATGTTTAAAGGCTCAACTCTATTATTTCACCTACAAACAACCATGACTTTAAAACAGATACTTATGTTGAATTAGATATTTATACATAGAGGCAAATGTAGAAGGACTAGCAAACGCCCAATCGCTTTAAATTTTGTAAAATTTCTATTTTACTTCCTTGAATTTTTAAACTTTTATTTTAACCTTATAATTAATATCTCAAAACATATTAATTTTTCAATCAATTTGCTCATTTTCGATTAAACTAAGGACATGTTTAGGTTCACCTACTAATACAAATTGTGTAACCGCATTATGATCTAATCATATAATACTACTTAGTATAGTTAAACATTAGATAACCAATGAGCTAATATTTGCTTCAATTTTGCTTTACATGCAAAAATAATCGAGGATAATATATAAAAAGAATTAATGTAATTAATAAATATTTTTATTAAACAAATTTATTCGAAAAATACAAATATACAAAAAAAGTATAACACTAGATCTAACAGATATAATATTAATGCCATCATTTGGAGCTCCATTGTCAAACTCGTCAAAATTCCAAAGACTCATGGTATTGCCATCATTTGCCATTCCGCTTGATTTTCTTTTCAATACAATGACAAGTCAGCTCAAAAAATTGAAAGTAATTCAAAAGAATACAAACCAACCTTTGATTCCATGTCTGATGTTAAATAAAATGGAGTCCGTAGGATCAGATTCCCCGAGTTTGGAGAAGTACATATATCAAACTAGTGCCTCCTCAGTTGAAGAACATCAAATGTGCTTTGTAGATAACCTCTTTGCTAAAATGACATTTAGAAAAAACAAAGAGACAGACAGATTAGCCAATGCCGAAACATGCTTTCAACGGGCTGATTACAACTAACGACTCCCGAAACAATAAGAAACAAAATTCATCATCCTTTCTTCTTTCCATTAATTTGGTTAAGGAAGAAAAGGACAGAGCTCGGGAACAATAACAGCCTGATATTCAAATGCCGAGTTTTTATGAATAAAACATGAAGTTGCTTCAAATTACTGTAACAAGTCAGTCGGTAAAACAAAAACACATGCATGCAATCAAGTTCTGAATTGCCAAAATTCAAAAAGTGATGATAAGAAAGTTGACACAGTTTATGTAGTTAGGAACCGGGGGTTGTACCCCCAGGAGAAACAATATGTATAACATATTGACCTTCAAAATGAAAAGTTTTTATCAATAAAACATGAAGTTGCTTCATATTACCGTAACATGACAGGATGCAAAATGAAAATGCATGCTTGCAGTCAAGTTCTGGAGTGTTAATAATCAAAAACTGACAATAAGGAGATTGACATACTTATCAGTTCATAAGTAACAGTCACTATAGTTCCATAAAGTGACATATTTAGGAACCGGGGGCTGTAACCCCAGTAGAAACATTATCGATATTAGATTTATACTCAAAATGCCAAGTTCTATCAATAAAACATGAAGTTGCTTCAAATTACTATAACATGAAAGGGTGCAAAATGAAAACACCTGCCTGCAGTCGAGTTCTGGAATGGAAATAATCAAAAAGAGATGACAGGAAGGTTGACATACTTATCAGTTCATAAGTAACAATCATTGTAGTTCCATAAAGGGACATATTTAGGAACCGGGGACCGAACCCCCTGTAGAAGCCCCACCACCCATCTTCCTTCAAGAGTATCTTTGTAGTCTTCAGTACTGATGGTCTTGCAACACCATAATCATCAATGATCTTGGCCAGAGAATGGCCAAAGGACAAATAACCGATGTCTAAAATCAGTCATAATATTTCAATGAAAAGAAACCAGTTGCATCATATAGCCAAGACAGACAAAGTTCACATCTCTCTTAATTACCCTCTAAAGGATGTAGGGATTCGATAAAAATAGACAAAATGTTAGCAGTGGGAGTGTCTTTACAGTATCAATATGAGAGGTGATATAAGAAAAAAGGCCAATGGACTAATAACTGATATCCAAAATCATAATAATATTTCAATAAGAAGAAGCTAGTTGCATCATATACCCAAGATAGACAAAGTTCATTATCTCTCTTAATTTCCCTGCAATTCAATATAAACAGACAAAACGTTACCTGCAGCCGTGTCTTTACAGTGTCAATGGGGGTGGTGATAACAGAGGAACAAGCACCAGCAACCATTCCTGCAGTGGCCTGTACGGCCATCATTTCCATATGAGAGGGCTTCTTCTCTGAGTCATCTCTATAACCAAGGCTCCTATAAATGAGATTTCATTCAACAATACTTCAGTTGGCATAAGCTAGTCAATATAATAGTTAATGTCAGTTCTTTTAATAATACTCTCTATAATCTCCAACAACGAGTGTTCATTTAATAATACTTCAGTTGATGCCAACGAGGCCTTAGCTCAATCGGTGCCAATGAGGCCTTAGCTCAGTTGGCAAAGGCGGAAGGTCTGAGTATTAAGTATCCAAGTTTGAGACCTACCATGTGCAATAATATGCATAGATCTTTGAGCCCTATCATATATAAGAGTTTTAGTTCAGTTAGTCCTAGTTTGATCCATTTGTGCTGTAATTGTTTGGTTCTACTTGATAGTTACTTGGCAATCCGTTTGTAAACTTTAAACTATACTTACTTGTTACACTTCAAAAAAATAATAATTCCGTTGGCATAAACAAAGTTAATCAAAGCTGTTAATCCGAAACCTACAGTCCGCGAAATCCTTTGGCTTTTATCACTTTACGGGCAACATCAAAAGGGCCAGTGTAAAATGTTGCACCAGGCAGCCCTTGCACTATAAGTCTGGCATATCTAAGAATGCAACATCAATTAACAAAAGCACACAAATTAGTCAAAACATATATTCTCATTTGATGCCCAAAAGGATCAAATAGCTTACCACTTCCAATGGCACAAAGTACAAGGAAGAAATCAAGTTCGAAAACATGCCTGCCACACCATTAGCAACACCAATACGTGTTGTTTCAGGCATATTGAAACCTTGTGTATACTTCAACATCATATCTTTCGACATTTCAAGAGACGTCAAAGCCAGAACCCTACCAGGCAATGATCCAATAGCAGAAGTTCCAAAACCACGAAAAACCCCAGGGATACCATCGTTTCTCAATATATCCTTAAAGACCACCATTCCATTCATATGAGCCAACCGAGAATCAGCTACTTGCATTCTTATTTTAACAACCGCTGTTGGATGTATTAATGCTTGCTGTACGGTAAACAGGACAGCCCCAATAACATGAAGTCTCGTCTTGTCCAACCTGAATAACCCACAACAACATATAGACAAAAAAGAAAACCCAGTTTTTATTTTTGTTTGAGTTTTATTAATGAGAATAGTTGAAAGTGTTTTGTAATTTACCTGGCCCAATCGATCTCAGTATCGGCAAGGGATAGTTTGTCCCGAGTGACAGACTCAGTTTCCAAAGCCATTGCGTGTATGTATGGTTTCCGGTGGGATTAGTGGACATGAATGGCAATGGCAGAGTGGTGGGGTTTTAATGGGTTTGAAGTGAGAAACGTAAGGAAAGGGTAGAGATTTCGAGAAATGTTGGATTTGATGGTGGAAGTATTGACGTCCGCTGGTCTGGTCGGGGGCAATCAAAATATTGCACCCTTTCCCTTTTATTTTGTGGGAAAGAAAACGCTTAGGGGTGTGCAAAATTCGGGTAAAATTGAAAAAATTTAGTTAATCGATTGAATTCGGTTAATCGATCGGTTAACCGAAATTTTTAGGTCGGGGGTCGGTTAAATATTTTTTGATTTTTCGGTTAACGGTTAATTCGGTTCGAAATCGGTCGGTTAACCGAATTTTTTCGGTTAACTGAAAAAATTAATAAATAAAATTATAATATATAAAAGGCCCACTTACCCAATTCAATCCAAACTCAAATATTCAACCAAACTCAATTATCCAACCAAACCCAATTACCCAACCCCCCAATTACCCAACCCAACCAAATTATAAAAATTACAAATAATTTAATAAATAAAAATAACTTTTTAAAACTAAAACTAAAATTAATTACTAAACCCAACTTCTCCCTTAAGGCTTAAACACACGACAAAAAAAAAATACTTCTTTCAAGTTTTAACTCTCAAAGTCTCTATGTTTATTGTTTAACATTCTTAGCACATGTTCATAATAAATTTTTGTAGTGCTCTATGGATTCTGAAAATGGAGTTTTCAGTCACAGTAAACTTGTAAATCCACCAAATGAGAGTAAACTAAAGAGTGACAGAGAAAAATAAAAGACAAGGTTGAAACTGTCCATCTGCATCATGTTCACTAAATTAACTATAACTCGAGTTATGAAACTCGAAATTTAAATCTGTAAATTTTCCTTGAAACTACACTTATATATCTTTTTACATTAATTTTTCCAGAATTTTTTGTGTGGCCAATTAGTACAGTTTATTAGTTAAAGTTTCCCCCGTTACACTAATCGACAGTTCTGACCTCTCTACACTAAAAATCAATTATCTCATAATATAAAATTCTTTTTCCTATACCGTTTCTTTCATATAAAAATAGACTCAATAAGCTTTAATTCTATATCTCATTCATACACTGATTCGATTTATATTAGTTTTAGTGATTTTTCAAAATCACGATACAGTTGCTGTCCGAAACTGTTCCCTGCAGATTTTTACTCTTTCATAACTTCTTTCTAATAACAATCATCTAAGCTAAGCATACATAACATCTAAAACATATAAAATCTTTTTAATTATGTAGTGATTTATTTCAGTTAATTCGGTTAACTCGGTTAACTCGGTTAATTCAGATAATTCGGTTAATTTTTAACCAAAAATCAAAAATTTATAATTTTCGGTTAATTCAGTTAACCGACTTAATTAACCGAAAAAATTTCGGTTCGGTTAATTTTTTTGGAAAAAATTTCGATTCGGTTAACGGTTAAAAATTTTGAGAGGTCGGTTAATTCGGTTAATGCTAATTCGAGTCGGTTAACCGGTCGGTTAACCGAATGAACACCCCCACTCGCACTTTCTTATGGTTGATTTTAATTAATTTCGAATCAAAAGAAAGTTGCGGCTCAAATATTTTCTTTCTCTGTTTTTTTTCCTTCTAAAATTCAAAGAATTTGAAAATAAAGAACCGAAGAACTTGAAAGTGATAGTGAAGAAATGAAGTTGCAGCAGTTAACAATTTCTGTTTTGAAAAAAAATCGTTCATGCTATTTCCTTTGTAGGTTACAATGAATTTTCTACAAACTTTTGAAGGTAAATTATGATATTACTAAAATACCCCTAAGTTACTTAAGGGAAAATTAGTTTTGTTGTACTTTTTTGTGATTTACTTGCATTTTTTTATAATTGCTCAAGTAATTAATCTTTTTTTAAAAATAGAAAAATACACCAAAACTTAGTTGGCATTGATTTGTGTAGATTATAGAAAAATATATAATAAAAAAATTGAGTTATTTATTACCTTGAATTGAGTAAGGATTAAGCAATAATATTTAAATTGTGAGTTATTTATTAAGTATATTAATTGTGTAGTTTTGATTAAGCCTTAACTCGATTAATATTGATAAATGTTTCAAGTTTGGTTGAAATCCTGCCATAAGTAAATTTGATTCTCCCTCTCTGTATTACGTTTATATATCGCATATCCAAATAATTATATTTATTCAATATAAACATAAAGTGATGAATAACTTTTCATAATTAGATGATAAAAAAATATTAATAATTAGATGTACTAGTATAACTTATTCATTTTTTTATACAAGTTCTAAACTACCAATTACTCTCTTAAACAGTCCCTACAATCTCCAAAGTAAAAAGTAAAGTAAAAAGTATTACGCGCTTAAATTACAACAATAACAGTCGCACAATGTCAAAAAGCATTGTGTTGCTGGACAAGGAAAGTGAAAACTCGAGCTGAATATAACTTCCTGATGAAGAATACATAGTTTTTTGTATTAAAGAAGATGAAGTTTATGATGTTATAATAGAATCGAACAAATCAAAAGAATCAAATCAATCCGAAAGAAGTTCATAGTTGGTCTTCATGTCCCCTTCTCCATGAACTTCTTTCTATTAACCAACCATGAACTTCTTGCAGTTGCAGATTGATTTGATTCTTTTGATTTGTTCGATTCTATTATAACATCATAAGCTCCGTCTTCTTTAATATAAAAAACTATGTATTCTTCATCAGGAAGATATATCTAACTCGAGTTTTCACTTTCTTTGTCCACCAACACAATGCTTTTTGACATTGTGCGACTGTGGTTCAGTTGTTGTCTATTTTTGTCACTAATCTTCTTATCTCCCGTATTGTTTTTCGTTTCGAAAACAATGTGTCCTATCAAATGTTTCACCGACGATGACGGATTTATCTCTGCCGGTTTCTCTTCTATAATTCAACAAATACATTGAAAACACAATAAAATATACCATCACAATCAATTACAATAAATATCGCAGTAACCTCAAAAAATTAATTTATACAAATACATTAAAAACATAAAATATGCTATCGCAATCAATTATAATGAATTTTGTAGCCACCCCGAAACATGGTCAGGAATTTAAATTACTCATCAAAATAGTTCATAACAAAACAAAATTACCATAATGACTGCAACACAAACAAAAATCATAGCACAACAAATACATGAAAAATATCACTTTCTTACGTAAGAAAATTACTGGCGAATGTGCAAGCCAAGAAACATGAAGCAAAGACCCAAACAACCCATCTAACAAGCCTAGTTAATATAGATGGAGTAAACATTTTCTTTTTCGAATTTTCTTTGGTTTTCTTTTTGAGGGATTTTGAATTTGAAAGCTATGAAAAGAAGATGCAACGAAATAATAGTAACTGAGAGCGAGAGAGAAGAGGATTTATAGTGAAGAAGACATTGCATGAATGACCATACATATACATACATATATATATATATATATATATATATGTATATATAAGGGAGGGTTGTGATTTTGCACGCAATGGTTAAAAAGAATAAAATGGAAACATAAAGCGGTAATTTATTACTAAAAAAATATGTTTTTTTTTTTCTTTTTTTATAAATATCTATATATATACATATAAAAAATATTTTTTTAAGAAAAGTTGAGAGAAGTTTTAACAATCTTGTGTGATTATTAAAAAATATATATATGTTACTAAAATTTCATAGAAAATCAAACATTTAATTATATAAGATTCGCTTTTATCTTAAAACTTTACTTTTCTTGAAAGAAACTAATAATTTTAATTTATTAATATTAATTAACTCCCTTTATAGATTGATAGTATATTTTCATTGATTTTTTTTTAAATAAATCTAATAAGCTTGTTTAGCTAAAAATATAAGATTTCAAGTTAAAAGGGTTAAAAATATAAAGGTCAGTTATGATTTTGTACGCAATGGTTAAAAGGAATAAATGGGAAACATAAGGAGATATTTATTACTAACAAATTAATTTTTTTCTTTTTTATAATAATCTATATATCTATATATAAAAAAATATTTTTTTAAGGAAAGTTGAGTGAAATTTTAACAATATTGTGTGATTATTGAAAAAAATAAATATATATATAAAATTTCATAGAAAATCAAACATTTAATTACAAAAGATTTACTTTTATCTTACAACTTTACTTTTCTTGTAAAAAACTAATAATTTTAATTTATTAATGTTGACTAACTTCTTTATGCAAAGTTGACTAATTACTTTTCTTTATGTTGACTAATTTTAATTTATTAGTTTCTTACAAGAAAAGTAAAGTTGTAAAATAAAAGCGAATCTTATGTAATTAAATGTTTGATTTTCTATGAAATTTTAGTAATCTTCACTCAACTTTCCTTAAAAAATCTTGATACTAAAAAGACCTGGTAATATTGTACACATAGTGCCACTCAAAAGGATGCTACCTCATCTTGATTTTCTAACGCCACATCATTCTCCAGTGAACAGGATGCTACCTCATCTCCAGAGTCACTATGGACTGATATAGTTTCAACCTGTAAGATAATTTCCATTTGAAAAGAAATATTAAATGTTAAAAATTTTGTTACTTATAATACATATCCATATGCTTCTGTTGTTCATGTTGGTGTATGCTTCTACATCTGAGCATAGATTTTCCTTCACACAAAACTTATTGTGGCCTTTCTCATTAATGCATCTACCGGTATGAATAACCTTAAGCTCTGAAGGAAACAGAACCTAAAGATACCTATTTTGCAACAAAATATACCATTAATAAATTAACATGGAGCAATAGAAAACTGGAGTTTTCTTACCAATGAACATTTATCTGTTTGCCTGCATTCCTTGTGATCCTTGGAGGGAAAGCCACCAACCTATAAAGGATGGAACTTGCATAAGCTACCTTACGACATTGATTAACCTATCTCAACCCTTCATTCACTAGTTCATAGGTGTTCTTACATAATCAAATGCTCCATGACTATAGTTCAAGTATTTACTCAGTTCCATTTGTAACTCTTCTACTTCCCTGAAGACAAAAACCTTTAATCAGATTCCATGCAACAGAGTAGGAAATACTTCTTCAAAGAAAAGACAAATAGAAGCCAAATTTTAGGCCATCACACAATTCATAAGAAAGAGTAAATAGAAGAGAAAGAACACTGTGAAAACTGTAGATACAAGTTGAGGCGATTGGTCCACCTTGCATAAATCATATAAAGGGCTGATACAACTCATATGCCCAAATAGTCATTAAAAAGAGTACCATTTGCACAAGCTCAGGAAAACCGAAAAAACCACAAGTAATTTGTTTCCTTTCCTTTTCAACCTTTTCATTTTCAAATATCATGAACATAAAATTAGTGTTGCTGCCAAAGACTTCATTTTCAATCCAGTAGGAGCCAATCCCACACATGCACTGCAAACCAAAAAGCAACACCTAGGATAAAGTGAATTAATTTATTAAATACCTCATCAACTTGGAATTCATATTTCTGCAATCTTCCAAATCCTTCACAGTGTTCCCATCCTGTGATTCATGCATCATCATTTTGGAATTATAAAAGATAAAGTACAGATCAGTAGTACCATTCATAACATAAATAAAATGATAGTGCATTCCAACCTGATTCTCATATCTAGAGGAGAATCTGTTCTTTCCTTCAAGAACTTCCTGAAGCTGCATGTCAAGAAAAAGTTTCAGTCTGTTTTCAACAGCCCAAAATCAAATTTTCAATAAAATTACACTGCCCAAACCTGGTCCCGCAGTTCTGAAATTTCACCCAGCAATGTTTCTCGCTCTCCTTGCTCATAAAAATTTTGAAATCTGGCATAAAAATATGTAAAGTCAGTCAGTCACTGGAATAAAGAGAGGGGACAGGGTGACAATAAGATGTTTACATTTGCAGCTGTTCAGTTTAATATTCTCTAAAGCAAAATGTGTCAATTCTGGATTTCTGTCAATCTTTTTCCGAAGCAATTGAATTTCTGCCTTCAAAGCTTGATTTTCCTCCATGAGATACTCCTCAGTTGATACTAGACCAGTTGCCAACGATTCAAGATTTTTTATCTTCTCCTCCTGAAACCTAAGCATCATTTTAGTACGCTGAACATCTTCTTCCTTTTGGCAAACCTGACGGAAACAGCTTGAGTGTTCAGTAACCCCATATAGACAGTTCTTATTGTTACTGCTTTACCAGAACTGATAAAAGAATTCTTGAAGTCCATCCCATATAAAGAATTAAGAATTGATCCTTAGACATACCAAGCGGTTCATTTGCTCAATTTCTGCCTCTAATTTCTGATTTGCAGTTTCTGCCATCTTTTCTCTCCTCAAGGAACCAGCTAAAGTAGCCTCCATGCGTCTCATCTGCTAGACTTTATTAGCAATGATTAACTACCAAATTCTCATATTACCCTCACAAATGTAAGTTAAAAAAATGGCGATAAAAGGTGACCTTGTTACTGTTGATGTTTTGTATCTTACAATCTGCAACCTTTTCACTAGTGTATTCATTTTTCCTCGAGCAGTCTCCTATTTCAGTTCTTCATAACTTGGCACACAGCTATTTGGAGAGTTTGGGAAGTTATGATGCTTCAACAAGGAGGACAACTGGCCCTATTGAGATGGTAAACAATTCAGGTTCACAATTTTAGAGCATTGAGGAAGACACAAACTGCAGCTAGTCCATACCTTTAGTTGTTCGATTTGTTGCTGCAGTGCATTCACATCACCAGAAGCATCTTCATTCACTTTAGCCTGGAAAAAATAAAAAGGTTAATAAGAACGTCAACAATTTGTAACTTCACATGATAGACATGAATAGATATGAGGAATTTTGATTTCTTTAGTTGCAAGCATATAAAGTACATACATTATTCTGAATAAGCTTGGCTCGCTAAGCAAACTTCAGTGTGCTTAGAGGTTCATTTGCAGCACTGAGAGAAACAAAAAAAAAAAAAAAAAAACAAGTCACATGAGAAGCTGAACAACAAAAGTTTTATGATATCACAAAGAAAAATGAATTGTTAAACAGACCAAATGGATGGGCTGACATTTGCTATCATTGTTGTTTTTGAGTTTCCACCTAGGGAATCCTGCATTACATATCATGGTTAGGTGAAACCTTTAAGCAAGGTACCAAGACAATGAAATTGTCTCAATTGAGAGCTTTCATTATCTAACCTGAAGCAGAAATGTTAGCCGAGAATCTCTGTACGGAACATGTCCATGTTTCCCATGTGCCAGATCCACCAGAGACATTATTACAAGGCTAAAAAGGTGAAAACAGTACACCATGAAGTAAATACATTGCAAAAACACCTTCTGTTTAGAATACATCAAAACATAAAATAAAATAACCCCTTCTGGAGTTAGTTTGAACATATGATTTTGTTCATGATAAGCAACCATCTTATACTAAAATTAGGCGTTCATACAACATATACTATTACTGTCAAGATCAAATCCAGAAAGTGGTTTGGGAAAACTCACTGATCAACTGTTAAAGCATTCTCACCTACAGTTACTATATCATCCTCCTTCCGAGAAATTTCTTTCTTGTTTAATGGTCTTTTACGTACCTTGTACCATGTGCAAGAAAAAAATTAAGCTTCATAGGAAACTTGAAAACTAAGGCACAGAAGACTGTGCTACGAGCACACATCAATTGTTCCAGCCCAGATAATATAAAACACAGTGACAGAACATACCATAACTTTAATCTTAGCAACATTATTTTCCCCTGTACTGATCTCTTTTTCATTGGCAATGAATGACGAAGCAGAGGCATCTGCATTACTTTGCTCTTTTTGTTGCCGGCTAGATGTCACATTAAATTCGTTTTCAAATGATTTGTTCACACCAGGCATGAATGGTGATGGCTCAAAAGGTTCTGAGATAACATGCTGCCAATAAATCAAATCAACATTATTTTCACGGGGAAAATTTTGTTACTAATTTGAGAAAAATATAAAACGGAATAACAAGAAGAAACAAGAAACATGTCAACATTTTTCCAGAAAAATGAAATAAAAATAGTAGAACTGCATGATGTAAACAAATATAAACTTTAAGCAATCAACCAATGTGGAATTCTCTGGCTAAGTTATGTTCAGTGCACGATATAACCATACCTCAGAAAGAAGCTCTATATCATCAATAGCATGAAGATCCAAAAGGCCAGCTCCAAAATCCCCCTTGAACTCTGGAGAATGGAACCCGTCAGATGTAGCCTGCCCTCCAGAACTTTGGGCAGTTGGTGTGTATGGCTCCAAACCCATCGCCGCCGCGATTCAAGTGCAGGATAACGCCTTCATCAGCGCCGGAATCCGCTTCGCCCTGCAAAAAAAGGAAACAACAACAAGAATGGCAACAAAAAAATGTTTTCCTTTTTATTGTTGTTTTTCAAGGCTATAAAAGCCGGA
This sequence comes from Gossypium sturtianum, assembly GCA_025698515.1. Taxonomy (NCBI): domain Eukaryota; kingdom Viridiplantae; phylum Streptophyta; class Magnoliopsida; order Malvales; family Malvaceae; genus Gossypium; species Gossypium sturtianum. The sequence continues at coordinate 153,852,892 of CM046953.1, forward strand.
TTTAGTTTGTAAATGGAGGATAGGCAGAGAGGATACACACAGATATTCAAAAAAATAAATAAATAAATAAAAATACAACAGAGGTGATTTTCGAAAGTTTATTCGCATTTTTTTCTTTGATTTATTTTGCTACTAAAATAAAAAGACGGATACCTTTCAAACTCGGGCTGAGAAGGGTAAAATTTAAGACCTCCGGCGACTGCAAGCAGCGTCGTCGCTGCGGCGCGTGGGTATACGCGCGTTGAGCCTTGTCTGGACCCTGGCATCAGGACGTGGGAGGGGAAGAACCTGGAGAGTATTTTTGTTAAGTTGTTTTAGTGTTTTTTTTTTTTTTTTACTGTATGGGGTAAATGATTTTTAGTAAAAAATTTAACTTATATAGTAAAATCAAAAATAATCCCTGATAACGAGGACATCCAAAATAATCTTGGAAAGATACCATTTTTCACAAAATAAAGAATAAACTTTCGAGGGGATCTCAAGTATGACATTAACGTGGTTAAGGACAGTGACAGAGTCATGTGTTAGGTTGTAGGGCTAACAAAAAATTTAAGAAAAATTATTTTATAAAAAAATATTAGTAGTAAATTAATGTATTGACCTCACAAATATGATTTGAAAAGCACCAACTAAAATAAAAAAAATCTTTAATTTTTTTTTATTTTCTTTCAACATTCATCATTTTTTTCCTCAAAATTTTCTTATTCTCTCATAGTTTCTATAATTTTTACAAGATAGATTATCAATCTTCATGCTTTTAAGTAGATTTATCAAATTAGGTAACTATTTTTCTTTCTTTTCAAGCTTTAATCTTTAAAAAGTTAAATTTGTGACTTTACTTGTTATAAATTAAGATTTTTTTATGTAAGATTAAGTTTTTATTGATGAAATGATTTTGGTGTATTGATTTTGTATGAAATCATTAATATCTTGATCGATTTATATTTTTTAGATAACATTAATACAAATCCTTGAAGAAATTAAGCTTAATTGTCTGTATAATCTTGTATAATATTAGTGTGATTTTGTGCGTCTTGTATTTTTTATATTGTATTCTCATAGCATCAAAAATATAATTAACTAGCTTTCATTGTTGCGAAGGAAATTATATTTATCCCATAACTACAGTCGAGAATTACAAAATGAGATTTTATTGTGATAAAAATAATATGCATAAAAAATAAATCTTATGATTTCAACAATATCATCCAACTGTGGAGGGCTCTTAAAGAGTTTGGGATTCCTCAACAGCCAATCATGAACAACTTTCAGCCTCTTATAGGCATCATACACTGGACGCCTATAGGAATAGATGTGCTTTTAAGTGCAGCCACATTGACCTCCATTGATTGATTTCTCAGTAGCTTTAGCTGATGTTGATTAAATATGCCTTTGTGCAGTACAGCATTAACCAAAAACATTATTTCAAAAGGAATCCCTTCCTTGTAACTATAATAGAAGTGATCAGACATGGACCTCCCAAAATCAGGTTCATCACGGATCCTAAGTTGTGATCTGAGATCTTCCACTGGTACTCTTCGCTCTCTGAGATAATCCATGGCCTCCTTCAGCTTTAAACCATGACGAGGACGGACTAGGACTCTGTATGTATTACAACGACCGATTGCTCCACTTGCAGTAAAATCAGTGGTCCGGATCCACTGATCATCATCATCCAACAGATCAAATAGAACTGATTTTTCAAAGTCATCATCAGCAGTTCTATACCAGACCCAAGGTGACGAAGCCAGCTGCAAAAGCACTACAAAACCTGACGGTTCTTGTGGTGTCCATGAGGTCTTCAGTCTACACCTCCAGACAAGGCCAACTTCATTCTCCAAGTACTTCATCAGATCTCTGGCTTTGACATTCGGTCAAATCCACCAACACTAACTTGTGTCACCACAGTCTCCTTTTCACTCCCTTCTAACTCCATATATTTCAGAAAATTAACCAGTTCGGGTTGAAAGCCAATAAGTTCCTGAAACAAAACTAGACACAACATATTCATAAGAGAAAAAGAACACAAATTAAGAAATCAGCACACAGACTTCTGTTATATTAGTCAATTGAAAATAAGCCTTAGTGTTAATCCACCTAGTCGCTGCGGAGGTTGTTGTAAAAGAAAATTAACATACTTAGCAACAATACTAGGTAAATTTCCTCTCAAAAGCACTTTATCCAGAGGGGGAAATTACAGGCATCAATTTGCTACCAACCCATGGAATTCAAGCCATTTAAGTGCCCCATAATAGGTGAGCAAATAATGGAACTAAAAAGTTAATTCAAACCTTGGGGCACGTTTGGTTCGCTGTAATAGAATAGAGCTGTAATGGAATAGAGCTGTAATAAGTAATCCAACTGTTTAGTTGAATGGAATGGAATAGAGCTGTAATAGAATTCTTGTGTTTGGTTGAATGGAATGATGTTGTAATAGCATAAGGAAAAGAACTAAAATGACCAGAATACCCTTAACAGAATTTTTGTTAGGTAGATGATTATTATTATTGTTATTAAATTTTAATAAGGTTATTATTAAAAATAATTTAATAAAAATAATAAATAATTTAATCATATTTTAACATAATTATTATTAAATATAATTTAATAAAAAATATAGTTTAATAACATGCTTAATATAATTATTATTATATGAATTAAAAAATCTTAATATATAATACTATAAAAATCTATATAATTTATTTTATTATTTTTAAACTGCAATACATATATGTGCTAAAATATCACTATTGAAACAAATAATTTAATTACTTTACAAAAAAAATATTAAAAGTAATTAATTAACTTGAGAATTATATTTCACATCCAAACATAATATTCATATATTAACAAAAAGTTACATGATTTCATTATTAAATCTACCTCCATTAGTTTTAGAAATTGGTTTTCCCAGCATTTATCAATGCAATTTTTTTTTATTCAAATTTTCTCAAAAATAGGAGGACACCATACATATTTTTTTTTGTCAAAATTATATATCCTTGAAAATATTCATTACTGAGTCTCATTCAAATTTGATTGAAAATTCAGAAAGATTAATTGTTTGGCTAACTATGGTACTTAGTACTTAATAATGAAGCCAATATTTTACGGTAGAAGTAATTTAAGCATTATGTTTCTAAGGTTAAAAGTTGGGGAGCCAATTTTAAAAAGATTAGGCATCCAAAATTATGCCCTATATTTGTTGAATTTTAGTATGAAATATATCTGTTGGATGCTTATTTATTCAGATTACCAAATTGAAGAGTTGAGACATTTGTTGGCTTCTTTGTAAATTATTATTAATGAACATTGATTCAGTCTGACACTTGATTATTAAGCTGTTAGATTAGATGTAATTGAGCTTCTCTTTTATGTTACTGGTCTATAGTGTTTCCCTTGAGCTGCTTTGTTACATTGAGTACTTTCTTGATAACTTGCTACGGTACAAAAAATAATTTTAAACTATGCAAAGAAATGTGATTTATCAAACTGAAAGAAATGTAACGATACAAGGATAATAGCAAGTTACATGGCTCATTGAACCATACTAAATTTGTCACATGGCTGAAACAAACACAAGTTCATGCAGCACAATCAACTTTCTTGACAAATACTCTCCAGTTGAAATACAAGGTATATTCTTGACAAATACTTCCAAGTAGTCTCTGTTGCCTCCCAACCCCCATTTTAAAACCAAAAAGAAAAAGCATGCAGACACTATGGAAGCTCAACTGGTAGGACTTATCTAAGCCTTCATTTAAAAAATGTCAACCAAACTTCCCTTCATTTAAAACAGCAGTTTATGGCATTTAAATCTAGGAATTTATATGCTGAATTTTCAGCATTTGGACAACATTAAACACTTCCAATCAAAAATCAAATTTAATAATCCACAATCACACTTTCCTTCATTTACAACATCAGCTCAAAACATTTAAAATAACAGAATATGCATGCTGAATTTTTAGCATTTTAGACAACATTTCAACATGAAAATTTTCCATCTTTTCAACCCATATCTGTAGATTGCTAACAAGAAATTACTAAATATAAATTTCTCTTCAATTTAGAAAGCAACAAACAGTAACAATACATAGTATTAAAATCAATAAACAGCAACTCAAAGCTTTTTAAACAAGGGAGTCTGTATGCTAATTCCAGCATTTGGTCAACATATAACCCTTATAAACAGCATCCAAATTGTAAAAAAAAAGAATGTCAACCAAACTTCCCTTCATTTAAAACAGTAGTTTATGGCATTTAAATCTAGGAATTTATATGCTAAATTTTTAGCATTTGGCCAACATTAAACACTTCCAATCAACAATCAAATTTAATAATCCACAATCACACTTTCCTTCATTTACAACATCAGCTCAAAACATTTAAAATAACAGAATACGCATGCTGAATTTTCAGCATTTGGACAACATTTCAACATGAAAATTTTCCAACTTTTCAACCCATATCTGTAGATTGCTAACAAGAAATAACTAAATATAATTAAGACAAAAGGAATTAAGCAGTTTCAACATCAACTTAGGTTCCAAAATCACTCATTTAAAAAAACCTAAGGTCACTAAATCCAACCCGAACTATTACCATGCATACTTTGATGTTTCTGAAAACCTAAGGTCACTAGTCATCTGTTTCAGTAGCATGCTTCAAAGTTTACCCACATTATACTTACACAGGATTGAATTCAAATTGTTAAGACAAGTTTCAGTATTGAGTACTAAATTGATCAATAAAAATTTGAAGTAGTATCTAAACAGCCAAATATCTACCAATCACAGAATACCCAGAAATTTGAACAGCCAAATATAAACAGCCAAAACTTGAAGTACCATATTCACTTCCAAACATCTTTATTTCTAACAAAATACCCAGAAATTACTCAATATCCCATGATCCCAAATAGATCCAAAGCACCAAAATAAACCCTAGTTCTAAAAAAACCTACAAATTACCGATTGGATCCAGAAACAATAAGTTGGAGCTTGTATTTGCTTAAGAAAGGAATATCAACAAACTTGTATAGGACATCGAAGACCTTCTTCTGTAGCAGAGGTATGTAGAACGTTTAGTTATATGGTATAAAAGAGTGAATCACCAAAATAAGTAAGCAATGCAAGAACATTTACCTGGAAGCCACCGAGATCATCCGAATCTGCAGCTTTTACCAGGAAGCAAGGGGGTCGGGACTGAGATGGCTGAGTGGGAGGCAGGAGACGAAGGAAGCAGGGGGTCGGATTGAGATGGTTGAGTGGGAGGCAGGAGACGAAGGAAGCAGCTTCTGTTTGCTCTTGTTTTTGGGGCTCTTGAGTTGGGAGGGTAAAAAATGGAAAGGAATAGCTACTCGGTGGTCTGGGAAGGGAATAGAAATCCCCCAAAAATCAGCCAATTTTTGGCATAGACCCGTAATGGAATAAGCCCGTAATAGGGCATTCCATTGAACCAAACGGGTGATTAGGTGGGCCCACGGGCCATTACACCCAACCAAACATGCTGTTGGTATCTTTGAAAATGCATCAGCACTAAGTTGGGCTGAGAAACAAACTACATACTTTAGTTTCAAAGGTTAGAGCTTTGTGCTTCGATAATGGTAGAAACAGAATGTATCATGCAATCAAAACTTATGGAGTAACTTCTTCATGTTCTCGGAACAAATTGAAGAATCGTTAATAGCAGAACAGTGATTTAACCCCTTTTTTTTTTCTTTTTCTTTAGCAGGAAAAAACGATCCACCCTTATTCTATGGAACATGTATACTATAGACTTCATTTTCTGCCCTTATCCTTAAATTCCACATAATAATCGAGGATTCGTAATTTAACTGTACAAAATATACCTAATTGATGCAAAACAGAATCCATTACAATTATCACTAGTAGTATGAAATTCATCTTCTTGCATTGTTTTAGGTAAAAGCTTGGATCTCTTTAAAGAGAGCATAACAAACAACATGATGCCTCACTTTAATTGTCAACCCTGTGTCTATTAATCAGAAGATCAAATTCAACCTTTTAATCTTCTGCAAAACCACATTACAGCCAAACAATCAAATCGACAATTTAGCAAATTACAGAAATAAAAAAGAAAAAAGAAAAAGAAAACTTCAAATTTAACATGATGTGATAAAAATCGAAATACCCAAATCCAGTTTCTCATTTTAATTTCAAACAGAAACCCCTTCTAAAACAAAATGTGATCATTGCAAGGTTAGAAAACAAACGAAATTAAACTTGAAAAGAAAAATGGGTTGTCAGAAAAATCTGCTAACCTGAAAGCGTATTGGTTTGACGCAAGAAGAGAAGCAACTTTGAACGCGTTTGCAGAGTAGGAGTGAGAGAAAGAGAGAGCAAAGTATTTGTGAGTTTTAGGGAGAGAGTTTAGAGTTAGAGGGATGGACCCAGTATATAAACAAGTGTGCTTTTGTCGTGTCTTGATTCTTTAGCACTTCACGAAGAAGTTGTTTAAGAGAGAGACAAAGAACTTTTAAGTCTCAAATTTGCAGAAGTGGAAGGGGAAAGACAACAACTTGTAATGACAGTGAGAAACCTTAAGAATGGCAAGAAGATTGAACAGAAAACTTTAACCTTTGTCTTTACTTTCCCTCAAGTTTCCTCTTCAATTAAATCAAAAAACTTAACCCAAACTCCAATTTTGAAATTGAACAGAAAAAAGTAAGAAGATTGAACAGAAAATCGATTGAAAGGGGAAAACAAAAGTTGAAAGATGTAAAAAGGAATCAGGAAAAAAAAAGAAAAAGAAAACGTACCGTTACAATCCTTGGGGAGATGAAGATGAAGGGCTTGAAGAGGAAGAAATCTGGAGAGAATAAAGGAGGCAGGCTATTTTGGTCTAAAAGGGTAAACGGCGAGGCGTTGAATGGGTATTCAGACCCCCAACTGCTGAATAGCTAAACGGTGAAATAAGGGAATCAGGGAGTAATACTTATACCGTGGAATCACCTTAACGGTGAACCAAACGCATGTTCTACTGTAGCGGGCAGAATTAAGGGGGAATGGAATTGCTATTCCACCCAACCAAAGGTTTCTTTCAAGAAAAGTAAAATTTTAAGATAAAAAGCAAATCTTATATAATTAAATGTTTGATTTTCTATGAAATATATTTTTTAATAATCACACAAGATTGTTAAAACTTCACTCAACTTTCCTTAAATTTTTTTTATATGTAGATATATAGATTATTACAAAAAAAAAAAAAGAAAAAAAACCAAATATTTTGTTCGTAATAAATTATATATTTATGTTTCCCTTTTAGTCTTTTTAACCATTGCGTGCAAAATCATAACCCACCCTTATATATATATAAATGATCATTCATGCAATGTCTTCTCCACTATAAACCTTCTCTCTCTCTCTCTCTCTCTCTCTCTCTCTCTCTCTCAGCTACTATTATTTCGTTCCATCTTCTCTTCATAACTTTCAAATTCAAAATCCCTCAAAGAAAATCCGAAAAAGAAAATGTTTACTCCATCTATATTAACTAGGCTTGTTAGATATGTTTGGGCATTTGCATCATGTTTCTTGGCTTGCACATTCGCCAGTAATTTTCTTATGTTAAAAAGTGATTTTCTTTCATGTATTTGTTGTGCTATGATTTTCTTACAGCGGAACCACAGTCGTACAATGTCGAAAAGCATTGTTTCGGTGGACAAGGAAAGTGAAAACTCGAGCTGGATATGTCTTCCTGATGAAGAATACATAGTTTTTTGTATTAGAGAAGACGGAGCTTATGATGTTACGCTAGAATCGAACAAATCAGAAGAATCAAATCAATACGAAAGAAGTTCATGGTTGGTTAATAGAAAGGTTAATTATATTCCTTTAACTCTTTATTTTACTTGAAGTATTCGTGTTTGAAACTTGTTCTTAACACGAGCACGGACATATAACATTCTAAGATACCTACAAATAAGGGTGAAAAAACCTTGATTACAAATAGCTCAGTTCCAGTTCACATTGGTTAACTAATTCACTGAACAAACCGGCTAACATAAGTGAGTTCAATTTTCAGTTAATATTTATAGGCGGTTAGTTAAGTGCGTTTTTATTATTTTCTTTTAAATGAACGGACCGAAAAGACAAACGCCACAACTTTCTGAATACAAAATACTAAATATATCTATTTTGGACAAATACACGTATCCGAACTGAACGATTTGCACTAGAACAGATTGATTCTACCGAGGACGCCGAAAGAGATGAGCTGAGCAGTGATGAAGGAAGATTAAATGAAGATGGGAGTGAAGGAGAGGCCAATGCTACTAAAGAACAGGTGAGCCTATGATTTCTTTTGAAACATTTGTTTATGATTATTGACAATTTTGTCGAATATGGATGTCTTATACGAGTTAAAAATATTTTTCGTATATTTGGAGAATTATTTATCGGAAGTTGTTACGTTTAATGAAATTTAGCATAGTTTTGTACCTATAGAGATCCAAAGATCATTTCCATGTTAGATACCTATGAAACTTGTCTTTGAAGAAACCTTCGAATGGGTATCACATGTGATGTGTGTTTGAAACGGGTTTACCTGATATTCTCATCTATGCTCAAACTTAAGTTTGAATATGTCGGAAATGCTTAGGTAATGGAAATTTGCATAGTTTAATATTCATAAAACTCAAAGAAGTCATTTTCCTTGTCTTTCAAGAAATATGGTTTCACAATTTTTTTTTTTATATTTTTTTGAAAATCTCCGAGGTTGCTTATCTATCTAGAAGTGAAATTTAACTTTAAAGATATTCAAAGAGTGTCGAGTAAATTTTTTTCACATTTTCTAAGAATCATATCTGAACATACTTTTGAATATGCATCGAATACAAATATATACTTTTTTAAAACGAAAAATTCGGTAACGGTTTTGGTTTAACGTATAGGGTGATGGAGAAAGGGGCACGACTTGCTGTGAAGTAGAGTTCGCTTCAAGTAGCTTGAAGAGATTAGAAGAATCAAGAGACTCGTATCAATTTGATGGTAGCATGGGACTAGCTTGGTAGCTTAAGGAGATTAGAAGAATCAAGAGACTCATATGAATCGATGGTAGCACGGATCCTTTACCTTTCCCGTGTAAGTGTGCGAAAGGGAATTTCTGTTTCTATGTTGATTAGATTTTTTGAGGGGTGTCGGATATTTATGTATCCAATAATATTTGAACAAACCCACTTTTGAATGTATTGAATATAGAACTATCTATTCTGTTTTAAACTTGAATGAATTGATTTAAACACAAAAGGATATGAAAACTGAATACAAATATTTTAAAGAAAATGAAGAATTGAAACAAATCTAACTTTATTTTTCGATGGATATTGTTGCAGATTAGAGTGGGATTGGATTGGAAGTCCAGTGAGAATGCCAATGCCAACATCTGAAGGCATTACCCCAAGCAAAAACAAGGCCCATTGTGTGCCAATGCCAAGGAAGAAAGGCATTACCCCAAGCAAAAACAAGGCCCATTGTGTGCCAACGCCAAGGAAGAAAAGCATTGGCACAAGAGAGAACAAGACCCATTTTATGTTTTTTCAATGTTTTAGATTTTGATTGTCGGTTTCCTACTAGTAATTTATGACTATTCTTTTACAAATAATGAAAAAAAATTATATAAAAATATATTTATAAAAGAAAATTGAAAAAATTATGTTGTTCTAGTATCAAATTTGCTTATTTTTGTGAAAAAGACAACTTTTGTACTAATAGTCCGTACTATCATGTCTTAGGCTAATGTGATTTCTTTAGTTTACAACAGAGCTTTCTTCTCTTTTACAGAAACTAGTTCTTTTAGCACTAATTCTCTCATCAGTCTCGAAATTCTGAAACCCAATCATTTGCATTAATTTTCTACTAATAATTCTAAATCTTCCAAATAGTTTCCTCCATTCTGTTTAAAATATCATGTACAACAATTAACAAAAAACTATGGTTCCAACTAGAATCTAATTTCTTCATGACTCTTTGAATTTGGGGTTTGGCAATGTTTCTAAACCAAAGCAACCATTCCAGGTAAGGCATAAGGGCATATGAGTAAATGTAAAATGATGGAATGTAAAATAAGATCGACGCTAAAAGGAAGTTTACACATTTAACAGCCAAAACTAATTCACTATGAAGTTCTGAGGATTTACAATGATTCAAAAACTACCACTTTAATATTCACGTAAAAGCTATATCTAGAAGAAACTGAAAGGAATAGATGGCTATACACCATCCAAGATGCATGTAAGCTTTGAGATTCAAAAATATTTCCTTCAAACATTAATAGTGCTTCAAGCAAACGATAGCAGAAAATAACATATATAGCACACTTGACATTCAGGAAGAAAAGTCTGAAACTGTGCGTACCTGTTTGCCCATATGCAAAACAAGTGGCTTTTGTTCGCTGAAAAATTATGGGAATAATTGGCTCAACAGTAACGCGATAAACCTGTTGAAGCGAACAAGAGGGGGGAAAATTAATCTTTGGCTCTAGCAAAACACTAAACAAATTAGTCATAATCCACTCAATGTTATTCAGGAACTATGTTTAGATTGCAACAAGGCGTTAATTTTTAACCAAGCATTACCTCATCATTAGTAACATGCTCATCCAGAACAGCATCAAAACAGAATTCATGCTTCTCTACATATGCTGTCAAGTCCACCTTTCACATAACAACCAAAGCAGATATAAGCATGAGAAGAGATGACATATCAAACAAGCACCAATAATTCTAAAAATTTCATCTCGACAACACATAGTAACCTCACATTAACTTTTGTGAATAAGGGACAAACCTTTAGCTTGGGTTCATGGACCGTTAAAGCACTCTCATCTACAGTTACTATATCATCCTCCTTCCGAGAAATTTCTTTCTTGTTTAATGGTCTTTTACGTACCTTGTACCATGTGCAAGAAAAAAATTAAGCTTCATAGGAAACTTGAAAATTAAGGCACAGAAGACTCTGCTACGAGCACACATCAATTGTTCCAGCCCAGATAATATAAAACACAGTGACAGAACATACCACAACTTTAATCTTAGCAACATTATTTTCCCTTGTACTGATCTCTTTTTCATTGGCAATGAATGAAGAAGCAGAGGCATCTGCATTACTTTGCTCTTTTTGTTGCCGGCTAGATGTCACATTAAATTCGTTTTCAAATGACTTGTTCACACCAGGCATGAATGGTGATGGCTCAAAAGGTTCTGAGATAACATGCTGCCAATAAATCAAATCAACATTTATTTTGTTACTAATTTGAGAAAAATATAAAACGGAATAACAAGAAGAAACAAGAAACATGTCAACATTTTTCCAGAAAAATGAAATAAAAATAGTAGAACTGCATGATGTAAACAATATAAACTTTAAGCAATCAACCAATGTGGAATTCTCTGGCTAAGTTATGTTCAGTGCACGATATAACCATACCTCAGAAAGAAGCTCTATATCATCAATAGCATGAAGATCCAAAAGGCCAGCTCCAAAATCGCCCTTGAACTCTGGAGAATGGAACCCATCAGATGTAGCCTGCCCTCCAGAACTTTGGGCAGTTGGTGTGTATGGCTCCAAACCCATCGCCGCCGCGATTCAAGTGCAGGATAACGCCTTCATCAGCGCCGGACTCCGCTTCGCCCTGCAAAGAAAGGAAACAACAACAAGAATGGCAACAAAAAAAATGTTTTCCTTTTTATTGTTGTTTTTCAAGGCTAGAAAAGCCGGATTTAGTTTGTAAATGGAGGATAGGCAGAGAGGATACACACAGATATTACAAAAAAAAAAAAAAGAAATAAAAATACAACAGAGGTGATTTTCGAAAGTTTATTCGCATTTTTTTCTTTTATTTATTTTGCTACTAAAATAAAAAGACGGATACCTTTCAAACTCGGGCTGAGAAGGGTAAAATTTAATACCTCCGGCGACTGCAAGCGGCGTCGTCACGGCGGCGCGTGGGTATAGGCGCGTCGAGCCTTGTCTGGACCCTGGCCTCCGGACGTGGGAGGGGAAGAACCTGGAGAGTATTTCTGTTCAGTTGTTTTAGTGTTTTTTTTTTTTTTTTTTTAATGAATGGGGTAAATGATTTTTAGTAAAATATTTAACTTATATAGTAAAAGCAAAACGACGTCGTTTTGGGTTAGAGAAATATACATCAAAACGGCGCCGTTTGGCTTTACCCGAAACCCGACCAGATTTAACCCGAGGATCCGCGTGTTTTTGCAGAATGGATTCTTTTCGCTTCCAGCCCTTCCGTATTATTGTATCTTTACAATTACATCTAATCGGCATTTTCGTTATTTTTAAATCGACCCAAACTTATGGTATCTGTTTCAATTTAGTCCTCCAGGCCTTTCCATGGCCAGATATAGAAACGACACCGTTTTGATGAAAGGATTATTTCCTAATAAATCCCTGGAGTTTCAGGCGCGTTCCGATTCAATCTTTTGAATCTGTTTTCATTACTGTTTAAGCCCTGTTTCTTTATTTTTTTTAATTCTATTATTTTATTTTATTTTTAAATTATTTTAATTATTTCATCATATTAAATATCCTATAATATTTTGTCTATATTTATTAATTTACTAATAAGTATAAAATTCATATTTGCATATATATATTTTATATTATCTTTATATATATATATTTAGTTATTATTATGTATTACTTGGCTTAATAATTTATATATTGTTTATATATTATTTATTATATTTTTAATTTATATATTATATATTATAATATTATATTATATATCTTTCTTTTATTAAAATTTTGTTTTGTACAAAGTCTATTATATTTGTCGCAACCATTTTTGACAAAACGGGAATCGACTTTAAAAAACAGGGAGTCGCCACCGATCTTTGTTAAGTGTGATCGGATCACCTTGTTTTAATAAAACAGTTTCATTTACTAAAACAAAATTTTGTTGGTCTACGAAATGTGAGAAAACAGGTTCGGGAGTCGGTTACGTGCAAGGAAGGGTTAGCACCCTTGCAACGCCCAAAATCGGTGCCAAATCGATTGAGGTTGTCCTAATGCTGAAAACTTGAAGATATTTGGGATTAAAAAACTTTAAAAAAGGGTTATTTCAAGTAGAATTGAGTCCCAAGATTTTACCTCGTTCCAAAGGAATGAAAATGTCACATCCAGCACGTTAGGGCATAACACATTCATGCTTCGATACCGAGACCATCTTGGTTCTCAAAATGTATGAGAAGGATATTTGGTTATTTTAGTTGATCGAAAAATAGACACCCAGCATGTTAGGATGCTATCTTCCGAGCTTCTAAACATCCGAATATTGCCTTTATTTTACGAAAATCTTTGAATAAATTATGATTTTGTAAGAAAATGTATTTTTATTCCAAATAATTACAATATGCTAATGTTTCGAATAGGTAATCGAGGAATGATAACGAGAGATACGAAAAATAATAGCCCCTACATTTAAACAACTACAAATATGCGATGGTATATAGACAAACACGATAAACAGCACACAAATATGAACATATTTCATGCAAACTTGATTTCTAGGTAGCAGGCCAAGCATATGAGTCCAATGTTATAAACGAAGTACAGAATGAAAGTAATATATGATGATGATAATAATAATAACAATAATAATAATAATACTAATAACGTGGCCTTAACAAATAAAATAAAAAAACAATAATACGGAATATATATATATATATATATATATATATGCACATATAATATACTAACATAATTATAGAAATATTAATAACGATAATAATACTAATAATAATAATAATAATGATGTTTGCCAAAAGCTGAAAAAGGATCAAGTTGAAAATACGGTGAAATTTTAGGGTTATAACGGAAGTTAGAGTGAAATCAAAGGGTCCAAAATCGAAATGCAATCTAAAAGGGGTCGAAATGTAGCACGTAGGAATTAACAGGGGCTGATTGCACAAATAATCCATTTTATGGAGAAAGGCGCGGGTCCGGGTCACCCAGCGGGTCGACGCGCGGATCCTACCTTCCCCCCAAACGGCGCCGTTTCACGTTTTGTTTAAAACCAATTTTTTGTGTTTTGAAAGCCCATTTTGATATTCCGGAAAACCAATGAGAGACCTCTTCCCCTGATCCTCTGCTAGGGTTTCTTTGGAAACCCTTTCGCGCCGTCCATGGGGCTCCCTCAGCCATGCACCCGCGCCACCGTGTCGCCAATACATCGGTGGTTGGCGATGCCCAAGCAGAGAAACCCCTATTGAAACTCGATTTGTGACGACGGCGAGCTTTTCGACAACACACCCATGATTTAGGTATGGCCTCCCATCGTTTCTTTTGTTATTCGGTTTAAAGAGAATCAAAATAAACAACAAAAAGAACGACCGTCAATAATCGAAGGAAAACCAAATAGAAATCCACCTTCAAAGTTTCTTCTTTGGATCGTCGATGATACGAGAAACGGGAGTCTATTTTGAATCTGTTTTCTGTTGTTCCATTTATTTCCTTTCTTACTTTCGGTTTACAGTGCTCCTAAAAACCAAAAAAAAAGTTTCGAACCCCTATTACATCAAGTTTTACGGCTTTTATAGCCAAAAATCGAGATTCTCTTCTATTATTCAAAACTATTTCTCCCATTCTTGTAACACCCCTTACCCGTATTCGATGTCGGAATAGGGTACGAGGCATTACCGGAATTACAAATTTATTTATCAGACATTTTATTTCATCTAGCATTTATATTTGAAACCAATCAAAATCAAACATATTATCCCTTAAACATATTTATTTTTCTCATTTCATGTCTTACTTGAATTTATTTCTCGTCTCAACATATTTAATTACCTTTTATTTACATATTAAAGATAATCACATATTTACATGTCATGATAAATATCATTCTCTTGCCGTTTATTCATAAACATAAATTAGTTAATTCATCATATCAATATTTCACATACTATCAACTTATATTTCTTTATATCACATAATTAAAGTTATACGAACTTACCTGGCTAAATTTGCAGAAATACCAAGATTTAAGGGCATTTTGGTAATTTTCTATTTCCATCGATTTTCAACCGATCTTAATCTAAATTAATAATTTCATTCAATTTTGCAATTTTCAATAATAAAATAATCCATTCCATGTAAATTGGTCATTTCCAACATTTTTACAAAACTAATCATAAAGTTTTACTTTTATTCAATTTAGTCCCTGAGCCTAAAACATTACAAATTAGCCATGCTAGCTGAATATTCATACATATTTCCTCCTCCTCCTCTCCATTCCACATCCTTAATGTATATAACATGCTATAAGTAACATTATCAATAATTTCATTAATTATTCATAAGTATATTCAAAACTGTCCATTTGAGTTATAGTCACTAAATTATTTATTTCCAGAGCTACAGAACTCCAAATGAAGAACCGTTAATATTTCCTGAAACTAGACTCACATATCTTCTTGCCATAAAATTTTCAGAATTTTTGATTTAGCCAATTAGTACAGTTTATTCTTTAAAGTCACCCCTGTTCTGCTGTCTGGCAGTTCCGACCCTTCTTCACTAAAAATTAATTATCTTTTTATATAGAATTCAGATGATGTTATAGTTTATTTATTCTAAAACTAGACTCATTAAGAAATCTAACCATATAAATTATGTTCCCAAATTATTTTTATACAATTTTTGATGATTTTTCCAAGTCAGAACAGGGGATCTCAGAATTCACTCTGAACCAGTCTTACCAAAATCTAAATATCTAAAAATACAGAATTTATTTTCTTTCTCTGTTTCCTTCATATGAAAATAGACTCAATAAGCTTTAATTTCATATCTCACTCAACTTATAATTCCATTTCTACCATTTTTGGTGATTTTTCAAAGTTACCTTACTGCTGCTGTCCCAAAACTGTTTTCTTATAACTCATTTTACAATTTAATCCTGATTAAGTTTACTTATTTTCTTAACTTAATTCATACTTTGCTTCTTCTTAAATTCCTTCCATATTCAACTTGACTATCTAATATTCATATTAAAACTTTAATTTCTAATTTCTTCCAAATTAATCCCTCTAACACAGCTTATAGCATACTTTACAATTTAATCCTCTTACTAATTCTAACTTAAATTTCATTCAATTTAATCCCTGATTCATCTTTTTCTTCAACATCAACTACACTTGAAAACCTAAAAACTCTCAAAATATCAACTTAGTTTCATCAAAATCTTGCTTTAAAGCTTCTAAAACATCAAAATTAAGAGAATAGGACTTGATTGACTTACCAATTTAAACTTCAAGCTTTAAATCCCTAGTTTTTCCTTTTTCTTTTCTTTCCTTCTCCCCTGTTTCGTATGCTCTCTGTTTCTTTTGCCTATTCTGTTCTCTTTCCCCCCCTTTTTTTTTTCTTTCCTTTTGTTTGTTTATATATATAATAATAATATAATAATATAATATAATAATATAATAATATAATAATATAATAATAATCCTTAAAAATCTCAGATTTTTTTATGTTATACCGCCTCACTATACAAAATGGTATAATTACCATTTTGACCCTTCATAATTTCTTTTAATCTATAATTGAACTTTTACTTTCATTTCAATTTAGTCCTTTTCATTTAATTCCCTACCCAAACGTTAAAATTTTCTAACGAAAGTTTAATAATAACTTAATGACACTCCATAAATATTTTTAGAAATATTTATGGCTCACTTTATAAATTCGAGGTCTCAATACCTCGTTTTTGGCCCAATTTTTCTAATTAATTCTTTCAGTTCACAAAATTCACTAATTTTAAAATATTTCTAAAATCACACTTAACTTATAATTATCGATTAACAAAAATTTCTAACTTTTCGTCAGATTTAGTGATCTCGAATCACTGTTCCGATACTATTAAAATTGGGCTGTTACAATTCTTCCCCCCTAAAAAATTTCGTCCTCGAAATTTCCTTATTATTTGGATCATGAACTTCATTATTTCTATAATTCTATAGCTCCTTTGTGCACATATTTATCTAGTTTATCATTTATATCCATTCCAATTTCATTTTCAATTTATTCACAACTAAATTTAATTTTACTTTCTCATCAATATACAATTCAATATAATACTTATCCATCACTTAATTCAATTTCCATTTAATTCAACAATAACACTTACCTCATATTTCACTTACTATACACATAATTTAAATTTAACATTTACTATTAAATAATAGACATCAAACATGTAATAATATAAGTCATATGTGTTAATTTATACTTTAAATTTTATACCTCAACAATAGTCTTTCATCAAATAGCATCATATATCATCTATATTATCTAATCAAATTATGAACCTTTGGTTCAAGTTTTCAATTTTATATCTCAATTTCAATTTACATTTCAATTCCTAATTCCACTTTTCCATACTTTCAATAGTTCAACTGATCAAATTCAATCGATTTTCTCATTTCGTTTATTCAACAGATTTCAATATCAATAATTCGATATTTTAGAAAATTCATGAACCTTAACTTACTCACATTTCAATTCAATTCACAATTCAACTCATAATGTCTTTCTTTTTTTTTTTTTGTAGTACGGTCAATCAAATTTATTTAATTTTCTCATTTCAGTTATTCACCCTATTAACAATCCAGACTTTGACGGATACACGGATTCCAACCCAAACACACCAGAATATCCAACCAAAACACACTAGAATAATCATGTAATCCTCCAAAACACACTATATTCAGATAATCCACCAAACACACCAATATAATATAATCCACCCAAAACACACCAGTATAGCACATAGTGCCTCTTCGGATAATTCCGAAGGATATAATAACTTCATTATCTCCAAATCCCTTCTCAAATCTTAAGGCATGCCAATTATATCCGACTAGTCCGACAAGTTAATAGGGAAATCAATTCTCATTTTAATTTTACTTAATATTCATATCTATCCCTATTAACAAGACTCGGACTTTGGCGGATACACGGATTCCAACCAATCACACCAAAATAATGAAATCCTCCCAACACACCAATATATCATATCCTCCCAAACACACCAGTATATCATATCCTCCCAAACACACCAGTATATCATATCCTCCCAAACACACCAATATATCATATCCTCCCAAACACACCAGTAAGGCATTAAATGCCTCTTCGGATAAACCGAAGAATATAATACAGAAATATCTCCTCATCATATCACAAATCCTATGGCATGCCATTTGTATCCAATCTAGTCCGATAAGTTAATAGGGTGTTCAAATCATTCATTTTTCATTTTTTTTTTATTTCAAATTCACTTTTCCATTTTCTAATCAGTATACAATTCAGTACCAATACATATTTCAAATATTCACATATAACCAGACTTCGATTCAATTCCAGCCACTTTTCAATCAATAAATGATTCATATATTTACACATATTCATAATTTAATGCATTTTTATTCAATTCGTATTTTTAATTTATTGTCCAATCAAATTTAAAATCACTAATTACTTTCCAATCAATATACATTTCAATTACTCACATATTTTCTTTATTTAATTTACCTTCAAATATTCAAATAATTCATAATTCAGTTACGTAATTTAAATAACTTTCTAAATTCCAGTTCATTCTATTTTCACTTCTTATTTCAATCAGTTTCACAGTATTGCAGTAATTCATTACATCAATAATTTCATAGTTTAATGCAATACACATAACAATATTCAATAACTTCACAATTCAATTCAGTACACAAAATAATATTCAGTATTCCATAATTCAGTTCAGTATCAGTCTCAATTTTCAGTACCCAATCTTAAATTTATCATTTTACTAAATACTTACCTTAAAATACTTATCACACATAATTAATAAATTACACATAATAATGATAAAGTTTGAATAATAGTGATACAAATATCATCAAAGTCTGGAGATATCACATTATATTTTAAGTTATATATTAATAATGGCATACATTTCTAGACTTCACACATATTACGTCTGGTCCGAGAACCGACTAAACCTAAGCTCTGATACCACTAAATGTAACACCCCTTACCCGTATTCGATGTCGGAATAGGGTACGAGGCATTACCGGAATTACAAATTTATTTATCAGACATTTTATTTCATCTAGCATTTATATTTGAAACCAATCAAAATCAAACATATTATCCCTTAAACATATTTATTTTTCTCATTTCATGTCTTACTTGAATTTATTTCTCGTCTCAACATATTTAATTACCTTTTATTTACATATTAAAGATAATCACATATTTACATGTCATGATAAATATCATTCTCTTGCCGTTTATTCATAAACATAAATTAGTTAATTCATCATATCAATATTTCACATACTATCAACTTATATTTCTTTATATCACATAATTAAAGTTATACGAACTTACATGGCTAAATTTGCAGAAATACCAAGATTTAAGGGCATTTTGGTAATTTTCTATTTCCATCGATTTTCAACCGATCTTAATCTAAATTAATAATTTCATTCAATTTTGCAATTTTCAATAATAAAATAATCCATTCCATGTAAATTGGTCATTTCCAACATTTTTACAAAACTAATCATAAAGTTTTACTTTTATTCAATTTAGTCCCTGAGCCTAAAACATTACAAATTAGCCATGCTAGCTGAATATTCATACATATTTTCCTCCTCCTCCTCTCCATTCCACATCCTTAATGTATATAACATGCTATAAGTAACATTATCAATAATTTCATTAATTATTCATAAGTATATTCAAAACTGTCCATTTGAGTTATAGTCACTAAATTATTTATTTCCAGAGCTATAGAACTCCAAATGAAGAACCGTTAATTTTTCCTGAAACTAGACTCACATATATTCTTGCCATAAAATTTCAGAATTTTTTATTTAGCCAATTAGTACAGTTTATTCTTTAAAGTCACCCCTATTCTGCTGTCTGGCAGTTCCGACCCTTCTTCACTAAAAATTAATTATCTTTTTATATAGAATTCAGATGATGTTATAGTTTATTTATTCTAAAACTAGACTCATTAAGAAATCTAACCATATAAATTATGTTCCCAAATTATTTTTATACAATTTTTGATGATTTTTCCAAGTCAGAACAGGGGATCTCGAATTCACTCTGAACCAGTCTTACCAAAATCTAAATATCTAAAAATACAGAATTTATTTTCTTTCTCTGTTTCCTTCATATGAAAATAGACTCAATAAGCTTTAATTTCATATCTCACTCAACTTATAATTCCATTTCTACCATTTTTGGTGATTTTCAAAGTTACCTTACTGCTGCTGTCCCAAAACTGTTTTCTTATAACTCATTTTACAATTTAATCCTGATTAAGTTTACTTATTTTCTTAACTTAATTCATACTTTGCTTCTTCTTAAATTCCTTCCATATTCAACTTGACTATCTAATATTCATATTAAAACTTTAATTTCTAATTTCTTCCAAATTAATCCCTCTAACACAGCTTATAGCATACTTTACAATTTAATCCTCTTACTAATTCTAACTTAAATTTCATTCAATTTAATCCCTGATTCATCTTTTTCTTCAACATCAACTACACTTGAAAACCTAAAAACTCTCAAAATATCAACTTAGTTTCATCAAAATCTTGCTTTAAAGCTTCTAAAACATCAAAATTAAGAGAATAGGACTTGATTGACTTACCAATTTAAACTTCAAGCTTTAAATCCCTAGTTTTTCCTTTTTCTTTTCTTTCCTTCTCCCCTGTTTCTTATGCTCTCTGTTTCTTTTGCCTATTCTGTTCTCTTTCCCCCCTTTTTTTTTCTTTCCTTTTGTTTGTTTATATATATAATAATAATATAATAATATAATATAATAATATAATAATATAATAATATAATAATAATAATCCTTAAAAATCTCAGATTTTTCTATGTTATACCGCCTCACTATACAAAATGGTATAATTACCATTTTGACCCTTCATAATTTCTTTTAATCTATAATTGAACTTTTACTTTCATTTCAATTTAGTCCTTTTCATTTAATTCCCTACCCAAACGTTAAAATTTTCTAACGAAAGTTTAATAATAACTTAATGACACTCCATAAATATTTTTAGAAATATTTATGGCTCACTTTATAAATTCGAGGTCTCAATACCTCGTTTTTGGCCCAATTTTTCTAATTAATTCTTTCAGTTCACAAAATTCACTAATTTTAAAATATTTCTAAAATCACACTTAACTTATAATTATCGATTAACAAAAATTTCTAACTTTTCGTCAGATTTAGTGATCTCGAATCACTGTTCCGAAACTATTAAAATTGGGCTGTTACAATTCTTCTCTGTTCCTGCTTCGTTTTTGTTGCTTTTGGTGCTGTTTGCAGATGATGGGCGAAGTGATCGGGGCGTGCGAGTGCTCGATCGGGGCGCGCGAGAGGGAGTGGTAGCTGACATTGGTGAGCGGGGTTGCCGAGGAGCATGGGGGGACTCGATCCGTTGGAGGCGTGGGTACAGGAACCGACGCGCGTGGCGGCCAGACGAAGCGAAGCGCGCGTGAGGTAGACGCGCGAGGCAGACGAAAGGCCGGTGGCGGCTGGTGGGGAGGGAACCCTAGGGTTCTTGACTGTTTAAAACCCTGGGCCATTGGGCCTTTGCAATTGGGCCATCAGTTTAGGTTTAATGGATTATTTGTAATTGGGCTTAGTTACTTGGGTTTGTGGGTTAATGGGTCAGGGTGTAAGTGTTTGGGCTTGTACTGTTTGGGTTAGTTTAAATGCTTGGGCTGTAATTGGACTTTGGACCTTATCAATTTTGGTTTTTATTATTATTGGGTTTTTGTTTTTACTGCTTTCGTACTGATTGCCTAGGGCCAAAATTAGTTATTACAATATTATATAACTTATTTCATTATTTAATTTTTTTGATTAATATATTATGTATATATATGTTTTTATTTAAAATTATTATATCTATTATTTACTAATTATTTTTATTATGTATAATCCTTATATATTATTATTAATTATTTCATATTATTTGATTATATATTAAGATTTTTTATTAATTAATATATACATTTATTTGTATCTTTATATTTGTATATTATTGCTTTAACATTTTTCTTTTAATTTATTTATTCATGTTATATTATTCTTTTATTATTTATTGTTAATATAATTTGTAGAATTGACATGTATGTTAAAATGTCTTACTCATACCATTTCTTTATAAAAACACCTTTTAAATTAAAGATTTTTTTTAACGATGATGTATGATATTTGGGGTCTTCGAGAAGAATCGTGCCCTAACTTATTGGGTTGTGATTTTTTTCGTAAAACTCAAAGTATTAGATATCCCTCCATTTTCAAAATTCAAGTTTACCAATTTCAAAATAAAAAACTTACTCTTGAGAATTCAAAACATTGTATCCTAACTTACTGGGTGTGATGTTTTTTGTCTTGAGGTAATAATTTTCTAAAATAAAGATGCACCTAGCTTCGAAGTTATAAGATGCTGTATCCTAACTTACTGGGTGTGGTATTTTTATTTCTTTGAAATAGGTAAGTCTTGGTTTTCCTTCTAATAAAGGATCTTATTTTAAACTTTTTAAATTTCAAGCATTTGGACATGATTCTATCAATTAGGTACCAATTTTTTGGCGTTATGAGGGTGCTAACCCTTTCTCGTACGTAACCGACTCCCGAACCCGTTTTCTCGTTTTTATAGACCGAAATCAGTATTTTAAAATAAAACGTTTTTAAGGTGATCCAATCACACCTAAGTAAAAAGGGATTGGTGGCAACTCTTATTGTTGTTTTTAAAAGTCGACCCTCATTTTTATAAACCGATTTTAGTGGGGTTTCGACAATTGTATTAAATGCCTACTTGGATTTTACAAAGTTTTTTTTTTAACACACATAGATTAAACAAAAATATTTTTTAAGCATGTAAAACCCAAACATCACATTAAATGGATTATGCTGAAGAAATCACTTTAATTAAAACGTTTTACTGTTTAGCATCACTTTAAAATTTAGTTTTATAATTTGAGACATTTAGGCTTTGCTTTATTGGAAAGATTGGAAAATTAAAGAGGTTAAAAATTAGAGATGAAATGTAACAGTCCGAATTTGACCCTAATCGGAACGGTGGTTTCAGGACCACGAATCCGAGTCCGAAAAATTTTTGAATATTATTTTCTGTGTTAATTATATGTGAATTAGTATGCATGAAGGTTTCGTATGAAAATTTGTTTATTTGTGTGCTTAATTAAATAAAATGACTTAATCGCGTAAAGTGTAAAAGTTACAAACTATGGTGAAAAGTGCCCATTTGTTAGTGGCTTCTTAATATGAAGTCCTTAAAGGGCAAATAGCCCATTCTGAAAGATAGTGGACGGTTTAAGTCACCATTACCCTTTGTTTATATGTTAATATTATTTTATAATAAAGGTTAGTTTGGTAAATTAATAATAACCATAATATATGTTATAATTAAATAAAATGAAATCCATTGTTCATCTTTCTTTAAGTTAGCCGAATGTGAAGAAAAGAAAAAGAAAATAACAAGCTTTTGGTTCGACCATGGTTGAAACTTAATTAAATGTTAATTCTTGTTTGATTTTTGATAATTTTTACGTTTTTGATATCGTTACTATGAGATGTACTAGACCCATGCTTTAATTTTTGAGTTTAATGAACATTTTGAGTTGAGCTATTGTTAATAGTTGGTTGTTTATTTTGTTTAAGGATGGAATATAAAATATATGTGATAGATTTATATGTTTTGTTCTTGGATTTTTGATGAAATTGAATATTTTGGGCTAAATTATAAAGATAAATTTTTTAGAGGATAAATTGCAAAACAAATGAAATGTACGGACTTATACGGTTATGTGAAAGATTCGGCCTAGCTATGTTGTGGTGAGATTTTTTCAATTTTACCCATTTTCTTCTTTCTCTTCGCTTTTTCTTTCTTTCCTTCCCCTGCTCTCTGTTTCGTGTGGGTTTCTGTTTCTATTTCTCTTCTTTTCTCCCCTTCTCTCCTTTTTGCTTCTCTGTTTCTTTCTCTTTTTTATTCTTTTTTTTTTCATTTCTTTAATAATAATATAATTATCTATTAATATATTTTAACACATAAAAATATTAGATTTTTTTATGCTTATGCCGCCTCAATTTTGGCTATTGACATAATTGTTCCTTTAATCCTTCCTCATTTGAAAATTAAACTATTTAATCTTTCTAGCAACTTTTATACATTTTTCAATTTGATCCTTTTTATTTAATTAACCACCCAAACATCAAAAATTTCCAACAAAATTTTAATACTAACTTATTAACATTCCGTAAATATTCATAAAAATATTTCTAACTCAGTTTATAACACCGAGATCTCGATACCTCTTTTTCTCGATTTCTTAACCAAATAAATCTTTATAAAACACAATTTACTTTTTTAAAAACATTTTAAAAGCTACATTTGACTCGTAAATATTAAATAATATAGTCTACGAATCCATTTCTCAGATTTGGTGGTCTCGAACCATTATTTTTGACATCACTGAAATTTGGGCTATTACACATATGCCCAAATAGTCATTAAAAAGAGTACCATTTGCACAAGCTCAGGAAAACTGATAAAACCACAAGTAATTTGTTTCCTTTCCTTTTCAACCTTTTCATTTTCAAATATCACGAACATAAAATTAGTGTTGCTGCCAAAGACTTCATTTTCAATCCAGTAGGAGCCAATCCCACACATGCACTGCAAACCAAAAAGCAACACCTAGGATAAAAGGTGACCTTGTTACTGTTGATGTCTTGTATCTTACAATCTGCAACCTTTTCACTAGTGTATTCATTTTTCCTCGAGCAGTCTCCTATTTCAGTTCTTCATAACTTGGCACACAGCTCTTTGGAGAGTTTGGGAAGTTATGATGCTTCAACAAGGAGGACAACTGGCCCTATTGAGATGGTAAACAATTCAGGTTCACAATTTTAGAGCATTGAGGAAGACACAAACTGCAGCTAGTCTATACCTTTAGTTGTTCGATTTGTTGCTGCAGTGCATTCACATCACCAGAAGCATCTTCATTCACTTTAGCCTGGAAAAAATAAAAAGGTTAATAAGAACGTCAACAATTTGTGACTTCACATGATATACATGAATAGATATGAGGAATTTTGATTTCTCTAGTTGCAAGCATATGAAGTACATACATTATTCTGAATAAGCTTGGCTCGCTAAGCAAACTTCAGTGTGCTTAGAGGTTCATTTGCAGCACTGAGAGGAAAAAAAAAAAACCAAGTCACATGAGAAGCTGAACAACAAAAGTTTTATGATATCACAAAGAAAAATGAATTGTTAAACAGACCAAATGGATGGGCTGACATTTGCTATCATTGTTGTTTTTGAGTTTCCACCTAGGGAATCCTGCATTACATATCATGGTTAGGTGAAACCTTTAAGCAAGGTACCAAGACAATGAAATTGTCTCAATTGAGAGCTTTCATTATCTAACCTGAAGCAGAAATGTTAGCCGAGAATCTCTGTACGGAACATGTCTATGTTTCCCATGTGCCAGATCCACCAGAGACATTATTACAAGGCTAAAAAGGTGAAAACAGCAGACCATGAAGTAAATAAATTGCAAAAACACCTTCTGTTTAGAATACATCAAAACATAAAATAAAATAACCCCTTCTGGTGTTAGTTTGAACATATGATTTGTTCATGATAAGCAACCATCTTATACTAAAATTAGGCGTTCATACAACATATACTATTACTGTCAAGATCAAATCCAGAAAGTGGTTTGGGAAAACTCACTGATCAACTGTCCAAAAGTAAAAATTTGTGTCTGAGAGAAGCTTAACTGCTTCCTTGCTGTCTACCATACATTTAAGGCAATTCGGCAATCAAAACTAATGTCAAGAATATGCTAACCAGTGAAAATGTGAATCGAGTAGTTTTATGTTTTTTGAATACCACTGTGCTTTCAATCACCAAGAACATCAGTGTGCAGAATAATTTTCCTGGGATTATATTGTATAAAGACATCCATGAGTGGCAGTTGAAAAGATCTGGCCTATGAACCATATCAAAAAGAGTCCCCATGAAAAGATCTCTAAGGGGAGTTAATTAACATTAGTAAATTAAAATTATTAAGTTTCTTTCAAGAAAAGTAAAGTTTTAAGATAAAAACAAATCTTATATAATTAAATGTTTGATTTTCTATGAAATATATTTTTTAATAATCACACAAGATTGTTAAAACTTCACTCAACTTTCCTTAAATTTTTTTTATATGTAGATATATAGATTATTACAAAAAAAAAAAAGAAAAAAAAAACCAAATATTTTGTTCGTAATAAATTATATCTTTATGTTTCCCTTTTATTCTTTTTAACCATTGCGTGCAAAATCATAACCCGCCCTTATATATATATATATGATCATTCAAGCAATGTCTTCTCCACTATAAACCCTCTCTCTCTCTCTCTCTCTCTCTCTCAATTACTATTATTTTGTTGCATCTTCTCTTCATAGCTTTCAAATTCAAAATCCCTCAAAGAAAATTCGAAAAAGAAAATGTTTCCTCCATCTATATTAACTAGGCTTGTTAGATGTGTTTGGGCATTTGCTTCATGTTTCTTGGCTGGCACATTCGCCAGTAATTTTCTAATTTTAAAAAGTGATTTTCTTTCATGTATTTGTTGTGCTATGATTTTCTTACAGCGGAACCATAGTCACACAATGTCGAAAAGCATTGTTTCGGTGGACAAGGAAAGTGAAAACTCATGCTGGATATGTCTTCCTGATGAAGAATACATAGTTTTTTGTATTAGAGAAGACGGAGCTTATGATGTTACGATAGAATCGAACAAATCAGAAGAATCAAATCAATCCGAAAGAAGTTCATGGTTGGTTAATAGAAAGGTTAATTATATTCCTTTAACTCTTTATTTTACTTGAAGTATTCGTGTCTGAAACTTGTTTTTAACACGAGCACGGACATATGACATTCTAAGATACCTACAAATAAGGGTGAAAAAAAACTTGATTACAAATAGCTCAGTTCCAGTTCACATCGGTTAACTAATTCGCTGACCGAACCGGCTAACATAAGTGGGTTCAATTTTCGGTTAATATTTATAGGCGGTTAGTTAAGTGCATTTTTATTATTTTCTTTTAAATGAACGGACCGAAAAGACAAACGCCACAACTTTCTGAATACAACAAAAAACTAAATATATCTATTTTGGACAAATACACGTATCCGAACTGAACGATTTGTACTGGAACAGATTGATTCTACCGAGGACGCCGAAAGAGATGAGCTGAGCAGTGATGAAGGAAGATTAAATGAAGACGGGAGTGAAGGAGAGGCCAATGCTACTAAAGAACAGGTGAGCCTATGATTTCTTTTGAAACATTTGTTTATGATTATTGACAATTTTGTCGAATATGGATGTCTTATACGAGTTAAAAATATTTTTCGTATATTTGGAGAATTATTTATCGGTTTAATGAAATTTAGCATAGTTTTGTTCCTATAGAGATCCAAAGATCATTTCCATGTTAGATACCTATGAAACTTGTCTTTGAAGAAACCTTCGAATGGGTATCGCATGTGATGTGTGTTTGAAACGGGTTTACCTGATATTCTCATCTTTGCTCAAACTTAAGTTTGAATATGTCGGAAATGCTTAGGTAATGGAAATTTGCATAGTTTAATATTCATAAAACTCAAAGAAGTCATTTTCCTTGTCTTTCAAGAAATATGGTTTCACAATTTTTTTTTTATATTTTTTTGAAAATCTCCGAGGTTGCTTAACTATCTAGAAGTGAAATTTAACTTTGAAGATATTCAAAGAGTGTCGAGTAAATTTTTTTCACATTTTCTGAGAATCATATCTGAATATATTTTTGAATATGCATCGAATACAAATATATACTTTTTAAAATGAAAAATTCGTAACGGTTTTGGTTTAACATATAGGGTGATGGAGAAAGGGGCACGACTTGCTGTGAAGTAGAGTTCGCTTCAAGTAGCTTGAAGAGATTAGAAGAATCAAGAGACTCGTATCAATTTGATGGTAGCATGGGACTAGCTTCAGGTAGCTTAAGGAGATTAGAAGAATCAAGAGACTCATATGAATCTGATGGTAGCACCGGATCCTTTACCTTTCCCGTGTAAGTGTGCGAAAGGGAATTTTTGTTTCTATGTTGATTAGATTTTTGAGGGGTGTCGGATATTTATGTATCCAATAATATTTGAACAGACCCATTTTTGAATGTATTGAATATAGAACTATCTATTCTGTTTTAAACTTGAATGAATTGATTTAAACACAAAAGGATATGAAAACTGAATACAAATATTTTAAAGAAAATGAAGAATTGAAACAAATCTAACTTTATTTTTTGATGGATATTGTTGCAGATTAGAGTGGGATTGGATTGGAAGTCCAGTGAGAATGCCAATGCCAACATCTGAAGGCATTACCCCAAGCAAAAACAAGGCCCATTGTGTGCCAATGCCAAGGAAGAAAGGCATTACCCCAAGCAAAAACAAGGCCCATTGTGTGCCAACGCCAAGGAAGAAAAGCATTGGCACAAGAGAGAACAAGACCCATTTTATGTTTTTTCAATGTTTTAGATTTTGATTGTCGGTTTCCTACTAGTAATTTATGACTATTCTTTTACAAATAATGCAAAAAAAATTATATAAAAATATATTTATAAAAGAAAATTGACAAAAATTATGTTGTTCTAGTATCAAATTTGCTTATTTTTGTGAAAAAGACAACTTTTGTACTAATAGTCCGTACTATCATGTCTTAGGCTAATGTGATTTCTTTAGTTTACAACAGAGCTTTCTTCTCTTTTACAGAAACTAGTTCTTTTAGCACTAATTCTCTCATCAGTCTCGAAATTCTGAAACCCAATCATATGCATTAATTTTCTACTAATAATTCTAAATCTTCCAAATAGTTTCCTCCATTCTGTTTAAAATATCATGTACATCAATTTACAAAAAACTATGGTTCCAACTAGAATCTAATTTCTTCATGACTCTTTGAATTTGGGGTTTGGCAATGTTTCTAAACCAAAGAAACCATTCCTGGTAAGGCATAAGGGCGTATGAGTAAATGTAAAATGATGGAATGTAAAATAAGATCGACGCTAAAAGGAAGTTTACACATTTAACAGCCAAAACTAATTCACTATGAAGTCCTGAGGATTTACAATGATTCAAGAACTACCACTTTAATATTCACGTAAAAGCTATATCTAGAAGAAACTGAAAGGAATAGATGGCTATACACCATCCAAGATGCATGTAACCTTTGAGATTCAAAAATATTTCCTTCAAACATTAATAGTGCTTCAAGCAAACGAAAGCAGAAAATAACATATATAGCACACATGACATTCTGGAAGAAAAGTCTGAAACTGCGCGTACCTGTTTGCCCATATGCAAAACAAGTGGCTTTTGTTCGCTGAAAAATTATGGGAATAATTGGCTCAACAGTCACGCGATAAACCTGTTGAAGCGAACAAGGGGGGGGGGGAAATCAATCTTTGGCTCTAGCAAAACACTAAACAAATTAGTCATAATCCACTCAATGTTATTCAGGAACTATGTTTAGATAGCAACAAGGCGTTAATTTTTAACCAAGCATTACCTCATCATTAGTAACATGCTCATCCAGAACAGCATCAAAACAGAATTCATGCTTCTCTACATATGCTGTCAAGTCCACCTTTCACATAACAACCAAAGCAGATATAAGCATGAGAAGAGATGACATATCAAACAAGCACCAATAATTCTAAAAATTTCATCTCGACAACACATAGTAACCTCACATTAACTTTTGTGAATAAGGGACAAACCTTTAGCTTGGGTTCATGGACCGTTAAAGCACTCTCATCTACAGTTACTATATCATCCTCCTTCCGAGAAATTTCTTTCTTGTTTAATGGTCTTTTACGTACCTTGTACCATGTGCAAGAAAAAAATTAAGCTTCATAGGAAACTTGAAAATTAAGGCACAGAAGACTCTGCTACGAGCACACATCACTTGTTCCAGCCCAGATAATATAAAACACAGTGACAGAACATACCACAACTTTAATCTTAGCAACATTATTTTCCCTTGTACTGATCTCTTTTTCATTGGCAATGAATGACGAAGCAGAGGCATCTGCATTACTTTGCCCTTTTTGTTGCCGGCTAGATGTCACATTAAATTCGTTTTCAAATGACTTGTTCACACCAGGCATGAATGGTGATGGCTCAAAAGGTTCTGAGATAACATGCTGCCAATAAATCAAATCAACATTTATTTTCACGGGGAAAATTTTGTTACTAATTTGAGAAAAATATAAAACGGAATAACAAGAAGAAACAAGAAACATGTCAACATTTTTCCAGAAAAATGAAATAAAGATAGTAGAACTGCATGATGTAAACAATATAAACTTTAAGCAATCAACCAATGTGGAATTCTCTGGCTAAGTTATGTTCAGTGCACGATATAACCATACCTCAGAAAGAAGCTCTATATCATCAATAGCATGAAGATCCAAAAGGCCAGCTCCAAAATCGCCCTTGAACTCTGGAGAATGGAACCCATCAGATGTAGCCTGCCCTCCAGAACTTTGGGCAGTTGGTGTGTATGGCTCCAAACCCATCGCCGCCGCGATTCAAGTGCAGGATAACGCCTGCATCAGCGCCGGACTCCGCTTCGCCCTGCAAAGAAAGGAAACAACAACAAGAATGGCAACAAAAAATGTTTTCCTTTCTATTGTTGTTTTTCAAGGCTAGAAAAGCCGGATTTAGTTTGTAAATGGAGGATAGGCAGAGAGGATACACACAGATATTAAAAAAAAGAAAGAAAGAAAAATACAACAGAGGTGATTTTCGAAAGTTTATTCGCATTTTTTTCTTTGATTTATTTTGCTACTAAAATAAAAAGACGGATACCTTTCAAACTCGGGCTGAGAAGGGTAAAATTTAAGACCTCCGGCGACTGCAAGCGGCGTCGTCGCGGCGGCGCGTGGGTATAGGCGCGTCGAGCCTTGTCTGGACCCTGGCCTCCGGACGTGGGAGGGGAAGAACCTGGAGAGTATTTCTGTTCAGTTGTTTTAGTTTTTTTTTTTATTTTAATGAATGGGGTAAATGATTTTTAGTATAATATTTAACTTATATAGTAAAATCAAGACGACGTCGTTTTGGCTTAGAGAAATATGCATCAAAACGGCGCCGTTTGAATTTACCCGAAACCCGACCAGATTTAACCCGAGGATCCGCTTGTTTTTGCAGAATGGATTCTTTTCGCTTCCAGCCCTTCCGCATTATTGTATCTTTACAATTACATCTAATTGGCATTTTCTTTATTTTTTAAATCGACCCCAAACTTATGGTATTTGCTTTAATTTAGTTCTCCAGGCCTTTCCAGGGCCAGATATAGAACGACACCGTTTTGATAAAAGGATTATTTCCCTAATAAATCCCTATGTTTTCAGGCGCGTTCCGATTCAATATTTTTAATCTGTTTTAATTACTGTTTAAGCCCTGTTTCTTTATTTATTTTTAATTCTATTATTTTATTTTATTTTTAAATTATTTTAATTATTTCATCATATTAAATATCCTATAATATTTTGTCTATATTTATTAATTTAGTATAAAATTCATATTTGCATATATATATTTTATATTATCTTTATATATATATATATATATTTATATTTAGTTATTATTATATATTACTGGGCTCAATAATTTATATATTGTTTATATATTATTTATTATTTTTAATTTATATATTATATATTATAATATTATATTATATATCTTTCTTTTATTAAAATTTTGTTTTTGTACAAAGTCTATTATATTATATAACTTATTTCATTATTTAATTTTTATGATTAATATATTATGTATATATATGTTTTTATTTAAAATTATTATATCTATTATTTACTAATTATTTTTATTATGTATAATCCTTATATATTATTATTAATTATTTCATATTATTTTATTATATATTAAGATTTTTTATTAATTAATATATACATTTATTTGTATCTTTATATTCGTATATTATTGCTTTAACATTTTTCTTTTAATTTATTTATTCATGTTATATTATTCTTTTATTATTTATTGTTATTATAATTTGTAGAATTGACATATATGTTACAATGTCTTACTCATACCATTTCTTTATAAAGACACCTTTTAAATTAAAGATTTTTTTTAACGATGATGTATGATATTTGGGGTCTTCGAGAAGAATCGTGCCCTAACTTATTGGGTTGTGATTTTTTTAGTAAAACTCAAAGTATTAGATATCCCTCCATTTTCAAAATTCAAGTTTACCAATTTCAAAATAAAAAACTTACTCTTGAGAATTCAAAACGTTGTATCCTAACTTACTGGGTGTGATGTTTTGTGTCTTGAGGTAATAATTTTCTAAAATAAAGATGCACCTAGCTTCGAAGTTATAAGATGCTGTGTCCTAACTTACTGGGTGTGGTATTTTTATTTCTTTGAAATAGGTAAGTCTTGGTTTTCCTTCTAATAAAGGATCTTATTTTAAACTTTTTAAATTTCAAGCATTTGGACATGATTCTATCAATTAGGTACCAATTTTTTGGCGTTATGAGGGTGCTAACCCTTCCTCGTACATAACAGACTCCCGAACCCGTTTTCTCGTTTTTATAGACCAAAATCAGTATTTTAAAATAAAATGTTTTTAAGGGGATCCAATCACAACTAAGTAAAAAGGGATTGGTGGCGACTCCTATTGTTGTTTTTAAAAGTCGACCCCCGTTTTTATAAACCGATTTTAGTGTGGTTTCGACAATTGTGTTAAATGCCTGTTTGGATTTTACAAAGTTTTTTTTAACACACATAAATTAAACAAAAATATTTTTTAAGCATGTAAAACCCAAACCTCACATTAAATGGATTATGCTGAAGAAATCACTTTAATTAAAACGTTTTAATGTTTACCATCACTTTAAAATTTAGTTTTATAATTTGAGACATTTAGGCTTTGCTTTACTGGAAAGATTGGAAAATTAAAGAGGTTAAAAATTAGAGATGAAATGTAACAGTCCGAATTTGACCCTAATCGGAACGGTGGTTTCAGGACCACGAATCCGAGTCCGAGAAATTTTTGAATATTATTTTCTGTGTTAATTATATGTGAATTAGTATGCATGAAGGTTTCGTATGAAAATTTGTTTGTTTGTGTGCTTAATTAAATAAAAGGACTTAATCGCGTAAAGCGTAAAAGTTACAAACTATGGTGAAAAGTGCCCATTTGTTAGTGGCTTCTTAATATGAAGTCCTTAAAGGGCAAATAGCCCATTACTAAAGATAGTGGACGGTTTAACTCACCATTACCCTTAGTTTATATGTTAACATTATTTTATAATAAAGGTTAGTTTGGTAAATTAATAATATCCATAACATATGTTATAATAAAGGTTAGTTTAGTAAATATATGTGATAGATTTATATGTTTTGTTCTTGGATTTTTGATGAAATTAAATATTTTGGGCTAAATTATAAAGATAAATTTTTGAGAGGCAAAATTGCAAAACAAATGAAATGTATGAACTTATATGGTTATGTGAAAGATTTGGCCTAGCTATGTTGTGGTGAGAGTTTTTCAATTTTGCCCATTTTCTTCTTTCTCCTCTTTTTCTTTCTTTCCTTCCCCTGCTCTCTGTTTCGTGTGGGTTTCTGTTTCTATTTCTCTTCTTTTCTCCCCTTCTCTCCTTTTTGCTTCTCTTTTCTTTCTCTTTTTTATTCTTTTTTTTTCATTTCTTTAATAATAATATAATTATCTAATAGTATATTTTAACACATAAAAATCTTAGATTTTTTTTATGCTTATGCCGTCTCAATTTTGGCTATTGTCATAATTGTTCCTTTAATCCTTCCTCATTTGAAAATTAAACTATTTAATCCTTGTAGCAACTTTTATACATTTTTCAATTTGGTCCTTTTTATTTAATTAACCACCCAAACATCAAAATTTTCCAACGAAATTTTAATACTACCTTAATAACATTCCGTAAATATTCATAAAAATATTTATAACTCAATTTATAACACCGAGATCTCGATACCTCTTTTTCTCGATTTCTTGATCAAATAAATCTTTATAAAACACAATTTACTTTTTTAAAAACATTTTAAAAGCTACATTTGACTCGTTAAATAATATAGTCTACGAGTCCATTTCTCAAATTTGGTGGTCTCGAACCATTATTTTTGACATCACTGAAATTTGGGCTATTACACATATGCCCAAATAGTCATTAAAAAGAGTACCATTTGCACAAGCTCAGGAAAACTGATAAAACCACAAGTAATTTGTTTCCTTTCCTTTTCAACCTTTTCGTTTTCAAATATCATGAACATAAAATTAGTGTTGCTGCCAAAGACTTCATTTTCAATCCAGTAGGAGCCAATCCCACACATGCACTGCAAACCAAAAAGCAACACCTAGGATAAAGTGAATTAATTTATTAAATACCTCATCAACTTGGAATTCATATTTCTGCAATCTTCCAAATCCTTCACAGTGTTCCCATCCTGTGATTCATGCATCATCATTTTGGAATTATAAAAGATAAAGTACAGATCAGTAGTACCATTCATAACACAAATAAAATGATAGTGCATTCCAACCTGATTCTCATATCTAGAAGAGAATCTGTTCTTTCCTTCAAGAACTTCCTGAAGCTGCATGTCAAGAAAAAGTTTCAGTCTGTTTTCAACTGCCCGATATCAAATTTTCAATAAAATTACACTGCCCAAACCTGGTCCCGCAGTTCTGAAATTTCACCCAGCAATGTTTCTCGCTCTCCTTGCTCATAAAAATTTTGAAATCTGGCATAAAAATATGTAAAGTCAGTCAGTCACTGGAATAAAGAGAGGGGACAGGGTGACAATAAGAGGTTTACATTTGCAGCTGTTCAATAAGTCTAATATTCTCTAAAGCAAAATGTGTCAATTCTGGATTTCTGTCAATCTTTGCCCGAAGCAATTGAATTTCTGCCTTCAAAGCTTGAGTTTCCTCCATGAGATACTCCTCAGTTGATACTAGACCAGTTGCCAACGATTCAAGATTTAATACCAAACAAAGATATACAATTACAAGAATCATCAGTGACAGTTTATCTTCTAACTTATTATAATCAATAAGCTCTCACTGCTCAATTTAGTAGCAAACTCCATGACCCATTGGTTTGGCCCATAGAAATACTAAGAACCACCAAAACGGTGAGTAGCATATTTTATAAATAACAAATATAGATAATCTCATACAAGATTTACAGGTTTTGTTGATTTAAGAGTTCAACTGAAGATGTAATAATACAGAATCATTAGTCATTCACACTTTATTTGCTAAATTATAGTAGATATATAGATAATAGCACTAACCAAACCATCATTATCATTTGGGACATTCTCAAATCATCAAAACTAGTTTCAGCCACCTAGGGTTGGTGAATGAGATTACTACCTTAGGTCAGTGATGTTAGTTCCATTTTAGTCTACGTAGGCAAGGCAGAAGAAAAAAAAGGAGGAAACTGCTAAACGGAATTTATGACTGATTATCAGGACATATTAGCTTCCACGATATCTCTACTTGCCTCATCATGAGCAAATTCATCAACCCAAGAAGCACCTCCATTGTACTGTTGCTGATATTCTGTTGCCCAGTTCTCTGATGCTGGTTTGACCTGATTATCATCAATGATAAGTTCATCACAACTCATCTTGGATACAAATTGAAGAAATTTTGAATTCTGCATGCCCCAAAACATACAGCACATAAGTGCATATATTAACTCATGCATAGTAACAATTATATCATTAAGAGCTATCTTGACACATTGCAAGTATTTAGCCAAACAGTTTTAAATAACCCCAAACTTAGGATCACTGTTTTGAGAGAGTGTATGTGCAAGCATCCTAGTCAGCTGAATTGCAGCCAAACTTTCTATAATTCCCCCTCTCATTTGATCTACAGATGTTAACTGAGCTTGTTCCTGTATGTTTTAGCCCATTAATTGTGTTATGCAAGAAAAGCAGGCTAAAAGGTGACATGCATGTAAAGACTACTCAAAGCACGAGATAGTAGCCGAAAGATTCAAATGAGAAGAATCTTTAGGTGAAGAGGAATAAGGAGTCGAACTGTGAAACAAAGGCATGAATTCTTACCCGGGAGTTGATCTGACCCAAAACCCAACAAACGAAGATGGAATGAAAATTAACCCTGTACTTATTAAAACGTTGGAACTGGAGAAAAATTCTAAATGCAATATGCTTCATGATCCAAATAAACATCTACTGCTTAAATTGATGGTTAAACTGATGTAAGGACCTAATTGATATAATACCGATACTTTGCAATTCAATTAAAATATTTTAAAGTTTAAGACACCAATTTGAAATCTTTTCCATAGTTTTGGGTTATTTAGTGGAATTAACCCAATATAAAAATATAATTGTATTTCATTTCGTAAAGGCGCTTAATTTTTCCCTTACAATTTGACAAATCATAGATGTGAATGATGAAGTCATATTTTACAAAAATAGAGATGACCGAAGTCTATAGTGCTCATATTTGGGTCTCAACCCCTCCAATGCCTAAATGTTTTTGCATGTTATATCATTTTTTATTAAAATTTTAATAAAAAGAGAAGCCTTCGTTGTCTACATAATTAACAATACCAAAGCAAAAGATGAGTAATCTGGATTTTTAGAAAAATAAACCAGTAATACGATTCAAATATAAAACTTTGCAAGAAAACTGTCATTGTAAGATCAAAAAAGGCAAATATACTGCATTCTTCATAGGAAAGAAAACAACTCATAGTTAACATCTTCTAATGCAACACAATAACCACTCGTAACTACTTTGTAATATAAAACAACCTTTTCAGTTAAATTGCATCCCTAATTCCAGCCATGCCATGCATTTAGATATTACTGAGCACCGGCACACAAACAATTCCAACTAAGTTCATCAATGAGCTCCACTCAACTATTTTAGAGAAAATCTACCCTGATCCTTACTGAAGAGTGCAAGCACCTAGCAGTGGGAAAAGAAAACTAAATATGCATGGATCCATGGACGGACTAATATGCACCACCTTAGCACCAGATAAAATGGCAGACTTTTCACTCCAAATATGACCATGTTCTTCTAGTTGAAATTGATGTTAATTGATCCCAAAGTCTCTTACTTTCGATTCTATTAGGAAACACACAACAATGCCATACAAACAGCATTTTTCCTTGAAAAAGGAAATCAAACAGCACTTGTATAAGGAAAGTGGCCTTAAATATTTAACCGTAATTAAATGAAAACAGCCAAGTGTTCAAGAAATTGGAAACAGCTATTCCCTGACCTTAAGTTTATATAAACTGTAGATTAAAGAATAGCAACCTCATTTAACACTCAAGATTAAACTTACCAGTAAACAGAGAGTAGGCTTCCCCTAAAATACCTATATCTTGACAGTTTGGAAAATTAGAGCGTAACTTTTTCACATTGTCCTAATCAAATTTTCACATCAACCATTAATGATTCGGAAAATTTTGAATTAAACCCAAAAAACCACAAGAAGATTGTTCAAAGAATCAAATTCATGCAAACTAATACGATATAAGCCGAAGTCATTAACCAATGGCTGCTTAAATAGAACTCGGTTACTTGAATCACTTACCACAAAAAGAAAGCAACATCTTCCAAAAGCTGCTTAAAATATGAATTACACAAAACCCGAAGCCACTTTTTTTCAGATAAGATGCTATCCTGGAAGACATGAGATTCTTCAAACAGCTTCGAACCGACATTAAG
The DNA here is from genome assembly GCA_025698515.1 of Gossypium sturtianum. Classification (NCBI taxonomy): domain Eukaryota; kingdom Viridiplantae; phylum Streptophyta; class Magnoliopsida; order Malvales; family Malvaceae; genus Gossypium; species Gossypium sturtianum. Next base: position 153,890,812 of record CM046953.1, read on the forward strand.
AAAAACGAGAACACTTACAGATGTAAAGAACACACCCTTTTAACCATAAAGCTAATTTATTAATGTTCTAGAGACCAGAGAATTTACCAAGGACAACATGAAAACTCAAACATCTGTCCTGGATGATTGACTGTAAAGAGATAATCCATCCTATGAAAAACTTTAAGTCACAGCTTAGATACTAATGAAGAGTTCTCACTGAAAACCTGTGCAAGCAGAGTGTACAATTTGATACCTGGCAACGCAATATCCCTATGCTACTCCAAAATAGTCAAACTATTTTAAACCAACCAAAAGCATAAATTACAAACAAATCACTTTCTGAAATAACAAAGACAAAGAAATCCAAAATCCATTTATGGATTTATAATCCCAATTCACTCGATTGCTTACAATACAAAACAAAAACCCAATTTGGAAACCGATTCAGTCAACCGTCCTAAGATCGACCCGTAATTCCAACCCAAGAGCTGTGTAAAAACGACAATGGCAAAGATTCAAATGAGAAGAATCTTTAGGTGAAGAGGAATAAGGAGTCGAACTGTGAAACAAAGGCATGAATTCTTACCCGGGAGTTGATCTGACCCAAAACCCAACAAACGAAGATGGAATGAAAATTAACCCTGTACTTATTAAAACGTTGGAACTGGAGAAAAATTCTAAATGCAATATGCTTCATGATCCAAAGAAACATCTACTGCTTAAATTGATGGTTAAACTGATGTAAGGACCTAATTGATATAATACCGATACTTTGCAATTCAATTAAAATATTTTAAAGTTTAAGACACCAATTTGAAATCTTTTCCATAGTTTTGGGTTATTTAGTGGAATTAACCCAATATAAAAATATAATTGTATTTCATTTCGTAAAGGCGCTTAATTTTTCCCTTACAATTTGACAAATCATAGATGTGAATGATGAAGTCATATTTTACAAAAATAGAGATGACCGAAGTCTATAGTGCTCATATTTGGGTCTCAACCCCTCCAATGCCTAAATGTTTTTGCATGTTATATCATTTTTTATTAAAATTTTAATTTCTCATAAACCCATTCTGGGTGAAGAAGAAGAAGGCGTGAATGATAGAGCAGCCGCGGAAGAAAATAGGGAAAATTACAAAACTAAATTATCCTTAAGTTTAGGATAAAATCATACTAATCTCCTATATATCCTAAATACCAAAACGAGCTATTTTGGACTGCCATTGGTGAAAAGCTTCACCGTCTCCAACAAGATATGTGCCTTGTATTTGAGGAGCAGCAGCAGCATATCAGGATCTGTCTCTTGGTCGAGACTTGGGAGATCATCCTCCCTGATTAATTCCCTCCATTGATCCCCATTAGAGATGGGTTTCATCAGAGGATTTTCCTGCATCTTCAGAGCTCTCCATTCCCCGGAGTTGGAAATGGGATTTCTCAAAGGGTTGAGAAATCCCTTTCTCTTTCGTGAATTTGATTCCATGGTTTAAAGAATGAATCAAAGCACAAAAAATTAAAAGCAAAAGGACAGAGGAGAGGATGCTGAAAAGCTTAGATAGATGATGAACCTACCGGTGATGCTTATTTATAGATAGATGGGAGTGGGTGTCCCAAAATCTAGCCGTTGGAGCTTCACCGCCAAGCTTGTTACCGCCTGAAGATCATGTTTCGGATCTTTCAAACTTCACCGCCAAGTTTGTTACCGTTGAAGATCATGTTTCGGATCTTTCAAAACAAAAAAATGGAACTGAAAGGTTAAGAGACTATAAGAAAAATTATTATTAATGTCAGGAAAAATTCTAAATCGGACTAAAAGGGATCGATGGACCTTTTTCTTTCGGTTTTTTTTTTTTTAGCCAAGAACGCTAGGCCTTCAAACCGACTCGAAACGGGGCTGACAACCCACGAAACGACGGAACCTTGGCCGGATTTGGGTTTGAGGCCGGAAAGAGATGAGAGTTTTTGTAGTTTTTTCCAAACTGATTGGCTGGAATGAGAAAAACAAATATTTTGGGCCTTAAATACCATAATAAAACGGCGTCGTTTGGTGGGGGTGGGATATGCCTGTCCGCTTTAAAAGGGATATTTTTCGGTGGGTCCCTCCCTTTTACAGCGGCATTCGTTCGGGCCATTTTTTTCTTTTTACATATTTTACCCTTGGATTTCTTTTGGTTTTCAATCGGGTCCTTGACCCATAGTTGCGCATAAGGGCTGGGAATATTTTCCTAATCAGTCCCTCTTTCTTTAAGCGCATTTTATCTTGGTCCCTGGTAACTTTTTTATTTATTTACAACTTAAACCCCGAATTTCAGTTCTATTTTCAACCTCATCCTTAATCCATTTAATTTATTCATTTTAAAAAAAACTCTTTATTATTATTTATTTTAAGTTTTCTTTTTCATATATTATTCGTTTTAAATTGTTTTACATATTATTTATTTAATCTTTTTGTTTAAACTGTTATATATTACCTTTTAAATCTTTTATACTTTTTTTAAAACGGTTTTATATGTTATTTTTTTATATTATGATTTATTTAATCTGTTTATGGTTATTTATTTTAAGCTCCTTATATATTGTTTATTCGAAATTTTATTATTTATTTTGAATTATTTTTTACAACTCATTTGTTTTAAACTAATATTTACTTTTATAACTCATTTGTTTTAAACTAATATTTACTTTAAACTGTCTTATATATATTTTTGTTTCGCTTTCTTTGGTTGTCAATATTGATATTTAAATGATATATATTGCTCGATTATTGCCATTATGTGTATTTTAATTCGTTTTTTTCGTTTTTTTTGCATTATAGTTATTCATTCGTATAATATTATTTGTCATTTATTACTATTCATGCTTGTAACTACGTTTTTTATTGTTATTGATTCAAATTCCCACTTTCGGCCGATATTGATTATCTTTTAACAAGATAAACAAATATATTTTTAAGTCCATTTTATAATCGCTTAGTAAAAGCTTTTAACAAAGAGAATATTCTGTGATTGGAAATATAAGGACGGGCTACAATTTTGCACGCATTGGTTGTCTTTTTTTCTTTTTTTATAAATATCTATCTATATATATATATATATATAAAAAAATATTTTTTTTAGGAAAGTTGAGTGAAATTTTAAGAATCTTGTGTGATTGTTAAAATATATATGTTACTAAAATTTCATAAAAAATCAAACATTTAATTATATAAGATTCGCTTTTATCTTAAAACTTTACTTTTCTTGAAAGAAACTAATAATTTTAATTTATTAATATTAGTTAACTCCCTTTATAGATTCATAGTATATTTTCATTGATTTTTTTTTAAATAAATCTAATAAGCTTGTTTAGCCAAAAATACAAGATTTCGAGTTAAAAGGGTTAAAAATATAAGGGCCGGTTATGATTTTGTAAGCAATGGTTAAAAAGAATAAATGGGAAACATAAGGAGATATTTATTACTAACAAATTGATTTTTTTCTTTTTTATAATAATCTATATATCTATATATAAAAAAATATTTTTTAAGGAAAGTTCAGTGAAATTTTAACAATATTGTGTGATTATTGAAAATAATAAATATATATATAAAATTTCATAGAAAATCAAACATTTAATTACAAAAGATTTACTTTTATCTTACAACTTCACTTTTCTTGTAAAAACACTAATAATTTTATTTTATTAATGGTGACTAACTTCTTTATGTAAAGTTGACTAATTTTATCTTACAACTTTACTTTTCTTTATGTTGACTAATTTTAATTTATTAGTTTCTTACAAGAAAAGTAAAGTTGTATGATAAAAGCGAATCTTATGTAATTAAATGTTTGTTTTTCTATGAAATTTTAGTAATCTTCACTCAACTTTCCTTAAAAAAATCTTGATACTAAAAAGGCCTGGTAATATTATACACATAGTGCCACTCAAAAGGATGCTACCTCATCTTGATTTTCTAACGCCACATCATTCTCCAGTGAACAGGATGCTACCTCATCTCCAGAGTCACTATGGACTGATATAGTTTCATCCTGTAAGATAATTTCCATTTGAAAAGAAATATTAAATGTTAAAATTTTTGTTACTTATAATACATATCTATATGCTTCTGTTGTTCATGTTGGTGTATGCTTCTACATCTGAGCATAGATTTTCCTTTACACAAAACTTATTGTGGCCTTTCCCTTTAATGCATCTACCGGTATGAATAACCTTAAGCTCTGAAGGAAACAGAACCTAAATATACCTATTTTGCAACAAAATATACCATTAATAAATTAACATGGAGCAATAGAAAACTGGAGTTTTCTTACCAATGAACATTTATCTGTTTGCCTGCATTCCTTGGAGGGAAAACCACCAACCTATAAAGGATGGAACTTGCATAAGCTACCTTACGACATTGATTAACCTATCTCAACCCTTCATTCACTAGTTCATAGGTGTTCTTACATAATCAAATGCTCCATGACTACAGTTCAAGTATTTACTCAGTTCCATTTGTAACTCTTCTACTTCCCTGAAGACAAAAACCTTTAATGAGATTCCATGCAACAGAGTAGGAAATACTTCTTCAAAGAAAAGACAAATAGAAGCCATATTTTAGGCCATCACTCAATTCATAAGAAAGAGTAAATAGAAGAGAAAGAACACTGTGAAAACTGTAGATACAAGTTGCATAAATCATATAAAGGGCTGATACAACTCATATGCCCAAATAGTCATTAAAAAGAGTACCATTTGCACAAGGTCAGGAAAACTGATAAAACCACAAGTAATTTGCTTCCTTTCCTTTTCAACCTTTTCATTTTCAAATATCATGAACATAAAATTAGTGTTGCTGCCAAAGACTTCATTTTCAATCCAGTAGGAGCCAATCCCACACATGCACTGCAAACCAAAAAGCAACACCTAGGATAAAGTGAATTAATTTATTAAATACCTCATCAACTTGGAATTCGTATTTCTGCAATCTTCCAAATCCTTCACAGTGTTCCCATCCTGTGATTCATGCATCATCATTTTGGAATTATAAAAGATAAAGTACAGATCAGTAGTACCATTCATAACATAAATAAAATGATAGTGCATTCCAACCTGATTCTCATATCTAGAAGAGAATCTGTTCTTTCCTTCAAGAACTTCCTGAAGCTGCATGTCAAGAAAAAGTTTGATGCTTCAACAAGGAGGACAACTGGCCCTATTGAGATGGTAAACAATTCAGGTTCACAATTTTAGAGCATTGAGGAAGACACAAACTGCAGCTAGTCCATACCTTTAGTTGTTCGATTTGTTGCTGCAGTGCTTTCACATCACCAGAAGCATCTTCATTCACTTTAGCCTGGAAAAAAAAAAGGTTAATAAGAACGTCAACAATTTGTAACTTCACATGATAGACATGAATAGATATGAGGAATTTTGATTTCTTTAGTTGTAAGCATATAAAGTACATACATTATTCTGAATAAGCTTGGCTCGCTGAGCAAACTTCAGTGTGCTTAGAGGTTCATTTGCAGCACTGAGAGAAAAAAAAAAAAAAAAAATTTGCAGCACCGAGAAAAAAAAAAAAAAAAAAAAAAAAAAGTCACGAGAAGCTGAACAACAAAAGTTTTATGATATCACAAAGAAAAATGAATTGTTAAACAGACCAAATGGATGGGCTGACATTTGCTATCATTGTTGTTTTTGAGTTTCCACCTAGGGAATCCTGCATTACATATCATGGTTAGGTGAAACCTTTAAGCAAGGTACCAAGACAATGAAATTGTCTCAATTGAGAACTTTCATTATCTAACCTGAAGCAGAAATGTTAGCCGAGAATCTCTGTACGGAACATGTCTATGTTTCCCATGTGCCAGATCCACCAGAGACATTATTACAAGGCTAAAAAGGTGAAAGCAGCAGACCATGAAGTAAATAAATTGCAAAAACACCTTCTGTTTAGAATACATCAAAACATAAAATAAAATAACCCCTTCTGGAGTTAGTTTGAACATATGATTTGTTCATGATAAGCAACCATCTTATACTAAAATTAGGCGTTCATACAACATATACTATTACTGTCAAGATCAAATCCAGAAAGTGGTTTGGGAAAACTCACTGATCAACTGTCCAAAAGTAAAAATTTGTGTCTGAGAGAAGCTTAACTGCTTCCTTGCTGTCTACCATACATTTAAGGCAATTCGGCAATCAAAACTAATGTCAAGAATATGCTAACCAGTGAAAATGTGAATCGAGTAGTTTTATGTTTTTTGAATACCACTGTGCTTTCAATCACCAAGAACATCAGTGTGCAGAATAATTTTCCTGGGATTATATTGTATACAGACATCCATGAGTGGCAGTTGAAAAGATCTGGCCTAAGAACCATATCAAAAAGAGTCCCCATGAAAAGATCTGTAAGGGGAGTTAATTAACATTAGTAAATTAAAATTATTAAGTTTCTTTCAAGAAAAGTAAAGTTTTAAGATAAAAACAAATCTTATATAATTAAATGTTTGATTTTCTATGAAATATATTTTTTAATAATCACACAAGATTGTTAAAACTTCACTCAACTTTCCTTAAATTTTTTTTTATATGTAGATATATAGATTATTACAAAAAAAAAAAAAAAAAACCAAATATTTTGTTCGTAATAAATTATATCTTTATGTTTCCCTTTTATTCTTTTTAACCATTGCGTGCAAAATCATAACCCGCCCTATATATATATATATATATATATATATATGATCATTCAAGCAATGTCTTCTCCACTATAAACCCTCTCTCTCTCTCTCTCTCAATTACTATTATTTCGTTGCATCTTCTCTTCATAGCTTTCAAATTCAAAATCCCTCAAAGAAAATTCGAAAAAGAAAATGTTTCCTCCATCTATATTAACTAGGCTTGTTAGATGTGTTTGGGCATTTGCTTCATGTTTCTTGGCTGGCACATTCGCCAGTAATTTTCTTATGTTAAAAAGTGATTTTCTTTCATGTATTTGTTGTGCTATGATTTTCTTACAGCGGAACCATAGTCACACAATGTCGAAAAGCATTGTTTCGGTGGACAAGGAAAGTGAAAACTCAAGCTGGATATGTCTTCCTGATGAAGAATACATAGTTTTTTGTATTAGAGAAGACGGAGCTTATGATGTTACGATAGAATCGAACAAATCAGAAGAATCAAATCAATCCGAAAGAAGTTCATCGTTGGTTAATAGAAAGGTTAATTATATTCCTTTAACTCTTTATTTTACTTGAAGTATTCGTGTCTGAAACTTGTTTTTAACACGAGCACGGACATATGACATTCTAAGATACCTACAAATAAGGGTGAAAAAAAATTTGATTACAAATAGCTCAGTTCCAGTTCACATCGGTTAACTAATTCGCTGACCGAACCGCTAAACATAAGTGGGTTCAATTTTCGGTTAATATTTATAGGCGGTTAGTTAAGTGCATTTTTATTATTTTCTTTTAAATGAACGGACCGAAAAGACAAACGCCACAACTTTCTGAATACAACAAAAAACTAAATATATCTATTTTGGACAAATACACGTATCCGAACTGAACGATTTGTACTGGAACAGATTGATTCTACCGAGGACGCCGAAAGAGATGAGCTGAGCAGTGATGAAGGAAGATTAAATGAAGACGGGAGTGAAGGAGAGGCCAATGCTACTAAAGAACAGGTGAGCCTATGATTTCTTTTGAAACATTTGTTTATGATTATTGACAATTTTGTCGAATATGGATGTCTTATACGAGTTAAAAATATTTTTCGTATATTTGGAGAATTATTTATCGGTTTAATGAAATTTAGCATAGTTTTGTTCCTATAGAGATCCAAAGATCATTTCCATGTTAGATACCCATGAAACTTGTCTTTGAAGAAACCTTCGAATGGGTATCGCATGTGATGTGTGTTTGAAACGGGTTTACCTGATATTCTCATCTTTGCTCAAACTTAAGTTTGAATATGTCGGAAATGCTTAGGTAATGGAAATTTGCATAGTTTAATATTCATAAAACTCAAAGAAGTCATTTTCCTTGTCTTTCAAGAAATATGGTTTCACAATTTTTTTTTTATATTTTTTTGAAAATCTCCGAGGTTGCTTAACTATCTAGAAGTGAAATTTAACTTTGAAGATATTCAAAGAGTGTCGAGTAAATTTTTTTCACATTTTCTGAGAATCATATCTGAATATATTTTTGAATATGCATCGAATACAAATATATACTTTTTTAAAATGAAAAATTCGGTAACGGTTTTGGTTTAACATATAGGGTGATGGAGAAAGGGGCACGACTTGCTGTGAAGTAGAGTTCGCTTCAAGTAGCTTGAAGAGATTAGAAGAATCAAGAGACTCGTATCAATTTGATGGTAGCATGGGACTAGCTTCAGGTAGCTTAAGGAGATTAGAAGAATCAAGAGACTCATATGAATCTGATGGTAGCACCGGATCCTTTACCTTTCCCGTGTAAGTGTGCGAAAGGGAATTTTTGTTTCTATGTTGATTAGATTTTTGAGGGGTGTCGGATATTTATGTATCCAATAATATTTGAACAGACCCATTTTTGAATGTATTGAATATAGAACTTTCTATTCTGTTTTAAACTTGAATGAATTGATTTAAACACAAAAGGATATGAAAACTGAATACAAATATTTTAAAGAAAATGAAGAATTGAAACAAATCTAACTTTATTTTTTGATGGATATTGTTGCAGATTAGAGTGGGATTGGATTGGAAGTCCAGTGAGAATGCCAATGCCAACATCTGAAGGCATTACCCCAAGCAAAAACAAGGCCCATTGTGTGCCAATGCCAAGGAAGAAAGGCATTACCCCAAGCAAAAACAAGGCCCATTGTGTGCCAACGCCAAGGAAGAAAAGCATTGGCACAAGAAAGAACAAGACCCATTTTATGTTTTTTCAATGTTTTAGATTTTGATTGTCGGTTTCCTACTAGTAATTTATGACTATTCTTTTACAAATAATGAAAAAAAATTATATAAAAATATATTTATAAAAGAAAATTGAAAAAATTATGTTGTTCTAGTATCAAATTTGCTTATTTTTGTGAAAAAGACAACTTTTGTACTAATAGTCCGTACTATCATGTCTTAGGCTAATGTGATTTCTTTAGTTTACAACAGAGCTTTCTTCTCTTTTACAGAAACTAGTTCTTTTAGCACTAATTCTCTCATCAGTCTCGAAAACCCAATCATATGCATTAATTTTCTACTAATAATTCTAAATCTTCCAAATAGTTTCCTCCATTCTGTTTAAAATATCATGTACATCAATTTACAAAAAACTATGGTTCCAACTAGAATCTAATTTCTTCATGACTCTTTGAATTTGGGGTTTGGCAATGTTTCTAAACCAAAGAAACCATTCCTGGTAAGGCATAAGGGCGTATGAGTAAATGTAAAATGATGGAATGTAAAATAAGATCGACGCTAAAAGGAAGTTTACACATTTAACAGCCAAAACTAATTCACTATGAAGTTCTGAGGATTTACAATGATTCAAAAACTACCACTTTAATATTCACGTAAAAGCTATATCTAGAAGAAACTGAAAGGAATAGATGGCTATACACCATCCAAGATGCATGTAACCTTTGAGATTCAAAAATATTTCCTTCAAACATTAATAGTGCTTCAAGCAAACGAAAGCAGAAAATAACATATATAGCACACATGACATTCAGGAAGAAAAGTCTGAAACTGCGCGTACCTGTTTGCCCATATGCAAAACAAGTGGCTTTTGTTCGCTGAAAAATTATGGGAATAATTGGCTCAACAGTAACGCGATAAACCTGTTGAAGCGAACAAGGGGGAAATCAATCTTTGGCTCTAGCAAAACACTAAACAAATTAGTCATAATCCACTCAATGTTATTCAGGAACTATGTTTAGATAGCAACAAGGCGTTAATTTTTAACCAAGCATTACCTCATCATTAGTAACATGCTCATCCAGAACAGCATCAAAACAGAATTCATGCTTCTCTACATATGCTGTCAAGTCCACCTTTCACATAACAACCAAAGCAGATATAAGCATGAGAAGAGATGACATATCAAACAAGCACCAATAATTCTAAAAATTTCATCTCGACAACACATAGTAACCTCACATTAACTTTTGTGAATAAGGGACAAACCTTTAGCTTGGGTTCATGGACCGTTAAAGCACTCTCATCTACAGTTACTATATCATCCTCCTTCCGAGAAATTTCTTTCTTGTTTAATGGTCTTTTACGTACCTTGTACCATGTGCAAGAGAAAAATTAAGCTTCATAGGAAACTTGAAAATTAAGGCACAGAAGACTCTGCTACGAGCACACATCACTTGTTCCAGCCCAGATAATATAAAACACAGTGACAGAACATACCACAACTTTAATCTTAGCAACATTATTTTCCCTTGTACTGATCTCTTTTTCATTGGCAATGAATGACGAAGCAGAGGCATCTGCATTACTTTGCTCTTTTTGTTGCCGGCTAGATGTCACATTAAATTCGTTTTCAAATGACTTGTTCACACCAGGCATGAATGGTGATGGCTCAAAAGGTTCTGAGATAACATGCTGCCAATAAATCAAATCAACATTTATTTTCACGGGGAAAATTTTGTTACTAATTTGAGAAAAATATAAAACGGAATAACAAGAAGAAACAAGAAACATGTCAACATTTTTCCAGAAAAATGAAATAAAGATAGTAGAACTGCATGATGTAAACAATATAAACTTTAAGCAATCAACCAATGTGGAATTCTCTGGCTAAGTTATGTTCAGTGCACGATATAACCATACCTCAGAAAGAAGCTCTATATCATCAATAGCATGAAGATCCAAAAGGCCAGCTCCAAAATCGCCCTTGAACTCTGGAGAATGGAACCCATCCGATGTAGCCTGCCCTCCAGAACTTTGGGCAGTTCGTGTGTATGGCTCCAAACCCATCGCCGCCGCGATTCAAGTGCAGGATAACGCCTGCATCAGCGCCGGACTCCGCTTCGCCCTGCAAAGAAAGGAAACAACAACAAGAATGGCAACAAAAAAATGTTTTCCTTTCTATTGTTGTTTTTCAAGGCTAGAAAAGCCGGATTTAGTTTGTAAATGGAGGATAGGCAGAGAGGATACACACAGATATTAAAAAAAAGAAAGAAATAAAAATACAACAGAGGTGATTTTCGAAAGTTTATTCGCATTTTTTTCTTTGATTTATTTTGCTACTAAAATAAAAAGACGGATACCTTTCAAACTCGGGCTGAGAAGGGTAAAATTTAAGACCTCCGGCGACTCAAGCGGCGTCGTCGCGGCGGCGCGTGGGTATAGGCGCGTCGAGCCTTGTCTGGACCCTGGCCTCCGGACGTGGGAGGGGAAGAACCTGGAGAGTATTTCTGTTCAGTTGTTTTAGTTTTTTTTTTTGTTAATTTAATGAATGGGGTAAATGATTTTTAGTATAATATTTAACTTATATAGTAAAAGCAAAACGACGTCGTTTTGGTATAGAGAAATATGCATCAAAACGGCGCCGTTTGAATTTACCCGAAACCCGACCAGATTTAACCCGAGGATCCGCTTGTTTTTGCAGAATGGATTCTTTTCCCTTCCAGCCCTTCCGCATTATTGTATCTTTACAATTACATCTAATTGGCATTTTCTTTATTTTTTAAATCGACCCCAAACTTATGGTATTTGCTTTAATTTAGTCCTCCAGGCCTTTCCAGGGCCAGATATAGAACGACACCGTTTTGATAAAAGGATTATTTCCCTAATAAATCCCTATGTTTTCAGGCGCGTTCCTATTCAATCTTTTTAATCTGTTTTAATTACTGTTTAAGCCCTGTTTCTTTATTTATTTTTAATTCTATTATTTTATTTTATTTTTAAATTATTTTAATTATTTCATCATATTAAATATCCTATAATATTTTGTCTATATTTATTAATTTAGTATAAAATTCATATTTGCATATATATATTTTATATTATCTTTATATATATATATATATATATATATATTAGTTATTATTATATATTACTGGGCTCAATAATTTATATATTGTTTATATATTATTTATTATATTTTTAATTTATATATTATATATTATAATATTATATTATATATCTTTCTTTTATTAAAATTTTGTTTTTGTACAAAGTCTATTATATTATATAACTTATTTCATTATTTAATTTTTATGATTAATATATTATGTATATATATGTTTTTATTTAAAATTATTATATCTATTATTTACTAATTATTTTTATTATGTATAATCCTTATATATTATTATTAATTATTTCATATTATTTTATTATATATTAATATTTTTTATTAATTAATATATACATTTATTTGTATCTTTATATTCGTATATTATTGCTTTAACATTTTTCTTTTAATTTATTTATTCATGTTATATTATTATTTTATTATTTATTGTTATTATAATTTGTAGAATTGACATATATGTTACAATGTCTTACTCATACCATTTCTTTATAAAGACACCTTTTAAATTAAAGATTTTTTTTAACGATGATGTATGATATTTGGGGTCTTCGAGAAGAATCGTGCCCTAACTTATTGGGTTGTGATTTTTTTAGTAAAACTCAAAGTATTAGATATCCCTCCATTTTCAAAATTCAAGTTTACCAATTTCAAAATAAAAAACTTACTCTTGAGAATTCAAAACGTTGTATCCTAACTTACTGGGTGTGATGTTTTGTGTCTTGAGGTAATAATTTTCTAAAATAAAGATGCACCTAGCTTCGAAGTTATAAGATGCTGTGTCCTAACTTACTGGGTGTGGTATTTTTATTTCTTTGAAATAGGTAAGTCTTGGTTTTCCTTCTAATAAAGGATCTTATTTTAAACTTTTTAAATTTCAAGCATTTGGACATGATTCTATCAATTAGGTACCAATTTTTTGGCGTTATGAGGGTGCTAACCCTTCCTCGTACGTAACCGACTCCCGAACCCGTTTTCTCGTTTTTATAGACCGAAATCAGTATTTTAAAATAAAACGTTTTTAAGGTGATCCAATCACACCTAAGTAAAAAGGGATTGGTGGCGACTCCTATTGTTGTTTTTAAAAGTCGACCCCCGTTTTTATAAACCAATTTTAGTGGGGTTTCGACAATTGTGTTAAATGCCTATTTGGATTTTACAAAGTTTTTTTAATACACATAGATTAAACAAAAATATTTTTTAAGCATGTAAAACCCAAATCTCACATTAAATGGATTATGCTGAAGAAATCACTTTAATTAAAATGTTTTAATGTTTAGCATCACTTTAAAATTTAGTTTTATAATTTGAGACATTTAGGCTTTGCTTTATTGGAAAGATTGGAAAATTAAAGAGGTTAAAAATTAGAGATGAAATGTAACAGTCCGAATTTGACCCTAATCGGAACGGTGGTTTCAGGACCACGAATCCGAGTCCGAAAAATTTTTGAATATTATTTTCTGTGTTAATTATATGTGAATTAGTATGCATGAAGGTTTCGTATGAAAATTTGTTTGTTTGTGTGCTTAATTAAATAAAAGGACTTAATCGCGTAAAGCGTAAAAGTTACAAACTATGGTGAAAAGTGCCCATTTGTTAGTGGTTTCTTAATATGAAGTCCTTAAAGGGCAAATAGCCCATTATTAAAGATAGTGGAAGGTTTAACTCACCATTACCCTTAGTTTATATGTTAAGTAGTTTGGTAAATTAATAATATCCATAACATATGTTATAATAAAGGTTAGTTTAGTAAATATATGTGATAGATTTATATGTTTTGTTCTTGGATTTTTGATGAAATTAAATATTTTGGGCTAAATTATAAAGATAAATTTTTGAGAGACTAAATTACAAAACAAATGAAATGTATGGACTTATATGGTTATGTGAAAGATTCGGCCTAGCTATGTTGTGGTGAGAGTTTTTCAATTTTGCCCATTTTCTTCTTTCTCCTCTTTTTCTTTCTTTCCTTCCCCTGCTCTCTGTTTCGTGTGGGTTTCTGTTTCTATTTCTCTTCTTTTCTCCCCTTCTCTCCTTTTTGCTTCTCTGTTTCTTTCTCTTTTTTATTCTTTTTTTTCATTTCTTTAATAATAATATAATTATCTAATAGTATATTTTAACACATAAAAATCTTAAATTTTTTTTATGCTTATGCCGTCTCAATTTTGGCTATTGACATAATTGTTCCTTTAATCCTTCCTCATTTAAAAATTAAACTATTTAATCCTTCTAACAACTTTTATACATTTTTCAATTTGGTCCTTTTTATTTAATTAACCACCCAAACATCAAAATTTTCCAACGAAATTTTAATACTACCTTAATAACATTCCGTAAATATTCATAAAAATATTTATAACTCAATTTATAACACCGAGGTCTCGATACCTCTTTTTCTCGATTTCTTGATCAAATAAATCTTTATAAAACACAATTTACTTTTTTAAAAACATTTTAAAAGCTACATTTGACTCGTAAATATTAAATAATATAGTCTACGAGTCCATTTCTCAGATTTGGTGGTCTCGAACCATTATTTTTGACATCACTGAAATTTGGGCTATTACACATATGCCCAAATAGTCATTAAAAAGAGTACCATTTGCACAAGCTCAGGAAAACTGATAAAACCACAAGTAATTTGTTTCCTTTCCTTTTCAACCTTTTCATTTTCAATCCAGTAGGAGCCAATCCCACACATGCACTGCAAACCAAAAAGCAACACCTAGGATAAAGTGAATTAATTTATTAAATACCTCATCAACTTGGAATTCATATTTCTGCAATCTTCCAAATCCTTCACAGTGTTCCCATCCTGTGATTCATGCATCATCATTTTGGAATTATAAAAGATAAAGTACAGATCAGTAGTACCATTCATAACACAAATAAAATGATAGTGCATTCCAACCTGATTCTCATATCTAGAAGAGAATCTGTTCTTTCCTTCAAGAACTTCCTGAAGCTGCATGTCAAGAAAAAGTTTCAGTCTGTTTTCAACTGCCCGATATCAAATTTTCAATAAAATTACACTGCCCAAACCTGGTCCCGCAGTTCTGAAATTTCACCCAGCAATGTTTCTCGCTCTCCTTGCTCATAAAAATTTTGAAATCTGGCATAAAAATATGTAAAGTCAGTCAGTCACTGGAATAAAGAGAGGGGACAGGGTGACAATAAGAGGTTTACATTTGCAGCTGTTCAATAAGTCTAATATTCTCTAAAGCAAAATGTGTCAATTCTGGATTTCTGTCAATCTTTGTCCGAAGCAATTGAATTTCTGCCTTCAAAGCTTGATTTTCCTCCATGAGATACTCCTCAGTTGATACTAGACCAGTTGCCAACGATTCAAGATTTTTTATCTTCTCCTCCCGAAACCTAAGCATCATTTTAGTACGCTGAACATCTTCTTCCTTTTGGCAAACCTGTCGGAAACAACTTGAGTGTTCAGTAACCCCATATACACAGTTCTTATTGTTACTGCTTTACCAGAACTGATAAAAGAATTCTTGAAGTCCATCCCATATAAAGAATTAAGAATTGATCCTTAGACATACCAAGCGGTTCATTTGCTCAATTTCTGCCTCTAGTTTCTGATTTCCAGTTTCTGCCATCTTTTCTCTCCTCAAGGAACCAGCTAAAGTAGCCTCCATGCGTCTCATCTGCTAGACTTTATTAGCAATGATTAACTACCAAATTCTCATATTACCCTCACAAATACAAGTTAAAAAAATGGCGATAAAAGGTGACCTTGTTACTGTTGATGTCTTGTATCTTACAATCTGCAACCTTTTCACTAGTGTATTCATTTTTCCTCGAGCAGTCTCCTATTTCAATTCTTCATAACTTGGCACACAGCTCTTTGGAGAGTTTGGGAAGTTATGATGCTTCAACAAGGAGGACAACTGGCCCTATTGAGATGGTAAACAATTCAGGTTCACAATTTTAGAGCATTGAGGAAGACACAAACTGCAGCTAGTCCATACCTTCAGTTGTTCGATTTGTTGCTGCAGTGCATTCACATCACCAGAAGCATCTTCATTCACTTTAGCCTGGAAAAAATAAAAAGGTTAATAAGAACGTCAACAATTTGTGACTTCACATGATAGACATGAATAGATATGAGGAATTTTGATTTCTTTAGTTGCAAGCATATGAAGTACATACATTATTCTGAATAAGCTTGGCTCGCTGAGCAAACTTCAGTGTGCTTAGAGGTTCATTTGCAGCACTGAGAGAAAAAAAAAAAAAAAAAAACAAGTCACATGAGAAGCTGAACAACAAAAGTTTTATGATATCACAAAGAAAAATGAATTGTTAAACAGACCAAATGGATGGGCTGACATTTGCTATCATTGTTGTTTTTGAGTTTCCACCTAGGGAATCCTGCATTACATATCATGGTTGGGTGAAACCTTTAAGCAAGGTACCAAGACAATGAAATTGTCTCAATTGAGAGCTTTCATTATCTAACCTGAAGCAGAAATGTTAGCCGAGAATCTCTGTACGGAACATGTCTATGTTTCCCATGTGCCAGATCCTCGAAACCACAAAGCTAATGTTCTGAAAATTTAAATTTATAAGCACTTCCAGATTGGTAGAATCGGCCTCCTGAGCACGCATCATTGCTGCAATAGCCTGTACAGAGATATCTAATCAGTGAATTACATTTTTTCTACAGAGTCAAATATTTGGACCCCAATAAAGACCACATAAAACTGCAGATGCATTAATCAAGAATAACAGAAGTATAAAAAGGTCTTGCATAAGCCATGTAAGTCACAAGATAATGACAAGCAGACACATTAATCATCCAAAACAATTTGCAATAAATGTGAAACCTTACACTTCATAGGCTTGATATAAACATAGTTTAAGATGGGACCTTATCCATTCAAACTAATTTTAATTAAGCCAAAACGGTTTTGACATGGTTCAAGAATAAATAGAAGCGATGATAAGTGAAATGTAATGCACTACTAGTTCATGTGACAACAAGCGATAATAGGTTAGATCCAGAACATTAGCAGCCAGGCAAAGACTGCAGCCTTAGATCTGGTACTCTGACTGAAGCCTCAGGCCACTAAGATAAACGTAATACCAACCATATTGCAAGCTTCAATGTTTAAACGAAAAATAGCTCCTTCTATCCCTTTCCAGTAGAAGTTTTCATATATAAGAAATGAACATTGCATGGTACACCAACATGGCTATATCAAGCCAGCAAATAAAACACAAAATGTAGCGGTACAAGAAAATAGATCCTTTGTGTTCAAAAGGTTTTCTTGCTTGCTTAATCAATAGGCTGCTCTGTTTCCTAAAATATGATGGTATTCACAGGGCATTAGACAAGATTAAAAATGATTTAGATTTAGGTGGATTAGAAAGGTAAATGGTCAACCTTGCCAGGCAAAGAATCATAACCAAAGATGCTGAACAGATGGCTGAACTAGACAAGCAGTCACATCTCTTAATAGAAATTCTTGTAGTATTAAAGAACACAAAAACAATGCCTTTTGGTGTAAGAATACACATGAACTATCCAACTCTGACAAACTAGAGCAAAGTGGATTACCTGCTGGTCATCATCATTTTCAGCATGGGTTATTCCTAGCAATCTCCAACCTTCAGCTTTCTCAGGATTTTCATAACTTCAGCCTCTAGGGCAAGCACTGCTTCACTCAAAAGTCCTTTCCTGAATAGCTCTTGACCTTCTTTTAAAGCATTTTGATGACCAACATATGGATTCATATCAGAAAATACATAGACACCCCTTGAAGCGTCCGGCCGCTGAGAAACCTACAAGCATTCATGTAGAATTAAGAGAGGTTATAAAGTGAACTTCTTCAAGGCTACCAGACTTACTCATCATATGAATTTGCCCAGTTATCAGATGAACTATCTCCCAAAGCCCCTCACCAACTTGACGACCAAATTCTCCTGCCCAGTCATCAACATGCAACTTTGAGAATTCATTGACCCATTGATCATCGACAGACTCTTGTTGCAATCTTTCAGCACCAAATTCATTGGCCCAATGGTCAGGTCCACGGAAAACCTATTAACCATCAGGTCAAGAACATTTATGAAATGAAGAAAATTAGAATATTTCAACTAAGAATAAAAGCTTAGCACGGTTTAAGAGTCTCAAAATAATACATAACATGCAGAATCATTAGTTGCACTTTGTATCCTGAATAAACAAATCAAAAGACCCTAGTTGTTCTCATACAGTAGCAAACTCCTCAGCCCATTGATCAGGTTGAAGAAAATCAAAGAACCACCGACCAGAGTAGCAGATTCTGTATAATAAGAACATTTATACAAATTACAATGTTTTTACCTGGTTTAATACCAAACAAAGATATACAATTACAAGAATCATCAGTGACAGTTTATCTTCTAACTTATTATAATCAATAAGCTCTCACTGCTCAATTTAGTAGCAAACTCCATGACCCATTGGTTTGGCCCATAGAAATACTAAGAACCACCAAAACGGTGAGTAGCATATTTTATAAATAACAAATATAGATAATCTCATACAAGATTTACAGGTTTAGTTGATTTAAGAGTTCAACTGAAGATGTAATAATACAGAAGCATTAGTCATTCACACTTTATTTGCTAAATTATAGTAGATATATAGATAATAGCACTAACCAAACCATCATTATCATTTGGGACATTCTCAAATCATCAAAACTAGTTTCAGCCACCTAGGGTTGGTGAATGAGATTACTACCTTAGGTCAGTGATGTTAGTTCCATTTTAGTCTACGTAGGCAAGGCAGAAGAAAAAAAAGGAGGAAACTGCTAAACGGAATTTATGACTGATTATCAGGACATATTAGCTTCCACGATATCTCTACTTGCCTCATCATGAGCAAATTCATCAGCCCAAGAAGCACCTCCATTGTACTGTTGCTGATATTCTGTTGCCCAGTTCTCTGATGCTGGTTTGACCTGATTATCATCAATGATAAGTTCATCACAACTCATCTTGGATACAAATTGAAGAAATTTTGAATTCTGCATGCCCCAAAACATACAGCACATAAGTGCATATATTAACTCATGCATAGTAACAATTATATCATTAAGAGCTATCTTGACACATTGCAAGTATTTAGCCAAACAGTTTTAAATAACCCGAAACTTAGGATCACTGTTTTGAGAGAGTGTATGTGCAAGCATCCTAGTCTGCTGAATTGCAGCCAAACTTTCTATATTTCCCCCTCTCATTTGATCTACAGATGTTAACTGAGCTTGTTCCTGTATGTTTTAGCCCATTAATTGTGTTATGCAAGAAAAGCAGGCTAAAAGGTGACATGCATGTAAAGACTACTCAAAGCACGAGATAGTAGCCGAAAGAAAAGGAAAGATAAAGCTAAATTGGAAGGTATATCCATCTGCAATAGCACAAGGAGTTAGATATGGTTCCCTGGTAAAAACACATTAGCATGTCCTTTCAAATTTGCACATGATGCATTGGTAGAGAAACCTACATATCGAATAAAGCACTGAAAACATACCACTGAAAGAAATGAACGGGTTTAGGGTTTAGAGACTTCCGGATCATTTCCACTTATATTGTTCTTATTTACTTCGTCTAACTTTTGTAGCTTTTAAGTGGTGTGTAATGCTTGAACCTAATGATCCGGTTTAAAAAAAATTTTAAAACAATTCTTAAAATTTAAATTAAACTAAAGTTTATTAAAATTATTTTCTTTTAAAACAATTGCTTCAAAATTAAATTGTTTTGGTCAAAAATATTTTACTAATCTTTTAAAAATTAAATTTGATCCAAAGAAAATTTACTTTAATTTTGACAATTTAGAAAACAACAATCAAATAAAACAACACGCATCAATGTTATTCCAAACAAAACCATGAGATTGTAGAGAGATACCTTGGGTTGATATGAATGGCCGACGTCCTCAAAAGAGAAGCCTTCGTTGTCTACATAATTAACAATACCAAAGCAAAAGATGAGTAATCTGGATTTTTAGAAAAATAAACCAGTAATACTGATTCAAATATAAAACTTTGCAAGAAAACTGTCATTGTAAGATCAAAAAAGGCAAATATACTGCATTCTTCATAAGAAAGAAAACAACTCATAGTTAACATCTTCTAATGCAACACAATAACCACTCGTAACTACTTTGTAATATAAAACAACCTTTTCAGTTAAATTGCATCCCTAATTCCAGCCATGCCATGCATTTAGATATTACTGAGCACCGGCACACAAACAATTCCAACTAAGTTCATCAATGAGCTCCACTCAACTATTTTAGAGAAAATCTACCCTGATCCTTACTGAAGAGTGCAAGCACCTAGCAGTGGGAAAAGAAAACTAAATATGCATTGATCCATGGACGGACTAATATGCACCACCTTAGCACCAGATAAAATGGCAGACTTTTCACTCCAAATATGACCATGTTCTTCTAGTTGAAATTGATGTTAATTGATCCCAAAGTCTCTTACTTTCGATTCTATTAGGAAACACACAACAATGCCATACAAACAGCATTTTTCCTTGAAAAAGGAAATCAAACAGCACTTGTACAAGGAAAGTGGCCTTAAATATTTAACCGTAATTAAATGAAAACAGCCAAGTGTTCAAGAAATTGGAAGCAGCTATTCCCCGACCTTAAGTTTATATAAACTGTAGATTAAAGAATAGCAACCTCATTTAACACTCAAGATTAAACTTACCAGTAAACAGAGAGTAGGCTTCCCCTAAAATACCTATATCTTGACAGTTCGGAAAATTAGAGCGTAACTTTTTCACATTGTCCTAATCAAATTTTCACATCAACCATTAATGATTCGGAAAATTTTGAATTAAACCCAAAAAACCACAAGAAGATTGTTCAAAGAATCAAATTCATAAACTAATACGATATAAGCCGAAGTCATTAACCAATGGCTGCTTAAATAGAACTCGGTTACTTGAATCGCTTACCACAAAAAGAAAGCAACATCTTCCAAAAGCTGCTTAAAATATGAATTACACAAAACCCGAAGCCACCCTTTTTCAGATAAGATGCTATCCTGGAAGACATGAGATTCTTCAAACAGCTTCGAACCGACATTAAGAAAAACTAGAACACTTACAGATGTAAAGAACACACCCTTTTAACCATAAAGCTAATTTATTAATGTTCTAGAGACCAGAGAATTTACGAAGGACAGCATGAAAACTCAAACATCTGTCCTGGATGATTGACTGTAAAGAGATCATCCATCCTATGAAAAACTTTAAGTCACAGCTTAGATACTAATGAAGAGTTCTCACTGAAAACCTGTGACAAGCAGAGTGTACAATTTGATACCTGGCAACGCAATATCCCTATGCTACTCCAAAATAGTCAAACTATTTTAAACCAACCAAAAGCATAAATTACAAACAAATCACTTTCTGAAATAACAAAGACAAAGAAATCCAAAATCCATTTATGGATTTATAATCCCAATTCACTCGATTGCTTACAATACAAAACAAAAACCCAATTTGGAAACCGATTCAGTCAACCGTCCTATGATCGACCCGTAATTCCAACCCAAGAGCTGTGTAAAAACGACAATGGCAAAGATTCAAATGAGAAGAATCTTTAGGTGAAGAGGAATAAGGAGTCGAACTGTGAAACAAAGGCATGAATTCTTACCCGGGAGTTGATCTGACCCAAAACCCAACAAACGAAGATGGAATGAAAATTAACCCTGTACTTATTAAAACGTTGGAGCTCGAGAAAAATTCTAAATGCAATATGCTTCATGATCCAAATAAACATCTACTGCTTAAATTGATGGTTAAACTGATGTAAGGACCTAATTGATATAATACCGATACTTTGCAATTCAATTAAAATATTTTAAAGTTTAAGACACCAATTTGAAATCTTTTCCATAGTTTTGGGTTATTTAATGGAATTAACCCAATATAAAAATATAATTGTATTTCATTTCGTAAAGGCGCTTAATTTTTCCCTTACAATTTGACAAATCATAGATGTGAATGATGAAGTCATATTTTACAAAAATAGAGATGACCGAAGTCTATAGTGCTCATATTTGGGTCTCAACCCCTCCAATGCCTAAATGTTTTTGCATGTTATATAATTTTTTATTAAAATTTTAATTTCTCATAAATCCATTCTGGGTGAAGAAGAAGAAGGCGTGAATGATAGAGCAGCCGCGGAAGAAAATAGGGAAAATTACAAAACTAAATTATCCTTAAGTTTAGGATAAAATCATACTAATCTCCTATATATCCTAAATACCAAAACGAGCTATTTTGGACTGCCATTGGTGAAAAGCTTCACCGTCTCCAACAAGATATGTGCCTTGTATTTGAGGAGCAGCAGCAGCATATCAGGATCTGTCTCTTGGTCGAGACTTGGGAGATCATCCTCCCTGATTAATTCCCTCCATTGATCCCCATTAGAGATGGGTTTCATCAGAGGATTTTCCTGCTTCTTCAGAGCTCTCCATTCCCCGGAGTTGGAAATGGGATTTCTCAAAGGGTTGAGAAATCCCTTTCTCTTTCGTGAATTTGATTCCATGGTTTAAAGAATGAATCAAAGCACAAAAAATTAAAAGCAAAAGGACAGAGGAGAGGATGCTGAAAAGCTTAGATAGATGATGAACCTACCGGTGATGCTTATTTATAGATAGATGGGAGTGGGTGTCCCAAAATCTAGCCGTTGGAGCTTCACCGCCAAGCTTGTTACCGCCTGAAGATCATGTTTCGGATCTTTCAAACTTCACCGCCAAGTTTGTTACCGTTGAAGATCATGTTTCGGATCTTTCAAAACAAAAAAATGGAACTGAAAGGTTAAGAGACTATAAGAAAAATTATTATTAATGTCAGGAAACATTCTAAATCGGACTAAAAGGGATCGATGGACCTTTTTCTTTCGGTTTTTTTTTTTTAGCCAAGAACGCTAGGCCTTCAAACCGACTCGAAACGGGGCTGACAACCCACGAAACGACGGAACCTTGGCCGGATTTGGGTTTGAGGCCGGAAAGAGATGAGAGTTTTTGTAGTTTTTTTCCAAACTGATTGGCTGGAATGAGAAAAACAAATATTTTGGGCCTTAAATACCATAATAAAACGGCGTCGTTTGGTGGGGGTGGGATATGCCAGTCCGCTTTAGAAGGGATATTTTTCGGTGGGTCCCTCCCTTTTACAGCGGCATTCGTTCGGGCCATTTTTTTCTTTTTACATATTTTACCCTTAGATTTCTTTTGGTTTTCAGTCGGGTCCTTGACCCATAGTTGCGCATAAGGGCTGGGAATATTTTCCTAATCAGTCCCTCTTTCTTTAAGCGCATTTTATCTTGGTCCCTGGTAACTTTTTTATTTATTTACAACTTAAACCCCGAATTTCAGTTCTATTTTCATCCTCATCCTTAATCCATTTAATTTATTCATTTTTAAAAAAAACTCTTTATTATTATTTATTTTAAGTTTTCTTTTTCATATATTATTCGTTTTAAATTGTTTTACATATTATTTATTTAATCTTTTTGTTTAAACTGTTATATATTACCTTTTAAATCGTTTATATTTTTTTAAAACGGTTTTATATGTTATTTTTTTTATATTATGATTTATTTAATCTGTTTATGGTTATTTATTTTAAGCTCCTTATATATTGTTTATTCGAAATTTTATTGTTTATTTTGAATTATTTTTTATAACTCATTTGTTTTAAACTAATATTTACTTTAAACTGTCTTATATATATTTTTGTTTCGCTTTCTTTGGTTGTCAATATTGATATTTAAATGATGTATATTGCTCGATTATTGCCATTATGTGTATTTTAATTCATTTTTTCGTTTTTTTTTTTGCATTATAGTTATTCATTCGTATAATATTATTTGTCATTTATTACTATTCATGCTTGTAACTACGTTTTTTTTTGTTATTGATTCAAATTCCCACTTTCGGCCGATATTGATTATCTTTTAACAAGATAAACAAATATATTTTTGAGTCCATTTTATAATCGCTTAGTAAAAGCTTTTAACAAAGAGAATATTCTGTGATTGGAAATATAAGGACGGGCTACAATTTTGCACGCATTGGTTGTCTTTTTTTCTTTTTTTTATAAATATCTATATATATATATACATATAAAAAAATATTTTTTTAAGGAAAGTTGAGTGAAATTTTAAGAATCTTGTGTGATTGTTAAAATATATATGTTACTAAAATTTCATAAAAAATCAAACATTTAATTATATAAGATTCGCTTTTATCTTAAAACTTTACTTTTCTTGAAAGAAACTAATAATTTTAATTTATTAATATTAGTTAACTCCCTTTATAGATTCATAGTATATTTTCATTGATTTTTTTTTAAATAAATCTAATAAGCTTGTTTAGCCAAAAATACAAGATTTCGAGTTAAAAGGGTTAAAAATATAAGGGCCGGTTATGATTTTGTAAGCAATGGTTAAAAAGAATAAATGGGAAACATAAGGAGATATTTATTACAAACAAATTGATTTTTTTCTTTTTTATAATAATCTATATATCTATATATAAAAAAATATTTTTTAAGGAAAGTTGAGTGAAATTTTAACAATATTTTAGTGATTATTGATGCTTCAACAAGGAGGACAACTGGCCCTATTGAGATGGTAAACAATTCAGGTTCACAATTTTAGAGCATTGAGGAAGACACAAACTGCAGCTAGTCCATACCTTTAGTTGTTCGATTTGTTGCTGCAGTGCTTTCACATCACCAGAAGCATCTTCATTCACTTTAGCCTGGAAAAAATAAAAAGGTTAATAAGAACGTCAACAATTTGTAACTTCACATGATAGACATGAATAGATATGAGGAATTTTGATTTCTTTAGTTGTAAGCATATAAAGTACATACATTATTCTGAATAAGCTTGGCTCGCTGAGCAAACTTCAGTGTGCTTAGAGGTTCATTTGCAGCACTGAGAGAAAAAAAAAAAAAAAAAAAAAGTCACATGAGAAGCTGAACAACAAAAGTTTTATGATATCACAAAGAAAAATGAATTGTTAAACAGACCAAATGGATGGGCTGACATTTGCTATCATTGTTGTTTTTGAGTTTCCACCTAGGGAATCCTGCATTACATATCATGGTTAGGTGAAACCTTTAAGCAAGGTACCAAGACAATGAAATTGTCTCAATTGAGAGCTTTCATTATCTAACCTGAAGCAGAAATGTTAGCCGAGAATCTCTGTACGGAACATGTCTATGTTTCCCATGTGCCAGATCCACCAGAGACATTATTACAAGGCTAAAAAGGTGAAAGCAGCAGACCATGAAGTAAATAAATTGCAAAAACACCTTCTGTTTAGAATACATCAAAACATAAAATAAAATAACCCCTTCTGGAGTTAGTTTGAACATATGATTTGTTCATGATAAGCAACCATCTTATACTAAAATTAGGCGTTCATACAACATATACTATTACTGTCAAGATCAAATCCAGAAAGTGGTTTGGGAAAACTCACTGATCAACTGTCCAAAAGTAAAAATTTGTGTCTGAGAGAAGCTTAACTGCTTCCTTGCTGTCTACCATACATTTAAGGCAATTCGGCAATCAAAACTAATGTCAAGAATATGCTAACCAGTGAAAATGTGAATCGAGTAGTTTTATGTTTTTTGAATACCACTGTGCTTTCAATCACCAAGAACATCAGTGTGCAGAATAATTTTCCTGGGATTATATTGTATACAGACATCCATGAGTGGCAGTTGAAAAGATCTGGCCTAAGAACCATATCAAAAAGAGTCCCCATGAAAAGATCTGTAAGGGGAGTTAATTAACATTAGTAAATTAAAATTATTAAGTTTCTTTCAAGAAAAGTAAAGTTTTAAGATAAAAACAAATCTTATATAATTAAATGTTTGATTTTCTATGAAATATATTTTTTAATAATCACACAAGATTGTTAAAACTTCACTCAACTTTCCTTAAATTTTTTTTTATATGTAGATATATAGATTATTACAAAAAAAAAAAAAAAAAACCAAATATTTTGTTCGTAATAAATTATATCTTTATGTTTCCCTTTTATTCTTTTTAACCATTGCGTGCAAAATCATAACCCGCCCTTATATATATATATATATATATATATATATATATATATCATTCAAAGCAATGTCTTCTCCACTATAAACCCTCTCTCTCTCTCTCTCTCAATTACTATTATTTCGTTGCATCTTCTCTTCATAGCTTTCAAATTCAAAATCCCTCAAAGAAAATTCGAAAAAGAAAATGTTTCCTCCATCTATATTAACTAGGCTTGTTAGATGTGTTTGGGCATTTGCTTCATGTTTCTTGGCTGGCACATTCGCCAGTAATTTTCTTATGTTAAAAAGTGATTTTCTTTCATGTATTTGTTGTGCTATGATTTTCTTACAGCGGAACCATAGTCACACAATGTCGAAAAGCATTGTTTCGGTGGACAAGGAAAGTGAAAACTCAAGCTGGATATGTCTTCCTGATGAAGAATACATAGTTTTTTGTATTAGAGAAGACGGAGCTTATGATGTTACGATAGAATCGAACAAATCAGAAGAATCAAATCAATCCGAAAGAAGTTCATCGTTGGTTAATAGAAAGGTTAATTATATTCCTTTAACTCTTTATTTTACTTGAAGTATTCGTGTCTGAAACTTGTTTTTAACACGAGCACGGACATATGACATTCTAAGATACCTACAAATAAGGGTGAAAAAAAACTTGATTACAAATAGCTCAGTTCCAGTTCACATCGGTTAACTAATTCGCTGACCGAACCGGCTAACATAAGTGGGTTCAATTTTCGGTTAATATTTATAGGCGGTTAGTTAAGTGCATTTTTATTATTTTCTTTTAAATGAACGGACCGAAAAGACAAACGCCACAACTTTCTGAATACAACAAAAAACTAAATATATCTATTTTGGACAAATACACGTATCCGAACTGAACGATTTGTACTGGAACAGATTGATTCTACCGAGGACGCCGAAAGAGATGAGCTGAGCAGTGATGAAGGAAGATTAAATGAAGACGGGAGTGAAGGAGAGGCCAATGCTACTAAAGAACAGGTGAGCCTATGATTTCTTTTGAAACATTTGTTTATGATTATTGACAATTTTGTCGAATATGGATGTCTTATACGAGTTAAAAATATTTTTCGTATATTTGGAGAATTATTTATCGGTTTAATGAAATTTAGCATAGTTTTGTTCCTATAGAGATCCAAAGATCATTTCCATGTTAGATACCCATGAAACTTGTCTTTGAAGAAACCTTCGAATGGGTATCGCATGTGATGTGTGTTTGAAACGGGTTTACCTGATATTCTCATCTTTGCTCAAACTTAAGTTTGAATATGTCGGAAATGCTTAGGTAATGGAAATTTGCATAGTTTAATATTCATAAAACTCAAAGAAGTCATTTTCCTTGTCTTTCAAGAAATATGGTTTCACAATTTTTTTTTTATATTTTTTTGAAAATCTCCGAGGTTGCTTAACTATCTAGAAGTGAAATTTAACTTTGAAGATATTCAAAGAGTGTCGAGTAAATTTTTTTCACATTTTCTGAGAATCATATCTGAATATATTTTTGAATATGCATCGAATACAAATATATACTTTTTTAAAATGAAAAATTCGGTAACGGTTTTGGTTTAACATATAGGGTGATGGAGAAAGGGGCACGACTTGCTGTGAAGTAGAGTTCGCTTCAAGTAGCTTGAAGAGATTAGAAGAATCAAGAGACTCGTATCAATTTGATGGTAGCATGAGACTAGCTTCAGGTAGCTTAAGGAGATTAGAAGAATCAAGAGACTCATATGAATCTGATGGTAGCACCGGATCCTTTACCTTTCCCGTGTAAGTGTGCGAAAGGGAATTTTTGTTTCTATGTTGATTAGATTTTTGAGGGGTGTCGGATATTTATGTATCCAATAATATTTGAACAGACCCATTTTTGAATGTATTGAATATAGAACTTTCTATTCTGTTTTAAACTTGAATGAATTGATTTAAACACAAAAGGATATGAAAACTGAATACAAATATTTTAAAGAAAATGAAGAATTGAAACAAATCTAACTTTATTTTTTGATGGATATTGTTGCAGATTAGAGTGGGATTGGATTGGAAGTCCAGTGAGAATGCCAATGCCAACATCTGAAGGCATTACCCCAAGCAAAAACAAGGCCCATTGTGTGCCAATGCCAAGGAAGAAAGGCATTACCCCAAGCAAAAACAAGGCCCATTGTGTGCCAACGCCAAGGAAGAAAAGCATTGGCACAAGAAAGAACAAGACCCATTTTATGTTTTTTCAATGTTTTAGATTTTGATTGTCGGTTTCCTACTAGTAATTTATGACTATTCTTTTACAAATAATGAAAAAAAATTATATAAAAATATATTTATAAAAGAAAATTGAAAAAATATGTTGTTCTAGTATCAAATTTGCTTATTTTTGTGAAAAAGACAACTTTTGTACTAATAGTCCGTACTATCATGTCTTAGGCTAATGTGATTTCTTTAGTTTACAACAGAGCTTTCTTCTCTTTTACAGAAACTAGTTCTTTTAGCACTAATTCTCTCATCAGTCTCGAAAACCCAATCATATGCATTAATTTTCTACTAATAATTCTAAATCTTCCAAATAGTTTCCTCCATTCTGTTTAAAATATCATGTACATCAATTTACAAAAAACTATGGTTCCAACTAGAATCTAATTTCTTCATGACTCTTTGAATTTGGGGTTTGGCAATGTTTCTAAACCAAAGAAACCATTCCTGGTAAGGCATAAGGGCGTATGAGTAAATGTAAAATGATGGAATGTAAAATAAGATCGACGCTAAAAGGAAGTTTACACATTTAACAGCCAAAACTAATTCACTATGAAGTTCTGAGGATTTACAATGATTCAAAAACTACCACTTTAATATTCACGTAAAAGCTATATCTAGAAGAAACTGAAAGGAATAGATGGCTATACACCATCCAAGATGCATGTAACCTTTGAGATTCAAAAATATTTCCTTCAAACATTAATAGTGCTTCAAGCAAACGAAAGCAGAAAATAACATATATAGCACACATGACATTCAGGAAGAAAAGTCTGAAACTGCGCGTACCTGTTTGCCCATATGCAAAACAAGTGGCTTTTGTTCGCTGAAAAATTATGGGAATAATTGGCTCAACAGTAACGCGATAAACCTGTTGAAGCGAACAGGGGGGGGGGAAATCAATCTTTGGCTCTAGCAAAACACTAAACAAATTAGTCATAATCCACTCAATGTTATTCAGGAACTATGTTTAGATAGCAACAAGGCGTTAATTTTTAACCAAGCATTACCTCATCATTAGTAACATGCTCATCCAGAACAGCATCAAAACAGAATTCATGCTTCTCTACATATGCTGTCAAGTCCACCTTTCACATAACAACCAAAGCAGATATAAGCATGAGAAGAGATGACATATCAAACAAGCACCAATAATTCTAAAAATTTCATCTCGACAACACATAGTAACCTCACATTAACTTTTGTGAATAAGGGACAAACCTTTAGCTTGGGTTCATGGACCGTTAAAGCACTCTCATCTACAGTTACTATATCATCCTCCTTCCGAGAAATTTCTTTCTTGTTTAATGGTCTTTTACGTACCTTGTACCATGTGCAAGAAAAAAATTAAGCTTCATAGGAAACTTGAAAATTAAGGCACAGAAGACTCTGCTACGAGCACACATCACTTGTTCCAGCCCAGATAATATAAAACACAGTGACAGAACATACCACAACTTTAATCTTAGCAACATTATTTTCCCTTGTACTGATCTCTTTTTCATTGGCAATGAATGACGAAGCAGAGGCATCTGCATTACTTTGCTCTTTTTGTTGCCGGCTAGATGTCACATTAAATTCGTTTTCAAATGACTTGTTCACACCAGGCATGAATGGTGATGGCTCAAAAGGTTCTGAGATAACATGCTGCCAATAAATCAAATCAACATTTATTTTCACGGGGAAAATTTTGTTACTAATTTGAGAAAAATATAAAACGGAATAACAAGAAGAAACAAGAAACATGTCAACATTTTTCCAGAAAAATGAAATAAAGATAGTAGAACTGCATGATGTAAACAATATAAACTTTAAGCAATCAACCAATGTGGAATTCTCTGGCTAAGTTATGTTCAGTGCACGATATAACCATACCTCAGAAAGAAGCTCTATATCATCAATAGCATGAAGATCCAAAAGGCCAGCTCCAAAATCGCCCTTGAACTCTGGAGAATGGAACCCATCAGATGTAGCCTGCCCTCCAGAACTTTGGGCAGTTGGTGTGTATGGCTCCAAACCCATCGCCGCCGCGATTCAAGTGCAGGATAACGCCTGCATCAGCGCCGGACTCCGCTTCGCCCTGCAAAGAAAGGAAACAACAACAAGAATGGCAACAAAAAAATGTTTTCCTTTCTATTGTTGTTTTTCAAGGCTAGAAAAGCCGGATTTAGTTTGTAAATGGAGGATAGGCAGAGAGGATACACACAGATATTAAAAAAAAGAAAGAAATAAAAATACAACAGAGGTGATTTTCGAAAGTTTATTCGCATTTTTTTCTTTGATTTATTTTGCTACTAAAATAAAAAGACGGGTACCTTTCAAACTCGGGCTGAGAATGGTAAAATTTAAGACCTCCGGCGACTGCAAGCGGCGTCGTCGCGGCGGCGCGTGGGTATAGGCGCGTCGAGCCTTGTCTGGACCCTGGCCTCCGGACGTGGGAGGGGAAGAACCTGGAGAGTATTTCTGTTCAGTTGTTTTAGTTTTTTTTTTTTATTTTAATGAATGGGGTAAATGATTTTTAGTATAATATTTAATTTATATAGTAAAATCAAAACGGCGTCGTTTTGGCTTAGAGAAATATGCATCAAAACAGCGCCGTTTGAATTTACCCGAAACCCGACCAGATTTAACCCGAGGATCCGCTTGTTTTTGCAGAATGGATTCTTTTCGCTTCCAGCCCTTCCGTATTAATGTATCTTTACAATTACATCTAATTGGCATTTTCTTTATTTTTTAAATCGACCCCAAACTTATGGTATTTGCTTTAATTTAGTCCTCCAGGCCTTTCCAGGGCCAGATGTAGAACGACACCGTTTTGATAAAAGGATTATTTCCCTAATAAATCCCTATGTTTTCAGGCGCGTTCCGATTCAATCTTTTTAATCAGTTTTAATTACTGTTTAAGCCCTGTTTCTTTATTTATTTTTAATTCTATTATTTTATTTTTTTTAAATTATTTTAATTATTTCATCATATTAAATATCCTATAATATTTTGTCTATATTTATTAATTTAGTATAAAATTCATATTTGCATATATATATTTTATATTATCTTTATATATATATATATATATATATATAGTTATTATTATATATTACTGGGCTCAATAATTTATATATTGTTTATATATTATTTATTATATTTTTAATTTATATATTATATATTATAATATTATATTATATATCTTTCTTTTATTAAAATTTTGTTTTTGTACAAAGTCTATTATATTATATAACTTATTTCATTATTTAATTTTTATGATTAATATATTATGTATATATATGTTTTTATTTAAAATTATTATATCTATTATTTACTAATTATTTTTATTATGTATAATCCTTATATATTATTATTAATTATTTCATATTATTTTATTATATATTAAGATTTTTTATTAATTAATATATACATTTATTTGTATCTTTATATTCGTATATTATTGCTTTAACATTTTTCTTTTAATTTATTTATTCATGTTATATTATTATTTTATTATTTATTGTTATTATAATTTGTAGAATTGACATATATGTTACAATGTCTTACTCATACCATTTCTTTATAAAGACACCTTTTAAATTAAAGATTTTTTTTAACGATGATGTATGATATTTGGGGTCTTCGAGAAGAATCGTGCCTAACTTATTGGGTTGTGATTTTTTTTTTTAGTAAAACTCAAAGTATTAGATATCCCTCCATTTTCAAAATTCAAGTTTACCAATTTCAAAATAAAAAACTTACTCTTGAGAATTCAAAACGTTGTATCCTAACTTACTGGGTGTGATGTTTTGTGTCTTGAGGTAATAATTTTCTAAAATAAAGATGCACCTAGCTTCGAAGTTATAAGATGCTGTGTCCTAACTTACTGGGTGTGGTATTTTTATTTCTTTGAAATAGGTAAGTCTTGGTTTTCCTTCTAATAAAGGATCTTATTTTAAACTTTTTAAATTTCAAGCATTTGGACATGATTCTATCAATTAGGTACCAATTTTTTGGCGTTATGAGGGTGCTAACCCTTCCTCGTACGTAACCGACTCCCGAACCCGTTTTCTCGTTTTTATAGACCGAAATCAGTATTTTAAAATAAAACGTTTTTAAGGTGATCCAATCACACCTAAGTAAAAAGGGATTGGTGGCGACTCCTATTGTTGTTTTTAAAAGTCGACCCCCGTTTTTATAAAACGATTTTAGTGGGGTTTCGACAATTGTGTTAAATGCCTATTTGGATTTTACAAAGTTTTTTTTAACACACATAGATTAAACAAAAATATTTTTTAAGCATGTAAAACCCAAACCTCACATTAAATGGATTATGCTGAAGAAATCACTTTAATTAAAATGTTTTAATGTTTAGCATCACTTTAAAATTTAGTTTTATAATTTGAGACATTTAGGCTTTGCTTTATTGGAAAGATTGGAAAATTAAAGAGGTTAAAAATTAGAGATGAAATGTAACAGTCCGAATTTGACCCTAATCGGAACGGTGGTTTCAGGACCACGAATCCGAGTCCGAAAAATTTTTGAATATTATTTTCTGTGTTAATTATATGTGAATTAGTATGCATGAAGGTTTCGTATGAAAATTTGTTTGTTTGTGTGCTTAATTAAATAAAAGGACTTAATCGCGTAAAGCGTAAAAGTTACAAACTATGGTGAAAAGTGCCCATTTGTTAGTGGCTTCTTAATATGAAGTCCTTAAAGGGCAAATAGCCCATTATTAAAGATTGTGGAAGGTTTAACTCACCATTACCCTTAGTTTATATGTTAACATTATTTTATAATAAAGGTTAGTTTGGTAAATTAATAATATCCATAACATATGTTATAATAAAGGTTAGTTTGGTAAATATATGTGATAGATTTATATGTTTTGTTCTTGAATTTTTGATGAAATTAAATATTTTGGGCTAAATTATAAAGATAAATTTTTGAGAGGCTAAATTGCAAAACAAATGAAATGTATGGACTTATATGGTTATGTGAAAGATTCGGCCTAGCTATGTTGTGGTGAGAGTTTTTCAATTTTGCCCATTTTCTTCTTTCTCCTCTTTTTCTTTCTTTCCTTTTTCTTTCTTTCCTTCCCCTGCTCTCTGTTTCGTGTGGGTTTCTGTTTCTATTTCTCTTCTTTTCTCCCCTTCTCTCCTTTTTGCTTCTCTGTTTCTTTCTCTTTTTTATTCTTTTTTTTTCATTTCTTTAATAATAATATAATTATCTAATAGTATATTTTAACACATAAAAATCTTAAATTTTTTTATGCTTATGCCGCCTCAATTTTGGCTATTGACATAATTGTTCCTTTAATCCTTCCTCATTTGAAAATTAAACTATTTAATCCTTCTAGCAACTTTTATACATTTTTCAATTTGGTCCTTTTTATTTAATTAACCACCCAAACATCAAAATTTTCCAACGAAATTTTAATACTACCTTAATAACATTCCGTAAATATTCATAAAAATATTTATAACTCAATTTATAACACCGAGATCTCGATACCTCTTTTTCTCGATTTCTTGATCAAATAAATCTTTATAAAACACAATTTACTTTTTTAAAAACATTTTAAAAGCTACATTTGACTCGTAAATATTAAATAATATAGTCTACGAGTCCATTTCTCAGATTTGGTGGTCTCGAACCATTATTTTTGACATCACTGAAATTTGGGCTATTACACATATGCCCAAATAGTCATTAAAAAGAGTACCATTTGCACAAGCTCAGGAA
The DNA here is from genome assembly GCA_025698515.1 of Gossypium sturtianum. Taxonomy (NCBI): domain Eukaryota; kingdom Viridiplantae; phylum Streptophyta; class Magnoliopsida; order Malvales; family Malvaceae; genus Gossypium; species Gossypium sturtianum. Next base: position 153,924,921 of record CM046953.1, read on the forward strand.
AACTGATAAAACCACAAGTAATTTGTTTCCTTTCCTTTTCAACCTTTTCGTTTTCAAATATCATGAACATAAAATTAGTGTTGCTACCAAAGACTTCATTTTCAATCCAGTAGGAGCCAATCCCACACATGCACTGCAAACCAAAAAGCAACACCTAGGATAAAGTGAATTAATTTATTAAATACCTCATCAACTTGGAATTCATATTTCTGCAATCTTCCAAATCCTTCACAGTGTTCCCATCCTGTGATTCATGCATCATCATTTTGGAATTATAAAAGATAAAGTACAGATCAGTAGTACCATTCATAACACAAATAAAATGATAGTGCATTCCAACCTGATTCTCATATCTAGAAGAGAATCTGTTCTTTCCTTCAAGAACTTCCTGAAGCTGCATGTCAAGAAAAAGTTTCAGTCTGTTTTCAACTGCCCGATATCAAATTTTCAATAAAATTACACTGCCCAAACCTGGTCCCGCAGTTCTGAAATTTCACCCAGCAATGTTTCTCGCTCTCCTTGCTCATAAAAATTTTGAAATCTGGCATAAAAATATGTAAAGTCAGTCAGTCACTGGAATAAAGAGAGGGGACAGGGTGACAATAAGAGGTTTACATTTGCAGCTGTTCAATAAGTCTAATATTCTCTAAAGCAAAATGTGTCAATTCTGGATTTCTGTCAATCTTTGTCCGAAGCAATTGAATTTCTGCCTTCAAAGCTTGATTTTCCTCCATGAGATACTCCTCAGTTGATACTAGACCAGTTGCCAACGATTCAAGATTTTTTATCTTCTCCTCCCGAAACCTAAGCATCATTTTAGTACGCTGAACATCTTCTTCCTTTTGGCAAACCTGTCGGAAACAACTTGAGTGTTCAGTAACCCCATATACACAGTTCTTATTGTTACTGCTTTACCAGAACTGATAAAAGAATTCTTGAAGTCCATCCCATATAAAGAATTAAGAATTGATCCTTAGACATACCAAGCGGTTCATTTGCTCAATTTCTGCCTCTAATTTCTGATTTCCAGTTTCTGCCATCTTTTCTCTCCTCAAGGAACCAGCTAAAGTAGCCTCCATGCGTCTCATCTGCTAGACTTTATTAGCAATGATTAACTACCAAATTCTCATATTACCCTCACAAATACAAGTTAAAAAAATGGCGATAAAAGGTGACCTTGTTACTGTTGATGTCTTGTATCTTACAATCTGCAACCTTTTCACTAATGTATTCATTTTTCCTCGAGCAGTCTCCTATTTCAATTCTTCATAACTTGGCACACAGCTCTTTGGAGAGTTTGGGAAGTTATGATGCTTCAACAAGGAGGACAACTGGCCCTATTGAGATGGTAAACAATTCAGGTTCACAATTTTAGAGCATTGAGGAAGACACAAACTGCAGCTAGTCCATACCTTCAGTTGTTCGATTTGTTGCTGCAGTGCATTCACATCACCAGAAGCATCTTCATTCACTTTAGCCTGGAAAAAATAAAAAGGTTAATAAGAACGTCAACAATTTGTGACTTCACATGATAGACATGAATAGATATGAGGAATTTTGATTTCTTTAGTTGCAAGCATATGAAGTACATACATTATTCTGAATAAGCTTGGCTCGCTGAGCAAACTTCAGTGTGCTTAGAGGTTCATTTGCAGCACTGAGAGAAAAAAAAAAAAAAACAAGTCACATGAGAAGCTGAACAACAAAAGTTTTATGATATCACAAAGAAAAATGAATTGTTAAACAGACCAAATGGATGGGCTGACATTTGCTATCATTGTTGTTTTTGAGTTTCCACCTAGGGAATCCTGCATTACATATCATGGTTGGGTGAAACCTTTAAGCAAGGTACCAAGACAATGAAATTGTCTCAATTGAGAGCTTTCATTATCTAACCTGAAGCAGAAATGTTAGCCGAGAATCTCTGTACGGAACATGTCTATGTTTCCCATGTGCCAGATCCTCGAAACCACAAAGCTAATGTTCTGAAAATTTAAATTTATAAGCACTTCCAGATTGGTAGAATCGGCCTCCTGAGCACGCATCATTGCTGCAATAGCCTGTACAGAGATATCTAATCAGTGAATTACATTTTTCTACAGAGTCAAATATTTGGACCCCAATAAAGACCACATAAAACTGCAGATGCATTAATCAAGAATAACAGAAGTATAAAAAGGTCTTGCATAAGCCATGTAAGTCACAAGATAATGACAAGCAGACACATTAATCATCCAAAACAATTTGCAATAAATGTGAAACCTTACACTTCATAGGCTTGATATAAACATAGTTTAAGATGGGACCTTATCCATTCAAACTAATTTTAATTAAGCCAAAACGGTTTTGACATGGTTCAAGAATAAATAGAAGCGATGATAAGTGAAATGTAATGCACTACTAGTTCATGTGACAACAAGCGATAATAGGTTAGATCCAGAACATTAGCAGCCAGGCAAAGACTGCAGCCTTAGATCTGGTACTCTGACTGAAGCCTCAGGCCACTAAGATAAACGTAATACCAACCATATTGCAAGCTTCAATGTTTAAACGAAAAATAGCTCCTTCTATCCCTTTCCAGTAGAAGTTTTCATATATAAGAAATGAACATTGCATGGTACACCAACATGGCTATATCAAGCCAGCAAATAAAACACAAAATGTAGCGGTACAAGAAAATAGATCCTTTGTGTTCAAAAGGTTTTCTTGCTTGCTTAATCAATAGGCTGCTCTGTTTCCTAAAATATGATGGTATTCACAGGGCATTAGACAAGATTAAAAATGATTTAGATTTAGGTGGATTAGAAAGGTAAATGGTCAACCTTGCCAGGCAAAGAATCATAACCAAAGATGCTGAACAGATGGCTGAACTAGACAAGCAGTCACATCTCTTAATAGAAATTCTTGTAGTATTAAAGAACACAAAAACAATGCCTTTTGGTGTAAGAATACACATGAACTATCCAACTCTGACAAACTAGAGCAAAGTGGATTACCTGCTGGTCATCATCATTTTCAGCATGGGTTATTCCTAGCAATCTCCAACCTTCAGCTTTCTCAGGATTTTTCATAACTTCAGCCTCTAGGGCAAGCACTGCTTCACTCAAAAGTCCTTTCCTGAATAGCTCTTGACCTTCTTTTAAAGCATTTTGATGACCAACATATGGATTCATATCAGAAAATACATAGACACCCCTTGAAGCGTCCGGCCGCTGAGAAACCTACAAGCATTCATGTAGAATTAAGAGAGGTTATAAAGTGAACTTCTTCAAGGCTACCAGACTTACTCATCATATGAATTTGCCCAGTTATCAGATGAACTATCTCCCAAAGCCCCCTCACCAACTTGACGACCAAATTCTCCTGCCCAGTCATCAACATGCAACTTTGAGAATTCATTGACCCATTGATCATCGACAGACTCTTGTTGCAATCTTTCAGCACCAAATTCATTGGCCCAATGGTCAGGTCCACGGAAAACCTATTAACCATCAGGTCAAGAACATTTAATGAAATGAAGAAAATTAGAATATTTCAACTAAGAATAAAAGCTTAGCACGGTTTAAGAGTCTCAAAATAATACATAACATGCAGAATCATTAGTTGCACTTTGTATCCTGAATAAACAAATCAAAAGACCCTAGTTGTTCTCATACAGTAGCAAACTCCTCAGCCCATTGATCAGGTTGAAGAAAATCAAAGAACCACCGACCAGAGTAGCAGATTCTGTATAATAAGAACATTTATACAAATTACAATGTTTTTACCTGGTTTAATACCAAACAAAGATATACAATTACAAGAATCATCAGTGACAGTTTATCTTCTAACTTATTATAATCAATAAGCTCTCACTGCTCAATTTAGTAGCAAACTCCATGAACCATTGGTTTGGCCCATAGAAATACTAAGAACCACCAAAACGGTGAGTAGCATATTTTATAAATAACAAATATAGATAATCTCATACAAGATTTACAGGTTTAGTTGATTTAAGAGTTCAACTGAAGATGTAATAATACAGAATCATTAGTCATTCACACTTTATTTGCTAAATTATAGTAGATATATAGATAATAGCACTAACCAAACCATCATTATCATTTGGGACATTCTCAAATCATCAAAACTAGTTTCAGCCACCTAGGGTTGGTGAATGAGATTACTACCTTAGGTCAGTGATGTTAGTTCCATTTTAGTCTACGTAGGCAAGGCAGAAGAAAACAAGGAGGAAACTGCTAAACGGAATTTATGACTGATTATCAGGACATATTAGCTTCCACGATATCTCTACTTGCCTCATCATGAGCAAATTCATCAGCCCAAGAAGCACCTCCATTGTACTGTTGCTGATATTCTGTTGCCCAGTTCTCTGATGCTGGTTTGACCTGATTATCATCAATGATAAGTTCATCACAACTCATCTTGGATACAAATTGAAGAAATTTTGAATTCTGCATGCCCCAAAACATACAGCACATAAGTGCATATATTAACTCATGCATAGTAACAATTATATCATTAAGAGCTATCTTGACACATTGCAAGTATTTAGCCAAACAGTTTTAAATAACCCGAAACTTAGGATCACTGTTTTGAGAGAGTGTATGTGCAAGCATCCTAGTCTGCTGAATTGCAGCCAAACTTTCTATATTTCCCCCTCTCATTTGATCTACAGATGTTAACTGAGCTTGTTCCTGTATGTTTTAGCCCATTAATTGTGTTATGCAAGAAAAGCAGGCTAAAAGGTGACATGCATGTAAAGACTACTCAAAGCACGAGATAGTAGCCGAAAGAAAAGGAAAGATAAAGCTAAATTGGAAGGTATATCCATCTGCAATAGCACAAGGAGTTAGATATGGTTCCCTGGTAAAAACACATTAGCATGTCCTTTCAAATTTGCACATGATGCATTGGTAGAGAAACCTACATATCGAATAAAGCACTGAAAACATACCACTGAAAGAAATGAACGGGTTTAGGGTTTAGAGACTTCCGGATCATTTCCACTTATATTGTTCTTATTTACTTCGTCTAACTTTTGTAGCTTTTAAGTGGTGTGTAATGCTTGAACCTAATGATCCGGTTTAAAAAAAATTTTAAAACAATTCTTAAAATTTAAATTAAACTAAAGTTTATTAAAATTATTTTCTTTTAAAACAATTGCTTCAAAATTAAATTGTTTTGGTCAAAAATATTTTACTAATCTTTTAAAAATTAAATTTGATCCAAAGAAAATTTACTTTAATTTTGACAATTTAGAAAACAACAATCAAATAAAACAACACGCATCAATGTTATTCCAAACAAAACCATGAGATTGTAGAGAGATACCTTGGGTTGATATGAATGGCCGACGTCCTCAAAAGAGAAGCCTTCGTTGTCTACATAATTAACAATACCAAAGCAAAAGATGAGTAATCTGGATTTTTAGAAAAATAAACCAGTAATACGATTCAAATATAAAACTTTGCAAGAAAACTGTCATTGTAAGATCAAAAAAGGCAAATATACTGCATTCTTCATAAGAAAGAAAACAACTCATAGTTAACATCTTCTAATGCAACACAATAACCACTCGTAACTACTTTGTAATATAAAACAACCTTTTCAGTTAAATTGCATCCCTAATTCCAGCCATGCCATGCATTTAGATATTACTGAGCACCGGCACACAAACAATTCCAACTAAGTTCATCAATGAGCTCCACTCAACTATTTTAGAGAAAATCTACCCTGATCCTTACTGAAGAGTGCAAGCACCTAGCAGTGGGAAAAGAAAACTAAATATGCATTGATCCATGGACGGACTAATATGCACCACCTTAGCACCAGATAAAATGGCAGACTTTTCACTCCAAATATGACCATGTTCTTCTAGTTGAAATTGATGTTAATTGATCCCAAAGTCTCTTACTTTCGATTCTATTAGGAAACACACAACAATGCCATACAAACAGCATTTTTCCTTGAAAAAGGAAATCAAACAGCACTTGTATAAGGAAAGTGGCCTTAAATATTTAACCGTAATTAAATGAAAACAGCCAAGTGTTCAAGAAATTGGAAACAGCTATTCCCTGACCTTAAGTTTATATAAATTGTAGATTAAAGAATAGCGACCTCATTTAACACTCAAGATTAAACTTACCAGTAAACAGAGAGTAGGCTTACCCTAAAATACCTATATCTTGACAGTTCGGAAAATTAGAGCGTAACTTTTTCACATTGTCCTAATCAAATTTTCACATCAACCATTAATGATTCGGAAAATTTTGAATTAAACCCAAAAAACCACAAGAAGATTGTTCAAAGAATCAAATTCATAAACTAATACGATATAAGCCGAAGTCATTAACCAATGGCTGCTTAAATAGAACTCGGTTACTTGAATCGCTTACCACAAAAAGAAAGCAACATCTTCCAAAAGCTGCTTAAAATATGAATTACACAAAACCCGAAGCCACCCTTTTTCAGATAAGATGCTATCCTGGAAGACATGAGATTCTTCAAACAGCTTCGAACCGACATTAAGAAAAACTAGAACACTTACAGATGTAAAGAACACACCCTTTTAACCATAAAGCTAATTTATTAATGTTCTAGAGACCAGAGAATTTACGAAGGACAGCATGAAAACTCAAACATCTGTCCTGGATGATTGACTGTAAAGAGATCATCCATCCTATGAAAAACTTTAAGTCACAGCTTAGATACTAATGAAGAGTTCTCACTGAAAACCTGTGACAAGCAGAGTGTACAATTTGATACCTGGCAACGCAATATCCCTATGCTACTCCAAAATAGTCAAACTATTTTAAACCAACCAAAAGCATAAATTACAAACAAATCACTTTCTGAAATAACAAAGACAAAGAAATCCAAAATCCATTTATGGATTTATAATCCCAATTCACTCGATTGCTTACAATACAAAACAAAAACCCAATTTGGAAACCGATTCAGTCAACCGTCCTATGATCGACCCGTAATTCCAACCCAAGAGCTGTGTAAAAACGACAATGGCAAAGATTCAAATGAGAAGAATCTTTAGGTGAAGAGGAATAAGGAGTCGAACTGTGAAACAAAGGCATGAATTCTTACCCGGGAGTTGATCTGACCCAAAACCCAACAAACGAAGATGGAATGAAAATTAACCCTGTACTTATTAAAACGTTGGAGCTCGAGAAAAATTCTAAATGCAATATGCTTCATGATCCAAATAAACATCTACTGCTTAAATTGATGGTTAAACTGATGTAAGGACCTAATTGATATAATACCGATACTTTGCAATTCAATTAAAATTTTAAAGTTTTAAAAATGTTTAAGACACCAATTTGAAATCTTTTCCATAGTTTTGGGTTATTTAATGGAATTAACCCAATATAAAAATATAATTGTATTTCATTTCTTGTAAAGGCGCTTAATTTTTCCCTTTGACAATTTGACAAATCATAGATGTGAATGAAATGAAGTCATATTTTAAAAAATATAGATATATGACCATAGTCTATAGTGCTCATATTTGGGTCTCAACCCATCCAATGCCTAAATTTTTTTAAATAAATCTAATAAGCTTGTTTAGCCAAAAATACAAGATTTCGAGTTAAAAGGGTTAAAAATATAAGGGCCGGTTATGATTTTGTAAGCAATGGTTAAAAAGAATAAATGGGAAACATAAGGAGATATTTATTACTAACAAATTGATTTTTTTCTTTTTTATAATAATCTATATATCTAAATATAAAAAAATATTTTTTAAGGAAAGTTGAGTGAAATTTTAACAATATTGTGTGATTATTGAAAATAATAAATATATATATAAAATTTCATAGAAAATCAAACATTTAATTACAAAAGATTTACTTTTATCTTACAACTTCACTTTTCTTGTAAAAACACTAATAATTTTATTTTATTAATGGTGACTAACTTCTTTATGTAAAGTTGACTAATTTTATCTTACAACTTTACTTTTCTTTATGTTGACTAATTTTAATTTATTAGTTTCTTACAAGAAAAGTAAAGTTGTATGATAAAAGCGAATCTTATGTAATTAAATGTTTGTTTTTCTATGAAATTTTAGTAATCTTCACTCAACTTTCCTTAAAAAATCTTGATACTAAAAAGGCCTGGTAATATTATACACATAGTGCCACTCAAAAGGATGCTACCTCATCTTGATTTTCTAACGCCACATCATTCTCCAGTGAACAGGATGCTACCTCATCTCCAGAGTCACTATGGACTGATATAGTTTCATCCTGTAAGATAATTTCCATTTGAAAAGAAATATTAAATGTTAAAATTTTTGTTACTTATAATACATATCTATATGCTTCTGTTGTTCATGTTGGTGTATGCTTCTACATCTGAGCATAGATTTTCCTTTACACAAAACTTATTGTGGCCTTTCCTTTAATGCATCTACCGGTATGAATAACCTTAAGCTCTGAAGGAAACAGAACCTAAATATACCTATTTTGCAACAAAATATACCATTAATAAATTAACATGGAGCAATAGAAAACTGGAGTTTTCTTACCAATGAACATTTATCTGTTTGCCTGCATTCCTTGTGATCCTTGGAGGGAAAACCACCAACCTATAAAGGATGGAACTTGCATAAGCTACCTTACGACATTGATTAACCTATCTCAACCCTTCATTCACTAGTTCATAGGTGTTCTTACATAATCAAATGCTCCATGACTACAGTTCAAGTATTTACTCAGTTCCATTTGTAACTCTTCTACTTCCCTGAAGACAAAAACCTTTAATGAGATTCCATGCAACAGAGTAGGAAATACTTCTTCAAAGAAAAGACAAATAGAAGCCATATTTTAGGCCATCACTCAATTCATAAGAAAGAGTAAATAGAAGAGAAAGAACACTGTGAAAACTGTAGATACAAGTTGCATAAATCATATAAAGGGCTGATACAACTCATATGCCCAAATAGTCATTAAAAAGAGTACCATTTGCACAAGCTCAGGAAAACTGATAAAACCACAAGTAATTTGTTTCCTTTCCTTTTCAACCTTTTCATTTTCAAATATCATGAACATAAAATTAGTGTTGCCGCCAAAGACTTCATTTTCAATCCAGTAGGAGCCAATCCCACACATGCACTGCAAACCAAAAAGCAACACCTAGGATAAAGTGAATTAATTTATTAAATACCTCATCAACTTGGAATTCATATTTCTGCAATCTTCCAAATCCTTCACAGTGTTCCCATCCTGTGATTCATGCATTAATTTAAACACAAAAGGATATGAAAACTGAATGCAAATATTTTAAAGAAAATGCCAATGCCAATGCCAACATCGGAAGGCATTACCCCAAGCAAGAACAAGGCCCATTGTGTGCCAAAGCCAAGGAAGAAAGACATTGGCACAAGAAAGAAGAAGACCCATTTTATGTTTTTTCAATGTTTTAGATTTTGATTGTCGGTTTCTTACTAGTAATTTATGACTGTTCTTTTACAGATAATGAAAAAGTTATATAAAAATATATTTATAAAAGAAAATTGAAAAAACTATGTTGTCCTAGTATCAAATCTGCTTATTTTTGTGAAAAAGACAACTTTTATACTAATATTCCATACTACTTCGTAAAAAGAATGAGCTTTTTATTGATAAATTTGGGTACAAATTATTTGTTAAGTTATACTTTTTTGTATAATCAAGGTTTCCTTCATATGCGTTTTATGTTCCATGAAAATTTGAGAATATATGACTCTCTCTCCCAATAATATCGTCTCTAAAGTTCGAACTTGCCTTCTCTCTTAGGAGTGCAATGTGCGTTACAACTACACTTAATAATTAGTTTGCCCAATACGTTCCCTAGTAAGAAAAATCTAAGAGACTAGAAATTGATGGTTTTGACAAGAATGTCCAATACGGGTATGTATTCGATATTTGTATGTTCATTCTTTCAAAAAAAAGAAGAAAAAAAAAAGAGCTGAAGCAACATAAGATGATTCAACACAGGTTTTTGGAAAATCTGATACCGAACTCAGGCTGTTCCATGGAGATTTTACTTGTGCATATGAAACATCCATGGACTTTTACCAGACAATAAAGAACACAAAAAGAAACCGTACAAGCATACAATAGTGACGTATATAATAAGTAAACTTTGGTAATCCCAATGCATCAATAAGTTCGTTTGAAAAAAATGCTTCGAACTTATGAAATATTTATATCACTTTTCTTACGCACCTTCGGATTTGAAAAGAAAGGATTGAAGATGTAGCCTTGCACTGGCTGCAGCGGCAAGGGATTCTTCATCTTGCTTCTCTTTGGCAGCATTGAGAGCGGCGACGTAAGCTTGCCTTGCTTCTTCCATTTTCGGCATCTCCTTGTCATCAACATCATCTTGTTTATACCAAAACCGAAACAAAATAGGAAAACCACACTTAAAGCTCCCGTTTACCATTGAGGTTGGAAAGTGCTTAAAATACAGATTCTTTCAAAGGAATAAAGGGCCATATATTGCAAAAACAAACCCTTATAAATGCTATTTCCAAGCAATGCACAACAAATATTTGGTCTAATATTCTCTTCTATCATGTTCAATCATTCGATATTTTCAAATGGTGCAATTTGCAATTAAACTATGTTACCCGGATTTTCTGTGAATGTAAGATACAGATATGTATTCAAGATGGGTATGGTCAATTTTTTCAAAGATTTTTCCATACCAATGTCTGGATATTGTTGGGTAAGGTTAATTCAAGAAAAATGAGAAGGGGTAACAGCAAAAAGCAAGCAAAAGCCAGGAAAACTCGAATTTAAATAAGTTGATTAGGCAAAGGATAGTGAAGTTACCAGGTGAGGGAAATGATCCGAATGGTATGGTGCTACATCATAATCTTCAGCATATGCGGTGTGATTTTTCTTTGTCAAGCCATTTAATAACAGCATAAATGATGAAAATTCTCCTTGCATGGAGTCTTTATCATTTTGCAGCTTCTCCAACTTTTGTTTAGATGTCATTGCTTCCCATTGTGTCTTTTCTAAGGCCGCCTGCTTGTCTGCTAGCTTAATCTAAAGAGAAAAAAGCATGTATATCAATAACAATAAAGAAACAAGAAGCTCTGTATTTAACTCGGTTCGTGTATTCAGACAGTGGCGAAGGCAAAGGGGGGCAGGCAGTGGTCTTGGCCCCCCAAAATGGTAGATTTGCCCTTTAGCCCTTTAAAATAGTATGAAATTACATGTTCGTATAATGGTAAAATTGCATTTTGACTCCCAAAAATTTATGATTCATCTTTGGCCCCTCCTAAAGTCATTTTCTGGCTTCGCCCCTGATGCAGCTATGTTAAGAAGTGGTATTGAGTACATCTGGGATTTCAATCCCAACCTCTGCTACCTCTCCTTTCTACCACAAAAATAACAATAAAGGAATAAAGACCACGGAGATTAACTCGGTTCATACAGCCATCTTATGAGGCAGCATTAAGCAAATATGGAATTTGAATCCTAGCATTTGAAACTTCTTCTTTTATCACTATTGAGGCATCCTTTTTATGTCAATTAAACAAACAATACTTGCAAAATCAATCAAAATTTCAGGCAATACAGTTAATTATAATGCACTAAATATTATACAAAATCTATGGTAATCAGGTTCGGGTATGAATGTTAGAATAAGTATGTCTCTAACAGGGATATGTTCAATTTTTTCCATGTATTTGGAGGCTCCTTAGAGGGTCATAACCCCATATCCATGTATGGAAACGAATCAAACATAAGTTTCAACAAATGATCCTTCAAGAAAAACTAAAAGTCAGAGCTAGCAGGAAAACATGAGAAATGTATACCTTTTGCATCAGAGAGTTGCAGCTGAATGGACTTGATTAAAGAGTCCTTTTCTGCAGCATGTCGATTCAGTTGCTCAAATTCTGCTTGAACATCATTAATATGGTTCTTTGAAATCTCTGCAGATTTTAGAAGGTCCTCTTTCTCCAACAACATTTTTTGCAGATCCTCCACTTGTCCTCTCAGTGCAATTAACTCCTCATTTTCCTTTTCTGCTATCAAATCCTTCGAGGAAAAGATTGGTAAACTATCACCATTCTTGTCTACTTGATCCTTTTTCTTTTTCACTGGAATAGCCAAACCGGTATTCCTTCCTTTTACATCCGTAGTCTTTATAAACAAAAAGAGCAACATCATAAATTTATATGAAAAAATTATTAAAAAAATATATATATCTCAAAAAAGAAAAGCTATAGATTAAATCCAGGAAAGTGAGAAAAAAAATTTGATAGGAAAAAGAGTTGCATGTTAAAAATCATGGGATTTGTAATTAAAACCTATTAAACACTAGATGTTTTATATTTGACATATTTGCTTCAGACAAATGTCTAATAAAGAGACAATTATGCATACTATGATAAGATTACCACTTCAATTCAACAAATTACGAACAATCGCTAACCAATAAAGAACGGAAACAATTGTTTATACTCATCAAAATGACTAATAAGGCCTATGTTTATTGGACTCAGATGTTTATTTACTTAGTTTTTCATGTATTTGAAGGGTCATACAAGGGTCAAAAGCTCCGTACCCATGTCTGAAAATACGTTGAACACAAGTATAAAAAGTCAAGAATAAGGTAGTAATAAACTAGATACCCGAAATTGGTAAAATATAACCATTTATATACTATAAATATAAAGATTTAATTGAATAAGAGCATATATATATATATATATATAGTTACATATCCCACTAGCAAATTACAACGTTGCTCCCCATCAGTAATTTTTTAAATGTTACTAATGATGAAACTGTATGCTCTAATTCACTATCACTGTCAGTACAAGCTTACAAGGAAATGATAAGGCAAGAAATACATAATTCCACAAAATTTCAACCATGTTATCGGAAATTTGGATTTCAAAAATAAATATTTATGAATTTAAAATTCATATTCTTATATATACTTTTCAAATATATAATAATATCGAATCTTAACTAATTTATATATAGTATATGCATTTCATTCACACAATTTATGCAGACAACGAAATCCAGTTTTCATTTAACCAAACAAATCGCAAGTGAAATCAACAAATTAAACTAAAACAAGCAAGGATTTATGAACATACTTTACGAGATACGGATTCCCTCGAAGGTGTCTTGGTATATATCATCGATCCACGCCTTGTAAATGAACTGTTTGCTTTACGCTCCTAAATCAAATTCCAAGTTTACGAAATGATAATAAATTAAAATTTATTTCCAGATAGCGGAAGTGTAAATAAACTATTTTCTTCATTTCCTTCCATTTTTCATTAATTTCAAACAAAAACTGAAAAAAATGAAAATTGCAGTAAAAAAAGAGGGAAAGATTACAATGAGGGACTGAACAAGAGGGATCATCTCAACGAGATCTTTGTAGAGAACACGATCCACATCGCCAGGAGCTGAATGAATGAGTGAGGACTCAACTCGACGGTGAGTCGGGGACGAGTTACTGTTATCCCCTGAAAGCCAAGTTCTAAAATCTGAATTTTCTTGTAAATCTAACAAATGTTGCGGCTCAAACATTTTCTTTCACTGTTTTTTTTCCCTTCTAAAATACAAAGAATTTGAAAATAAAGAACTGAACAGCTTGAAAGTGATAGTGAAGAAATGAAGAAGTTGCAGCAGTTAACAATGGCGTTTTTTTTTCTTTTTTGAAAAAAAATCGTTTATTTTGTTTCCAATTTTCTTCAAACTAAATTATGATATTACTAAAATACCCTAAGTTACTTAAGGGAAAATTAGTTTTGTTGTACTTTTTTGTGATTTACTTGCATTTTTTATAATTTCTCAAGTAATTAATATTTATTTTTTAAAATAAAAAAATACACCAAAACTTAGTGTGCATCAACTATGTGTAGATTAGAAAAACATATAATTTTTTTTGAGTTATTTATTATGACCATCCATTTTATTTGAGTAAAGATTAAGCAATAGTATTCAAATTGTGGTTTATTTATTAAGAATATTAAAGGTGTAGTCTTAATTAAACTTTAACTCGATTAGTATTAGTATTGTTATCAATATAGAAAAATGCATTTCTTTTGATTTGATTTGATTTGATTTGTTCGATCCACATTTTCAGATTGATTTGATTCTTTTGATTTGTTCGATTCTATTATAACATCATAAGCTCCGTCTTTTTTAATACAAAAAACTACGTATACTTCATCGGGAAGACATATCTAGCTCGAATTTTCACTTTCCTTATCCACCAACACAATGCTTTTCGACATTGTGCGATTGTGGTTCACCTGTCATCTATTTTTGTCACTAATCTTCTTATCTCCCGTATTATTTTTTGTTTCAAAAACAATATGTCCTGTCGAATGTTTCACTGACGGTGACAAATTCATCTCTGCCGATTTCTCTCCTGTAATTCAACAAATACATTAAAAACACAATAAAATATATCGTCACAATTAATTACAATAAATATCACAGAAAACTAAAAAAATCAATTTATGCAAATATGCTATTAGAATCAATTATAATGAATATTGTAACCACCACGAAACATGGTTAGAAATTTAAATTACTCGTCAAAATAATTCATAACAAAACAAAATTACCATAATGTCTCCAACACAAACAAAAATTATAGCACAATTATGTAAGAAAATTACTGGCTAAAGTGCAAGCCAAGAAACATAAAGCAAAGACCGAACAGTCCATCTAACAAGCCTAGTTAATATATAGATGGAGTAAACGTTTTACTCTCCTCAACTTTTCCCATGTATATACCCCAAAAGACTTATTTTTTTCCCCCCTAAAATTTCCCCTCCAATTCCTAAATTTTTCCCCAAACGCGAAAGGAAAGAGGATAGCATCAAGGAAGGATGGGATTTTCTTCGTCTGCGATTTTGGAACTGTATGTTATTAATTCATTCTACCTCCTTTTTTTTTTTATGTATCATATTCTTTCATTTTTTCGATTAATAATAATAATAACAACAGAGGAGCATGATAGCTAACCCAACTACCACTTTCTCAATCGATTCACGATTTTCTTTTTCTTTTTTCTTTTAATTATCACATTATTATTTACACAATCATCAGTTTGTTTTTCCTTTTAAATTTTAACTTAACTCGCCGGAAAAGTCGTCGCCTTTTTCACCGGGAAAATTTCATCTCCTTATCCATCTTTTCTACTTCAGACATAGTTTGACTGAAATTGCAATGAACAAGAATTTGCTCTAAATTTCATTTTTCGGGCTTTGAAGATTGATGAGCTTTTGTGCTTTAGAAGAATAGCAGAATGGGGTGTGTTGGATCGACGCCGGCCAAAGGAGACTGTGATGGTTTTTCATTTTACTTGCTCTTTTTTTTTTCTTTTCCTTTTGTTTTTCCTGTTTGGTTTCTGAGAAAATCGTGGGAAAATTGGAAGCTTAAAGGGACAATGACAGCATCGTTCAATTGATTGAGCCCAAGAAAATTTTGAGCTATTCAGTTAAAGTTTCTGATATTTTCTAACCAGCTGAAAGGCTGCACTTTTTTTTTCCATTTTTGTTTCAATTTTTTTTTAAGTTTGAAGAGATTAACAACATTTTGGCTATTGAGTTCTACCATAATTATAGTTTTTTTCCTGGAAATATTCAAAAAAAAATAAAAAAAACTTAAATTTCCTTTTTAATTGTATAAATAATGTTGTTATTAACTTAATTTGAATACTTAGATATTAATTTGAAATTTTTCTTGGAGTTGCAACTGCGTTATTTGATAATCATTATCTTCTAATTTTGCAAAAAGATTGAACACACATGGAACATTATGCTATCTTTTGTAGTATTTTAGTATTTCAATTCATTAACTCTTTCTGATTAACATGCTGTATGAACACATATTTCTCCATTTGCATTTTTTTTTTGGTAGTATTTTAGTATTTCAATTCATTAACTCTCTCTGATGAACATGCTGTATGAACTCATATTTCTCGATTTGCATTTGAAGTATATACGTAGTTAATCATATCGTGGACGATTTGGTTCTGATAGGGAATGCGAAAAAGATTTGAAAGCCAAAACCATGGAAACATCCTCAGCTGATAACAAAGTCTGAACTCGAGCAGATGCGTGATGAGTTTTGGGACACTGCGCCTCATTACGGTGGCCAAAAAGGTGGTTTTCCCTATAACTTATTGCCACTTCGCATGTAGATATTCTTGATTTCCGCAAGTGTGAAGGAATGTTGTTGATCTTGAGTTGACCAAATATAGAAAATCTTCTTTTCTGTATGAGCTGAAAAACTTAGTGGTTAATCTGATAATGGCAACTAAACCACCAAAATGCAGACCTAGTTATATGGTGGATCCGTTTTTTAGCAAACTGAATCAAACGAAACTGATATATTCATTTTGAGTTGGCTTGGATGTTAGGCCAGGAACTATAAATATAGAATGATTGTACTTGGTCCCTAGAATTCATGCTGCAAGGTGTTTCCTTGTTCATTGTTGAAGTTCTGAATCCCCAATGCAATATAACATAAGATCTTGAATTATCTGTACTATTACTTAAAGCATTCATGGGAATCAATTGAAACTGATAAGTATGTATGAACTAGGTAGGCCAACTCTTTAGCTGACCGACAGGGAAACATGAATGTTGAACTTGGCTTATCGATACGTTGAAGATAACTCAGATTTGGTGTTTGATTGACCAGACAGAGTTACTAATGGATTCTAAAAGGTCTCATTAGAAGCTTTTCCATGGGTATGATTGTGATACTAAACATTGATATTTAGGAGTCTTTAGTTTCTGGTATCAACAAGAAGTCTGGTTATTTTGCTAATATGCAATTCAGTTTTTACTGTAGAATAGAAAATTCCAAGTAAATGATTGAATTTATATTGAACAGGTTGGTTTTCTTACCCTTTTTACTTGCAGTATGGCATTTTTATTTTTTAATCTGCTTTAATGTGAATAATCTGGTGATTTTCTCATGAACTTGAATGTAAATGGCAACTTTTAAGAAACAAATAAAATTTTAATTGCATTTCAAAGGATATATGAAATTTTAGTAACATATATATATATATTTTTTCAATAATCACACGAGAACTTCACTCAACTTCCTTAAAAAAATATTTTTTATATATAGATATATAGATTATTATAAAAAAGAAAAACAAATCAAATATTTTGTTAGTAATAAATATCTATTTATTTTTCCCATTTATTCTTTTTAACCATTGCGTACAAAATCATAACCGACCCTTATATTTATTATCATTCATTCAATGGCTTCTCCACTATAAACTCTCTCTCTCTCTCTCTCTCTCTCTCTCGGTTATTATTATTTCATTGCATCTTCTCTTTATATCTTTCAAATTCAAAACCCCTCAACTAAAGAAAATTTGAAAAAGATGTGTACTCCATCAATATTCACTATGCTTGTTAGATGGAGTGTTAGGGAGTTTGCTTCATGTTTCTTGGCTCGCAGGTTCCCTGGTAATTTTCTTACGTAAAAAGTGATTCTTTTAATCTCTTTATGCTTCAGGTTTTTATTTTGATTATTTTTGCCTTCCATATTTATTTTATTTTATTTTTCATATTTGTTGCCCTATGATTTTTGTTTGTGTTGGAACCATTATGGAAATTTTGTTTTGTTATTAAGGTTTCCGGGTTGAATACTTGATTGCGATAGCATATTTTATGTTTTTAATGTAATAGCAGAAATTGATTTTTCAAGTTTACTTCCATAGTTATTTTAATTGATTGTGATAGTATATTTTATTGTGTTTTCAATGTATTTGGTGGATTGTAGAAGAGAAACTGGCAGAGATGAATCCGTCTCCGTCGTTGAAACATCTGATGAGACACATTGTCGCTGAAACGAAAGACAACACGGGAGATAGGAAGATCAGTGACAAATATAGAAAACGGCGGAACCACAGTCGGACAATATCGAAAAGCATAGTTTCAGTGGACAATGAAAGCGAAAACTCGAGCTGGATATGTCTTCCTGACGAAGAATACATAGTTTTTTGCTTTAAAGAAGATGGAGCTTTTGATGTTACGATAGAATCGAGCAAATCTGAAAGAAGTTCATGGCCGGTTAATAGAAAGGTTAATTATGTTCCTTTGATTACTTGAAGTATTCATGTCTGAAACCCGTTTCTAACATAGGCATGTACATATGACATTCTAAGAACCCTATAAATAGGGGTGAAAAAAATCTCGGTTAAAAATAGCTCAGTTCCGGTTGACATGGGTTAACTGACTCACTGACCAAACAGACTAACCAGAGTCGGTTCAATTTTCGGTTAATATTTATAGGCGGTTAGTTAAGCGCATTTTCATTATTTTTTTTAGATGAACGGACCGAAAAGACAAACACCACACCTTTCTGAATACAACAAAAAACTAAATATATCTGTTTTGGACAAATACTCGTATCTGAACTGAAGGATTTGTACTGGAACAGATTGATTCTGCCGAGGATACCGAAAGAGATGAGCCGAGCAGTGATGAAGGAAGATCAAATGAAGAATCGAGTGAAGGAGAGGCCAATGCTACTAAAGAACAGGTGAGCCTATGATTTCTTTGAAACATTTGTTTACGATTATTGACAATTTTTTCGAATATTTGGAGAATTATTTATTGGAAGTTGTTACGTTTAACAAAATTTAGCATCGTTTTGTACCTACAGAGGTCCAAAGATCATTTCCATGTTAGATACTTATGAGACTTGACTTTGAAGAGACTATCGAATAGGTATCGTATGTGATGTGTGTTTGAAACAAATTTATCCGATTTTCTCATCTATGCTCAAACTTATGTTTGAATATGTCGGAAATGCTTAGGTAGTGGAAATTTGCATAGTTTAGTATTCCTCAAAGAAGTCATTTTCCTGTTAGATAGCCACAAGGTTTGTCTTGCAAGAAATCTTTGACAAGTGTTGGATATAAGCATGTGCCTAATGTGGGTTTACAATTTATATATATATATATATATTAAAGATCATGCTATGTGGTTGTTTAACTATTAGATAAGAAGTGAAACTTATCTTTGAAGAAATCCTGAAAGAGTGTTTACTAAAACTTTTTTCACATCTTTATGTGCATTGAATATATTTTTTAAAAGGAAAAATTCGGGTAACAATTTTGGTTTTACATATAGGGTGATGAAAAAAGGGGCAGCATTTGTTGGGAAGTAGAGTTAGTTTCAGCTAGCTTAAAAAGATTAGAAGAGTCAAGAGACTCGTATCAATCTGATGGTAGCAGCGGATCCTTTACCTTTCCTGTGTAAGTGTGTAAAAAGAAATTTTTGTTTCTATGTTGCTTTGATTTTCGAGGGGTGAGTGTCGGATATTTATGTATCTGATAATATTTGAACAAACCCGTTTTTTAATATATTGAATATAGAATTATCTGTTCTGTTTTAAACTCGATTGAATATTTTTAAATTAAAAAAGATATGAGAATCGAAGATAAATATTTTAAAGAAAATAAAGAATGGAAACACATCTAACTTTATTTTTTGATGAATATTGTTACAGATTAGGATGGGAATCGTTGGGAAGTCCAATGAGAATGCCAATACCAACATCAGAAGGCATTAGCAAAAGGAAGCACAAGACTCATTGTATGCCAATGCCAACAGTAGAAGGCATTAGCACAAGGAAACTGACAATCAGGATCTAAAACATTGAAAAAACACACAATAAGCTTTGTTCTTTCTTATGCCATTGCCTTCTGATGTTGGCATTGGCACACAATGTTCCTTGTTCTTCCTTGTGTTAGTGCCTTTTGAGGTTGGCATTGGCCTAAAGGCATTAGCACAAGGAAGAATAAGTCCATTGTGTGCCAATGCCAACATCATAAGGCATTAGCACAAGGAAGAACAAGGTCCATTGTGTGTTTTGTCAATGTTTTAGATTCTAATTGTCGTTTAAATTTTTGTCTGGTAGAAGATTTTAGGAAAATACTAGTAATTTATGTCTATTCTTTTACAAATGATGAAAAAAATTATATAACAAATATATTTATAAAAGAAAATTTTAAAAACTAAGTTGTCTTAGTATCAAATCTGCGTATTTTTTTTGAAAATACTATTTTGGTAATAATATTTCTTGCTACTTTGTAAAAAGAATAAACTTTTTATTGATAAATTCGAATACGAATTAATTACTAAGTTATACTTTTTTTGTATAATCAAGATTTCTTTTATGCTCGTTTTATGATCTATGAAAAGTTTAAGAATATATAATTATCTCTTTCAACAATGTCGTTTCTAAAATTCTTGCCTTCTCCTTTGAAAGTATAATGTGCCTTACCATTATATTTAATAATTAGTTAACTAGTTTGTTGAATACTTTCCATAGTGAGAAAAATTCAGGAGATTAGAAAAACATCCATGGACTTTTACTAGACAATTAAGAACACAAAAGGAAGCCGTACAATAAAACAATAGTGACGTATATAATAAGTAAAATTGGGTAAAGCCAATGCATCACCAAGTTCGTGTGAAAAAATGCTTCGAGCTTATGAATTTTTATATCACTTTTCTCACGCTCCTTCGCATTTGAAAAGAAAGGATTGAAGATGTAGCCTTGCACTGACTGCAGCGACAAGGGATTCTTCGTCTTGCTTCTCTTTGGCAGCACCGAGAGCGGCGTCGTAAGCTTGCCTTGCTTCTTCCATTTTCGACATCTCCTTGTCATCTACTGTTTATACTAAAACCGAAACAAAATAGAAAACCACACTTGAAGCTCCGTTTGCCATTAATGTTGGAAAGTGCTTAAAATACAGATTCTTTCGAGCAACTTCCTCTATCGGCAATTCCAAAAGAATAAAGAGCCATATATCGCAAAAACAAACCCTTATAAGTGCTATTGCCAAGTAATGCACAACAAATATTTGGACTAATATTCTCTTCTATCATGTACAATCATTTGATAATTTCGAATGGTGCAATTTGCAATTAAACTATGTTACTTACGTGACAATTTTTTATTCCCGTCATGTGGCAATCGAATTTTTTTAAGACAATTAAAAAAAAGGGTTGAATTCGGCAATGGAATGATAAATTTAAGTACTAATTTAGGATGAAAAAAGTTTTTAAATACCAAAGTGGGAAAGCAAACATAATTCGAGGGCCAGAGTGGTATATATTGAGTATTTAAACATATTTTACACAATTAATTTTAAAAATGGTTAAGTTTTTAAAAAGTTTTAAATTAATATATTTACTCATTATTTAGAAATATATTATTTACATTTGCCTTTGTGTTATTGAAAATTTGAATACTTAATTTTTTAAAATTAATTTGTTAAAGCATTTCAATAATTTTACTCCAAATAAACATAATACTATGTTTGTTTCTCCATGGCATATATGGATATAAGTGTTAATAATGTATTATTAAATTAATTAATACGAACTATAGAATAATGGTAAATTAAACAAATTTCAAGAGAAAAAAATTGCCTTGTTAAGATGGCTTTGGAAAGGAGTACGAACCTGTAGTCCACCTTGAAATTGATAAGGTGGATAACCCTTTATTTATGATAATTAATTCATGTTTATTCACCAAAGAAAATATATGTTATTATATTACATTTAATAGTCTAAATTATTGGCTATACTTATGGGTTGATTATAAACTTATTTCACTAATTAAATTTCTTTAGCTTTAATAATAATCATGTACAATTACTTTTATTTTCTAAAATGAGTTGTAAATAAAAAAGAAATTATTTTAGACCTTAATTATTACATATAATTTGTTTATAGCTTTAAATGTCATGTCACCCTTGAAATAACACAGCGCTGGAGTGTAGTAATAATAAAAAAACAGTCCAACTAAAACCCCCATTTCCTAAAAACAATAACTATACCCCAGCCTAATTAATTGTTAGAATCGGAAACATTCAACGGTGGCCTGGAAACCACCACTACCTATTATCTCCTCCTCACTCTTTCTTCCCTTCACTATTGTTTTCCAGGATTCAAATTTCTTGGGTTTTTCCTTGTAAGTTCCAGTACTTCTAAGTACTTTGATTGCTGGTAATTGTTGATGCTGAAGATTAACTACTTGTAATTTAGGTGTGTTTAAACTTAGAAGGAGACTTACGTTTTAAGGGTTAAAGTTTGTTCATAGCTGGTGGTTCTTTTATGATCAAATTACGCAAAACGTTTAGGCTTTTGTGTAGAAATATATATCTTTTAAATCCCTTTTCACTTTGTTGTTTAACATTATTGACTTAGTTTTCTATTCATTGGAGAAATTGCTCTTCACCGGAATTTCTATATATGGAGCTAATAGTTTACTCGGACTCATGTTCGTATCCGATGTGGTTACTTTTTAAATATTTTTTTCAAGATTTTCTTCATATTTGTGTTGGGATATGCATGGGAAGAGTCAGAGCAGCATAGTTTTTTGCTGTCACTGGTGATAACCTTGTGGTTTGTGATACCAGAATTGAAGTACCAAATGCTACAAGATGGAGTGGAATTGGGTACCATTGAGGATTGCATTTGGATAGAAGATTCAAGTTTGATATGCACTTGACATGCTTCCTTTGGAAAGGTCCCTGCAGGGCCACAAAGAAGATTGTAACTGAGATGTTTCTTTCGTATTGTACAACATTCATCCTATTGTCTTGTTTTTATCTTTTTTAGTGGAACTCCGAGTTCTCCTTCATGGTTTTTATTGATAATTTTGGGTACAAATTATTGGCCAAGCTATTCTTTTTTGTATAATCAAGGTTTTCTTCATGTCCGTTTTATGGTACATGAAGATTTGAGAATGTATGACTATCTCTCCCAATACTATCAGTCTCCAAAATTCGAATTTGCCTTCTCTCTTAGGAGTACAATATGTCTTACCGCTATACTTAATAATTAGTTTGCTCAATGCATTCCCTAGTGAGAAAAATCGGTCAAGAAGATAAGTATTCCTTTCCTTCCTTAATCCTTCAGTGGCCAAAAGATGAGCCACTTGGTTCCCCTACCTCCGAATGTGAGAATATATACACAGTTTTTAAATCTCTTCCTCAAAGAATTTAGATCTAAAAATGTAAGCACTGATGCATAATTGTCTTTCTTGTTTGCATGCAGTTTCTTTATCACTGTAAGTGAATCGCTTTCGATCATCACCTCTTGAAACCCCAAATCAATGCCCAATCAGACTACTTAGAGACATCCAATAGCTTTTACAGCAAACCCCGTTGGTATGTGATTATTAATAATTGTTGTTAACCCCAAAACACCCCTCTTGATTCCTGATAACAATCCCCGAACATAATTTCAGGGAATGAGCTTGAAAAGCCCCATTAAAATTTATCTTTATGAAAGCGTTCTCTAGAGTCCTCCATCTTACAAGCTCAACTCTGGTAACAGGTAACAGTTTGTTTAAGGCATCTAATTCTTCTAATTGAGCTTTAATCCTTTCTATTATTGCTTGAGCATGATTTCAATCCCATCATGCACAGATTTATTTCGTTCAGTCCATAACACCAAAGGGTTCAACCTACCATTCTCCAAATCTGGTTAGATGAGGTAGAAAACAAATTATCAAGCCAATGCTGAAAAATAAGAACAAAGAACTCCATATGCTATTAAATATTTAATTTATTTCACACTTCTATTGTAGTGATACAATCTCAAAACGAGTGCTCAAGAGTTTTCAGACCATTCAGACACCTTGAGCAAACGGGTAACTCTACTAATCTTATATTATAGAGGTTAGGAATATAATTTCGAATCTAACCCTTTTAACTTGAAATCTTATGTTTTTGGCTAAACAAGCTTATTAGATATATTTTAAAAAAAATCAATGAAAATATACTAGCAATCCATAAAGGGAGTTAATTAACATTAGTAAATTAAACTTATTAGTTTCTTTCAAGAAAAGTAAAGTTTTAAGATAAAAGTAAATCTTATATAATTAAATGTTTGATTTTCTATGAAATATATTTTTTAATGATATCACAAGATTGTTAAAACTTCACTCAACTTTCCTTAAAAAAAATACCTTTTTATATGTAGATATATAGATTATTATAAAAAAGAAAAAAAACCAAATATTTTGTTCGTAATAAATTATATCTTTATGTTTCCCTTTTATTCTTTTTAACCATTGCATGCAACATCTTAACCCGCCTTTATATATATATATATATATATATATGATTATTCATGCAATGCCTTCTCCACTATAAACCCTCTCTTTCTCTCTCTCTCTCAGTTTCTATTATTTCGTTGCATCTTCTCTTCATAGCTTTCAAATTCAAAATCCCACAAAGAAAATTCGAAAAAGAAAATGTGTACTCCATCTATATTAACTAGGCTTGTTAGATGGGTTGTTCGGGTCTTTGCTTCATGTTTATTGGCTTGCACATTCGCCAGTAATTTTCTTACGTTAAAAAGTGAGTTTCTTTCATGTATTTGTTGTGTTATGATTTTCTTAAAGCGGAACCACAGTCGCACAATGTCGAAAAGCATTGTTTCGGTGGACAAGAAAAGTGAAAACTCGAGCTGGATATGTCTTCCTGATGAAGAATACATAGTTTTTTGCATTAGAGAAGACGGAGCTTATGATGTTACGATAGAATCGAACAAATCAAAAGAACCAAATCTGTAACACCCTCTAACCCTAAACCGTCGCCGGAACAGGGTTACAAGGCATTACCGAACATATTAGTCAATTTTCCTAATTACTTATAAATAAAAAATTACCTTCATGGTATAATTTAGTAATTTAATTCCTATATTGGGCTCTTGAAGCCAAAGCATATATTTAACGTAGAATGGAACTTATTCAAACATTCTACAAAACTAGCGAAAATATTTTTTTTTATAAAAATTTCGACAGCATTTTTGCTTATTTTCACATATAACCCCCTGCAATTAAAACCGTATTCATTCCAAATATAACCAATTCAACCAATTCCAAAATCCAACAATTCAACCAATGCAATTTCATATTTAATCATATTTAGATTCTACTTATAACATCAAAATACCAAATATCATTCTTTACAACAAAAGTCATGTAGTAATTTTAAGTGACCAAAATAACACCTATGTACATGCCATTTTAACACAAAATATAGTACCTACTTTTGAAGTCCTTGAGGATGTGATGAGATGAGAGATCTTCTAGTTGGACTTCTTTTCTAGTCTACTTGTACCTACGCGTTAAAAATAAACGCGTTAAGCCGGTGAAGGCTTAGTAAGCACTACAAGAATAATTAAATAAGCAATTATAATAGAATATTTTAACTCAATCAATTATTGCATATCTTCTCACATATAAGTCATGTCAACTATGCATTACTTTAAATAAATTTAACTTATCTTTTGTAAGGTATTAAACTTACCTTAACACATCAGTGATTCACTTTTGTTCTCATTTCACATTCTTAGCCCAAAGTAGACTTTATAGAACACACCGGATATACGGAACAAATACAGATGTGCATTATGATGCACAAGTGAACAGAGAGCACCAATGTGCTAATAATCAGAGAGCACCAACGTGCTGATAATCAGAAAGCACTGACGTGCTAATAATCAGAGAGCACCAACGTGCTAATATTAGAGAGCACCAACGTGCTAATATCAGAGAGCGTGCTAAAGTTCCTTAATGGCATGCCACTAATATCCCAGTAGTTCTAAATTTCGTCTACTTGGGCATTAAAGCTGAATCTCATATATTTAAATAATTCACATAAATATTTCAAAAAGGATAAATAACAATAATTTAAAATTCTTGTAGTACTTACAACAAAAGGTTGAGGTGATATAAATTCTTCTTCCTTCACTCTTTAACCTTCTCTTTTCCTTTTCCTTCAATTCGGTCCTCTCCTTCCTTTTCTTTTTCTTCAATTTCTCATATAAACATATAACATTTATATGTTAAAAATAATCAAATAATTTCCTGTACTATTTAATAAAATAAGCATGTATTTTATGATAAATTCATGCTTTCTTACTTTTGCTCACATTTCAATTTAATCCTTTACTCATAAACTTATTCAAAGCTGTCCTTTTGTGTCATAGTCACAAAATTATTTTTTCCAGAGCTACAGAACTCCAAATGAAGAATCGTAAATTTTTCCTGAAACTAGACTCACATATATTAATACCATAAACTTTTCAGAATTTTTAGCTTAGCCAATTAGTACAGTTTATTCATCAAAGTCACCCCTATTCTGCTGTCTGGCAGTTCTGACCCTTCTTCACTAAAAATTAATTATCTCTTCATACATAATTCAGATGATGTTCTCGTTTATTTCTATTAAAAATAGACTCATTCAGGATTCTAAAATATAAATTTAAGCCCCTAATTATTTTTATCCAATTTTTTTATGATTTTCCAAAGTCAGAACAGGGGATTTTGAAATCACCTTGAACTAGTCTCACCAAAATCTAAATATCTCAAACTACAGAATTTATTTGCTTTCCCTGTTTCTTTTATATAAAACTAGACTCAATAAGCTTTAATTTCATATCTCACTCAACTTCTAATTTCTCTTCTACTATTTTTTGTGAATTTTTAAACTTACTCTACTGCTGCTGTCCCAAAACTGTTTTCTTATAGCTTGTTTTACAATTAAGTCCTTTATCCAATTCTAACTTCAAATTCTTTCAATTAAACCACTAATTCATCATTTTATTCATCATATGCTATATTCAACAACTTTAAAACTTCAAAAACTTCAACTTAAATTCATCAAAACTTTGTTCTAAAACTTATAAAGCATCAAAATTAAAAGAAAAGGACTAAATTAACTTACCAAATTAAACTCCAAGCTTTAAACTTTCAATTTTCCTTTTTCTTCTTTCTTTTCTCTCTTTTTCTTTCTTTCCCCTGCTCTCTGTTTCGTTTTCTTCTCTGTTTCTTCTCTTTTATTCTTTACCTTATTATATAATATTATATTATATTAACATAATTATCTAATAATAATATATTTTATCACATAAAAATCTTAAGATCTTTATGCTTATGCCGCCTCAACATTTAAAAATGGCATAATTTCTTTTTAGTCCTTTTTATTTTCTTTAATCTTTAATTAAACTTTCACACCTATTACAATCTAATCCCTTTTCCCCAAATACTTCTAATTAAGTCAAATTCACCTAAATAAAACCCAATTAGGTGCACAACTAGCTTCGTAAGTATTTTTAGTAAATATTTACGATTCAGTTTTATGAAAACGGAGACCGAAAATATATTTTTCGGTTATTCGACTATCGGGTCACTACAAAATCAATCCGAAAGAAGTTCATTGTTGGTTAATAGAAAGGTTAATTATATACCTTTAACTCTTTATTTTTTCTATATTTTTTTGAAAATCTCCGAGGTTGCTTAACTATCTAGAAGTGAAATTTATCTTTGAAGATATTCAAAGAGTGTCTAGTAAATTTTTTCCACATTTTCGAAGAATCATATCTGAACATATTTTTGAATATGCATCGAATACAAATATATATATATATATATTAAAAGGAAAAATTCGGTAACAGTTTTGGTTTAACATATAGGGTGATGGAGAAAGGGGCAGGACTTGCTGTGAAGTAGAGTTGGCTTCAAGTAGCTTGAAGAGATTAGAAGAATCAAGAGACTCGTATCAATTTGATGGTAGCACGGGACTAGCTTCAGGTAGCTTAAGGAGATTAGAAGAATCAAGAGACATATATGAATCTGATGGTAGCACCGGATCCTTTACCTTTCCTGTGTAAGTGTGCAAGAGGGAATTTTTGTTTCTATGTTGCTTAGATTTATGAGGGTGTCGGATATTTATGTATCCAATAATATTTGAACAAACCCATTTTTTGAATGTATTGAGTATAGAACTATCTATTCTGTTTTAAACTTGAATAAATTAATTTAAACACAAAAGGATATGAAAACTGAATACAAATATTTTAAAGAAAATGTGTAACAGCCCAATTTTAATAGTGTCGGAACAGTGATTCGAGATCACTAAATCTGACGAAAAGTTAGAAAATTTTGTTAATCGATAATTATAAGTTAAGTGTGATTTTAGAAATATTTTAAAATTAGTGAATTTTGTGAACTGAAAGAATTAATTAGAAAAATTGGGCCAAAAACGAGGTATTGAGACCTCGAATTTATAAAGTGAGCCATAAATATTCCTAAAAATATTTATGGAGTGTCATTAAGTTATTATTAAACTTTCGTTAGAAAATTTTAACGTTTGGGTAGGAAATTAAATGAAAAGGACTAAATTGAAATGAAAGTAAAAGTTCAATTATAGATTAAAAGAAATTATGAAGGATCAAAATGGTAATTATACCATTTTGTATAGTGAGGCGGTATAACATAGAAAAATCTGAGATTTTTAAGGATTATTATTATATTATTATATTATTATATTATTATATTATATATATAAACAAACAAAAGGAAAGAAAAAAGGGGGGGAAAGAGAACAGAATAGGCAAAAGAAACAGAGAGCATACGAAACAGGGGAGAAGGAAAGAAAAGAAAAAGGAAAAACTAGGGATTTAAAGCTTGAAGTTTAAATTGGTAAGTCAATCAAGTCCTATTCTCTTAATTTTGATGTTTTAGAAGCTTTAAAGCAAGATTTTGATGAAACTAAGTTGATATTTTGAGAGTTTTTAGGTTTTCAAGTGTAGTTGATGTTGAAGAAAAAGATGAATCAGGGATTAAATTGAATGAAATTTAAGTTAGAATTAGTAAGAGGATTAAATTGTAAAGTATGCTATAAGCTGTGTTAGAGGGATTAATTTGGAAGAAATTAGAAATTAAAGTTTTAATATGAATATTAGATAGTCAAGTTGAATATGGAAGGAATTTAAGAAGAAGCAAAGTATGAATTAAGTTAAGAAAATAAGTAAACTTAATCAGGATTAAATTGTAAAATGAGTTATAAGAAAACAGTTTTGGGACAGCAGCAGTAAGGTAACTTTGAAAAATCACCAAAAATGGTAGAAATGGAATTATAAGTTGAGTGAGATATGAAATTAAAGCTTATTGAGTCTATTTTCATATGAAGGAAACAGAGAAAGAAAATAAATTCTGTATTTTTAGATATTTAGATTTTGGTAAGACTGGTTCAGAGTGAATTCGAGATCCCCTGTTCTGACTTGGAAAAATCATCAAAAATTGTATAAAAATAATTTGGGAACATAATTTATATGGTTAGATTTCTTAATGAGTCTAGTTTTAGAATAAATAAACTATAACATCATCTGAATTCTATATAAAAAGATAATTAATTTTTAGTGAAGAAGGGTCGGAACTGTCAGACAGCAGAACAGGGGTGACTTTAAAGAATAAACTGTACTAATTGGCTAAATCAAAAATTCTGAAAATTTTATGGCAAGAAGATATGTGAGTCTAGTTTCAGGAAATATTAACGGTTCTTCATTTGGAGTTCTGTAGCTCTGGAAATAAATAATTTAGTGACTATAACTCAAATGGACAGTTTTGAATATACTTATGAATAATTAATGAAATTATTGATAATGTTACTTATAGCATGTTATATACATTAAGGATGTGGAATGGAGAGGAGGAGGAGGAAATATGTATGAATATTCAGCTAGCATGGCTAATTTGTAATGTTTTAGGCTCAGGGACTAAATTGAATAAAAGTAAAACTTTATGATTAGTTTTGTAAAAATGTTGGAAATGACCAATTTACATGGAATGGATTATTTTATTATTGAAAATTGCAAAATTGAATGAAATTATTAATTTAGATTAAGATCGGTTGAAAATCGATGAAAATAGAAAATTTACCAAAATGCCCTTAAATCTTGGTATTTCTGCAAATTTAGCCAGGTAAGTTCGTATAACTTTAATTATGTGATATAAAGAAATATAATTTGATAGTATGTGAAATATTGATATGATGAATTAACTAATTTATGTTTATGAATAAACGGCAAGAGAATGATATTTATCATGACATGTAAATATGTGATTATCTTTAATATGTAAATAAAAGGTAATTAAATATGTTGAGACGAGAAATAAATTCAAGTAAGACATGAAATGAGAAAAATAAATATGTTTAAGGGATAATATGTTTGATTTTGATTGGTTTCAAATATAAATGCTAGATGAAATAAAATGTCTGATAAATAAATTTGTAATTCCGGTAATGCCTCGTACCCTATTTCGACATCGAATACGGGTAAGGGGTGTTACAAAATGAAACAAATCTAACTTTATTTTTTGATGGATATATTGCTGCAGATTAGAGTGGGATTGGATTGGAAGTCCAGTGAGAATGCCAATGCCAACATCGGAAGGCATTACCCCAAGCAAGAACAAGGCCCATTGTGTGCCAATATCGGAAGGTATTACCCCAAGTAAGAACAAGGCCCATTGTGCGTCAATATCGGAAGGCATTACCTCAAGCAAGAACAAGGCCCATTGTGTGCCAAAGCCAAGGAAGAAAGGCAGTGGCACAAGAAAGAAGAAGACCCATTTTATGTTTTTTCAATGTTTTAGATTTTGATTGTCGGTTTCTAACTAGTAATTTATGACTATTCTTCTACAAATAACGAAAAAGTTATATAAAAATATATTTATAAAAGAAAATTGAATTATGACTATTGTAACACCCCATACCCGTATCCTATGCTGGAACCGAGTACGAGGCATTACCAGACTAAACAATACATTTGGTCAAATTAATTAACACATATACAAAATGACTTAGTCAAGCCACTATACATGCCATAACTTAAATCATTTATAAATAAAGATACCCATAGATAGCTTGATAGTGTGAAGCGATCTCCGACTGTAATACTCCTATACCCGGTTCAATCATGTAGACCCGGTATAAGACTATTACATTTGGTGCCAAAACAATTATGGCCAGATACTGTTTAATTAAAATATTTGTATATAATATTTTAACTTACCAACCATTTTTGTTAATATATTTATTGTTTATTAATTCATTCCATATATACCAAAATACTTCAAGTAACTGAAAATAGATAAAATTTCAAGAATCTACATTTTAGTCCTTATCACATGGGAACACCTTTGAACTACATATGTACATGCCATTTTAATACAAAATATAGTACCTACTTTTGAAGCCCTTGAGGATGTGATGAGATGAGAGATCTTCTAGTTGGACTTCTCTTCTAGTCTAATTGTACCTACGCGTTAAAATAAACGCGTTAAGCCGGTGAAGGCTTAGTAAGCACCACAAGAATAATTAAATAAGTAAATAATCATAACAAAATATTTTAAACTCATTCAATTATTACATATCGACTCACATATAAGTTTCTTCAACTATGCCTTGCTTTAATAACATTTAACTTATCTTTTGTAAGGTATAAATCTTACCTTAACACATCAGTAATTCACTTTGTTCTCATTTCACATTCTTAGCCCAAAGTAGACTTTATAGAACACATCGGATATACGGAACAGATACAGAGGTGCATTATGATGCACAAGTGAACAGAGAGCACCAACGTGCTAATAATCAGAGAGCACCAACGTGCTGGTAATCAGAGAGCACTGACGTGCTAATAATCAGAGAGCACCAACGTGCTAATATCAGAGAGCGCGCTAAAGTTCCTTAATGGCATGCCACTAATATCCCAGTAGTTCTAAATTCCGTCTACTTGGGCATTAAAGTTGAATCTCATATATTTAAATAATTCACATAAATATTTCAAAAAAAGATAAATAAAAAATAATTTAAAATTATTGTAGTACTTACAACAAAAAGGTTGAAATGATATATGTTATTCTTCCTTCACTCCTTAACCTTCTCTTTTCCTTTTCCTTCAATTCGGTCCTCTCCTTTCTTTTTCTTCAATTTCATATAAACATATAACATTTATATGTTAAAAAAATAATCAAATAAACTTTCTGTACTATTTAATAAAATAAACATGTATAATATAATAAATGCATCCTTTCTTACTTTTGCTCACATTTCAATTTAATCATTTACTCATAAACTTATTCAAAGCGGTCCTTTTGTGTCATAGTCACATAATTATTTATTTCCAGAGCTACAGAACCCCAAATGAAGAACCATAAATTTTTCCTGAAACTAGACTCACATATATTCATACCATAAAATTTCTAGAATTTTTAGCTTAGCCAATTAGTACAGTTTATTCATCAAAGTCACCCCTATTCTGCTGTCTGGCAGTTCAGACCCTTCTTCACTAAAAATTAATTATCTCTTTATACAAGATTCAGATGATGTTCTTGTTTATTTCTACTGAAAATACACTCATTCAGGATTCTAAACATATATATTTAAACCCCTAATTATTTTTATTCAATTTTTGATGATTTTCTAAATTTAGAACAGGGGAACCCGAATTCATTCTGACCTTGTCTCACAAAAATATAAATATCTCAGAATACAGAATTCCTTTGATTTCCCTGTTTCTTTCATATGAAAATAGACTCAATAAGCTTTAATTTTATATCTCACTCATCTTCTATTTCCACTTCTACGAATTTTAGTGATTTTTCAAATTTACTCTACTGCTGCTGTCCCAAAACTGTTTTCTTATAGCTTGTTTTGCAATTAAGTCCTTTATCCAATTCTAACTTCAAATTCTTTCAATTAAACCACTAATTCATCATTTTATTCATCATATGCTATATTCAAAAACTCTAAAACTTCAAAAACTTCAACTTAAATTCATCAAAACTTTGTTCTAAAACTTATAAAGCATCAAAATTAAAAGAAAAGGACTAAATTAACTTACCAAATTAAACTCCAAGCTTCAAACTTTAAATTTTCCCTTTTTCTTCTTTCTTTTCTCCTTTTCTTTCTTTCTATGCTCTCTGTTTCGTTTTGAGCTTCTGTTTCTGCTTCTCTTTTTTTTTCTTTTGTTTTATATATATAATAATTTAATAATTATCTTTACAAAAATCTCAGATTTTTATCAATACACCGCCTCAACTTTATAAAATGGCATAATTATCATTTTGGTCCTTCATAATTTCTTTTAATCTATAATTCAACTTTTACTTTCATTTCAATTTAGTCCTTTTCATTTAATTACCTACCCAAACGTTAAAATTTTCTAACGAAAGTTTAATACCACATTACTAACATTTTATAAATATTTATAAAAATATTTCCTATCATATAAATTTTCATGCAAATATATTGAAATAAATTTCTCTTTAAATAGGATTTATGGTTGCGAAACCATTGTTCCGATAACCTTGAATTTAGGCCATTACACCGACGACCTCCAACCCGAGCTTTGTTTAGTAGGACTCTGTAACATGGGAAAGAAAAGGGGGTAAGCTTATAAAGCTTAGTAAGTTCACATGTAAAAATAATAAGAATTAGCAATGAATTTAGCTTACTACTAAGCTATCATAACTTTCAGAAATAATGTTAAGTTCTTACTTTCCCAACTTAATCATTTGTAGCCTTATCAAAGCCTCAACATGACAAATCCTCACAACAAATTCTCAATTTGATACAAACATTAAATCACATGCTTATACCTTATTACTCATGTTCACATTAATCTGTCTATTTGAATCGCTGTCACTAAATTATTTATTTCTTGAGCTACAGAGACCGCTAATTTTCCCTGAAACTACATTCATATATCTTTATACCATAAAATTTCCAGAATTTTTGGCTAAGCCAATTAGTACAGTTTATTCATTAAAATTTCCCCTGTTTCACTATTCGACTGTTCTGACCACCTTTCACTACGAATCAATTTTCTCCTTGTACAGAATTCAAATGATGTTATAATTTATTTCATTTGAAACTAGACTCATTAAGGATTTCAAGCATATAACTTTTATCCCATAATTATTTTTGTACAATTTTTAATGATTTTTCCAAGTCAGAACAGGGGATCACATAATCATTCTGAACCAATCTCACAAGAATTTAAATATCTTGAAATATAAAAATACATTGTTTTCTCTGTTTCTTTTATATGAAAATAGACTCAAAAAGCTTTAAATCAATATCTCACCCAACTTATAATTCAATTTCTACTATTTTTGGTGAGTTTTCAAATTCATATCACTGTTGCTGTCCAAAACAGTTTTATTGTAAATTTTACTCTTTCATGATTACTTTATATTAACATCCGTTTAATCATACATAACCCCAAAACATATCCTTAAATAGCCATTCCAATAGCTAGCCATTATCGAAAATTTACATGCCATTCATTTCAAATTTCAGATCATTTCATATTAAAACTTTTCTCATTAGCTCATTTGGAATACCGATTCATATGGATAATACACTCAATGGTGTACAAATATATAATTACAAATGAACTCATTCATCAATCAAGTTTTATGCTCATGTCTCATCAACTCGTATTTCGTTATATCACATAATTCCATGTAACACTTACCAAACTTTGTCAGATTAGTGAACGTCTTATAAAATTAGTCTGCTCACACAAGCTGTCGATCATGACAAGCTACACGGTGTTGCTCAGTGCCACATTTCACAATTCAGTATGGTTGATACCATACCTACGTTTCACACTTTGCCATAGATCACCCATATCTTATCCGTCAATTCGTCACTTTTTACTAGAATGCCATAGCCCAGCTATGGTCTTACATTTTGAACATGTATCACGTCAATGCCATATCCCAGATATGGTCTTACACGGAAACCACTAATCACTTGTGGCCGAAGCTACCACTATTCACTGATCAGGTAGCCGAAGCTACCACTTTTCACTGATCAGGTAGTCATATCTACCACTTTGCACTGATCAGGTAGCCGGAGCTATCACTTTTCACTGATCAGGTAGCCGGATCTACCACTTTTCACTGATCAGGTAGCCAAAGCTACCACTTTGCACTAATCAGGTAGCCGGAGCTACCACTTATCACTTTCACTTGTCCTTGATTAGATAAGTGTAGCCGAAGCTATCAGTTATCACTTGTTGCCATGGTTCAACCATGGTCTGTACTATCAATTCATCACATGTCGAAATTCGATCATACTCCGCCCTGCATTTCTCTTAATTTGATCTTTCAATACAATCTCGTAATTTTTATATTATTCATGATCCAATAATAATATACGAAATAGCACACGGTATCAGTTAAACATTTAAATATAATAAATTTAATGCTTATTAACATACAAACTTACCTCGATACCAAAACGACCATTTTACCAACTTTCCCGATTTTCGATTTTCCTCCCGTTCTAGGTCCAAATCTCATTTTTCGGGGTCTAAAACATCACATTTCACTTATTTAATTAATGTCCTATTCAAAACAATCCTTAACTCAACTTTTTTTAAAATTACATTTTTGCCCCTAAACTTTTACATATTTGCACTTTTGCCCCAATAGTCGAAAATTAAACTTCATCCCTTATTCTTATGTTTTATAACATGCTGACCATTTTTCTCTTCTATGGAAACATCAAATTCTCACTAGTTCACACACTTATGACCAATTTATAACTTTTACAATTTAACCCCTTTTATACGATTTCATCGAAAATCATCTAATAAAACTCGTTTCTCTAATCACAGACATGCATAATATACCATAATTCATCAAAATTAAGAATTATTCAACATGGGTCAATTTTTAAAATTAAAATCTAGCTCAAAATAATGGTAGAAATAGCTAGACTAAGTTACCGAGATTTCAAAAATACGATAAACATTAAAAACGGGGCTCAAAAACACTTACTGTGAAGCTTGAAAAGCTTGAAACCCTTAGCCATGGAGTCTAGAAATTTTCGGCAGCAACTTGAAGAAGATGAGCAGATTTTTTTCTTGTATTTTGTCTTTTTATTCATTTAAAACACTAAATGACTAAAATACCCTTAAGACTTTTCTTTCACTTTTGTCCTATTCATGCCCATTTTTGTCCACCAAGTTATTCAATGGTCTAATTACCTTTTAAGGGCCTCCAATTTAAAACTCATAGCAATTTGACAACTCTAATATATAGAACTCAACTTTTGCACTTTTTACAATTTAGTCCTTTTGACTAAATTGAGTGCCCAAACGTCAAAATTTTTGAACGAAATTTTTACGAAATGTTTCCGTAAAATTGTAGACCATAAAAGTATAATAAAAATATAATTTTACTCGTCGGATTTGTGGTCTCGAAACCACTGTTTCGACTAGACCCAAATTTAGGCTGTTACAACTATTCTTTTACAAATAATGAAAAAGTTATATAAAAATATATTTATAAAAGAAAATTGAAAAAACTATGTTGTCCTAGTATCAAATCTGCTTATTTTTGTGAAAAAGACAACTTTTATACTAATATTCCATACTACTTTGTAAAAAGAATGAGCTTTTTATTGATAAATTTGGGTACAAACTATTTGTTAAGTTATACTTTTTTGTATAATAAAGGTTTCCTTCATATCCGTTTTATGGTCCATGAAAATTTGAGAATATATGACTCTCTCTCTTAATAATATCGTCTCTAAAGTTCGAACTTACCTTTTCTCTTAGGAGTGCAATGTGCGTTACAACTATACTTAATAATTAGTTTGCTCAATACGTTCCTTAGGAAGAAAAATCTAAGAGACTAGAAATTGATGGTTTTGACAAGAATGTCCAATACGGGTATGTTTTCGATATTTGTATGTCAACCCGGGTAGACAAAGTAAAAGATGAGGACCCCTTGGAGTCCCCCATTTTACTACTCACTGAATGGAAGACGACTCAGGTTGAAGCTTTTCTGGAAATGTAGTGATGAAAACCTTACAATTTTTGGTTGAAACATGCAATTTATGTGAAATAAGAAGAAGCTTCATCTTCTGTAAACCTTTAATTTGTGGGGTTAGAATATTTTCATGCATCTTTAATTAATATTTTAAAAAATAAAAAAATTAAATAAATGAGACATATGGTGGTTTTTATTTTTTTTAAAAATACCACCACATTCTAACAAGACTAGTGATCAAACCGATTAAATTATTGATTCGTTGATCTGATCGATTTAATTAAATAAATAATTAAGATTCATAAAATAAAATAAATCAATTCAATTAAAATTTTAACACAGTTCAATAAGCCTATATTAACTCATGAATCAACAAGTTTAATGTCTCTCTCCAAATTGATACCTAGACCAATTTTTGATACAACCAACTTAACCTGCTACTCTAATTCAAACAAGCATGCATGCTAAATTTAATTACACGTCCATTTAAGAGAGGCACTGAGAGGACATGTGAGGGCCTTGGCGCTCCCTTAATTTGGTGATATTGCTTTTAAGCCTTTAAAATTTGCAACATTATGGTTAATAAGTGATAAACTTTCCATTTTAGCTTCCAATATTTTATAAATCAATTCCAATCTCTTAAAAAGAATTTCTTACTTTGCCATTGCACCTAATTATTATACATAGAATACGAGAAACTTAATTTAAGATCTAGCTCAATGCTCATTTTATTATAAGTTTTCTTTAGTTCTTGAATTTTTTAGACCACATTAGTCCTAAAACTCTCTAAATACTTTGATATCGTGCCATGTTATCACCTAAAAAATTATAAATATTTTTATAAAATTTAAGTGATGATGTGACATAATCATAGAGTGTCACTTCATTACATGAATCAAAATTGGAGAAAATTACCTTGAAAGATTAAATGTTATCATTTATTTTAATATATCAACTTAATCATTTCGACTAAAACCATATTTATTTTTTACATTAATTTATATTTTTTTTCCACCACATAGTCTGGCACGTGTATATATATCAAGTGAGTTAAAGCAATAAGTGTGTTGAGTTGAAAAAATGGAATCAAAATGGGTAATTGTAATAATGATAAGTGTGTTAATTTTGGAAGAAGCTAGCAAAGTGGAGTAATGGATGTTGGGATGAAGAAACATGTAATTGATTATCTTCATATAATTATTTTACTCCTTTTAACAGAAATTAACCTGCTTTCAAGGCTGAATAGTTTAGAAATTCTTGATCTAAGTAGAACCAATAGGACCAACAATTTCTTGTCATATTTGGGTGGCTTTTCATCTTTAAGAACTTTATGTCTTGAGGGAAATAATTTACAAGGAACATTTCATCTTCAAGGTAAGGTTTCTTATATAGCTTTCTTGTTGCTCTTTCACTTTTAATTTCTTTTGGAGTATAATACTCAATTGGGTTTGACAGACTTTTATAATCTGAAGAAGTCAAAATCAAATAGAGAGCCTACAATCTTCCTATGGTAAATATATGCAAAAACTATTTAATTAAGTCTTTTTTTCTTCATCTGTTTTTAAACTAAGATGTGCTCTTGTTTTCATCATGATTAAAAAAAATAAAGTAAAAAATAAATCTTATAATGAAGCTGAAATGATGCACATTTTTTAATGCAGGAAGTGGAAGACAACTGAAGCTGATCAGTTTAGAAGAAATTGATTTGAGTTCTAATCTCTTCAATAATAATATATTTGCAGAACTTAGTGGATTCTTAAATTTGAAGTCTTTGAATATAAGATAGAATCAACTAAATGGATCAATAGCTGTTAAAGGTAATGGTGGTAAAATGAACATGAAGACCAAAAATAGATGTTGGAGCACTTAATTTAATCCTATATATATATAGTGTTTGATTGGTTTTATTTGCTGAAGTTTGTCGTAACCATTTTTTGATAAAACGGGAATCGAACTTGGGTTTTGAAAATGAATAAAAAATGGGAGTCGCTACCGACCTTTTATTAGGTGTGATCGGATCACCTTTGTTTTAATAAAACATTTCGATTTACTAAAACAGATGCTTTTGGTCGGAAATCACCAAAGGTAGTTTTTTTACTCCTTTTTTTATTTCTTTATCTTTCTACGTATGTATGTTTTTGCGGATAAAAATAAGGAGGAATAAAAAGGGAAAAAAAATTCAAAAAAAAAAAATATAATGCTTATACCTTCGGATCTACAAATCGGACTCGCGTTTTGATCTCTTTTTTTTGTCTTCGATTTTTGTTATTTCTCTCTGTTCTTTCTGATTGAAAGCAAAAAAAAGTCCGTTTTTACATCGTGTCTAATGGCTTTATAGCCGATTTACATGAATAATAATAATAAAACAAAAAAACTTTTGCTTATGGACTTGCTGTTGGCTTCTTTTGTCCTGTTGCAGGTCGTGGGGACAGAGAGAGGTGGAGAACGGCGATGGTGCGCGATGGTGCACCAAGGGACGAGTGGAGTGGAGGCTTGCGGCACTAGGGTTTTCCTGAAACCCTAGCCTTCCCAAAACTTTAGACTTTTTGGGCCTATTGGGCCATTGTAAAATTGGGTCTTGTAATTTGCTTGTAATGGGCCCGGGGTTAATGACCCGGGCCAAAAATTGGTGATTACAGCTGCCCCTCTTTGCTCATTGTCGTGAAACGATAATAGAGCAAAGACAAAAAAGGAACCAATTTTGCCCGGTCTTGGGGAAAGCCTTGACTTGTTGGTCCTCGTCTTCTTCAAACAGCTTCAAACTCAACTGTAACTTGCTGCTTTGATCCGTTTCGCTGTTTCGTTATATCTTCAGGGAGATGACATTTCCTGTTCCATTGCTTCTTCAAGGGCACAGTAGCTAGTGCCCTGATTAGCTTCGATGTGATTTCAAGGCTTTGATCTTCTCCACTGGGACTTTGAGGAACTGCTTCCTTGCTATCTTCGGGGGCTTCGATCTTCAGTCTACTCCTATGCTACTCCCGATAGATATGGTCTGTAGCTTCAATTTGCTCTTGCTCAATCTTCTTTGTCCACTGGAATTTCTTCATTCACTTTGCTCAATGCAACTTTGGTCTTCCTTCTGTAAGTACCTCCGCGCGTGCCCCGAGGCTCAACCACATTCTCATGAGTTTTTTTTTTTTTGAAATTTGTCAAACAGAAATTGAAAATACTT
Organism: Gossypium sturtianum; assembly: GCA_025698515.1. Classification (NCBI taxonomy): domain Eukaryota; kingdom Viridiplantae; phylum Streptophyta; class Magnoliopsida; order Malvales; family Malvaceae; genus Gossypium; species Gossypium sturtianum. The sequence goes on from CM046953.1 coordinate 153,964,791, forward strand.
CGACCTCTCGTAATGAACTAATCTTTGCAAGCGAAAATTGAAGATAAAAGAGAAATTGAAAATACCTCGAAGATGTGACTGATGCATCAACTCATCTCTCAGCATATGAGTTGATATATTTCGAACAGAAATGAAAAGACACCTCAGGGTATGACCCGGGGCTCAACTCACTTCTCTTTCAATATGAGTTGATCTTTTGAAATGAAATTAAAAGACACCTCAGGGTGTGACCCGAGGCTCAACTCACCTCTCTCTGAATATGAGTTGATATTTTGAAAAGAAATTAAAAGACACCTCAGGGTGTGCCCCGAGACTCAACTCACCTCTCTCTGAATATGAGTTGATGTTTTGAAATGAAATTAAGAGACACCTCAGGGTGTGACCCAAGGCTCAACCCACCTCTCTCTGATATGAGTTGATATTTTGAAAAGAAATTAAAAGACACCTCAGGGTGACCCAAGGCTCAACTCACCTCTCTCTGATACGAGTTGATATTTTGAAAAGAAATTAAAAGACACCTCAGGGTGTGACCCAAGGCTCAACCCACTTCTCTCTGATATGAGTTGATATTTTGAAAAGAAATTAAAAGACACCTCAGGGTGACCCAAGGCTCAACTCACCTCTCTCTGATACGAGTTGATATTTTGAAAAGAAATTAAAAGACACCTCAGGGTGTGACTCGAGGCTCAACCCACTTCTCTCTGATATGAGTTGATATTTTGAAAAGAAATTAAAAGACACCTCAGGGTGTGACCCAAGGCTCAACCCACTTCTCTCTGATATGAGTTGATATTTTGAAAAAAAATTAAAAGACACCTCAGGGTGACCCAAGGCTCAACTCACCTCTCTCTGATACGAGTTGATATTTTGAAAAGAAATTAAAAGACACCTCAGGGTGACCCAAGGCTCAACTCACCTCTCTCTGATACGAGTTGATATTTTGAAAAGAAATTAAAAGACACCTCAGTGTGTGACCCAAGGCTCAACCCACTTCTCTCTGATATGAGTTGATATTTTGAAAAGAAATTAAAAGACACCTCAGGGTGTGACCCAAGGCTCAACCCACTTCTCTCTGATATGAGTTGATATTTTGAAAAGAAATTAAAAAGACACCTCAGGGTGTGACCCGAGGCTCAATATGAGTTGATATTTTGAAAAGAAATTAAAAGACACCTCAGGGAGTGACCCGAGGCTCAACTCACTTCTCTCTGATATGAGCTGATGTTTTGAAAAGAAATTAAAAGACACCTCAGGGTGTGACCCGAGGCTCAACTCACCTCTATCTGAATATGAGTTGATATTTTGGAAAGAATTAAAAGACACCTCAGGATGTGACCCGAGGTTCAACTCACCTCTCTCGCAATATGAGTTGTTATCTTGAAAAGAAATTAAAAGACACCTCAGGGTGTAACCTGAGGCTCAACTCACCTCTCTCTGATTATGAGTTGATATTTGCAACCGGAATCTCAAAATATATCATCTGGTGGGACTCGAATGTCTTCTTTCTCCTTGGTTTAGTGCTACCATCGTCAAGATTTCTTGTTTTACTGGCGTACCTGTATGTGTCATGTGTGATGATGTCATGATATGCATGTGTTTGTCCTAAATGCCTACATGATTATGCCATGTGTCTTGGGCTTGTTTGTCATGTATCTCTTCTTGTTACTACTCTCATGATGACCTGCATTCACTGCTTCGACTCTTGACTCTCCTCAGGCTTGATACCCGCCCTCAGGTTCTACGAGTAATTCGTGTTTTTCGTTTTTTTTGCCCCCTATTGAACTTTGTCCTTGCTTTGAAGCCCTCGTATTTACCCAATTCCCCTCTAGGTAAAGCTCCATATTCTTTTCATTTAGAGTGTGTAATTTCGCTATTTACCTCTAAAATGAAACATGAATAAAATGCATGAAAATGGCAAAGTAGGCATGAAAGGTGTTCCTCGTATCTATATTTATTTCAAAAGCAGCAAGAAAATTGACAAGGAATGACTCGATTAAGAAAGCATCATAAAAGGAAAACAAGTTTAGTTGTAGTAAGTGCTCTAGATATCCGACGTGTGAACTTCTCCATGTTTCTTCATCCTGAATCTTTTCGATTGAGATTCTTCGTGTAGAGGATTCTTGAGCTTCGGAGTCTGCTTCAATACTATGATCTCGCCGTTTAACTCTTTGTTCAACCCATTCCTGCCTCCTTGGACCAAATTTGCTTCCTTAGGATGCCCTTTCGGGTTTTCATCCTAAGCCTTCTCTGTTTATCAGGATTTTTTTTAGGCGTAATATTTCTTCACGGCATCTGAGTTCACCGGATTTGGTAACTCCTTCCCATCCATTTCAGTGAGGATCAAAGCTCCACCTGAGAAAGCTCTCTTTACGACGTATGGTCCTTCCCAGTGCGGTGCCCATTTTCCTCGAAAGTCCTTTTGTATAGGGAGAATCTTCCTCAACACGAGTTCTCCTTCACGAAATTCTCTTGGACGCACCTTCTTGTTATGGGCTGCGACCATTCTCCTTTGGTACATCTGTCCGTGACAAATTGCTTTCAAGCGTTTTTCTTCGATCAGATTCAGTTGGTCATATCGAGCCTGAACCCATTCAGATTCTTCTAGTTTTGACTCCATTAAGATTCGTAGAGAAGGGATTTCCACCTCAATGGGCAGCACAGCTTCCATTCCATAGACTAGAGAGAAAGGAGTTGCCCCCGTGGAGTCCGCTTTGCACACGCGTGCGATCGCGGCGTATAGGGCAAATGGTAGCTTCTGCGCTTTATCTTTATCGTCTCGATCATTTTCCCAATGATCTTCTTGATATTCTTGTTAGCGGCTTCCACTGCTCCGTTCATCTTTGGACGATAGGGTGAGGAATTATGATGCTTTATTTGAAATTGCTCACACACTTCCTTCATCATTTTGTTGTTCAGATTTAAAGCATTATCTGAAATAATTCTTTTTGGCAAGCCATATCTGCATATGATCTCCTTTTTTAAGAATCTGCACACTGCTGTCCTTGTCACATTGGCAAACGAAGTGGCTTCTATCCATTTTGTGAAGTAGTCTATGACTACAAAAATGAATCGATGTCCATTAGAGGCTTTCGGGGAGATCGGCCCTATAACATCCATGCCCCACATAGAAAAGGGCCACGGGGAATTCATGACGTGAAGGGGTGAATGTGCTGCATGGATTTTATCGCCGTAAACTTGGCATTTATGGCACCTTCGTGCGTGATTAATGCAGTCACTTTCCATTGTCAGCCAGTAATAACTGAGTCTCATAATTTGCCTGGCCATAGTGAAGCCATTGGCGTGCGTTCCACAAACTCCTTCATAGACCTCTTCGAGTATCTTTCTAGCTTCAACAGTATCCACACATCTCAGGAGGACTTGATCTTTTCCTCTTTTATATAGGATGTCCCTATCGAGAACGAATCTCGCTGCCAATCTTCTGATCGTTCTTTTGTCGTTTTCATTTGCTTGCTCGGGATATCTTTGATTCTTGACATATTTTAAGATATCATGGAACCATGGTTGCCCGTCTGCCTCGTTGTCAATGCTAAAGCAATGCGCAGGGGCCTCGTATATGCTCATCTGGAGAGGCATTATTTCTGTTTCTCGGTTTGTTTTGAACATTGAAGCCAAGGTGGCCAGGGCGTCAGCCAACTGGTTTTCCTCTCGTGGGAAATAATTAAAGGTCACTTCTTCGAATTCTTCAATCAATTCCGCAACGAGATCGCGATATTTAACCAACTTCGAGTCTCTTACTTCCCAATCTGCTTGATGGCTACGCGAAGTCCCATGATGCAAGCCTCATATTCTGTTATGTTGTTGGTACAGAAGAAGTTTAATCTGGCAGTAAAGGGGTAATGATACCCTTCTGGCGACACTAAGACTGCTCCAATTCCGTGCCCCCATGCATTTGACGCGCCATCAAAACTCATCTTCCATGATTTCTCTTTCGACGATTCACATTCTTCTTCCGTAACGCATATCAAGTCTTCGTCTGGAAAGTCAAATTTCAACGGCTCGTATTCTTCTGTTGTTCGAGTTGCTAAGAAATCAGCTATTGCGCTCCCTTTAATCGATTTTTGGCTCACGTATACGATGTCATACTCCGATAGTAGGATCTGCCATCGCGCCATTCTTCCTGAGAGTGCAGGTGATTCCATCATGTATTTAATTGGGTCCAGCTTTGAAATCAACCATGTCGTGTGGTACAGCATATATTGTCTAAGCCTCCGAGTTGCCCAGACCAGAGCACAACAGAATTTTTCGATTGGCGGATACCTTGCTTCATACTCCGTGAATTTCTTACTGAGATAATAGATCGCCTGTTCTCTTTTTTCGGACTTATCATGTTGCCCCAAGACGCAACCCAGGGAGTTTTCGAACACATTCAGGTATAGTATTAGCGGTCTTCCGGGAGTTGGTGGTACTAGCACCGGAGGACTAGATAAATACTGCTTTATCTTGTCGAAAGCCTCTTGGCATTCCTTGTCCCATTCTCCAGAATTGTGTTTTCGAAGGAGTCGAAATATTGGATCACACTGCTTGGTGAGTTGAGCAATGAATCGAGCGATGTAATTCAGTCTCCCTAGAAATCTTCTGACTTCCTTTTGTGTGCGCGGGGGCGGTAGTTCTTGTATGGCCTTTATTTTACCCGGATCAACCTCGATACCTTTTTCGCTAACGATGAATCCCAATAATTTTCCCGAGGTAGCCCCAAAGGTACATTTGCCAGGATTAAGCTTTAATTGGAATTTTCTCAATCTTTCGAACAGTTTTCGGAGGTTTTCAACATGCTCTCTTTCTCCTCGAGATTTGGCGATCATATCGCCAACATAGACTTCTATTTCCTTATGCATCATGTCGTGGAATAGTGTCACCATGGCTCTTTGGTATGTTGCCCCGGCGTTCTTTAGTCCGAATGGCATCACTTTGTAGCAGAATGTTCCCCACATCGTCGTGAACGTAGTTTTTTCCATATCCTCGAGAGCCATCTTGATTTGATTGTAACCCGAAAATCCATCCATGAAGGAGAAAAATGAATTCTTTGCCGTGTTATCTACCAATGTATCGATATGTGGCAATGGGAAATTATCTTTAGGGCTAGCTCGATTCAAATCACGGTAATCCACACACATTCGTACCTTGCCATCTTTCTTCGGTACTGGGACTATATTAGCCACCCATTCTGGATATCTAGAGATTTTGCAGGAATCCAGCATCAAATTGTTTCTTTACTTCTTCCTTTATCTTTAAGAGCATTTCCGGCCTCATCCGCCTTAACTTCTGTTGGATAGGCTTGCATTCTGGTTTCAGTAGGAGTCTATGGACCGCTATATTTTCGTTCAAACCTGGCATATCTTGATACGACCATGCGAACACGTCTTTGTACTCCTAAAGCATGGTGATTAGATCATGTTTGGTGTCTTCAGACATGGAGGTCCCGACTTTCACCTCTTGCTTCTTTTCTTCATTTCCTAAATTCACTGTCTCGACCGATTCTTGATAGGGCAGAATCTGTTTATCCTCTTGTTCTACCATTTTCAGTAGGTCTGGAGAAGAGGCATAATCTTCGGTATCTTCTTCAGCCTCGAATTCTCCCACACAAATAGCTTTCTCGAAGTCGATTTTAGGACTCGTAACAGGATTGTTCGCGTCGTTGATATCTGAGCACCTGAAAAGTAAACGAAAAAGAGAACTATAGAGGGGCATCAAGGTATCGGATCCTATGAACGTGATGATGGTATGGGGTATATAGGGACAGGTAAAGAAGGAAATATGGAGCCGATGAGAATGAAAAGAACACGACAAAATGCATCTTTATTCATGTTTCATTTAAAAGCTAGATAGACAAAACGAACTCTCATAACAGATTTCCCCACAGCTTAGGGGTATACAAAAAGCCAACATTGAGCATTACTTTAGAGGAGGCTTGGAAATTACGAGAAGATCCACAGCAGTCCAATTGTTCAAAGCGAATCCTGGAGGACAAGGGCGTATCATCGAAACATTTCCAATCGCATCATCTCCTTCCGTCACCACATTCACGTTTCTTTCGTCATGGTTTGGGAGTGGATTTCTAGCCACGGTACCAGTACCGTCAAACCGTAAAACCCCAACATCAATAAGACTTTGAACCTTTCTTTTGAAGGCTAGGCAATTATCTGTGGAATGCCCCCGGTTTTCGGCATGGTACATGCAGCTAGTATTAGGATCGAACCATTTAGGGTAGGGAGGTTTCAAAGGTGCTATGTAATGCGGTGCTATTAATTGTTTCTCCAGCAACTTTGGGCACAGTTCTCCGTATGTCATGGGAATAGGGGCAAACTGAGGCTTTTTGGGGTTGGGTCTCGTTGGCCTCGGTTCATTTTTAGGTTGGCTCGGAGCGATCATAGTATTTGGTGAGAATATGGTGAGCGGTCTTTGGGTATCGGCGGTATAGACGGGATAAGGAGGAAGGGTTTGATAATAGAGGTTCTGAGGAGGAAAGTAGAGGTTTGGAGTTGGGCGGAATCGAGGTCGAGGTTGGATAGGGTATGGATTAGGAATGTAGTGATTCTCGGTCCCTACCATATGGGTTTCAGGCTCCTTCTTCTTTAATGGCCTTTTAGAGCTTTCAGGCCCTTCCATTCTCCCGTTCCTGATGCCATTTTCGATGAGCTCTCCAGATATTACGACATCTGCGAAATCTTTCGTGGCATTCCCCACCAGCTTGTCATAGAATGGCGCTTTTAAAGTGTTGATAAAAAGAACTGTGATCTCCGTTTTGGTTAGTGGAGGTTCCACTTGAACCGAGACGTCTCTCCACCTTTGAGCATATTGCCTAAAGGTCTCAGATGGCTTCTTTTCCATCATCTGCAATGTTAGGCGATCAGGCGCTATGTCGGAGACGTGCTTATATTGTTCACAGAATGCTGCAGCTAAGTCATCCCATGATTGGATCCTTTCTCTTCCTAGTTGATTGTACCACCGGAGGGCCGACCCGATCAAGCTTTCCTGAAAGAAGTGTATCAACAGCTTGTCTTCATCTTCATGACCAGCCATTTTTCGGCAAAACATGGTGAGATGCGCCTTTGGACACCTTGTTCCATCATATTTTTCAAAGTCTGATATTTTGAATTTTGGAGGCAAGACCAAACCAGGAACCAAACTGAGCTTTTTGGCACTCATCGCTGAAGAGACTCTAGTTCCTTCCACCGCTCTGAGCTTTTCTTCCAAATCCTTGTACTTGTCTTGAGCATTTTGTTCCTTCATTTTTAACTTGGCTAATTCCACAGGATCATCCAAATCTGGGACAATAGGATCAGCTGGGTTAGTTCCATGACTTGATGCAAATACTCCTTGCCCTAGATGGGCAGGTGGAGGTACAGGTGGATGTTCTAGGCCTGTAAATTCCTTTTGAGGCCAGACTCCATGGGGTGGAGTAAATCCTGGAGGATGGCCTTCGCTTTCTTTCCCGGTATTAGTTGTAGGGTCTTTTCCTTTGTTTGTTATCCCATTCATTATTTGAGTCATTTGGGCCACCATATCCTTTTGAGCCTCTGCCATCTGGTCTTTCAATTCTTGCTGAAACTTCTTCATCTGGTCTTCTATGTCCTTCTGGAATTGTTCGTATCTTTGGTCCATTGCTTTTGCCTTACGACGAGTGTTGTAGTAATGTATGATAGGTTGATTCTCGTCGGTTTCCAGGGTAACTTCTGTCACGTTTTTTTAACCAATTAGGCTCTTTTTTGATGCAAATGGTGTGATGTATGCCGATGGATGGAATGCAATGCAAATGTGTGGAATGAATGCAAGAAGAAAAATGTGTTGATTTGATTCAATCCCATTAGATAAACTTTACTAGAAAACGAATTTCCTTTCATAGAACGGACGATTACATATACGACTTTGCCCTAATGCCTAAATCCTTAACTTTCCTAAGAAGCCAAGCTAAACTTTGGCCTCGCTTCGAACCTGACTCATATATCAGACTTAACGTGTCAGCTCGAACCGCCAAGGTTTGCAAATGATCAGCCGCCTCTCGGATTTGAGCCACGGCTTCGCCCATTACGTAATCTCTGTTTCTGATCTGTTCCTGGGAACGGTGGAGCTGCTCCTTCCAGTGTTCATTGTTCACTTCAAGGAGCTCAAATCGAATTTTGCTATCTTGTAGTGCAGCCTCGAGCTCTCCTATCCTTCCTCTCATCTCCTTGATTTTGTTTTGACTGGCTCTTAATTCGACTACCGAGTCACGACTACGGTGCAGATGCAGTGACCTTTCTAATTATGCTACTTGAGCGTGTAACCTCTCCTTTTCGCTTTGGCTTTCCAACAGGCTCTTTTTCAAAGCGTCCTCTCGTACTCGAGCATCTTGGAATTTCCTCTCCCACTGATCGGCTCTGGACTTTTCTTCTTTAATTTCCTGTCACCATTGTTTTGACGTTTTGCCCAAACCAGCAGTTCTGATGGACATGCGTAGCTTCTTATAGTCCGTCTTTAGACTATCCAAATCCTCTTCGGCCTTGTTCTTTCCTTTTTTCAATTTTTCGGCCTCAAACTTGTGGAGGTCAACATCTAACCCTAACCGCATATTTTCCTCTTCTAGCTACTCTATCTTTTTACCCAATTCTCGGTTCCTTCTCTCAAAATCTTGCTTGATAATCTCCAATTCAGACGGGATTACTTGCAGCTGCTCTTCTACTGGTCGAGCATTCCATCGGGTAGGCCTTGGGATATTGTCATTGACTCTTTTGGCCCACCATCGATCGTATTCAGGCATAATCATCGGCCTTATGGCGAGTCTCTTCATTTTTCGAGTTTGAGTCCATGCATCTGATATCTCACGAACTTTCTTCTTATAGTTATCGTCCTTGTACGAAAACTCACACTGGGCTAATCCATGTGTCGTCGGTATAAATTGCCTCGATTGATACTGCCTCATTACTAGCAATGGGGCGTACCCAACAGCTCCCCATATTCCGAGTAAAGGGACCCAGTCGAACTCTCCGCATCGATACAAAATTTCGTCAGGGATCATCCATGGAGTCTTCCATTCCACATCTTCCACTTGCAAATTTTGGAGGATCGCTATCCATTTCTCTCCTGATAGGTCGTCTCGCCTCGGCGTATCCGCTAATTCCTTCAGAGGGGAGTAGTTTTCAAAAAAGATTTTGCATGAGACTTTTTCCATCTTCCAGAAGCGGCAATGAAACCATGAAAGCAACAGTTGTGCACATCCTATGAACCTTCCTTCGCCCGCTCTTCGGCAGGCGTTCAATGATCTGAAAGTTTCGGCCAAAATTGCGGGGATAGGTGTGACTCCCTTATCGAGTTTATCAAATAGGTCCGAAACCGCATCCTCTATGTGCCCTAATGCTTTGGGGAAGATGACCAAACCATAGATGCATAGAGCGAAGACGTCGACCCTCTTTTTCTTATCAGGATGTGTCATGATCAAGGCCTTCAAGTGTTTCCATGGACTGCACTTACAATCCCCCTTTTGTTTGATCCGGGCCGTAATCCATTGCTCACTCATTCCTGTGATGTTTATTAGCCTTTTTGAGAATGCCGACACATTAGCAAACCTTGAATATGCCTTATCAGTTTGAATTCTCGGGCATCGAAACATAACTGTGTACTCTTCTATAGTTGGAACCAAATCTACATTTCCAAAAGTGAAGCAACTATAGGCGGGGTTCCAAAACTGGGTAATGGCTCGAAGTAGGTACTCGTCTACCTTGATATCCAGCAGATAGTGCAGATCACCGTAATTATGGTAGAACAGTTGTTTGTCCTCATTGCCCCAGGAATCCCATATTTCCCTTAATTCCCGCAGGTCATTTTTGAGCCACGCTGACGCGGGTGAAATCCTATAACTCCGATTCATGCCCCACCGTCAGGCTGTCTCCCTTTTCTTGCTGTGTTTTTTCGGACCACACTTGGACAGCCGCATTATCCTCCACTTTATCGAGAAACCCCTTTTCCATGTCAAGCTTTTCTATCTAGTAATCGAATGTGGATCAACACCCTTTCTATAATGAAATGCCATGCAATGAAAATGAAACACCACAAGTTAGTACCAGGTACAAAAGGAACTTAAAACAAACAGGAGGTAATCAAACTCGTATTCGAGGTAACAACTAGAGTTTGCACGGCTCTATCTACGACGGGCTCTTAGGTCTCTCTATATGCGGTTCGGTTCTAGAGTAAAGGTACCTGAACCAGCAGATTCCTCAATCCTCACCAATTATAGGCTCATACGGACCGAGTTCAGTTCAGGGGAATACATTTCCCTATGGCTGCACGGAGATAAAAACCTCACGAAGACATAGGTACGGATGTATCCCGAAAGTGATCCACTATCTTGCATGGAGATAAAAACCTCACGAAAGAGTAGCTTCCCACTCCCACTTAAGGGTGTGACCGCAATGGTCATGCAATGCAATGCCAAAGTATTTTATAAGACTCGACACTATAGCACAAGCAAATGCCTTAAAGAGAAACACGATCTTTCAAAACAATTTTCCAAATTTTCAATCAAAGGGACAAAAATCAATCAATTTACGGCCTGACTCTCTGTCCCCAGTGGAGTCGCCAAGCTGTCGTAACCATTTTTTGATAAAACGGGAATCGAACTTGGGTATTGAAAATGAATAAAAAACGGGAGTCGCCACCGACCTTTTATTAGGTGTGATCGGATCGCCTTTGTTTTAATAAAACATTTCGATTTACTAAAACAGATGCTTTTGGTCTACGAGTATTCGAGAAAACAGGTTCGGGAGTCGGTTACGTGCAAGGAAGGATTAGCACCCTCGCAACGCCCGAAAATCGATACCAAATTGATTAATTGATGTCCCAATGTCGAAAGTTTAAAAATTTAGAAACGAATTTAGGAATTTGGGTTTTTTTTTTTAAGATGTTTGAGTCTTCTTAAACTTGAATATTAAGATTTCCTTGTTTCGAAGGGACCAAATATCACATCCAATACGTAGGACACGATAATTTCAATCCTCAAATCCAAGGTCGTCTCTCAATCCCTAAGACTCATTTATTAAAATAACAAAAGGTTATTCGATTATTTGGTCAAGCAAGAGAACCGAAACCCAACACATAGGGCACGGTCCCTCGAATTTCCAAACACGGAATATTGCCTTATTTTGAAAAATTTTTAATTTTTTTTGGATGAAATTGATGAAACACTAGATTATGTTTTAAAGAAACGTTATTCAAAACGTGAATAGGGTCATGCGATGAATAATGATAAGGTGACACGAATTTGGCATAACGACCACATAATACACGTAATATATGACATTGAAGTCAATAATGGTGGATTAGTAACAATAACAGTGATAAAGTTAGTATGTACCAATAAATATACGATAATAATAGTAGTAACAATAATGGTAATAAAGCAAACATAATAATAATAATGGTAATACAAAATATATACAAAATAATAATATAAGTATAATAATGATAGTAACAATATGCAATATATACAATGTGTTAATATAAACGTAGCAGTAATAACAATATAATAATGATAGTAGTTAATATGCTATATGTTCAATATAATAATATAAATATAGTAATGATAATAGTAATAATAATAATAGAAAATATATACAACATGATAATAATATGATAATAATGTAATAATAATAATAATAATAATAGTGAATATAATAATAAAATAATAATATTAATACATAATATACACAATTTAATAATACAAATATGGTAATAACAATAATAATTAGAAAATACTAAAAAAGGACCAAATTGGATAAAAAACGTGATTTTGGGGTCGATTTGAAATAAAATAAAGGGGGAAGGACTGATTTGCGACACGCGTGCGAGGAGGGGGACCAGAATGGCAATTATGCCAGCGCCCTATGCGCTGCGTTTTGCGCAGGACCAAACTGGAAAAGAAACAAATATATCGGGGTAAATCTGAAAATACTAAAACTTGATTAAAAAAAGGAAAACGCGGAAGGGCCAAAAGGGCAATTAGACCCTTCCGCAAAAACACGCGGATACCCCCAGGTACTGGGTCGGGTCGCGGGTCAGGGGACCAAAACGACGTCGTTTTGGCCCCTGACCGCCAAGAGCAAAACGACGCCGTTCCTTGCTATTATAAAACCAAAATTTTTTTGCCAAAATTTCATTTCTTCCTATTTTCTACAAAAAACACTCTCTCACCCTCTCTTGTTCTCTCTGCAGGTGCGCAAAAAGGGGGAGCATTCCGGCGTGACGCCGCCTTGCCGACCGCCGTCGCCGGCCACCGCGTCAAAGGTAGTTTTTTTACTCCTTTTTTTATTTCTTTATCTTTCTATGTATGTATGTTTTTGCGGATAAAAATAAGGAGGAATAAAAAGGGAAAAAAATATTCGAAAAAAAAATATAATGCTTATACCTTCGGATCTATAAATCGGACTCGCGTTTTGATCTCTTTTTTTTTGTCTTCGATTTTTGTTATTTCTCTCTGTTCTTTCTGATTGAAAGCAAAAAAAAGTCCGTTTTTACATCGTGTCTAATGGCTTTATAGCCGATTTACATGAATAATAATAATAAAACAAAAAAACTTTTGCTTGTGGACTTGCTGTTGGCTTCTTTTGTCCTGTTGCAGGTCGTGGGGACAGAGAGAGGTGGAGAACGGCGATGGTGCGCGCGTGGTGGCGAGTTGCGGCGCACCAAGGGACGAGTGGAGTGGAGGCTTGCGGCGCTAGGGTTTTCCTGAAACCCTAGCCTTCCCAAAACTTTAGACTTTTTGGGCCTATTGGGCCACTGTAAAATTGGGTCTTGTAATTTGCTTGTAATGGGCCCGGGGTTAATGACCCGGGCCAAAAATTGGTGATTACAAAGTTAAAAGGTTCTTTATTTAGATGCTGTTTCCACCGACGGAAACACTTCTCTTGTATCACTCCTTGAGGCGTTTCCATTTGTTAAGACCCTGTTTTTAAGAGATAATTGTTTCTTAAACAAAACAATGGTTAATCCACGTAAGTTCTATACATGGTTGGCTGTCAGTTTAAGGTATTTATGTTGGTATTCATACATTTTTAAAACCTTAATACAGAGTTGCATGTGTTGAGAAATGCGGAGAACTTGATCATGGATTATACTCCTCTGCACATCAACTTCTTGGAAAGCATTGGCATCTTGACTTCCCTCAAACCCTTGTCGTTGTTTAACTGTGCTCTGACCGCTGCCTTACCTGCTCATGGAGGTAATACAAACATTCAATTTCTTCTATACTTACTCTTTAAAAATTCCTTTATTTTGTTGAACCAAACACAATCTTAGATAAATACAAAACCTCTACATTATCCTTAATTTCCTTTCTCAGATTTATGTTTTCTAAACCATCTTGAAGAATTGAATCTCAAAGGAAATGATCTGGCGGGTGCAATCGCTTCATGTTTGGTTAACATTTCTTGACTAACAATCACTTCACTGGAAATATTGCCTCCACGCCCCTCACTAACCTCACAATGCTTCAATTCCTCTCCTTTTCAGAAAACCAATTTCAAGTTCCAGTGTCATTCCGATCCTCTGCAAATCACTCTAACCTTAAAGCCCTTTTAGCCAATGAAAACAAGTTGGTAGCGGAACCAGCTGGTTTCCAAACATGGTTGCCAAAATTTCAACTAAAGATCTTCAGCTTGTTAAATTGTACGATAGAAGAACATGGGAAACTACAACTTCCTAATTTCCTCTATTTCCAACATGATTTGAGATACGTTGATCTTTCTTATTGCAATTTTGGCGAGATAAGGTTCCCACATTGGTTGCTACAGAATAATACAAGGCTACAACAACTTTACATGATGGATAGTTCAATTGCGGGGCCTCTAACCTTATCACCACATCCTAATTTGAAGCTCTCAGTACTTGATATATCCAATAATAGGACACAACATGAAATTCCAAGGAATTTTTGCTCACTTTTTCCATATGTAGAGTTCTTAATCATGTCGAAAAATGCCTTAAAGACTACTATTCCTCTTTGTTTCAGTAGTATGCAGAGGTTAGAAAGATTAGACCTGTCCCACAATAATTTGTTTGGAGGAATACCTGAAGAGTTGGCCACGAGTACCTCATTACTTTGGATTAGACTTTCAAATAATAGCTTGAGCGGCAAAATAATTCCTGCAATTTATCATTTAATCGGTTCGTTGGAAGCATTATTTTTGGACGGGAACAAGTTTGAGCGAGATATTTCTGATGTTTCAACTATTAGCTCTAAAAGTCTCAAAGTGTTAGATTTAAGTAATAATCATTTCTCTGGCAAGCTTCCAAGATGGTTATGGAATCATACAGATTTGTGGGTACTGGATTTGTCCAAAAACCATTTCGAAGGTCTCATTCCTATGGAATTATGCAATCTGGTGAGTCTTACCTACCTTAAGTTTTACTAGAATAATTTCATCTTAATTTAATAAAAAAATGTATGACATCCAATAAAAACATGCTAGATAAAATTAAATTAATTTAATCATTTAAGTACCATGAAAAAGAAAAATTTCTCTTGAAACAGACCAAAAAGACTTTATTTTTCATCAAATGGAAGAAAAGCAAAGTTTAAGGTCAATATATTCCGGTGATATTCGTACTTTTAACAGAATTTACATAATTTTCCATGTCAATTTCTCGTTTTATATCATGTTCGCAAGAAAAATGAGCATGCTGCACTATGATTATTTGGCTCGACAGGAGAAAACCAGATGACACACCATTCAACCAGGCTTTCATTTCACCTCAAACTTGAATGCAACATAAGTTGCAACATGTTTACTAAAAATAACCGCAGTCAAGTACAATAAAAGAATTTCTTTCTAATACATGGATTACTGCTAATGTATGGTGCCAGCTAGAATTTGACAACCAGGCCTTGAAACTTGAAATCAATGCTTTTTCACCATTATGGTGATTCTATCAACTTAAAACTGGGAATGTACTTAGGATCATCCCACTGTATATAATGATCCGGTGCCTCTGGACTAGCTGGGCAAGAGTCGAGTTTCCTAGACTTTGGAGGAGATAGTTCTTCAATCAGCATTGCAGTTATCTAGTTCATTTTGGCATACCTCGTAGGCTGTAACAGAAGTAAACTAGTATTCTTAGGACAATCCATATGCTAAAGCTTATGAGACTGCTAAAATGAGATGAACGTTTACCTCCATTTTGTTTGACAATGAATGTTGCTTTGCAGATGCAGAATGTTTGCAGAAATCTAAACAAAAAAACATGCATACAAATGCAAGTATCCAGTCAGCCAAATGTTAATTCAATGTAAACATATGAATGAATGCCAAGTGAATTTCTTTACCATCTAATCCGATGATCCGTGAAAATTCATTAGTGCTTATGGCTCTTTTCTGTGCTTTGATGCATTCTTCATGATTGTGCAGAAACCCTTCCTCTGCAATATCTTCTGGAATACATAGCTTTGCAGTTTGGTTATTTGATGTTCCTTGCAAGTGAGGCTTGCCTGAGTTGGAAATGTCAGAGAGAGCTTTCCTGCCACTAGCTTGAACTTTCTCAGAGGCCTTAGGGACACTCTTTTTCTTGCTTGAATCCTTCCGGAGTTTAAAGGAAACTGTTTCTTTCTCCGCGAATGAAATGATATTGGAACTCTCCTTTTTAGATGTCTGCTTTGCGGTTGGGTTCGCTGAATTCGATAGATCACCAAGTGGTTTTCTTCCACCAGTATTGGCTTTTCTCGGTGCTTTAGAGATATTAGCCTTGCCGAAGCAATTTCAATTATCAAATTCAACATGAAAAATAAAATGGACAAAACCAAAAACATGATAGAAAGTGTTGGGAATGGTACCATTAAACTGAACATTTAGATTCTGATCTTTAATCAAACTGACAATACAAAGATGCCATCTGTGGAATTTGCTGATAAGATCCAAAGTCCAAACCAACACCACCTGTCAGATGTAAGGGAAGAAAAGTTACGGTCTAAGAATGTAAAAGGTATGAAACTCAAACAACATCCGGTTCATAAACAAGATCCACCAAAGAGCCATACAGAGATAGGGGAAAATTGAACAAGAAATAGGGGAGAAATCATGCTAAATCCTGAGGAAACTGAAAGGGTTTTGACGATGTCATGTCAAAGCTTAAAATAGAAAGACATTCAAGATATGGAACAGTCCAATAAGGAATGCAGCTTTCAAATATTTACATGTAATCGAGTATCATTTACAGTCTATTTTGATTCAATTACAGCACTCATCCTAAAACTAACAGCGCAAGAACCCAGTGTAAACTGTGAAGCTCATGCAAGGAATGCTGAGTATTAACAAGGCTATTTCCATATTAAAGCATCATCAGATGTTGGAAAAAATTTTGAAAAGTGAACTCCGAAGCATATCAAAAGTCTGTCTTAGTCCAAAATGAAACATGTAACTAAAATCGAAACCTTAATTTACAAAACCCAAAAACCTTTCGGTTTACAAATACATGTGGTATAAATGAAGGGAAAACAATGGAATTCTATGATAATCCCAGAAAGGGAGAAAAAGAAACCTAGGATACAGCAGACAAATGGGGCATTCTCGGAATTATTCTTTCCTTCTTCCATTCATTTCTCAACAAACAAACAGATGTTCTTGTTTTTATGGTTTTCCATTCAGAAAAAAAAAAAGAAAATTGAATATTTCTCTTTCAACCATTAAAGCATACAAAATAACTTTAAACACAGACAAAAACATATAAAACAATACTTACGACGGCTTTTTTGATGAGTCAAAATTTCTTGCTTTTGATCTGCAGATTCTTGTCACGGATCAGATCTGAAAACGGAGAAAAGAGGAGAAAAATTCAAGAGAGGAAAAGAAATAGAGGAAGAGATTCTGGAATTTTGGGCTTTCTCGATTTGTTTCCTTCGAACGTTGCTAATTGAAAAAAAAAAGAGTTCGATTTCTGTTTATAAGAACCCACAGCTGCAAGGTAACTCAATTTTTGGGCTATTTATGCCCCTGGTCCTTCCTTGTTTTTGGATTGTTTTAATTTAGTCCTATTTTCTTTTTTTTTTTTAATTTGGCCTGATAATTTTGCATTTATTTCGTATTGGAATTGTGCGCTTTGGAGTACAGGGATATTTCCCCTGTTATTCGCGCATTACCAATAAACATAAGGAACTGGTAATACAAACCCAAACAAACTAGGTGTAACTAACCTTTTCGAGCTCATCCATCAAAATACGACACATTCCAAGTCGCCGGTATTGAAATCTGGTACCAATTAAAGGTATTTCGGCTACTTTTTCTCCATGGACCCTTGAATAGACAAATCAAAGCAAACATACAGAAGAGTGAAACCAAAAGCTTTAGCCCTATACAGCTAAATATTGTTAATTAGATAAGCATACCTAACATTAGCAACATGTAATGACTTCATCCTGTCTTTCCAAAAGTATTGTGTAGAAGCCTTGGAAGTTCAAGCGGTTATGTTCAGAGTTGTAGAATTCAAAATCATGATGATAAAAGTAAGTCATTTGCATATAGTAAACACACGAGTTTTGAATAAATCATCACTAATGATCAGTTCAATGCCCAATAAATACTGAAGTTCTTATATTAAACACAAAAAATTTGAATAAATCAATCACTAATAACCACCTCAATGCCCGGTAGATATTGAAGTTATCAAGATGGCTTAAGAAAAATAAGAATATCATACCTTCTACTGAATATAATATCTGCGACAAGACCTCTGCCAGTGCGAAGTTCTTTTATAGGCTTGAAACACTCATGCATCACGTCAAGCGCGATGCTAAGTTTGCTATAATTCTCAACCATGGCTTCATTATCTGAAGCCTCATCATGAGTATTCGATGGCATGGATTTAATTAGTGTCCATGTTAGATTGTCTGTTCCGACAGGAATTGGTCTTCCTAAAAGTTCATGAAGGACCAAAAATATCTGCAGCAAGGCCAGGGTATAAGCAACATTTTCAAGATGTTCTATCATCTGTATGGTATTACACTGCTGCAATACTAACTTTAAAGTAGGCTACTGCTGTAAATAAATGAGTAATGAAATAACATTTATGACCTAATCCTAACAATATTACCAATGACAAGAAGGCTAGAATTGGCTGTTATTCTCAGGTGAAAGCAATGCATGTCACTATCAATAATCCCTGTGATTAATTTTATAAATAGCAGAAATATCTCCCACCAATTATCATTCCATCATATCAATCACATCGTAAAATCTTTTACAGCAAAAGAAGTTCCCTGCTGTTAGAAATTCACTGCTTGATTCTAAACATGCACATAAAAAGGGCTACAAGTCTTCTTACAAGGTAAATCAAGGGACAAATGAAAATATTACTAGCTTTCTACTATGAACCACTCAAATAGTTAACATAGGATTGAAGATGCGAAACTACACGTGCCCAAAATAAAAGGTCAGAAAGAAGTCAGCAGTAGCTACCACTTATTGATGCACAATAAACATTACAAAAATAAAGCAGATCGGAAATACCTCTTCACACTTTTTGCAGCAAAACCAATTTTCTTTTGCACATATTTCCAACCGATCTGCCCCTCTACGGCATATGCATCGAACATGATCTGCATCAAATACACACCAAAAAAAAAAAAGCATAAGAAACTATTAATATGTGGCTTTGACCTGTCAGAAAATGGAGAAAAGCAACCTACATTTATGCTCACACTGAGCACAAATAAGAACTCTATCATCCCCAATATTAGCAACGTCTTCTTTAAGCTTGCTTTGACCACAGATTCCACAGCAACAAGATGGACTGAACCAGTCACCATCTGGAATACTCTATGATAGATCAAAGATCTGGGGGTTTTAAGAAAATGGAAAAAAGAAAAAGTAAATCTAAATCCGAATAAACTGACAACAGAATAAAAGATATACCTCTAAATCGAGGCAGCTTTTATGGAATGAGGATGGGCATTGATCACACAATATTAGTTCACATCCATAATGACAAACATAACAAATGTCATCATTCTTGTCTATTTGAGAATTGCGAGTCAAACGGCAACTCCGTTTTCTTTCAAACTTCATCTTATTACTTCGCATCATTTCCCGTTGGCAGTCCAACAGAGACCTGCCATCTTCCAAGAAGATCTTGGCAGCTGCTCTGTGGTTACTGCTGCCACCATGTGCTTCAAAGCCACCGAGAGTGTATATCTTGTCACAACAATTGCACTTAACTCCATTACGAGTTATCCGGCCTTCAACTTTCAATCTCCTTTCCTTCCTGTCCTTGGTAAAACAATATTGTTATCTATCAGCCAAGACAACACAGTTCGTGGATTTTGATGCAACGGACTAGGAGTTACAACTTGCTGCACTCTTTTGGTTGATCATAACAAATGGTTATGTTGATTGCCATTGAGATTCTCTCTTAATTTGATCAATGCTGCAGGTGATTTTCCACCTTTCAATCTTGAGATGCTAGTGTTTTTAACAGGTGAGTCAGTTTGCTTTTTAACTAAGTCAGCCACAAGATTCGATAAACTATCCTTTTTCCTCCTAGGCTTCTGAGTTCTTTGACCTACTACTATACTTTGTTGAGAAACATTTCTAGTCTCCAGTTTAGAATAAGATTTTCTAGTCCAATTGTTAATTTTAGCATTTGATGGCACCAAGCTTCTCAAGATATCTGTATCAGAAAGTGCAGAACAAAGCTTCTCACTTGCTAGCTGACTGTTAACCTCCTCATTGACATTAAGCTTCTCACTTGCTAGCTGGCTATCAACCTCCTCATTGACATTAATTTTCTCTACAGGTCTAGGAGACGCCTTCAGGGTCATATCACTTCTCTGAAATGACACTTTTGAATCTCATTGGATTCAGCTTTAGACCAGTTCAAAAGAGCTTGAGGGCAATATTCTGGTTCAACATGCAGATCTTTGATGTTTGGTTCAACAACATGATGTGCATCTTTGGTGTCAGAACAAACAAGCTTCCTCTGGATATCCATATTAGAGAGTGCAGAAGAAAGCTTCTTGCCTGCTAGTTGACTATCAACCCCTTCAGTGACATTAATGTTTTCGACAGATCCAGAAGGAGAAGCAGCATTTTGTGAAAGTCCGCCTTCTTTTATACAAATTTTGCACGCTCCACGAAGTGAATAACATGTCCTTCCTCTCGGTGAAGTATAGCACAAATAGCGCCTTCCATTGCTGACTGCATAGTGAAATACCCAACCCAGCCATGAGAGATGCCTTTTTGCCTTCGGTATCATATCACTTTTCCTGGGAGCTTGCAAATCGCATTGATATCAGCTTTAGACCAATTCAAAACAGCTTGAGGGCAATATTCAGGTTCAACATGAACCTTGATGTTTGATTCAATAACATGATGCTCATCTTTTGTGTCTGAACAAATAAGCTCCCTGGTGTTATTCATTAAATGTGAGCAGAGCTTATAAAGAGAGTAATAACAAACACCAGTAGGTGAGATGTATCGCATTCTGACAAGATGTTTGTCCCACTTCGATTCAATTCTCCATCCTTGATATAGAAGATGCTTCCTAACATCAGTTCTCAAATGTTAACAGAAACAAAAAGAAGAAAGAATAATATTTTTCCCATTCATTCACCAAAGCAGGTCACTGCATTTAATACACATGCAGGTGTACGTAAACCTAACGTCCTGCTGTAACTGCTCTAACAGTTGCTAACAAATTCAAACAAATGGTAACAGAAACTATTTCTTCTAACATCAAAGCATTCAGATGTTTCTTGTTAGCAAGAGCATATTTTCTAATGGCATCAGGGCATGACTCAGCCTCAGGAACAAGGTTGGGACCAGCAGTTATCCATGTAACCTTTGCATTGTGTCTCTTTAGCCTGGCCCTCCTTTGAGCCATATCATTATCGGTTTTGGAAAATCTTTCATTGCTGGTTAGAGAACAGATGCAAGAAATTCCATCCACAACAGAGGGTGAGACCAACAAAGCTTCAGGTAAAACAGAAAGTGCTTTATCAAGAGAGGACCCATTGCATTCAGTTAAAACATGAGTATCATCATTTGAGATGCACATCAACGGACCTATACTAGATTTCTCTTGAATTGGTTGAACAATAGATGAATTTGGAGTCAACAAATTACTGTTAACCTTATGCTCAAATGGTAATCTAAATCTGCATCTGGCATATTAGGCTCCAGTTGCGACTCAGATTCTGGTTGAGAGGACCCAGGAAGGCCTAATACCCTAACAAAATGATTCACAGTGATCTCATGATTATCTTTTATTACCTCCAGCACCAAATTTTTCCACAAAGAATCACAAGAAATAGTCCACTCTCTAACATTTTGAAAACTATTTTTCACCCGTAAATCATACCGGAGTTGCTTCGCAGAAACAGAAATGTACCACTCTTGCTCATATTGTTTAATCAACGCAAGAAACAACCAAGTTCCACGTTGGTGCCACTCCTCTTCAAAATCATCCCAATCTTGTGTGATCCGTAAATCGCCAATTCCAGCGACCATTTCATCACCCAAATCAGGAAAGAACACTCTCCTATTCTCTGAACCATCTTCATGGTAAAAAATCACACCTTCCCACCAGGCATCCATATACCATACATCCACACATATTGGCTATAGCCCATCTTTGAAAAGTCAAAGATGGAGGCTATAGCAAGTTGGAAGCAAATTGGCAATAGTTAGGCACCGAAAGTTTTTTTAACATGGGATAATTGCAATTTTGGTCCCCATTTGAATAGGTAATTTGCAAGTTGATCCCTGAACCTCAACTATAAATAGCCCTAACCATTTCTCATTTTCTTCATCCCACAATTTGCCATTCTCTACTTAAGGCATTGTTCTCTCTCCCTATTTGTAAATTTTCACTTGTATTTTTGGAGTGAAATATATTTGTTAGTGCCCGAGGACGTAGGCAAAATTTGCCGAATCTCGTTAAAATTCTGGTGTTCTTTATTATTTATTTTTCATATCTTGTGAGTGTGATTGTAGTTATTTATTGTGCTATTAAATTACGATAGAGGGATATTCTGGCTAGGAAAGATCTGGTACTTAAGCGATCCTCGTGATCCACCTCTCTTTCCTAGGAATTGAACTCGGTGTGATTTTTCAGTACAATAATTGTATTCTTTTACACGCTTCCGCACAACAACACAGATACCATAACAAAGACTCCATTTACTGAACTCTAGCTTAGGTGGCAATCACCTCACTAACCCTCGATAGTGACGATGATTCTCACAGGGACAGTCAATACCATTTATTCCAGTTGAAACACCCACAATGTCAACCAGACTATCAGAACCATCATCAACAACAATGTGGTCATACTTGATGTGAAACCCCCGCTTATCCCATGCAATAACAGTCCCTTGATGCCATGAGCCCTGAAATCCCTATTTATTCAGTGCATAAATATACAAAGGAACCTTAATATAAGAAAAGGAAAGTCAGTTGTTCCCATGACCACTTCATTGGGGGCTTACTGCACTATTTATTTCATGTAATTAAGTGTTAATTCATCAAACCATTTCTGCATATGTTCAAGGCACATTCACCATATTGGGTTTCTTATTACATCATTGTAGAAGACATCATATTTGGTTTGCTTTTGCAATACCTGGTTTTGTTCTTATTGCTATTGTTTTGTTTTCAAAGGTTGACAATCTCTTTTTCTCAAACTGTACCTTTAAGTTTTATATTTGCATAAACTCTCATTTACAGCTCCAACAAATTACTACATCTTAACAAAAGTTATCCAATGACATAGGCAAGAAATGAAAGAATGAAAAGTTGATATCTAAGCCTAATTCGTTGGCATCTCGAACCGGCAAATAGGACAATAATGGCTCTGCTTCAGCCACTTTTCGATGCAATCCCCATGAAAAGTATGAGAACAAGGCATCCGAGAAGCAAAAAACCCAAGTTCGAGCTCCTCCAAACATATCATGCAATCTTCTTGCTCTCCAGCTTCCACTTTGACCATCTTTACCATCTCCTTAACCAATGACTCTTTAGCCGGAACCATACCATAGTTACTGCTTTCAAACTCCAATGCCGATTCAGCCAAAGCTCTTCCCATCAAAACCCCGGCATTGTGAACAGAGTCGTGTTCCACAATGGAAGCATGTATCAGTGATCGTAAGGGAAAGACTCCAGGAATAGTTCCTATGCCCATCGCACGTACAAAAATTTCATGAACGAAGTTATGATAAGCAAGGGAAGCCGTGTTGATTCGGAGCCTTCTAAACGTGGGAATCAGAGCTTGGTGAAACAGGTACTGGTGTTCCATAATGTGGAGCTCGAAACGAAAGGTTTCTCGTAAGGACTCAAAGTCTGTGACGGTGGAGATGTCTGCTAAGCAATCATGGTGGACGGATAGGAGAACGATGTCAAGGGTTAATTCAATATTGATGAAAGCAACATCATGAGATTGTGAGATGATGTTGTCTTCAAAAATATGGTGGTGAAAGATATTATACTCGTATGGAGTTGAAGCCATTAAGAAAAACTTGAGAAACAAGAAAGCTTTAAACTTGAGAAGAAGGAAAGCTTGAAGAAATCAGATTGTTTTGAATTTTCTAACTCTGATAAGACTATTTTATAAGACGACAAAGGCGGTTTAAAAGTATTGGATTAGGAAAAGGAAATCTCATTTGTTAAAGGGCTATATTATAAATATACCATGTATTAGTAACTCCTAATAAAGAAACAAAAGGTAATCCCCTAAATGTCCTCGCTGGAAAATTCCGAATTATGATTCCGGTGAACGCAGATAATAAACAATTAAAAGTATAACGGTAATCTTTATACCAATTATGTCCCCTAAAACAGATACATCCTATATTATGTCCCCTAAAACAGATACATCCTATATCTTCTATTCCCCTGCCTCCCCTCCCTTCTCTCGTGCTGAATCCGATGCTCACACCCGATCATTAGTAACATGGACCATTAAGTACTTATTTTTCCTGATTTTAATGATGAATGCTTAAACCCTTGTTGTGATGCTTACATACAAGTATTATATACCCAATTATTAGTGACTAACTTCATCAGGAAGATACAAAATCAATGTTCCGCTCTCATGAGATGTTGAATACAACGCAAGTTATGTCTGACAGCACCTTGGTCGGGACTGCAAATCCGTTTTCATCAGTGTGGGAAAAACTTACTGATAAGAACCATCTCACCGTATCAGCACATCCTCATTCAAGAGCACATGATATGAGGGACTGTCAAAATGTCTCACAGGCTGAATCAGAAAGGGAACTAGCCTTCATTCTCCTCTGCCTTGAGTCCTAAGCAACCATGGCGGAGTAAGGAGATTGATATCTGTTAGATCATGGTAGATAGTTTTTTTGACTACTTTATGGAAACTTCCAACCCCATCAAAACAGTGAAATCTGGCTTGGGTTGGGGGATCTATAATGATGAATGACTTTGGTTTAATTTTGTCTGTTGTGCCTAATAAAATTGGTGAATGCATATCCCTCCAGTTATGTTATCTCCATATTTTTCCTTTACATGAACAGAGGCTCCGATGCATATGACCTTTGTATTTGTGTGTATTTTGATGTTGCAAGTGCCATCCATTTTCTTTTAAATATTTTGCGTTTATATCTCACTTTTACACTTTAATTTTGACGTAGACTTATTTTTTTAAAGGGACATTTAGTACGGTTTAGTTTCATTTGTAATAAGAGAGGGATTTAAGCTCATTATATAGGAATGTTGGGATAACACTTTTCTTAGCTGTATTCATGCTTACCTTTCTCCTACATTGTGGGCTAAATATATAGCGAGTGTTCTTGCAGGATAAAGCATTTCACATCTCTTTATTTTGGGGCTCTTTGCTTATTTAGTAATTTAAAAATTTAATTTGTCTAATCCCTGATCGAATTTCTAAATTGGACTATTTTTGGGGGCTCAGATGGCTTAATTGAGTCATTACTTTTGCATTTTAGCATTGCATTAATTTTGCTGAAAGAGTGCTGTAGCAGGAAGGTAGTTTGGTCACATTTGAAATGTTCACATTGTCCCAATTTTTGTATCTACATATTTTCTGATTATATTAAAACTTAAATATTATCATAGTTAGTGACTTCTGCTTTTAATGGTCATTGGTGACAATTTTAAAACAGCAAAGGCAATTGCCTTAGAGATATGTGGACATGTTTGGAGCCTAATCTTATTGAAGGAAAAGTTTTGAGTTTGCTACCTGATTCGCAAAGAGGAAAAGTTGTTTAGAAAATATTTGTATGCTTTGCTTCTCCATTCATTTTCTTAACATTTTTGCAGTTTAAAAACAATAAGAGAGTATTTAAATTAATCATGTTGTTATACACCGTGACGTGAAGAGTACTAAGATCCTGTTAGATCAGAATTGGGTGGCCAAGGTTTCAGATTTTGGGCCACCAAAAATTGGCCCCAATGTTGTTGCAATAAAACGAGCCAATCCATGTTCTCACCAAGGACTAGATGGGTTCCAGACAAATTTTTCTGCTATCACAGCTCCGACACCGCCACATAGTCTCTTTGATTGGATGCTGCAAGGAAAGGAAAGAAATGATACTCGTTTACGATTATATGGCAAACGGCACCTTGCATGATCATCTATACAAGATGAAGAAGCGTTCACTTTCATGGACGCGAAGGCTCACAATCTGTATTGGTGCAGCTCGAGGGTTGCATTACCTTCATACAGGTTCGAAGCATAGCATTATACACCATGATGTGAAGAGTACTACTATCCTGTCAGAAATTGACTGAGAAATCAGATGTGTACTCCTTTGGGGTAGTATTGTTTGAGGCATTGTGTGCCAGACCTGCTGTTCTACAACTGACATGCATTGCATTGTTACCAATCAGGGAGGGTTGATCAAATCATTGACCCGTATCTACAAGGAAAAATAGATCCAACAAGTCTGAGAACATTCACAGACATAGCAAGGAATTGTTTGGGTGCATGAGAAGGGCAGTGAAAGGCCAACAATGGTTGAGGTGTTGTGGAATTTGGAGCAGGCATGGCTGCAGCAGCAGGAGCGTGATTGTTTCCAAAATGATGGCAACTACTGTGTAGCTGACAAGACAACAGCTTATGGATTATCTGTAATCGTAGACGTTGATGGAGTACCTCTGCATGGTGCTTCAGATCCCACCCCAGGAGTAGAGTTCTGAAGAATCCCAAGTTTGCAGCAGTAAGGTCTGATTTGTCTTCCTAGTCCTAGGACTTGATTAGTAAACTAATGGCTTTTAGATTCAGTGGAACTTCAATTACAAGTGATAATTCAACTGCCTATATATTCATCCAATTCTTTTGACAACAATACTAAAATACAATTCCTAATTCTTAGTTCAATCTAAGCAAACCTAGTTGGCAATTTCTAAGCCATAATCTCACAATTTCCCCACAAAAAAAAAAAAAAAAAACTAAGACCTGTGTTCCTAATCCCATTGAAGATTACTGGGTTTTGGAAGCTTCAAGCCATGGCATCCATTGCAAGGGGAGGTCTGTTCTTTCGGGGAGGAACGGATCTTGTATTCATTGCACCACGTTTTAATTGTTTAAATACAAATATATAATTTATCATTTTCATATTGTTGTTTTAGAAAATCCAGATTCCCAGAATTTTCTGTTACGTATGCTTTGACTTTCATAGACAAAACGACGAGGTTTCATTATGTTTAACTTGCCTTTCATAGATACGTTGCGTTTTGATAATATTGTAGTTAAACGATGTGTTTTGATGATTGTTATTTTAGTAGTTATACTGTACTGCAGGGAGGGAAACAGTTATGAAAAGTTATTGAATCAGAATCTCATCTTTTCTTCTTCTATTTTCTCTCGACATTTCTGTTCTTTTCTCTGCGATTTCTTAATTTTCAGGACCGATCCACTACAAAGGTATCAGAGCTTTCCGATCCTCATGGCTGGCGACGGAGTAACGACGAGGTTGCAGAAAGACGTTGGAACGATGCAAGGTGAGCTCACTCAACTCCAAACTGAGGTTACTCGATTGGATGCGAGAATTGACGCGAGGTTGAAAGAATTCCAGGAAGTTTTTAAGTCAGAGGTACGATCTGAACTTAGATCTGAGTTACAATTGTTGTTTGAACAGTATTTTGGTCAAAATCAACCGTTTGCTTCTGCGGAAGTAACAACTAGTAGGGGTAAAGGAATTTTGGGATCTCCTCCTGGGTTTCCTGCTAAGGAAAATTTGTTGGTGTCGCCTATCACTGAATTAGGTCAGTCAAGTGTCTATTCTAAGGGGGGTAAGAGTGATATGGGTAATCCTTCTTTTAGAATGGAATGTCCAAGTTTCGATGGAGAGAATTTTCGGGGTTGGTGGTCCAAATTAGAGCAGTATTTTGAGGCGGCGGAGACCCGTGAGCATGCAAAAGTACGGGTGGTCATGTTGCATTTGGAAGGAAAGGCACTCGATTGGCATCATTTTTTTGTTCGTAAATATGGAGGACTACATCTTTTGACATGGGAACTGTATGCTAAAGGACTGAAAGATCGCTTTGGATCTGACTCATTTTTGGATCCGATGACCGAACTTGTCACTCTTAAACAACAGGGAACGGTTGACCAATTTCATAACGGGTTCTTGAGCTTACTCAACCAGTTGAGCTTACCTGAGTCTTATGCCTTGAGCATTTTCATCAGTAATCTAAAACCTGAAATCAGCCAATATCTACGGTTATTTTCCCCCAGTCTTTGGTGGAAGGCTATAAGTTGGCTCGACAGGTGGAGGATATTGTGTTGGGACCAGTGAAAGGCAGAGGGGTTAATGGGAGTGGAACTGTTCCCACGAGATTTCTTTTCCCGAGTCAGAGAATATCGCAAGGTGCTGGACATGCCGCTACTACCGTAGGGTCAGTTAATAGTAATGTGAGTCCACGAGTTCCTTCTAAATCATTGTCTCAGGCAGAATTGGAAGAACGGCGGAAGAAGGGCCTCTGTTTTTGGTGCGGATCTAAATATTCTCCAGGCCACAAATGTCCAAAATCACAGGTGTTTCAGTTGATTATTGAGCCGACTTGGGAACCAGATTTTGAATCAAAGGTTCCAAACTCTGATGACTTGCAGGATTATGCCGAACAACTTGAGTCTCCAGACCACTCACCAGATAGCCCGGTGCTCTCATTACATGCACTTCAAGGGTTCCAAGGGCCTCAAACCATGCGGTTTTCAGCCATTATAGATAATGTTGAAGTTGTGGTGTTGGTCGACTCGGGCAGTACTCATAATTTTTTTGATTACAAGGTGGCCAAGCGACTGAAATTGCCTATTGACTTGAGTTGTCCCATGAAGGTGATGGTAGCCAATGGTGTTCAGCTGTCGACTCAGGGGTTTTGCAAGGCGGTTTCTTGGACGACGCAGGGTTATCAGTTTTCTACTGATTTCTTACTGCTGGGAGTAAAAGGATTCGATGTAGTTTTGGGTATTCAATGGTTACTATCTCTTGGACAGATTGTATGGGATTTTACCAGTCTCTCAATGCAGTTTCAACATGCGGGTCAGCATTGCACCTTATGTGGTATAATGCCTGGCTCGATCCAGTTGGTTTCGAGCACTAAATTTTCCAAATGCCTGAGCTTAGTGGGCAATGGACCTGTTCCTATGTTGCTAACGTCGGGAGAGCAAACACTGGTCACATTGCAGCATGTTCAAGGGAACGATGAATTGCGCGACCTCTTGAAAGATTTTGAGGATGTGTTTGGTATTCCATCTGGTCTTCCACCGCAGAGGTTACATGACCATAAAATTCCGCTCGTTGATGAATCTCGAGTTGTTAAGGTGCGCCCTTATCGGTACCCGACGGTCCAAAAAACTGAGATAGAAAAATTGGTTCATGAAATGTTGCAGAATGGTATCATTCGAGATAGTAATAGCCCTTTTGCTTCTCCTGTTGTCATGGTAAAAAAAAAAGATGGTAGTTGGAGACTTTGTGTGGATTATAAACAACTAAACCAACTGACTGTCAAGGATCGGTTCCCTATTCCACTCATTGAAGAGTTGTTGGACGAGTTGGGACCGATCCACTACATTTTCTGTTCTCGACATTTCTGTTCTTTTCTCTGCGATTTCTTAATTTTCAGGACCGATGCACTACATTTTCATCTCCACAAGTTAAACAGAACTTCTTTGGCAAGCGGTACCTTTAATTTGACCAAATTCCAAAATAAACTAATCGACAAATCTTATCTTAAGTGGATTTGCATCCATTGACAAAAAAAAAAATAATTAATGTCCTCAGCCTCTCATAACAACACACGCCAACAAACCAAAATGATAAATTATGCTTAAACCCCCTTCGATTTATTATTCTTTGAAATAAAACATAATAAAATTTGATTCCCTTGTTATAAAGCTCACAATCATAATTCACAATAATAGTTTTGTGTGTAACATTCAGAAAGAAATATATTTCTATGTAGTTAAAATTGTAAGGGGAATGAAATTCCATTGTTAATTTGACTTGTCAATAGAATCGTAGGGTGTCATTTGTAAAATGTGAAAAGTAAGGGACGAAAAAGGTGCTTCCCCCTCCCCCCCCAAAAAAAAAACGTGAAGTACTTTTTTTCTCCTACTTGCAATAAAATTCGTGACCATGTTGAAACCGAGAAGAAAACAAAACCAAAGCCAATCAAAAAAGAATATTCCATTCCTATGCTGCACTTCCCTTTCCTTGTTTTGGTAATTCGATTTTTTGGGTCTCCAAAACATCAGCCCTTTCTATCCAATCATCGACTTCCCACTGATTCATTCACCCTTGATTTCACACCGTTTCCAAGTAAGATTCTTTAATATTTCTTCTTCTTCTTAAATCTACTTTTATATGTTGACCTCAACTAAGATTAACCTTCACTACCCAATACCGCCGTACATGGTGGCCGGAGAACACCAAAATACACTCTTGTAAAGCCCGTCACATGTAGAACGCTGATTCGAGGTCAAAACCCTCGAAAACCCGGCCTAGCCCGACAGAGAAATAAAGAAACATTTCGTTTTCTTCTCTGAACTTTTGTTTCAATTTTTTTTTGTATTTGATTCTTATTTCTTCGTGCGTGTGTTACAATCTGATTTTTATTGTGGCTTTATAGCCGAATACAAAAAGTTTGCTACTATTTTTACTGTATATTTGCTTCGTTTCTGCTTTCCCTTTTTTTGCTTGTTTGCAGGCGTTGACGGAGGCATAGAAGGGATTTTTCCATTTCGGTGCAAGCTTGCAAACGGACCTCGGGACGAGGCATGAGCGACGTTGCCGAGAAGGAACGGCGCAGGGGGAGACCCTAGGATTTTGTTTTACTAAAAAAAATTTAATGTTGTGGGCTTGTTTAAGTTGCGCTTAGGGTTTGTTTAAGTGATAAACTTTCCATTTTAGCTTCCAATATTTTATAAATCAATTCCAATCTCTTAAAAAGAATTTCTTACTTTGCCATTGCACCTAATTATTATACATAGAATACGAGAAACTTAATTTAAGATCTAGCTCAATGCTCATTTTATTATAAGTTTTCTTTAGTTCTTGAATTTTTTTTAGACCACATTAGTCCTAAAACTCGTTAAGTACTTTGATATCGTGTCATGTTCTCACCTAAAAAATTATAAATATTTTTATAAAATTTAAGTGATGATGTGACATAATCATAGAGTGTCACTTCATTACATGAATCAAAATTGGAGAAAATTACCTTGAAAGATTAAATGTTATCATTTATTTTAATATATCAACTTAATCATTTCGACTAAAACCTTTTTTATTTTTTACATTATTTTTTATAAAATTTTTTCCACCACATAGTCTGGCTCGTGTATATATATCAAGTGAGTTAAAGCAATAAGTGTGTTGAGTTGAGAAAATGGAATCAAAATTTTAACACAGTTCAATAAGTCTATATTAACTCATGAATCAACAAGTTTAATGTATCTCTCCAAATTGATACCTAGGCTAATTTTTGATACAACCAACTTAACCACACAATAAGCTTTGTTCTTTCTTTTGCCATTGCCTTCTGATGTTGGCATTGGCACACAATGTTCCTTGATCTTCCTTGTGTTGGTGCCTTTTGAGGTTGGCATTGGCCTGAAAGGCATTAGCACAAGGAAGAATAAGTCCATTGTGTGCCAATGCCAACATCATAAGGCATTAGCACAAGGAAGAATTGTGTGTTTTGTCAATGTTTTAGATTCTAATTGTCGTTTAAATTTTTGTCTGGTAGAAGATTTTAGGAAAATACTAGTAATTTATGTCTATTCTTTTACAAATGATGAAAAAAATTATATTACAAATATATTTATAAAAGAAAGTTTTAAAAACTAAGTTGTCTTAGTAACAAATTTGCGTTTTTTTTTAAATACTATTTTGGTAATAATATTTCTTACTACTTTGTAAAAAGAATGAACTTTTTATTGATAAATTCGAATACGAATTAATTGCTAAGTTATACTTTTTTGTATAATCAAAGTTTTTTTTATGCTCGTTTTATGATCTGCGAAAAGTTTGGGAATATATAATTATCTCTCTCAACAATGTCGTTTCCAAAATCCTTGCTTTCTCCTTTAGAAGTGTAATGTGCCTTACCATTATATTTAATAATTAGTTAACTAGTTTGCTCAATACTTTCCATAGTGAGAAAAATCCAAGAGATTAGAAATGGATGGTTTTGATAAGAATGTCCAATACGGGTATGTATTTGATATTTGTATGTTTAATCTTTCAAAAAAAAAGAAGGAAAAAAAAAGAGTTGAAGCAACATAGGATTCAAGACAGATTTTCGGAAAATCAGCTACCGAACTTGAGCTGTTCATAGAGATTTTACTTATGCATATGAAAACATCCATGGACTTTTACTAGACAATTAAGAACACAAAAAGAAGCCGTACAATAATACAATAGTGACGTATATAATAAGTAAAATTGGGTGATGCCAAGTTCGTGTGAAAAAATGCTTTGAACTTTGAATCTTTATATCACTTTTCTCACGCTCCTTCGCATTTGAAAAGAAAGGATTGAAAATGTAGCCTTGCACTGACTGCAGCGGCAAGGGATTCTTCGTCTTGCTTCTCTCTGGCAGCACCGAGAGCGGCGTCGTAAGCTTGCCTTGCTTCTTCCATTTTCGGCATCTCCTTGTCATCTACATCTTTCTGTTTATACCAAAACCGAAACAAAATAGAAAAACCACACTTGAAGCTCCGTTTGCCATTAATGTTGGGAAGTGCTTAAAATACGGATTCTTTCTAGCAACTTCCCCTATCGGCAATTCCAAAAGAATAAAGAGCCATATATTGTAATAGCCCAAATTTCTGTGATGTCAAAATTAATGGTTCGAGATCACCAAATCTGACAAATGAACTCGTAGGATATATTATTTAATATTTACGAGCCAAATGTAGCTTTTAAAATATTTTTAAAATAGTAAATTATGTTTTATAAAGATTTATTTGGTCAAGAAATCGAGAAAAAAAGGTATCGAGATCTCGGTGTTATAAACCGAGTCATAAATATTTTTATGAATATTTACAGAATGTCAATAAGGTACTATTAAATTAATTAACATGAACTATAGAATAATGGCAAACTAAACAAATTTCAAGGAAAAAAAATCGCCTTGCTAAGATGGCTTTGGAAAGGAGTACGAAGCCGACCTTAGGATTAATAAGGTGAATAACCCTTCATTTATGATAATTAATTCATGTTTATTCACCAAAGAAAATATATGTTATTATATTACATTTAATAGTCTAAATTATTGGCTATACTTATGGGTTGATTATAAACTTATTTCACTAATTAAATTTATTTAGCTTTAATAATAATCGTGTACAATTACTTTTCTTTTCTAAAATGAGTTGTAAATAAAAAAGAAATTATTTTAGACCTTAATTATTACGGGAAAGAATTGGATGAAACGGTTACACGTCATCCATATCCCTTCCCAATCAATTAATGACATGTCAGCTAATTTTTACATGTCATTTACACCTCATTTGATTAGATTTTTTAATCATTTAATGACATGTCTCATTTACACCTCATTTAATTAGATTTTTTAATCACAAATCCCTAAAATCCCAATTAAAAATTATTCAACCCAAATAACAATTCTATCTTCACCTCTCTCCCCTTACGCTAACGTCTCGCCTCATCTGTTAACGTCTCTGCTATTATTTTTTTTCTCGCTTCAATTACTCGCTTCACATCTCTACCCTACTGCCCTGTTGCTATTGTTCTGCTTTAATTACTCTGCTTCACATCTCTACCCTGCTGCCCTGTTGCTATTTTTTTCCAGCAACTGCTACTACTTTGCTATTGATTTGCTTTGGTTTTTCGGCGTGGCTGCTACAATTTATTTTACAGGTGAGTTTTTTTTTTCTATTACGCTAAAATAGATAGGAAAGCAAGAAAGTCAATGCTAGTTCCTAATAATTAAATGAATAGTTTAAACTATTCTTGAGCAGAAAACAAGGATCTAATCTTTAGATAGCTTTTCATGTAATACAATATAATTAAATAGTTTTAGATAAAATTAGTGAATTCTAGCATTATGCTCAATTGGATCAACATGTTAGGTTATTCAAGGTGGTTGGGTGATTTAGTTTGGGGACGTTAAGTATTTCCACTTGATTTTCATTTGTTTGAAATATAGTTCTATTTAGATTCTTTGAAATAATTGTGATTTTTAATAATAATGACTTAGCATACTAAAAAAAGTTATATGATTTTTGAGCCGTGTTTTAATTAGATTTGAATTGTTCTTTTAAGTTTTTTTAAAGATTTCTTGTATTATCATGATTTTTTATTATACATTAAAATTTATTCTCAGGTTTTGTTAATTTATAATTTTCATTTATGGAGACAAATCAAGATGAAATAGTTCATCTTGTCGAGAAACAAGATAATTCTGTTGAAGAAATAAATGTGGGGCTGAAAGTGCATTCAGAAGAAGAGGCTTATAATCTTTATAATCGGTTTGTTTTGAGTAAGGGTTTAGTATTCGAAGAGGAAATAAGAGACGAAGTATGACTGAACCTATAAGACAACGTGAATTTTTATGCTCGAAATCTAGGTATCATGAATACTAAGATATTGGCAAAGTGAAAAAATTTAATCGTCTAGAGACAAGGACAGGTTGTCAAGCTAAAATTCGTTTTACAATAGAAAAAGGTGTTTGGGTTGTTTCTTTGTAACACCCCCTACCCGTATTCGTTGCCGGAATAGGGTATGAGGCATTACCTAAGTTTAACGAGTTAATACTATTTTTATTATGAATTCAATATAGCCCTTTTATAAATATCCAATCTTCCCTGAAATTTTAAAACCAAACAATCCTGTCCATTTCAATCCAATTTGATACCAAATCATACTTCTACTATAATTATATTATTTAGCATATTTATCACAGTTTACTTTAATACATACTCATTAAACAAGTTTTAGTATACATGCCATATAAATCAAAAAGGAAATTTACAAAAGCTACCGGAGATAATCTTGATAGTGTGATCCTCAGTGTTGATCCGATCCTCCGTATATTTACACGTCAATCTACATGAGACATTGAATACACTCAAGTAAGTTTATAGAAACTTAGTAAGTTCATAGGCATAAAATATAAATCTTACCAAACATTCATACACTTATACATTATGTACAATTACTAAGTTCACCTGTCAACCACAATTTGGTGAGTGCTTTCGTATAATCTCACTACCATTTATCCATTTACTTTAACTCTTTTGGGCCCTTTTTGTAACTTACCATTCTTAATTAAATTAGGGAACGGTTACGGAAAATTGAGTACTTCACTTCCACTTTTCACTGATCAGGTAGCCGAAGCTACCACTTTTCACTGATCAGGTAGCCGAAACTACCACTTTTCACTGATCAGGTAGCCGAAGCTACCACTTTTCACTGATCAGGTAGCCGAAGCTACCACTTTTCATCGATCGGTGGCCGGTTACTACCACTTTTCATCGATCGGTGGCCGAAGCTACCACTTTTCACTTTCACTTGCCACTGATCAGAAGTACTCAAATCCAATGTTCCGCTCAATTTGATCATTTAATCACTTTTCGCATTGTCATTTTATCCTTAACTTATCAACAAATATATCTCATCATACATGATATAATTCATAGGATTTACATTTAATCAAATTTCAGCCATATGAACTTACCTGAGTCGATTTGCAGAATTTGAGAAAATTCAGGGACTATTCAGCTACTTTTTCTTTTTCTCGACTTGCTTCGGGTTCTTGATCTATCATTGTAAAATCATTCACTTATCAGTATTGATTTCACCTTTACTCTATTTCATATCCTTAAGGATTACAACCCACATATAAGTAATATGGTCTATAATTTAACTATTTACTTGTATGGATATTCAAGCTGTCCATCCGTGTCACAGTCACTAAATTATTTTTATCTTGAGCTACAGAACTCCAAATTAAGATCCGTTAATTTTTCTTGAAACTAGACTCACATATCTTCTTACCATAAAATTTTTAGAATTTTTGGTATGGCCAATAAGTACAGTTTATTCTTTAAAGTCACCCCTGTTCTGCTGTCTGACAGTTCCGACCCATCTTCACTAAAAATTAATTATCTCCTTTTACAGGATTCGGATGATGTTAACGTTTATTTCTATTGAAAATAAACTTACTCAGGATTTTAATGATATAAATTTAAGACCCAAATTATTTTTATACAATTTTTGATGATTTTTCAAAGTCAGAACAGGGGAACCCGAAATCATCCTAACCTTGTCTCATAAAACCTATTATATCTCATGATTTACAAATCTATTGCTTACACCGTTTCTTCTATAAGAAACTAGACTCAATAAGATTTAATTTAATATTTTATTCATCCTCTAATTCGATTTCTAAAATTTTTGTGATTTTTAAAAGTTAGACTACTGCTGCTGTCCAAAACTGTTTCAGTGCAAAGTGTTGATTTCCATTTTGCCCCAAAATTCAGAGTTCATACAATTCAGTCCTTGACCAATTACCCTTCAATTAAGCTAATTTTTGTAAATTAATACTTTACCTAATCATTATGAGTTATTTCAAACCTATTGGATTTCAGAATTTCCACATAAAAACCCTAACTTCAAATTCTTTTAAAATTAGGTCCCAAACATTCACTTTCTATTCAATTCTTTCAATAAAATCAGCATATAAACCATTTAAAGTTATAATTCCATGCTAAATCATCATATACTTCCAGCACATAGTCATAGAAACTTTCAACTTCATTCATAAAATCTAAAACTAATGAATTCACCAAGTGGACCTAGTTGTAAAAGTCACAAAAACACAAAAATTTCAAGAAATAATCAAGAATTGAACTTACTTGCAGTAAAAATATGAAAAACCAGCTTAGGGAAAACCCTTCTATGGTGTTTTGCTGATGAGAATGCAGAAAAATAAAGAGAAATCTAGATAATTCCACTTTAGTCCTAGTTTTATTAAGTAAATTTTGCAATATTCCAATTTTACCATTATTTCTCCTTATTTTCTCTGGTTTCATGCCCTTGCCGTCCAGCCCAAATACACCTTGGGTCTATTTGCCTTTTAAGCCCTCTTTCTTTTATCATTTAAGCTATTAATCATTTCTCATAACTTTACATTTATTACAACTTAGTCCTTTTTGTTCAATTAACTATCGGAACTTTAAAATTTCTTGACGAAACTTTAATACTAACTTATTAACACTCCATAAATATTTATAAAACATTTATGGCTAGATTAAAAATCTCCGAGGTCTCGATACCTCGTTTTCGATTCTAATTATTATTATTATTATTTATTATTTTTTTTAACTTCACATTTAACTTATACTCACTAAATTAATAATATTTTCTACTCACTTGTCGGATTTAGTGACCTCGAATCACTATTCCGACACCACTGAAAATTTAGGCTATTACAACTCTCCCCCCCTTTTAAGAAATTTCGTCCTCAAAATTTCTTACCTGTGAATAAATTCGGATACTGAAATCTCATCAATTCCTCCGTCTCCCAAGTTGCCTCCTCCAATCAATGTCAATTCCATAACACTTTAACTAGTGGTACATGTTTATTTCTCATCTCTTTAACTTCTCGAGCTAGAATTTTCACCGTTTCCTCTGAATAGGTCATATCGGGTTGGAGCTCTATTTCCGTATGAGGAATTACATGTGATGGATCTGATCTGTACCGTCTCAACATAGATACATGAAACACGTTATGAATCTTTTCAAGCTCCGGAGGCAAAGCCAATCTATAAGCTACCAGACTTATTCTTTCAATGATTTCATACGGCCCGATAAATCGTGGGCTGAGTTTTCCCTTTCTGCCGAACCGCAAAACTTTCTTCCACGGTGACACTTTTAAAAATACTCGATCACCCACATTAAACTCTATATCTCTTCTCTTCAAATCTGCATATGATTTTTGTCGATCGGACGCAGCTTTTAGACATTCTCGAATAATACGAACTTTTTCTTCGGTTTCCCGAATCAAGTCCACCCCCACTAGTTTTGGTTCACTTAATTCAGACCAATATAATGTAGTTCTACATTTTCTTCCATATAAAGCTTCAAACGGTGCCATTTTAATACTAGTTTGATAACTATTATTATAAGCAAATTCAAATTAAAGGTAAATACCTTTCCCAACCGCCAAACTCAAGTATAGAGCATCTTAACATATCTTCTAAAATCAAATCACTCGCTTTCTGATCATCCATCATTCTGGGGATGAAAAGTCATCTTGAAATTTAATTTGGTGTCCAAAGCTTCTTGTAATTTACTCCAAAATCTCGAGGTAAATCTCGGATCTCGATCTGAAATAATAGATATTGGCACCCCATGTAATCTCACTATCTCTGACACATATAACTCCGCTAACTTTTCAAGTGGATAATCTACTCTGACCGGAATAAAATGTGCTGATTTAGTTAACCGATCAATAATCACCCAAATCGAATCTTTCTTCTTCGGAGTTACTAGTAATCCGGATACAAAATCCATCGTGACATGTTCCCATTTCCACTCTGGAATCATAATGGGTCAGAACAACTCGCTTTAAGCACTTGATGCTCGGCTTTCACTGTGACAAATTAAAACATCTTGCCACATATTCACAGATTTCCGTTTCATTCTCGGGCCACCAATACATTTTCTTCAAATCACAATACATTTTCGTACTACCCCCGTGAATAGAACACATGCTACTGTGAGCCTCTGATAAAATATCATTTTTCAAGTCTAAATTATTCGGAACACATATTCTATTACGATAATATAACATACCATTTTCATCAATGGAGTATTCTGGGCTTAACTCATTTTGAACCATCTGTCGTTTCAACATCAACTCTGGGTCTTCATCTTGTAGCTCCCGAATCCGTTGAAAGAACACAGGTTTAGCTTTTAATTCTGCTAGTACAGAACCATCTTCATTAATAGATAAGTGAGCATTCAATGCCTGTAATGCAAATAATGATGATTTTCGACTAAGTGCATCTGCTACAACATTTGCTTTCCCTGGATGATAGTCAATGACAAGATCATAATCTTTCAGCAGCTCTAACCATCGTCTCTGTCTCAGATTTAACACTTTTTGATTCATTAAATACTTTAAGCTTTTATGATCAGTATACACGTAACATTTCTCACCATATAAATAATGTCTCCATATCTTCAAAGCAAACACGATCGCTGCCAATTCCAAATCATGTGTAGGATAACTCTTCTCGTGCGGTTTCAGTTGCCGAGAAGTATACGCCACCACTTTGCCTGACTGCATAAGTACACAACCCAAAACATTCAAAGACGCATCACTATAAACCACAAACGGTACACCCGATTCTGGTTGAGTCAACACTGGAGCCTCTGTTAACATCTTTTTCAACTGATCGAAACTTTGCTGACATTCACTTGACCATATAAATTCAACATTCTTTTGTAGTAATCGAGTCAACGGTAAGGTAATCCTTGAGAAATCTTTGACAAATCGACGATAATAACCTGCCAGTCCTAGAAAACTCCGTACTTCAGTAACATTCTTCGGAACTTTCCAATTTATCACTGCTGTTACCTTACTTGGATCTACTCTAATTCCATCAGCTGATACAATATGACCCAAAAACGCAACTTCCTGGAACCAAAACTCATATTTGTTGAATTTCGCATACAACTGTTTCTCCCGCAAAATCTGTAATACAATCTTTAAATGTTGTGCATGTTCAGACTCTGTTTTTGAATAAATCAATATATCATCAATGAACACAACCACAAATCTATCCAAATATGACTGAAAAGTTCGATTCATCAAATCAATAAATGCAGCAGGAGCATTGGTTAAACCAAATGGCATCACCAAAAATTCATAGTGACCATACCGGGTTCGGAAGGCAGTTTTTGGCACATTACACTCTTTAACTTTCAACTGATAATACCCGGATCGAAGATCTATCTTGGAAAATACTACAGCACCTTTCAACTGATCAAATAGATCATCAATACGAGGCAAAGGATATTTATTCTTTATCCTTACCTGATTTAACTGTCTGTAATCTATACACAGTCTTAAGGAACCGTCCTTCTTTTTCACAAACAAGACAGGTGCACCCCAGGGCGACATACTCGGTTGATGAATCTTTTATCTAATAACTCTTGCAACTGCGTCTTCAACTCTCTTAATTCTGTTGGAGCCATTCTGTACGGTGTTACTGAGATAGGAGCTGTTCCAGGAATCACATCAATTGCAAATTCAACTTCTCTGTCGGGTGGTAAACCGGGTAACTCTTCAGGAAACACATCAGGAAATTCATTTACCACTGGTACTTGTTCGAGCTTTAAATCGGAACTCCGAGTATCAAAAATATAGGCCAAGAATGCTTCGTTGCCTTTACGTAATAACCTTTGAGCAGAGAAAGCTGAAATAATTCTGATTGTATCACCCATATTTTCAAACCCAACTGAAATTACATCCCCTGTTTGACATTTCAAACTGATATGTTTATCACGACAATTCACCACCGCTTCATATTTCATTAACCAGTCCATCCCCAAAATAATATCAAATTCTCGAAAGGGTAACAACATCAAATCAGCGGGGAATTCATAGCCTTTCACTATCAGTGGACAATTTCGACATATCAAATTAACTGTTACACTTTGACCTAATGGATTAGTGACTTGTATATCAAATTCAGTGGACTCAACAGAAAGTTTTCTTTTCAGATACTAGCATAGCACAAATATATGAATGAGTAGACCCAGGGTCTATTAATGCATAAACAGTAACATCATAAAGATAGAAAGTATCAGCAATTACATCAGGAGCCGTAGCCTCTTCTCTTGCTCGAATGGCGTAAGTACGTGCTGGTGCTCTATTTTCTGATCGACTAACTGATTCTCTAATACCTGAACGGTTAGTCCTCGTAGTAATCGCTTCTCCGCCCGAACGTCTATTTCTTTGGGGAGTGATTCTCTGTATCTCTTTCTGTTCCACTTCATTTTTTTGCAGCTGGGGACAATCTCGAATAAGATGATCAGTAGCCCCACATTTATAACAAGCCCCAATCTTAATCCTGCATTCACGGAAATGATGTCTTCCACAATATTGACACTTAGGTCGAGGAGCATCCTGAACACTGCTCACACTTGCTGCAGGTCTATCAAACACCTTGAAATCGGATTGTCTTGATCTACCTCTACTCAATTTTCCTGGCACTGATGTAGTTCGACTACTTTCTTCTCTAAATTTCTTTACGGGCAAATCTGAAAATGACTTAGAAGCACCTCTTTTGAATGACTCTTTACTTTTTCAATCCCGTTGCATTTTTCTATTATATACTTCTTCGAGCTTTTGAGCACGGTCTGACAGAACAACGAACTCTCGTATTTCATTGCCCCCAATCATCATTCTAATCTCATCATTTAACCCTTCTTCAAATCTGATACACATTTCTTCTTCAGTAGGTACAATGTCTCGGGCATATTTGCTGAGGTAGACAAATTCTCTTTCGTATTCAGCCACTGATTTATTTCCCTGCCGTAAATCAAGAAATTCCCTTTTCTTTTTATCCAAATACCGTCTGCCCACATATTTCTTCTTAAATTCATTTTGAAAAATTCCCAAGATATTTTCTCTGTTTGGTACCACGGCCTCAATCGTTTCCCACCAACTATAAGCCTCTTCTTTCGGTAGGGACACAAAGACATCTCAAATAATCATCCGGTGAGCAAGCCATTTCTTTAAAAATTCTTATCAAACTCAGTAACTTGATGATTCACTTTTTGACGGGTCATCATCACCCTTCCCCAAATTCTTCACCCCAAATTTTCTAAGCCTTTCCAATGGAGAACGCTTACGAATTCGATCGTTGTAGGAGGTGGAGGAGCAATCGAGGGTACCACCGATG
This sequence comes from Gossypium sturtianum, assembly GCA_025698515.1. Taxonomy (NCBI): domain Eukaryota; kingdom Viridiplantae; phylum Streptophyta; class Magnoliopsida; order Malvales; family Malvaceae; genus Gossypium; species Gossypium sturtianum. Next base: position 154,006,197 of record CM046953.1, read on the forward strand.
GAGCAATGGTGGGAGGAGGTGGCGAGCCCGATTTCTTTCTTGCATCGTTTGAAGATACCACCGATTCATAATCCCATAAATCATATTCTTCAATTCTTGCTCTCGCATTAAAGAAATCGGAACATCACCGCTTGTTGCTCGTTCGTAAATCAGTATTCTCATCATTAACTTCTTCCCGCTCGATGCGTTCGTGTCTATCGACATCTCTATAATCAGAAAGTATCTATAAAAATAACAAATATTAGATCGGATCATACACATCACACTATCACAGATTTATATGGCATGTATTTCTAAACACTTTATACATCACAATTGTTCCGAGAACTGGCTAAACCGGGCTCTGATACCACTAAATGTAACACCCCCTACCCGTATTCGTTGCCGGAATAGGGTATGAGGCATTACCTAAGTTTAACGAGTTAATACTATTTTTATTATGAATTCAATATAGCCCTTTTATAAATATCCAATCTTCCCTGAAATTTTAAAACCAAACAATCCTGTCCATTTCAATCCAATTTGATACCAAATCATACTTCTACTATAATTATATTATTTAGCATATTTATCACAGTTTACTTTAATACGTACTCATTAAACAAGTTTTAGTATTTATATAATCATCAAACATATACATGCCATATAAATCAAAAAAGAAATTTACAAAAGCTACCGGAGATAATCTTGATAGTGTGATTCTCAGTGTTGATCCGATCCTCCGTATATTTACACGTCAATCTACATGAGACATTGAATACACTCATGTAAGTTTATAGAAACTTAGTAAGTTCATAGGCATAAAATATAAATCTTACCAAACATTCATACACTTATACATTATGTACAATTACTAAGTTCACCTGTCAACCACAATTTGGTGAGTGCTTTTGTATAATCTCACTACCATTTATCCATTTACTTTAACTCTTTTGGGCCATTTTTGTCACTTACCATTCTTAATCAAATTAGGGAACGGTTACGGAAAATTGAGTACTTCACTTCCACTTTTCATCGATCGGTAGCCGGCTACCACTTTTCACTTCGATCGGTAGCCGAAACTACCACTTTTCACCGATCGGGGATCGGTGGCCGGCTACCACTTTTCATCGATCGGTAGCCGGCTACCACTTTTCACTTTCACTTGCCACCGATCGTAAGTACTCAAATCGGATGTTCCGCTCAATTTGATCATTTAATCACTTTTCGCATTGTCATTTTATCCTTAACTTATCAACGAATATATCTCATCATACATGATATAATTCATAGGATTTACATTTAATCATTAAATTTCAACCATATGAACTTACCTGAGTCGATTTGCAGAATTAGAGAAAATTCAGGGACTATTCAGCTACTTTTTCTTTTCCTCGACTTGCTTCGGGTTCTTGATCTATCATTGTAAAATCATTCACTTATCAGTATTGATTTCACCTTTACTCTATTTCATATCCTTAAGGATTACAACCCACATATAAGTAACATGGTCTATAATTTAACTATTTACTTGTATGGATATTCAAGCTGTCCATCCATGTCACAGTCACTAAATTATTTTTATCTTGAGCTACAGAACTCCAAATTAAGATCCGTTAATTTTCCTTGAAACTAGACTCACATATCTTCTTACCATAAAATTTTTAGAATTTTTGGTTTGGCCAATAAGTACAGTTTATTCTTTAAAGTCACCCCTGTTCTGCTGTCTGACAGTTCCGACCCATCTTCACTAAAAATTAATTATCTTCTTTTACAGAATTCGGATGATGTTAACATTTATTTCTATTAAAAATAGACTTACTCAGGATTTTAATGATATAAATTTAAGACCCAAATTATTTTTATACAATTTTTGATGATTTTTCAAAGTCAGAACAGGGGAACCCGAAATCATCCTGACATTGTCTCATAAAACCTATTATATCTCATGATTTATAAATCTATTGCTTACACCATTTCTTCTATAAGAAACTAGACTCAATAAGATTTAATTTCATATTTTATTCATCCTCTAATTCGATTTCTACAATTTTTGGTGATTTTTCAAAGTTAGACTACTGCTGCTGTCCAAAACTGTTTCAGTGCAAAGTGTTGATTTCCATTTTGCCCCAAATTTCAGAGTTCATACAATTCAGTCCTTGACCAATTACCCTTCAATTAAGCTAATTTTTGTAAATTCATACTTTACCTAATCATTATGAGTTATTTCAAACCTATTGGATTTCAGAATTTCCACATAAAAACCCTAACTTCAAATTCTTTTAAAATTAGGTCCCAAACATTCACTTTCTATTCAATTCTTTCAATAAAATCAGCATATAAACCATTTAAAGTTATAATTCCATGCTAAATCATCATATACTTCCAGCACATAGTCATAGAAACTTTCAACTTCATTCATAAAATCTAAAACTAATGAATTCACCAAGTGGACCTAGTTGTAAAAGTCACAAAAACACAAAAATTTCAAGAAATAATCAAGAATTGAACTTACTTGCAGTAAAAATATGAAAAACCAGCTTAGGGAAAACCCTTCTATGGTGTTTTGCTGATGAGAATGCAGAAAAATAAAGAGAAATCTAGATAATTCCACTTTAGTCCTAGTTTTATTAAGTAAATTTTGCAATATTCCAATTTTACCCTTATTTCTCCTTATTTTCTCTGGTTTCATGCCCTTGCCGTCCAGCCCAAATACACCTTGGGTCTATTTGCCTTTTAAGCCCTCTTTCTTTAATCATTTAAGCTATTAATTATTTCTCATAACTTTACATTTATTACAACTTAGTCCTTTTTGTTCAATTAACTATCGGAACTTTAAAATTTCTTGACGAAACTTTAATACTAACTTATTAACACTCCATAAATATTTATAAAACATTTATGGCTAGATTAAAAATCTCCGAGGTCTCGATACCTCGTTTTCGATTCTAATTATTATTATTATTATTTATTATTTTTTTTAACTTCACATTTAACTTATACTCACTAAATTAATAATATTTTCTACTCACTTGTCGGATTTAGTGACCTCGAATCACTATTCCGACACCACTGAAAATTTAGGCTATTACATTCTTACTTTAACGATTATCATAATCATCACTTAGCAACTTCAGAAGAAAGAATTAATATAAGATCAGGAAGAAAAATTTTGGAAGGACATGGAGATGTTATTCGTTCAATGGTTGTTGCAGGAATTAAGCAAACAAGTTCATATTCGTTTCTCAGGAAGGAGATTGAGTTTGAAAATATTACATTTACCAAACGAGATTGTCATAATTTCTTGCGAATTGAAAGAGAGAAACTGATTGAAGCAGGGGATGCACAGAGCATTATCAATTTTTTCAAACATAAGCAAGCTGAAGACCCTATGTTTTTCTATTCAATGCAAGTGGACCAGAATAATCGACTAGCTAATTTGTTTTTGGAGAGATGGAAGATCAAAATTGGATTACGATTGTTTTGGAGATGTTCTTGTGTTTGATACCACGTATAGAACCAATAAATATAATTTGGTTTGTGCTCCATTTTTCTAATCAACAATCATCGGAATCTTGCTTTTGTTCGGTTGTGCTTTTTATCGAATGAAACCACTGAGTCATTTACTTGGCTATTTGAAACATTTTTAGAAGCCATGGGCCATCGACAACCGAAAAGTATTTTTACTGATCAAGATCAAGTGATGATGAAAGCAGTAGAGATTGTCCTCCAAGAATTTCAAGATTTTCTTCATATTTGTGTTGGGATATGCATGGGAGGAGTCAGAGCAGCATAGTTTTTTTGCTGTCACTGGTGATAACCTTGTGGTTTGTGTTACCAGAATTGAAGTACCAAACGCTACAAGATGGAGTGGAATTGGGTATCATTGAGGATTGAATTTGGATAGAAGATTCAAATTTGATATGCACTTGACATGCTTCCTTTGGAAAGGTCCCTGCAGGGCCACAAAGAAGATTGTAATTGAGATGTTTCTTTTGTATTGTACAACATTCATCCTCTTGTCTTGTTTTTATCTTTTTAGTGGAACTCTAAGTACTCCTTCATGGTTTTTATTGATAATTTTGGGTACAAATTATTGGCCAAGTTATTCTTTTTTGTAAAATCAAGGTTTCCTTCATGTCTGTTTTATGGTACACGAAGATTTGAGAATGTATGATTATCTCTCCCAATACTATCAATCTCCAAAATTCGAATTTGCCTTCTCTCTTAGAAGTACAATGTGTCTTACCGCTATACTTGATAATTAGTTTGCTCAATGCATTCCCTAGTGAGAAAAATCAGTCAAAAAGATAAGTATTCCTTTCGTCCCTTAATCCTTCAGTGGCCAAAAGATGAGCCACTTGGTTCCCCTACCTCTGAATATGTGAGAATATAAACACAGTTTTTAAATCTCTTCCTCAAAGAATTTAGATCTGAAATGTAAGCACTGATGCATGGATTGTCTTTCATGTTTGCATGCAGTTTCTTTATCACCGCAAGTGAATCGCCTTCGATCATCACCTCTTGAAACCCCAAATCAATGCCCAATCGGACTACTTGGAGACATCCAATAGCTTCCATAGCAAACCCAGTTGGTATGTGATTATTAATAATTGTTGTTAACCCCAGAACACCCCTCTTGATTCCTGATAACAATCCCCGAACATAATTTCAAGGAATGAGCTTGAAAAGCCCCATTAAAATTTATCTTTATGAAAGCATTCACTAGAGGCCTTCATCTTACAAGCTCAACTCTGGTAACAGGTAACAGTTTGTTTAAGGCATCTAATTCTTCTAATTGAGCTTTAATCCTTTCTATTATTGCTTGAGCATGATTTTAATCCATGCACAGATTTATTTCGTTAACACCCAAAGGGTTCAACCTACCATTCTCCAAATCTGGTTAGATGAGGTAGAAAACAAATTATCAAGCCAATGCTGAAAAATAAGAACAAAGAACTCCATATGCTATTAAATATTTAATTTATTTCAAAACGAGTGCTCAAGAGTTTTCAGACTATTCAGACACCTTGAGCAAACGGGTGACTCCACTAATCTTATATTATACAGGTTAAGAATATAATTTCCAATCTAACCTTTTTAACGTGAAATCTTATGTTCTTGGCTAAACAATTTATTTTTAAAAAAAAAATCAATGAAAATATACTATCAATGTAATAACCCATTTTGCCCGGCTCATAAAACCAGAATAAAACAAAAATTAAAATAAAGTCCAATGGCCATTAAACAGTCCAGACCCAATAACACAAACAGATTACCTAAAACCCAAACTAATACCTAACAAACCCGTAGCCCAATTACAAGCCACCCAAACAGACCCAAACTACCCAGAACCCAACACCTATAGCCCACTACTCAAATCCTAAACAGACATGGCCCAAGTGGCCCAAAAAATTAAACAGTCCCAGCAGTGGCATAGGGTTTCTGAAACCCTAGGCGCCGCCTCAGTAGGAGCTCGAGCGTCACGCCGCAAACACCTCACCTTGCAGCCTCGTCCAGCCTGTTCTTACGCCGAGATCAGTGCGCATGTCATCCCATCGCCAAGATTTCCTCCGTTAACCTGCAAAGAAAGGATACAATCCACAGCAAAAGAAGGCAAAATAGTAGCAGATTCTTTCTTTATTTTTTTCCATTTTCAAGGCTATAAAAGCCTTCCAAAAATCTGTAAAAAGGGGGATACGAATACACTCACATACACAGAGAAACGGATATATAAAAACACGATTTTTACACAAGCAGAGGTTTTGTTTTATTTATTTTTATTTTTATTTTTCAAGTACTGTTATATTTTTTTTTTGAAACCATATATATATAAAATATTAATAAAATACATTTATAAAAAAATAAAAAAAACTTACGTTTTTTTTACTCCGGCCACCGCACGGCGACGGACGGCGGTCGGAGAATCACCGGACGCTGGCCGAAGAACGCCAGAGGAGAGCATTCCAGGGCTCTGGATTTTTTTTTTAAGGGCTGATAAGATGAATTTTTTTTTATTAATTTTCACTTTATATAGGCTTAAGAAACGACGCCGTTTTGGTGTGGTCGTATAATGACCAAAACGACGTCATTTCACCGAGGATCCGCGCGCAGTTGAACCGACCCGAAAGATCCGCATTTTTTTATTGAATGGTCTAATTTCAGTTTAAGCCCTTCCGCATTGTTTCTATTTTACGATTAAGTCCCGTTACATTTTTAAATTTTTACGAATGCGCCCATAATTATTTCTTGTTTTTCAATTTAGTCCCTCTTATATCTGTTTTATTTAATTTTTTATTTATTTTTATTTTTTATAGTATTTTAATATTATTATTTTATCATATTAAAATGTTATATTATTTTATTAATTTGTTTATAATATAAAACTTATATATATAATTTTTTATATATTTTAATTATTTTATTTGTTTAATAATTTATATATTATTATATGTTTTTATTTATTATATTATATTTTGTATATTATATAGTATTATGTTACATTATATATTATTTCTAAAGCTTTTTTATATAAATTTTATTTATATTATCTAATATATTTTATTTATATTGTTTATATTATGTATATAATTTTATAATTAATGTACTACATATATATATATATTATTTATTATTTTATTTTGTTTAATGTTATTTTAATTATATATTATTTTCATATATTAGTTTATCTATACATTGTATAGTATTATATTATATCATTTTTTTATTCTGTTAAAATATATTTATATTGAAAAGCATGTTTCATTTATATTGTTTATATTATATTTTATTTAAAATCATTATATACTATTCTTTTTATTTATGCATTGTTTACATTGTTTATATTATATAATTTATTATTAATCTTGCATGAAAATTTTCATAGTAATTTCTATTTTGATATTTATAGTTTTATGTATATATTTTATTTCCCATATTCTTTCATTTATTTTATTTGTGATTGCCATTGTGTAGTTATTTATTAATTGTTTCATGAATACATGTTTTCCAAAATTATCATATTTTATCTAAAAGTTTTTGAAAATAAGACAATATTTTGATATTTAGAAATTCGAAAAATAGTGCCTTAACGTGCTGATTTTCCGTTTGGCTAAATAGCTAAATATCCTTTTAACAAGTTTTGCAAATCGTGAGATGATTTTGGTTACGAAGGTTTTAAAACATTGTGTCCTAACGTGCTGGATGTGATGTTTATATTCCTTCGGAACAAGAATGTCTCAAATTTTAACTTAAATTGCTCGAAGTTTTTTTTTAAGAAATCATATTTTTAAATACTTTTAAATTTCAAACATTTGGACATGATTTCATCAATTTGATACCAATTTGTGGGCGTTATGAGGGTGCTAACCCTTCCTCATATGTAACCGACTCCCAAACCCGTTTTCTCGTTTTTTGCGGACCAAAATCAAATATTTTAAAATAAAACGTTTTACAAGGTGATCCAATCACACCTAAGTAAAAAAGATTGGTGGCGACTCCCATTTTTGTTTTTAAAGTCGATCCCCGTTTTAAAACCCGATATTTAAAATTGTTTCGACAATCAATCTATAAAGGGAGTTAATTAACATTAATAAATTAAAATTATTAGTTTCTTTCAAGAAAAGTAAAGTTTTAAGATAAAAGAGAATCTTATATAATTAAATGTTTGATTTTCTATGAAATTTTAGTAACATATATATATATTTTTTAATAATCACACAAGATTATTAAAACTTCACTCAACTTTCCTTAAAAAAATATTTTTTTTTATATGTAGATATATAGATTACTATAAAAAAGGAAAAAAAAAACCAAATATTTTGTTAGTAATAAATTATACCTTTATGTTTCCCTTTTATATTTTGTTAGTAAATATTTAATTTGTTTCACACTTCTATTGTAGTGATACAATCTCAAAATGAGTGCTCAAAAATTTTCAGACCATTCAGACACTTTGAGCAAATGGGTGACTCCACTAATATTATATTATAGAGGTTAGGAATTTAATTTTCAATCTAACCCTTTTAACTTGAAATCTTATGTTTTTGGCTAAACAAGCTTATTAGATTTATTTAAAAAAAAATCAATAAAAATATACTATCACTCTATTAAGGGAGTTAATTAACATTAATAAATTAAAATTATTAGTTTCTTTCAAGAAAAATAAAGTTTTAAGAATTTTCTTTGGTTTTCTTTTTGAGGGATTCTGAATTTGAAAACTATGAAGAGAAGATGCAACGAAATAATAGTAACTGAGAGAGAGAGAGGGGGGTTTATAGTGGAGAAGGCATTGCATGAATGATCATATATATATATATATATATATATATATATATATGGTTAAAAAGAATAAAAGGGAAACATAAAGAGATAATTTATTACTAACAAAATATTTGATTTTTTTTCTTTTTTTATAAATATCTATATATCTACATATAAAAAAATATTTTTTTAAGGAAAGTTGAGTGATGTTTTAACAATCTTGTGTGATTATTAAAAAATATATTTCATAGAAAATCAAACATTTAATTATATAAGATTCGCTTTTATCTTAAAACTTTACTTTTCTTGAAAGAAACTAATAATTTTAATTTATTAATATTAATTAACTCCTTTATAGATTGATAGTATATTTTCATTGATTTTTTTAAATAAATCTAATAAGCTTGTTTAGCCAAAAACATAAGATTTCAAGTTAAAAGGGTTAGAAAGCCGGTTATGATTTTGTATACAATGGTTAAAAAGAATAAATGAGAAAATAAAGAGATATTTATTGCTAACAAAATATTTGATTTTTTTTTATAATAATCTATATATCTATATATAAAAAAATATTTTTTAAGGAAAGTTGAGTGAAGTTTTAACAATATTGTGTGATTATTGAAATATATATATATATATATATATATATATATATATATACATGTTACTAAAATTTCATAGAAAATCAAACATTTAATTACATAAGATTCGCTTTTATCTTACCACTTTACTTTTCTTGTAAGAAACTAATAATGTTAATTTATTAATGTTGACTAACTTCTTTTTATAGATTGGTAGTATATTTTGATCGGTTTTCTTTAAATAAATCTAATAAGCAGGATATTTTAAGTTAAAAGGGTGAAAGCTGATTGAGTCTTAACTCGATTAGAATGGACATTGTTATCAATGTAGGAGGACGTGGATTCGAGTGTATTAAAGCACATTATACTCTTATTTATGAGTTGGGGGAAGTTATGAATAGTTTTAGACATTATGTAAAAAAGAGTATATATAAAAAGTTAAAAAGAGTGAGATTTAATGTAATATCCCGAAATAGGGGTTGCGAGTTTGGTAAATAACTCGAGTGTAGTAGGCCTCAAGAGTGGGTTGATGTGTTTTTGGAGTCCCTAAAACTCCCGGAATAGAATGGGACATTTTTGAAAATTTTGAAAGTTTGAGGGTTAAAAGTGGAATTTGGCTGAGGAAGGCCTTAAGTAAAAATTTTGTAAGATTGAGGCATATAAAATGCCTTGGCCGAGTGGCTTCTATGCGCCACTTAAGGATCGGCGCCAGAATAGGATAGGGGTTCAAGTGGCATGGGGCGCATAACATTTTATTTTGCAAGTATGCGCTACATTAAAGAAGGCTTTAAAAGAAATTCGAGATGGTTCTTACCACAAAAAGGCGCTTGGCCGAGTGGCAAGGACGTTAGCAGCAAGCGAGAGACCTTCGCAAGAACTTGCGTTCGAAACGCACTGGAAGCGCGGGGTGGTTTTTATTTTTTTGAATAAAGGAATCTAACGGAAAAAGGGTTTAAAAGAAAATCCGATGAGATTATTGCATGAAATTCGAAGTGGCCGAGTGGCCAAGGACTTTGCGTGAGAACTAAGGCCCGGAGGACTCGTGTTCGAATCCTCGGGATCGCGCATGAGGCGCTTTATTTTTACTTTTAGCGCTAAAAGTATAAGGAGCCATGGAAGTAAGGTTTAAAAGAAATTTCGATGGGATACAGTATGAAATAAGCGTCTGGCAGAGTGGCTGAAGCTTGGAGATGCTTTCTCCAGGTCTCGGGTTTGAGACCTGGGGGCAGCAGGCATGGTTTTCCTTTTTGATAACGTGAATGGGCTGCATGGGCATTAAATGCCTGCAGCAAGCATGCACGCATGCAGCCTTGGGGGGGTTTGCTCCTCTTTATTATTATTTTTATAAGTATTATTATTATATTTTTTATGCATGAAGTATGGAAATTTTGTTAAGTTTTATTTTTAATTATAAATGATGTTGAGCATGCTATTAAACAAAGAATTTTATTATTATTATGTTAATGGGTTATTATTTTATGGTGAATAGGAAATGATGAGGTATGGTTATATTTTATTAGTTTGTTTTTAATGAGGGAAAAATAAGATTAAATAATGGAAAATGGTGTTGAAATTACAAAAGGGAGAGCATGCTTAGGGTACTCCTAGGCCGGCCTTGTGTTTGAGAAAGGATGGCCAATTTCTTTATTGTGTTTTTAATAATTTTTAATGTATGGGAAAAAGGATTAGACATGGGAATTTTTTTTTTTGGAAATTTGATGTGAGAAAATTTAGCAAAATGAGAGAGGTGTGGCCGGCCTTGATTGGTAAAAACTTGGCCAAAATTCTTGGCTCTTTTGTTTTGATTTTCTTTGCATTTGTGAATGGCCGAATGCTTCCTTAGGTCTTTCCTTTCCTCCATTCTTGTGCATAGCCGTTGAAGCTTGCTTTAGGGTCTTGCATGGCCGGTTTTTCAAGTAGCAAGGGAAGTGGCCATTGCTATGTCTTTGTTTCTTTTTTTGTTCTTGACCGAGAGAGAGGGAGAGAAAGAGCAAGTTGGGCTTCGGTCTTGAAGAAATTAGAGGGTATTTCGGCTAGCAATTATTGTTTCTTCAATGATTGAGTAGCCGCATGTTTCGTTATCATTTGAAACATAAGCTCATTATCACCCTTTTTCCTCTCCATTAGTACATTGCCGAAACACCTTAGCTGAATCTTGATAGAAGGTACTATCAACTATGTGTTTATGATCTCTTCGAACGTTGGTAAGTACTCCTATTAAGTAGTTGATTTCTTCTTTTTCTTTTGCATGTCGAAATCAAGGCTAGACTTTGATTTCAAGAATGGCCGAATATGCTTAGGGCCATATTGATATGTTTCTATTGTACCAATGTTAGGAAGCATTAAAGGAGTCCTTCGAGTTTGACAGAGATTAAGGTGAAGAAATGTGATTTTCGGCCTTAAGACTATGTTTTGAGTTCTGGTGTTAAACGAATGATTGACCTTGATTTAAAGGGGTGGCCGAAAGTGTACAAGGCCATGGTAAAGTGCTCTTTTTGTGTGGCAAGTGTTAGGGCCTTAAAAAGGAGTCTTCTATTCAAGAAATGGTAAGTGCAATATTCGGCCGAGGGCCATTATTTTTAGATATGAATGTTAGCCGATTCTAACAATGTTTTAATAGGACTTTCGATGACTTCGAGAGCTAAGCAACAAGAACAAGTGGTGATTCGGGATCAAAATAAGCTAGGTAAATGACTTATGGTATTCAGCCTAAGGCCATGTTTTTGGTACTAAGTGTGACCGATTTCGGTTGTGTGTTCTAGGGGCTAAACAATAAAAAGAAACAGAAGCTTTCGAGGCTTTAGTTGATATTAGAATCGATAAATCAGAATCTCGCTATAATCAGGTGCGTAGTTATCGCACTGATCCTTTGTTTCTTATATGTGTTGTGTGTGTTATTTTATGAAAGTGTACATGTTGTAAAGTGTTAATCGAAATAAAGGCTAAGAGTATGGATACTAAGGTAAGTGATCGAATAATCAAGTTAATGGTTATGATATTAACTTGTCAGTGATTTGCGATAATAATTGATTATTGATGAATGTATAAAAATGTGATGACGTGTGATGTATATTTGCTTTGAGAAATATGTGGCCATGATACATATACGTATGCATGTGAATTGTGATGTACACTATGTGAGTGGTCTAATGCTAGCCTTGTGCTACATTCGCGATTGATGATCAGTGAATCGATTGATATGTGGATCACTATGTGATCGGTGGCTTAGCCACGACCTTAAGAAATAATGTGCAAAAAGAAAGATATGTGGATCACTTTGTGGATTGGACTTCGAAATTGTAAATTGTAATCATATTTATAATATTGTGTATTCATAATGGCATATTTATAATTGTATGTTATATATATGGATTGTGTGGATATGGACCAAGCCCAAATGTGAGGACATGTGTATTAACTATGCACTGAGTCCTGGTGACTCACCCTATTTTTTTTTTTATTAAACCTTTCAGGTGGCGCGTAAAGCTTGGACTGGGTCGGAGAGGATACAAAGGTGGCCATGAGGAAATGGACTTTTATGAAAAGGGACGTTTTATTTGATAAATAAAATATTTACATTATCCGTATTTTGATTAAGTGTGAATTGTAATAAGGCCCAATAAAGTGTTTCAGTTCATTTGTTAAGTATCGTTATTATTATGCCCTAATATGAAAGGTTGATTGCAAACGGTTTTATTTCTTCGAGCAAAGCTCGAATCCGATATTTTTATAATAAACTTCGATTTTCACTTAGAATATTACAAGTCACGAAAGTGTTTTACCAAACTCGACAAAATTTTCATTGGTTTTACTATTAAGAAAGAATATTTTTGAAAGTGTTCCGCGGTGACATTCCAAATTCGGCCGGAGTAATTGGGCCGGGTTTGGGGCGTTACATTTAAGCTATAAACGTGGAATTTTTATATATGCATAAACAATTTATATGTAATAATTAAGATAAGTTTGAATATAAAATATTTTTCTTGTTTATAACCCATTATAGAAAAGAAAAGTAATAAATATACTTTATATATATGTATACAATTAATATTAAAGCTAAAGAAATTTAAACTATTTAAATACGTTTTAATGTAAAATAAATTTATTTTTCTATAATGAACCCATAATTATAGCCAATAATTTAAACTATTAAATGTAATATAATAAGATTTTCTTTTTGTCAATAAACACAAATTAACTATATTAAGCTATCATAAATGAAGGACTTTATCAACCCCAAGGTCGCTCTGAGCTCTTCTGTGGGCTTACAAACACTTATACGTCCGTACTCCTTTTCGAAGTCATCTTAGCAAGATGATTAACAACTTGATTTCGAAGACGGAGCTTATGATGTTATACTAGAATCGAACAAATCAAAAGAATCAAATCAATCCGAAAGAAGTTCATGGTTGGTTAATAGAAAGGTTAATAGAAAGAAGTTCATGGAGAAGGGGACACGAATACCAAATGGCGAACTTCTTTCTGATTGATATGATTCTTTTGATTCGTTCGGTTCTATTATAACATCATAATCCCCGTCTTCTTTAATACAAAAAACTATGTATTCTTCATCAGGAAGACATATCCAGCTCGAGCTTTCACTTTCCTTGTCCACCAACACAATGCTTTTCGACATTGTGCGACTGTGGTTCAGCAGTCGTCTACTTTTGTCACTAATCTTCTTATCTCCCGTATTGTTTTTCGTTTCGGAGATAATTGCTGGCGAATGTGCAAGCCAAGAAACATGAAGCAAAGACCCGAATAGTCCATCTAACAAGGCTAGTTAATATAGATGGAGTAAACATTTTCTTTTTCGAATTTTCTTTGGTTTTCTTTTTGAGGGATTCTGAATTTGAAAGCTATGAAGAGAAGATGCAACGAAATAATAGTAACTGAGAGAGAGAGGGGGGGTTTATAGTGGAGAAGGCATTGCATGAATGATCATATATATATATATATATATATATATATATATGTATATGGTTAAAAAGAATAAAAGGGAAACATAAAGAGATAATTTATTACTAACAAAATATTTGATTTTTTTTCTTTTTTTATAAATATCTATATATCTACATATAAAAAAATATTTTTTTAAGGAAAGTTGAGTGATGTTTTAACAATCTTGTGTGATTATTAAAAAATATATTTCATAGAAAATCAAACATTTAATTATATAAGATTCGCTTTTATCTTAAAACTTTACTTTTCTTGAAAGAAACTAATAATTTTAATTTATTAATATTAATTAACTCCCTTTATAGATTGATAGTATATTTTCATTGATTTTTTTTTTAAATAAATCTAATAAGCTTGTTTAGCCAAAAACATAAGATTTCAAGTTAAAAGGGTTAGAAAGCCGGTTATGATTTTGTATACAATGGTTAAAAAGAATAAATGAGAAAATAAAGAGATATTTATTACTAACAAAATATTTGATTTTTTTTATAATAATCTATATAGCTATATATAAAAAAATATTTTTTAAGGAAAGTTGAGTGAAGTTTTAACAATATTGTGTGATTATTGAAATATATATATATATATATATATACATGTTACTAAAATTTCATAGAAAATCAAACATTTAATTACATAAGATTCGCTTTTATCTTACAACTTTACTTTTCTTGTAAGAAACTAATAATTTTAATTTATTAATGTTGACTAACTTCTTTTTATAGATTGGTAGTATATTTTGATCGATTTTCTTTAAATAAATCTAATGAGCAGGATATTTTAAGTTAAAAGGGTGAAAGCCGATTGAGTCTTAACTCGATTAGAATGGACATTGTTATCAATGTAGGAGGACGTGGATTCGAGTATATTGAAGCACATTATACTCTTATTTATGAGTTGGGAGAAGTTATAAATAGTTTTATACATTATGTAAAAAAGAGTATATATAAAAAGTTAAAAAGAGTGAGATTTAAGCTATAAACGTGGAATTTTTATATATGCATAAACAATTTATATGTAATAATTAAGATAAGTTTGAATATAAAATATTTTTCTTGTTTATAACCCATTATAGAAAAGAAAAGTAATAAATATACTTTATATATATGTATACAACTAATATTAAAGCTAAAGAAATTTAAACTATTTAAATACGTTTTAATGTAAAATAAATTTATTTTTCTATAATGAACCCATAATTATAGCCAATAATTTAAACTATTAAATGTAATATAATAAGATTTTCTTTTTTGTCAATAAACACAAATTAACTATATTAAGCTATCATAAATGAAGGGCTTTATCAACCCCCAAGGTCGGCTACGAGCTCCTTAGGTGGGCTTACAAACACTTATACGTCCGTACTCCTTTTCGAAGTCATCTTAGCAAGATGATTAACAACTTGATTTCTCTCCCTCAGAGTATACTTGATTTGCCATTGTTTCATGGTCCGTGTTAATTTTGTTATCAAAATTTATATCCATATATATATATATATATATATCATGGAGAAATAAATATTGTATTATGTTTATTTAAAGTAAAATTATTGAAATGCTTTAATAATTTGTTTTAAATTAATTTAAAAAATTAAGTATTCAGTATTTCCATAATATACAATGGTAAATGTAATTAATATACTTGGAGGGTCATATAACATATCTATTTCCGGGTGTATATTACACATGGATCTTGAATACAAGTTCTTAAAAATAAAAAAGGAAATTGGGAGCAACATAAGTAACATGGAGCTAAAAAGTTAAAACATACCCGATAGCACTCGCAATACTATTTTAGGCATTTTGACCTCCTGCATTTGCATCCGCTTTTGTGCCTGGCTGATGGAGTGTTCATCATGTCAAACACTTATGAAATTACACAAATTTAATGGGAAAAAAAGTGTAAGATCATAGAAGTTATAATTACAGTAAAATTAGGGGAATCATTAGGTGGGTTAACAATAGGTGGAGCAAATGCGAGAGGGTTACGCAATTCAATTTGATGTCGAATTGTTGACAGAAACCATTGACTCTTGGTTTATGGTGGTATCAGGATCAAAGTGAGGATGATTTTATACATTCTTCACTTCGATGGGTGGAGAATTAAATTTATAGGGAACTCTCCAATTCCTCTGTTCGCATCAGAGGTGATAGGCCCTAGAGAAGATTCCTTATAACCCTGTCTAGTAGTTGAAGGATCAATAAGTACCCTATTAGTTTCGTCTGTGCAAACTTTATCTGAGTTTTTAATTAACTTGAGAGAATTGTCTTTGCATTTGCTGGCACAATTTCTAGAATCCATTGATCCAATCATAAAACAAAGCCTAGGCAGCTGCAACGAGGGGAATAATAATATTATTATTATTGAAAAAAAGCCAAGAGGGGAGGTCATGTTGGCGAATCTTTTGAGACGCAATGATGAATAAGAAATTCTAACCCTATTCCCAACCCTAAAGCACCGTTTCAAAACTAAGTTTTTTGTATTTTAAACTACATCCTGTATTCGTTTTTAGATATAAAAACCCTAGATTCAAAAGTAACACTAAGGCAAAAGGAAAACAGAGGATCAAATATGCAGAGATGAGCACAAGTCAGAATCCTTCTTTCATTTGAATTAGGAAATGCAATACGAGGAATTTTGTACTCAACCCAGAAAGCAGAAAATCCTAATAATCTTAGAGTAACAGAAAAGTAAATTAATGAAAAATACGAGAGAGCTATTTCATTTTAAGTCACAGAAACCCTAGAAAAAAAAAAAAAGCCTAACAAAATCAACGAGTGTATAGGAACAATAGTAAAGACGAATAAAAAGAAAATGCTTACTTGACAAACCAAGCCGAATGCTGAAGGCGAACAGAAACAGTAGCAGCAGCCGCCACAAGAGCTTAAGAAGGGAATAAAAGTGGTAGCACTATCCTCGAAACCACAAAGCTAATGTTCTGAAATTTTTAATTTCATAAGTACTTCCAGATTGGTAGGATCGGCCTCCTGAGCACGCATCATTGCTGCAATGGCCTGTACAGAGATATCTAATCAGGGAATTACATTTTTTTCTACAAAGTCAAATACTTGGACCCCACACATAAAACTGCAGATGCATTAATCAAGAATAACAGAAGTATAAAAAGGTCTTGCATAATCCATATAAGTCTCAAGATAATGACAAGCAGACACATTAATCATCCAAAACAATTTGCAATAAATGTGAAACCTTACACTTCATAGGCTTGATATAAACATAGTTTAAGATGGGACCTTATCCATTCAAATTAATTTTAATTAAGCCAAAACGGTTTTGACATGGTTCAAGAATAAATAGAAGCGATGATAAGTGAAATGTAATGCACTACTAGTTCATGTGACAACAAACGATAATAGGTTAGATCCAGAACATTAGCAGCCAGGCAAAGACTGCGGCCTTAGATCTGGTACTCTGACTGAAGCCTCAGGCCACTAAGATAAACGTAATACCAATCATATTGCAAACTTCAATGTTTAAACGAAAAATAGCTCCTTCTATCCCTTTCCAGTAGAAGTTTTCATATATAAGAAATGAACATTGCATGGTACACCAACATGGCTATATCAAGCCAGCAAATAAAACACAAAATGTAGCGGTACAAGAAAACAGATCCTTTGTGTTCAAAAGGTTTTCTTGCTTGCTTAATCAATAGGCTGCTCTGTTTCCTAAAATATGATGGTATTCACAGGGCATTAGACAAGATTAAAAATGATTTAGATTTAGGTGGAACAGAAAGGTAAATGGTCAACCTTGCCAGGCAAAGAATCATAACCAAAGATGCTGAACAGATGGCTGAACTAGACAGGCAGTGAACATCTCTTAATAGAAATTCTTGTAGTATTAAAGAACACAAAAACAATGCCTTTTGGTGTAAGAATACACATGAACTATCCAACTCTGACAAACTAGAGCAAAGTGGATTACCTGCTGGTCATCATCATTTTCAGCATGGGTTATTCCTAGCAATCTCCAACCTTCAGCTTTCTCAGGATTTTTCATAACTTCAGCCTCTAGGGCAAGCACTGCTTCACTCAAAAGTCCTTTCCTGACCTTATTAAAGGATTTTGATGGCCAACATATGGATTCGTATCAGAAAATACATAGACACCCCTTGAAGCGTCCGACCGCTGAGGAACCTACAAGTTTTCACAACCAAAACATCCATGTAGAATTAAGAGAGGTTATAAAGTGAACTTCTTCAAGGCTACCAGACTTACTCATCATATGAATTTGCCCAGTTATCAGGCGAACTATCTCCCAAAGCCCCTCACCAACTTGAGCGACCAAATTCTTCCGCCCAGTCATCAACATGCAACTTTGAGAATTCATTGACCCATTGATCATCGACAGACTCTTGTTGCAATCTTTCAGCACCAAATTCATTGGCCCAATGGTCAGGTCCACGGAAAACCTATTAATCATCAGGTCAAGAAACATTTAATGAAATGAAGAAAATTAGAATATCAACTAAGAATAAAAGCTTAGCACGGTTTAAGAGTCTCAAAATAATACATAACATGCAGAATCATTAGTTGCACTTTGTATCCTGAATAAACAAATCAAAAGACCCTAGTTGTTCTCATACAGTAGCAAACTCCTCAGCCCATTGATCAGGTTGAAGAAAATCAAAGAACCACCAACCAGAGTAGCAGATTCTGTATAATAAGAACATTTATACAAATTACAATGTTTTTACCTGGTTTAATACCAAACAAAGATATACAATTACAAGAATCATCAGTGACAGTTTATCTTCTAACTTATTATAATCAATTAGCTCTCACTACTCAATTTAGTAGCAAACTCCATGACCCATTGGTTTGGCCCATAGAAATACTAAGAACCACCAAAACGGTGAGTAGCATATTTTATAAATAACAAATATAGATAATCTCATATAAGATTTACAGGTTTAGTTGATTTAAAAGTTCAACTGAAGATGTAATAATACAGAATCATTAGTCATTCACACTTTATTTGCTAAATTATAGTAGATATATAGATAATAGCACTAACCAAACCATCATTATCATTTGGGACATTCTCAAATCATAAAAACTAGTTTCAGCCACCTAGGGTTGGTGAATGAGATTACTACCTCCATTTTAGTCTACGTAGGCAAGGCAGAAGAAAAAAAAGGAGGAAACTGCTAAACGGAATTTATGACTGATTATCAGGACATATTAATCTATAAGCTTCTTTAACTTCCACAATATCTCTACTTGCCTCATCATGAGCAAATTCATCAGCCCAAGAAGCACCTCCATTGTACTGTTGCTGATATTCTGTTGCCCAGTTATCTGATGCTGGTTTGACCTGATTATCATCAATGATAAGTTCATCACAACTCATCTTGGATACAAATTGAAGAAATTCTGAATTCTGCATGCCCCAAAACATACAGCACATAAGTGCATATATTAACTCATGCATAGTAACAATTATATCATTAAGAGCTATCTTGACACATTGCAAGTATTTAGCCAAACAGTTTTAAATAACCCAAACTTAGAATCACTGTTTTGAGAGAGTGTATGTGCAAGCATCCTAGTCTGCTGAATTGCAGCCAAACTTTCTATATTTCCCCTCTCATTTGATCTACAGATGTTAACTGAGCTTGTTCCTGTATGTTTTAGCTCATTAATTGTGTTATGCAAGAAAAGCAGGCTAAAAGGTGACATGCATGTAAAGACTACTCAAAGCACGAGATAGTAGCCGAAGAAAAGGAAAGATAAAGCTAAATTGGAAGGTATATCCATCTGCAATAGCATAAGGAGTTAAATATGGTTCCCTGGTAAAAACACATTAGCATGTCCTTTCAAATTTGCACATGATGCATTGGTAGAGAAACCTACGTATCGAATAAAGCACTGAAAACATACCACTGAAAGAAATGAATGAATTTAGGGTTTAGAGACTTCCGGATCATTTCCACTTATATTGTTCTTATTTACTTCGTCTAACTTTTGTAGCTTTTAAGTGGTGTGTAATGCTTGAACCTAATGATCCGGTTTAAAAAAAAATTTTAAAACAATTCTTAAAATTTAAATTAAATTAAAGTTTATTAAAATTATTTTCTTTTAAAACAATTGCTTCAAAATTAAATTGTTTTGGTCAAAAATATTTTACTAATCTTTAAAAAAATTAAATTTGATCCAAAGAAAATTTACTTTAATTTTGACAATTTAGAAAACAACAATCAAATAAAACAACACGCATCAATGTTATTCCAAACAAAACCATGAGATTGTAGAGAGATACCTTGGGTTGATATGAATGGCCGACGTCCTCAAAAGAGAAGCCTTCGTTTTCTACATAATTAACAATACCAAAGCAAAAGATGAGTAATCTGGATTTTTAGAAAAATAAACCAGTAATACGATTCAAATATAAAACTTTGCAAGAAAACTGTCATTGTAAGATCAAAAAAGGCAAATATACTGCATTCTTCATAAGAAAGAAAACAACTCATAGTTAACATCTTCTAATGCAACACAATAACCACTCGTAACTACTTTGTAATATAAAACAACCTTTTCAGTTAAATTGCATCCCTAATTCCAGCCATGCCATGCATTTAGATATTACCTGAATATTTCAATCAAAATCCATTTCCAAATCATATAAGCACCGGCACACAAACAATTCCAACTAAGTTCATCAATGAGCTCCACTCAACTATTTTAAAGAAAATCTACCCTGATCCTTACTGAAGAGTGGAAGCACCTAGCAGTGTGAAAAGAAAACTAAATATGCATTGATCCATGGACGAACTAATATGCACCACCTTAGCACCAGATAAAATGGCAGACTTTTCACTCCAAATATGACCGTGTTCTTCTAGTTAAAATTGATGTTAATTGATCCCAAAGTCTCTTCCGATTCTATTAGGAAACACACAACAATGCCATACAAACAGCATTTTTCCTTGAAAAGGGAAACCAAACAGCACTTGTATAAGGAAAGTGGCCTTAAATATTTATTAACCGTAGTTAAATGAAAACAGCCAAGTGTTCAAGAAATTGGAAATAGCTATTCCCTGACCTTAAATTTATATAAACTGTAGATTAAAGAATATCAACCTCATTTAACACTCAAGATTAAACTTACCAGTAAACAGAGAGTAGGCTTCCCCTAAAATACCTATATCTTGATAGTTCGGAAAATTAGAGCATAACTTTTTCACATTGTCCTAATCAAATTTTCACATCAACCAGTAATGACTCGGAAAATTTTGAAATTAAACCCAAAAAAACACAAGAAGATTGCTCAAAGAATCAAATTCATGCAAACTAATACGATATAAGCCGAAGTCATTAACCAATGGCTGCTTAAATAGAACTCTGTTACTTGAATCACTTACCACGAAAAGAAAGCAACATCTTCCAAAAGCTGCTTAAATATGAATTACACAAAATCCGAAGCCACTTTTTTTCAGATAAGATGCTATCCTGGAAGACATGAGATTCTTCAAACAGCTTCGAACCGACATTAAGAAAAACGAGAACACTTACAGATGTAAAGAACACACCCTTTTAACCATAAAGCTAATTTATTAGTCCAAGTAATGTTCTAGAGACCAGAGAATTTACGAAGGACAACATGAAAACTCAAACATCTGTCCTGGATGATTGACTGTAAAGAGATCATCCATCCTATGAAAAATTTTAAGTCGCAGCTTAGATACTAATGAAGAGTTCTCACTGAAAAGCTGAGACAAGCAGAGTGTACAGTTTGATACCTGGCAACGCAATATCCCTATGCTACTCCAAAATAGTCAAACTATTTTAAACCAACCAAAAGCATAAATTACAAACAAATCACTTTCTGAAATAACAAAGACAAAGAAATCCAAAATCCATTTATGGATTTATAATCCCAATTCACTCAATTGCTTACAATACAAAACAAAAACCCAATTTGGAAACCGATTCAGTCAACCATCCTATGATCGACCCGTAATTCCAACCCAAAATCTGTGTAAAAACGACAATGGCAAAGATTCAAATGAGAAGAATCTTTAGGAGAAGAGGAATAAGGATTCGAACTGTGAAACAAAGGCATGAATTCTTACCCGGGAGTTGATCTGACCCAAAACCCAACAAACGAAGATGGAATGAAAATTAACCCTGTACTTATTAAAACGTTGTAACTGAAAAGTTAAGAGAAAAATTCTAAATGGTCCAAATAAACATCTACTGCTTAAATTGATGGTTAAAGTGAGGTAAGGACCTAATTGATATAATACTGATACTTTGCGATTCAATTAAAATATTTTAAAGTTTAAGGCACCAATTTCATTTAATTTTTCCCTCTATTTGATTTCAGTTCTCATCGATTTTATTTGGGCAAAACTCCAGAAAATACCAAAAAATAACAAAAATTACCGGAAAGTATAGGGTTGAAAATTAATGACCGGAAAGGGCAATTTCCCCAAAATCGCGTCCCCGGTCAGTAGCGTTTTTGGGAAAAGCGACTAAAGCGCGTCCGGGAGCGCTTTAGGCCACGCCACAAAAAACGCGCCCCGCGGGGCCGCTTTTTCGACGTGGCCTAAAGCGCTCCCGGGACGCGCTTTTTCGCCGCAACAATCAAATTTTTTTGACCGTTGGGCTAACGGTCAAAAAAAAAAACCTATAAATACCCCCAACCTTTCATTTTTTCACAATTCAATCCTCTCTCATTTTTCTCTCAATTTGCTATCAATTTGCTCTCAAATTTCTCTCAAATTTACGCTTAAATTTCAAAATA
Organism: Gossypium sturtianum; assembly: GCA_025698515.1. Classification (NCBI taxonomy): domain Eukaryota; kingdom Viridiplantae; phylum Streptophyta; class Magnoliopsida; order Malvales; family Malvaceae; genus Gossypium; species Gossypium sturtianum. The sequence goes on from CM046953.1 coordinate 154,028,747, forward strand.
GTCCTTTACTATTTATAAAAAGCCCTTTATAATTTTTTTAAACCTATTTTTGGAAAATTTTTAAATTATTTATCTGAGTACAATGGTAGGGGAATTATGTCGCCTAGGCGAGAACCACATTGCCGCCCAAAGAAAAGAAAATGGTAAGTTTGAATGTTAATTTTTCAATATTATTAAATTTTTAATTATGCAATTTTAATTAATTTAGAATTTTATAATTTTATAATTTTTAAACGATCAGAGATCGGGTGTTGCAATGTTATATTCGCAACATGCCCGGTCCCCATCGCCATTGATCGAGAATTACTGCGGGAAGCGGGTTTTTGGCACGTGGCCACGATAGCCCGGGGTTCAAGTTGGAGCCGCTTTGATCGGTAGCGTTGATAGAGAGGTGGAGACCGAGAGACGCACACTTTCCATTTGCCATGCGGAGAGTGTACCATCACCTTGGAAGATGTGCGATTCTGATTGGGATTATGGGTGGGCGGGTCGGTAGTCACCGCCCGTAACATCTCTCGATTGGATGGCGTGTATGCTACGAGCTTACGGGTGCCATTCCGGATAAAATTCAAGGAGCTCGGATCGATTTGGCTTGGTTACGAGACGCAATCCCGCACCGAATGAAGGTTCGATCAAGAAGAAAGAATACGGTATCTTGCGCGGCATACATACTTGAGATAATTGGAGGCTATCTCGATGCCGGACCTCTCTAGAAACCTCGTCCACCGAGATGGCTCCTGAAACTTGTTGATTTCAGAGCAGCAACGGTGAATTGAGTTGAAGTCTGCCGTGCTATCGATATTATACCGGAGATGTGTAGGCGATGACCGCCGAGTAAACAAAAAATCGGAGGTTGCCTATCACTCTGCGCAATCATGGGCATGGTTTCGATTTCCATTTTTACGCCCTCGAGTCGACTCGACCATATTCATTCCCACTGATAACGAGGTAAATTTAATATTATATTTTACAATTATGTCGTATATTTATAGTATAATTGCATGCTAAAAGTTTATTTAATTAGGTGGAACCATCCGAGGAGCAGTCATGTTGGAATACCTAACGCGCTTGAGGATATACGGCTCCTGTTGGACCAAAGGTCGGAATCACAAGTAAGTGTCGAATTTCGTTATTATAATTTAGTATTTCGTAGGTAGTGTCTAATATTATGTATATAACTAATAAGTTGGTAATGTTAATATAGTTTCAATGGACACCGTACGAGGATCCCGAAATTCGGGCAGTAATTCCGGAGGAGTATCTCCAAAATCCGAACAGTTGGCACGTTAAGGTCCCGCTAATCACCTACTCAACCGTCGAGATGCACCAGTCAGATCGGGTTCTGCGGCAATTTGGATGCCGCAGCCGATTCCGTGCCTCCCGAGGTGCTCGATGATGAGCACAAAGTGGACTTACGGCAGCAGCACACGGATTGGCCAAGATTTTGGTCAGAACATATCGAGACGTGGGAGAACCGGTATGACTTTATACCTAACCGGGAACCGATCATAGTTCCAGAGTTAGCGTGCGTGCCGGAGTACATGCCATGGTTTAGAATCCATGGCATGCCGTATCTGTTGTCGGATGAGGAGAGGCAACGGCTAATTCGCGGCGAAGGAACGTCGGGGCCCTTTACATCGAAGGAGAATGGATGATGAACCGGGCCCAAGAGCGCGTACACACGATCACGGGCCCATCAACGGCGCCTACACACGATCACGGGCCCATCAACAGCGCCTACACATCCACCGGGCCCATCCGTTCACTAACAACAACACCGACATCACAAAGATCCACGCTTTATGCCGTGTGCGTACCTTGCCCCTTATATGTATCCTCCTAACCCATATATGTTTCCTTTTCCTTGTCCCACCCGAGTTGGAATGCATGGCCGAAGTTCGAGTCCGTTCCCGACAACTCCCGTTGGCGGCCGATCGTGAGACCGACTTCGGGTGTGGGATTAGATGAGGTGCCGTCGGGGAGCGATGAGTTTCTACCGGGCTCCTTCACCGTGCGGGATGCGATCACCCCGCCGTGGTTTATGCAAACACCTCCGGGTCATTATTTTATCAAGGTGGGTCATCATCGCAACACCTAGAACCGCACCCACTTCCGGAGGAACCAAATCCACCGAGGTTCCACGACCCCACGGAAGCTAGAAGAAGGAGGAATCCAGCCACAGAATCACGCCGACCACCCGATCGTGGCAATCGGTTCCCACCGCATCAACATTGATTAGGATAGGCTTTTTATTTTATAAATTGTAATTTAATTTTTTATTCTTTGAATAAAAAAGTTGTTTTTAATTTGTGTTTGTAATTTAATTTTAATATCAAAAGTTGTGTATTTTTTTGTATGTAATATAATTTGAATTTTTAATAAAATAAAAATTATTTCCTATTTTATATTCTTTTAATTTAGTCCTCTTCACTAAAATATAATTGAGTTCTTTGCAGAAAATTGAGTTCTTTGATAAAATAAAAAATTATTTCCTATTTTATATTCTTTTAATTTAGTCCTCTTCACTAAAATATAATTGAGTTCTTTGCAGAAAATTGAGTTCTTTGATAAAATAAAAAATTATTTCCTATTTTATATTCTTTTAATTTAGTCCTCTTCACTAAAATATAATTGAGTTCTTTGCGAAAAATTGAGTTCTTTGATAAAATAAAAATTATTTCCTATTTTATATTCTTTTAATTTAGTCCTCTTCACTAAAATATAATTGAGTTCTTTTATAAACCGTTCACGTAAATTACATAGCCAAAGAAGAGACAAACAAGCTAATAACACGGTCAACTATTCCGATTTGGACACGAGCGAGATGTATGGCCCGGGTTCCTACACCATCCGCACCGCTTACTTTGGTTGGTCGGTTCTCGGATATCCATATTGTTGCGTATTCTAGTCGAGGAAGGTCGACCTTTTGGTTTGCGCCTCAATTCTCTATCCGGCAACAGCTTATACGGTGCACGCGATACCGATGGCCACTTACGTTCATCTGGGACTGGTGGGAATACGTGTCTCCACACGTTGTACATGTTTTCTAATTTGTACACTTCGTCGACATAGCTCATGGGATCAATACGGAGATTCTGACAAGCCGCAAGTACATGAGCACATGGGTAACGGTGCATCAAATATCCCACAGTCGCATGTCCTATTTGTCAAGTGTACACGATAATGACCGCCAACAATACCTTGGTTGGGTCTGTCAAACTCCGTGACACGAAACCATAGGCTGTCGCGATCATGACATACTGTGTGCATGGTGTTCGCACGTGCCTTCCCACGATTAATTTGTTGCAAGACCTTCTGGCTCCATACATGGCCTCCTTCCATTTGCCCTCTATAACTCGCTGCTCTCTTTGGAAATAGTGCCGCTAACCGAAAATATGTCTCTCGCACAACTGCTGTAATCGGCAGATGACGGGTTCCTTTCAGAACAGAATTTATGCATTCGGCAAGGTTTGTGGTCATATGCCCATATCGTAGGCCACCGTCATATGCTTGTGTCCACTGTTCGAAAGGAATATTGCAAAGGTAGCTTGCGCCTTCGGCGTTATCTGAGCGCAAACTGGCCAGCATCTCGTGAAAACGGTCTTTATTGATCTCATACCTCGCTAATATCGTTGATAGCGAATATTACATACCACTCTTCAATTGCGAATAAATTGAATATATCAAAATAAATTTTATTATTAGATATTTCATACCCATATCGATCACTTGCCGCCGCTCTCTTTTTAGATCGATGTTGCCCATAGTAGTTGGATGCGACATGCCTCGTGCAATATCGATGGTGTGTGCGATGCCACATGCTTCCTCTGGCGTTCTATTGCCGCAAGTATTCCAGGGCCCCGATCCGATATAACGCATATGTCGGGTTGGGGCAAACATGCCTCCTTAACTCGGATAGGAAGAAGTCCCAATCATCACCGATTCCCTGTTATTGCGAACGCAAATCGGAAGGATTCTCCCACACCGTCTTGTGCCACGGCTAGCAATAGCCGATCGCGTATATCTACCATACATAAAGGTACCGTCAATTTGTACCAATGGCTTGCAATATGTAAAAGCATCTCGGCATTGCTTAAATGTCCGAGCATGCACGCTTGAACACCGCGCATCCATGGAGCGAGACGATCGTTGTAGTACGCCGGTTCCGTTTCAAGGTCATTGTCTTTGCTCGGACATACCTCTCCAAACACTGACACCACCGCCACACTTCATTATATGAAACGTCCCACCGACCATGCAATTTTTCCAACGCCTTACGCTTGGCTATCCAAGCCTTTACGAAGAGGGCGTGTACCCCATTTGGCTACGAATATTGCCAATTAAGGCCGCATCGTAGTTCGGGATCGGCCTTCACCGCTCGGGATTATTAAATCAGCCAACATGTCCGAATCCATCCTTGGATGATCTTCTCGTTACACTGCCAATGAAGTACGTTAAATAATGCAACATTACATAATATTAGTCTTATTCGAATCATTGAACACATAGTGGTACTGCACTTAAGACATGTATGCGGACCTTTGTACTTTTTCACCTCCACGTACTGCCCTTTTCCTCAACGATGCCATGATTTTCCATGAACATGTGCCGTCTTGCATCGCACACTTTGCCTCGTACCTATCGAGCTTTGATTTAACCATAGTGTAGTTAACCTGCTTCTCGATCTTGTATTGTTTCAATGCGGCAAGAAGAAAAGTATTCTTGTTGGAAAATCGGTTACCAACTTCTAATTGATCCGAATCCAACAAAGAATTTGTACGGTCACGCGTCCGGTGTGGTAGTTCGAGAAACTCCAATGCATCATCTTGAGATAGATCGACATTATGCATGTGCGCTGGAGGTGAGTATGCCCCGAATAGCGGATCTTCTTCTTCTTCGCCCGAACCGCCTCAACGCCTTCAGTACAATTGGAACGGGCTCCGGTTGAAAAATAATCCAACTTCGCACCGTCGGGCCCTGGCTCCCGAGGTGGATCCACATCGGATTCATCGTCCGACCCTCCATAACCTCGCAACAAACGAGGGCCCTCGCCGGTGGGATGTCGTCGGTACATCATCCCTCCTTAAACATCTTTCGTCATGATTCCAATCGTATGTGGATTGCCAACCACTAGAAGTTGACGACGTCCCCCATACGTATTTCTATCATCCGGACGTCGATCGACGGATATGCATGTCCCATCCACCAACCGAGTGTCGTGCGGGGTTATGTTTTCCATACTACCACCGTGCATACGGGCACTTCGTGTTTTGCCTCCCACTTACAGAGTGTCGACTTGGGGTCGTGTATTCCCCTCGAACGATACTAGATGTTGAGGTCGCAGCCGATCACTTGGAGATGAAAATTCCACATATACCTCGATATAGGGTGAACCACCGGCAAGATGAGTCTCCACCATTGCCTCAAGGCTCCGAGGACCTTTGATGTCGAATGAGTCATATCTCACCGGATCAATCGAAGCACAAAATCTATACTTAATAGATCGAACTTTCATTAGCGTTGTTCAGAATATTTTACGCCTAATTCTTTTGCGAAGTTCTACCAAATCGACGTTCGATTAAAACTCAATCGCTACTGTGTTCTCCGATAAGAAAACAACACCATTTTCGATGTCACGCACTTCACCATCGTAGTAAATAACAAAGATTAATACGTTCACTCATTGCAAGTGGACGGTGTAAAAGAGTAAAATTATTGTACTAAAAATCACACTAAGTTCAATTCCCGGAAAGAGGTGGATCACAAGGATCACTTAAGTACCAAGTCTTTCCTAGCCGAATATCCTCAATCGTAATTTAATAGCACAATAAATAACTACGATCACACTCACAAGATATGAAAAAATTTTGCCTACGTCTTCTGGCACTAACAAATATATTTCACTCCAAAAATACAAGTGAAAATTTACAAATAGGAGAGAGAGAACAATGCCTTAAGTAGAGAATGGCAAATTGTGGGATGAAGAAAATGAGAAATGGTTAGGCCTATTTATAGTTGAGGTTTAGGGATCAAACTTACAAAGTACCTATTCAAATAGGGACCAATATTGCAATTACCCCATACCAATTTTCACATCACATCAACTTTGGCGCCTAATTTTGGCGCCATTTTCTTCCCACTTGCTTTGCCACCATATTTCCCGGGAAAAAGTCTAAAGCGCGTCCCGGGGCGCTTTAGGCCACGTCGGCAAAAGCGCGTCCACGGGGCGCGTTTTGTTGACGTGGCCTAAAGCGCTCCCCCGGGGACGCTTTAGCGCTTCCCCAAAAACGCCTTGACGGGGGCGCGATTTTGGGGAAATTGCCCTTTCCGGTCATTAATTTTCAACCCTATACTTTCCGGTAATTTTTGTTTTTTTTTGGTATTTTCTGGAGTTTTGCCCATTTTATTTTTTTAATTTCTCGTGAGAAAAATGAAATAAATTAAATAAAATCAAACACTGTTCTCAGATCTGTTCGTAGATCTTCAATTGCCGTCTTCCTTTTGTCCTTTTTTTCAACATTATCTGGTAATTTTATTTTTTATTAAATTAATTTAGTATATTTTATTAAATATTTAATCAATAATTTAGTATATTAAAATAAAATTAATAATAATTTTTAACATGTCAATTAAAATAAGACTATTTTTCACATGTCAATTAAAAAATTTGCAACTCTCCACTTTTATATGTTAAAGGTTTATTTATTAAAGGTTATAATTGAGACGTTCATAAAAAAATTAAAATTTTTTATTTAAAAAAGGCATAAAAAATGAGGTTCATAATATCATATTTAATCGCCTTAATAATATTGGGCATTAAATCTCAAATTCGAAATTATTTTAACCTTAACCCAAGTTATTTATTTTTTAAAAAAATTATCCCTTACAATTTGACAAATCATAGATGTGAATGATGAAGTCATATTTAATAAAAATAGAGATAATCGAAGTTTATAGCGCTCATATTTGGGTCTCAACTCCTCCTATGCCTAAATGTTTTTGCATGTTATATCATTTTTTATTAAAATTTTAATTTCTCATAAACCCATTCTGGGTGAAGAAGAAGAAGGCGTGAATGATAGAGCAGCCGCGGAAGAAAATAAGGAAAATTACAAAACTAAATTATCCTTAAGTTTAGGATAAATCATACTAATCTCCTATATATCCTAAATACCAAAATGAGCTATTTTGGACTGCCATTGGTGAAAAGCTTCACCATCTCCAACAAGATATGTACCTTGTATTTGAGGAGCAACAGCAGCATATCAGGATCTGTCTCTTGGTCGAGACTTGGGAGATCATCCTCCCTGATTAATTCCCTCCATTGATCCGCCATTAGAGATGGGTTTCATCAGAGGATTTTCTTGCATCTTCCGAGCTCTCCATTCCCCGGAGTTGAAAATGGGATTTCTCAAAGGGTTGAGAAATCCCTTTCTCTTTCGTGAATTTGATTCCATGGTTTAAAGAATGAATCAAAGCACAAAAAATTAAAAGCAAAAGGACAGAGGAGAGGATGCTGAAAAGCTTAGATAGATGATGAACCTACCGGTGATGCTTATTTATAGATAGATGGGAGTGGGTATCCCAAAATCTAGCCGTTGGAGCTTCACCGCCAAGCTTGTTACCGCTGAAGATCATGTTTCGAATCTTTCAAACTTCACCGCCAAGCTTATTACAGTTGAAGGTCATGTTTCCGATCTTGCTGCCGTTGAAGATCATGTTTCGGATCTTTCAAAAAAAAATGAAACTGAAAGGTTAAGAGACTATAAGAAAGATTATTATTAATGTAAGGAAAAATTCTAAATGTAATTATTTGGGATTGAAATAAAAAAAATAAAGTTCAGAACACATTTTACATAAATGCATCATATATTTTCAAAATCTGAAAATGAAAAAGAATAGTTCAAATGAATAAAGAATAGAAGGAAAAAAAAATTCAACTAGGAAATTAAGATTAAAAAAAAAGAAAGGGAATATCCAAAAAGAATTAGAGAGAACGTAGCCTTTGAGGTATGGCTTGACCATGGATCTGAGCATAAAAAGCCACCAGAGCAATTACCTATTGTGCTTCATGTAGGGGTGAGCAAAATCCGATTCGATTCAAAAAACTCGATAAGATTTTCAAATTTTAAATTAAATAATTCGAGTTATTTGAGTTAATCAAGTTTTTTAGATCAACTCGAATAAAAAATTAAGTTTTTCGGTTTAACTCGAATGTGAATTACACAATTCGGATTATCCGAAAATCTGAATAAGAAAAGGCAAAACTACGCCATTTTGATAAATGTTTACCTTTTCTAAAGTTAAAAGTCAAAATCATTAAATTCGGATAAATGTTTGGTTGCCCTTCTTCGGATACCACATGCCCTAAGAATGCCACCTCCTTAAGCCAAAATTCACACTTGCTGAATTTGGCATAGAGCTTCTTCTCCCTTAACATTTGCAGCACAACTCGGAGATGCTCATCATGCTCCTCCTTCGACTTCGAGTATACCAAAATATCGTCGATGAACACAACGACGAACCTATCCAAGTAGGGTTGGAAAACCCAATTCATCATATCCATGAACGCGGCCGGAGCGTTCGTCAACCCAAACGGCATCACCACAAACTCAAAATGGCCGTATCTTGTCCTAAAAGTGGCCTTATGGATATCTGCCTCCTTCACCTTCAACTGATGATATCCCGACCTTAAGTCGATTTTTGAAAATACTGCGGCCCCTTCAGCTGATAGAACAAGTCATCGATCCTTGGCAAAGGATACTTGTTCTTAATAGTCAGCTTATTCAACTGACGGTAGTCTATGCACATACGCATAGTTCCTTCCTTCTTCTTCACAAACAGGACCGATGCTCCCCATGGAGACACACTGGGTCAAATGAACCCATGGTCCAACAACTCTTGGATTTGAGCCTTGAACTCAACTAGCTTCTTTGGCGCCATTCGGTATGGAGCGATTGACACAGGAGCTGTTTCCGGTAACAACTCTATTCTAAATTCCACCTCCCTATCTAGGGGTATTTCTGGTAATTCCTCCGGAAATACATCTTCAAAGTCCTTTACCGTTCTATCGCCACTAACACCTTCTTCCTTTCCACCTAACGCACTTACGAAGGCTAAGAACGCCTTGCACCCTTTCTTTACCATTTTCTCAGCCTTCAAGTAATTGAAACTACGTTAGACGAGTAATTCCTCCTTTCTCCGATCATTACTACTACTTCATCCTCCAGGGTCCTTAGTTCCATTCGTTTAGCCGCACAATCTAACACGGCTCGGTGCTCTACTAACCAATCCATACCAAGTATGAGGTCAAACTCCCCAAAGAGTAGTTCCATTAAGTCAGCCCGAAAATTTACTCCCTGAATCTCTAGGGGTACATCACGCGCTTTGGCCTAATGGGCTTACTACGCCATCCGCCTATCGAAAGTTCGAGTCTAGGCCTATTGTTTCCACTACACTACATGCAACATAGGAATGGGTCGAGCCCACATCAATTAGAGCAAAATAGGGCTTGCCAAAAATAAAGAACGTACCGGTTATAACATCCGGCGTGTCTCCATCCTCCCTCCGGCGAACCGCATAAACCAAACCCGGTTGCCTTGCTTCAGCATTAGCAGCACCTCTGCCCTGTGTTCCATGGCCTCTGCCAGCACCATTACCTCGGTTACTCGAACCACGACCTTGTTGAGGCTGCGGTCCTCCTCTACCAGCCTGACTAACATTCTGAGCTGCTGGTCGGCTTTCCTCTGAGTTCTTAGGACAATTCTTGACCACATAGTCCTTGGACCCACACCTAAAACATCATCCTGTTTTCCTCCAGCACTCTCCCAAGTGCTTCTTTCCACACACATCACAAGGTCGATATCGCCCTTCTGATCTAGCTTGCTGACCTCGCGGCCCATCAACTCTAGGCTTCTTATGAACCTTTCCAGATGACCCAAAACCTCTTTTGGGCCTATTCCTATCCATAGCCTGCTTTGTAGAATCCTTGATTCCCTTGGCCACTTTGGCCTTTTCCACTAAAGCAGAAAATTCCCGCTCCTGATGCGGTGCTATTAACAATCTCAGATCATCCCTTAGTCCGTCCTCAAAATGGACACAGCGCTCATGCTCAGTTGCCACTACTCCTCGAGCATACCGGCTCAACCTCAGGAATTCAGCCTCATATTCTGCAACGAACTTGTTCCCTTGAACCAGCCCTAGAAAAGCCTTCCTTTGTTCATCAGTATACCTGGTTCTAACATACTTCTTTTGATACGCTTCCTTAACGTACTCCCAGGTCAGATCCTCAACTGTGGCACCATCCCGAACAGTTAACCACCATTGGTACGCTTCATCGCGTAGTAGTGCCACCATTCCTTTTAACTTCTCCTCAGGGGTCAGATCGAGCTCATCCATGATGCACTCAGTTGCTTCCAACCAGTACTCAGCTGTACTGGGTGCCACTCCAGATACTCCACGAAGCATTTCAGCTCTATTAGCTCGGAGCCGTTCAGGCACAGACTTTCGATTTCCCGAATTTCCTCCTGCACCAGCCACCAATTCCAAAACTCACAAAGACACGACTGCGACACAGCATCATCCCCCGTCTGAGCTTGCTGCTCAACACCAACAGCTGGGGGTGGTGGTGGCGGTGGTATCTCGTTGTCAGACCCTTGACCCGATCTAACGGGTTCTAACACAGTCGTCCTTCCTCTACCTCGTCCACGACGACCACGTCCTTTAGAGCTCATTTCTAACGTCGAGATCTGATTAAGAAGTTTTATGAATTAGTACTTTTGTTTCACTTGATTACTCGCGAAGAAATTTTATGACAAGAGTTTTAGGAGTGGTTCTTTCATATTCATACATGCACACAGTCTTTCCATTCATTCATTCATCCATCAAACAAGTATGAACTTTCGTTCATTCAGAGAAATGTTGTAGTTTTCATTGTTGTTGTTTTTTTTTCCACTACCCAGGGGTATTTTCGGAATTTGTCCTACAGGGGCATTTTCGTAAATTTTCAAAAGAAAAAGATTCTTGGTGATTTTGTCACAAAGTATTTTGGAAATTTTAAATTCTCAGGGGTATTTTGAAAAGTTTTAAAATCCAAGGGTATTTCGGTGATTTTGAATCTCGGGGGTACTTGGGTAATTTTTCACAAGCCAGGGTAAATTTGTAAAATCTAATAAATCAGGGATATTTCAAAAGTTATAAAACTTTGAGGGTTCTTTTTGGGAATTGCACTTTTCAAAACAGTGATGTTGTAAAAATTTTGAAAATCAGGGTCATTTTGGTAATTTTGTAAGTTAGGGGTAATTTTGTAATTTTTCTAAAATCAAGGTATTTTGATATTTTGCGGATTAGGGTTTTTGAGTGTTTATAAAATAATGAAATTTTGATAAAACTGTTGAGTAGTTGGTCATTTTATAAACCAATGGCATTTTGGTAATTTTACCACTAAGGGCATTTTTTGTAATTTCATAAAGCGGAAATTTTTTTCGGAAAATTTTGTAAAGATGGTTTTCATGAATTTAAAAGAAAGTTCTAAGAGTTTTAAAACTAGGGTTTTGTTGTTTTTTTTTTTTTTTTAAAAACACGGGTAGTTCCCTTTCGGGTTTTAGTCATTGTGTTTAGCCTATGACCGAGTCCTCTTGGTCAGAGTGAACCAAAGCTACGCACCAGGTAGGATTCGAATGGAGAGGAGGTGAGTCACGCGGACTGCTTAAATACCAAGCTCCCACCGAAACCATTCCTAGACATGCGCACAGAGGTTGCCACACCTACTGAGCCCTCTCGGTTAGGGTGAACCGAAGCTACGCACCAGGTAGGATTCCTGCGAAGAGGAGGTGAGTCACTAGGACTGCTTAAATACCAGGCTCTTCCGGATCCAATCCTAGACATGCGCACAGGGGTTACCACACCCTAACTCAGTGACTTAGCCATAGGTTTGTTCAGTGCATTAAGTCTTATGTGTTTGTGTTTGAGTAAACTAGGCCTAGGGTTCAAGTTCCTATCATGCTATTCTACGTTCCATGCCTTTTCTACCCTTTCATAATCCATAAATCATATAATCACATAGATAGTTAGGGTACTTACCTGGTGGACTGCGGGTCGGAGACTTAGGTGCCATGCTAGAAAACCTGCTCATCTTCAAAAATACTTTTATAAAACTCATTTGGGCTCGATTTGAAAATATTTTGGGCCTTAGCCCACAGGCCGAGAGTTTTAAATCTGGGCTCTGATACCAAACTGAAACACCCCACACCCGGCCCACGAGCCTGGACCGGATCTGGTATGTCCTTCAAGTAAACCGGTTTCAAATTCTTTTGTTACTTAGAGAAAATTTGTGCGATTTTAAAAAAAATATTGTTTGGGTTAGGCTTTTACTGAAAACCAATTTATCTTACATTGAAATCCATTTATTTAAGGTGATAAACATTTAGGGTTTATTTCAAAATAAATTTACTTGAATCCATAAATAATAATTTGTAAACATAATAAATAAAAGTAAAAGAATTAAAGAAAACCAACTATGGCCTTATGGCCTTATTACATCAAATAATTTCCAAATAATTTAAGTACTTAAAAATTAATAGTCCATAAAAATAAAAACTTCATGTTGAGCATGGCCACCACAAGTTCTGCCATCCCGGTCCATCACTGTTCATCACACAAACATGGTCCCACAGCAGGGTGAGTCAAACAGACTCAATGTGTACACGACACTAAATCATAATAGAATCGGGCATACAAGAGTCACACATTCAAAACATGGAATACATGTTATGATGCATTCCCAAACCCAAACCTAATTGTCCATCCGCTACACACCCCCGTGCACCTGCCCAATCACACCGTGGGGACTACTAAGTCGACCCTCCTTCCGCTACACACCAAATTGCGGTCTTAGGTCACCGCATTCGTGGTCTTAGGTCACCACTTTCATATTATTCTTGGTCTTAGGTCACCACTTTTCGATATCACGGTCTTAGGTCACCATGTTCGCGGTTTTAGGTCACCACATTCACTTCCCCTTTCAAAATAAAACCCATATGCCCATAGTATATTATGCAATTTCATGCCAAAGTTCACATTCTTACCATATTCTCATGTTACAAATAACATTTTTCATATTCCTAATATAAGTAGGAAACGTACCTGAGTACTTAGTACCATAACATGATACCTTAGCCACTTTCATATTTTTAATGTCACATATTTTAATAAACATGGCCATGATACATATTATAAAATAGTGTGAGGTACACACCTGATTCGCTTAATGAAATCCTTGAAATCCCGAACAAAACCGATCTACAGATTTAGATCTCAAGTCCTACATTAAATTAATCACTTACTATTTAATAAAAAGCCCTTCGGCCACAAATCCAATTCCTAGTAGGATTAGTATTACTAAAACTTACCTTGTAGCCGAATTGAATTAAGAATCAAATGCCGAAACTTTGTATTCCTCCCTTTTGAAATCGGCTAAACACTATATTACTCCACGGGTTAGTTTTCGGCTTTTGAATAACTAGGAAATAGTGCTAAATACCAAAAATATAAGCCTTGGCCGAATACTTACCTTGTGGATTCTAAAATCCCGAATTGGATCCTTGCTTCCTTAATGCTGTCGAAATATCTATACACATATGTTAGATTTTAATCTAACTTGAAATCATACTTATGGCCTATGGCCGAATATCACTTTATTGTCTTACCTTGACGCCTTAAATCCCGAAAATCCTTCTTACAGTCGACTTGAGACAGATCCTGAAAGAGTTCTTCATATTTCGGCCAACATACAATATGAGAGATTAGTCTCCAAATTTCGACAGGCGTAAAAAGAAAAATATGGAACCCGAGTCTAGATCTTACCCTTACTTGGAGAAATCGGCCACCTATGCTTGAAGCCCCTCCAAAATTTGGCTTTTGAATGGATTGGAAGGAAAAAATAGGAAGAAAAGAAAGATGAAGAGAGTGGCTTGTTTTACTAGAGTTTTTGGTCTTGGCAAAATAGCGAGAAAAGAGAGAATTTGCTAGGGAAAAATTTAGAGAGAGAGGAGAATGGCTTAGGAATTTTCGGCAAAGGAGAGAATGAATGAAAATTAGCCTTATTTTCCTCCCTTAGCCGAATTTACTAGGCTAGAGTCCCCTACTTGGCCACCACTCTTCTTTATTTGATAGCTTTATCTCTTTAATTTAAAATAATAAGAGAATAATCCTTTATTATCCCTTGAAAATAATCCAATTAAAAATCCTTTATTTATCACCTTATTAATCGAATATTAAAGAGAATAAAACTCCTCCTTTCTAGAAGGCTTGTGCCGTCCACCTCAGAGCTTCTGGAAGCAAAATAAAACTTCTTTTATTTGCTTCCCAAGTGACTCGAACTCAGGCCCAACACCTTGCATATGCGCCATTTCCAGAAGCCTTAAGTGGCATCTTCAGACCACTTTTCCAAGCCTGTTTGTGTGTCAAATTTCATAAACTTTTTCTTTTAAGGCCACATTGCCTTAATTTCCTCTTTTAAATCTTAAAACTCGACATTTCTAAGTCATTTCTAAGTTTCCAAAAATTTTCGTTCGGCATTGTAAACTTGACATTTTCTTACATTTCCAAGTTTCGAAATGTTCATTTTTCTTTTTTGAATCATTTCTAGATCATGTCCATACATTTTCAGGTTTCCAAAAATATTCATTTCCAAATCATTTCCATTTATTTTCCGGGTTTCCAAAAATATTAAAAATTTATTCTTAGTACATAAATCATGTCACTTCGTATAATTAAACCGAAAATGCATAGGCCCTTTTCAGGATGTTACATAATGATCTTTGAAAACTTAGCCTTTTGACGGGTCAATTCTCCTTCTGTCGCATGTATGTCCCCCTTCTCTGAGCTTTCTTCATAAAATTATAACTCTTTATTATTCATGAAGCCTTGCACCAATAGTCTAAATTCTGTGCAGTCCTGGATCTTATGCCCTTTAGCTCCGTGGAACGCGCAGTAATTTCCAGGTTTTTCGTCTTTTCCTTCGAGACTTGACTTTATCAGCCCCTTTTTATCATTTCCCTCCATACGATTATTAGTGGGGTCTTCACATCCGAGATGTCTTCCTTGGTCTTTCTTGCTCCATCCTTTCTAATCGCATTTATCGCTCTATCCCCATGGTTGGGTAATGGGTTCCCCGAACCAGGTAGATCGTCGAGCTCTATAATCCCCATCTTGATGAATTTTTTGACAACCTTTTTAAAAGCAGTGCAGTTTTCTATCGAGTGGCATGCTACTCCTGCATGGTACTTGCATTCAGCGTTCGGGTCGTACCATTTGGGGTATGGGGGCTGTAATGGCTTTAGATAATACTGGGCTACGATGTGCGCGTCGAACAGACATTGATACATCTCCCTATATGTTATCAGGATTGGCGTAAATTGGGGCCTCTCGAAATTTGGTCTTGGGCCTGGCTCTTGTCCTGTCGTCCCTTGTTGCTTGGCGACCATGACTTTTGGTGAATTAACGGTGCTCGCTTTCGAGTGTCCTTTATTGTACGTGCTTACATTGTTTACTTCGTTATCCTTTTTTCTAGAGACGGATCTCCTAGTAGCCTCACCCGCTTCAATCCATCCACCTCCTATAGCATTTTCAATCATCTCCCCTGCGATGACTATATCTGTGAAGCTTTGAGTTGTGCTCCCTACCATGTGGGTGATAAGCGGGGCCTCAAAGTCTTGATAAACAACTTGCGGTTTCTTTTTCCGTGAGGGTGGTTGGACTTGCGTAGCTACTTCCCTCCACCTTTGGGCATACTGCCTGAAGTTCTCACTTGGCTTCTTCTCTATGTTTTGCAATGTTATTCTATCTGGCGCTATGTCCGTCACGTGACCATATTGCTTCGTAAAAGCTTGTGCCAAATCTTCCCATGAATTAACTTGAGCGTGGCTTAGCTGGTTATACCATTTGGCCGCCGATCCGACCAAACTGTCTTGAAAGCAGTGAATTAATAGCTGATCATTCTCCGCGTATCCTGCCATCTTTCGACAGAACATCGTTATGTGAGCCTCGGGGCAACTAGTCCCATTATATTTTTCGAACCCTGGAGTCTTGAATTTTGGTGGGAGTATTAGGTCTGGGACTAAGCTTCGGTCTTTAGCATTAACCCCGCCACTGTGGCTCGTGCTCTCCATCGCCTAAACTTCTCTTCTATCCACTTACACTTTTCTTCGAATTGTTTAGACATATCTACCTTTGCCTTCTCCGTTTCTGCTAGGTCATCGAGGTCGGGGACTACGGGGTTAGTTGGATGATCCCCTGGATGGGAGCCTAAGCCTATTGGAGAATTCATCGGCGTTGACGTACCGGCTTGATATTGGGGTCTGATGGTAACACGGGCCTCCGACTGTACTTGGGTATGAGTTGGAGTAGGGCTCGAAGGGTGGGGAGATTTTTCATTGTCGTTGCTAGTGCTCTTTCCTTTGTTAGATCCTCCGGCCAATAGCTGGGTCAACTGGTTCATCATGTTATTTTGGGATTCGAGTATCTGGTCCTTCATTTCTTGC
Organism: Gossypium sturtianum; assembly: GCA_025698515.1. Lineage (NCBI taxonomy): Eukaryota > Viridiplantae > Streptophyta > Magnoliopsida > Malvales > Malvaceae > Gossypium > Gossypium sturtianum. Next base: position 154,045,288 of record CM046953.1, read on the forward strand.
TGTATCTTTGCTAGTTGTTCTTGCATTTGAGTTTGCAAGCCGATCTTGCATATCCTTCTCGCATACATTTCGATCTTTTTATTTTACGATCCATTGTTTTTGCCTTACGACGGTATTGTAATAATGTATGATGGGTTGGTTTTCATCGGTTTCAGGTATTGAAAAATTTTTATTATTAGAATCTTTTAACGGATCTTAATGCATGTGATGTCATGTAATGCAATGCAATGCATGAATGCAAAGAGAAAGATAGGCGCTGATTATGAATTCAATTCCATTAGAAGAACTTTTCTAGAAAATAAAGCTCTTTACATAAGATGGATTAAGTATACGGTTTTGTCCTCATAGTCCAAGCAAAACACCAATCCCCTCTTGAGTGACTGGATATCATTGCCATATCTTGTGCGCTTTCTTCGTAGATGCCTCTTCTGGCTCTTTGTGGCTTGGTTCGGGCCGTACCTCTTCACTTATTTATCCTCTGTGATAGTTCATAAGCTCCTTTAAAAGTCTAGGGGTGACGACTCTTGAATAATCTTTGTCGGCTTGAATCATCGAGCAAAGCCTTGTATTCTTCTGTGGACTATCAGCCTTCTCTCGTTGTTTACTTGAACTATATTTGGGCCACCGTATTATAATCCGCTGTATCAAGAAATTTAGTTCCTTATGACAAACTCCTCTATTTAGCAATCAAATATTAATCAAAACCTCCTTTCTATGATGATGCAATGCAATGCAATCAAAATAGAAGAAAACACATTGGCACATGAGTAATAAACAAAGTATCTATCTGGGTGACGACTAGGGTTTGGAATGACTCTACCTAAGGCGGGCTCTTAAGGCTCACAATATGAGATTTGGTTCTAAAGAAGAATTACACAGACCAACAGATTCCTCAATCCTCACCCATTATAGGCTCATATGGATCGAGTTGATTCGAGGAACACATTTCCCTATGGCCATGCGGAGGTGAAAACCTCACGAAGCACATAGAGTACAGATGTGTCCCGGGCGATCTACTAGCCCATGCAGAGGTGAAAACCTCACAAAGCTTAGTTTCTCACTCCCACTTAAAGGTGTGACCACAACGGTCATGCAAAAATGAGTCTGAAATTTCCTATGAGATTCCACATTATTGCAGTTAAAGCACAAACAGATGCATCAAAAGAAACATGATTTTAAAAAAAAAACAATTTTCCAAATTTTCGACAAAAGAACAAAGAATAATCAATTTTACGGCCTGACTCTCTTATTAAGTCCCAGTAGTCGCCATGTTGTCGTAACCATTTTTTGACAAAACGGGAATCGACTTTGGGTTTTGAAAATAAATAAAACGGGAGTCGCCACCAATCTTTTTTTTGCTACGCGTGATCGGGTCACCTATAAAAATATTTTGGTTTGCGAAATTCGAGAAAACGGGTTCGGGAGTCGGGTTACGTGCAAGGAAGGGTTAGCACCCTCGCAGCGCCCAAAGTTGGTACCAAATTGATTAATGTTGTCCTAATGTCGAAAACTCGAAAATATTTAGGGTAAAACTTTTGAAGAAAATAAAACGGTTAATTGAGTTAAGATCGAATCTCAAGATTAACTCGCTTCAAAGGAATAAAAGTATCATACCCAACACGTTAGGATATAACACCCTTATATTTACGACACGAGATCACCTTTGATGTTCAAAGCATATATAAGAAAAGGATATTTAAGTATTTAGTCGAACGAAAAGATCGACACCCAACACGTTAGGATGTAACTTTCCGGCCTTCTAAACACACAGATATCACCTCTTTTTGCGTGAATTGAAAATGTCGAATTGTGATTTAAAATCGTTGATCCACGGGAAATGGCGAAAAATACGAAATCAATAATCACGGTAATAAAAGATACGACAAGATAAAAATATAAAAAGGCAAAAGACGGCATTGAAATAATAATAAAAAGGCTAGAAGGCGTTAGTAAAGATCGAGATAATGAAGAGGTATATACAATATGATAGCATAGGTATAATAATAATAATAATAATAATAATAATAATAACAACAACAACATAAGAATAATAAGAATAATGATGATGGTAATAATAATAATACTAAACATAATAATAATAATAATGACAATAGTAAAAACAATAACAATAATAATACGAAAATATTAAAGTTAATAATAATAATAACAACAACATTATTTCAAAGAAGGACGAAAAGGGTTAAATCGTAATCAGAATAAAATTAAAGTGGTTAAAATAGCAATAAATTAAAGTGGAAAGAGATTATGGGCTAAAACGTAACACGCGCGGGACCTAGAAGGACCAAAACGGGAATAAACCCCCATGCTCTGAAACACAGCGTTCGAATGGGGACCCAGTTGGAACGCGGGAAAATTAAAAGGTAAAATCAATAAAAAGAAAAAAACTCGATTGCAAAGCTAGGGAAAGGTAGAGGGACCACGCGCATAAATTGCCCTTTTGTGCAAAACACTCGGATTCTACCTGGAGCGGGTCGGGTCAAAGTCGGGTTGGCCCCCAAACGACGCCGTTTTGGGCGTCTGGGGGGCCGAATGAAACGGTGCCATTTCCACTAGCTTTATAAACTCCTTTTTTCCCAAAAACAAAACTCATTTATCCCCTTTTCTTTCAAAAACACTAACCCTACCCTCTCATTTTCTCTCTCTGTAGAGTGCAGGCGGTTAGGAAAGGGTCGCCGCTTTATCATCGTGGGAGCCCGGTGTTGACACCGTGTGGTGGCCGGAATTCACCAAAAGGTAGGTTTTTTGCACTTCTTTTTATACCTTGAAATTATAAATATAAACTGGTTTTCTTAAAAAACTAAACAGATAAACAGAATGGGTTTCTATATGTGCGTAGGTTTTTGAAAATAAAAGAGGAGTAAACCTTGATGCTTTCTTTCTCGCTTTTCTATATTACACATTATAAACCGCTATTGATTTCTTCTTCTAAAAAAATGTTTGCAACTGTTTGGATTCAAAGCTTTTGTATTCCTTTTTCCCTTTTTTTTTTCAAAAAAAAAAGACCCGTTTATTGAATTTGAAACGGCTTTATAGCCGAGAGATGCCACATTTTCACTATTTTATTATTCGTTCCATGTTTCTCTATTTTACGTTGCCTCTGTTTTTCGTTCTTTGCATGCCTTCTTTGCAGGGGTATGGGCGAGCGATGGGCGCGTGGGGTCGAGAGGGTGTCGAGAGTGCGAGGTCTTTGGCGGTCGGCGAGGCGTGGCGATATGCTAGAACTAGTGGGTTGCGGCGCTAGGGTTTTTAGAAACCTAGCTTCACGAAAATCAATTAACCGTTTTGGGCCTTTTGGGCCACCTATAAATTAGGCTTGCTCGTCGATGGTGTAGTAGGCTAGTTGGGTTGGTTTAGTTTTATTATTGGGCTTAAACGGGCCCCGGGCAAAATTTGGGTTCTACATTAACCATTGCATGCAAAATCATAACCATACTTATATATATATATATATATATATATATATATAAAATAAATATATATATATATATGATCATTCATGCAATGTCTTCTCCACTATAAACCCTCTCTCTCTCGATTACTATTATTTAGTTGCATCTTCTCTTCATAGCTTTCAAATTCAAAATCTCTCAAAAGAAAACCAAAGAAAATTCAAAAAGAAAATGTTTACTCCATCTATATTAACTAGGCTTGTTAGATGGGTACATTGAGTCTTTGCTTCATGTTTCTTGGCTTGCATTGTGAAAACCAAAGAAAATTCGAAAAGCGTTGTGTTGGTGGACAAAGAAAGTGAAAACTCGAGCTGGATATGTCTTTCTGATGAAGAATACATAGTTTTTTGTATTAGAGAAGGCGAAGCTTATGATGTTACGATAGAATCGGACAAATCAGAAGAACCAAATCAATCGAAAGAAGTTCATGGTTGGTTAATAGAAAGGTTTTTTTTTTTGACTTTAAACAATTGGTTAATAGAAAGGTTAATTATATTCCTTTCACACTTTATTTTACTTTTAGTATTCGTGTCTGAAACTTGTTTTTAACACGAGCACGGACATATGATATTCTAAGATACCTACAAATAAGGGTGAAAAAAAACTTGATTACAAATAGCTCGAGTTCAGAGTTCACATCGGTTAACTAATTCACCGACCGAACAAAGCTAACATAAGTGGGTTCAATTTTATATTTTTTTGAAAATCTTCGAAGTTGCTTAACTATCTAGAAGTGAAATTTATCTTTGAAGATATTCAAAGAGTGTCTAGTAATTTTTTTTACATTTTCGAAGAATCATATCTGAAACATATTTTTGAATATGCATCGAATACAAATATATATATATATATATATATATATTTTAAAAAAGGAAAAATTCGATATGATTTTGGTTTAACATATAGGGTGATGGAGAAAAGGCACGACTTGCTTGTGAAGTAGAGTGGCTTCAAGTAGCTTGAAGAGATTAGAAGAATCAAGAGACTCGTATCAATTTGATGGTAGTGCGGGGACTAGCTTGGGTAGCTTAAGGAGATTAGAAGAATCAAGAGACTCATATGAATCGATGGTAGCACCGGATCCTTTACCTTTCTGTGTAAGTGTGCAAAGGGAATTTTTGTTTCTATGTTGCTAAGATTTTTGAGGGTGTCGGATATTTATGTATCCAATAATATTTGAACAAACCCATTTTTGAATGTATTGAATATAGAAGTATCTATTCTGTTTTAAACTTGAATGAATTAATTTAAACACAAAAGGATATGAAAACTGAATACAAATATTTTAAAGAAAATGAAACAAATCTAACTTTATTTTTGATGGATATATTACTGCAGATTAGAGTAGGATTGGATTGGAAGTCCAGTGAGAATGTCAACGCCAACATCGGAAGGCATTACCCCAAGCAAGAACAAGCCCGTCGTGTGCCAATATCGGAAGGCATTACCCCAAGCAAGAACAAGGCCCGTTGTGTGCCAAAGCCAAGGAAGAAAGGCATTGGCACAAGAAAGAAGAAGACCCATTTTATGTTTTTTCAATGTTTTAGATATTGATTGGCGGTTTCTTAGTAGTAATTTATAACTATTCTTTTACAAATAATGAAAAAGTTATATAAAAATATATTTATAAAAGAAAATTGAAAAAACTATGTTGCCCCAGTATCAAATCTGCTTATTTTTGTGAAAAGACAACTTTTATACTAATATTCCATACTACTTAAGTAAAAGAATGAGCTTTTTATTGATAAATTTGGTACAAATTATTTGTTAAGTTATACTTTTTTGTATAATCAAGGTTTCCTTCACATCCGTTTTATGGTCCATGAAAATTTGAGAATATATGACTCTCTCTCCCAATAATATCATCTCTAAAGTTTGAACTTGACTTCTCCCTTAGGAGTGCAATGTGCGATACAACTACACTTAATAATTAGTTTGCTCAATACGTTCCCTAGTAAGAAAAATCTAAGAGACTAGAAATTGATGGTTTTGACAAGAATGTCCAATACGGGTATGTATTCGATATTTGTATGTTCATTCTTTCAAAAAAAAGAAGAAAAAAAAAAAGAGTTGAAGCAACATAAGATGATTCAACACAGGTTTTCGGAAAATCTGATACGAACTCAGGCTGTTCCATGGAGATTTTACTTGTGCATATGAAACATCCATGGACTTTTACTAGACAATAAAGAACACAAAAAGAAACCATACAAGCATACAATAGTGACATATATAATAACTTTGGTAATGCCAATGCATCATTAAGTTCGTTTGAAAAATATGCTTCGAACTTATGAAATATTTATATCACTTTTCTTGCGCACCTTCTGATTTGAAAAGAAAGGATTGAAGATGTAGCCTTGCACTGGCTGGGGCGGCAAGGGATTCTTCATCTTGCTTCTCTTTGGCAGCATTGAGAGCGGCGACGTAAGCTTGCCTTGCTTCTTCCATTTTCGGCATCTCCTTGTCATCTGCATCATCCTGTTTATACCAAAACCGAAACAAAATAGGAAAACCCCAATTAAAGCTCTGTTTACCATTGAGGTCGGAAAGTGCTTAAAATACAGATTCTTTCAAAAGAATAAAGAGCCATATATTGCAAAAACAAACCCTTATAAATGCTATTTCCAAGCAATGCACAACAAATATTTGGTCTAATATTCTCTTCTATCATGTTCAATCATTCGATATTTTCAAATGGTGCAATTTGCAATTAAACTATATTAACCGGATTTTGTGTGAATGTAAGATACAGATATGCATTCAAGATGGGTATGGTCAATTTTTTCAAAGATTTTTCCATACCTATGTCTGGATTTTGTTGGGTAAGGTTAATTCAAGAAAAGTGAAAAGAGGGAGCAGCAAAAAGCAAGCAAAAGCCAGGAAAACTCAAATTTAAATAAGTTGATTAGGCAAAGGATAGTGAAGTTACCAGGTGAGGGAAATGATCCGAATGGTATGGTGCTACATCATAATCTTCAGCATATGCGGTGCGATTTTTCTTTGTCAAGCCATTTAATAACAGCATAAATGATGAAAATTCTCCTTGCATGGAGTCTATATCATTTTGCAGCTTCTCCAACTTTTGTTTAGATGTCATTGCTTCCCATTCTGTCTTTTCTAAGGCCGCCTGCTTGTCTGCTAGCTTAATCTAAAGAGAAAAAAGCATGTGTATCAATAACAATAAAGAAACAAGAAGCTCTGTATTTAACTCGGTTCATGTATTCAATTGCAGCTATGTTAAGAAGTGGTATTGAGCACATCTGGGATTTCAATCCCAACCTCTGCTACCTCTTCTTTCTACCACAAAAATAACAATAAAGGAATAAAGACCACGGAGATTAACTCGGTTCATACAGCCATCTTATGAGGCAGCATTAAGCAAATATGGAATTTGAATCCTAGCATTTGTATCCTCTTCTTCTATCACTATTGAGGCATCCTTTTTATGTCAATTAAACAAACAATACTTGCAAAATCAATCAAAATTTCAGGCAATACAGTTAATTATAATGCACTAAATATTATACAAAATCTATGGTAATCAGGTTCCGGTATGAATGCTAGAATAAGTATGTCTCTAACACGTATATGTTCAATTTTTTCCATGTATTTGGAGGGTCCTTAGAGGTCATAACCCCATATCCATGTATGGAAACGAATCAAACATAAGTTTCAACAAATGATACTTCAAGAAAAACGAAAATTTAGAGCAACATAAGAATATTCTAGCAGGAAAACATGAGAAATGTATGCCTTTGCATCAGAGAGTTGCAGCTGAATGGACTTGATTAAAGAGTCCTTTTCTGCAGCATGTCGATTCAGTCGCTCAAGTTCTGCTTGAACATCATTAATATGGTTCTTTGAAATCTCTGCAGATTTTAGAAGGTCCTCTTTCTCCAACAACTTTTTGCAGATCCTCCACTTGTCCTCAGAGTGCAATTAACTCCCCATTTTCCTTTTCTGCTATCAAATCCCTCGAGGAAAAGATTGGTAAACTATCACCATTCGTGTCTACTTGATCCTTTTTCTTTTTCACTGGAATAGCCAAACCGGTATTCCTTCCTTGTACATCCGTAGTCTTTATAAACAAAAAGAGAAACATCATAAATTTATATGAAGAAATTTAAAAAAAAAAAAATCTCAAAAGAAAAAGCTATTAGATTAAATCCAGGAAAGTGAGAAAAAAAATTTGATAGGAAAAAGAGTTGCATGTTAAAAATCATGGGATTTGTAATTAAAACCTATTAAACACTAGATGTTTTATAATTTATGTATTTGCTCCAGACAAATGTCTAATAAAGAGTCAATTATGCATACTATGATAAGATTACCACTTCAATTCAACAAATTACGAACGATCGCTAACCAATAAAGAAAGGAAACAATTGTTTATAGTCATCAAAATTACTAATAAGCCTATGTTTATTGGACTCGGATGTTTATTTACTAAGTTTTCATGTATTTGAAGGGTCATTCAAGGGTCAAAAGCTCCGTACCCATGTCTGAAAATACGTTGAACACAAATATAATAAGTTAAGAATAAGGTAGTAATAAACTAGATAACCGAAATTGGTAAAATATAACCATTTATATACTATAAATATAAAGATTTAATTGAATAAGAGCATATATATATATATATATATATATATAGTTACATATCCCACTAGCAAATTACAACGTTGCTCCCCATCAGTAATTTTTAAATGTTACTAATGATGAAACAGCAAGCTCTAGTTCAGTATCACTGTCAGTGTAAGCTTATAAGGAAATGATAAGGCAAGAAATACATAATTCCACAAAATTTCAACCATGTTATCGGAAATTTGGATTTCAAAAATAAATATTTATGAATTTAAAATTCATATTCTCATATATACTTTTCAAATATATAATAATATTGAATCTTAAACCGCAAGTGAAATCAACAAATTAAACTAAAACAAGCAAGGATTTATGAACGTACTTTACGAGATAGGGATTCCCTTGAAGGTGTCTTGGTATATATCATCGATCCACGCCTTGTAAATGAACTGTTTGCTTTACGCTCCAAAATCAAATTCAAGTTTACGAAATGGTAATAAATAAAAATTTATTTCCAGATAGCGGAGGTGTAAATAAACTATTTTCTTCATTTCCTTCCATTTTTCATTAATTTCAAACAAAAACTGAAAAAAAAATGAAAATTACAGTAAAAAAAAAAAAGGGAAAGATTACAATGAGGACTGAACAACAGGGATCATCTCAACGAGATCCTTGTAGAGGACACGATCCACATCGCCAGGAGCTGAATGAACGAGTGAGGACTCAACTCGACGGTGAGTCGGGGACGAGTTACTGTTATCCCCTGAAAGCCAAGTTCCAAAACCTGAATTTTCTTGTCAATCTAACAACTGTTGCGGCTCAAACATTTTCTTTCACTGTTTTTTTTCTTCTAAAATTCGAAGAATTTGAAAATAAAGAACTGAAGAGCTTGAAAGTGATGGTGAAGAAATGAAGAAGTTGCAGCAGTTAACAATGGCCTTTTTTTTTTCTGTTTTGAAAAAAAAAATCGTTTATTTTGTTTCCTTTTTAGGTTACAACGAATTTTCTACAAACTTTAAGTTGAAGGTAAATTATGATATTACTAAAATACCCCTAAGTTACTTCAGGGAAAATTAGTTTTGTTGTACTTTTTTGTGATTTACTTGCATTTTTTATAATTTCTCAAGTAATTAATCTTTATTTTTTAAAATAAAAAAAAAATACACCAAAACTTAGTGTGCATCAACGATCTTAGTGGGCATCAACTATCTGTGTAGATTATAGAAAAACATATAATAAAAAATTTGAGTTATTTATTACTATTTGAATTGGGTAAGGATTAAGTAATAGTATTTAAATTATGGGTTATTTATTAAGTATATTAATCGTGTATTTTTTATTAACTCTTAACTCGATTAATATTGGTAAATGTTTCAAGTTTGGTTGAAATCTTGCCATAAGTAGATTTGATTCTCTCTCTTTGTATTTCGTTTATATATCGCATATCCAAATAATTATATTTATTCAATATAAACATAAAGTGATGAAATAACTTTTCATAATTAGATGATAAAAAAATGATATTAATAATTAGATGTACTAGTATAATTTATTCATTTTTTTATACAAGTTCTAAACTTCCCATTACTCTCTTAAACTATCTATAGTCCCTACAATCTCCAAAGTAAAAAGTATTACGTGCTTAAATTACAACAATGAGTTAGTCAACAATGACAGTCGCACAATGTCGAAAAGCATTGTGTTGGTGGACAAGGAAAGTGAAAACTCGAGCTGGATATGTCTTCCTAATAAAGAATACATAGTTTTTTGTATTAAAGAAGACGGAGCTTATGATGTTATAATAGAATCGAACAAATCAAAAGAATCAAATCAATCCGAAAGAAGTTCATGGTTGGTTAATAGAAAGGTTAATAGAAAGAAGTTCATGGAGAAGGGGACACGAATACCAGCCATGAACTTCTTTCGGATTGATATGATTCTTTTGATTCGTTCGGTTCTATTATAACATCATAATCCCCGTCTTCTTTAATACAAAAAACTATGTATTCTTCATCAGGAAGACATATCCAGCTCGAGCTTTCACTTTCCTTGTCCACCAACACAATGCTTTTCGGCATTGTGCGACTGTGGTTCAGCAGTCGTCTACTTTTGTCACTAATCTTCTTATCTCCCGTATTGTTTTTCGTTTCGGAGATAATTGCTGGCGAATGTGCAAGCCAAGAAACATGAAGCAAAGACCCGAATAGTCCATCTAACAAGGCTAGTTAATATAGATGGAGTAAACATTTTCTTTTTCGAATTTTCTTTGGTTTTCTTTTTGAGGGATTACGAATTTGAAAGCTATGAAGAGAAGATGCAACGAAATAATAATAACTTGAGAGAGAGAGGGGGGTTATAGTGGAGAAGGCATTGCATGAATGATCATATATATATATATATATATATATATATATATATATATATATGTTAAAAAGAATAAAGGGAAACATAAAGAGATAATTTATTACTAACAAAATATTTGATTTTTTCTTTTTATAAATATCTATATATCTACATATAAAAAATATTTTTTTAAGGAAAGTTGAGTGATGTTTTAACAATCTTGTGTGATTATTAAAAATATATTTCATAGAAAATCAAACATTTAATTATATAAGATTAAGCTTTTATCTTAAAACTTTACTTTTCTTGAAAGAAACTAATAATTTTAATTTATTAATATTAATTAACTCCTTTATAGATTGATAGTATATTTTCATTGATTTTTTTAAATAAATCTAATAAGCTTGTTTAGCCAAAAACATAAGATTTCAAGTTAAAAGGGTTAGAAAGCCGGTTATGATTTTGTATACAATGGTTAAAAAGAATAAATGAGAAAATAAAGAGATATTTATTACTAACAAAATATTTGATTTTTTTATAATAATCTATATAGCTATATATAAAAAATATTTTTAAGGAAAGTTGAGTGAAGTTTTAACAATATTGTGTGATTATTGAAATATATATATATATATATATATATATATACATGTTACTAAAATTTCATAGAAAATCAAACATTTAATTACATAAGATTAAGCTTTTATCTTACAACTTTACTTTTCTTGTAAGAAACTAATAATTTTAATTTATTAATGTTGACTAACTTCTTTTTATAGATTGGTAGTATATTTTGATCGATTTTCTTTAAATAAATCTAATGAGCGGGATATTTTAAGTTAAAAGGTGAAAGCCGATTGAGTCTTAACTCGATTAGAATGGACATTGTTATCAATGTAGGAGGGCGTGGATTAGAGTATATTGAAGCACATTATACTCTTATTTATGAGTTGGGAGAAGTTATAAATAGTTTTATACATTATGTAAAAAGAGTATATATAAAAAGTTAAAAAGAGTGAGATTTAAGCTATAAGCGTGGAATTTTTATATATGCATAAACAATTTATATGTAATAATTAAGATAAGTTTGAATATAAAATATTTTTCTTGTTTATAACCCATTATAGAAAAGAAAAGTAATAAATATACTTTATATATATGTATACAACTAATATTAAAGCTAAAGAAATTTAAACTATTTAAATACGTTTTAATGTAAAATAAATTTATTTTTCTATAATGAACCCATAATTATAGCCAATAATTTAAACTATTAAATGTAATATAATAAGATTTTCTTTTTGTCAATAAACACAAATTAACTATATTAAGCTATCATAAATGAAGGGCTTTATCAACCCCAAGGTCGACTCTGAGCTCCTTAGGTGGGCTTACAAACACTTATCGTCCGTACTCCTTTTAAAGTCATCTTAGCAAGATGATTAACAACTTGATTTCTCTCCTCAGAGTATACTTGATTTGCCATTGTTTCATGGTCCGTGTTAATTTTGTTATCAAAATTTATATCCATATATATATATATATATATATCATGGAGAAATAAATATTGTATTATGTTTATTTAAAGTAAAATTATTGAAATGCTTTAATAATTTGTTTTAAATTAATTTAAAAAATTAAGTATTCAGTATTTCCATAATATACAATGGTAAATGTAATTAATATACTTGGAGGGTCATATAACATATCTATTTCCGGGTGTATATTACACATGGATCTTGAATACAAGTTCTTAAAAATAAAAAAGGAAATTGGGAGCAACATAAGTAACATGGAGCTAAAAAGTTAAAACATACCCGATAGCACTCGCAATACTATTTTAGGCATTTTGACCTCCTGCATTTGCATCCGCTTTTGTGCCTGGCTGATGGAGTGTTCATCATGTCAAACACTTATGAAATTACACAAATTTAATGGGAAAAAAAGTGTAAGATCATAGAAGTTATAATTACAGTAAAATTAGGGGAATCATTAGGTGGGTTAACAATAGGTGGAGCAAATGCGAGAGGGTTACGCAATTCAATTTGATGTCGAATTGTTGACAGAAACCATTGACTCTTGGTTTATGGTGGTATCAGGATCAAAGTGAGGATGATTTTATACATTCTTCACTTCGATGGGTGGAGAATTAAATTTATAGGGAACTCTCCAATTCCTCTGTTCGCATCAGAGGTGATAGGCCCTAGAGAAGATTCCTTATAACCCTGTCTAGTAGTTGAAGGATCAATAAGTACCCTATTAGTTTCGTCTGTGCAAACTTTATCTGAGTTTTTAATTAACTTGAGAGAATTGTCTTTGCATTTGCTGGCACAATTTCTAGAATCCATTGATCCAATCATAAAACAAAGCCTAGGCAGCTGCAACGAGGGGAATAATAATATTATTATTATTGAAAAAAAAAAAAAGCAAGAGGGGAGGTCATGTTGGCGAATCTTTTGAGACGGCGGATGAATAAGAAATTCTAACCCTATTCCCAACCCTAAAGCACCGTTTCAAAACTAAGTTTTTTGTATTTTAAACTACATCCTGTATTCGTTTTTAGATATAAAAACCCTAGATTCAAAAGTAACACTAAGGCAAAAGGAAAACAGAGGATCAAATATGCAGAGATGAGCACAAGTCAGAATCCTTCTTTCATTTGAATTAGGAAATGCAATACGAGGAATTTTGTACTCAACCCAGAAAGCAGAAAATCCTAATAATCTTAGAGTAACAGAAAAGTAAATTAATGAAAAATACGAGAGAGCTATTTCATTTTAAGTCACAGAAACCCTAGAAAAAAAAAAAAAGCCTAACAAAATCAACGAGTGTATAGGAACAATAGTAAAGACGAATAAAAAGAAAATGCTTACTTGACAAACCAAGCCGAATGCTGAAGCGAACAGAAACAGTAGCAGCAGCAGCCATGCATGAAAGAAGGAATAAAAGTGGTAGCACTATCCTCGAAACCACAAAGCTAATGTTCTGAAATTTTTAATTTCATAAGTACTTCCAGATTGGTAGGATCGGCCTCCTGAGCACGCATCATTGCTGCAATGGCCTGTACAGAGATATCTAATCAGGGAATTACATTTTTTTCTACAAAGTCAAATACTTGGACCCCACACATAAAACTGCAGATGCATTAATCAAGAATAACAGAAGTATAAAAAGGTCTTGCATAATCCATATAAGTCTCAAGATAATGACAAGCAGACACATTAATCATCCAAAACAATTTGCAATAAATGTGAAACCTTACACTTCATAGGCTTGATATAAACATAGTTTAAGATGGGACCTTATCCATTCAAATTAATTTTAATTAAGCCAAAAGCGGTTTTGACATGGTTCAAGAATAAATAGAAGCGATGATAAGTGAAATGTAATGCACTACTAGTTCATGTGACAACAAGCGATAATAGGTTAGATCCAGAACATTAGCAGCCAGGCAAAGACTGCGGCCTTAGATCTGGTACTCTGACTGAAGCCTCAGGCCACTAAGATAAACGTAATACCAACCATATTGCAAACTTCAATGTTTAAACGAAAAATAGCTCCTTCTATCCCTTTCCAGTAGAAGTTTTCATATATAAGAAATGAACATTGCATGGTACACCAACATGGCTATATCAAGCCAGCAAATAAAACACAAAATGTAGCGGTACAAGAAAACAGATCCTTTGTGTTCAAAAGGTTTTCTTGCTTGCTTAATCAATAGGCTGCTCTGTTTCCTAAAATATGATGGTATTCACAGGGCATTAGACAAGATTAAAAATGATTTAGATTTAGGTGGAACAGAAAGGTAAATGGTCAACCTTGCCAGGCAAAGAATCATAACCAAAGATGCTGAACAGATGGCTGAACTAGACAGGCAGTGAACATCTCTTAATAGAAATTCTTGTAGTATTAAAGAACACAAAAACAATGCCTTTTGGTGTAAGAATACACATGAACTATCCAACTCTGACAAACTAGAGCAAAGTGGATTACCTGCTGGTCATCATCATTTTCAGCATGGGTTATTCCTAGCAATCTCCAACCTTCAGCTTTCTCAGGATTTTCATAACTTCAGCCTCTAGGGCAAGCACTGCTTCACTCAAAAGTCCTTTCCTGACCTTATTAAAGGATTTTGATGGCCAACATATGGATTAAGTATCAGAAAATACATAGACACCCCTTGAGGCGTCCGACCGCTGAGGAACCTACAAGTTTTCACAACCAAAACATCCATGCAGAATTAAAAGAGGTTATAAAGTGAACTTCTTCAAGGCTACCAGACTTACTCATCATATGAATTTGCCCAGTTATCAGGCGAACTATCTCCCAAAGCCCCTCACCAACTTGCGACCAAATTCTTCCGCCCAGTCATCAACATGCAACTTTGAGAATTCATTGACCCATTGATCATCGACAGACTCTTGTTGCAATCTTTCAGCACCAAATTCATTGGCCCAATGGTCAGGTCCACGGAAAACCTATTAACCATCAGGTCAAGAAACATTTAATGAAATGAAGAAAATTAGAATATCAACTAAGAATAAAAGCTTAGCACGGTTTAAGAGTCTCAAAATAATACATAACATGCAGAATCATTAGTTGCACTTTGTATCCTGAATAAACAAATCAAAAGACCCTAGTTGTTCTCATACAGTAGCAAACTCCTCAGCCCATTGATCAGGTTGAAGAAAATCAAAGAACCACCAACCAGAGTAGCAGATTCTGTATAATAAGAACATTTATACAAATTACAATGTTTTACCTGGTTTAATACCAAACAAAGATATACAATTACAAGAATCATCAGTGACAGTTTATCTTCTAACTTATTATAATCAATTAGCTCTCACTACTCAATTTAGTAGCAAACTCCATGACCCATTGGTTTGGCCCATAGAAATACTAAGAACCACCAAAACGGTGAGTAGCATATTTTATAAATAACAAATATAGATAATCTCATATAAGATTTACAGGTTTAGTTGATTTAAAAGTTCAACTGAAGATGTAATAATACAGAATCATTAGTCATTCACACTTTATTTGCTAAATTATAGTAGATATATAGATAATAGCACTAACCAAACCATCATTATCATTTGGGACATTCTCAAATCATAAAAACTAGTTTCAGCCACCTAGGGTTGGTGAATGAGATTACTACCTCCATTTTAGTCTCGTAGGCAAGGCAGAAGAAAAAAAAAAAGGAGGAAACTGCTAAACGGAATTTATGACTGATTATCAGGACATATTAATCTATAAGCTTCTTTAACTTCCACAATATCTCTACTTGCCTCATCATGAGCAAATTCATCAGCCCAAGAAGCACCTCCATTGTACTGTTGCTGATATTCTGTTGCCCAGTTATCTGATGCTGGTTTGACCTGATTATCATCAATGATAAGTTCATCACAACTCATCTTGGATACAAATTGAAGAAATTCTGAATTCTGCATGCCCCAAAACATACAGCACATAAGTGCATATATTAACTCATGCATAGTAACAATTATATCATTAAGAGCTATCTTGACACATTGCAAGTATTTAGCCAAACAGTTTTAAATAACCCGAAACTTAGAATCACTGTTTTGAGAGAGTGTATGTGCAAGCATCCTAGTCTGCTGAATTGCAGCCAAACTTTCTATATTTCCCCCTCTCATTTGATCTACAGATGTTAACTGAGCTTGTACCTGTATGTTTTAGCTCATTAATTGTGTTATGCAAGAAAAGCAGGCTAAAAGGTGACATGCATGTAAAGACTACTCAAAGCACGAGATAGTAGCCGAAGAAAAGGAAAGATAAAGCTAAATTGGAAGGTATATCCATCTGCAATAGCATAAGGAGTTAAATATGGTTCCCTGGTAAAAACACATTAGCATGTCCTTTCAAATTTGCACATGATGCATTGGTAGAGAAACCTACGTATCGAATAAAGCACTGAAAACATACCACTGAAAGAAATGAATGAATTTAGGGTTTAGAGACTTCCGGATCATTTCCACTTATATTGTTCTTATTTACTTCGTCTAACTTTTGTAGCTTTTAAGTGGTGTGTAATGCTTGAACCTAATGATCCGGTTTAAAAAAAAATTTTAAAACAATTCTTAAAATTTAAATTAAATTAAAGTTTATTAAAATTATTTTCTTTTAAAACAATTGCTTCAAAATTAAATTGTTTTGGTCAAAAATATTTTACTAATCTTTAAAAAAATTAAATTTGATCCAAAGAAAATTTACTTTAATTTTGACAATTTAGAAAACAACAATCAAATAAAACAACACGCATCAATGTTATTCCAAACAAAACCATGAGATTGTAGAGAGATACCTTGGGTTGATATGAATGGCGGCGTCCTCAAAAGAAAGCCTTACGTTTTCTACATAATTAACAATACCAAAGCAAAAGATGAGTAATCTGGATTTTTAGAAAAATAAACCAGTGTCTGATTCAAATATAAAACTTTGCAAGAAAACTGTCATTGTAAGATCAAAAAGGCAAATATACTGCATTCTTCATAAGAAAGAAAACAACTCATAGTTAACATCTTCTAATGCAACACAATAACCACTCGTAACTACTTTGTAATATAAAACAACCTTTTCAGTTAAATTGCATCCCTAATTCCAGCCATGCCATGCATTTAGATATTACCTGAATATTTCAATCAAAATCCATTTCCAAATCATATAAGCACCGGCACACAAACAATTCCAACTAAGTTCATCAATGAGCTCCACTCAACTATTTTAAAGAAAATCTACCTGATCCTTACTGAAGAGTGGAAGCACCTAGCAGTGTGAAAAGAAAACTAAATATGCATTGATCCATGGACGAACTAATATGCACCACCTTAGCACCAGATAAAATGGCAGACTTTTCACTCCAAATATGACCGTGTTCTTCTAGTTAAAATTGATGTTAATTGATCCCAAAGTCTCTTCCGATTCTATTAGGAAACACACAACAATGCCATACAAACAGCATTTTTCCTTGAAAAGGGAAACCAAACAGCACTTGTATAAGGAAAGTGGCCTTAAATATTTATTAACCGTAGTTAAATGAAAACAGCCAAGTGTTCAAGAAATTGGAAACAGCTATTCCCTGACCTTAAATTTATATAAACTGTAGATTAAAGAATATCAACCTCATTTAACACTCAAGATTAAACTTACCAGTAAACAGAGAGTAGGCTTCCCCTAAAATACCTATATCTTGATAGTTCGGAAAATTAGAGCATAACTTTTTCACATTGTCCTAATCAAATTTTCACATCAACCAGTAATGACTCGGAAAATTTTGAAATTAAACCCAAAAAAACACAAGAAGATTGCTCAAAGAATCAAATTCATGCAAACTAATACGATATAAGCCGAAGTCATTAACCAATGGCTGCTTAAATAGAACTCTGTTACTTGAATCACTTACCACGAAAAAGCAACATCTTCCAAAAGCTGCTTAAATATGAATTACACAAAATCCGAAGCCACTTTTTTTCAGATAAGATGCTATCCTGGAAGACATGAGATTCTTCAAACAGCTTCGAACCGACATTAAGAAAAACGAGAACACTTACAGATGTAAAGAACACACCCTTTTAACCATAAAGCTAATTTATTAGTCCAAGTAATGTTCTAGAGACCAGAGAATTTACGAAGGACAACATGAAAACTCAAACATCTGTCCTGGATGATTGACTGTAAAGAGATCATCCATCCTATGAAAAATTTTAAGTCGCAGCTTAGATACTAATGAAGAGTTCTCACTGAAAAGCTGAGACAAGCAGAGTGTACAGTTTGATACCTGGCAACACAATATCCCTATGCTACTCCAAAATAGTCAAACTATTTTAAACCAACCAAAAGCATAAATTACAAACAAATCACTTTCTGAAATAACAAAGACAAAGAAATCCAAAATCCATTTATGGATTTATAATCCCAATTCACTCAATTGCTTACAATACAAAACAAAAACCCAATTTGAAACCGATTCAGTCAACCATCCTATGATCGACCCGTAATTCCAACCCAAAATCTGTGTAAAAACGACAATGGCAAAGATTCAAATGAGAAGAATCTTTAGGAGAAGAGGAATAAGGATTCGAACTGTGAAACAAAGGCATGAATTCTTACCCGGGAGTTGATCTGACCCAAAACCCAACAAACGAAGATGGAATGAAAATTAACCCTGTACTTATTAAAACGTTGTAACTGAAAAGTTAAGAGAAAAATTCTAAATGGTCCAAATAAACATCTACTGCTTAAATTGATGGTTAAAGTGAGGTAAGGACCTAATTGATATAATACTGATACTTTGCGATTCAATTAAAATATTTTAAAGTTTAAGGCACCAATTTCATTTAATTTTTCCCTCTATTTGATTTCAGTTCTCATCGATTTTATTTTTTTAATTTCTCGTGAGAAAAATGAAATAAATTAAATAAAATCAAACACTGTTCTCAGATCTGTTCGTAGATCTTCAATTGCCGTCTTCCTTTTGTCCTTTTTTTCAACATTATCTGGTAATTTTATTTTTTATTAAATTAATTTAGTATATTTTATTAAATATTTAATCAATAATTTAGTAGATTAAAATAAAATTAATAATAATTTTTAACATGTCAATTAAAATAAGACTATTTTTCACATGTCAATTAAAAAATTTGCAACTCTCCACTTTTATATGTTAAAGGTTTATTTATTAAAGGTTATAATTGAGACGTTCATAAAAAAATTAAAATTTTTTATTTAAAAAAAGGCATAAAAAAATGAGGTTCATAATATCATATTTAATCGCCTTAATAATATTGGGCATTAAATCTCAAATTCAGAATTATTTTAACCTTAACCCAAGTTATTTATTTTTTTAAAAAAAAAAAATTATCCCTTACAATTTGACAAATCATAGATGTGAATGATGAAGTCATATTTAATAAAAATAGAGATAATCGAAGTTTATAGCGCTCATATTTGGGTCTCAACTCCTCCTATGCCTAAATGTTTTTGCATGTTATATCATTTTTTATTAAAATTTTAATTTCTCATAAACCCATTACGGGTGAAGAAGAAGAAGCGTGAATGATAGAAGCGTGCGGAAGAAAATAGGAAAATTACAAAACTAAATTATCCTTAAGTTTAGGATAAATCATACTAATCTCCTATATATCCTAAATACCAAAATGAGCTATTTTGGACTGCCATTGGTGAAAAGCTTCACCATCTCCAACAAGATATGTACCTTGTATTTGAGAGCAACAGCGACATATCGGGGATCTGTCTCTTGGTGAGACTTGGGAGATCATCCTCCTGATTAATTCCCTCCATTGATCCGCCATTAGAGATGGGTTTCATCGGAGGATTTTCTTGCATCTTCCGAGCTCTCCATTCCCGGAGTTGAAAATGGGATTTCTCAAGGGTTGAGAAATCCCTTTCTCTTCGTGAATTTGATTCCATGGTTTAAAGAATGAATCAAAGCACAAAAAATTAAAAGCAAAAGGACAGAGGAGAGGATGCTGAAAAGCTTAGATAGATGATGAACCTACCGGTGATGCTTATTTATAGATAGATGGGAGTGGGTATCCCAAAATCTAGCCGTTGGAGCTTCACCGCCAAGCTTGTTACCGCTGAAGATCATGTTTCGGATCTTTCAAACTTCACCGCCAAGCTTATTACAGTTGAAGATCATGTTTCCGATCTTGCTGCCGTTGAAGATCATGTTTCGGATCTTTCAAAAAAAAATGAAACTGAAAGGTTAAGAGACTATAAGAAAGATTATTATTAATGTAAGGAAAAATTCTAAATGTAATTATTTGGGATTGAAATAAAAAAAATAAAGTTCAGAACACATTTTACATAAATGCATCATATATTTTCAAAATCTGAAAATGAAAAAGAATAGTTCAAATGAATAAAGAATAGAAGGAAAAAAAAATTCAACTAGGAAATTAAGATTAAAAAAAAAAAGAAAGGGAATATCCAAAAAGAATTAGAGAGAACGTAGCCTTTGAGGTATGGCTTGACCATGGATCTGAGCATAAAAAGCCACCAGAGCAATTACCTATTGTGCTTCATGTAGGGGTGAGCAAAATCCGATTCGATTCAAAAAACTCGATAAGATTTTCAAATTTTAAATTAAATAATTCGAGTTATTTGAGTTAATCAAGTTTTTTAGATCAACTCGAATAAAAAATTAAGTTTTTCGGTTTAACTCGAATGTGAATTACACAATTCGGATTATCCGAAAATCTGAATAAGAAAAGGCAAAACTACGCCATTTTGATAAATGTTTACCTTTTCTAAAGTTAAAAGTCAAAATCATTAAGTTAAAAGTCAAAACTACATTGTTTTGATAAATGTTTACTCATTAAGGCAAAATCATTATATTATTTATGTATTTAAGTAATTTTATACTTCGTTTACTAGTTAAATAATTGGTTCATGTAAATGCAACATTAAGTATAAATAATAGGATTCGTTATTTTTTGACTCGATTCAATCCGATTAGAAAAAAATTCAAATTGAGTTCGGTTGCGAAAATGAAATTCGTCAACTCGACTAACTCAAAATTTTTTGACTCGATTCGACTCGACTCGATCGAATACTCACCCCTAGCTTCAGGTGCTGTAATCTTTCCTTGTTATTCTAGCAGTGTCAGCCAATGTTTGGTTGCCCTTCTTCGGATACCACATGCCCTAAGAATGCCACCTCCTTAAGCCAAAATTCACACTTGCTGAATTTGGCATAGAGCTTCTTCTCCCTTAACATTTGCAGCACAACTCGGAGATGCTCATCATGCTCCTCCTTCGACTTCGAGTATACCAAAATATCGTCGATGAACACAACGACGAACCTATCCAAGTAGGGTTGGAAAACCCAATTCATCATATCCATGAGCGCGGCGGGCGTTCGTCAACCCAAACGGCATCACCACAAACTCAAAATGGCGTATCTTGTCCTAAAAGTGGCCTTATGGATATCTGCCTCCTTCACCTTCAACTGATGATATCCCGACCTTAAGTCGATTTTTGAAAATACTGCGGCCCCTTCAGCTGATAGAACAAGTCATCGATCCTTGGCAAAGGATACTTGTTCTTAATAGTCAGCTTATTCAATGACTGATGATCTCTATGCACATCGCATAGTTCCTTCATTCTTCTTCACAAACAGGACCGATGCTCCCCATGGAGACACACTGGGTCGAATGAACCCATGGTCCAACAACTCTTGGATTTGAGCCTTGAACTCAACTAGCTTCTTTGGCGCCATTCGGTATGGAGCGATTGACACAGGAGCTGTTTCCGGTAACAACTCTATTCTAAATTCCACCTCCCTATCTAGGGGTATTTCTGGTAATTCCTCCGGAAATACATCTTCAAAGTCCTTTACCGTTCTATCGCCACTAACACCTTCTTCCTTTCCACCTAACGCACTTACGAAGGCTAAGAACGCCTTGCACCCTTTCTTTACCATTTTCTCAGCCTTCAGCGCTGAAACTACTTTAGACAGGTAATTCCTCCTTTCTCCGATCATTACTACTACTTCATCCTCTGGGGTCCTTAGTTCCATTCGTTTAGCCGCACAATCTAACACGGCTCGGTGCTCTACTAACCAATCCATACCAAGTATGAGGTCAAACTCCCCAAAGAGTAGTTCCATTAAGTCAGCCCGAAAATTTACTCCCTGAATCTCTAGGGGTACATCACAGTTTGGCCTAATGGGCTTACTACAGTCATCTGCCTATCAGAAAGTTCAGAGTCTAGGCCTATTGTTTCCACTACACTACATGCAACATAGGAATGGGTCGAGCCCACATCAATTAGAGCAAAATAGGGCTTGCCAAAAATAAAGAACGTACCGGTTATAACATCCGGCGTGTCTCCATCCTCCCTCCGGCGAACCGCATAAACCAAACCCGGTTGCCTTGCTTCAGCATTAGCAGCACCTCTGCCCTGTGTTCCATGGCCTCTGCCAGCACCATTACCTCGGTTACTCGAACCACGACCTTGTTGAGGCTGCGGTCCTCCTCTACCAGCCTGACTAACATTCTGAGCTGCTGGTCGGCTTTCCTCTGAGTTCTTAGGACAATTCTTGACCACATAGTCCTTGGACCCACACCTAAAACATCATCCTGTTTTCCTCCAGCACTCTCCCAAGTGCTTCTTTCCACACACATCACAAGGTCGATGTCGCCGCCGATCCGACTTCGCGACCTCGCGGCCCATCAACTCTAGGCTTCTTATGAACCTTTCCAGATGACCCAAAACCTCTTTTGGGCCTATTCCTATCCATAGCCTGCTTTGTAGAATCCTTGATTCCCTTGGCCACTTTGGCCTTTTCCACTAAAGCAGAAAATTCCCGCTCACGATGCGGTGCTATGCTAACAATCTCGGATCATCCCTTAGTCCGTCCTCAAAAATGGACACGGCGCTCATGCTCGATTGCCACTACTCCTCGAGCATACCGGCTCAACCTCGAGAATTCGACCTCATATTACGCAGCGAACTTGTTCCTTGAACCAGCCACTAGAAAAGCCTTCATTTGTTCATCGATATACGGTTCTAACATACTTCTTTTGATCGCTTCCTTAACGTACTCCCGGTCGGATCCTCAATCGTGTGGCACCATCGAGCGATTAACCACCATTGGTACGCTTCATCGCGTAGTAGTGCCACCATTCCTTTTAACTTCTCCTCAGGGGTCAGATCGAGCTCATCCATGATGCACTCAGTTGCTTCCAACCATGCTTTCGGTATCTTGGGTGCCACTCCAGATACTCCACGAAGCATTTCAGCTCTATTAGCTCGGAGCCGTTCAGGCACAGACTTTCGATTTCCCGAATTTCCTCCTGCACCAACCACCAATTCCAAAACTCACAGCACAGCCCGCGACACAGCATCATCCCCCGTCTGAGCTTGCTGCTCAACACCAACAGCTGGGGGTGGTGGTGGCGGTGGTATCTCGTTGTCAGACCCTTGACCCGATCTAACGGGTTCTAACACAGTCGTCATTCCTCTACCTCGTCCACGACGACCACGTCCTCTAGAGCTTATTTCTAACGTCGAGATCTGATTAAGAAGTTTTATGAATTAGTACTTTTGTTTCACTTGATTACTCGCGAAGAAATTTTATGACAAGAGTTTTAGGAGTGGTTCTTTCATATTCATACATGCACACAGTCTTTCCATTCATTCATTCATCCATCAAACAAGTATGAACTTTCGTTCATTCAGAGAAATGTTGTAGTTTTCATTGTTGTTTTTTTTTCCACTACCCAGGGGTATTTTCGGAATTTGTCCTACAGGGGCATTTTCGTAAATTTTCAAAAGAAAAAGATTCTTGGTGATTTTGTCACAAAGTATTTTGGAAATTTTAAATTCTCAGGGGTATTTTGAAAAGTTTTGAAATCCAAGGGTATTTCGGTGATTTTGAATCTCGGGGGTACTTGGGTAATTTTTCACAAGCCAGGGTAAATTTGTAAAATCTAATAAATCAGGGATATTTCAAAAGTTATAAAACTTTGAGGGTTCTTTTTGGGAATTGCACTTTTCAAAACAGTGATGTTGTAAAAATTTTGAAAATCAGGGTCATTTTGGTAATTTTGTAAGTTAGGGGTAATTTTGTAATTTTTCTAAAATCAAGGTATTTTGATATTTTGCGGATTAGGGTTTTTGAGTGTTTATAAAATAATGAAATTTTGATAAAAGCTGTTGAGTAGTTGGTCATTTTATAAACCAATGGCATTTTGGTAATTTTACCACTAAGGGCATTTTTTGTAATTTCATAAAGCGGAAATTTTTTCCGGAAAATTTTGTAAAGATGGTTTTCACGAATTTAAAAGAAAGTTCTAAGAGTTTTAAAACTAGGGTTTTGTTGTTTTTTTTTTTTAAAAACACGGGTAGTTCCTTTCGGGTTTTAGTCATTGTGTTTAGCTTTATGGCCAAGAGTCCTCTTAGTCGAGTGAGTGAACCAAAGCTACGCACCAGGGTAGGATTCGAATGGAGAGGAGGTGAGTCACGCGGATTGCTTAAATACCAAGCTCCCACCGAAACCATTCCTGACATGCGCACGAGGTTGCCACACCTCACCGAGCCCTCTCGGTTAGGGTGAGCCAGAAAGCTACGCACCAGGTAGGATTCTGCGAAGAGGAGGTGAGTCACTAGGACTGCTTAAATACCAGGCTCTTCCGGATCCAATCCTAGACATGCGCACAGGGGTTACCACACCCTAACTCAGTGACTTAGCCATAGGTTTGTTCAGTGCATTAAGTCTTATGTGTTTGTGTTTGAGTAAACTAGGCCTAGGGTTCAAGTTCCTATCATGCTATTCTACGTTCCATGCCTTTTCTACCCTTTCATAATCCATAAATCATATAATCACATAGATAGTTAGGGTACTTACCTGTGGATGAATTCGGAGACTTAGGTGCCATGCTAGAAAACTGCTCATCTTCAAAAATACTTTTATAAAACTCATTTGGGCTCGATTTGAAAATGTTTTGGGCCTTAGCCCACAGTAGAGAGTTTTAAATCTGGGCTCGATACCAAAATGAAACACACCACACCCGGCCCACGAGCACAGACCGGATCTGTATGTCCTTCAAGTAAACCGGTTTCAAATTCTTTTGTTACTTAGAGAAAATTTGTGCGATTTTAAAAAAAATATTGTTTGGGTTGGGCTTTTACTGAAAACCAATTTATCTTACATTGAAATCCATTTATTTAAGGTGATAAACATTTAGGGTTTATTTCAAAATAAATTTACTTGAATCCATAAATAATAATTTGTAAACATAATAAATAAAAGTAAAAGAATTAAAGAAAACCAACTATGGCCTTATGGCCTTATTACATCAAATAATTTCCAAATAATTCAAGTACTTAAAAATTAATAGTCCATAAAAATAAAAACTTCATGTTGAGCATGGCCACCACAAGTTCTGCCGTCCCGGTCCATCACTGTTCATCACCTGAAACATGGTCCCACAACGGGGTGAGTCAAACAGACTCAATGTGTACACGACACTAAATCATAATAGAATCAGGCATACAAGAGTCACACATTCAAAACATGGAATACATGTTATGATGCATTCCCAAACCCAAACCTAATTGTCCATCCGCTACACACCCCCGTACCTGCCAATCACACCGTGGGGACTACTAAGTCGACCCTCCTTCCGCTACACACCAAATTGCGGTCTTAGGTCACCGCATTCGTGGTCTTAGGTCACCACTTTCATATTACTGTGGTCTTAGGTCACCACTTTTCAGATATCACGGTCTTAGGTCACCATGTTCGCGGTTTTAGGTCACCACATTCACTTCCCCTTTCAAAATAAAACCCATATGCCCATAGTATATTATGCAATTTCATGCCAAAGTTCACATTCTTACCATATTCTCATGTTACAAATAACATTTTTTATATTCCTAATATAAGTAGGAAACGTACCTGAGTACTTAGTACCATAACATGATACCTTAGCCACTTTCATATTTTTAATGTCACATATTTTAATAAACATGGCCATGATACATATTATAAAATAGTGTGAGGTACACACCTGATTTGCTTAATGAAATCCTTGAAATCCCGAACAAAACCGATCTACAGATTTAGATCTCAAGTCCTACATTAAATTAATCACTTACTATTTAATAAAAAGCCCTTCGGCCACAAATCCAATTCCTAGTAGGATTAGTATTACTAAAACTTACCTTGTAGCCGAATTGAATTAAGAATCAAATGCCAAACTTTGTATTCCTCCCTTTTGAAATCGGCTAAACACTATATTACTCCACGGGTTAGTTTTCGGCTTTTGAATAACTAGGAAATAGTGCTAAATACCAAAAATATAAGCCTTGGCCGAATACTTACCTTGTGGATTCTAAAATCCCGAATTGGATCCTTGCTTCCTTAATGCTGTCGAAATATCTATACACATATGTTAGATTTTAATCTAACTTGAAATCATACTTATGGCCTATGGCCGAATATCACTTTATTGTCTTACCTTGACGCCTTAAATCCCGAAAATCCTTCTTACAGTCGACTTGAGACAGATCCTGAAAGAGTTCTTCATATTTCGGCCAACATACAATATGAGAGATTAGTCTCCAAATTTCGACAGGCGTAAAAAGAAAAATATGGAACCCGAGTCTAGATCTTACCCTTACTTGGAGAAATCGGCCACCTATGCTTGAAGCCCCTCCAAAATTTGGCTTTTGAATGGATTGGAAGGAAAAAAATAGGAAGAAAAGAAAGATGAAGAGAGTGGCTTGTTTTACTAGAGTTTTTGGTCTTGGCAAAATAGCAGAGAAAAGAGAGAATTTGCTAGGGAAAAATTTCGGCAGAGAGAGGAGAATGGCTTAGGGAATTTCGGCAAAGGAGAGAATGAATGAAAATTAGCCTTATTTTCCTCCCTTAGCCGAATTTACTAGGCTAGAGTCCCCTACTTGGCCACCACTCTTCTTTATTTGATAGCTTTATCTCTTTAATTTAAAATAATAAGAGAATAATCCTTTATTATCCCTTGAAAATAATCCAATTAAAAATCCTGTATTTATCACCTTATTAATCGAATATTAAAGAGAATAAAACTCCTCCTTTCTAGAAGGCTTGTGCCGTCCACCTCAGAGCTTCTGGAAGCAAAATAAAACTTCTTTTATTTGCTTCCCAAGTGACTCGAACTCAGGCCCAACACCTTGCATATGCGCCATTTCCAGAAGCCTTAAGTGGCATCTTCAGACCACTTTTCCAAGCCTGTTTGTGTGTCAAATTTCATAAACTTTTTCTTTTAAGGCCACATTGCCTTAATTTCCTCTTTTAAATCTTAAAACTCGACATTTCTAAGTCATTTCTAAGTTTCCAAAAATTTTCGTTCGGCATTGTAAACTTGACATTTTCTTACATTTCCAAGTTTCCAGAAATGTTCATTTTTCTTTTTTGAATCATTTCTAGATCATGTCCATACATTTTCAGGTTTCCAAAAATATTCATTTCCAAATCATTTCCATTTATTTTCCGGGTTTCCAAAAATATTAAAAATTTATTCTTAGTACATAAATCATGTCACTTCGTATAATTAAACCGAAAATGCATAGGCCCTTTTCAAGATGTTACATAATGATCTTTGAAAACTTAGCCTTTTGACGGGTCAATTCTCCTTCTGTCGCATGTATGTCCCCCTCCTCTGAGCTTTCTTCATAAAATTATAACTCTTTATTATTCATGAAGCCTTGCACCAATAGTCTAAAT
This sequence comes from Gossypium sturtianum, assembly GCA_025698515.1. Classification (NCBI taxonomy): domain Eukaryota; kingdom Viridiplantae; phylum Streptophyta; class Magnoliopsida; order Malvales; family Malvaceae; genus Gossypium; species Gossypium sturtianum. Next base: position 154,072,947 of record CM046953.1, read on the forward strand.
TCTGTGCAGTCCTGGATCTTATGCCCTTCAGCTCCGTGGAACGCGCAGTAATTTCCAGGTTTTTCGTCTTTTCCTTCGAGACTTGACTTTATCAGCCCCTTTTTATCATTTCCCTCCATACGATTATTAGTGGGGTCTTCACATCCGAGATGTCTTCCTTGGTCTTTCTTGCTCCATCCTTTCTAATCGCATTTATCGCTCTATCCCCATGATTGGGTAATGGGTTCCCCGAACCAGGTAGATCGTCGAGCTCTATAATCCCCATCTTGATGAATTTTTTGACAACCTTTTTAAAAGCAGTGCAGTTTTCTATCGAGTGGCCTGCTACTCCTGCATGGTACTTGCATTCAGCGTTCGGGTCGTACCATTTGGGGTATGGGGGCTGTAATGGCTTTAGATAATACGGGGCTACGATGTGCGCGTCGAACAGACGTTGATACATCTCCCTATATGTTATCAGGATTGGCGTAAATTGGGGCCTCTCGAAATTTGGTCTTGGGCCTGGCTCTTGTCCTGTCGTCCCTTGTTGCTTGGCAGCCATGACTTTTGGTGAATTAACGGTAACTGCTTTCGAGTGTCCTTTATTGTACGTGCTTACATTGTTTACTTCGTTATCCTTTTTTCTAGAGACGGATCTCCTAGTAGCCTCACCCGCTTCAATCCATCCACCTCCTATAGCATTTTCAATCATCTCCCATGCGATGACTATATCTGTGAAGCTTTGAGTTGTGCTCCCTACCATGTGGGTGATAAACGGGGGCCTCAAAGTACTGATAAACAACTTGACGGTTTCTTTTTCCGTGAGGGGTGGTTGGACTTGCGTAGCTACTTCCCTCCACCTTTGGGCATACTGCCTGAAGTTCTCACTTGGCTTCTTCTCTATGTTTTGCAATGTTATTCTATCTGGCGCTATATCCGTCACGTGACCATATTGCTTCGTAAAAGCTTGTGCCAAATCTTCCCATGAATTAACTTGAGCGTGGCTTAGCTGGTTATACCATTTGGCCGCCGATCCGACCAAACTGTCTTGAAAGCAGTGAATTAATAGCTGATCATTCTCCGCGTATCCTGCCATCTTTCGACAGAACATCGTTATGTGAGCCTCGGGGCAACTAGTCCCATTATATTTTTTGAACCCTGGAGTCTTGAATTTTGGTGGGAGTATTAGGTCTGGGACTAAGCTTCGGTCTTTAGCATTAACCCCGCCACTGTGGCTCGTGCTCTCCATCGCCTAAACTTCTCTTCTATCCACTTACACTTTTCTTCGAATTGTTTAGACATATCTGCCTTTGCCTTCTCCGTTTCTGCTAGGTCATCGAGGTCGGGGACTACGGGGTTAGTTGGATGATCCCCTGGATGGGAGCCTAAGCCTATTGGAGAATTCATCGGCGTTGACGTACCGGCTTGATATTGGGGTCTGATGGTAACACGGGCCTCCGACTGTACTTGGGTATGAGTTGGAGTAGGGCTCGAAGGGTGGGGAGATTTTTCATTGTCGTTGCTAGTGCTCTTTCCTTTGTTAGATCCTCCGGCCAATAGCTGGGTCAACTGGTTCATCATGTTATTTTGGGATTCGAGTATCTGGTCCTTCATTTCTTGCTGTATCTTTGCTAGTTGTTCTTGCATTTGAGTTTGCAACTGATCTTGCATATCCTTCTACATCTGTTCCAGTCTTTCTATTTTCTGATCCATTGTTTTTGCCTTACGACGGGTATTGTAATAATGTATGATGGGTTGGTTTTCATCGGTTTCCAGGGCGCTGAAAAATTTTTATTATTAGAATCTTTTAACGGATCTTAATGCATGTGATGTCATGTAATGCAATGCAATGCATGAATGCAAAGAGAAAGATAGGCGCTGATTATGAATTCAATTCCATTAGAAGAACTTTTCTAGAAAATAAAGCTCTTTACATAAGATGGATTAAGTATACGGTTTTGTCCTCATAGTCCAAGCAAAACACCAATCCCCTCTTGAGTGACTGGATATCATTGCCATATCTTGTGCGCTTTCTTCGTAGATGCCTCTTCTGGCTCTTTGTGGCTTGGTTCGGGCCGTACCTCTTCACTTATTTATCCTCTGTGATAGTTCATAAGCTCCTTTAAAAGTCTAGGGGTGACGACTCTTGAATAATCTTTGTCGGCTTGAATCATCGAGCAAAGCCTTGTATTCTTCTGTGGACTATCAGCCTTCTCTCGTTGTTTACTTGAACTATATTTGGGCCACCGTATTATAATCCGCTGTATCAAGAAATTTAGTTCCTTATGACAAACTCCTCTATTTAGCAATCGAATATTAATCAAAACCTCATTTCTATGATGATGCAATGCAATGCAATCAAAATAGAAGAAAACACATTGGCACATGAGTAATAAACAAAGTATCTATCTGGGTGACGACTAGGGTTTGGAATGACTCTACCTAAGGCGGGCTCTTAAGGCTCACAATATGAGATTTGGTTCTAAAGAAGGGTACCTGAACCAACAGATTCCTCAATCCTCACCCATTATAGGCTCATATGGATCGAGTTCAGTTCAGGGGAACACATTTCCCTATGGCCATGCGGAGGTGAAAACCTCACGAAGCACATAGGTACAGATGTGTCCCGGAAGCAGTCTACTAGCCCATGTAGAGGTGAAAACCTCACGAAAGCTTAGTTTCTCACTCCCACTTAAAGGTGTGACCACAACGGTCATGCAAAAATGAGTGCAGAAATTTCCTATGAGATTCCACATTATTGCAGTTAAAGCACAAACAGATGCATCAAAAGAAACATGATTTTAAAAAAAAAAACAATTTTCCAAATTTTCGACAAAAGAACAAAGAATAATCAATTTTATGGCCTGACTCTCTTATTAAGTCCCCAGCGGAGTCGCCATGCTGTCGTAACCATTTTTTGACAAAACGGGAATCGACTTTGGGTTTTGAAAATAAATAAAACGGGAGTCGCCACCAATCTTTTTTTTGCTACGCGTGATCGGGTCACCTATAAAAATATTTTGGTTTGCGAAATTCGAGAAAACGGGTTCGGGAGTCGGGTACGTGCAAGGAAGGGTTAGCACCCTCGCAGCGCCCAAAGTTGGTACCAAATTGATTAATGTTGTCCTAATGTCGAAAACTCGAAAATATTTAGGGTAAAACTTTTGAAGAAAATAAAACGGTTAATTGAGTTAAGATCGAATCTCAAGATTAACTCGCTTCAAAGGAATAAAAGTATCATACCCAACACGTTAGGATATAACACCCTTATATTTCGACACCGAGATCACCTTTGATGTTCAAAGCATATATAAGAAAAGGATATTTAAGTATTTAGTCGAACGAAAAGATCGACACCCAACACGTTAGGATGTAACTTTCCGGCCTTCTAAACACACAGATATCACCTCTTTTTGCGTGAATTGAAAATGTCGAATTGTGATTTAAAATCGTTGATCCACGGGAAATGGCAAAAATACGAAATCAATAATACTGGTAATAAAAGATACGACAAGATAAAAATATAAAAAGGCAAAAGACGGCATTGAAATAATAATAAAAAGGCTAGAAGGCGTTAGTAAAGATCGAGATAATGAAGAGGTATATACAATATGATAGCATAGGTATAATAATAATAATAATAATAATAATAATAATAACAACAACATAATAATAATAATAAGAATAATGATGATGGTAATAATAATAATACTAAACATAATAATAATAATAATGACAATAGTAAAAACAATAACAATAATAATACGAAAATATTAAAGTTAATAATAATAATAACAACAACATTATTTCAAAGAAGGACGAAAAGGGTTAAATCGTAATCAGAATAAAATTAAAGTGGTTAAAATAGCAATAAATTAAAGTGGAAAGAGATTATGGGCTAAAACGTAACACGCGCGGGACCTAGAAGGACCAAAACAGGAATAAACCCCCATGCTCTGAAACACAGCGTTCGAATGGGGACCTAGTTGGAACGCGGGAAAATTAAAAGGTAAAATCAATAAAAAGAAAAAAACTCGATTGCAAAGCTAGGGAAAGGTAGAAGGACCACGCGCATAAATTGCCCTTTTGTGCAAAACACTCGGATTCTACCTGGAGCGGGTCGGGTCAAAGTCGGGTTGGCCCCCAAACGACGCCGTTTTGGGCGTCTGGGGGGCCGAATGAAACGGTGCCATTTCCACTAGCTTTATAAACTCCTTTTTTCCCAAAAACAAAACTCATTTATCCCCTTTTCTTTCAAAAACACTAACCCTACCCTCTCATTTTCTCTCTGTAGGTCTGGGCGGTTAGGAAAGGGGGTCGCCGCACATCATCGTGGGAGCCCGGTGTTGACACCGTGTGGTGGCCGGAATTCACCAAAAGGTAGGTTTTTTGCACTTCTTTTTATACCTTGAAATTATAAATATAAACTGGTTTTCTTAAAAAACTAAACAGATAAACAGAATGGGTTTCTATATGTGCGTAGGTTTTTGAAAATAAAAGAGGAGTAAACCTTGATGCTTTCTTTCTCGCTTTTCTATATTACCTGTTATAAACCGCTATTGATTTCTTCTTCTAAAAAAATGTTTGCAACTGTTTGGATTCAAAGCTTTTGTATTCCTTTTTTCCTTTTTTTTTTCAAAAAAAAAGACCCGTTTACATTGAATTTGAACGGCTTTATAGCCGAGAGATGCCACATTTTCACTATTTTATTATTCGTTCCATGTTTCTCTATTTTCGTTGCCTCTGTTTTCGTTGCTGCATGCCTTCTTTGCAGGGTATGGGCGAGGCAGTGGAGCGTGTGGGTCGAGAGGGTGTCAGAGGTGCGAGGGTGCTGGCGGAGTCTGACGAGGCGTGGCAGTATGCTAGAACTAGTGGGTTGCGGCGCTAGGGTTTTTAGAAACCCTAGCTTCCTGAAAGTCAATTAACCGTTTTGGGCCTTTTGGGCCACCTATAAATTGGGCTTGCTCGTCTGATGGTGTAGTAGGCTAGTTGGGTTGGTTTAGTTTTATTATTGGGCTTAAACGGGCCCCGGGCAAAATTTGGGTTCTACATTAACCATTGCATGCAAAATCATAACCCGCCCTTATATATATATATATATATATATATATATAAATAAATATATATATATATATATGATCATTCATGCAATGTCTTCTCCACTATAAACCCTCTCTCTCTCAGTTACTATTATTTCGTTGCATCTTCTCTTCATAGCTTTCAAATTCAAAATCTCTCAAAAAGAAAACCAAAGAAAATTCAAAAAAGAAAATGTTTACTCCATCTATATTAACTAGGCTTGTTAGATGGGCTGTTCGGGTCTTTGCTTCATGTTTCTTGGCTTGCATTGTGAAAACCAAAGAAAATTCGAAAAGCGTTGTGTTGGTGGACAAAGAAAGTGAAAACTCGAGCTGGATATGTCTTTCTGATGAAGAATACATAGTTTTTTGTATTAGAGAAGACGAAGCTTATGATGTTACGATAGAATCGGACAAATCAGAAGAACCAAATCAATCTGAAAGAAGTTCATGGTTGGTTAATAGAAAGGTTTTTTTTTTTTGACTTTAAACAATTGGTTAATAGAAAGGTTAATTATATTCCTTTCACACTTTATTTTACTTTTAGTATTCGTGTCTGAAACTTGTTTTTAACACGAGCACGGACATATGATATTCTAAGATACCTACAAATAAGGGTGAAAAAAAACTTGATTACAAATAGCTCAGTTCCAGTTCACATCGGTTAACTAATTCACTGACCGAACCGGCTAACATAAGTGGGTTCAATTTTATATTTTTTTGAAAATCTTCGAAGTTGCTTAACTATCTAGAAGTGAAATTTATCTTTGAAGATATTCAAAGAGTGTCTAGTAATTTTTTTTACATTTTCGAAGAATCATATCTGAACATATTTTTGAATATGCATCGAATACAAATATATATATATATATATATATATATTTTAAAAAGGAAAAATTCGGTAACAGTTTTGGTTTAACATATAGGGTGATGGAGAAAAGGGCACGACTTGCTGTGAAGTAGAGCTGGCTTCAAGTAGCTTGAAGAGATTAGAAGAATCAAGAGACTCGTATCAATTTGATGGTAGTACGGGACTAGCTTCAGGTAGCTTAAGGAGATTAGAAGAATCAAGAGACTCATATGAATCTGATGGTAGCACCGGATCCTTTACCTTTCCTGTGTAAGTGTGCAAAAGGGAATTTTTGTTTCTATGTTGCTAAGATTTTTGAGGGGTGTCGGATATTTATGTATCCAATAATATTTGAACAAACCCATTTTTGAATGTATTGAATATAGAAGTATCTATTCTGTTTTAAACTTGAATGAATTAATTTAAACACAAAAGGATATGAAAACTGAATACAAATATTTTAAAGAAAATGAAACAAATCTAACTTTATTTTTTGATGGATATATTACTGCAGATTAGAGTAGGATTGGATTGGAAGTCCAGTGAGAATGTCAACGCCAACATCGGAAGGCATTACCCCAAGCAAGAACAAGCCCGTCGTGTGCCAATATCGGAAGGCATTACCCCAAGCAAGAACAAGGCCCGTTGTGTGCCAAAGCCAAGGAAGAAAGGCATTGGCACAAGAAAGAAGAAGACCCATTTTATGTTTTTTCAATGTTTTAGATATTGATTGGCGGTTTCTTAGTAGTAATTTATAACTATTCTTTTACAAATAATGAAAAAGTTATATAAAAATATATTTATAAAAGAAAATTGAAAAAACTATGTTGCCCCAGTATCAAATCTGCTTATTTTTGTGAAAAAGACAACTTTTATACTAATATTCCATACTACTTCGTAAAAAGAATGAGCTTTTTATTGATAAATTTGGTACAAATTATTTGTTAAGTTATACTTTTTTGTATAATCAAGGTTTCCTTCACATCCGTTTTATGGTCCATGAAAATTTGAGAATATATGACTCTCTCTCCCAATAATATCATCTCTAAAGTTTGAACTTGACTTCTCCCTTAGGAGTGCAATGTGCGATACAACTACACTTAATAATTAGTTTGCTCAATACGTTCCCTAGTAAGAAAAATCTAAGAGACTAGAAATTGATGGTTTTGACAAGAATGTCCAATACGGGTATGTATTCGATATTTGTATGTTCATTCTTTCAAAAAAGAAGAAAAAAAAAAAAGAGTTGAAGCAACATAAGATGATTCAACACAGGTTTTCGGAAAATCTGATACCGAACTCAGGCTGTTCCATGGAGATTTTACTTGTGCATATGAAACATCCATGGACTTTTACTAGACAATAAAGAACACAAAAAGAAACCATACAAGCATACAATAGTGACATATATAATAACTTTGGTAATGCCAATGCATCATTAAGTTCGTTTGAAAAATATGCTTCGAACTTATGAAATATTTATATCACTTTTCTTGCGCACCTTCTGATTTGAAAAGAAAGGATTGAAGATGTAGCCTTGCACTGGCTGGGGCGGCAAGGGATTCTTCATCTTGCTTCTCTTTGGCAGCATTGAGAGCGGCGACGTAAGCTTGCCTTGCTTCTTCCATTTTCGGCATCTCCTTGTCATCTGCATCATCCTGTTTATACCAAAACCGAAACAAAATAGGAAAACCCCAATTAAAGCTCTGTTTACCATTGAGGTCGGAAAGTGCTTAAAATACAGATTCTTTCAAAAGAATAAAGAGCCATATATTGCAAAAACAAACCCTTATAAATGCTATTTCCAAGCAATGCACAACAAATATTTGGTCTAATATTCTCTTCTATCATGTTCAATCATTCGATATTTTCAAATGGTGCAATTTGCAATTAAACTATGTTAACCGGATTTTGTGTGAATGTAAGATACAGATATGCATTCAAGATGGGTATGGTCAATTTTTTCAAAGATTTTTCCATACCTATGTCTGGATTTTGTTGGGTAAGGTTAATTCAAGAAAAGTGAAAAGAGGGAGCAGCAAAAAGCAAGCAAAAGCCAGGAAAACTCAAATTTAAATAAGTTGATTAGGCAAAGGATAGTGAAGTTACCAGGTGAGGGAAATGATCCGAATGGTATGGTGCTACATCATAATCTTCAGCATATGCGGTGCGATTTTTCTTTGTCAAGCCATTTAATAACAGCATAAATGATGAAAATTCTCCTTGCATGGAGTCTATATCATTTTGCAGCTTCTCCAACTTTTGTTTAGATGTCATTGCTTCCCATTCTGTCTTTTCTAAGGCCGCCTGCTTGTCTGCTAGCTTAATCTAAAGAGAAAAAAGCATGTGTATCAATAACAATAAAGAAACAAGAAGCTCTGTATTTAACTCGGTTCATGTATTCAATTGCAGCTATGTTAAGAAGTGGTATTGAGCACATCTGGGATTTCAATCCCAACCTCTGCTACCTCTTCTTTCTACCACAAAAATAACAATAAAGGAATAAAGACCACGGAGATTAACTCGGTTCATACAGCCATCTTATGAGGCAGCATTAAGCAAATATGGAATTTGAATCCTAGCATTTGTATCCTCTTCTTCTATCACTATTGAGGCATCCTTTTTATGTCAATTAAACAAACAATACTTGCAAAATCAATCAAAATTTCAGGCAATACAGTTAATTATAATGCACTAAATATTATACAAAATCTATGGTAATCAGGTTCCGGTATGAATGCTAGAATAAGTATGTCTCTAACACGTATATGTTCAATTTTTTCCATGTATTTGGAGGGTCCTTAGAGGGTCATAACCCCATATCCATGTATGGAAACGAATCAAACATAAGTTTCAACAAATGATACTTCAAGAAAAACGAAAATTTAGAGCAACATAAGAATATTCTAGCAGGAAAACATGAGAAATGTATGCCTTTGCATCAGAGAGTTGCAGCTGAATGGACTTGATTAAAGAGTCCTTTTCTGCAGCATGTCGATTCAGTCGCTCAAGTTCTGCTTGAACATCATTAATATGGTTCTTTGAAATCTCTGCAGATTTTAGAAGGTCCTCTTTCTCCAACAACTTTTTTTGCAGATCCTCCACTTGTCCTCAGAGTGCAATTAACTCCCCATTTTCCTTTTCTGCTATCAAATCCCTCGAGGAAAAGATTGGTAAACTATCACCATTCGTGTCTACTTGATCCTTTTTCTTTTTCACTGGAATAGCCAAACCGGTATTCCTTCCTTGTACATCCGTAGTCTTTATAAACAAAAAGAGAAACATCATAAATTTATATGAAGAAATTTAAAAAAAAAAATCTCAAAAGAGAAAAGCTATTAGATTAAATCCAGGAAAGTGAGAAAAAAATTTGATAGGAAAAAGAGTTGCATGTTAAAAATCATGGGATTTGTAATTAAAACCTATTAAACACTAGATGTTTTATAATTTATGTATTTGCTCCAGACAAATGTCTAATAAAGAGTCAATTATGCATACTATGATAAGATTACCACTTCAATTCAACAAATTACGAACGATCGCTAACCAATAAAGAAAGGAAACAATTGTTTATAGTCATCAAAATTACTAATAAGCCTATGTTTATTGGACTCGGATGTTTATTTACTAAGTTTTTCATGTATTTGAAGGGTCATTCAAGGGTCAAAAGCTCCGTACCCATGTCTGAAAATACGTTGAACACAAATATAATAAGTTAAGAATAAGGTAGTAATAAACTAGATAACTGAAATTGGTAAAATATAACCATTTATATACTATAAATATAAAGATTTAATTGAATAAGAGCATATATATATATATATATATATATATATAGTTACATATCCCACTAGCAAATTACAACGTTGCTCCCCATCAGTAATTTTTTAAATGTTACTAATGATGAAACAGCAAGCTCTAGTTCAGTATCACTGTCAGTGTAAGCTTATAAGGAAATGATAAGGCAAGAAATACATAATTCCACAAAATTTCAACCATGTTATCGGAAATTTGGATTTCAAAAATAAATATTTATGAATTTAAAATTCATATTCTCATATATACTTTTCAAATATATAATAATATTGAATCTTAAACCGCAAGTGAAATCAACAAATTAAACTAAAACAAGCAAGGATTTATGAACGTACTTTTACGAGATAGGGATTCCCTTGAAGGTGTCTTGGTATATATCATCGATCCACGCCTTGTAAATGAACTGTTTGCTTTACGCTCCAAAATCAAATTCCAAGTTTACGAAATGGTAATAAATAAAAATTTATTTCCAGATAGCGGAGGTGTAAATAAACTATTTTCTTCATTTCCTTCCATTTTTCATTAATTTCAAACAAAAACTGAAAAAAAATGAAAATTACAGTAAAAAAAAAAAGAGGGAAAGATTACAATGAGGGACTGAACAACAGGGATCATCTCAACGAGATCCTTGTAGAGGACACGATCCACATCGCCAGGAGCTGAATGAACTAGTGAGGACTCAACTCGACGGTGAGTCGGGGACGAGTTACTGTTATCCCCTGAAAGCCAAGTTCCAAAACCTGAATTTTCTTGTCAATCTAACAACTGTTGCGGCTCAAACATTTTCTTTCACTGTTTTTTTTCTTCTAAAATTCGAAGAATTTGAAAATAAAGAACTGAAGAGCTTGAAAGTGATGGTGAAGAAATGAAGAAGTTGCAGCAGTTAACAATGGCCTTTTTTTTCTGTTTTGAAAAAAAATCGTTTATTTTGTTTCCTTTTAGGTTACAACGAATTTTCTACAAACTTTAAGTTGAAGGTAAATTATGATATTACTAAAATACCCTAAGTTACTTCAGGAAAATTAGTTTTGTTGTACTTTTTGTGATTTACTTGCATTTTTATAATTTCTCAAGTAATTAATCTTTATTTTTAAAATAAAAAAATACACCAAAACTTAGTGTGCATCAACGATCTTAGTGGGCATCAACTATCTGTGTAGATTATAGAAAAACATATAATAAAAATTTGAGTTATTTATTACTATTTGAATTGGGTAAGGATTAAGTAATAGTATTTAAATTATGGGTTATTTATTAAGTATATTAATCGTGTATTTTTTATTAACTCTTAACTCGATTAATATTGGTAAATGTTTCAAGTTTGGTTGAAATCTTGCCATAAGTAGATTTGATTCTCTCTCTTTGTATTTCGTTTATATATCGCATATCCAAATAATTATATTTATTCAATATAAACATAAAGTGATGAAATAACTTTTCATAATTAGATGATAAAAAAATGATATTAATAATTAGATGTACTAGTATAATTTATTCATTTTTTTATACAAGTTCTAAACTTCCCATTACTCTCTTAAACTATCTATAGTCCCTACAATCTCCAAAGTAAAAAGTATTACGTGCTTAAATTACAACAATGAGTTAGTCAACAATGACAAATCGCATAATGTCGAAAAGCATTGTGTTGGTGGACAAGGAAAGTGAAAACTCGAGCTGGATATGTCTTCCTAATAAAGAATACATAGTTTTTTGTATTAAAGAAGACGGAGCTTATGATGTTATAATAGAATCGAACAAATCAAAAGAATCAAATCAATCCGAAAGAAGTTCATGGTTGGTTAATAGAAAGGTTAATAGAAAGAAGTTCATGGAGAAGGGGACACGAATACCAACCATGAACTTCTTTCTGATTGATATGATTCTTTTGATTCGCTCGGTGCTATTATATAACATCATAATCCCCGCCTTCTTTAATACAAAAACTATGTATTCTTCATCGAAGACATATCCAAATTTCTCGAGCTTTCACTTTCTTTGTCCACCAACACAATGCTTTTCAAGCATTGCGCGATCGTGGTTCAAAGAATGCCTACTTTTGTCACTAATCTTCTTATCTCCCGTATTGTTTTTCGTTTCGGAGATAATTGCTGGCGAATGTGCAAGCCAAGAAACATGAAGCAAAGACCCGAATAGTCCATCTAACAAGGCTAGTTAATATAGATGGAGTAAACATTTTCTTTTTCGAATTTTCTTTGGTTTTCTTTTTGAGGGATTCTGAATTTGAAAGCTATGAAGAGAAGATGCAACGAAATAATAGTAACTGAGAGAGAGAGGGGGGGTTTATAGTGGAGAAGGCATTGCATGAATGATCATATATATATATATATATATATATATATATATATATGTATATGGTTAAAAAGAATAAAAGGGAAACATAAAGAGATAATTTATTACTAACAAAATATTTGATTTTTTTTCTTTTTTTATAAATATCTATATATCTACATATAAAAAAATATTTTTTTAAGGAAAGTTGAGTGATGTTTTAACAATCTTGTGTGATTATTAAAAAATATATTTCATAGAAAATCAAACATTTAATTATATAAGATTCGCTTTTATCTTAAAACTTTACTTTTCTTGAAAGAAACTAATAATTTTAATTTATTAATATTAATTAACTCCCTTTATAGATTGATAGTATATTTTCATTGATTTTTTTTTAAATAAATCTAATAAGCTTGTTTAGCCAAAAACATAAGATTTCAAGTTAAAAGGGTTAGAAAGCCGGTTATGATTTTGTATACAATGGTTAAAAAGAATAAATGAGAAAATAAAGAGATATTTATTACTAACAAAATATTTGATTTTTTTTATAATAATCTATATAGCTATATATAAAAAAATATTTTTTAAGGAAAGTTGAGTGAAGTTTTAACAATATTGTGTGATTATTGAAATATATATATATATATATATATATATATACATGTTACTAAAATTTCATAGAAAATCAAACATTTAATTACATAAGATTCGCTTTTATCTTACAACTTTACTTTTCTTGTAAGAAACTAATAATTTTAATTTATTAATGTTGACTAACTTCTTTTTATAGATTGGTAGTATATTTTGATCGATTTTCTTTAAATAAATCTAATGAGCAGGATATTTTAAGTTAAAAGGGTGAAAGCCGATTGAGTCTTAACTCGATTAGAATGGACATTGTTATCAATGTAGGAGGACGTGGATTCGAGTATATTGAAGCACATTATACTCTTATTTATGAGTTGGGAGAAGTTATAAATAGTTTTATACATTATGTAAAAAAGAGTATATATAAAAAGTTAAAAAGAGTGAGATTTAAGCTATAAACGTGGAATTTTTATATATGCATAAACAATTTATATGTAATAATTAAGATAAGTTTGAATATAAAATATTTTTCTTGTTTATAACCCATTATAGAAAAGAAAAGTAATAAATATACTTTATATATATGTATACAACTAATATTAAAGCTAAAGAAATTTAAACTATTTAAATACGTTTTAATGTAAAATAAATTTATTTTTCTATAATGAACCCATAATTATAGCCAATAATTTAAACTATTAAATGTAATATAATAAGATTTTCTTTTTTGTCAATAAACACAAATTAACTATATTAAGCTATCATAAATGAAGGGCTTTATCAACCCCAAGGTCGGCTACACGAGCTCCTTAGGTGGGCTTACAAACACTTATACGTCCGCATTCTTTTCAAGTCATCTTAGCAAGATGATTAACAACTTGATTTCTCTCCTCAGAGAGTATACTTGATTTGCCATTGTTTCATGGTCCGTGTTAATTTTGTTATCAAAATTTATATCCATATATATATATATATATATATCATGGAGAAATAAATATTGTATTATGTTTATTTAAAGTAAAATTATTGAAATGCTTTAATAATTTGTTTTAAATTAATTTAAAAATTAAGTATTCAGTATTTCCATAATATACAATGGTAAATGTAATTAATATACTTGGAGGGTCATATAACATATCTATTTCCGGTGTATATTACACATGGATCTTGAATACAAGTTCTTAAAAATAAAAAGGAAATTGGGAGCAACATAAGTAACATGGAGCTAAAAAGTTAAAACATACCCGATAGCACTCGCAATACTATTTTAGGCATTTTGACCTCCTGCATTTGCATCCGCTTTTGTGCCTGGCTGATGGAGTGTTCATCATGTCAAACACTTATGAAATTACACAAATTTAATGGGAAAAAAAGTGTAAGATCATAGAAGTTATAATTACAGTAAAATTAGGGGAATCATTAGGTGGGTTAACAATAGGTGGAGCAAATGCGAGAGGGTTACGCAATTCAATTTGATGTCGAATTGTTGACAGAAACCATTGACTCTTGGTTTATGGTGGTATCAGGATCAAAGTGAGGATGATTTTATACATTCTTCACTTCGATGGGTGGAGAATTAAATTTATAGGGAACTCTCCAATTCCTCTGTTCGCATCAGAGGTGATAGGCCCTAGAGAAGATTCCTTATAACCCTGTCTAGTAGTTGAAGGATCAATAAGTACCCTATTAGTTTCGTCTGTGCAAACTTTATCTGAGTTTTTAATTAACTTGAGAGAATTGTCTTTGCATTTGCTGGCACAATTTCTAGAATCCATTGATCCAATCATAAAACAAAGCCTAGGCAGCTGCAACGAGGGGAATAATAATATTATTATTATTGAAAAAAAAAAGCCAAGAGGGGAGGTCATGTTGGCGAATCTTTTGAGACGGCGGATGAATAAGAAATTCTAACCCTATTCCCAACCCTAAAGCACCGTTTCAAAACTAAGTTTTTTGTATTTTAAACTACATCCTGTATTCGTTTTTAGATATAAAAACCCTAGATTCAAAAGTAACACTAAGGCAAAAGGAAAACAGAGGATCAAATATGCAGAGATGAGCACAAGTCAGAATCCTTCTTTCATTTGAATTAGGAAATGCAATACGAGGAATTTTGTACTCAACCCAGAAAGCAGAAAATCCTAATAATCTTAGAGTAACAGAAAAGTAAATTAATGAAAAATACGAGAGAGCTATTTCATTTTAAGTCACAGAAACCCTAGAAAAAAAAAAAGCCTAACAAAATCAACGAGTGTATAGGAACAATAGTAAAGACGAATAAAAAGAAAATGCTTACTTGACAAACCAAGCCGAATGCTGAAGGCGAACAGAAACAGTAGCAGCAGCCGCCGCGCAGCGAAGAAGGGAATAAAAGTGGTAGCACTATCCTCGAAACCACAAAGCTAATGTTCTGAAATTTTTAATTTCATAAGTACTTCCAGATTGGTAGGATCGGCCTCCTGAGCACGCATCATTGCTGCAATGGCCTGTACAGAGATATCTAATCAGGGAATTACATTTTTTTCTACAAAGTCAAATACTTGGACCCCACACATAAAACTGCAGATGCATTAATCAAGAATAACAGAAGTATAAAAAGGTCTTGCATAATCCATATAAGTCTCAAGATAATGACAAGCAGACACATTAATCATCCAAAACAATTTGCAATAAATGTGAAACCTTACAATTCATAGGCTTGATATAAACATAGTTTAAGATGGGACCTTATCCATTCAAATTAATTTTAATTAAGCCAAAACGGTTTTGACATGGTTCAAGAATAAATAGAAGCGATGATAAGTGAAATGTAATGCACTACTAGTTCATGTGACAACAAACGATAATAGGTTAGATCCAGAACATTAGCAGCCAGGCAAAGACTGCGGCCTTAGATCTGGTACTCTGACTGAAGCCTCAGGCCACTAAGATAAACGTAATACCAACCATATTGCAAACTTCAATGTTTAAACGAAAAATAGCTCCTTCTATCCCTTTCCAGTAGAAGTTTTCATATATAAGAAATGAACATTGCATGGTACACCAACATGGCTATATCAAGCCAGCAAATAAAACACAAAATGTAGCGGTACAAGAAAACAGATCCTTTGTGTTCAAAAGGTTTTCTTGCTTGCTTAATCAATAGGCTGCTCTGTTTCCTAAAATATGATGGTATTCACAGGGCATTAGACAAGATTAAAAATGATTTAGATTTAGGTGGAACAGAAAGGTAAATGGTCAACCTTGCCAGGCAAAGAATCATAACCAAAGATGCTGAACAGATGGCTGAACTAGACAGGCAGTGAACATCTCTTAATAGAAATTCTTGTAGTATTAAAGAACACAAAAACAATGCCTTTTGGTGTAAGAATACACATGAACTATCCAACTCTGACAAACTAGAGCAAAGTGGATTACCTGCTGGTCATCATCATTTTCAGCATGGGTTATTCCTAGCAATCTCCAACCTTCAGCTTTCTCAGGATTTTTCATAACTTCAGCCTCTAGGGCAAGCACTGCTTCACTCAAAAGTCCTTTCCTGACCTTATTAAAGGATTTTGATGGCCAACATATGGATTCGTATCAGAAAATACATAGACACCCCTTGAAGCGTCCGACCGCTGAGGAACCTACAAGTTTTCACAACCAAAACATCCATGCAGAATTAAAAGAGGTTATAAAGTGAACTTCTTCAAGGCTACCAGACTTACTCATCATATGAATTTGCCCAGTTATCAGGCGAACTATCTCCCAAAGCCCCCTCACCAACTTGACGACCAAATTCTTCCGCCCAGTCATCAACATGCAACTTTGAGAATTCATTGACCCATTGATCATCGACAGACTCTTGTTGCAATCTTTCAGCACCAAATTCATTGGCCCAATGGTCAGGTCCACGGAAAACCTATTAACCATCAGGTCAAGAAACATTTAATGAAATGAAGAAAATTAGAATATCAACTAAGAATAAAAGCTTAGCACGGTTTAAGAGTCTCAAAATAATACATAACATGCAGAATCATTAGTTGCACTTTGTATCCTGAATAAACAAATCAAAAGACCCTAGTTGTTCTCATACAGTAGCAAACTCCTCAGCCCATTGATCAGGTTGAAGAAAATCAAAGAACCACCAACCAGAGTAGCAGATTCTGTATAATAAGAACATTTATACAAATTACAATGTTTTTACCTGGTTTAATACCAAACAAAGATATACAATTACAAGAATCATCAGTGACAGTTTATCTTCTAACTTATTATAATCAATTAGCTCTCACTACTCAATTTAGTAGCAAACTCCATGACCCATTGGTTTGGCCCATAGAAATACTAAGAACCACCAAAACGGTGAGTAGCATATTTTATAAATAACAAATATAGATAATCTCATATAAGATTTACAGGTTTAGTTGATTTAAAAGTTCAACTGAAGATGTAATAATACAGAATCATTAGTCATTCACACTTTATTTGCTAAATTATAGTAGATATATAGATAATAGCACTAACCAAACCATCATTATCATTTGGGACATTCTCAAATCATAAAACTAGTTTCAGCCACCTAGGGTTGGTGAATGAGATTACTACCTCCATTTTAGTCTACGTAGGCAAGGCAGAAGAAAAAAAAGGAGGAAACTGCTAAACGGAATTTATGACTGATTATCAGGACATATTAATCTATAAGCTTCTTTAACTTCCACAATATCTCTACTTGCCTCATCATGAGCAAATTCATCAGCCCAAGAAGCACCTCCATTGTACTGTTGCTGATATTCTGTTGCCCAGTTATCTGATGCTGGTTTGACCTGATTATCATCAATGATAAGTTCATCACAACTCATCTTGGATACAAATTGAAGAAATTCTGAATTCTGCATGCCCCAAAACATACAGCACATAAGTGCATATATTAACTCATGCATAGTAACAATTATATCATTAAGAGCTATCTTGACACATTGCAAGTATTTAGCCAAACAGTTTTAAATAACCCAAACTTAGAATCACTGTTTTGAGAGAGTGTATGTGCAAGCATCCTAGTCTGCTGAATTGCAGCCAAACTTTCTATATTTCCCCTCTCATTTGATCTACAGATGTTAACTGAGCTTGTACCTGTATGTTTTAGCTCATTAATTGTGTTATGCAAGAAAAGCAGGCTAAAAGGTGACATGCATGTAAAGACTACTCAAAGCACGAGATAGTAGCCAAGAAAAGGAAAGATAAAGCTAAATTGGAAGGTATATCCATCTGCAATAGCATAAGGAGTTAAATATGGTTCCCTGGTAAAACACATTAGCATGTCCTTTCAAATTTGCACATGATGCATTGGTAGAGAAACCTACGATCGAATAAAGCACTGAAAACATACCACTGAAAGAAATGAATGAATTTAGGGTTTAGAGACTTCCGGATCATTTCCACTTATATTGTTCTTATTTACTTCGCCTAACTTTTGTAGCTTTTAAGTGGTGTGTAATGCTTGAACCTAATGATCCGGTTTAAAAAAATTTTAAAACAATTCTTAAAATTTAAATTAAATTAAAGTTTATTAAAATTATTTTCTTTTAAAACAATTGCTTCAAAATTAAATTGTTTTGGTCAAAAATATTTTACTAATCTTTAAAAAATTAAATTTGATCCAAAGAAAATTTACTTTAATTTTGACAATTTAGAAAACAACAATCAAATAAAACAACACGCATCAATGTTATTCCAAACAAAACCATGAGATTGTAGAGAGATACCTTGGGTTGATATGAATGGCCGACGCCCTCAAAAGAGAAGCCTTCTGCTTTCTACATAATTAACAATACCAAAGCAAAAGATGAGTAATCTGGATTTTTAGAAAATAAACCAGTAATACGATTCAAATATAAAACTTTGCAAGAAAACTGTCATTGTAAGATCAAAAAGGCAAATATACTGCATTCTTCATAAGAAAGAAAACAACTCATAGTTAACATCTTCTAATGCAACACAATAACCACTGTGAACTACTTTGTAATATAAAACAACCTTTTCAGTTAAATTGCATCCCTAATTCCAGCCATGCCATGCATTTAGATATTACCTGAATATTTCAATCAAAATCCATTTCCAAATCATATAAGCACCGCACACAAACAATTCCAACTAAGTTCATCAATGAGCTCCACTCAACTATTTTAAAGAAAATCTACCCTGATCCTTACTGAAGAGTGGAAGCACCTAGCAGTGTGAAAAGAAAACTAAATATGCATTGATCCATGGACGAACTAATATGCACCACCTTAGCACCAGATAAAATGGCAGACTTTTCACTCCAAATATGACCGTGTTCTTCTAGTTAAAATTGATGTTAATTGATCCCAAAGTCTCTTCCGATTCTATTAGGAAACACACAACAATGCCATACAAACAGCATTTTTCCTTGAAAAGGGAAACCAAACAGCACTTGTATAAGGAAAGTGGCCTTAAATATTTATTAACCGTAGTTAAATGAAAACAGCCAAGTGTTCAAGAAATTGGAAACAGCTATTCCCTGACCTTAAATTTATATAAACTGTAGATTAAAGAATATCAACCTCATTTAACACTCAAGATTAAACTTACCAGTAAACAGAGAGTAGGCTTCCCCTAAAATACCTATATCTTGATAGTTCGGAAAATTAGAGCATAACTTTTTCACATTGTCCTAATCAAATTTTCACATCAACCAGTAATGACTCGGAAAATTTTGAAATTAAACCCAAAAACACAAGAAGATTGCTCAAAGAATCAAATTCATGCAAACTAATACGATATAAGCCGAAGTCATTAACCAATGGCTGCTTAAATAGAACTCTGTTACTTGAATCACTTACCACGAAAAGAAAGCAACATCTTCCAAAAGCTGCTTAAATATGAATTACACAAAATCCGAAGCCACTTTTTTTCAGATAAGATGCTATCCTGGAAGACATGAGATTCTTCAAACAGCTTCGAACCGACATTAAGAAAAACGAGAACACTTACAGATGTAAAGAACACACCCTTTTAACCATAAAGCTAATTTATTAGTCCAAGTAATGTTCTAGAGACCAGAGAATTTACGAAGGACAACATGAAAACTCAAACATCTGTCCTGGATGATTGACTGTAAAGAGATCATCCATCCTATGAAAAATTTTAAGTCGCAGCTTAGATACTAATGAAGAGTTCTCACTGAAAAGCTGAGACAAGCAGAGTGTACAGTTTGATACCTGGCAACGCAATATCCCTATGCTACTCCAAAATAGTCAAACTATTTTAAACCAACCAAAAGCATAAATTACAAACAAATCACTTTCTGAAATAACAAAGACAAAGAAATCCAAAATCCATTTATGGATTTATAATCCCAATTCACTCAATTGCTTACAATACAAAACAAAAACCCAATTTGGAAACCGATTCAGTCAACCATCCTATGATCGACCCGTAATTCCAACCCAAAATCTGTGTAAAACGACAATGGCAAAGATTCAAATGAGAAGAATCTTTAGGAGAAGAGGAATAAGGATTCGAACTGTGAAACAAAGGCATGAATTCTTACCCGGGAGTTGATCTGACCCAAAACCCAACAAACGAAGATGGAATGAAAATTAACCCTGTACTTATTAAAACGTTGTAACTGAAAAGTTAAGAGAAAAATTCTAAATGGTCCAAATAAACATCTACTGCTTAAATTGATGGTTAAAGTGAGGTAAGGACCTAATTGATATAATACTGATACTTTGCGATTCAATTAAAATATTTTAAAGTTTAAGGCACCAATTTCATTTAATTTTTCCCTCTATTTGATTTCAGTTCTCATCGATTTTATTTTTTTAATTTCTCGTGAGAAAAATGAAATAAATTAAATAAAATCAAACACTGTTCTCAGATCTGTTCGTAGATCTTCAATTGCCGTCTTCCTTTTGTCCTTTTTTTCAACATTATCTGGTAATTTTATTTTTTATTAAATTAATTTAGTATATTTTATTAAATATTTAATCAATAATTTAGTAGATTAAAATAAAATTAATAATAATTTTTAACATGTCAATTAAAATAAGACTATTTTTCACATGTCAATTAAAAAATTTGCAACTCTCCACTTTTATATGTTAAAGGTTTATTTATTAAAGGTTATAATTGAGACGTTCATAAAAAAATTAAAATTTTTTATTTAAAAAAAGGCATAAAAAAATGAGGTTCATAATATCATATTTAATCGCCTTAATAATATTGGGCATTAAATCTCAAATTCAGAATTATTTTAACCTTAACCTAAGTTATTTATTTTTTTAAAAAAAAATTATCCCTTACAATTTGACAAATCATAGATGTGAATGATGAAGTCATATTTAATAAAAATAGAGATAATCAAGTTTATAGCGCTCATATTTGGGTCTCAACTCCTCCTATGCCTAAATGTTTTTGCATGTTATATCATTTTTTATTAAAATTTTAATTTCTCATAAACCCATTCTGGGTGAAGAAGAAGAAGGCGCGTGAATGATAGAGCAAACATGAAGAAAATAGGAAAATTACAAAACTAAATTATCCTTAAGTTTAGGATAAATCATACTAATCTCCTATATATCCTAAATACCAAAATGAGCTATTTTGGACTGCCATTGGTGAAAAGCTTCACCATCTCCAACAAGATATGTACCTTGTATTTGAGGAGCAACAAAGAAGATATCGTGATCTGCCTCTTGGTCGAGACTTGGGAGATCATCCTCCCGATTAATTCCCTCCATTGATCCGCCATTAGAGATGGGTTTCATCAGAGGATTTTCTTGCATCTTCCGAGCTCTCCATTCCCTGAGTTGAAAATGGGATTTCTCAAAGGGTTGAGAAATCCTTTCTTTCGTGAATTTGATTCCATGGTTTAAAGAATGAATCAAAGCACAAAAATTTAAAAGCAAAAGGACAGAGGAGAGGATGTCAAAAGCTTAGATAGATGATGAACCTACACGGTGATGCTTATTTATAGATAGATGGGAGTGGGTATCCCAAAATCTAGCCGTTGGAGCTTCACCGCCAAGCTTGTTACCAAGAAGATCATGTTTCGATCTTTCAAACTTCACCGCCAAGCTTATTACAGCTTGAAGATCATGTTTCCGATCTTGCATTGGTTGAAGATCATGTTTCGGATCTTTCAAAAAAAAATGAAACTGAAAGGTTAAGAGACTATAAGAAAGATTATTATTAATGTAAGGAAAAATTCTAAATGTAATTATTTGGGATTGAAATAAAAATAAAGTTCGAACACATTTTACATAAATGCATCATATATTTTCAAAATCAAAATGAAAAGAATAGTTCAAATGAATAAAGAATAGAAGGAAAAAAAAATTCAACTAGGAAATTAAGATTAAAAAAAAAAAGAAAGGGAATATCCAAAAAGAATTAGAGAGAACGTAGCCTTTGAGGTATGGCTTGACCATGGATCTCGAGCATAAAAAGCCACCAGAGCAATTACCTATTGTGCTTCATGTAGGGGTGAGCAAAATCCGATTCGATTCAAAAACTCGATAAGATTTTCAAATTTTAAATTAAATAATTCGAAAGTTATTTGAGTTAATCAAGTTTTTTAGATCAACTCGAATAAAATTAAGTTTTTCGGTTTAACTCAATGTGAATTACACAATTCGATTATCCAAAATCAATAAGAAAAGGCAAAACTACGCCATTTTGATAAATGTTTACCTTTTCTAAAGTTAAAAGTCAAAATCATTAAGTTAAAAGTCAAAACTACATTGTTTTGATAAATGTTTACTCATTAAGGCAAAATCATTATATTATTTATGTATTTAAGTAATTTTATACTTCGCTTACTAGTTAAATAATTGGTTCATGTAAATGCAACATTAAGTATAAATAATAGGATTCGTTATTTTTGACTCGATTCAATCCGATTAGAAAAAATTCAAATTGAGTTCGGCTATAAAATGAAATTCGGCCAACTCGACTAACTCAAAATTTTTTGACTCGATTCGACTCGACTCGATCGAATACTCACCCCTAGCTTCAGGTGCTGTAATCTTTCCTTGTTATTCTAGCAGTGTCAGCCAATGTTTGGTTGCCCTTCTTCGGATACCACATGCCCTAAGAATGCCACCTCCTTAAGCCAAAATTCACACTTGCTGAATTTGGCATGTAGCTTCTTCTCCTTAACATTTGCAAAGACAACTCGGAGATGCTCATCATGCTCCTCCTTCGACTTCGAGTATACCAAAATATCGCCGATGAACACAACGACGAACCTATCCAAGTAGGGGTTGGAAAACCCAATTCATCATATCCATGAACGCGCCGAGCGCTCACAACCCAAACGGCATCACCACAAACTCAAAATGGCCGATCTTGTCCTAAAAGTGGCCTTATGGATATCCGCCTCCTTCACCTTCAATCGATGATATCCCGACCTTAAGTCGATTTTTGAAAATATCATGGCTTCTTCAAATTGATAGAACAAGTCATCGATCCTTGGCAAAGGATACTTGTTCTTAATAGTCACTTTATTCAATCGACGGTAGTCTATGCACATACGCATAGTTCCTTCATTCTTCTTCACAAACAGACCGATGCTCCCTCATGGAGACACACTCGGGTCGAATGAACCCATGGTCCAACAACTCTTGGATTTGAGCCTTGAACTCAACTAGCTTCTTCTTTGGCGCCATTCTGTGTGGAGCGATTGACACAGAGTCAAGCTTTCCTGAATAACTCTATTCTAAATTCCACCTCCCTATCTAGGGGTATTTCTCGTAATTCCTCCGAAATACATCTTCAAAGTCCTTTACCGCTCTATCGCCACTAACACCTTCTTCCTTTCCACCTAACGCACTTACGAAGGCTAAGAACGCCTTGCACCCTTTCTTTACCATTTTCTCACCTTTCAACAATAAACTACTTTTTTTTAGACAGTAATTCCTCCTTTCTCCGATCATTACTACTACTTCATCCTCCTGGGTCCTTAGTTCCATTCGCTTAGCCGCACAATCTAACACGGCTCTGTGCTCTACTAACCAATCCATACCAAGTATGAGGTCAAACTCCCAAAGAGTAGTTCCATTAAGTCACCTGAAAATTTACTCCCCGAATCTCTCTGGGGTACATCACGCTTGGCCTAATGGGCTTACTACACTATCCGCCTATCGTAAAGTTCGTAGTCTAGGCCTATTGTTTCCACTACACTACATGCAACATAGGAATGGGTCGAGCCCACATCAATTAGAGCAAAATAGGGGCTTGCCAAAAATAAAGAACGCACTGGCTATAACATCCGGCGTGTCTCCATCCTCCCTCCGCGAACCGCATAAACCAAACCCGGCTGCCTTGCTTCAAAGATTAGCAAGACCTCGCCTCCTGTGTTCCATGGCCTCTCCAAAGACCATTACCTCTGCACTCGAACCACGACCTTGTTGAGGCCGCGGTCCTCCTCTCTACCACCGACTAACATTCCGAGTCACTGGTCGGCTTTCTCCGAGTTCTTAGGACAATTCTTGACCACATAGTCCTTGGACCCACACCTAAAACATCATCCTGCTTTCCTCCAAAGACTCTCCCAAGTGCTTCTTTCCACACACATCACAAGGTCGATATCGCCTCTCTCGATCCAAATTTTGTCGACCTCGCGCCCATCAACTCTAGGCTTCTTATGAACCTTTCCAGATGACCCAAAACCTCTTTTGGGCCTATTCCTATCCATAGCCCGCTTTGTAGAATCCTTGATTCCTTGGCCACTTTGGCCTTTTCCACTAAAGCGTAAAATTCCCGCCCCCCGATGCGGTGCTATTAACAATCTCGGATCATCCCTTAGTCCGTCCTCAAATGGACACAAATACTCATGCTCGGCTTGCCACTACTCCTCGAGCATACCGGCCAACCTCGTGAATTCAAATTTCTCATATTCTCGCAACGAACTTGTTCCTTGAACCAAATTTCTAGAAAAGCCTTCCTTTGTTCATCAAGATACCGTTCTAACATACTTCTTTTGATACGCTTCCTTAACGTACTCTCTGTGTCGATCCTCAATCGTGGCACCATCCCGGTCAGCTAACCACCATTGGTACGCTTCATCGCGTAGTAGTGCCACCATTCCTTTTAACTTCTCCTCGGGGGGTCGACGAGCTCATCCATGATGCACTCGGGCTGCTTCCAACCAAGATTTCACCAGACTCGGTGCCACTCCGTATACTCCACGAAGATTTCACTTTATTAGCTCTGAGCCGCTCAGCACGTGACTTTCGATTTCCGAATTTCCTCCCGCACCAACCACCAATTCCAAAACTCACAAAGACACAAACCGCGACACAAAGATCATCCCCGTCTCGAGCTTGTCGCTCAACACCAACAAATTGGGGGTGGTGGTGGCGGCGGTATCTCGTTGTCGCACTGACCCGATCTAACTGTTTCTAACACGCTCGCCATTCCTCTACTCGCGCCCACGACGACCACGCCCTCTAGAGCTTATTTCTAACGCCGAGATCCGATTAAGAAGTTTTATGAATTAGTACTTTTGTTTCACTTGATTACTCAAAGAAATTTTATGACAAGAGTTTTAGAGTGGTTCTTTCATATTCATACATGCACACAACGCTTTCCATTCATTCATTCATCCATCAAACAAGTATGAACTTTCGCTCATTCAGAGAAATGTTGTAGTTTTCATTGTTGTTTTTTTTCCACTACCTGTGGTATTTTCTAATTTGTCCTACAGTGGCATTTTCAGAAAATTTCAAAAGAAAAGATTCTTGGTGATTTTGTCACAAAGTATTTTGGAAATTTTAAATTCTCGGGGTATTTTGAAAAGTTTTGAAATCCAAGGGTATTTCTGATTTTGAATCTCTGGGGTACTTGGGTAATTTTTCACAAGCCAGGGTAAATTTGTAAAATCTAATAAATCAGGGATATTTCAAAAGTTATAAAACTTTGAGGGTTCTTTTTGGGAATTGCACTTTTCAAAACAAAGTGATGTTGTAAAAATTTTGAAAATCGTGGTCATTTTGGTAATTTTGTAAGTTGTGGTAATTTTGTAATTTTTCTAAAATCAAGGTATTTTGATATTTTATGGATTAGGGTTTTTGAGTGTTTATAAAATAATGAAATTTTGATAAAACTGTTGAGTAGTTGGTCATTTTATAAACCAATGGCATTTTGGTAATTTTACCACTAAGGGCATTTTTTGTAATTTCATAAAGCGGAAATTTTTTTCGGAAAATTTTGTAAAGATGGTTTTCACGAATTTAAAAGAAAGTTCTAAGAGTTTTAAAACTAGGGTTTTGTTGTTTTTTTTTTTTAAAAACACGGGTAGTTCCCTTTCGGGTTTTAGTCATTGTGTTTAGCCTATGACCGAGTCCTCTTGGTCAGAGTGAACCAAAGCTACGCACTGCAGGATTCGAATGGAGAGGAGGTGAGTCACGCGGATCGCTTAAATACCAAGCTCCCACCGAAACCATTCCTGACATGCGCACAGCAGGTTGCCACACCCATCGAGCCCCCTCCTGCTAGGGTGAACCGGCTACGCACTGCAGGATTCCTGCAAGAGGAGGTGAGTCACTAGGACCGCTTAAATACTGTGCTCTTCCGATCCAATCCTAGACATGCGCATGTGGGTTACCACACCCTAACTCAAAGACTTAGCCATAGGTTTGTTCAAAGCATTAAGTCTTATGTGTTTGTGTTTGAGTAACCTAGGCCTAGGTTCAAGTTCCTATCATGCTATTCTACGCTCCATGCCTTTTCTACCCTTTCATAATCCATAAATCATATAATCACATAGATAGTTAGGGTACTTACCGTGGATCATGGTCGGAGACTTAGGTGCCATGCTAGAAAACCCGCTCATCTTCAAAAATACTTTTATAAAACTCATTTGGGCTCGATTTGAAAATGTTTTGGGCCTTAGCCCACAAAGTGCCGAGAGTTTTAAATCGGGCTCGATACTAAATCAAACACTTCCCACCCCGCCCACGAGCCCGGACCGGATCTCGTATGTCCTTCAAGTAAACCTAAGCCAAATTCTTTTGTTACTTAGAGAAAATTTGTGCGATTTTAAAAAAATATTGTTTGGGTTGGGCTTTTATCAAAACCAATTTATCTTACATTGAAATCCATTTATTTAAGGTGATAAACATTTAGGTTTTATTTCAAAATAAATTTACTTGAATCCATAAATAATAATTTGTAAACATAATAAATAAAAGTAAAAGAATTAAAGAAAACTAACTATGGCCTTATGGCCTTATTACATCAAATAATTTCCAAATAATTCAAGTACTTAAAAATTAATAGTCCATAAAAATAAAAACTTCATGTTGAGCATGGCCACCACAAGTTCTCGCCGTCCCGGCCCATCACTGCTCATCACCAAACATGGTCCCACAACGGGTGAGTCAAACAGACTCAATGTGTACACGACACTAAATCATAATAGAATCAGCATACAAGAGTCACACATTCAAAACATGGAATACATGTTATGATGCATTCCCAAACCCAAACCTAATTGTCCATCCGCTACACACCCCGCACCGCCAATCACACCGTGGGGACTACTAAGTCGACCCTCCTTCCGCTACACACCAAATTGCGGTCTTAGGTCACCGCATTCGTGGTCTTAGGTCACCACTTTCATATTATCGTGGTCTTAGGTCACCACTTTTCGTATATCACGGTCTTAGGTCACCATGTTCATGCGCTTTAGGTCACCACATTCACTTCCCCTTTCAAAATAAAACCCATATGCCCATAGTATATTATGCAATTTCATGCCAAAGTTCACATTCTTACCATATTCTCATGTTACAAATAACATTTTTATATTCCTAATATAAGTAGGAAACGTGACTCTGAGTACTTAGTACCATAACATGATACCTTAGCCACTTTCATATTTTTAATGTCACATATTTTAATAAACATGGCCATGATACATATTATAAAATAGTGTGAGGTACACACCTGATTTGCTTAATGAAATCCTTGAAATCCCTAACAAAACCGATCTACGATTTAGATCTCAAGTCCTACATTAAATTAATCACTTACTATTTAATAAAAAGCCCTTCTACCACAAATCCAATTCCTAGTAGGATTAGTATTACTAAAACTTACCTTGTAGCCGAATTGAATTAAGAATCAAATGCCAAACTTTGTATTCCTCCTTTTGAAATCGGCTAAACACTATATTACTCCACGGGTTAGTTTTCGCTTTTGAATAACTAGGAAATAGTGCTAAATACCAAAAATATAAGCCTTGGCCGAATACTTACCTTGTGGATTCTAAAATCCCGAATTGATCCTTGCTTCCTTAATGTCATTAAATATCTATACACATATGTTAGATTTTAATCTAACTTGAAATCATACTTATGGCCTATGGCCGAATATCACTTTATTGTCTTACCTTGACGCCTTAAATCCCGAAAATCCTTCTTACAATGACTTGAGACAGATCCTCGAAAGAGTTCTTCATATTTCTACCAACATACAATATGAGAGATTAGTCTCCAAATTTCGACAGCGTAAAAAGAAAAATATGGAACCCGAGTCTAGATCTTACCCTTACTTGGAGAAATCGCCACCTATGCTTGAAGCCCTCCAAAATTTGGCTTTTGAATGGATTGGAAGGAAAAATAGGAAGAAAAGAGAGATGAAGAGAGTGGCTTGTTTTACTAGAGTTTTTGGTCTTGGCAAAATAGCAGAGAAAAGAGAGAATTTGCTAGGGAAAATTTCTACAGAGAGAGGAGAATGGCTTAGGAATTTCTAAAAGGAGAGAATGAATGAAAATTAGCCTTATTTTCCTCCCTTAGCCGAATTTACTAGGCTAGAGTCCCCTACTTGGCCACCACTCTTCTTTATTTGATAGCTTTATCTCTTTAATTTAAAATAATAAGAGAATAATCCTTTATTATCCCTTGAAAATAATCCAATTAAAAATCCTGTATTTATCACCTTATTAATCGAATATTAAAGAGAATAAAACTCCTCCTTTCTAGAAGGCTTGTGCCGCCCACCTTGAGAGCTTCCGGAAGCAAAATAAAACTTCTTTTATTTGCTTCCCAAGTGACTCAACTCAGCCCAACACCTTGCATATGCGCCATTTCCGTAAGCCTTAAGTGGCATCTTCTGCACACTTTTCCAAGCCTGCTTTGTGTGTCAAATTTCATAAACTTTTTCTTTTAAGGCCACATTGCCTTAATTTCCTCTTTTAAATCTTAAAACTCGACATTTCTAAGTCATTTCTAAGTTTCCAAAAATTTTCGCTCGCATTGTAAACTTGACATTTTCTTACATTTCCAAGTTTCCAGAAATGTTCATTTTTCTTTTTGAATCATTTCTAGATCATGTCCATACATTTTCAGTGTTTCCAAAAATATTCATTTCCAAATCATTTCCATTTATTTTCCGGTTTCCAAAAATATTAAAAATTTATTCTTAGTACATAAATCATGTCACTGTGTATAATTAAACCGAAAATGCATAGGCCCTTTTCAAGATGTTACATAATGATCTTTGAAAACTTAGCCTTTTGACGGGTCAATTCTCCTTCTGTCGCATGTATGTCCCCCTCCTCTGAGCTTTCTTCATAAAATTATAACTCTTTATTATTCATGAAGCCTTGCACCAATAGTCTAAATTGCATGCACCCGGATCTTATGCCCTTCACCCCGTGGAACGCGCAGTAATTTCCGTGTTTTTCGCCTTTTCCTTCGAGACTTGACTTTATCACCCCTTTTATCATTTCCTCCATACGATTATTAGTGGGGTCTTCACATCCGAGATGTCTTCCTTGGTCTTTCTTGCTCCATCCTTTCTAATCGCATTTATCGCTTCTATCCCCATGATTGGGTAATGGGTTCCCAACCGTAGATCGTCGAGCTCTATAATCCCCATCTTGATGAATTTTTTGACAACCTTTTTAAAAGCAAAGGCGCTTTTCTATCGAGTGGCTCGCTACTCCCGCATGGTACTTGCATTCAGCGTCGGTCGTACTCATTTGGGGTATGGGGCCAGAATGGCTTTAGATAATACGGGCTACGATGTGCGCGCGAATGCACGCTGATACATCTCCTATATGTTATCGATTGGCGTAAATTGGGGCCTCTCGAAATTTGGTCTTGGGCCTGGCTCTTGTCCTGTCGTCCCTTGTTGCTTGGCAGCCATGACTTTTGGTGAATTAACGGTAACTGCTTTCGAGTGTCCTTTATTGTACGTGCTTACATTGTTTACTTCGTTATCCTTTTTTCTAGAGACGGATCTCCTAGTAGCCTCACCCGCTTCAATCCATCCACCTCCTATAGCATTTTCAATCATCTCCCATGCGATGACTATATCTGTGAAGCTTTGAGTTGTGCTCCCTACCATGTGGGTGATAAACGGGGGCCTCAAAGTACTGATAAACAACTTGACGGTTTCTTTTTCCGTGAGGGGTGGTTGGACTTATGTAGCTACTTCCTCCACCTTTGGGCATACCGCTCAAGTTCTCACTTGGCTTCTTCTCTATGTTTTGCAATGTTATTCTATCTGGCGCTATATCCGTCACGTGACCATATTGCTTCGTAAAAGCTTGTGCCAAATCTTCCCATGAATTAACTTGAGCGTGGCTTAGCTGGTTATACCATTTGGCCGCCGATCCGACCAAACTGTCTTGAAAGTAGTGAATTAATAGCTGATCATTCTCCGCGTATCCTGCCATCTTTCGACAGAACATCGTTATGTGAGCCTCGGGGCAACTAGTCCCATTATATTTTTCGAACCCTGGAGTCTTGAATTTTGGTGGGAGTATTAGGTCTGGGACTAAGCTTCGGTCTTTAGCATTAACCCCGCCACTGTGGCTCGTGCTCTCCATCGCCTAAACTTCTCTTCTATCCACTTACACTTTTCTTCGAATTGTTTAGACATATCCGCCTTTGCCTTCTCCGCTTCGCTAGGTCATCGAGGCTCGGGGACTACGGGTTAGTTGGATGATCCTCGGATGGGAGCCTAAGCCTATTGGAGAATTCATCGCCGCTGACGCATCGGGCTTGATATCGGGGTCCGATGGTAACACGCCTCCGACCGCATTTCTGGGTATGAGTTGGAGTAGGGCTCGGCGGGTGGGGAGATTTTTCATTGTCGCTGCTAGTGCTCTTTCCTTTGTTAGATCCTCCTACCAATAGTCGGGTCAATCGTTCATCATGTTATTTTGGGATTCGAGTATCCGGTCCTTCATTTCTTGTCAGATCTTTGCTAGTTGTTCTTGCATTTGAGTTTGCAACCGATCTTGCATATCCTTCTACATCTGCTCCAGCTTTTCTATTTTCTCGATCCATTGTTTTTGCCTTTACGACGGTATTGTAATAATGTATGATGGGTTGGTTTTCATCGGTTTCTGTATACTGAAAAATTTTATTATTAGAATCTTTTAACGGATCTTAATGCATGTGATGTCATGTAATGCAATGCAATGCATGAATGCAAAGAGAAAGATAGGCGCTGATTATGAATTCAATTCCATTAGAAGAACTTTTCTAGAAAATAAAGCTCTTTACATAAGATGGATTAAGTATACGGTTTTGTCCTCATAGTCCAAGCAAAACACCAATCCCCTCTTGAGTGATCGGATATCATTGCCATATCTTGTGCGCTTTCTTCGTAGATGCCTCTTCTCCGCTCTTTTTGTGGCTTGGTTCGGGCCGCACTTCTTCACTTATTTATCCTCCGTGATAGTTCATAAGCTCCTTTAAAAGTCTAGGGGTGACGACTCTTGAATAATCTTTGTCGGCTTGAATCATCGAGCAAAGCCTTGTATTCTTCTGTGGACTATCAGCCTTCTCTCGTTGTTTACTTGAACTATATTTGGGCCACCGTATTATAATTCATCAGATCAAGAAATTTAGTTCCTTATGACAAACTCCTCTATTTAGCAATCGAATATTAATCAAAACCTCATTTCTATGATGATGCAATGCAATGCAATCAAAATAGAAGAAAACACATTGGCACATGAGTAATAAACAAAGTATCTATCTGGGTGACGACTAGGGTTTGGAATGACTCTACCTAAGGCGGGCTCTTAAGGCTCACAATATGAGATTTGGTTCTAAAGAAGGGTACCTGAACCAACAGATTCTCAATCCTCACCCATTATAGGCTCATATGGATCGAAGTTCAGCTGTGGGAACACATTTCCCTATGGCCATGCGCGGAGGTGAAAACCTCACGGCACATAGGTACAGATGTGTCCCTAAGCGCTCTACTAGCCCATGTAGAGGTGAAAACCTCACGAAAGCTTAGTTTCTCACTCCCACTTAAAGGTGTGACCACAACGGTCATGCAAAAATGAGTGCAGAAATTTCCTATGAGATTCCACATTATTGCAGTTAAAGCACAAACAGATGCATCAAAAGAAACATGATTTTAAAAAAAAAACAATTTTCCAAATTTTCGACAAAAGAACAAAGAATAATCAATTTTATGGCCCGACTCTCTTATTAAGTCCTCAATGAGTCGCCATGTCACGTGTCAACCATTTTTTGACAAAACGGAATCGACTTTGGGTTTTGAAAATAAATAAAACGGAGTCGCCACTAATCTTTTTTTGCTACGCGTGATCGGGTCACCTATAAAAATATTTTGGTTTGGCGAAATTCGAGAAAACGGGTTCGAGTCGGCACGCAAGGAAGGGTTAGCACCTCGCAGCTACCAAAGTTGGTACCAAATTGATTAATGTTGTCCTAATGTCGAAAACTCAAAATATTTAGGTAAAACTTTTGAAGAAAATAAAACGGTTAATTGAGTTAAGATCGAATCTCAAGATTAACTCGCTTCAAAGGAATAAAAGTATCATACCCAACACGTTAGGATATAACACCCTTATATTTCGACACCGAGATCACCTTTGATGTTCAAAGCATATATAAGAAAAGGATATTTAAGTATTTAGTCGAACGAAAAGATCGACACCCAACACGTTAGGATGTAACTTTCCGGCCTTCTAAACACACAGATATCACCTCTTTTTGCGTGAATTGAAAATGTCGAATTGTGATTTAAAATCGTTGATCCACGGGAAATGGCGAAAATACGAAATCAATAATACTGGTAATAAAAGATACGACAAGATAAAAATATAAAAAGGCAAAAGACGGCATTGAAATAATAATAAAAGGCTAGAAGGCGTTAGTAAAGATCGAGATAATGAAGAGGTATATACAATATGATAGCATAGGTATAATAATAATAATAATAATAATAATAATAATAATAACAACATAATAATAATAATAAGAATAATGATGATGGTAATAATAATAATACTAAACATAATAATAATAATAATGACAATAGTAAAAACAATAACAATAATAATACGAAAATATTAAAGTTAATAATAATAATAACAACAACATTATTTCAAAGAAGGACGAAAAGGGGTTAAATCAGAATCGAATAAAATTAAAGTGGTTAAAATAGCAATAAATTAAAGTGGAAAGAGATTATGGGCTAAAACGTAACACGCTACGGACCTAGAAGGACCAAAACAGAATAAACCCCATGCTCAAACACAAATGCTCAATGGGGACCTAGTTGGAACGCTGGAAAATTAAAAGGTAAAATCAATAAAAAGAAAAAACTCGATTGCAAAGCTAGGGAAAGGTAGAAGGACCACGCGCATAAATTGCCCTTTTTGTGCAAAACACTCGATTCTACCTCGAGCGGGTCGGGTCAAAGTGGTTGGTTCCCCAAACGACGCCGCTTTGGGCGCCCTGGGGCCGAATGAAACGGTGCCATTTCCACTAGCTTTATAAACTCCTTTTTCCCAAAAACAAAACTCATTTATCCCTTTTCTTTCAAAAACACTAACCCTACCCTCTCATTTTCTCTCAGTAGGTCCGGCGGTTAGGAAAGGGGGTCGCCAGACATCATCGTGGGAGCCCTGTGTTGACACCGTGTGGTGGCCTGAATTCACCAAAAGGTAGGTTTTTTGCACTTCTTTTATACCTTGAAATTATAAATATAAACTGGTTTTCTTAAAAACTAAACAGATAAAATGTAATGGGTTTCTATATGTGCGTAGGTTTTTGAAAATAAAAGAGGAGTAAACCTTGATGCTTTCTTTCTCGCTTTTCTATATTACCTCGTTATAAACCGCTATTGATTTCTTCTTCTAAAAAAATGTTTGCAAATCGCTTTGGATTCAAAGCTTTTGTATTCCTTTTTCCTTTTTTTTTCAAAAAAGACCCGCTTATATTGAATTTGAACGCTTTATAGCCGAGAGATGCCACATTTTCACTATTTTATTATTCGCTCCATGTTTCTCTATTTTCGTTGCCTCTCTTTTCGCTGCTGTCGCATGCCTTCTTTGCGTGGTATGGGCGAGGCAAAGGGAGCGCGTGGGGTCGAGAGGGTGTCGAGGTGCGAGGGTGTCATGAGTCCGACGAGGCGTGGCAAGATGCTAGAACTAGTGGGTTGCGCGCTAGGGTTTTTAGAAACCCTAGCTTCCTCAAAGTCAATTAACCGCTTTTGGGCCTTTTGGGCCACCTATAAATTGGGCTTGCTCGTCTGATGGTGTAGTAGGCTAGTTGGGTTGGTTTAGTTTTATTATTGGGCTTAAACGGCCCCTGCAAAATTTGGGTTCTACATTAACCATTGCATGCAAAATCATAACCCGCCTTTATATATATATATATATATATATATATATATAAATAAATATATATATATATATGATCATTCATGCAATGTCTTCTCCACTATAAACCCTCTCTCTCTCTCCATTATTATTTCGTTGCATCTTCTCTTCATAGCTTTCAAATTCAAAATCTCTCAAAAAGAAAACCAAAGAAAATTCAAAAGAAAATGTTTACTCCATCTATATTAACTAGGCTTGTTAGATGGGTCGTTCGGTCTTTGCTTCATGTTTCTTGGCTTGCATTGTGAAAACCAAAGAAAATTCAAAAGCGCTGTGTTGGTGGACAAAGAAAGTGAAAACTCGAAATGGATATGTCTTTCTCGATGAAGAATACATAGTTTTTTGTATTAGAGAAGACGGCTTATGATGTTACGATAGAATCTGACAAATCGTAAGAACCAAATCAATCTGAAAGAAGTTCATGGTTGGTTAATAGAAAGGTTTTTTTTTTTTTGACTTTAAACAATTGGTTAATAGAAAGGTTAATTATATTCCTTTCACACTTTATTTTACTTTTAGTATTCGTGTTCAAAACTTGTTTTTAACACGAGCACGGACATATGATATTCTAAGATACCTACAAATAAGGGTGAAAAAAACTTGATTACAAATAGCTCAGCCCAGCTCACATCGGTTAACTAATTCACCGACCAACCTACTAACATAAGTGGGTTCAATTTTATATTTTTTGAAAATCTTCAAGTTGCTTAACTATCTAGAAGTGAAATTTATCTTTGAAGATATTCAAAGAGTGTCTAGTAATTTTTTTACATTTTCAAGAATCATATCTCAACATATTTTTGAATATGCATCGAATACAAATATATATATATATATATATATATATATTTTTAAAAAGGAAAATTCGTAATGCTTTGGTTTAACATATAGGGTGATGGAGAAAAGGGGCACGACTTGTCGTGAAGTAGAGCCGGCTTCAAGTAGCTTGAAGAGATTAGAAGAATCAAGAGACTCGTATCAATTTGATGGTAGTACGGACTAGCTTCGTGTAGCTTAAGGAGATTAGAAGAATCAAGAGACTCATATGAATCGATGGTAGCACCGATCCTTTACCTT
Organism: Gossypium sturtianum; assembly: GCA_025698515.1. Lineage (NCBI taxonomy): Eukaryota > Viridiplantae > Streptophyta > Magnoliopsida > Malvales > Malvaceae > Gossypium > Gossypium sturtianum. The sequence goes on from CM046953.1 coordinate 154,108,300, forward strand.
TCCCGTAAGTGTGCAAAAGGGAATTTTTGTTTCTATGTTGCTAAGATTTTTGAGGGGTGTCGGATATTTATGTATCCAATAATATTTGAACAAACCCATTTTTGAATGTATTGAATATAGAAGTATCTATTCTGTTTTAAACTTGAATGAATTAATTTAAACACAAAAGGATATGAAAACTGAATACAAATATTTTAAAGAAAATGAAACAAATCTAACTTTATTTTTTGATGGATATATTACTGCAGATTAGAGTAGGATTGGATTGGAAGTCCAGTGAGAATGTCAACGCCAACATCGGAAGGCATTACCCCAAGCAAGAACAAGCCTGTCGTGTGCCAATATCGGAAGGCATTACCCCAAGCAAGAACAAGGTTTGTTGTGTGCCAAAGCCAAGGAAGAAAGGCATTGGCACAAGAAAGAAGAAGACCCATTTTATGTTTTTTCAATGTTTTAGATATTGATTGGCGGTTTCTTAGTAGTAATTTATAACTATTCTTTTACAAATAATGAAAAAGTTATATAAAAATATATTTATAAAAGAAAATTGAAAAACTATGTTGCCCCAGTATCAAATCTGCTTATTTTTGTGAAAAAGACAACTTTTATACTAATATTCCATACTACTGTGTAAAAGAATGAGCTTTTTATTGATAAATTTGGTACAAATTATTTGTTAAGTTATACTTTTTGTATAATCAAGGTTTCCTTCACATCCGCTTTATGGTCCATGAAAATTTGAGAATATATGACTCTCTCTCCCAATAATATCATCTCTAAAGTTTGAACTTGACTTCTCCCTTAGGAGTGCAATGTGCGATACAACTACACTTAATAATTAGTTTGCTCAATACGTTCCCTAGTAAGAAAAATCTAAGAGACTAGAAATTGATGGTTTTGACAAGAATGTCCAATACGGGTATGTATTCGATATTTGTATGTTCATTCTTTCAAAAAAAAGAAGAAAAAAAAAAAGAGTTGAAGCAACATAAGATGATTCAACACAGGTTTTCGGAAAATCTGATACCGAACTCAGGCTGTTCCATGGAGATTTTACTTGTGCATATGAAACATCCATGGACTTTTACTAGACAATAAAGAACACAAAAAGAAACCATACAAGCATACAATAGTGACATATATAATAACTTTGGTAATGCCAATGCATCATTAAGTTCGTTTGAAAAATATGCTTCGAACTTATGAAATATTTATATCACTTTTCTTGCGCACCTTCTGATTTGAAAAGAAAGGATTGAAGATGTAGCCTTGCACTGGCTGGGGCGGCAAGGGATTCTTCATCTTGCTTCTCTTTGGCAGCATTGAGAGCGGCGACGTAAGCTTGCCTTGCTTCTTCCATTTTCGGCATCTCCTTGTCATCTGCATCATCCTGTTTATACCAAAACCGAAACAAAATAGGAAAACCCCAATTAAAGCTCTGTTTACCATTGAGGTCGGAAAGTGCTTAAAATACAGATTCTTTCAAAAGAATAAAGAGCCATATATTGCAAAAACAAACCCTTATAAATGCTATTTCCAAGCAATGCACAACAAATATTTGGTCTAATATTCTCTTCTATCATGTTCAATCATTCGATATTTTCAAATGGTGCAATTTGCAATTAAACTATGTTAACCGGATTTTGTGTGAATGTAAGATACAGATATGCATTCAAGATGGGTATGGTCAATTTTTTCAAAGATTTTTCCATACCTATGTCTGGATTTTGTTGGGTAAGGTTAATTCAAGAAAAGTGAAAAGAGGGAGCAGCAAAAGCAAGCAAAAGCCAGGAAAACTCAAATTTAAATAAGTTGATTAGGCAAAGGATAGTGAAGTTACCAGGTGAGGGAAATGATCCGAATGGTATGGTGCTACATCATAATCTTCAGCATATGCGGTGCGATTTTTCTTTGTCAAGCCATTTAATAACAGCATAAATGATGAAAATTCTCCTTGCATGGAGTCTATATCATTTTGCAGCTTCTCCAACTTTTGTTTAGATGTCATTGCTTCCCATTCTGTCTTTTCTAAGGCCGCCTGCTTGTCTGCTAGCTTAATCTAAAGAGAAAAAAGCATGTGTATCAATAACAATAAAGAAACAAGAAGCTCTGTATTTAACTCGGTTCATGTATTCAATTGCAGCTATGTTAAGAAGTGGTATTGAGCACATCTGGGATTTCAATCCCAACCTCTGCTACCTCTTCTTTCTACCACAAAAATAACAATAAAGGAATAAAGACCACGGAGATTAACTCGGTTCATACAGCCATCTTATGAGGCAGCATTAAGCAAATATGGAATTTGAATCCTAGCATTTGTATCCTCTTCTTCTATCACTATTGAGGCATCCTTTTTATGTCAATTAAACAAACAATACTTGCAAAATCAATCAAAATTTCAGGCAATACAGTTAATTATAATGCACTAAATATTATACAAAATCTATGGTAATCAGGTTCCGGTATGAATGCTAGAATAAGTATGTCTCTAACACGTATATGTTCAATTTTTTCCATGTATTTGGAGGGTCCTTAGAGGGTCATAACCCCATATCCATGTATGGAAACGAATCAAACATAAGTTTCAACAAATGATACTTCAAGAAAAACGAAAATTTAGAGCAACATAAGAATATTCTAGCAGGAAAACATGAGAAATGTATGCCTTTGCATCAGAGAGTTGCAGCTGAATGGACTTGATTAAAGAGTCCTTTCTGCAGCATGTCGATTCAGTCGCTCAAGTTCTGCTTGAACATCATTAATATGGTTCTTTGAAATCTCTGCAGATTTTAGAAGGTCCTCTTTCTCCAACAACTTTTTTTGCAGATCCTCCACTTGTCCTCAGAGTGCAATTAACTCCCCATTTTCCTTTTCTGCTATCAAATCCCTCGAGGAAAAGATTGGTAAACTATCACCATTCGTGTCTACTTGATCCTTTTTCTTTTTCACTGGAATAGCCAAACCGGTATTCCTTCCTTGTACATCCGTAGTCTTTATAAACAAAAAGAGAAACATCATAAATTTATATGAAGAAATTTAAAAAAAAAAATCTCAAAAGAGAAAAGCTATTAGATTAAATCCAGGAAAGTGAGAAAAAAATTTGATAGGAAAAAGAGTTGCATGTTAAAAATCATGGGATTTGTAATTAAAACCTATTAAACACTAGATGTTTTATAATTTATGTATTTGCTCCAGACAAATGTCTAATAAAGAGTCAATTATGCATACTATGATAAGATTACCACTTCAATTCAACAAATTACGAACGATCGCTAACCAATAAAGAAAGGAAACAATTGTTTATAGTCATCAAAATTACTAATAAGCCTATGTTTATTGGACTCGGATGTTTATTTACTAAGTTTTTCATGTATTTGAAGGGTCATTCAAGGGTCAAAAGCTCCGTACCCATGTCTGAAAATACGTTGAACACAAATATAATAAGTTAAGAATAAGGTAGTAATAAACTAGATAACCGAAATTGGTAAAATATAACCATTTATATACTATAAATATAAAGATTTAATTGAATAAGAGCATATATATATATATATATATATATATAGTTACATATCCCACTAGCAAATTACAACGTTGCTCCCCATCAGTAATTTTTTAAATGTTACTAATGATGAAACAGCAAGCTCTAGTTCAGTATCACTGTCAGTGTAAGCTTATAAGGAAATGATAAGGCAAGAAATACATAATTCCACAAAATTTCAACCATGTTATCGGAAATTTGGATTTCAAAAATAAATATTTATGAATTTAAAATTCATATTCTCATATATACTTTTCAAATATATAATAATATTGAATCTTAAACCGCAAGTGAAATCAACAAATTAAACTAAAACAAGCAAGGATTTATGAACGTACTTTACGAGATAGGGATTCCCTTGAAGGTGTCTTGGTATATATCATCGATCCACGCCTTGTAAATGAACTGTTTGCTTTACGCTCCAAAATCAAATTCCAAGTTTACGAAATGGTAATAAATAAAAATTTATTTCCAGATAGCGGAGGTGTAAATAAACTATTTTCTTCATTTCCTTCCATTTTTCATTAATTTCAAACAAAAACTGAAAAAAAAAATGAAAATTACAGTAAAAAAAAAAAAGAGGGAAAGATTACAATGAGGGACTGAACAACAGGGATCATCTCAACGAGATCCTTGTAGAGGACACGATCCACATCGCCAGGAGCTGAATGAACGAGTGAGGACTCAACTCGACGGTGAGTCGGGGACGAGTTACTGTTATCCCCTGAAAGCCAAGTTCCAAAACCTGAATTTTCTTGTCAATCTAACAACTGTTGCGGCTCAAACATTTTCTTTCACTGTTTTTTTTCTTCTAAAATTCGAAGAATTTGAAAATAAAGAACTGAAGAGCTTGAAAGTGATGGTGAAGAAATGAAGAAGTTGCAGCAGTTAACAATGGCCTTTTTTTTTTCTGTTTTGAAAAAAAAAATCGTTTATTTTGTTTCCTTTTTAGGTTACAACGAATTTTCTACAAACTTTAAGTTGAAGGTAAATTATGATATTACTAAAATACCCCTAAGTTACTTCAGGGAAAATTAGTTTTGTTGTACTTTTTTGTGATTTACTTGCATTTTTTATAATTTCTCAAGTAATTAATCTTTATTTTTAAAATAAAAAAATACACCAAAACTTAGTGTGCATCAACGATCTTAGTGGGCATCAACTATCTGTGTAGATTATAGAAAAACATATAATAAAAAATTTGAGTTATTTATTACTATTTGAATTGGGTAAGGATTAAGTAATAGTATTTAAATTATGGGTTATTTATTAAGTATATTAATCGTGTATTTTTTATTAACTCTTAACTCGATTAATATTGGTAAATGTTTCAAGTTTGGTTGAAATCTTGCCATAAGTAGATTTGATTCTCTCTCTTTGTATTTCGCTTATATATCGTGATATCCAAATAATTATATTTATTCAATATAAACATAAAGTGATGAAATAACTTTTCATAATTAGATGATAAAAAAATGATATTAATAATTAGATGTACTAGTATAATTTATTCATTTTTTTATACAAGTTCTAAACTTCCCATTACTCTCTTAAACTATCTATAGTCCCTACAATCTCCAAAGTAAAAAGTATTACGTGCTTAAATTACAACAATGAGTTAGTCAACAATGACAGTCGCACAATGTCGAAAAGCATTGTGTTGGTGGACAAGGAAAGTGAAAACTCGAGCTGGATATGTCTTCCTAATAAAGAATACATAGTTTTTTGTATTAAAGAAGACGGAGCTTATGATGTTATAATAGAATCGAACAAATCAAAAGAATCAAATCAATCCGAAAGAAGTTCATGGTTGGTTAATAGAAAGGTTAATAGAAAGAAGTTCATGGAGAAGGGGACACGAATACCAGCCATGAACTTCTTTCGGATTGATATGATTCTTTTGATTCGTTCGGTTCTATTATAACATCATAATCCCCGCCTTCTTTAATACAAAAACTATGTATTCTTCATCGTGAAGACATATCCAAATTTCGAGCTTTCACTTTCTTGTCCACCAACACAATGCTTTTCGGCATTGTGCGATCGTGGTTCAAAGAATGTCTACTTTTGTCACTAATCTTCTTATCTCCCGTATTGTTTTTCGTTTTGAGATAATTGTCGCGCGAATGTGCAAGCCAAGAAACATGAAGCAAAGACCGAATAGTCCATCTAACAAGGCTAGTTAATATAGATGGAGTAAACATTTTCTTTTTCGAATTTTCTTTGGTTTTCTTTTTGAGGGATTCTGAATTTGAAAGCTATGAAGAGAAGATGCAACGAAATAATAGTAACTGAGAGAGAGAGGGGGGGTTTATAGTGGAGAAGGCATTGCATGAATGATCATATATATATATATATATATATATATATATATATATGTATATGGTTAAAAAGAATAAAAAAGGGAAACATAAAGAGATAATTTATTACTAACAAAATATTTGATTTTTTTCCTTTTTTTATAAATATCTATATATCTACATATAAAAAAATATTTTTTTAAGGAAAGTTGAGTGATGTTTTAACAATCTTGTGTGATTATTAAAAAATATATTTCATAGAAAATCAAACATTTAATTATATAAGATTCGCTTTTATCTTAAAACTTTACTTTTCTTGAAAGAAACTAATAATTTTAATTTATTAATATTAATTAACTCCTTTATAGATTGATAGTATATTTTCATTGATTTTTTTTTTAAATAAATCTAATAAGCTTGTTTAGCCAAAAACATAAGATTTCAAGTTAAAAGGGTTAGAAAGCCGGTTATGATTTTGTATACAATGGTTAAAAAGAATAAATGAGAAAATAAAGAGATATTTATTACTAACAAAATATTTGATTTTTTTTATAATAATCTATATAGCTATATATAAAAAAATATTTTTTAAGGAAAGTTGAGTGAAGTTTTAACAATATTGTGTGATTATTGAAATATATATATATATATATATATATATACATGTTACTAAAATTTCATAGAAAATCAAACATTTAATTACATAAGATTCGCTTTTATCTTACAACTTTACTTTTCTTGTAAGAAACTAATAATTTTAATTTATTAATGTTGACTAACTTCTTTTATAGATTGGTAGTATATTTTGATCGATTTTCTTTAAATAAATCTAATGAGCAGGATATTTTAAGTTAAAAGGGTGAAAGCCGATTGAGTCTTAACTCGATTAGAATGGACATTGTTATCAATGTAGGAGGACGTGGATTCGAGTATATTGAAGCACATTATACTCTTATTTATGAGTTGGGAGAAGCTATAAATAGTTTTATACATTATGTAAAAAAGAGTATATATAAAAAGTTAAAAAGAGTGAGATTTAAGCTATAAACGTGGAATTTTTATATATGCATAAACAATTTATATGTAATAATTAAGATAAGTTTGAATATAAAATATTTTTCTTGTTTATAACCCATTATAGAAAAGAAAAGTAATAAATATACTTTATATATATGTATACAACTAATATTAAAGCTAAAGAAATTTAAACTATTTAAATACGTTTTAATGTAAAATAAATTTATTTTTCTATAATGAACCCATAATTATAGCCAATAATTTAAACTATTAAATGTAATATAATAAGATTTTCTTTTTTGTCAATAAACACAAATTAACTATATTAAGCTATCATAAATGAAGGGCTTTATCAACCCCCAAGGTCGGCTACGAGCTCCTTAGGTGGGCTTACAAACACTTATACGTCCGTACTCCTTTTCGAAGTCATCTTAGCAAGATGATTAACAACTTGATTTCTCTCCTCGAGTATACTTGATTTGCCATTGTTTCATGGTCCGTGTTAATTTTGTTATCAAAATTTATATCCATATATATATATATATATATATCATGGAGAAATAAATATTGTATTATGTTTATTTAAAGTAAAATTATTGAAATGCTTTAATAATTTGTTTTAAATTAATTTAAAAATTAAGTATTCAAGATTTCCATAATATACAATGGTAAATGTAATTAATATACTTGGAGGGTCATATAACATATCTATTTCCGGTGTATATTACACATGGATCTTGAATACAAGTTCTTAAAAATAAAAAGGAAATTGGGAGCAACATAAGTAACATGGAGCTAAAAGTTAAAACATACCCGATAGCACTCGCAATACTATTTTAGGCATTTTGACCTCCTGCATTTGCATCCGCTTTTGTGCCCGGGTGATGGAGTGTTCATCATGTCAAACACTTATGAAATTACACAAATTTAATGGGAAAAAAGTGTAAGATCATAGAAGTTATAATTACAGTAAAATTAGGGGAATCATTAGGTGGGTTAACAATAGGTGGAGCAAATGCGAGAGGGTTACGCAATTCAATTTGATGTCGAATTGTTGACAGTAAACCATTGACTCTTGGTTTATGGTGGTATCGGGATCAAAGTGAGGATGATTTTATACATTCTTCACTTCGATGGGTGGAGAATTAAATTTATAGGGAACTCTCCAATTCCTCTGCTCGCATCGAGGTGATAGGCCCTAGAGAAGATTCCTTATAACCTGTCTAGTAGTTGAAGGATCAATAAGTACCCTATTAGTTTCGTCTCAGGCAAACTTTATCTCGAGTTTTTAATTAACTTGAGAGAATTGTCTTTGCATTTGCTGGCACAATTTCTAGAATCCATTGATCCAATCATAAAACAAAGCCTAGGCAAACAGAACGAGGGGAATAATAATATTATTATTATTGAAAAAAAAGCCAAGAGGGGAGTCATGTTGGCGAATCTTTTGAGACAATGGATGAATAAGAAATTCTAACCCTATTCCCAACCCTAAAGCACCGCTTTCAAAACTAAGTTTTTGTATTTTAAACTACATCCTGTATTCGTTTTTAGATATAAAAACCCTAGATTCAAAAGTAACACTAAGGCAAAAGGAAAACAGAGGATCAAATATGCAGAGATGAGCACAAGTCGTAATCCTTCTTTCATTTGAATTAGGAAATGCAATACGAGGAATTTTGTACTCAACCCGAAAAGCGTAAAATCCTAATAATCTTAGAGTAACAGAAAAGTAAATTAATGAAAATACGAGAGAGCTATTTCATTTTAAGTCACGTAAACCCTAGAAAAAAAAAAAAGCCTAACAAAATCAACGAGTGTATAGGAACAATAGTAAAGACGAATAAAAGAAAATGCTTACTTGACAAACCAAGCCAATGTCAAGGCGAACGAAAAAAAGAGCAGCTTGGTCGCTGCAGCAAATGAAAGGGAATAAAAGTGGTAGCACTATCCTCGAAACCACAAAGCTAATGTTCTGAAATTTTTAATTTCATAAGTACTTCCAGATTGGTAGGATCGGCCTCCCGAGCACGCATCATTGCTTTGCAATGGCCTGCATCTGAGAGATATCTAATCGTGGAATTACATTTTTTCTACAAAGTCAAATACTTGGACCCCACACATAAAATCTGCAGATGCATTAATCAAGAATAACAAAAGTATAAAAAGGTCTTGCATAATCCATATAAGTCTCAAGATAATGACAAGCGCACACATTAATCATCCAAAACAATTTGCAATAAATGTGAAACCTTACACTTCATAGGCTTGATATAAACATAGTTTAAGATGGGACCTTATCCATTCAAATTAATTTTAATTAAGCCAAAACGGTTTTGACATGGTTCAAGAATAAATAGAAGCGATGATAAGTGAAATGTAATGCACTACTAGTTCATGTGACAACAAACGATAATAGGTTAGATCCGAACATTAGCGGCCGAGGCAAAGATCGCGCCTTAGATCTGTACTCACATTCAAGCCTCGAGCCACTAAGATAAACGTAATACCAATCATATTGCAAACTTCAATGTTTAAACGAAAAATAGCTCCTTCTATCCCTTTCCAAAGAGAAGTTTTCATATATAAGAAATGAACATTGCATGGTACACCAACATGGCTATATCAAGCCAAAGAAATAAAACACAAAATGTAGCGGTACAAGAAAAAATGTAGATCCTTTGTGTTCAAAAGGTTTTCTTGCTTGCTTAATCAATAGGCTGCTCTGTTTCCTAAAATATGATGGTATTCACAGGGCATTAGACAAGATTAAAAATGATTTAGATTTAGGTGGAAATGTAGAAGGTAAATGGTCAACCTTGCCAGTGCAAAGAATCATAACCAAAGATGCCGAATGATGGTTTGAACTAGACAGCAAAGTGAACATCTCTTAATAGAAATTCTTGTAGTATTAAAGAACACAAAAACAATGCCTATTGGTGTAAGAATACACATGAACTATCCAACTCGACAAACTAGAGCAAAGTGGATTACTGCTGGTCATCATCATTTTCAACATGGGTTATTCCTAGCAATCTCCAACCTTCACTTTCTCGGGATTTTTCATAACTTCACCTCTAGGGCAAGCAACGCTTCACTCAAAAGTCCTTTCCGACCTTATTAAAGGATTTTGATGGCCAACATATGGATTCGTGACGTAAAATACATAGACACCCCTTGAAGCGTCCGATCACGAGGAACCTACAAGTTTTCACAACCAAAACATCCATGTAGAATTAAGAGAGGTTATAAAGTGAACTTCTTCAAGGCTACCAGACTTACTCATCATATGAATTTGCCCATTATCGTGCTAACTATCTCCCAAAGCCCCTCACCAACTTGACGACCAAATTCTTCCGCCTACCATCAACATGCAACTTTGAGAATTCATTGACCCATTGATCATCGATGCACTCTTGTTGCAATCTTTCAAAGACTAAATTCATTGGCCCAATGGTCGTCCACGGAAAACCTATTAACCATCAGTGTCAAGAAACATTTAATGAAATGAAGAAAATTAGAATATCAACTAAGAATAAAAGCTTAGCACGGTTTAAGAGTCTCAAAATAATACATAACATGCAGAATCATTAGTTGCACTTTGTATCCCGAATAAACAAATCAAAAGACCCTAGTTGTTCTCATACAATAGCAAACTCCTCACCCCATTGATCGAAGTTGAAGAAAATCAAAGAACCACCAACCAGAGTAGCAGATTCTCGTATAATAAGAACATTTATACAAATTACAATGTTTTTACCGGTTTAATACCAAACAAAGATATACAATTACAAGAATCATCATGATGCTTTTATCTTCTAACTTATTATAATCAATTAGCTCTCACTACTCAATTTAGTAGCAAACTCCATGACCCATTGGTTTGGCCCATAGAAATACTAAGAACCACCAAAACGGTGAGTAGCATATTTTATAAATAACAAATATAGATAATCTCATATAAGATTTACTGAGTTTAGTTGATTTAAAAGTTCAACTGGAGATGTAATAATGAGAATCATTAGTCATTCACACTTTATTTGCTAAATTATAGTAGATATATAGATAATAGCACTAACCAAACCATCATTATCATTTGGGACATTCTCAAATCATAAAAACTAGTTTCACCACCTAGGGTTGGTGAATGAGATTACTACCTCCATTTTAGTCTACGTAGGCAAGGCGTAAGAAAAAAAAGGAGGAAATCGCTAAACGGAATTTATGACTGATTATCGTGACATATTAATCTATAAGCTTCTTTAACTTCCACAATATCTCTACTTGCCTCATCATGAGCAAATTCATCAGCCCAAGAAGCACCTCCATTGTATCGTTGTTTGATATTCTCATTTGCCCGCTTATCTCGATGTTTGGTTTGACTCGATTATCATCAATGATAAGTTCATCACAACTCATCTTGGATACAAATTGAAGAAATTAATTCTCGCATGCCCTAAAACATACAAACACATAAGTGCATATATTAACTCATGCATAGTAACAATTATATCATTAAGAGCTATCTTGACACATTGCAAGTATTTAGCCAAACAGCTTTTAAATAACCCAAACTTAGAATCACTGCTTTGAGAGAGTGTATGTGCAAGCATCCTAGTCTCATTTGAATTGCAAATGAAACTTTCTATATTTCCCCTCTCATTTGATCTACAGATGTTAATCGAGCTTGTTCCTGTATGTTTTAGCTCATTAATTGTGTTATGCAAGAAAAGCAAAGCAAAAGATGGCATGCATGTAAAGACTACTCAAAGCACGAGATAGTAGCCAAGAAAAGGAAAGATAAAGCTAAATTGGAAGGTATATCCATCTGCAATAGCATAAGGAGTTAAATATGGTTCCTGGTAAAAACACATTAGCATGACCTTTCAAATTTGCACATGATGCATTGGTAGAGAAACCTACGTGACGACTAAAGCAATCGAAAACATACCACCGAAAGAAATGAATGAATTTAGGGTTTAGAGACTTCCGGGTCATTTCCACTTATATTGTTCTTATTTACTTCGTCGAACTTTTGTAGCTTTTAAGTGGTGTGTAATGCTTGAACCTAATGATCCGGTTTAAAAAAAAATTTAAAACAATTCTTAAAATTTAAATTAAATTAAAGTTTATTAAAATTATTTTCTTTTAAAACAATTGCTTCAAAATTAAATTGTTTTGGTCAAAAATATTTTACTAATCTTTAAAAAAATTAAATTTGATCCAAAGAAAATTTACTTTAATTTTGACAATTATTTTTGTACAATTTTTAATGATTTTTCCAAGTCAGAACAGGGGATCACGTAATCATTCTGAACCAATCTCACAAGAATTTAAATATCTCGAAATATAAAAATCATTTGTTTTCTATGTTTCTTTTATATGAAAATAGACTCAATAAGCTTTAAATCAATATCTCATCCAACTTATAATTCAATTTCTACTATTTTTGGTGATTTTTCAAATTCACGTCACTGCTGCTGTCCATTAACAATTTTATTGTAAATTTTACTCTTTCATGATTGCTTTGTATTAACATCCATTTAATTATACATAACCCCAAAATATATCCTTATCTAGCCATTCCAATAGCTAGCCATTATCGAATATTTACATGCCATTCATTTTCCCCTTTAACCTATACATCAACAACAAAACTTAAACTTATCATGTCACAATTTAATTTGGCCTAAAAGCCTCACACATAGTCATAAATCAAATTTATCACCTATTTATACATCATAAGTATAGACCTATCGTCACAAGGTCATCACAAGATCATTTTCATAGGTATGACTTACTCTTTTACATTCTTACCAAATGTTCCATATACGTCGAAATTTAGTTCTCATGAATTTTGCGTACATACCTGTACCCTTTCAATACGATCATACCTTGTCATTTCTTTGATATCATCTTTGGATTTACCCATTGAAACTCTTGGGATACTAAGGATGGATACTCGGGAAAAACTCGTACAAGATGTATCGTACCAATGCCATGTCCCAGACATAGTCTTACGCTAGCTTTCATATCGTGGCCGATGCCATGTCCCAGACATGGTCTTACTCTAGCACACATATCAATGCCGATGCCATGTCCCAGACATGGTCTTACACTGGCACACATATTGCCATGGTCCAACCATGGTCTTTACTATCAATTCATCACATGTCGAAATTCGATCATACTCCGCCCTGCATTTCTCTTAATTTGATCTTTCAAAACAATCTCGTAATTTTTATATTATTCATGATCCAATAATAACATACGAAATAACACATGGTATCAGTTAAACATTTAAACATATTAAATTTAATGCTTATTAACATACGAACTTACCTTGATACCAAAACGACCATTTTACCAACTTTCCCGATTTTCGATTTTCCTCACGTTCTAGGTCCAAATCTTGTTTTCTCTAGGTCTAAAACATCACATTTCACTTATTTAATTAATGTACTATTCAAAACAGTCCCTAACTCAACTTTTTTTCAAAATTACAATTTTGCCCCTAAACTTTTACATATTTACACTTTTGCCCCAATACTCAAAATTAAACTTCAGCCCTTATTCATATGTTTTATAACATGCTGATCATTTTTCCCTTCTATGGAAACATCAAATTCTCACTCTAACATGTACTTATGAACAATAGGTATTTTTACCGATTATGACGTTTTACTCGTTTTCACTTAAAATCGCTTAGTAAAAGTTGTTTAACATAATTTCAGCCTTCATATTCTATCATAAAACATATAAATACACACTTTTCACCTATGGGTAATTTTCTAAAGATGAACCTTAGCATGAATTATTGGTAGCATAAGCTAAATCGAGCCACCGGGACTCCAAAACCGTAAATAACTTGAAAAACGGGGCTAGAACAGACTTACCATGAGCTTGGAAAGTTTAGAAGACCCTAGCCATGTCTTCCCCTGGTAAATTTCGTCCATATGAAGAAGATGGACAAATTTGGCATTTTAATTTTGTTTTTAATTCATTTAATTACCAATTTACCAAAATGCCCCTAACTTAAAAATATCCCATTTCACTTATCTAATATCCATTTTTGAACAACAATTTAATCAATGGTCTAATTTCCATTTAAGGACCTCCAATTTAAAATTTCATAGAAATTGGACACTTCTAACATGTAGAGCTCAACTTTTGCACTATTTACAATTTAGTCCTTTTGACTAAATTGAGTGCCCAAACGTCGAAATTTTTGAACGAAATTTTTACAAAATCTTTCCGTAAAATTGTAGACCATAAAAATATAATAAAAATAGAATTTTACTCGTCGAATTTGTGGTCTCGAGACCACTGTTTCGACTAGACCCAAATTTAGGCTGTTACAACTCTCCCCCCCTTTTAGGATTTTCGTCCCCGAAAATCTTACCAGAATGAAGTTGAATATCTTTCGCACAATTTCCAACATCACTAAATAACCCTTTTTAAGACGATACTTTTAGAAACACTCTGTCATCGATCTAAATCTCAATATAACTCAGTCAATTCTGTCAAATAATGAATCGATACATATTGAAATTATTATACTAATTCCGTCAAACGTTCGAAAATAACTCACTAGCATTTCTCTTGATCTGAAAATTGAGGAAAACTGTAACACCTCTTACCCAGGTCTGTCGCCGGAATAGGATACGAGGCATTACCGGACATGATCCAAGCTATTGTACAAAATTCAAAATGTAAAATCCATATAAAGTTAAAACTTTTCCCATACATAGTCGTCAATACCCATAAGCAAAATAACCATTCGTTACTATAAATAACTAAACAATTAAGCCTTCTATACATGCCATAATTTCCAAAATATTGTTTTCAAAATACCAAAAGAAGGCTGATAGTGTGAATAGATCTCCGACGATCACCGTATCCCGAACTAGCTTGATGACACTATAAAACAAGGAAAAGAAAAGAGAGTAAGCATATAGCTTAGTAAGTAAGTATATAAATAATTAATAAATGGATTTAATATTTTTACAAAACAACACATTCAAACCTACAATCAAATTCATTATTTATTCAAGTTTGGAGCAAGCTGTCTATTCGAGTCACAGTGACTAAATTATTTTTATCTTAAGCTACGAAACTCCAAATTAAGGTCCGTAAATTTTCTCTGAAACTAGATTCACATATCTTCATACCATAAAATTTCCAGAATTTTTGACTTAGCCAATTAGTACAGTTTATTCATTAAAATTTCCCCTGTTTCACTATTTGACTATTCTGACCACTTTTCACTACGAATCAATTTTCTCCTTGTACAGAATTCAAATGATGTTTTAACTTGTTTCATTTGAAACTAGACTCAGTAAGGAATCTAAATATATAAATTATGTCCCAAAATTATTTTTGTACAATTTTTAATGATTTTTCCAAGTCAGAACAGGGGATCTCGAAATCACTCTGAACCAGTCTCACAAAAATCTAAATATCTCAAAATACAGAACTTCTTTGCTTTCTTTGTTTCTTTCATATGAAAATAGACTCAATAAGATTTAATTACATATCTTATTCAAATTCTAATTCAATTTCCACCATTTTTGGTGATTTTTCAAAGACACATAACTGCTGCTGTTCAAAACTGTTTTATTTCTAAATTTCAGTAACTTTCATTGTAACATTTACTCCGTATCAATCTTACCAAAGTTCTATCACATATCGAGCACATTGCTCATAAGTTTACACACATATACCTACACTCATTCATCACATAATCACAGTCATTTACACTTAGTCATTTCCGTTGAACATATCGAATATTAACGGATACATCGTAATATTGCACATAGTGCCACACTTGTAGCCAAAGCTACTTCACATCACTTATCACACATAGGCTCGTTCTTGAGCTATTCACATTCGCGGGTCTGCTCACACAAGCTGTCGGTCATACGTAACTACTCGCTGCTGCTCACACAAGCTGTCGGTATCCGCAACACATGCGGGATTACCCGACCACTGGTAGAACTTATAAGACCAAAGACCCGCTTCACATAATCACAATCTCGGTCCGCTCACACAAGTCGCTTCCGGTCATACGTAACTACTCGGTGCTGCTCACACAAGCCGTCCGAATATCCGTAACACATGCCGGATAACTCAGCCACTGGTAGAACGTACGGACCAGCACCCGGATCACTTATTCCACTTAGATTTCACATAGGTTTCAAGTGAACATGTCACTCGTATCCATTTTTATTCCTAAGGTTCAACCGGAAAATTTCTCACTTGTCGATATTTTGTCAATTACATCAAATATTCAGCCACAATTCATGCCGTTTATCAAAATATGGAAGTGTAAATAAAAACAATACATTATTTACATACAAACTTACCTCGGTGCAAAATATGACGAATTTGCAATTCAGTCAACAACCTTTTCTTTTCCCCGATCAAGGTCAATTCCTCGTCTTTCTTGATCTATAATAACATATTTAACTCATTTAATACGCACATTATTCAATTTAGTCTAAAAATCACACTATAGAAAAATTACATTTTTGCCCCTAAAGTTTCACATATTTACAATTTTGCCCCAATACTCGAAATTAAACTTCAGCCCTTATTATTATGTTTTATAGCATGCTGATCATTTTTCCCTTCTATGGCAACATCAAATTCTTACTCTAACATACACTTATGAACATTAGGAATTTTTACCGATTATGTCATTTTACTAGTTTTCACTTAAAATTACTTAGAAAAAGTTCTTTAACATCATTTCAAGCTTCATATTTTACCATAAAACATCAAAATACATGCATTTCATCCATGGGTAAATTTTTAAACACAAACCCTAGCTCAAAATAATGGTAGAAATAGGTAAATCTTGTTACGAGGATTTCAAAAACGTAAAAATCATTAAAAACGGGGCTAGAACGGACTTACAATCGAGTTTGGAAGCTTGAGAAACCCTAGCTATGTCTTCCTTATGAGAATTTCGGCCAAGGGGTTGAAGATGATCAAAAATTAGCTTTTAATTTTGTTTTTAACTCATTTTAATCATTAAATGACCAAAATACCCTTAACTTAAAAATATTCTATTTAACCTATTTGATGTCCATTTTTTTTTCCAGAAAGTTAACCAATGGTCTAGTTACCTTTTAAGGACCTCCAATTTAAAATTTCATAGCAATTAGATACCTCTAACTTCTAGAACTCAAGTTTTGCACTTTTTACAATTTAGTCCTTTTGACTAAATTGAGTGCTCAAACACCAAAATTTTCGAACGAAATTTTTACGAAATCATTTCATAAAATTGTAGATCATAAAAATATAAGAATATTAATTTTTTTCCTCATCGGATTTGTGGTCCCGAAACCACTATTCCGACTAAGCTCAAAATCGGGCTGTTACAACTCTCCCCCCCTTTAGGGATTTTCGTCCCCGAAAATCTTACCAGAAAAGAGGTTTGGGTACTGTTTTCTCATGGCTTCCTCTGGTTCCCACGTAGCCTCTTCTACTCTATGTCTTTGCCACAATACTTTCACTAAAGCTATACTTTTATTTCTTAACTGTTTAACCTCTCGAGCCAAAATCTTAATCGGTTCCTCATCATAGGTCATATCCGGTTGAATCTCAATCTCTGTCGGAGAAATCACATGTGAAGGATCAGAACGATAGCGTCGCAACATTGACACATGAAACACATTATGAATTCTTTCTAACTCTGCTGGTAAAGCTAGCCGATATGCCACTGGTCCAATCCTTTCGATAATCTCATACGGCCCAATGAAACGAGGACTCAACTTGCCCTTTCGGCCAAATCTCAAAATCTTTTTCCATGGAGATACTTTCAGAAACACTTTATCACCCACTTGAAACTCAATTTCTTTTCTTTTCAAATCCGCGTATGACTTTTGTCGATCTGAAGCAGCTTTCAAACAATCACGAATTACTTTCACTTTCTCTTCAGTTTCTCTAACTAAATCAACTCCATGAATCTGTTTCTCACTAAGCTCGGTCCAATACAAAGGAGTTCGACACTTGCGACCATATAATGCTTCGTACGGTGCCATCTGTATACTCGACTGATAACTATTGTTGTAAGCAAATTCAACCAAAGGTAGATATTTCTCCCAACTACCTTCGAATTCTAAAACACAACATCGGAGCATGTCTTCAAGAACCTGAATTACTCTTTCGGATTGACCGTCACTTTGCGGGTGAAACGCGGTACTAAAATTCAATTTCGTACCCAAGGCTTCTTGCAACTTTTTCCAAAACCTCGAAGTGAACCTCGGATCTCTATCCAAATAATAGACATAGGCACTCAGCGCTTTCACAATTTCAAAGAATATACAATTTAGCCAACTTATCAAATGAGTAGTCAGACGCATCTGGTATAAAGTGAGCCGATTTCACAATCTATCAACCACAACCCAAACGGCATCTTTCTTTTTCGAGTCGAGGCAAACCAAATCACAAAATCCATCGTAATTCTATCCCATTTCCATTCGGGAACCATCATCGGGTGAAGTAAACCCAAGGCACTTGATGCTCGGCTTTCACTTGTTGGCAAATCAAACACTTTGATACAAACTCGTAAATTTCTCTTTTCATACCCGCCACCAATAAAATTTCTTCAAATCATTATACAATTTTGTACTACCCGGATGAACTGACAAACAACCACTGTGTGCCTCATGTAAAATTTTTCGAATCAACTCATCATCTTTCGGTACACATACCCTATCACGAAACATCAAACAATCATCCGTCCGATTCAAAATCAATCACTACCCGATTCACATTGAACTCTTTTAACTTGCAATTCCTGTCTTTCTTTTGAGCTTCGCAAATTTGCTGATGAAATAACGGTCTAGCCCTCAACTCGGCCAAAATCGAACCGTCGTCAAACAAAGTCAAACTCGTATTCATAGCTCTCAAAGCATACAAAGATTTTCTACTCAAGGCATCTGCGACTACATTCGCTTTCCCGGATGATAATCAATCACTAACTCATAATCTTTCAATAATTCGAGCCACCTCCGTTGTCGCAAATTCAAGTCCTTTTGATTCATCAGATACTTCAAACTTTTATGATCGGTAAAGATTCGACATTTCTCACCATACAAATAATGACGCCAAGTCTTCAAAGCAAATACGATGGCGGCCAATTCCAAATCATGCGTCGGATAGTTCTTTTCGTGCGGTTTTAGCTGTCTCGAGACATAAGCTACTACTTTGCCCTCTTGCATCAACACACAACCAAGACCATTCAATGATGCATCACTATAAATCACAAACTCTTTTCCCGACTCAGGTTGTACCAAAACCGGTGCTTCTGTCAATCGCGCTTTCAACTCCTCGAAACTTTGCTGACATTTATCGGTCCATTCAAACTTAACATTCTTTTGCAACAACTTAGTCATAGGAGAGGCAATCATTGAGAATCCTCAACAAAACGCGTCTATAATACCCGCTAAACCCAAAAGCTTCTAACTTCGGATACATTTTTGGCGGTTTCCAATCAACTATTGCCGAAATTTTACTCGGATCAACCCGAATACCATCACCCAAACTATATGTCCCAAAAATCCGACTTCACAAAGCCAAAACTCACTTTTACCGAATTTAGCAAACAATTTCTTCTCTCTCAAAATCTGTAACACCATTCTCAAGTGTTTAGCATGTTCGGACGCATCTCGAGAATAAATCAGGATATCATCTATGAACACAACCACAAACTTATCCAAGTATGGTTGAAAAATGCGATTCATCATGTCCATAAAGATGGCAGGAGCATTAGTCAAACCGAAAGGCATCACAAGAAACTCATAATGTCCGTACCTCGTTCTAAAAGCGGTTTTTGGCACATCTGACTCTTTAACTCTCAGCTGATAGTAACCAGACCTCAAGTCGATCTTTGAAAACACTGTCGCCCCTTTCAGCTGGTCAAATAAATCATCAATTCTCGGCAACGGATACTTGTTCTTTATAGTCACTTTGTTGAGTTGTCGATAGTCAATACAAAGTCTCATAGATCCATCTTTTTCTTCACAAACAATACGGAGCACCCCAAGGAGAAAACTTCGGTCTCACAAATCCCTTTATCTCACAACTCTTGCAAATCGAGCTTTTAATTCTTTCAATTCAATCGAGCCATTCTATAAGGAGCAATCGAGATCGGTGTGCAGTCCGAGCAATAGATCAATAGCAAATTCAATCTCTCTAATTGGAGGTAACCTGCAATTTTCTTCCGGGAACACATCCGAAATTCACAAACTACTGGTATTGATTCAAGCTTCAACCAACATCTCAAAGATTCAACACATAAGCAATATAAGCTTCACACCCTTTTCTCATGTATTTACGAAAGGACATGTGCGAAATCACCATAGGCAATTTATTTGATTCATCTGTTTCAACCCAAAGAATCTCACCATTTTCACATTTCAATTCAAGGGTTTTCTGTCTACAATTTACCTTAGCATCATACAATGTCAACCAATCCATACCCAGAATAACGTCAAACTCATCAAATGGCAACAACATCAGATTAGCCGGAAAACAGTGACCATGAATCATCAAAGGACAATTCTTGCAAACCTTATCAACTAGCACATATTTGCCTAAAGGTTTTGACACTTTAATCACAAATTTAGTAAGTTCAACAGGCAAACTTTTACTAGATACTAAATTCACACAAACATAGGAATGAGTAGATCCAGGATCAATCAATGCAATAACATTAGTATCATAAAGAGAGAATGTACCAATGATCACATCGGGAGATGACGCATTCTCACGGGCACGTATGACATAAGCTCTAGCAGGTGCTCTCACTTCTGACCTTACAGCTGATTCTTTCACTATACTTTTACTGGTAGCTCCAGTTCTGGCATTTCTCAGTGGTCTACCTCTGCTGGCAGTATTACTCGGTCTAACACTCTGATATCTTCCTTCTTCAAACTTCTCAGGGCAATCTTTAATATAGTGCTCTCGAGAACCACACTTAAAACAAGCACGGCTAACCATATAACACTCGCCGGGGTGTCGTCTACCACAATGCTGACATTCAGGTCTATTGGATCTAACATTACCCACACTTGCCATTGAAGTAGCTTGAGTTTTAGAACCTGAATATGATCTCCCACGGTTTTGGTGCGAATACCCAGCTGAAACAGTCAATCGATGATTCATATCTTTGGATTTCTTGGATTGAGATTGGAATGACTTGCTTATTGGCCTCTTTCTTGCATCTCTGGCTTCAATCACAGCTTTTCTCTTTTCTTTGTTCAGCTCTTCAGCTTTACAAGCTCGATCAACCAATACCACAAACTCTTTCAGCTCTAGGATCCCAACTAGCAGTCGAATATCCTCGTTCAACCCATCTTCAAATCTCTTACACATAATGGCCTCGGTAGACACACATTCCTGGGCGTATTTACTGAGTCTAACAAACTCTCTTTCATACTCTGTCATAGACATTCGGCCCTGCTTTAACTCGAGAAACTCTTTGCGCTTTTGATCAATGAACCGCTTGGCTTATGTACTTCTTTCTCGAATTCCTCTTGGAAGAAATCCCATGTAACCCTTTCTTTCTGGAACCACGAGATACCAGTGTCTTCCACCGGTGATATGTTGAGTCCCTTAATAAAGATATTGCACACTTTAAACATTCTTCGGAAGTACAAGAAAGTTCATCAAATACCCGAATAGAATTCTCAAGCCAAAACTCTGCTTTCTCGGGATCATCATCTATGTTAGCCCTGAATTCTTCAGCCCCTTGCTTTCGGATCTTATCAACCGGAGGCTTAGTCAGTCTTATCATTTCTGTACCTTGAGGAACTACGGGAACCGGTTGAGGAATAGGAGGAGGTGGAGGAGGTTGAACATTTGGATTCGCTCGAACAAATTCTGTATACCAATTATTCATCATATGGAGGAAGGCTTCCCGAGCCCCATCTCCTTGACTATGTGTTTCAGGTCTACTACCCACTGGCACGGTCCCTTGCGTGGGAGCCGGCGCATTACTTTCTACGTCATCAGCTACAGCTCGGTCGGGATCCATTTACTATATAAAAACACAATTTAAATTGTCAGGAGTCGTCACACTATCACAGTATTTTTATGGCATGTATAGCTAGACTTTCACATACGCTATGTTAGTCCGAGAATCGACTAAACCATAGCTCTGATACCACTAAAATGTAACACCTCTTACCCAGGTGTGTCATCGTCACGAACAGATATACGAGGCATTACCGGACATGATCCAAGCTATTGTACAAAATTCAAAATGTAAAATCCATATAAAGTTAAAACTTTTCCCATACATAGTCGTCAATACCCATAAGCAAAATAACCATTCGTTACTATAAATAACTAAACAATTAAGCCTTCTATACATGCCATAATTTCCAAAATATTGTTTTCAAAATACCAAAAAGAAGGTGATAGTGTGAATAGATCTCCGACGATCACCGTATCCCGAACTAGCTTGATGACACTATAAAACAAGGAAAAGAAAAGAGAGTAAGCATATAGCTTAGTAAGTAAGTATATAAATAATTAATAAATGGATTTAATATTTTTACAAAACAACACATTCAAACCTACAATCAAATTCATTATTTATTCAAGTTTGGAGCAAGCTGTCTATTCGAGTCACAGTGACTAAATTATTTTTATCTTAAGCTACGAAACTCCAAATTAAGGTCCGTAAATTTTCTCTGAAACTAGATTCACATATCTTCATACCATAAAATTTCCAGAATTTTTGACTTAGCCAATTAGTACAGTTTATTCATTAAAATTTCCCCTGTTTCACTATTTGACTATTCTGACCACTTTTCACTACGAATCAATTTTCTCCTTGTACAGAATTCAAATGATATTGTAACTTATTTCATTTGAAACTAGACTCAGTAAGGAATCTAAATATATAAATTATGTCCCAAAATTATTTTTTTACAATTTTTAATGATTTTTTCAAGTCAGAATAGGGGATCTCGAAATCACTCTGAACCAGTCTCACAAAAATCTAAATATCTCAAAATACAGAAATTCTTTGCTTTCTTTGTTTCTTTCATATGAAAATAGACTCAATAAGATTTAATTACATATCTTATTCAAATTCTAATTCAATTTCCACCATTTTTGGTGATTTTTCAAAGACACATAACTGCTGCTGTTCAAAACTATTTTATTTCTAAATTTCAGTAACTTTCATTGTAACATTTACTCCGTATCAATCTTACCAAAGTTCTATCACATATCGAGCACATTGCTCATAAGTTTACACACATATACCTACACTCATTCATCACATAATCACAGTCATTTACACTTAGTCATTTCCCGTTGAACATATCAGAATATTAACGGATACATCAGAATATTGCACATAGTGCCACACTTGTAGCCAAAGCTACTTCACATCACTTATCACACATAGGCTCGTTCTTGAGCTATTCACATTCGCGGGTCTGCTCACACAAGCTGTCGGTCATACGTAACTACTCAGTGCTGCTCACACAAGCTGTCAGGTATCCGCAACACATGCAGGATTACCCAGCCACTGGTAGAACTTATAAGACCAGCACCCGTTTCACATAATCACAATCTCGGGTCTGCTCACACAAGCTGTCGGTCATACGTAACTACTCAGTGCTGCTCACACAAGCTGTCGAATATCCGTAACACATGCCGGATAACTCAGCCACTGGTAGAACGTACGGACCAGCACCCGGATCACTTATTCCACTTAGATTTCACATAGGTTTCAAGTGAACATGTCACTCGTATCCATTTTTATTCCTAAGGTTCAACCGGGAAATTTCTCACTTGTCGATATTTTGTCAATTACATCAAATATTCAGCCACAATTCATGCCGTTTATCAAAATATGGAAGTGTAAATAAAAACAATACATTATTTACATACAAACTTACCTCGGTGCAAAATATGACGAATTTGCAATTCAGTCAACAACCTTTTCTTTTCCCCGATCAAGGTCAATTCCTCGTCTTTCTTGATCTATAATAACATATTTAACTCATTTAATACGCACATTATTCAATTTAGTCTAAAAATCACACTATAGAAAAATTACATTTTGCCCCTAAAGTTTCACATATTTACAATTTTGCCCCAATACTCGAAATTAAACTTCAGCCCTTATTATTATGTTTTATAGCATGCTGATCATTTTTCCCTTCTATGGCAACATCAAATTCTTACTCTAACATACACTTATGAACATTAGGAATTTTTACCGATTATGTCATTTTACTAGTTTTCACTTAAAATTACTTAGAAAAAGTTCTTTAACATCATTTCAAGCTTCATATTTTACCATAAAACATCAAAATACATGCATTTCATCCATGGGTAAATTTTTAAACACAAACCCTAGCTCAAAATAATGGTAGAAATAGGTAAATCTTGTTACGAGGATTTCAAAACGTAAAAATCATTAAAAACGGGGCTAGAAACGACTTACAATCGAGTTTGGAAGCTTGAGAAACCCTAGCTATGTCTTCCTTATGAGAATTTCGGCCAAGGGGTTGAAGATGATCAAAAATTAGCTTTTAATTTTGTTTTTAACTCATTTTAATCATTAAATGACCAAAATACCCTTAACTTAAAAATATTCTATTTAACCTATTTGATGTCCATTTTTTTTTTCCAGAAAGTTAACCAATGGTCTAGTTACCTTTTAAGGACCTCCAATTTAAAATTTCATAGCAATTAGATACCTCTAACTTCTAGAACTCAAGTTTTGCACTTTTTATAATTTAGTCCTTTTGACTAAATTGAGTGCTCAAACACCAAAATTTTCGAACGAAATTTTTACGAAATCATTTCATAAAATTGTAGATCATAAAAATATAAGAATATTAATTTTTTTCCTCATCGGATTTGTGGTCTCGAAACCACTATTCCGACTAAGCTCAAAATCGGGCTGTTACAAAAACCTTATACGAAATTCACAATAGTTCTGCCTTATTATCATTCTAATATTATCATTGATATCGTTAATCCTGAATACACTTAACATTCAACTTAATTCTGTCGACATATCAACATCTAAATACAGAGTCAGAAGTACCAGGTTCATATTCATATGCCCAAAACATTTACTTTAACTCTTTTGGGCCCTTTTGTCACTTACCATCCTTTATCAAATTAGAGAACGGTTACGGAAAATTGAGTACTTCACTTCCACTTTGCCATAGTATAACTATGGTTTTATGTATGATCACTTATCATTGATCAGATAAGCGTAGCTAAAGCTACCACTTATCACTTGTCACTTGTAGCCGAAGATAGCATTATTCAATGATCAGGTAGTCGGAGCTACCACTTTTCACTGATCAGGTAGCTGGAGCTACCACTTTTCACTGAACAGGTAGCCAGAGCTACCACTTTTCACTTTCACTTGTCACTGATCAGAAGTACTCAAATCCGATGTTCCGCTTGATTTGATCATTTATTTGGTTTTCGCATTGTTGTTTTATTCTCAATTCATCAATACATATATCTCATCATACATTGTATAATTCATGAAATTAACATTTAATCATTTATTTTCAGCCATATGAACTTACTACCGCTTATTCAAATAAAAAAAATTCTCCGTTAATGAAATACTTTCAGAAGCACTTGACACACATCTAAGTTTAATACTCTTACCCATTAAAAGTTTAGACATCAGGTTCAAAGTCTGGTACATAACATTTCATACTCTTACTAGTGTAACTGCCTTGGAGTATCATCCATCTCTGTACTTCTCAAATAAACAGATAATTATCATTGTGCTAGACATCACAATATTATGTCTTTAACTTGCTGATATATATATATATATATCAAGATCATTTGAAAAGTGAAAATCAATACACAGGTCTAAGTTGAACTTCCTATCATTCACACTTTGCCAGCTTCAATTTCTTCTCAAATCTAGAGAAAGATTAAACTTATAGTAAAATTTACTTCAACTGTTACTCGTCGAAGCACTTAACTATACTGATGCCACAATACTCATACAGCTTAAAAATCATAGTGCCATAATAAGATTAACTTCTCAATTACTTTAGTAGATAATGTCCCGATTGAAAACAAAACATCTCGATCATCGGAGAAATTTAAACACAAATTTCCATAACAACCAATACAAAAGCACAATTTTTATACCTCTGGTAACTGTATCAAAGTGCTCTCGCCATCAAGTCAAAACTTATAATCATCCTAAGCATTTTAATAATAAGAAGAAACCATTTTCATCAATAGAACATTTCCTACTGATATCTCATGGCTGATTCTTTGAACATTAATTTAGTAAGGAAACAGAAATAACAAAATCTCATAACATGGAGCTACACAAAATAAAAAAAACTCATAAGCACTGAAAATAATCTTAACAAAAGCCACACAATCTTCCTTTATTTTCATTGAGCAATAGCAAGTAAAACAAGACACTAACATCATACAGACCTTACCGTCAACTTTCTATCTGTGTATGATGCAGAAAGCCAGAAAAGAAAGAGCAATTTCGATCACAATTCAAATAGACTACAATGCTTTCATCTACATGTATATTTAGCTGACATTCTCATACTATAGGAATTTCATTTGAAATCTTGCAGAGATATATATATATACACCTCTGGGAGTAAATAAACACATATAATAGTCGGAAGAGATTGCTGTAATTTCTTAACCATAAACACTGCATTCAGTCACTAATACATCTCGATCATGATTGCACTAAGTAATTCTGTCTTTACTAATCTGATATTATTCCAATTGCAAACAGAAATAAATTCAGAATAAATTCCGGCAATCACATACTTTAGGTCTCATACTTGGATGAGTTAATTAACTGAGCCTGACCTTTCTTTAACTATAACATTTTGGAATCCAAATGATCTTCATATTAATCTGACATCTTTTCTGCAACTGTGTTCATTTACTAAACCATTCTCAACTCTGATCACGTTGTTAGTTAATCTACAACTCAACTCTTTAGTCTTCCAATTGTAAACCCATTCGATCTGAATTTCATAAAATTTCTTTATAACATACCTTATTAAAAGTGGGTGAAGTTGAAACACCTCTGACTTGCCTCTTATATATATTCATGCATATAACTTAACACTCATCAATATATATTTTGTTTCAAGTAACTTAACATGCATACTCATTTTACACAACCTTACTATCATTTTATACAAACAAGTGCACTTATACTTTCATTCATAAATCTCAAGTAAAATTACTCATAACATTCACTTAATTTCACAAGTTATACTCATAGCATCATACAAATGCCAATCAAACATGGACACTTATCATAGTATAGACTTTCCTTTCATCTCATCTTTCATATTTTAAAAGAAATTCCTATCCACAATTTATATATCATCACATAAACATCATAAATTATTATTCTTACTTTTTACGAGTCTCAACTCATCATAAACACACTGTTTGCACTATCAAAGTTAGCTCGGTTGAAGTGCGCATATGTCTAATAAAATAATTTACATCAGTGCCGGGAGTCGTCACACTATCACATCTCATTATGGCATGTATAGCTAGACTCTCACACTCACTATGGTAGTCCGAGAACCGACTAAACCATAGCTCTGATACCACTAAATGTAACACCCCTTACCCGTATCCTATGCCGGAACCGAGTACGAGGCATTACCAAACTTAACAATACATTTTGTCAAATTAATTAACACATATACAAAATGACTTAGCCAAGCCCCTATACATGCCATAGTTTAAATCATTTATAAATAAAGATACCCATAGATAGCTTGATAGTGTGAAGCGATCTCCGACAACCTCCAACCCGAGCTTGTTTAGTAGGACTCTGTAACATGGGAAAGAAAAAGGGGGTAAGCTTATAAAGCTTAGTAAGTTCACATGAAAAAAATAATAAGCATTAGCAATGAATTTTGCTTACTACTAAGCTGTCATAACTTGCATAAATAATGCTAAGTTCTTACTTTCCCAACTTACTCATTTGTAGCCTTATCAAAGCCTCAACATGACAAATCCTCACAACAAGTTCTCAATTTGATACAAACATTAAATCACATGCTTATACTTTATTACTCATGTTCACATTAATCTGTCTGCTTGAATCGCTGTCACTAAATTATTTATTTCTTGAGCTACAGAGCTCCGAATTTAAAACCGATAATTTTTCCCGAAACTAGACTCATATATCTTCCTACCATAAAATTTCCAGAATTTTTGGCTAATCCAATTAGTACAGTTTATTCATTAAAATTTCCCCTGTTTCACTGTTCAACTATTCTGACCACGTTTCACTACGAATCAATTTTCTACTTGTACAGAATTCAAAAGATGTTATAATTTGTTTCATTTGAAACTAGACTCATTAAGGATTTCAAGCATATAACTTTTATCCCATAATTATTTTTGTACAATTTTTAATGATTTTTCCAAGTCAGAACAGGGGATCACGTAATCATTCTGAACCAATCTCACAAGAATTTAAATATCTCGAAATATAAAAATCATTTGTTTTCTCTGTTTCTTTTATATGAAAATAGACTCAATAAGCTTTAAATCAATATCTCATCCAACTTATAATTCAATTTATATTATTTTTGGTGATTTTTCAAATTCACGTCACTGCTGCTGTCCATTAACAATTTTATTGTAAATTTTACTCTTTCATGATTGCTTTGTATTAACATCCATTTAATCATACATAACCCCAAAACATATCCTTATCTAGCCATTCCAATAGCTAGCCATTATCGAATATTTACATGCCATTCATTTTCCCCTTTAACCTATACATCAACAACAAAACTTAAACTTATCATGTCACAATTTAATTTGGCCTAAAAGCCTCACACATAGTCATAAATCAAATTTATCACCTATTTATACATCATAAGTATAGACCTATCGTCACAAGGTCATCACAAGATCATTTTCATAGGTATGACTTACTCTTTTACATTCTTACCAAATGTTCCATATACGTCGAAATTTAGTTCTCATGAATTTTGCGTACATACCTGTACCCTTTCAATACGATCATACCTTGTCATTTCTTTGATATCATCTTTGGATTTACCCATTGAAACTCTTGGGATACTAAGGATGGATACTCGGGAAAAACTCGTACAAGATGTATCGTACCAATGCCATGTCCCAGACATGGTCTTACTCTAGCACACATATCAATGCCGATGCCATGTCCCAGACATGGTCTTACACTGGCTCTCATATCATGGCCGATGCCATGTCCCAGACATGGTCTTACACTGGCACACATATTGCCATGGTCCAACCATGGTCTTTACTATCAATTCATCACATGTCGAAATTCGATCATACTCCGCCCTGCATTTCTCTTAATTTGATCTTTCAAAACAATCTCGTAATTTTTATATTATTCATGATCCAATAATAACATACGAAATAACACATGGTATCAGTTAAACATTTAAACATATTAAATTTAATGCTTATTAACATACGAACTTACCTTGATACCAAAACGACCATTTTACCAACTTTCCCGATTTTCGATTTTCCTCACGTTCTAGGTCCAAATCTTGTTTTCTCTAGGTCTAAAACATCACATTTCACTTATTTAATTAATGTACTATTCAAAACAGTCCCTAACTCAACTTTTTTTCAAAATTACAATTTTGCCCCTAAACTTTTACATATTTACACTTTTGCCCCAATACTCGAAAATTAAACTTCAGCCCTTATTCATATGTTTTATAACATGCTGATCATTTTTCCCTTCTATGGAAACATCAAATTCTCACTCTAACATGTACTTATGAACAATAGGTATTTTTACCGATTATGACGTTTTACTCGTTTTCACTTAAAATCGCTTAGTAAAAGTTGTTTAACATAATTTCAGCCTTCATATTCTATCATAAAACATATAAATACACACTTTTCACCTATGGGTAATTTTCTAAAGATGAACCTTAGCATGAATTATTGGTAGCATAAGCTAAATCGAGCCACCGGGAATCCAAAACCGTAAATAACTTGAAAAACGGGGCTAGAACAGACTTACCATGAGCTTGGAAAGTTTAGAAGACCCTAGCCATGTCTTCCCCTGGTAAATTTCGTCCATATGAAGAAGATGGACAAATTTGGCATTTTAATTTTGTTTTTAATTCATTTAATTACCAATTTACCAAAATGCCCCTAACTTAAAAATATCCCATTTCACTTATCTAATATCCATTTTTGTCCAACAATTTAATCAATGGTCTAATTTCCATTTAAGGACCTCCAATTTAAAATTTCATAGAAATTGGACACTTCTAACATGTAGAGCTCAACTTTTGCACTATTTACAATTTAGTCCTTTTGACTAAATTGAGTGCCCAAACGTCGAAATTTTTGAACGAAATTTTTACAAAATCTTTCCGTAAAATTGTAGACCATAAAAATATAATAAAAATAGAATTTTACTAGTCGAATTTGTGGTCTCGAGACCACTGTTTCGACTAGACCCAAATTTAGGCTGTTACACTAGGGGCTGGGTTATTTACCCAATCAGTCCCCACAACTCCATGCGCGTATTGTTGGGGCCCCTGTCCACTTTTAATTTATTGCAGCTTTGATCCTTGATTTTCATCCTGGTTTCAATCTAGTTTTCAACCTACTTTAAAGGGTTTATTTATTTATTTTTCTTCAAAATTACAAAATCATTTTTACCTACTTTATTTTTTCTCACTATTATTATTATTATTATTATAGTCATATTAGTATGTTATATATATATATATATATATATATATATTTCGTATTACTGTTATTATTATATTTATTATCACTATATTGTTACTATTATTATTATTATTATTATTATTATTATTATTGTTATCATTATTATTTTTATTGTTGTTGTTATTACTAGTGTTATTTTTGCTACTTTTATTATGTTATATATATATATATATATATATATATATATGTATACATTATTATTTATTCTTCATTCATATATTTATACTTCTATTATTTCATATATACTTCTATTTTCATTCATATCGTCACACTTTATATATTCATATTTATATTTACGTCTCAATATCATTTTCGTCATCGTTATTATCGTCATTATTATTGTTGTCGTCTTTATTTTCCTGTCTGCTTGTGAAGCTTTCATTTTGCTTATCATTCTTCTGCTTTCTGTCTATTATCCTTTTAGCACATTGGTTTTACTCGTTTACTTTTATTTTCGTCTTGTTATTATCGTTTGTACTTAACATATTTGTTCCATATGTTCGCTAGCATTGTATTTCATTTTCCGCATTTGTTACAAATTCATGCTACATTTTACCCAATACAAAATTGACTTCTTTCGATAAGGTAACATTCTGTGTTTGGAAATTCGAGGGATCGTGCCCTATGTGTTGGGTTTCGATTCTCTCGCTTGGCCTAACAATCGAATATCCTTTTGATTTTCTAATGCATTAGTCTCGGGAATTAAGAGATGACCTTGGATTCGAGGATTAAAATCGTTGTGTCCTATGTACTGGATGTGATATTTTACCCTCTCGGAACGAGAAAATCTTGTTATTCAATTCAAGAGAATTCAAATACTTTTGAAAGGATCATGTTTCAAAAATCTTTCTACAATTTCCAACTTTCGGCATAAGGACATTGATTAATCAATTTGGTACCAATTTTGGACGTGACGAGGGTGCTAACCCTTCCTCGCACGTAACCGACTCCCGAACCCTTTTCTCAAATTTTATGGACCAAACACACCGTTTTAGTAAAGCAAAATGTTTTATTAAAACAAAGGTGATCCGATCACACCAAATAAAGATTGGCGGCGACTCCCGTTTTTATTTTCAAAACCCAAGTTTGATTCCCGCCTTCTCAAAAAAGGATGGTTTCGACAAACGTAATGTTAGGAAATAAAGTTATTATTTTTTATTCTAATTTTGAATTGTTTTAAATTATTGTTTTATCTTATTTCCATTTTAAATGTACTTGTCTATCTTTACCTACATAAATAGAGGTTTCTATCAATAGTGGAGCCATTTCATAAGCTTCCCATCACTTCAATAAAGATCATTGTATATCCTTCATTAGCTTAGATATCCTCTTTATTGAGAACACAAATGCAAAAATTGTTTTTAATGAAGTATTGGCTGCTGCTGGAAGGGATATTGTCACAAAAGATATATCTAGGCTACGTGGTGGCTGGCCAATGCAAGATGCATTCCATGTGATCTACTCTGTTCCTTTATCTTTTTTATTTTTCTTAATTTTCGATGGCTATCAATTGATTCCTTCTGTTTTCTTAATTTGAATAGACATTTTCTCAACATACAGTGCTGTCGGTTTTATTCTTAGAGCACCTGATCTCTGTCCTTAATCAGACTCATGTCACTAAAAGTAGTGATCCAGGAAAAGGAGAAAATTCTAGTCTTGTTTCTGAAACTCAATTGGAGGATGAAATTCTGCAAGCTGCTATTTTTGCCCTTACTTCCTTCTTTAGGTATGTTGACCAATTGCATTTATTGAAATTTATCTTATTTTTATGGTCTTCATAAAATTATGATGTTTCATCTTAATTTCAGAGGTGGAGGTAAAGTTGGAAAGCGAGCTGTTGAACATAGTTACTCTTCAGTTCTTGCAGCACTTGTACTGCAACTTGGCAGTTGTCATGGTCTAGCTACCTCTGGTCGGAATGAACCACTATGGTAAGTATCCTATTATGTATATATGTAGGCATCTGTAAGTCAGGAACGTGATATTCTTAAAAGTAAATAATTTTCTTTCTCCATTCCTGCAGTGCACTTTTAACTGCATTTAAGGCATTTTGTGAATGTGTTGGAGATCTTGAAATGGGCAAGGTACATGAACTTTCTGATAATATGAACACCTGCTACTGCTAGGACAACGAGAAACACTTCACATAACATTACCAAGTTAAAAACAAAATTAAATTTGTCCTCAGATTTTGGCTAGAGACAGTGAGCATAATGAAAAGTGGATTAATCTTATGGGAGATTTAGCTGATTGCATTTCCATGAAGAGACCAAAAGAGGTAAAACTATCCATTTGGTGTTTTTCCATTTTTATCTAGGATGCCATTTCCAACGAAATACTGAATGGAGACTATTTTATTACACTGTAACCAACCTCAGGTTCAGAATATATGCAAGATTTTCTCGAAATCGTTGAACCTCCAAGAAAATTTTCAACGGGAAGCTGCAGCAGCTGCAGTATCAGAGTTTATTCAGTACGGGTATGAATTTTGTGATCCATCTTTGAAGTTCTTGCTAGCTTCTACTTGTGTCCTTTTTATTTCTCTTCTTATAGTTTACGGGCTAATTTCAACCATGCAGTAGCGGGTTTAGCTCCCTATTGGAAGAGATGGTAGAAGTGTTGTGCCGACATGTCTCAGATGAATCTCCAACAGTTAGATGCCTTTGTCTAAGAGGACTAGTGAAGGTATATGATAAGGATATCATCTAGATTTTAGGTCTTCAATTGCGGTCACACGCATTCACTTCTCTCATAATTTCTGGCTCAAGTTTAATGTTTGTAAGGTTGTATTATTTCACTCTATTTATAACACATGAAAGTATGACTTTCCATGTATATTGCAGATACCATCTGCTCATATCGACCAGTATACAACTCAAGTTTTGGGTGTAATATTAGCATTGCTTGATGATTTGGATGAATCAGTGCAATTAACTGCAGTTTCATGCTTACTGATGGTAATTTATGACCCTCGCTTTTATGTGTATGTTTTGGCCTGATAATTAATACACACACACACAATCTTTCAATATGCCTCTTCGACCATTATATTATTTTTATTTGTACTTAATAATATTTTTTTTTTGTAGATTCTTGAATCATCACCCAATGATGCTGTTGAACCCATTTTGCTGAAGTTGTCTGTTCGGCTTCGCAATCTACAGGTGCATTCACTTACTATAACAATCTTTAATTATGGTAAGTTTGTTATAGATGCCCGAGTTTTAAACCACTTTTAGGACATGCGACTCAAAATTTACCTTGATTACTTGTGTGTTTATATACGTTCACGTTTCACGAACCAGGTGGATCCATATTCCTTGTATTAGATTCTTTTTTTGTGACCGATAATGGCTTTTCTTGAGATTTTTGTTTTCTCCATCAATATTAATTAAATTATTATCGATGTTAGGCTGCATTTGGTGATTGGCAATGCTTTTTTATCTTGTACAGATATCCATGAATGTAAAAATGCGAGCTGATGCCTTTGCAGCCTTTGGAGCACTTAGCAACTACGGAATTCAGGCACATAAAGATGCTTTTTTGGAGCAGGTAATTGACCATGTTTTAATTTGAGCTTAAATAAATCGGTTAAATTTAGAAGGATAACTGGTCTTTCTTCCTTCAGAGATATATCATCAAACTGTTCCAATATTATCGGACATTTCTATAAGCTGTTCCGATATCAGCATAATACTATGTTATATAAAGCAACCTAGTCTTATAAGTGCAACCATTTGACTTAATAAGTGCTTGATATATTCGAGGGTAAACTATATCCTAGGTCGTTAAACTATTAGTAAATTTACGTTTTGGTCACTCAAGTTCAAAAAGTTACAAAATGGTCACTGAACTATTCAAAAGAAGTTTAGTTTAAGTTACTGGACTGTTAAAGTCACTATTGTATGGCCTTCTCTGTTTGCACCATCTACACCAATGGAAAACTTTTCTCTTCTATAGTTCATTTTTTCAATGAAACAACTTTTATCGTCATGAATTTATAAACCAAAAGCCAAACAACTTTCTTTTCCGATCTCTAACATTGACTGTCAAATCGACTTGGATTTAAGGTATTTTTTTCTACTCGTCGATATGTATTGATCCACCGTATCAATTGTTAAATTGTCGCTTGAAGCTCGCTAGTCAAACTTTTTAAAAAATAATAATAATCCAGTAATTTAAAAAAAAAAAACTTTTGAATACTTCACTAACTTAAATGAAAACTTTTGAAAAGTTCAGTGACTATTTTATAATTTTTTGAAATTAAATAATAGAAACTTACTAATAGTTTAATGACTAATTTATCCTATATTTATTAATACATGTTAAAATGTTTCTACCCTATATTATTTTCATCACACTTCCATTCACCTACTTCATTCATGGTATGTAGAACGGCTAAAGATAAAATAGAAAATAATCGAGTTTTTGCACCATTTACCATCTAATCAAAGCTAATCAAACGTTAATCGCTGTTTCCAGATACATGCTACACTTCCACGCTTGATCCTACACCTACATGATGATGAGCTTTCTGTTAGACTCACTTGCCGTGTAAGCGATTACCTTAATACTGAATGTCCCTTTATACATAATGTGTTTATTTTAGCAGTAAAAGTAACATAGATGTCTCCTATTAAAAAATGAATTGCATGTTTCTTCTATTAAAAAAAATATGAAAATTAATCTTTATATTTTAGATGAAAGAGTAAATTAATTTTTTTACTGTTAAAAATTGGTTCTTGTACGGAAGCATGAGGTACACATGGCATGTCAAGTGTAATTGTTTGTTATTCCGTCAACTATACCAATTTTTGTAGTAGAAATTGATGAATTTTTTAATAAGAATGACTAATTTGCTCTTTTGATCTAATATA
The DNA here is from genome assembly GCA_025698515.1 of Gossypium sturtianum. Classification (NCBI taxonomy): domain Eukaryota; kingdom Viridiplantae; phylum Streptophyta; class Magnoliopsida; order Malvales; family Malvaceae; genus Gossypium; species Gossypium sturtianum. Next base: position 154,143,834 of record CM046953.1, read on the forward strand.
CAAAAATTATTGTGCCAATTTTTTCAATAAAAGAGAAAATACAATCTAATTCCTACAACAAAAGCCTCTATGATACCTATACCTTATTTATCATTAGTTTTACTATGTGGTACTTACTAAGTGGTACTTTTTTTTTTTAATAAATAGAATACTCTCAAGCGGTTTGCCCCTTTAATGGAGATAGAAGGGTTGCTGGGTTTATTCAATTCACATATTGTTAACTCCGACCATCGGTATGCAAATAACGAATCTTGGAATACAGTAACATACGGTTGTCTTTCTTATTTCGTTAATTCCGTATTTTGTCTCCTTTCAGAAGTGATTATGAGGACTTTGTAAGAGATTTTACTAAGCAGTTTCTGCAACATCTTCCGTCTAGAGTTGATACTTACATGGTGTCAACCATACAGGTTTGAATTTTTCGCCGATATATAAGTCTACATATTTATCCTACACTATTAGTCATCGGGTTTCTTTTATCAATGGCTGCGAAGCAAGTATCTAAATTAGAGTATATATATTTTGGTATAATATCAAATTTAACCTTCAATATTTACATTTTTTATCAATTTATTCTTACTTTTCTTAAGCTAAATTTGGCCCTCATCTTTTTTTAAAAAAAGTCAAATTTAACCATCAACCTTTCGAAATTAGTTGAGTTGTTCTTTTTTTAACAAAATACTAACTAAAATGTTAATTTTTTTTAACATGATAGCTCGCATGGTAATCTACATGCAATTCATTTTAAATTTTTGAAGTTTTAAGATTTTTTTTTTGAAAATTTTAAGTTATTTATTAGTTTGATATAAAATAAATAATGCCATATCAATATGAAAGTACATATGATTTGTTACACGGGTTGTCACACCAACATTGTTAAAAAAGGTTTTAGTCCGTATTTCTATTAAAAAAAGTGATTTGGTAATTTTTTTTTAAAGGATAATGACCAAATTTAGCTCAAGAAAAAAATAAAAATTAAATTGACAAAAAATATAAACGTTGAGGGGCTAAACTAAATTTGACATTAAACTATATACTTTTTCTTGACAAAATTGCATAACTTCGATTGTGTCTAATGTGCTAGATTTTAGCCTAATGGGAGACAGTCATGGAAGCTGGAAAAACCGTTAACATAGTTCTCCATGATGCAGGCTTTCGATGCACCTTGGCCGATAATCCAAGCAAATGCCATTTATGTTTCCAGCAGCATACTCTCTCTTTCAGATGATCGGCACATTTTAACTCTTTACTATTCACAGGTTACATTCCGAGATATTTCCACTATTTGATTGCTAATAATCCTATAATTCTAAGAATTATTCTTTAAAAACATTTGCCATGGTCTAGGTGTTCGGAATGTTGGTCAGCAAGATGAGTCGTTCAACGGACGCTATCGTTAGAGCTACAAGCTCTTCAGCCTTCGGTTTATTACTTAAATCAACTAATTCAGTCCCTTGGAAAGCAGCCCGACTTGAACGATTGGACTTCACTACAAAGGGTCAACCGGACTTGAACGAACAGACTTTACCGGAAAGGGTCACAATTCTAACTCCACAAGACAACAAAGACAGCACAAGCACTTAAAAAGGTACGATCATCAACCACCATTGTATTCTTTATCCATGATCATCCTAAATGCAAATAAAGCGGACGATCTCAGTTCCGGTAGGTCAATTTTTACGAGTTCGTAATTGAATCGCTGAGGCACAAGAGATTAAAATTGATTGATTTTGCTTAGATGAGATGAAATGAAAATAATTCAAAAGATTTCAGTGTTAATGATTTGTGTGTTGGTTTAATGTCTCAATTTTGATTTTAAGTTGGATTCAGTCAATGTTAATAACTGTAAAATTTTCATGTACAAGCGTTTTCAATATTTTTTTTGAAAAATTTTATTATATTCAATTATGTTCGAAATTTATGCTTTATATACTGTAAAAGGGGTAGTTTAAATAATGAATATGAATTACGTGATCTTCAAGATAGCATAGGTAATCCATTTATTTTTGGTGTAATGATAAATTTAGCTCCTTACATTTTTGTCAATTTGGCCCTTATTGATCCCCAAACTATGACGCATTCTAAATTGGTCCTTAAACTTTAAAATATTTTAATTACATCCTCAAACTATCAATGTTATATCAATCAAGCCCTTCCATTATTGAAACCATTAAATAACACGTAAAAATTTATGTTAATTTAAAATGAAAATTTTAAAGAAAAGTAAAATGTTGTCATTTGCCACATAGCTTTTAAAATTAAAAATAAAGTCAAAATGAAAAAAAAAAAGTGAACAATAGTTTCTTTTATAGCTTCAAAAACCTCAAAATCAATATTTTTATAATATTTATTTTAAATTGTGTCACGTAAGATCTTCATTTACTGATTAAATTAACAATTTTAGTAACGGAAGGACCTTATTGATATAAAACTTGATAGTTTGAGGATATAATTAGAATACTTTAAAGTTTAAGGAATAATTTAAAATAAAAGTCATAATTTAAGGATGTTTGATATAATCAACTCAAATATATAAATATAATACAATTTAAATTATCACATCTACTTTTAACTCGGTACATGCAAGCTTAGCTTTATTCCATTCCTTATATATTCTTTACTTTGAAAGCAAATTTTCAGCAAAAAGTTGGGTTGGCAATGGAGAATCCCTTGATTTTGTCATTATCAAGTTTTCGGTGATTATATACATATAAAATCACATAAAGATGAACATTTTTTTGTATTCCTTAAAAAAATTATTGTGACACTTTGTGACTCATGGTATACGTAAACTCAGCTCAAACCCGATTCGACTTAATTCATAAATACCTATATTTTTAAGTTTGCATTTTTTTTTTAAACTTTAAAATATCACATCAACAATTTAATGGAACAAATTTAATGATGCAACAATGAGATCCAAATTTTGAAATATTAAAAAGAAAGGGAATAAATTCTTTAAAAAAGATAGATGGACTAAATTATAAATGTACAAAAAGCACATGGACTTAAAAAGACTTTAACCCAAAAGAAAATGAAAGAATAACGTTGGTGTCAGGTGTTCCTAAGTTAGCCGTTTTCCTTTTTAGCTTCTCTCTCAAACAATACTTTGATTCTCTTTCTTTTTCTTTTTTCAATTCATTTTTTTCCTTTATATATTTATATATAACACTAAATAATTCATTTCATAACCCAAATTTTTCTCTCTTTCCCCCTAGTTTTCGAGATTGTTCATCATTGATACATCAGAAACTTTGAAAAAAAAAAATCTTTTCTTATATTATTTTTGGAATTTTTTATAGAAGAAATCGAAATGGGATCATCATCAGAGCAGCAAAGTAGTGGAAACTATGATTTTTCATTCAAGATTTCATTGATCGGAGACTCGGGAGTGGGCAAAAGTAGCTTGCTTGTTAGCTTCATTTCAGCTTTTTCACATGATTCAGCTCCCACCATTGGTTCTTTTATTTTCTCCCTTAAATTTTTTTTGAGTTATGGGTTTTTTTTTTTTTTGTTTTATTTGTGAAGATTTTTATTTGGGTTTTTGTTTGAATATATGTTTATAGGTGTGGATTTTAAAATCAAGTTGTTAACAGTTGGTGGAAAGAGATTGAAGCTTACCATTTGGGATACTGGTAACATATATATACACTTTTATAATTGCATTGAGTGTAGCTGACAAGTTACTCAAGTTTAATTCGAAACAAAAAGTTAAATTCAGGAGCGAAGGTAAGATAATTTTTTAGGGGGGCCCGGATAAAATTTTAATTTTTTATAGTTTATATCTTTCTAATTTGTAAAGGATTAAATCGAATTTTTATAACTTTAGGGGGCTAAAGTGCAATTTTACTTTTACTAATTTAAAATTTAAAAAAAAAAATTTAAGGGCCTAAATAAAAATTTTACCTTTTAGGGGGGCTGAGGCCCATGCCAACCCCCTGGCTTCGCCCCTGATTAAATTTGATTCGATAATTTTTTTAATTTGGAGTGAGTTAAATTTAAGTGTATTAGTGCTTGATTCAATTAGCTCGTGTATTATATAAATATATATATATATATATATGTATATGAAGTCAAGAGTGAAGTTAAAAAAAATTTGAGGCGGAATTAAATTATGTATTTTTACAATAGCAAAAATATAATTTCATCATTTTAATAATCTATATCTTTATAATTTTTAAACAAGATAAATCAATTTTTTTTTTATTATTTTGGGGGCTAAAGTATAATTTTAGCCTATACTAATTTAAAATTTTATAAATCGTAATGTTGCTAACCTCCCTTTTACGCTACCCTTTAGTATAATGATTATTAAGCTCGAAACTCTTAAGTTATAGTGATAAATTAGGAATAAATAATCGAGTTTGAAGTCAAGTATCAAAATTAGGCATAAATAAAGTAAGCTCGATCTTTAAAAATAAAACCTAGCCAAGTTCGAATTCGGAATAACTTGTGAGCTCAAGATCAAATAATTAAATTTTAAAATTCGATTATAAAAATAAGATTTATTTTTTATTAAGTAAAGGAGCTTTAAATTTCAATTTATTAAGCATTAAAAAATTTGAATGATTGATTTGTTTGATTGAATGGTTATGGTAGCTGGACAAGAAAGGTTCCGAACATTAACAAGCTCTTACTATAGAGGTGCCCACGGGATCATACTTGGTAAGTTCGTGGTCCAATTTTCGAATTTTCATAATATTACTCGTATTTAAGTGTGAGTATTTGATATAGATATATGTTTCAACGCGAGTATATTTAATTTTTTGGTAAGTTTTTCTATGTATTTGGATATTCTCGTATCCATGTCTAGATTTACATCAAATATACACGGACAAAGCTTGAAACTTTTTGAGGCTATAATAGAATTATAAATTTTTGGAGGGGCTAAAATATAATTTTGCTATTGTATTAGTTTACTTTTTTATAATTTATATAGAGGCTAAAATACAATATTTTCATTATTAGGCCAAGCCCCCTATCCACCTTTAGATAAACCTGTTCATGGGTCGAGTTATCTGGTCGAAATATAAGTGAGTCTTGATAAAAAAATACGAGCCCGAAAAATAGACTTGGAAAAAAATTAAACTCTTTTAAAATATGGGTCAAGTCAGCCCATTTTATACTTTTGTAATGTATTTTTATTTTTTATGTATTATGTAATTTATATTACATAAAATCAAATATATAATAATATTATACTATATAAAAATTAAAAATATGTTAAGTTTTCTAAATTTAAATTTTCAATAATAGAAAAACCATATAGAATATTGAATATAAACTAAAAATAAATATGTTATTCTAAAATAATACGGGCAGACCTAAAACGAGCTTAAGTTAATCATTTACAAATATGGATAGGTTTAGATAAAATTTCAAGCTCATAAGTCGGACCAAATTGAGCTTAGACAAATACAAAATGTACCAAGATCATTCATGGACTCGGCCGTTGATCAGTTCTACCGATAATGTCACCTTACAATTTTGGGTATTTTAAGAAATAAAAAATCGAAACAACATAAAACCAAGATTAGGAACTGGCTCTGACGCTCATGTTCCAAATATATTCAGATACGGAATATAATCTTCAGAAAAAAATTGAACGTACTTATAACCGATGCCTTAAACCTTAAACCTTAATCTAAAATTACTTGAAAATGTTCCGATATTGTTTTGTGGATGTAGTTTATGATGTAACACGGAGAGAAACATTCACAAATTTGTCCGATCTTTGGGCCAAAGAAGTGCAGCTCTATTCTACCAATCAAGACTGTGTCAAGATACTTGTCGGAAATAAAGTTGATCGTGTAAGTCTAATGTTCTCTTTCCGGTTCATATCTGCATTTTATTTGACATATTTATAGATTATATTTGAAACCCATATATCATAATTGCTTCTTCTTTTTAAAATTTTACTCGGACTCGGATGTTAATATTGAATATAGGTAATATCTAAATGTTGGGCAATTTTTGTTTTTTTGATAGAATGTCTAGAACTACTCGTAGCCCCTCTTCAACCTTTGAATAAGAGGATAATGCGCTTCAGCGCACTCAAATCTAAGTCCTCCTATACTGACAACTGAGTTAAGACTCAACCGACATCTTAAAAGGTGTTGAATATGAATATTTTGATAAAATATGATGAATCCAAACAATATTATAACTTTGCTAAATATTTTAAAATCAAAGGATTTTTTTTTTTTTTTTTAACTTCCAAACATCACCTCAATAAATATGCACAAAGCTAAGGACAAGCAAAAGCTCTCTTAGTTAAATAGGTAATTTCATTTGTGATCCCTCTCAAATATTAATAACTATTAAAAGGGGCTTTGTAGTTTGTCTCCCTTTTGATAAATGGAAAAATTACTTTTTGCCCCCTCCCCCATAATTGAGGTATTTTGAAATAAATTTTTATTTTCATCCCTCGAAATTTTATAATTTTATCTCAACTCCTTATACACACAAATTTTAATTAGCTTCATGTATGTATGTATGTATGTATGTATGAGCCTAAGGGAAATATTTATTTTCCATTAATGTATACAACAATTTCTCTTTATTTCTTTTATATGATTTGTTTAGGAATCTGAAAGGGCTGTAAGTAAAGAAGAAGGGACTGAACTTGCAAAAGAGCTTGGATGTCTGTTCATTGAATGCAGTGCTAAAACAAGACAAAACGTCCAACAATGCTTTGAGGACCTTGCACTCAAGGTAACATGATTTTTTCTAACATCAAGACGAGTTCAGAAAATTGCTTTAAAGAGATTAGGAATGGACCATAAATTAGTAGGGTTCAAAGTATAATTTTACCATTATATTAATATGTAATTTCACAAAAATTTAAAAAACTAAACGGTAAATCTACCATTTTAGGGGAGACAAGGTCACTGCCTGCCCCCTTTTCCTTTATATATATCATGTCCATCACTCATCGATTATGGATCATCATACAGATAACGGAAGTTCCTAGTCTTTTGGAAGAAGGGTCGAGTGTTGGAAAAAGTAACATCAAAAAGCAAGAACCAGTGACCACGGCGCCTCCACCTCCTAGCGGTGGCTGTTGTGCTTAGATTGCAGCATTAGTGCTAGTCTTTTAACCATCTTAGGGTTTTCTTCACACAAACATATATATACATGATATACTGGTGTTGTTTTCTATGGAGTTCTTGTCTCGGTTAATTGGTTTAATTCCGAAACTCATCCCTTTACTTTATGATAATTAAAAAGCTAGTATTTTTACTTTAATTTATCATAATTTAATCCTTGTATTTTATGAAGCCTACAGTTTAATAATCTATATGCATAAATTTAGCAAAAATCAGCAGCCGATTTATGTGTTTATCAACAAATTAACTTAATTGTTCAATTTTTTATGAAGTAGGGATGAATTTCATAATTAGACCTTATATATTTATCATCGCCCAAAATTATCTTGTGTAAATTTGTTTTCCTTTTTCTTGGTTATTTTTAACCATGGTGTCCATTGTTTACTTATATCGAGGCTTTGAATTTAAATTTTTATTGAAATTTAAGTTTGACTCGACTCGATTTATTCAAAAAACTTCATATTATTAAGATTTAAATTTAAATATAAATATTTTTAAACTTTAATTTATTTACATTCGAGGAAGCCTAGTCATGAACAAAAAATCTTTATCGAAACTCGATTCATATACATCTCTATAAACAATGCTTACATATTAATTTTGGATTCGATATGTTTATACATATATTGTTGAAATGGACTTAGATCCGAATAAGGCCCAAAGGAACTTAAGGTCCAATAGATGTATTGTCTAAACGAGCTTGATCAGTTCAAGGTTTAAAAGTCCCACCTAGCATAAAATATATACTAGACCTGATCATGGATCGAGTTACTAGATTTGGGCTAAAGGCCTGTCCAAAACATAGAGGGTTTGTATAAAAATATAGGCTCGAAAAATGGGCTTCGATTAAAAAATAAGGCTCGTCTAGAAAACGGGTTGAGCCTCAGGTAAGTTTTTTTACCCGGGCTCAACCCGAAAAAAACTGTTGTTGTTTTGTCACTGTTTTGCTACCATTTCGCTATTATATTGCTACTATTTTATTGTTATTGTTTGGATATTGTATAATTTTTGTATTATATTTTTTAAATTTATTTTTATATAAAAAATAATAATATAAAAAAAATTAATATGGGTGAACTAAACTAGGCTGAGCTCAGTTTTAGTATTTTTATCTTAGTCAGATTTGGGCAAAATTTTAAACCTATTTTCCAGATTGAGCCTATGTCTAAAATTTTATCTTGACTCAGCTCATGATTAGGGGTGGGTTTGGATGGGCGATTGAGTGTGGTGCGGTGCGTTTAGCTTACTTTTTGTCTCAAGCTACAGTATCACTATAGTATCTAATTTTACCGCCACCACTGTTATTACACTAACCGCAGGTAAACGCACCGTCCATCCAAACCCACCCTAACTTTAGGAGATACATCTTCCTTAAAAATAAAATTCTACACGTCAAACAAGTAGACACGTAGAATGAACTAATAACGATGTTAACAAATACGAGACTTCCCACCATTCACAGATAGATTGTCTTAATCACAATACTAATTGTCATTAGCTTAATTAAATTAGATGAGCGGCCCTCATTGCTTTACTTAAATGGCTAGTTTGTCATTAAGCTTAAGCTTTACCAACCATGACTTGCCAATTAGCATATTATAAGGTTATTACCACTAGCAATGTTATTTGGAATATGCTTTGGATAAACAATTCCTAGATTCTTCTTTAATTAATTAAGCATTTTAAAAAATAATGACAATTGCTTTTTAGGTAGCCCTTTTCCTTAATATATATATAAATATAATTTTTTTATATATATACTAAAATGCATCATACCTAACATGTGGGTGAAAATATTATTTTCTAAAAAAAAATTATAATTTTAAAGTAAAATATAAAAAAATTTCTAGATAAGTGATTATGTTTTAATATTACTTATTCATTAAATAAAAAATTTTCAATGACTAACTGGTATTGAGTTAACTCGTGCCAATTTCATGCAGGAACGGAGTCAGAAATTATTTTTTTGGGCAGAATTAAATTATATATTTTTTATAATAATGAAAATGAAAATTCATCATTTTAATAGTTTATATCTTTATAATTTTTAAAAATTAAATCAATTTTTTTATTATTTTGAAGGGATCAAAGTGTAATTTTACTATTATTAATTCAAAATTTTTATCAATGATAAAGAACCTCCATTTTAGGGGAGAGTCGGGGCCTGTCAACCCCTGACTCTGTCCTGAATTCATGGTATAACAATAAATTATTTTAATTTTATAACTAATATTTAAGAAAATATTATTGTTTTGTTTTTTTTACGTGTTATTTTATTAGTTTGATTAAATATTTAAAAATTTAAATATGAATTTAAAATTTTAAAAATTTTGATTAAATATGAATCACATAATGTTTGGTGGACATTATTAAATATTGGGTTAATGTAATTTTTGGTATATTTATTTATTTTGCTCATTTTAATACTTAAATTTATAATTAAGTCCACTTTTATATCTAAATATGGATTTTATGAAAGTATAATGATGTGACATTCTAACATTATGCCACATCATACTTGAAAATTTTAAAAAATATTTTTTCAAATGAATATTAAAAATATAATTTCTTTTAAATTTCAAGTGATGGCATAGCAAAATATTAAAGTATTATATTATCATACTTTTACGTCGAGTTGTCCATGGGTCCGATCTTAATAAAATTTTAGGCCCGGTTGATAGGCCCCAGGCTCAGGCTTGACCTGAAAATGAGTCTTAACTTTTTTCGAAAGCTCAACCCAGATATAAATGCTAAAACCCGAGCCCAGTCGTATTAATTTTTTTTATATAAAAAGAATTTAAAAAAATATAATTCATCAAAAATATTAAAATAAAATTTTCCCAACAAATTGAAAATAAATTTTAAAATATTTTATACTTATATAACACTAAAATAGATGGAATTTAACAAGCAAATACCTCTAAAATAGTAGCAAAATTATTAATAAAATAAGAGTTATACAATAACAACAAAATAGTAGTAATATAATAGTAAAATGGTAACAAAACAATAAGAAAACAATAGCAAAATAACAGATATTTTTTTGGCAAATTCAAGCCGGAATCTAGAAAAAATAAAAAAAAAACTTACCTGAGGCTATCCCCATTTTCTAAACAGATCTTATTTTTTGCCCAAATCTATTTTTCGAGCCTATATTTTTGCCCAAACCCTCTACTTTTCGAACGGGCCTTCGAGCTGAACCAAGTGACTCAACCTATGAACAAATCTATTTTTACGAAATCCAAATTCAGGAATCAAAATTAAAAAAAAAAAAAGTAAAAAGATCAAACTAAATCTAATTTTCATTGGACTATCTTTTCAATGGGACATCTTTAGCTAGCATTTGCAATTTTGAAAAAGGAAATGGAAGAATAATATATATATATATATATATATATTTCTTAATGCAATTATTGGGCTCTCCCCTTCCTCAAACTAAACAAATGATAATTGTTATAAATAAAGTTAGAGATGACTAATCATTGAAAAAGTTTGTGTCTTAATTTATACAATCATGATTGATTAAGGCCCCCCAAAAGTTACATCACTTGACACATTCAAATGTTAATTAATTTCCCTAAGAAAATGACAAATTCAACTTAATTAATTTTTTAAGTTAAAAACTCATTATCATAAGTAGAAGATAATGTTCTTTAATATAAATAAATATTTATAGGGTTGTATTGTAGCAAGGGTCCTTACAAGTTAGGTAATGTCATGATTTGAATTTTATTATTATTTTTTAATTAAATTGAGCTAAATTGGAATTAATTCAATAAATTATTTCACTAGAAAAATAATTATATTAATATTTAAATATTTATTAAAATATTAATTTTTTATTAAATTTATTGGCGTGACATTTTGAAAAAAAAAATACTCAATTGATAGTCATGTAATTAAAAAAATATGTTGGAATGAATTTGAATTTAATAGAATTATTTTAATATGGTTTGACAACTCGACTTTGCATTTTTAAATCCAAAAAACAGAAAGACTAAATTTCATGAAATAAAAATAAGAGGATTAAATTCAAAATGTACGAAAAGTACAGGGATTAGGAGCATATTTTAACCTTATATGTTTTGTAAGTTTAATTGTGATTTTAAGTCCATTTACAATATTGGAATTTGAGAATCAGTCTCTTTAATTTAATTTAACATAATTTGGTCTCTCCATGTTTTTTATAAATATTCAAATTGATAATATCGTTAGTTGTCGTAAAAGTGATAACATGAAAATAATTTTAACATTATTTAAACAAGTAGTCGAGACTAACTGGAGATCTAACTGATCATATCTAACTAATAATAAATTTATATATTCGTTTAATGGTTAAGGTATTTTTTTTAAAGAAAAACCCGTATTAAAATTTTAAACAACAACTAATGGTATTACCAATTGAAACTTAGAAATAGCATTGTAAAAATAGAAGATTATTTTATACCAAATTAAAATAAAATAATTAAATCTCAAATTTTCAACATAGTAATCCTTGTACTCTTCAGAATGTTGAAATTTAATCGCTATGTTTTTTAATTTTAAAAATTTAATTTTTCTACTTGTCTAATTTAAAAAAATCATAGTCTAATTAATAACTTTGTTAATAGACTTTTATTAAATTTGACTATCAATTATCAATTAGACTTTAATTTTTAAACAAGATATTTGAATATAAAATACCACATACATATGTGGCAAACAAAGATTAATAGTGCTATTAATTGGTGTTTGACTTTCAAATCAGACAAGTGGAAGGATTAAATTTCAAAAGTGATAGAAAACAGGGACTGAAGGCAGAATTAAACCTTAAATTTAAATAAAATAATGTATGAGTTGAGGTAACACATAATCTATGAGTTGGGAACTCAACATGTTTCAGTCGTCAGATCTGACAATCACCGGGTCTTATTCTACGTGTCGGAATCATATTGCGTGGAGACAATGAATCTAAAATCTGACGAGTCACCCAGTCAGAAAACTTATCCTTTTTCTATTGGTTAAAATCGTCTTAAAGTCCTTATACTCTTTGAACATGTTGAATTTAGTCCCTTATACTTTCAAGAATTTAGTCTCTATACTTTTCATATTTCAAAACTAATGTCTAATTGTTGACACAATTAAAAATTTTCTATTAAATTCACTGATGTAACATTTTAGAATAAATAAAATGCTCACTTGATAATCATGGAAAGAAAAAAAAACATTGTAATAAAGTTGAATTTAACAAAAGAATTTTAATTGTGTCAACAATTAGATCTGTATTTTTAAATCCAAAAAATATAAGGACTAAATTCCTAAAATTAAGAATAGTGGGTCTAAATTCCAACTATATGAAAAGTAAAAGGACTCGGAGCATTCTTTAACCTTATTTATTTTCATTTTTTCCTAAAAAATATTAATTTTAAGAAATATTTCCATGTATGTTTCGAGATGGATAAGGATGGCGGGAAAGAGGAATCGAGGAATGGGACCCAATGCCGCACATTACGTTGCTCTTATCCAACATGAAACACGTGTCAATTACTTATTCACGTGAAGCAAATAATTAATTTAAAGAAAAAACAATTTTTTAAATAATAAAAGGGTTTTTTTTTTTTTTTACAAAATAAAGTATAAATATATATATAAATATTTTATTAGTAATGAAATAAATTGTTGAGGGAATTAAACTCAAACCCAAAGTTAATTAAAAAAAAAATTAACCACAACTTGACATCAACGGCGAAGATAGAAAATTTTTTAAAGGTTAAAATTAAGTTATATATTTTTATAAGAGTTAAAATATAATTTTATTATTTTAATAGTTTATAACTTTTAAATTTTAGAAAATTCAATTAAAATTTCATCATTTGAAGGTCGAAATACAAATTTATCATATACTAACTTAAGATTTTATAAATTTTGAAATAACAAAATTTAAATTGCAATTTTAGGAGTACCGAAGCCCCAATCAACCCCCTCCTGTCGCCCCTGCTCTGCATAGTTTACTCATTTTAGTGGAGGAATAATTCAATTTTTAACATTTATATGCTTTTTAATATAATATAATAAGAGTTAATATTTAATATACTAGTCGTGTAATTTTTTTATTCCACAAGCAGCTTTAAAATATTGTCATGTGTATCTTTTTATTAATATTTTATTATATCTTTATAGGATACTTGTCGACTCTTTGACTCTACTTATGGAGTCTGAAAACTTACAGTACACCGCATATTTTTCCATACAATAATTGTATAAATATTTTATTTTGCTAAAACTTGTTTGAAACAATAGTTAAAACATATTTTTTTTTTAAAATAAAAATCAGTTTATTTTTTATTAATGTTCAAATTATGATTTTGGACCCTCTAAAATGGTTTTTCTTTATACTCTAATTTAAAAACACAATTTGGTTATATACTTTACAATGTTTTTAATTAATTCAAATAATTAGTCCAAAATAAATATGATTTTTTTTTTCTTAAAAGAATCCATTTTAACTCATCAGGCCGACACACACTTCTTGTTATTAATGGTCAAATTATGATTTTGGTCCATTTGTTGTGCTCTAATTTTTATACTTTCATGAGTCTATATAGTTTAGTCCCTTTACTTTTATAGTATCATTGTTAATTGAAATAGCTAACACCCTTATCAATTTCAGTTAAAACATTAACTTGAATTTTTCATAAAATCATTTTTTTCCGTTATTTCAAATTAAAGTAAAAGAACTAAATCTCGATTATGAAAACAATAAAGGGACCCAAATCAAAATTTGACCTTTATTAATTAATTTTAACACATACAAAATTCAGGTCTAAAAAGTAAATTACACAAAATTTAACTAACTTAAACCGGTAACCATGGACCGTCCCTTTTATATATAAGTAAACAGAGCTGAGAACTGAAAATACACTCCGATCTTCGTTCTCCATTTCCCGTCCTCTTGATTTCCATCAGACGGTGATAACCATGCCGATCCGAAACATAGCCGTGGGCCGACCCGAAGAGGCGACTCAACCGGACGCACTCAAAGCAGCTTTGGCTGAGTTCATCTCCACACTCATCTTCGTTTTCGCCGGGTCAGGCTCCGGCATGGCCTTTAACAAGTTGACCGACAACGGAGCCACCACTCCGGCCGGTCTTGTTGCCGCTTCTATAGCTCACGGCTTAGGACTTTTCGTCGCTGTATCCGTCGGCGCTAACATCTCCGGCGGTCACGTCAATCCCGCCGTCACTTTCGGCGCTTTCGTCGGCGGGAACATCAGTCTTTTACGCGGCATCCTCTACTGGATCGCTCAACTACTTGGCTCAACCGTCGCTTGCCTCTTGCTCAAGTTCGCTACTAGTGACATGGTAAACACACACAACTGGTCAAATAAAACATATGTAAACTTTTTTACATTTAATTTTAGGGTAAAATTGTACTTTCCCCTCTAAAAATAATAAATTTTTTATTTAATTCTTTAAAAATTATAAAAATTTAGGCTATTAAAAGTTATAATTTAATTTCGACCCCTAATTTTTTTTTCTGATTTCGCCCCTATTTATTTCATTGCTTATAAGTTAACATTAAAAAAGTAATTAGAATATTTTAAATTTTAAGTATTAATTTTTAAAAATACCCTGTAATTAATTACCAATTTTTTTAAAAAAATTAAAAATTATTACCAATATATCAAAAAATAAAATTATTTACTTTTTAATAAAAATATTAATTTACGGACTCGTAAGCTAGTTTTTTCCTTCAACGTTTCCACCCTAAATACCAATTTTGAAAATCAGTTATTTCTGTTATTTTTAATAGCGCTAATATACGGTTTTGTTACGGTACTTCACAGACCGTACCGGCTTTTGGACTTTCATCGGGAGTAGGTGTGTGGAACGCGGTCGTTTTTGAGATCGTGATGACTTTCGGATTGGTCTATACGGTTTACGCCACGGCCATCGATCCTAAAAAAGGAGACCTAGGAGTGATCGCACCATTGGCGATCGGTTTTATCGTGGGAGCCAATATCTTAGCCGGTGGTGCCTTTGATGGAGCTTCGATGAACCCAGCCGTTTCGTTCGGACCGGCTTTGGTCAGCTGGTCCTGGGACAACCACTGGATCTATTGGCTCGGACCGCTTATCGGTGGTGGTCTAGCTGGTCTCATTTACGAGTTCGCCTTCATTAACCAAAGCCATGAACAACTCCCTTCCACCGATTATTGAAACCGGTTTAATTTATCATGAAAACGGTTTTTTCTTTTCTTTTCTTTTCTTTTCCTGGTGTATGTATTTTTTTGAGCTCTTCTTTTGTGTTTAATTTGTGACTGTTGATCATGCTTACTTTATCATGATCATCATCCAATGGCTGATGTTGTTTGTGAATTTGTGTTAATGCTCCTCTGTTTTCTATAATTGCTTGCATTTCTTTTCTTTTCTTTTTTTAATTCCTTTTTTTTTTCTCTCAACTTTGTTATATTTATTTTTAAAGCTTATATTTAATATATTGTCAACATATAAATCTCTAAATTATTGATTAATCAGTAGCTTATTAATAAATATAAAATATTTAATTTTTTAATGATAATTTTGATTATTAATACACATATATATTTATTAAAAAATTAATTTTTTCTTAAATCTAAATATAAAAAATTGTTTATTAATAAATTATATGATGGGATTTATTGGCAATATAAACTGTATATAGTGATGTTGTATTAATAAAAATATATATTTAATACATTATTAATATTTATATGTTGTATTTATAAATTGTATATAGTGATGTTGTCTTAATAAAAATATAAAAAAATGTTTATTAATATTTTTTTCGAAAAAAAAAAAGGCTCTAAGAAGATGGAATTCGAAAGTGACAAAAAAATTAATTTTTTTTTTCAGAATCTTGTCGTGTAATAATTTAATGAGCTTATGCAATTTTATTACTAGAAAAATCGAAACTTTAAATATATGTATGTTGAGTTGAATTTCTTTGAAGTGTTATTTATTTGAAGTAAATGAATTTTTCAACTAGTTTTAGTTGGGGTTTTGTCTTTTAATTTTATGGAGAGTCCGAATGTTTAAGATTACTGGAAGCGCTTGTAGAATTTAAAAAGTGAGAGTGTCTTGTTGGGAAACATAGAGGGTTTGTATAAAAATATAAGCTCGAAAAATAGGCTTTGATTAAAAATTAAGGCTCGTCTCGAAAACGGGTTGAGCCTCGGGTAAGTTTTTTTACCTGGACCCAACCCGAAAAAAAAAATTGTTGTTGTTTTGCTACCATTTCGCTATTATATTGCTACTATTTTGTTGTTATTGTTTGGATATTGTATAATTATTGTACTATACTTTTAAAATTTATTTTTATATAAAAATAATAATATAAAAAAAAATTAGTATGGGTGAACTAAACTAGGCTGAGCTCAATTTTAGTATTTTTATCTTAGTCAGATTTGAGCAAAATTTTAAATCTATTTTCCAAATTGAGCCTATGTCTAAAATTTTATCTTGACTCAGCTCATGATTAGGAGTGGGTTTGGATGGTGATTGAGTGCGGTGCGGTACGTTTAGCTTACTTTTTGTCTCACGCTACAGTATCGCTACAGTATCTAATCTCACCGCCACCGCTATTTTTACACTAACCACGGGTAAACGCACTATCCATCCAAACCATATTTTTTGCCAAAACCTATTTTTTGAACCTATATTTTTGCCTAAACCCTCTACTTTTCAAACAGACCTTCGAGCCGAACCAAATGACTCAACCTATGAACAAATCTACTTTTACGAAATCTAAATTCAGGAATCAAAATTTAAAAAAAAAATTATCAAATTCAATTAAAATTTTGAATTAAAAAAAGAGTAAAAAGATCAAACTAAACCTAATTTTCATTGGACTATCTTTTCAATGGGACATCTTTAGCTAGCATTTGCAATTTTGAAAAAGGAAATGGAAGAATAATATATATATATATATTTTTCTTAATGCAATTATTGGGCTCTCCCCTTCCTCAAACTAAACAAATGATAATTGTTATAAATAAAGTTAGAGATGACTAATCATTGAAAAAGTTTGTGTCTTAATTTATACAATCATGATTGATTAAGGCCCCCCAAAAGTTACATCACTTGACACATTCAAATGTTAATTAATTTCCCTAAGAAAATGACAAATTCAACTTAATTAATTTTTTAAGTTAAAAGCTCATTATCATAAGAAGAAGATAATGTTCTTTAATATAAATAAATATTTATAGGGTTGTATTGTAGCAAGGGTCCTTACAAGTTAGGTAATGTCATGATTTGAATTTTATTATTATTATTTAATTAAATTGAGCTAAATTGGAATTAATTCAATAAATTATTTCACTAGAAAAATAATTATATTAATATTTAAATATTTATTAAAATATTAATTTTTTATTAAATTTATTGGCGTGACATTTTGAAAAAAAAAATACTCAATTGATAGTCATGTAATTAAAAAAATATGTTGGAATGAATTTGAATTTAATAGAATTATTTTAATATGGTTTGACAACTCGACTTTGCATTTTTAAATCCAAAAAACAGAAAGACTAAATTTCATGAAATAAAAATAAGAGGATTAAATTCAAAATGTACGAAAAGTACAGGGATTAGGAGCATATTTTAACCTTATATGTTTTGTAAGTTTAATTGTGATTTTAAGTCTCTTTAATTTAATTTCTCTCCATTTTTTATAAATATTCAAATTGATAATATGTTAGTTCTAAAAAGTAAATTACACAAAATTTAGCTAACTAAAACAGGTAACCATGGACCGTCCCTTTTATATATAAGTAAACAGAGCTGAGAACTGAAAATACACTCCGATCCTCATTCTCCATTTCCCGTCCGCTTGATTTCCATCAGACGTTGATAACCATGCCGATCCGAAACATAGCCGTGGGCCGACCCGAAGAGGCGACTCAACCGGACGCACTCAAAGCAGCTTTGGCTGAGTTCATCTCCACACTCATCTTCGTTTTCGCCGGGTCAGGCTCCGGCATGGCCTTTAACAAGTTGACCGACAACGGAGCCACCACTCCGGCCGGTCTTGTTGCCGCTTCTATAGCTCACGGCTTAGGACTTTTCGTCGCTGTATCCGTCGGCGCTAACATCTCCGGCGGTCACGTCAATCCCGCCGTCACTTTCGGCGCTTTCGTCGGCGGGAACATCAGTCTTTTACGCGGCATCCTCTACTGGATCGCTCAACTACTCGGCTCAACCGTCGCTTGCCTCTTGCTCACGTTCGCTACTAGTGACATGGTAAACACACACCACTGGTCAAATAAAACATATGTAAACTTTTTTACATCTAATTTTAGGATTAATTTTAAAACCTTGAGTTAAATTTTAAATTAATCTCAAAATTTTAAAACTTTTCAATTAAGTCCTTAGGTTATCACTTACCAATAGTTTAGCTAACTATCCGTTTAAATGTAATTTAACTCATACATAGTATACAACATATTTAAAACATGTAATTTAACATGTAATTTATATAGTAAGTACATAAAGGTGATGTTAAGATGCATGAATCGGGGCTTTATCTCTAGTGGCGTATCTAGGGGCTCATAGGGCCCCGGCCCCCTAAAATGAAAAATTGTTCATTAATTTTTTTTAAAAATTTTAAAATTTTAAAATAGTAAAGGTAAAATTGTACTTTGTAAAATTGTACTTTGCCCCCTTAAAAATGATAATTTTTTTATTTAATCCTTTAAAAATTATAAAGATTTAAGCTATTAAAAGTTATAATTTA
This sequence comes from Gossypium sturtianum, assembly GCA_025698515.1. Classification (NCBI taxonomy): domain Eukaryota; kingdom Viridiplantae; phylum Streptophyta; class Magnoliopsida; order Malvales; family Malvaceae; genus Gossypium; species Gossypium sturtianum. Next base: position 154,162,697 of record CM046953.1, read on the forward strand.
ATTTCGACCCCTAATTTTTTTTTCTGGTTTTGCCCCTATTTATCTCATTGCTTATAAGTTAATATTAAAAAAGTAATTAGAATATTTTAAATTTTAAGTATTAATTTAAATGGTTAATTTTTAAAAATACCTTGTAATTAATTACCAATTTTTTTAAAAAAATTAAAAATTATTACCAATATATCAAAAAATAAAATTATGTACTTTTTTAATAAAAATATTAATTTATGGACCCGTAAGCTAGTTTATTCCTTCAACGTTTCTGCCCTAAATACCAATTTTGGAAATCAGTTATTTTCGTTATTTTTAGTAGAGCTAATATACGGTTTTGTTACGGTACTTCACAGACCGTACCGACTTTCAGACTTTCATCGGGAGTAGGTGTGTGGAATGCGGTCGTTTTTGAGATCGTGATGACTTTCGGATTGGTCTATACGGTTTACGCCACGGCCATCGATCCTAAAAAAGGAGACCTAGGAGTGATTGCACCGTTGGCGATCGGTTTTATCGTGGGAGCCAATATCTTGGCCGGTGGTGCCTTTGATGGAGCTTCGATGAACCCAGCCGTTTCGTTCGGACCGGCTTTGGTCAGCTGGTCCTGGGACAACCACTGGATCTATTGGCTCGGACCGCTTATCGGTGGTGGTCTAGCTGGTCTCATTTACGAGTTCGCCTTCATTAACCAAGGCCATGAGCAACTCCCTTCTACCGAGGGCGAAGCCTTCATTAACCAAAGCCATGAGCAAGTCCCTTCCACCAGGGGCGAAGCCAGGGGGAGGCAGCCATGGGCCCCGGGCCAACCTAAAAGGTAAAATTACTATTTATGCCATTAAAATGTTTTTAAAATTTTAAATTAGTAAAGGTAAAATTATACTTTGGCCCCCCTAAAATTATAAAAATTTGATTTAATCCTTTACAAATTAGAAAGATATAAACTATAAAAAAATAAAATTTTATTCGGCCCCCCTAAAAAATTGTCCTGGCTTCGCCCCTGCCTTCCACCGATTATTGGAACCGGTTTAATTTATCACGAAAACGGTTTATTCTTTTCTTGTCCTGGTGTATGTATTTTGTTGAGCTTTTCTTTTGTGTTTAATTTGTGACCGTTGATCATGCTTACTTTATCATGATCATCATCCAATGGCTGATGTTGTTTGTGAATTTGTGTTAATGCTCCTCTGTTTTCCATAATTGCTTGCATTTCTTTTCTTCTTTTTTTTAATTCCCTTTTTTTTCTCTCAACTTTGTTATATTTATTTTTAAAGTTTATATTTAATATATTGTCAACATACAAATCTCTAAATTATTGATTAATCAGTAGTTTATTAATACATATAAAATGTTTAATTTTTTAATGATAATTTTGATTATTAATACACATATATATTTATTAAAAAATTAAAAAATTTTAAATCTAAATCTAAATAATTGTTTATTAATAAATTATATGATGGGATTTATTGGCAATATAAACTGTATATAGTGATGTTGTATTAATAAAAATATAAAAAATTGTTTATTAATATTTTTTTTCTCAAAAAAAAAAAAGTTCTAAGAAGATGGAGGGTGGGTTTGGATGGGCGATTGACTGCGGTGCGGTGCGTTTAGCTTACTTTTTATCTCACGCTACAGTATCGCTACAGTATCTAATCTCACCGCCACCGCTATTTTTACACTAACCACAGGTAAACTCACCGCCCATCCAAACCCACCCGGAATATGAAAGTGACAAAAAAAAAATTAATGTTTTTTTGTTTTTTTTTTCAGAATCTTGTCGTGTAATAATTTAATGAGCTTATGCAACTTTATTACTAGAAAAATCGAAACTTTAAACATATGTATGTTGAGTTGAATTTCTTTAGAAAATTTATTTGTAGTGTTATTTATTTGAAGTAAATGAATTTTTTTAATTAGTTTTAGTTGGGGTTTTGTCTTTTAATTTTATGGAGAGTTCGAAAGCTTAAGATTACTGGAAGCACTTGTAGAATTAAAAAAGTGAGAGTGTCTTGTTGGGATGAAACTTTTTATAATCGAATCAATCATGTCATTGGTTTGATTGGTTTGATTAAATAAGCCATTAAAAAGTTAATAGAAAAAGGTTAAAAACCAGTTTGTTGATGTAAGGATCAACAAGGTGGAGATGACAGTGGTATTGGGTGGTTCACCTTGCTTAGGGTAAGGTGGAGAGCTATTGTGCACGGTGGGCAGAGAACAGAGGCTATGGGTTGATCGGAGATGAAAGAAGATAATGTAAGAGGGTGAGTTGAGAAGAGAGAGAGAGAGAGAGAGAGAGAGAGAAAGTCCTCTTGTGTGTGAGAGCTAAGGGTTTATATACTATTTTATATTTTTCATTTTTTAAAATTATGATTTTTAGTATTTTTATATATAATATATTAAAAGATAAAAAAAAATCCCTTAATAGTTTTTTATTAATAGAGATAATATATATTTGATAAGATAGAGATAATATATTTTAAGTCAATATTTAACTTATAATATAAAGTGAAAATTTTATCACAAAGATAATAAAATATGTAATTCATGAGCCACATTTGTATTAAATTAATTAGGACTTTGTCATTTCCAATCATCATTATTTTATATTATTATTTTAAAGTATACTCTTGAACAAAGTTTTTTTTATTTATTTATTTACTTTCAACTTGTTAATACAATAATACAACAAAGAGAAGGTATGAATGAGAGAATAGTGGTTGCTGTAGAGGTTGATTCATCCGGTCAGGGAGGAAAGTCAGAGATTATAGATAATAAATGTGAGGAGAGTGTTAAGGTTGAGAACCGAAGATAAGTTGATAAGAGTAGAGGCTTGATATTCTTAAAGAGTCCATCCCTTTTTCATCGTTCTTAAAGGTATTTATAGGCGAGGTCCCGTGTAAAACAGTGTTAACTTGTTGACTTGTAATCTAGTCATCATTAGAAAACCCGTGGGGCGAATGTCTTCGATGGGACAAACTTTTTCATTCACTTTGACTTGATGGTATAGGGTAGTTGAACCCTTGTTGTGTTTGGTGACCAACAACCTTACGTTCCCAATGAAAGCTTGGGGATCCAAATGACGAATGATTTACGCTTGTATAGATGGTCTCTCCAAAAAGGAGGCTTGTGGGTGACCTTTCGGTTTGCTGGCAACTGACTTATTGTTTGGATATCTTTTTTATTTGCCACGTGTCTTGATACGGATGGGGTATAACACAAATACTTATTAATAATAAAATTATATTATATTATTTAATTATAAATTACAAAAACATTAACATAAAAATTGTTTTCAAATATTTTATTAACTTTAAGACATAATGAAAAATTTAGCACTTAATGATTACATCATTTGTCAATTTGGCTTTTATTATTTTTTAGCTAAATTTGGTATTAACATTTTAAAAAAAGTTAAATCGTTTTTAAAAAAGGAAATGCTAATTAAAACATTAGTTTTTTAATGATCTTAGTGTGCCAACCTATATGGTAATCTATGTGTACATCATGTTGACATGACATTATTGGTCTTATATGTCACACACCAACAAATAATTTTAAAATTAAAAAAACATTCAAAAAAAATAAAATTCATAATTCATAAAAAAAAAGTTTATAAAGTACACGTGGATTGCCATGTGAGTTTCCATGTTTAAACTTTTAATGTTTTAGCCAATATTTTTTGTTAAAAAAATAATTTGACTCTTTTTAAAAGGCTAAGAGTCAAATTTAGCTTAAAAAGGGGGTCGAATTTAACAAGGAAAAAAAAAATGAGGGAATGAGGACCAAATTGACAAAAAAAATATAAAAGTTCAAGGGTTAAATTTATCGTTATACCTTATTTTTAATAGCTTAACCCAAAGCAGATAATCATCCATAAACGAATTTTATCGAGCCTAATTGAACAAACTCAAGCAACTTAATTTTTTTTATCTTGTATCGAACTCAAGCTTTAAAATTGAAACTCGATTTTTTAATCGACCTTGATTAAGGGTAGGTTTGGATGGGCGGTGCGTTTACATGCGGTTAGTGTAAAAACAGCGGTGGCGGTGAGATTAGATACTATAGCGATACTGTAGCGTGAGACAAAAAGTAAGCTAAACGCACCGCACCGCACTCAATCGCCTATCCAAACCCACCCTAAATTATATCCAGTAAATCTAGGTTTGAGATCTCAATGTCTGCAACTCTTATTTCGAATTATGGCCTTTGTATTGTACCTAAAAAAAAGTCATGTCATAATATGGGTTAGACATTTCACAACTTGATGGCCCTAGCCCATTACTATAAATATGGGCTTCACTCAAAGCCATCATATTTGGGTCCATTGGTTCTCAGCATGGTCTAGCCCACAGTGAATTTAGGCATTTCAATAGGTTTTTTTTTTTTTTTTTAAATACACTTAAAGGTAGACTTATCTATGGATCGGGTCATCCGGCTCGACTTAGAAAATGGGCTTAGACAAAAAGATACCATTTAAGAAATAGTCCAAGCCTCGGGTAAGGCTTTTTTGGCCTTGAGCCTGACCCAGCCCAAATATACAAAAAAAAATTGTTTTCTTTTTTACTGTTTTCTTGCGTTTTTCACTATTATGTTGCTGCTATTTTGATGTTATTGTTTAGATATTGTATAACTCTTATTTTATTGTTAATATTGTTACTATTTTAGAGACATTTGCTTGTTAAATTACACCTATCTTAGTGTTATTTAAGTATACATATATTTTTTAATTTATTTTCAATTTGTTGAGAAATATATATTTTAATGTTTTTAGTATTTTTAATATATTATATATATATATTAAAATTATATAAAAAAATAAAACGACTGGGCCCAAGTTTTAGTATTTTTATCCTAGCCAGGTTTGGGTAAAATTTTAAACTCATTTTCGAGCTGAGTCGAGCCCAAGCCTAAAATTTTGATTGTACCCAACCCAACCCATGGACACCTCTAACTTAAGGTTACTAAACTATTAATAAATTTACGTTTTGATTATTACTTTAAAAAGTTACTAAATAGTCACTAAATCACTAGAAAATTTTCATTTAAGCCGATGAAATGTTAAAATATAAAATTACTAGTAAGTATATTTTACTAAATTATCATTGTTACAATTTTTTTAACAAATTTAGTTCCTTTAATATTTTCAATTTTAATTTCCATAAAATTATGGTAAATTGTTACTTTTTTACTTTTTATTACAATTTATTATTAATAAAATAAATATAATAATTCATGAAAGTGATTACATTACCAACTATAATTATAATTATAACCATAACTAAAAAATAAATTATTAGAGTAAATATAATAATTTTAAGTTTAAAATATGACAATTACTATTTGACTATTAAAAAAACTATTTTTGTTTTTAATTAGTCTCAAATTTTATTTGAGAAAAAAAACCTAAATTGTAAAATACACTAACAGTCACCTAGCTATTTGAAAATTTTTTTGGTCACTCAACTATAAAAAATTACAAAATAATCCTCCAATTATTAATAATTTTTTGTCACTCAATTATAAAAAATTACAATTTGATCAAAACTATTCAATTGTCTTTTTTGATCACCAACCAGCTAACGGAGATAACTTTTAAAATTGACATAATAACAATTTTGACCCACAACATTTATACATGATATAATTTTAATTTTAATTCTAAAAAATCTAACCCTCAACATTTTTCATCAAAATTGGGTGACCAAAAAAAAAAAAAATACTAATAATTTCAAAATTGGGTAGCCAAAAAATGAAATATTCTAATAATTGGATCACTACAAATGTAGTTTACCCAATACATAATCAGTCTTAAGCACCGACCAAACCATATATATTTATATAAACAAAACAAAGTTAAAGCTACTAAGATCATATTTATTCAAACTTGGTGCAAGGAAACTCATACATTACTGTCTCAACATCTGAATTCTAAAGATGAAAAATCTATAAAAATCATTTTAAACCCAAAATATAAAAAAGAAAACCTCAAACTTAATCATCACATGTGTCGATCGCGATTGTTTCGACTCTAGCGGCGGAAAATGATAAAAAAAGAACAGTAAAAGCATCTTACTTACAGTCACCATTCGGTCCACATGCTGCAACTTCTTCATTGCAACAATAACCTGAGATATCCAACCCTTTTTGCTGCCCCATTTGCTTTCGATGGCATAAAACGCCTAAGCCATTAGCGATCTATGAATGATTTGTTCATGAGGTTGACAGCGTCGTCCATGAACTGCATTAACAGTAGCAAGTAAACAAATTAATTGTGAAAACATGGAGGATGACTCTCAGTTTCCCTTTCTGATCTTCTACTCTAATCCAATACGACGATGTAATGTTCGTTAGGATCAGAGCAATTAGCAAGCACCATCTAAATTATGCATATAACAAAACTCTGTTCATTTCTCCCATCAAATTATGGGCCTCAAGCCCACCGTTGTATATACTATGGGCCTTTTAAACCCATTATTTGAGAGCTGTAGACCTATGTTACTCGAACTCTTCATCTGTGTCAAACACTCGTGTGGATATAAATAGAAAACTTCAGAGAATTCTAACTATACTCATATCTAATACTCACACCTGAGTCCGGTAGCTCTAGATTGCCTTAAGGTGTCACAACATGAATAATTAGAGCAAATCCCATTTTGCTGAATCGACCTCAATGTTAAAGACAAAACCATGGGTTTCTGTTTCATCACAAACATCTCCATCTTTCTACACTTTAAAGCCTTATTAAAGATGCATGCAACGTGATAAGCAGATCATTCCATGTGTGCTCAAAAGAGAAGAGCATCTAAAACTACAGATTTTCACCTTTCCAAGCAGCTTTAGTTCTTTACCGACTGGTTCCAAAAATTTCGTGTTAACTTCAATTGGCCACACCTGTCGATATTGAAAAGAGGAATAAATTAACAAAAATGTGTACCGGGGCAAGGTTTACATTCCGGACATATGTGAAGGAAGATATTTCAGGAAGATAAAGGGAAGTAACAGTCATCTAAGTTTCACATAGAAGATGGAACCATAGGGTTTATATTTCGAATTTATTTTGTATTTTTTCGAATTAATGACTAGAGAGACATAGTCAATAAATGGACCAAAGTTAATTAGAACGAGGAATAAGACCATGAAACAAAGCAAACACAATATACAAACGTGACTCAAGTTTATTTTGCTAAAATCAAATGCAACAGCCAATGTTTTTGAGACGTCTTCGATGGTTCTAACAGCAGCTATTGTGAACTTACAAAATTTCTCCATAAACACTAGTTAATTAGAACGAGGAATAAGACCATGAAACAAAGCAAACACAACATGCAAACATGATACAAGTTTGTTTTGCTAAAACCGAGTGCAACAGCCAATGTTTTCGAGATGTCTTCAAGGGTTCTAACAGCAGCTATTGTGAACTTATAAAATTTCTCCATAAATACTAGATAATTAGAACAAGGAAAAGGACCATGAAACAAAGGTTGCAAACACAACATACAAACATGACACAAGTTTGTTTCGCTAAAATCGTATGTAACAGCCATCGTTTCTGAGACATCTTTGACGGGTCTATTGGCATAAAAATTCCCCCCATAAACGCTAGATAATTCTATTCCTAGAAAAAGGCTACTTATGGAGTAAATAAGCTAAACTTCCTCAACTGTTTTTTCATATCAAAACTCCAAACCACTAGGATTCCCTTTAGTTGTACTAAAGCTACTACTTGTTATAGATTATGATAATAGACAGAACCACTGCTACCATTCAGTTCAATCGGTATTTTTTAGATTTTTCAAAATCATCCATCATAATCCGGTTCAATTCAATTTGGTTCTTGGTTTTTTCAGGCTACTTTTGCAGTTTTGGTTATTAGACTTATTTTGATAAAATAGGCTTTGTTTTATGAGTTTTGTGCATTATTTGGTAATTTTTTAAAAAAAATTCATAAATATTTTTATAAAATTAAATTTTCAAGTAAATAATAAATAACTCTATAGTTTTTCTAAATATATATAGAAAATTTAAATTATTTTTCACTATTCTAAATATAAAATGTTTATTTTTACACCATTAAAAAACTAAAATTAATTAGAAATTAAATAAAAAATATAATTTGATTCGAGTAACCATGATTTTTTAATTTGTACTCCAAAAACCATCCAAACAAGTTAGTTCGAATCAGTTTTCGGTTTCTCTAGCTACCATTTTGGCATTGAATTATTACTTTATTAAAATAAATTAAAAAAAAAAAAACAAAGCAATTAAATACCTTAAGACCAAGTAATCTAACAGGAGTAACCTGACCCGGAACAATACATTCGGGTCCCGCCGCTTCCACAATAGCTTCAGTCGCTAACCCACTTCCTATAGGATCCGGGTGCTGCAAAAAAAAAAAAAATCAAAACAAAAATCCCCAATTCATTTTCCTTTTTTCTTTAAGAAAAAAAGAAAATACAATTGATTATAAAGGGGATAAAAGAAAACCTTCATGACAGCGATGGCGTAATTGGAATTAGGGTTTTGACGTACACGAAGAACAGGCGAGTGGTGGATTTTAGGAACTGATTTACCGGCTGAGGCCCGCCATGGAACATCCTTTGGCAACGAAGCTCCGCCTTTCTTCGACATAGTTTTTTCTTAACGACCGAAACGAAAACAAACAATAGGTTTTGGTTCCAAATCTTGATGAAAATCAAGATATTGATAAAAAATGAATGGAAATTAGAGAAGCTGTGGAATATTGTGGATTAGCTTTTTTTTTTTTTTTTTTTTCTAGCTGTGGCTTTTGGAAGTTGGTTTTTAAATTTGTTTTGTGGATATGAAAATGATATTATTTTGATTTTCTTAGAGCTTTTATTTTCTTTTCAGTAATAAAAATAAAATTTGCCACTATGTCCCCTATACTTTGATAAAATTTATAATTTAGTCATTGTACTTAGAAAATTACAAATTAAGTCACTAAACTTTTTCAGTTTTGAGATTTCAGTCCGATTGTTAACTTCGTTGGTATTTTTCATCATCAAAATTTAATTTGGCATATAAATGACAAAAAATAAACATGCTAAACTAATAATTTTTTACAAAAACTCATAATGCCGGTACAGATTGGACTAAGATTTTTAAAATGAGAAAAATAAGAAGATTCATTTTGTAACTTTTAAAGTAGATGAACTAAATCTCAAATTTTGTAGAAGGATAAACAATAATTTTAACCTAAAAATAATTCACATTCTCTCTTTTCAAAACCTTTATTAGAACTATTAATTTTGGGTCAAATTCTATAAAAAGTCCTTGTACTATATATTTTGGCAAATTTAGTCCCTCTATTATAGTTTAATCATTTATAGTCCACTACTTTTCAAAAAATGGATTTTTAGTCCCGAGTCTAACTTTTTTTCCCCTTAATTCCATCAAATAATTTAACGATGTTACATGTGCACCGTAGCATTTTTGTACAGGTAAACGAATTGTTTGCATATTTAAAAAGAAAATTATAAAATATAAGTAGAGGGACGAGAAAGGATCAAATTATATTAGAGGGATTAAATCTGCAAAAAAAGAGCATAATATAGAGACCTTTTATATAATTTGACCTTCAAAAGTCTTTCGAGGGTCATTTTCACATACTCATGTTCGGATATGCATTCAACAAGAACACGAATACTTCGAAAAAAATGGAAGAATATCACTTGCAATGAGAAAGTTTTTAGCATCAATGAACCAACTAAACCAATGCATGTTCATATCCAGCATGCCTGAATTTCAATAATTTGATCCTAATTTTATCTTAAAGAACGAATAAATATTTCAAGTTCTAGCAAATACAAACTAAAATATAAAAGTTGATCCTTCTTTGTAAGAACAACCAAAAAATACAAGTTGTTCCTAACAAATCATTTAATTAGCAGCATGTTACTAACAAAATTCGATACCTTTTTAATTACATCCGTCGCTGTTCTGTTTCGGATGATTAAATTTGAACAATATATAAATACGTGGAAAGAAAAAGAAAAAGAAAAAGAAGAATACCATCAAAATTGAGAAGGGAATAGCAGAACATCCATCGAGCCTTCCTCTGGCTCGGATTAATCAGTTAGACCATAATCATTCTCACTACTTGCGTGCCGCATCTTCGAGTTTCTTCCATGTCATTTCTCGTTGCTCTGCTACCTCTCTGGCTTTGGCTTGTTTCTCTGCAAGCTGTTTCTGGCACTCATCGACTAACTCAGCGTCCATTTCCGAGAACATTTTCCGTACGTTCACGGTCAACCCATGAACTTCAGTGTTCCAATGACTTTGGATATTCTTCTCCAATGCCTCAAAGATGATTGGTAATATTACCCGTCGGTTCTCAGCGATTAAGCTCACAATGTGCTCGCTATTCCAGAAGAAGAGGGCTCTTTCTGCAACCTGTAATACAAAATGGTCTAAGGGAGAACTGTGAAGAAAGTTGTTATCGTATTACTAAGATCGAAACCAAGTTTTAAAGAAACCAAGAACTCCGTAGTAACCTGCTCGGGTCCAACAATTATAAACCTTGACCATTGGAATCAAACACTTTTTAATAAAAGTAATCCATTGCGTGTGAAACTTAGCTCAATAAGAATCAGTTAAGTACAATCGAACCATATGGTAAATAAAACGATCATTTGTTGAGAACCATATATCTACTCGTAAATTCTAAAAACAACCAATTGCACGACAATCAAACAGTATCTACAGACAATGAAGAAGACAACTGGAAATCAACTATGCAAGATGTTACATGAAGCAAAGGAAATTGATTGTATTTTATAAAAATACCATGAAGGCCTTTGTATTAGGAGTCAAATTGCATTTTATCCTTTTACTCAAAAAATGGGCAAATTAATCTCAGTAAATTAGATCAAAGAGCAAATTGATCCTTCTATTAAAAATTCCATACATTTCTACTGTTAAAAACTGGTCCTTGTACGTCAAAATGTGGTACACGTGGCATGCTAGGTGTAACTGTCTGGTTATCCCTTAGCCATGCCAGTTTTTATCGGTAGAAATTGATGAAAGTTTTAACAAAAAGGACTAGTTTTCCCTTTGATCTAACATACAGGGACTAGTTTGCCCATTTTTTGAGCAAAGGGGGCAAAATGCAATCTGACTCTTAGTATAGGGGCCTCCATGGTAGTTTTAGTATTGTAATTCTTTATGATTGAATATCAGCTAAAACAAAACCATGACCGAGGAATGCATTCAAATGAGTATAGACACGGCACCATGGGAGAAAACTGATTCTATTGGAGGCCGAGCTACTCTATGGTTTTTTTTTAATGGATGCAGAAAGAGTGAAACCGAATGCAAATTGTACAATGTTCAAAATAATACAAAAATCGGCACAACTTTCCGAAAAAAATCAGAAATGATAAAACACAATGTATGCAGCACATTGCAGCATGAGCCAATGGTTATGCTTCAACAACCACAAGAAGTAACAATGTTCACATCCTAGCAACAATTCCACAATTCCGAATACCAACGCTTCCTAAAGGTGATTCAAGTTCCCAAACCATTGCCAATTTCGCAAAATCATGTTGAAATATTCAAAAGACAAAAGCCATAAAATGAGTTACCTGAAAATGAGGGCTATTAAGGCAACGTGCAATCTTTCGGAAAAGAGGAACCATACATCGTTGGAACTCTGCGGACTGTATTTCTTCGAGCACTTCCTCGAGTTCCCCGAGGAAGAGAACTTCCTTTTGACAATTAACCAATGGCCAATACTTCAACAGCCCTCTAATAACCATATCAGCCAGCTTATAATCCTTGTCAACAAACTGAACTATACAATAAGACAATTGCTGATGATAATTACCGACCTGTTTAGTCTTATGCAAAGGGATCAATGCTCTCATAAGGAACAATTTATGTTCTTCTCTCATAGGCATTGAGAAGCCATTGATGATACTTCCTAGAATCTCTAAAAGCTCGCCCACACCGCTATGTCTCTCGGTTTCATAGATAAACCTATAGAATATGTTGCTTATGGATTTCCTAATTAAAGGACGATGCACCATGAATTTACCATAAATCCTATGAAGAACCATTTTTAAGTACTCTCTTTCCCTGAAATCTTCAGTATCAAACAAATCAAGCAGCTTTAAAACAAAGGTATGATCAATGTATCGCTTGGCAACCTTAGTGTCCGTATCAGATGAAACGACGTACCTCAAGAGAAGCTCGTAAACGATCTGTAAATGTTGCCACGAGGGTTCGGAATAGTTTTCCTCTTCGTCGGGATCCACGACTTCCGTCCCCGAGCTCTCGTGAGACGCCGGCGGGAGGCATCGGAAGATGTTGACTCCGACCATCTTGATCATCTCTCCGAGGCAAGCCTCCGCGACTTTGCCTGTACCGGATTGGATGAAATCGACGAGTTCTAGCAGCGTTTGCCGCTTGATTTCTTTTTCTCGGGCTGATTTCAAGGTGTCCGTGAAATCGAATTGGAAGCAACAAATCTGTAATTTCCTCATGAACAGGTTCTGTCTCTCCGCAGCGGGGGATTTTCCGAGTAAAGGCAAGGGTTCCACGTGGGTCATCGGCGGTGGAACGATAGGTTCGGCGGTGTTCTGGACTGGTGCACCGACACCGGATTTTGATGTCGGACCCGGCCCGGGTGCACCGATTCCCTTTGAAGATGCATCCGCTGATGAGTCCGATGATTTGGAAGGCTTCCGTTGCCCTCCTTTCTTAAAATTCTTGAACATTTTGGATCGAAACTAATCGAGGATTAGATTTACAAATCGAGATAGAGATTAAGGCAATGAAACGGCATGCATCGAATCAATTCCCCATAAATAACTAATAAAAAATAAAAAAATCGTTTTTAAGGAGCTTAAATTTCCATTAAATCTGTCTCTTTTTCCATGAATTATAGAATTTCGTCACCGTTAATTTGTCGGGATAATCTGGTAGCGAATCTAACGGCGATGGTGGTCCGGCGACCAATTTAACATTTTGAAAAAAAAAACAAGAAAGTGAAAGAGAGGACAGGAGAGTGACGAAATAAAAATAATAATTTAATATTAGAATAGATTAATTTCATCAGACATCCTCAAACTATGGGTTTAATTTATAAATTGGTCTCCAAACTTCAAGGCATTCTAATTAAGTCCTCAAAATATTAATATTGTATTAATCAAATCCTTCTGTCGGTCTGTCTACTAGCTTGGGTGTTACACACTAGCTCAAACATGACTGAATCAAACCGTAAACACGTGTAACTATTATACGAACAAACATAAATCTGCGTGTTTTAAGTATACTTTACATCATATCGGAATTAACATTAGGATGACTAATATAATACCAATAAATTGAGTATTTAATTAAAATATTTTAAAGTTTAAAGAACAATTTAAAATTTGTGTGATAGTTTAAGGATTCTTAATGAAATTAGTCCATTGTGTTTTTTCTCTTAATCTTCTAACAAAGTGGATAGTTTTAATTTAACTTAATTTAATTTTGTTTTGACATTGTTTTCATACACGTGGCAAAAAGCTAAGAGTCGACAAAATTCTGAGCCCACGATGGACATGCCACGTGGGAAAAAAGAATGAACGATAAAAAGGTAAAACCACCTTTCAGATCCCTCTATTTTAAGAATCAAATCAAATTAATCCTTCTATTATTAAATTCATCAATTTAATCTTAATAGCACAATCAAATAAAGTCAAATTTTAATAGAGTTAGCATTTACTATTTTTAAAAAATGACATGAAATTTTTTAATTATAATTCTACTACAAACAAAATCTTATTTGCAAAATTTTAAAAATTTTAAAAATATTAACTCTATTAAATAATAAATGATAATTTTTTTTAAAAAAATAAATGTTAACTCATTTAAAATTTAACCTTATTTGATTCTCATAATAGTACATAGATTAATTTAATCTAGTCCTTAAAATAAATGGACCTACCAAATAAATTTACCGTAAATTTATTATAATACAAAGAAATTTTTTTAAAACCCCCAAAAAAAACTTTTACATTTATTAAGAAAAATGAAAATTAAAACAACACACAAAACCAAATGATTCCCATTTCTAATCTCCTTTTTATCTTATATTTTTATAGTTTTTTTTTCTATATTTTTTTCCCACAAAGCTATCATTTAAGTTCATTTCAAAAGCTAATTCCAACACTCTGGGGTTAATGCATGGTTCCTTTTGTGGTCCTTGCAATAATCATAGACCAAATGGTACCTTTGAACCCATTTCATTGCTTTATATTGTTGCATGGTTAACCTGCCGGATCGATGAGGCGAGGCAGAGACCGGCCGGCACCGAGGTGACGAGTAAGCCGAGCAACCACCAGCTTTGAAATCAGTGAACTTTGCAACAAAGGGTTGGTAATTGTAATCAGCTTTATATTTGCCATCTTCAGTTGCCCATGATGAAGCATCCCATATTGAACCATATAACCACATTGGCCTTAAAGGGAATGTTGCATCACTTTTCCTTTGGTACCTTCTTATAGGCACATCATCTACTAGGAATCTAGATCATAAAATATCATATAAGTAGTAGGGACTAAATAGAATGCCTTTAAGTAGGGAAAAGGATTGCAAATGTTGGAATTAGGGACGAATTCAGAATTTTTTTTAGGGGGCCGAATTGAACTATATTTTTTTGTGAGGTTAATGTGCTATTTTATATTGTATTAACTTATGATATAATTACTTTTGAAATTACTAAAGAAAAATATTTTCATATTGGGGGGTTAAAGTGCAATTTTACTGCATAGTAACTTTCAATTCTATCATTTATTAGGGGATTAAAAAATCGTTTTTTTTTTCATTTGAAGGGGGCGAAAGCCCTTGCCTACCTTCCTTAAATTCACCCCTGATTGGAATCGAGCCCTAAATTGAATGAATATCATTTCAAAGAGGTGATTACATGAATCAACTAGGCTAAACTGTATTTTTTTTACTGTTGGAGTTTTCTTTTCAATATGTCCTTTTTATATAAAAAAGGTCTCGATTTAAGGATAGGAGAAGAGATTGTAAGTTCAAGGACCAAATTGGGAAAAAAATTCGTCAGATTTTGGGATTAATGTGAAAAAAAATTCAAGAACTAAAGTGAAAAAGAAGTTACTAAATTTAAGGACTAAATGATAGTTTATCCCTTTCTAAATACTTACATGATTTCCTTAGGACTCCAAAAAATGGCGTAGTGATGAAAATCTTGGGTAGGATCAAACCAAAGATGAAATTTCATTTCCCTTCCGATGATTTCGCCATCTCCACTCCCTCTGATATACACATTTGTCTGCAAAGTATAAGGTTTCCCGAATGTGGTTCCGAGGAATTCAATGTCCACTTCGTCATGGAATCCCGGATGAACTTCACTGTTTGATAGCTGCCATGTGTTCGATCATTTGTCTATTAGAGATCAGCAACACATAGGTATAACTAGAATTTTCAAAAATTTAAGAAAAATTCTCTAAAATATCCCGTTTTGTCCCTGTCAGATTATTCTTAATCAAGTTAAGTTAGACTCGAAAAAAGAGAGAAGCTCTCTTAGGGTGGGTTTGGATGGGCGGTGCGTTTATTTGCGGTTAGTGTAAAAACAGCGGTGGCGGTGAGATTAGATACTGTAGCGAAACTGTATTGTGAGACAAAAAGTAAGCTAAACGCACCGCACCGCATTCAATCGCCCATCCAAACCCACCCTTAATGATTATTTCTCTATTTACAAGATTCAAAATCGAGAACGTAAAATATATTGAGTTCTTAAATAGAATAAAAATATAATTCGATTCGATTCGAATATATTTAATTGCTAAGTTCAAACATAATTCAATAAAAATCAAAGATTTTCGAAATTTTTTTTCAATAAATAAGAAATGAATTCTCACATAGAAAGCTGTAATGACCCCTGCAGTGTAACCAGGATGAACTTTAATAGAGGCACCAAAATAACCCGAACGGAATGGGCGATCCGACTTGAACCCGCTTCCTGAAAAAAAAAACCAGTAATAAAACAAAGAAAAATATCAGATTTGAATGATCATGATGGTAAAATTCTGGTTTTGGTCCTTCTATTATGTTTAAATAATCAACGCTATTACTATTCTTGGAATTTTTCCCCTTCAATGGCGGAATGTCATAGGAGCCAGATAGGGACTTGGCCCAGAGAAATTTAAAAAATTTTATTATGCCATTCAGAATTTTTGAAAATTTTAATTAAGTCTGTAAATTTTTTTGAAAACTCTAATTAAGCTATCCGAAAGTCTTAAAAAAATTAATTAGACCCTTAATTTTTTTGGAAATTCTCATTAAACATCTCATTTTTTAAAAAAAATTAATTAAATCTCAAAATTTTTGAAATTTTTAATTAGGCTCTTTCAATCGATAATAGTTAACAGTATTTAGTGGTGAATCGTGTGTTAAGATTTGGGAGAAGAGGGTCCACTAAAATTTTCAAAGAATATTGGAGGATTTAATGAGAATGTTTAAAAATTTTGGTAGGTCTAATTAAAACTTTTAAAAATTTTAAAGACTTAATAAGAATTGACAAAAATTTTGAAGGGACTGAATTAAAAATTTTAAAATATTTAAAAGACTTAATAAGAGATTTTAAATTTTTTTGGGGACATAACTAAATTTTTTTTAAAAAAATTAAGGGTCCCGTTATCATCTACCCTTTGTCCGCATTTAATTATTTGGACTAACTAAAAGATATTATAAAAATAGATCAATCAAACTATACCAAATTAAAATATAGTAAAGAAATCTCGATTTTAAGTATAATAGAGGGATTAAAACTACAATTTAACCAGAAAGTTTCAAGAACAAGCAAACAACAACAACCTGAAGTTCTATCGAGCCAGATTGTTAATGCGTTTTGATCTACACTTTGATGGCTAAAACCCCAAAGGCTTTTGAACGCATAATGAAAGCTCATCGGCCGGAATTTAGTGCTCGGCCAGTATCCTGGCGACGGCGGCGAACCGGCATTCATTGAAGGAAACGATAGCATAAGAAGAAATATTAAGAGAATGGCAGCCATTAGAAAAAGCTTGAAATTAGAGCAAAACAAAAAACTCAATGTGTTGAAGGAAAATTTTGATTGATTTTAAGTGTATATATAAATGCTAAGGTGGGGTGTGACAAATGCACCGGCAAATTTCCGGTTTTTTTTTCTAAACTATATTTATTATTAGTAAGTTTACGCTTTAGTCACTTAATTTTAAAAAATTATAAAATGGTCATTGAATTTATTTAAGTCACTGGACTGTTAAAATCGTTGTTTGTGTGACCTTCTCTGATTGCACCTCCTACACCAGTCCAAAGCTTTTTTTTTTCTCTTTCTCTTCTATAGTTCAGTTACTTTTTATGAAATAGCTTTGAACGTTATGAATCTACGAACCAAAATCCAAACAACTTTCTTCTTCGATTCTCGACACTAACTGCTACATAAACTTGGATCTAGAATATGTTCTTTTACTCATCGATGGGTATTGATCCAACCGCCATACCATTTATCAAATGATTGCTTGGAACTAAAATAAAACTTTTGAATAGTTTAATGATTATTTTGTAATTTTTTGAAGTTGAGTAACTAAAATGTAAATTTACTAATAATTTAATGACCTTGAGTGTAATTTACCCTATTTTTTTTCTCCTTCAACTTCAAGGTCTTAGTGGGTCGCACTGTGATTTTTCTTTTTCAGTCAAAATTTTGTGAATGGAAATGAGAGCTATGGGGTCTTTTTGTGTTTTGAACGTAGGAAGCTTGTTAAATGGTGTGGGCCATCACGTATCTTGCATGGGGACTTGTGTTTGATTTTGATTTTAGTTGACTCGAATTTAAAAATGAGTGTCAGATATAAGTATATATAATTTCTAGATCGGTTTTTTTTTATAAACTTTGGTTAAGTATATTTATATATAGTGAAGTTAGTAATTTTTTACAATAAATCTGAATATATTTGGACAAGATCAACGCGTGATTCCACATACGGTTTACAGAAGATGAGACTCAAATTTAGGCTTTTAAGGTCCCAAGACTTGGGGTTAAAAAATAAGATACTGATGCTCGCAAGCTATTCAAGTTCGACTAAAAAAAAAGGCTCAAATTTGAATAGCTCAATTATGTATTGAGTCGAGCTCAAACTTAAAAATTGATATTCAATCAAGCTCGAATAGAGTATTGAGCCTCCCATTTGCTACTACTCAAGCTCGACTTGACTTGATTACGTTTAGAGTCACATGAAAACTATTCTACCATGAATCCATGATTGGCTAACTGTTTATATCTTAAATTTTAACATAACAGAGGGACTAAAACTGAAATTAGATCATATATATCATTATTTAAGTTGGGGTCACGAGTTAATCGAACACTGATATAATTAAGAAATGTCATAAAAGCCATCCGTGCATTTATATAGCAATTTTATTTTTATGAATATAATATTATTTTGTATTTTAATTATTTTTATATAATTAAATCTTTATGTATTTTGTGCCCACATAAGATCATATGATGAAAATTTGAGATTTTCCACATCGGTCCGGCTTGGGTACGGATCAAAGTCATTTAAATTTATTTGTCTTTTTTGTTTGTTCAAATGTATGGTCTTAGATCCACCTAAAGCAATTTGTATTATAAGAAAATAATATAGTAAGAATCATAATTGAGATGGAGTTTTAGTTCGGTTGGTATCGGTATTGTTGTTAGTGTAAGAGGACGTGAGTTCAAGTACGTTGAAGTGCATTATCCTCTTATTTAAGGCAGGGGCGAAGCCAGAACAATTTTTTAGGGGGGCCGGATGAAATTTTAATTTTTTATAGTTTATATATTTATAATTTGTAAATGATTAAATCAAATTTTTATAATTTTAGGGGGGCCAAAGTGCAATTTTACCTTTACTAATTTAAAATTTTTAAAAAATTTTAAGGGCTTAAATAGCAATTTTACATTTTAGGGGGGGCGGGGCCCATGCCAGCCCCTCCCTAGCTTCGCCCCTGATTTAAGGGTTGGGGAGGAGCTATGGGTAGTTCTAGACATTGTATCAAAAAATAATCATTGAATATCATTTAGATATTTGATTTGACTCGATTTTAGATTTAATTAGAATTTAATATCGTCTTATCGTATACCAAAATATTAAAAAAAAAAAACCAATCATTGAATATCGTTTTTTAAATCATTACAATAAGATTTGATATATCATTTTGTACTCCAGTTTGACGCTCTTTCTAACGTGGTATATGTGTTTTTTTAGTCCAATTCGGTATCTGTATCTGACAAAAGTTATATATTTTGGTACTCAAAGGTAACAATATTATCTTTTTAGTGTTTAATTCGGGTTTTAGGGTTGATTTGATGAAAGTTAATTGCTAGTATTAATAGGTTTTAATTTTTCATGATTTTGTTAATAAAATAAATTTAGTATTAATTGTGAATTTGTTTAATTTGTCAAATGTAATCCAATGGATGTGATTTGATTCATATTTTAGAGTTGATATGATAAAAGTTAATTGCTAATATTATTAGTTAATTATAAATATTCATCAAATCAACTATAAAAACCGAATTAAACACTAAAAATTTAATATTCTTATTTTTTGGTACCAAATTTGTCAAAAACAAGTATCGGATTGAACAAAAAAAATAACAGAAATACCACAGTAGAAAAAGAAAATCCAAACTCAGGTACCAAATTACGAATTAAGCCTTACAGTAATTGGTATTATGTTAAAAGATCATTATAGTAATAATTGATTTTTGGTGTAGTTAAGGGTAAATTACATCCAATGCCACTAAATTATTAATAAGTTTACGTTTTGATCACTTAAATTTAAAAAGTTACAAAATGTTACTGAACTGTTTGAAAGTTTTCATTTAAGTCACTAAACTCTTTGAAAGTTTTTATTTTACTTGCTATTAAGGTTTTTCTTTTTATAAAAAGTCCAACTAACGAGCTCCAAGACATGATTCGACAATCATAATGATGGATCAGTACCCATCAACGAGTAGAATAACATACTTTCAATCCAAGTCTATTTGATGGTTAGTATCGGAAATCAAAAAAGAAAGTTGTTTGTATTTTCACAGGAAAAAATTAAACTGTAGAGGAGAAGGGGAATGAGAGCTTTCAATTGGAGCAGGCAGCGCAAATAAAGAAGGCTTGATTATAACATTTTAAATGGAAAAAAAAAATTTAACAGCCCAGTGATTTAAATGAAACTTTTTGAATAGTTCAATGACCATTTTGCAGTTTTTTGAAGTTGAGTCACCAAAACGTAAACTTACTAATAGTTTAATGACTTTAAATGAATTTACCCTAATTATTATGATTGATTATAACATTATCACAAGACGATTTAATTGCTAAGTGGTTTTATCATTTGATAGGAACTTACTGTTGTAGCTTACCTTAATTAATAATTTTAAAATTTATATTTACATATAAATATATTTACATAAATATTCTTAAGATATATTTGCACGTATATATTATATATAATTTATTATAAGAATTAACATTAAATTGAGTAATATATAAATAAATAAATATATTATTGAATATTAAACAATAAAAAAATAGAAAATTGAATGTTCAAATTTAAAGGGCAAATTGGGGACATTGAACAATACATTGTGCCACTATTCTGTCGGTAATAGGCTGATTGCCTTGGAGTTTTTTTTTTCTTTAAATATATATATTAATTAAAATTAAAATTATTTTTAAAAATACAAAATATTTTTTTTTAATTTTAATACTTTCGACCATTATAGAAATCATGACTAGAAATTGTTTAAAAAAACTTAATGAATGTGTCAACTGGGTCTTAACTTAATTGGTATGGATATTGTTGTCAATGCAAGAGGACGTGGGTATGAGTGCATTGAAGCGCATTATCCTCCTATTTATGGGTTGGGAAGCATTGTGTAAAAAAGAACAGATATGATCAGAACATATAATGAGATTATTTAAAAATATTAAATGGTTGAAATTATTAAAACTAAAAATAATAGTTTATATTTAAAAAATATTTTATAACTAAGATTAAATAAAAAATATATTTTAAAAGAAAAATTCATATCCCACAGTCTCTCACATCTGTTCACCGACCAAATCTATCTCTTCGCCATGAAAATTTGGTATTTTTATTTTTCAAAAAAAGAGAAAAAAATCATGCTAGTTAATATATATATATATATATATATAAATCTGAAATTACCATGTACCAACTTAATAATTTCTACTTTCTTATAATATTTTATAGAAGTTTTTATACTAAGAGTCATATTATATATATTTTAAAAGATATACAAATTAGTTTTTATATGTCTGATCAAAGAGCAAACTGATCATTCTGTTAAAATTTTCATTCATTGTAACTGTTAAAAATTGGTTCATGTACATTTACATGAAGTATACGAGCACCTTGCGTGTAGTGATGAGTCAATCCGATGAGTACCAACTCGAGTACGGAGCATGCTATAATTTCATGTCTTATATAAAATCCAAACTTTGTGTCGTTTTCGTTTTCTTTTTAAAATGAGATTCAAGTAATATGTTTATGGTAAAGCTTTTGTTAAGTTAAATTATGAGTTTTGGTTTCATCGGTTCGATAAATTTATCCAATTCAATTGAATAATTTATTTTAAAAAATCAATTCAATCAATCCGAGGTTCTCACATCAACCAGTCTAATCCCTTATTCTAGACTAGCACCTCGACTGATTCATGGTGCGCCCGATCAATCCAATTTAGTTCTAAAATAATAGTTTATGCCTGAGAAGATCGGTTTTGGTTTATATTTCCAATTTCAAATGAATGGTAAATTTAATCCAATTCAAAGAAAGAAAATTCTATGTCACGACTTAATTTCATCTATGAATAGATCTAATGAAGATGTGATTCTTTGAGGACGTTCAAAATATATATTAAAAAATCTTAAAAGAAAATAAACATTCCTAAAGTTGAAAAGAAACCTATTATTACATCCGGCACTTACACTTCGTAATATATATTGTATTTGAATTAAAAGATATATATACATATATATTGAACAATACACACTATAAAATCCTTTGCAAGAAGCATGGACCATTGGTAAAACAAATTATGCCCTAAAATGAAAACAAATTACAATGTACGTATATGTGTGTACGTATTTATGAACACACGTATGTATGTATGTATGTATGCATCCAAAGTATCTTTATTCATCGTCGAGTATACCGGAATCACAGCTACGATAGTAGCTATTTCCTGAAAACTTATCGAGCTAAACCGTGTTTTATGCATTGGGCTTAAGAGACTTCACGATCTCCCAAGTGAAATCGGGGTCATCACGTCCGAAATGACCATAAGCCGCGGTCTTTTGGTACCTAAACTTGCCTCCTCTCTTCAAGTCAAGATTGATCGAGATCATTCCTGGCCTAAAATCGAAATTCTTCTTGATTAGTTCCAAAATATCCTTATCCGGGATCTTGCCAGTCTTATACGTGTCGACGAAAACCGACAATGGTTTGGGAACACCGATTGCATAAGATACTTGCACGATACAACGACGTGCAAGCCCTGAAGCCACAACACTCTTTGCTGCTTGCCTAACAATGTATGCACCACTTCGGTCCACCTTTGTAGGATCCTTTCCCGAGAAGGCACCTCCACCATGAGCGCCCCAACCCCCATAGGTATCAATTATAATTTTCCGGCCAGTGAGACCTGCATCTCCATGAGGTCCACCAATAACAAACCTACCGGAAGGGTTGAGGTGGAAAATGGTTTTGTCATCAAGGTACTTTGCCGGAATAACAGGCTTAATGACATGCTCTTTCAAGTCCGCAGCAATCTTCTCATTGGTGACAGTCTCATCGTGTTGAGTCGAAATGAGAACCGTATGAACACGAACAGGGACCATGGCTCCACCATCATTTTGATACTCGACAGTCACTTGGGTCTTACCGTCGGGCCTCAACCACGGACAAGTCTTGTTCTTTCTTACTTCAGTGAGCTTAGCACCAAGCTTAGTTGCAAGCACATGTGTTAGAGGCATCAACTCAGGAGTTTCATCAGTGGCATAACCGAACATGTGACCTTGGTCACCGGCCCCAATTTCCTCGGGTTTCTTCGTGAGATGACCGTGAACTCCTTGAGCGATATCGGGGCTCTGTTGCTCGATATTAACTAGAACATTGCATTTATCAGCATCAAGGCCAACATCCGCGGATGTGAACCCGATACCTCTACAAGTATCCCGAATGATTTTCTCGTAGTTAACTTTGGCCTTGGTCGTGATCTCACCAAACACCATAACCATGTTCGTCTTTGTGCAAGTCTCGCAAGCTACTTTGCTTTCCGGGTCCTGGTCTAAGCAAGCATCGAGGATGGCATCAGAAACCTGGTCGCATATCTTGTCGGGATGGCCTTCGTTGACGGATTCGGAAGTGAATAGGAAAGTATCCATATCTGCACTTCATCGCATTCATATCAGATTCGATTAAATTCCACTCGAATGAAAAATTTCGATGAACATCAATAAAATTAACACAACATAAAGTCATAATAATCTTAAACAGATTAATATTTCAAAGAAACTATCAACACAATTACATGAAAAAAATTTAAATCCTCGTACTTTTCCGATTTAATACTTTTCATCATCGTTACACCACGTAATCATACCGATTTTAAACAAAATGCAGCAAAACAAACATCACCTAAGATATTAAATCAAGCAATTTTTTGGATTGATTAGTAATATGATATTTAATTTGGTCTTTAGTAATATAAGAACAAATCAGATCTAAAGACAAAATGTAGAACAAATTCAAATTAAAATCCGAGAGAAAAATTAAAAATCAGAGTTACCTTTTTGCTGAGATGATTGAGAAAGTAAACAGAGATGAGAATCGAGATTGAATTTTAGGGGGGGAAATGAGATTAATTTATAGGAAATTATAAAAGACGAATCGTATTGATGATTCTCCGCTCTTTTCGGTGGCTTGGATCTTCCATTGCTTTATCTTTTTTCCCGGTGTTCAAAAACATGTTATCCACTGCTTTTTATAAATGGATTTGTACGGTAATCTTGAGCGTTCAAAATTAAGAACAGATTTGGCTAAGAACCAAAAAAAAAAAAGGAGGGACAAGATGAGATGAAAAACAGCAGATGTGGAATGCTTGGGTTCAAGCTTGTCAAAGCTCAATAACAATGGCGGAAAAACGGATCTGACCCGCACCGACTACATTCTAACGTGGATCCAGGGGAACCCCGTGCATGTTTTTTTTTCCTCCTCAGTCCCCTGTTTATTATAAGCCAGAGAGCTTACTCGAGCTCCCGAGTTCAAATTTAGGTACCAATTTAAAATAGGGTTAATGTACCATTCTGTATCTAAATTTGGCTTCAAAGTTCAATTTGGTATCTGAGGTTTTTTTTTGTCCCAATTTAGTACCTAATTTGACTTCAAAGTTCAATTTGATACTCAGTTCAAATGACATCATATGACCCAATAAAGATTTGATATGTATTCTCTATTAAAAAAGTATAGGTGTTTAATTGTGACAGAGAAAAAAATCAGTACTAAATTAAATGTTAAAGTCAAACTTAGGTACCAAATTGGGAAAAAATAAACCTCAAGTATCAAAATGAAAAATATTTAGGTACCAAAATTAACATTGGAGCCAAACTCAATTGCCAAAGTGGGAAAAAGACTTAGGTACAAAATTGAACATTGAAACCAAATTTAGATGTCAAATAGTATATTAGCCCTTTAAAATATGGGTCATAGTTGGGGACAGTCAATGAAATTTAACAATTTTTTGTGTAAAATACACAGGTAGTCACCCAATTATTAGTAAATTTCTTTTCAGTTACCTAATTATAAAAAAGTTACAAAATGGTCACCCTATTATTTAATTTTATCTTTTTTGGTGACCAATTGTTAAATAGCTAACCGAAGATGATGTGAAGGCTTTTTAAGATTGGGAGAATAGCAACTTTAACCCTCAATATTTACACATTGTGTAACTTGGTATTTTCTTTTCGTTTCTTTTGCGACCCTTTCACCTAAAAAGCTTTAAAAATAAATAAATTTTATCAACTAAATTTGATAAAAATACAAAAAATGGAAACACTAAAAAAACTAAGATAATAATTTTCATCTTTTTCATTCTTTTAGATTTATTCCTCAATGTCACAAAAAGAAGCAAAACTATAAATAAATAAAAAACGATAAAATTATATAATCTGTGAATGTTGAAGGTTAATTTTTTTAGAATCAATACTAGTTTGACATAATGTATAAATATTAGGGTTAAAGTTGCAATTATGTCAATTTTAAAAGTTATCAAGTTATCTTTTTGTTAGTAATTTAACTGTCAGTGACCAAAAGATAAAAAAGTCGAATAGTTGGGTGCCCAAAAATAAATTTAGTAATAGTTGGGTGACTACCAATGTAGTTTACCCAATTTTTTTTTTTAGTTTTGGATTAGTTAAATTATGTTATTAGTCATTGTACTATGTGTAAGTTGTGGATTTAGTCCATGTACTATAATTTGGTAAAATTTGATCATGTACATTTTGAATTATTATTTTTAGTCTATTTACTTTTTGAAATCTAAAATTTAGTCGTAACCCAAAATAGTAGCAGTTAAATCATTCGGGTTAACTTCTATTATTAGTTATGTACTATGAGTGAAGTTGTAGATTTAGTTTGTGTTTTCTAATATGATCATTCTAAGTTCCTATGCTTACCAAAATTTGAAATTTCGGTTAAACGACAATCGTTAAATCAAATAATTAGTGTTTTTTTTAGTAATATGAGGAAATAACTAGTTGACGTGACATTACACATGTGATGGTATGTTTACCAGATGAGGTTTTGGAATTAATAGAAATTAACTTTGTATTTAACAACTACCATTTGGTCAAGATCGGAATTTCAAATTTCAAAAAGTATAAAACTAAAATTGAAAAAATTAAAATATAGGGACTAAATTCATAACTAACATATAGTACATGTACTAATAGCAGAATTTAACCTTTTGTGTTGGGCTTAAAGGCCCAATTAGAAAGCGAGTAGTAAGTAAATAGTACTCGAGAAAATGGTATATAGGATCTTTTATTTTTGGTTTAATATGTCATTTGGTTCCTGTCTTTGGTTTTTATTTTCATTTTGGTACCTAAGTTTTTTTCCCACTTGGTACCCAAGTTTGGCTTTAATGTTCAGTTTGGTACCAAACCAAACGATACCATGTAGCTCAATGAATGTTTTACATGTGTGTTATAGTTTAAAAAAATAGGTACTTAATTGGGTAAAAAAAAAAACTCCGGTAGCAAATCAATTTAGGAACTTGATTGAGACAAAAGAAAACTAAGTATCAAATTGAAAAAAAAAACTTAGGTACCAAAGCCAAACTTAAGTACCAAATTGAGACTCAAAACAAATACTTAGTACCAAATTGACCATTAAAACCAAATTTAGGTACTAGATAGTATATTAACTCTTACTTTTTAGGGTAAATTACACTAATAGTCACCCAAATATCGATAAATTTCTTTTTGGGCCACCCAACTATGAAAAGTTACAAAATAGTTACCAAACTCTTCAATTTTGTCTTTTTTTTTTATCTCTAGCAAGGTAACATAAAAAATGAAAACACCCAAATATCCAAGATAGTTTAGGCGACTAAAAAAGACAATTGAATAGTAGAGTGATCATTTTGTAACTTTTTATAGTCGGGTGATAAAAAAAAATTTACTAATAGTTGAATGACTACTAGTGTAGTTTACCCTTAAAATATACCGTTAAGTAAAATCTCTATAAATAAAACCACAAAGTACTTTTTCACTGCATCTACCCTTCACTCTCACCTCTTTCGAATTTATATTTCGCTCGATCCGTTTTATATATAAATTTTCAATTTCTCAAATTTCCCTAATTTTCCCTCCATTTCCGTTGACCCTTTTTCTTGGAAACTCTTAAAAACCTCCAGGAAAGTTAAATTCATTGTTGGGGTTTTCGTTTTTGTGTTGCTTGCGCTTCAGATTCTGGCTTTGTTTCTTTGGGTTTCAGCCGAAAATTTGTTGTTTTTTTACCCATTGGAATTCTTGGATGACTGGTAAGGTTTCAAATTCTGTTCTTTGTATACAATTTTGATTCTTTATTTTTTTTGTATGTAGAAAAAAAAGTAGAAATTTAGACCATTTCTAGGGTTTCTTGGAATCAGCTGTTATACTCTGTTAATTTTGCTTGTTTCTTGAGAAAATTATAGATTGTAAGAAAATGAAACTTTACAATTAAGAAAATAGAAGAAAATGAGTAATTTAGTTTGGGATTAATGGAATGAAAGAAAGAAAAAATGAGATAATGTGAGAATTTTGAGTGGAGAAAGAAAAAAAAAGAAAGCTTTGAAATTTGATATGAGTTTTTGAATATGAGCCATGGAGGTGTGGAGAGTACAAGAGATACGAAAAAGGACGAAGAAAGGCGTAGCTCGTTGTCGGGAAGACCAAAAGCTGATGATTTCGGGAGGTCGGTTTCGAAGATTGCGGTGGCACAGATTTGCGAGAGCGTCGGTTATCAGGGATGTAAAGAGTCCGCTTTGGAGGCTCTTGCCGATATCTCGATTCGATATCTCTGCGACTTAGGGAAAAATGCTAGTTTTCATGCTAATTTAGCTGGTAGGACTGAATGCAATGTGTTTGATATAACTCGAGCTTTAGAAGATTTGGGGGATTCACATGGGTTTCCAGGTGCTTCAGAGGTTGGGAATTGTCTTGTAGGCTCTGGTACGGTTAGGGAAATAGTTCAGTTTGTGGATACAAAAGAGGAAATCCCATTTGCTCAGCCGGTGCCTAAGTTTCCGGTTGTTAGGAACCGGAAACTGATTCCGAGTTTCGAGCATATGAAAGAAACCCCTTCTGGGAAGCATATCCCGAGTTGGTTGCCGGCTTTCCCTGATCCCCACACTTATAATCATACACCTATGTGGAATGAGAGGGGATCGGATCCTTGTGCTGATAAGATTGAGCAAGCAAGGCAGCGGAGAAAGGCTGAGAGGGCTTTGCTGAGGTTGCAACAGAGACTGGTGTGTAACGGTTCTACCGGAACTTCATCTTCCACGGTTTTGGATGCTAAAACGGAAAATATACAAGAACCTAGAAGTAACCCTTTTCTTGCTGTCCCACTGCAACCTGGGGAGAAAGATGTTTCAGAGGTTGTTTTGCCAGCTAAGCTTTCCAATGAACCAAACAAGGATGATCATGTTTCTTTACTAGAGGCATTTGTCCCCGCCATTGAAGCAATGAAAACCGGCCCATCTAATGGATTAGATAGCGAAAAGATGTTCCTGCCTGAGAAAAGGCCTGCTGTGCAATTCAAATTCAAAACCGGCAAGAAAGTCTTGGGTGAGTTGCTAGATTTGAGCTTGCAGAAGAAGGGTGAGAGGAGCTCGACATTCTTTTTACGTGATGAGGAGCGGGATGATAAGAAGAGGAGAGCCGAGTTCATTCTTAGACAAACTACGGAATATCCGATGGAACTTAACCAGTCTTAAAAAGTGTATGTTAGGTAGTTCTTTATAGAAATCTCGTATTTTTTGGTAACTGATCGATTTAACGGGATGTCGATGCTTTATCCTTGGATCATGCTAACTATTGTTCTTGCATGGATTATAATCACACCGTTGGGAGACTCACTCTAACAGATTTTCGAGGTATGAGAACTAGTTTCAATTAATTCTTTGGTAATGAGATTCCTATTTCTTCACCATTTGTGTTGTACTGAATACTGATACACTTACTTTTTACATTGGTTTCATGCACTGTATTTTTTTTAACCAACATGTAGTGAATTGTATTTGTTTACGATACCGTTTCAAGTTAAGCCAATTTATGCTCTTCGTAAGCTCCTTTTGAGGGGAAAGAGCTTATGTAGTGGATGCTGATTAATGAAGTTCTGACTCATCACTTGATTTTAGGCTGCAGCAAAGTAATTGTTTAAGCTTTGCTCGAATCCCTGATTATGTCTATTCAAGTTTCGAAAAAATGAATGCCTTTGCATGTACTTATAGGCTATTGTCGAAAAGGAAGGATTACTTGTTTCCCTAGACTCATTTAAACAACATAATAATGTAAAATAGCCATAGGGAAATAGCTTATGCTGTGGATGTTGATTAAAGAAGCTTCCAACTCATCACTCGATTTTAGGTTGCAGCAAAGTAATTATTTGAGCATTGCTCTAATCCCTGATTATGTCTGTCGAAGTTTCTAAAAATCAAATGCCTTTGCATCTACTTATAGGCTATTGTCAAAAAGGAAGGATTGCGTTAGTTTTGTTGTTTGATTTATTACAAATGAGCCAAGCACATTGCTATACCGACATAACACTCTCTAGAAAAGAATGTTTAGAACCTAGAAACCGTTGTCTTTACGAGTAGCAGTGTGAATTCATGACTTGTATGCTTTTATAATGACATTTTTTCGATGTCTAGAGCATCCTTTTGATCGAAACCATATTCATGTTCAGCTGCATATTATGAACTTGAATGAATGAAGCATGTTGCTATACAGACGTAACACCCTCTAGAAAAGAATGTTTAGAACCGAGAAATCAATGTCTTTACGAGCAGAGATGTGAATCTGTGACTTTGTATAGAGCACCCCTTTTGATTGAAGCCATATTCATGTTCTGCTGCATATTATGAATTTGAATGAATGAAACACATTGTATACCGGCGTAACACTCTATATAAAAGAATGTTTAGAACCCGGAAAACGATGTCTTTACGAGTAGGTATGTGAATTCATGACGCATATGCTTTTATAATGAAATATTTTCAGTGTCTAGAGCACCCTTTTGATTGCAGTCATATTCATCTTCTGCTGCATATTATGAATTTGAATGAATGAAGAACGTTGTATGCTGACGTAACACCGTCTAGAAAAGAATGTTTAGAACCTGGAACTCAATATCTTTATGAGTAGCGATGTGAATTCGTGACTCATATGCTTTTATACTGAAATGTTTTCGATGTCTAAAGCATCCTGCTTTATATTATGAACTTGAATGAATGAAGCACATCGTTTAATCGACGTAACACCCTCTAGAAAGGAATGTTTAGAATTCGGAAACCAATATCTTTACAAGTAGCGGTGTGAATTCGTGACTTTTATGCATTTATAATGAAATGTTTTTTTATGTCTAGTGCACCCCTTTTGATTGAAGCCATATTCATGTTCTTCTGCATACTATGAACTTAAATGAATGAAGCACGTTGCTATACCGACGTAACACCCTCTAGAAAAGAATGTTTAGAATTCGGAAACCAATATCTTTACAAGTAGCGGTGTGAATTCATGAATTTTATGCTTTTATAATGAAATGTTTTTTATGTATAGTGCAACCCCTTTTGATTGAAGCCATATTCATGTTCTGCTGCATACTGTGAACTTGAATGAATGAAGCACGTTGCTATACCGCGGTAACACCCTCTAGAAAAGAATGTTTAGAACTTGAAAACCAATGTCTTTACGAGTAGCGATATGAATCCGTGACTTATATGCTTTTATAATGAAATGTTTTTGATGGCTAGAGCACCCTTTGGTAAAAGTATCACGGAGGCCTTTGTATTAGGAGTCGTATTGTATTTTGTTTGTTCTACTAAAAAACTAGACAAATTAGTTCTTGTACGTTAGATCAAAGAGCAAATTGGTTCATTCTATAAAAATTTCATTCAATTGTACTGTTAAAAACTAGCGTGGCTAACGGAATAATTAGATAGTGACACGTCATGTGTACCTTATGCTAATTACAATACTAGTTTTAACAGTAGAAATGAATGAACAGTTTGTTCTTTGATCTAACGTACAAAGACGGATTTGTTCTTTTTTTTAGTAGAGGAAGCAAAATGCAATGCTATTCCTAACATAAGGATTTTCATGGTACTTTTAACAGCACCCTCTTGATTGAAGCCCCATTCTTGTTCTGCTACATATTATATAAACTTGATAGTTGTATTGATAAGCTTTCATTGTTTGTTTTATGGTTTTATGTGTTTTTAATGGAAATGGTCGAGCCCTCATACGAGGAAACACCATTTTCTTTTTTTGGTTTAATTTTGAATTTCATCCCTCTATAAAAATTGAGAAGTTAGTTCGTCTATTTTAATGTAATTTATCATAATTTGATTTTCGAAATAATGGCAATTTTCTTTTTTTTTTTGCAAGGAGTTGGCAAACTATAAGCAAAAATTAGCGGGTTTAAGTTTGTGTTTATTGGTCAAGTTCTCAATTTTCACAAGGGGTGAGGATCAAATTTTCATAAATTAAAGTTAAAAGGATTAATTTCTTACGTTTTTGTAAATTAAAGGATTAATTTTAATGGTTGTCTCGGTTTGAAGTTTTCAAAGCTTTTGTAGAAATTTTATTCTTCGCTGTCCTTTTTTGTTTTACTTTTAAAAGTCATGCAACTAACGTTTTATTTTTAAAAATTTCCATTTTAGATTATATCACATAATAATTTAAGTGTCATTTTATGGTTAAATTAAAAAAATTAAACAATTTTGATAATGAAAGGATTTGATTGATATAATATCGATAGTTTAAAGATATAATTAGAATGTTTTAAAATTTAGTGACTAATTTAGAATGGGAGTCATAGTTTGGGGGTGTTTAGTGCAATTAATTCAAGTTTTCAGCTGATTTAAAAATATAAAAAAAATGATGTTTAGATAGTTACTTATCACTCAATGATGGAAAATAAATTTGATTTTATTTTTTGCATAATGATTTATTTGCCCCTTTAATTTTATAATTTTTATATATTTAAAATAATTTTAATATTTTTTTAAAAAAATTAAGTAACTTTTATTTTTAAAATTTTTTTAAAAATTAATTAATTGTTGATGTGGCAATTCATGTGTATGTTACATTAATAAAGTTAACAAATGTTAAGTGATCCATCTATTTTGGAATGATTTGATAGATAATGTAAATTTATAGGTTAAAAAGACAAAATTAAATAGATGACAAATAAATTTTTTTTTTTGGATAATGTTGGAGGATAAATAAATCATAATACTTTTATTTTTTAAAAAATTTATATTCAAAATAAATTATCTCTTTACTTTTTTAAATAAATAAAGCATCCAAATTATTATAATAATTATTATATAAAACAATTCAAAACAATATACAAATATTATTTTAATAAAACTAAAATTATGAAATAAATAATTTAAAAAATTTAAAGATTTTTTTATTATCAAAATACATAATTATATTATATACTTATTTTTCACTAACATAACAAATAAATATAAGTTCAGCACTTTTATAATTTTGTTCTAGAAAATTTTAATTTTTAATTTTATCAAACATCACTTAAAATTGTGTCCAAATTAAGTTATGCCTAATATAGGGACTAATATCATTATTTGACCACTTTTTAACTTATAGGTTGGGAATAAACTTTATTTCTTTTTTTTCTTGAGAAAACCAAATTATTTTCTTTCCCAACAAGAAACGGAGGTTCCCTTCATTGATAATAGCTCTCCCCTTATATTAATACCCCCCAACGCCCCTTTTCTTCGCTCAATTCTTCAGATCCCACACATTAAGCAATCAATTTTAAACAAAGCCAACACCAAAAGGCAAGCTCTTCATTGTTTCTTATTTTTGGTTCTTTAATCGACCAAAAACTATGTCGAACCAAGCTGAATCTTCTGATTCGTAAGTTCCCAGATCTTGTTTTCCCTTTTACATCAATGGGCTCGTTTTAGATTTTGATAATCTAATGCCGATTTTTTGTTTTTGGGTGTTTCAGGAAAGGGACTAAGAGGGATTTTAGTACGGCGATCTTGGAAAGAAAGAAGGCTCCCAATCGGCTCGTTGTTGATGAGGCGATCAACGATGATAACTCCGTTGTTTCCATGCATCCTGACACCATGGAAAAGCTCCAGTTGTTTCGCGGTGACACTATCCTCATCAAGGTTTATTCTTTGGAATATGGCTTTTTTATGCCCTTATTGTTGGATTCTTTATTAATGATGATTTGTTTACGTTAGCTGTTCGTTGTGTTTAGATTTGGGGCATTATTGGATGAATGATGAGTCTCATTGGCTCTTTCTATGCTGTTTTGAGTTTGATAAATGATAATCAATTTTGGACTAAATCAAAATTTTATTATTTTGAAGGGGCCAATATGCAATTTTACTATCTATTAACATGTAAAGTTACAACTTTTGAAGGGGGGACCCAAAGCATAAATTTCCATTCTAGGAGCTTCCCCAAAAAAAAAAAAAACCAAGGCCGCCCCTGTTGGTTGGATGTGTGATGGGAGTTATTGTAGGCTGTTTACGTGATTATTATAGCTTTTATTTAATGCCCCCTTCTTATTGGATTCTTTTATTATTGTCCTTTCTGGTTAATGAAGATTTGTTTATGTTTAGCTGTTTGTTTTGTCCGATGAATGATTCAAATCAATATTCAGTTCTGGTCTCTCTTTTGTTAGGTTTGAATGTGTGATGGACGTTATTGTAGGCTGTTTACATGATTTTGTTGCCAAGAGGGTCAATATCTTTACCGAGGAACACGTAATATTGGTTTAGACTGCATTGTTGAATCGAAGCTTGTTTTTTATATGGCATGAATGGTTACTGGAATTGCGATTCTTATTATAAATTTCTACTTTCGTTTTACATTTGTTCTTTTGGTCTGTAGGGAAAGAAGAGGAAAGATACTATCTGCATTGCTCTCGCAGACGACACATGTGATGAACCGAAGATCAGGATGAATAAAGTTGTCAGGTCAAACTTGAGGGTTAGGCTCGGTGATGTCGTCTCTGTGCACCAGTGTCCTGATGTTAAGTACGGAAAACGTGTGCACATCTTGCCCGTGGATGACACTATCGAAGGGGTTACTGGAAATCTTTTTGACGCCTACCTTAAACGTGAGTTTATTCTCATAATTTTGATTAAATAACATAAATTAGCCGATAATAGATTGGTTGATTACATTACTTTTCAATTCATAGAGTGCACTTATAATTTTAAAGGCATTTATTCTCATGGGCTTAAGCATTCATTGAGTTTGTCTTTCTTTCTTGTACATGCATTTGTGATATTAAAAGGTAAAATCACCTTTGTAGTCCATCTCAATTTTTATATTAAGCAAATTGGTCCCTCTTAAAAAATTTTAAGCAATTTAATTTTTGTCAATTTCGAAAGTGAGCAAACTAAGGATAAAAATTTTGAGCAATTTAACTTAGCCTTCAATGTTTATATATTCTATGTAAATGTTGCCAAAATTACTCAATATCGAAATTAAGAGGGATCAAAGAGGTCTTTTAACCAATATTTAAAATGCTTTTATATGCCGCCTTTGTTGTTTGTTTCTTTCGTTGTCTTTGTATCGATATAATGGACTCATGCCTTGGTGACTTGATAATATGCATGGACTTGTCTCATGATGATACTAAATGCTTGATAACCTAATTGAGGGTTCAGTTTAATGTTCAATTATCGATAATGTTGACCTTAAATACTGACATGGAAGCTTCACATTTACAGCTTACTTTCTTGAAGCGTACCGCCCAGTGAGGAAGGGTGATTTCTTCCTTGCTAGAGGTGGAATGAGAAGTGTAGAATTCAAGGTTATTGAGACTGACCCTCCCGAGTACTGTGTGGTTGCACCTGACACTGAGATATTCTGTGAGGGAGAGCCTGTAAAGAGGGAAGATGAAAATAGATTAGACGAGGTCGGTTATGATGATGTTGGTGGAGTACGAAAACAGATGGCTCAAATTCGGGAATTAGTGGAGCTTCCGTTGAGGCATCCACAACTCTTTAAATCAATTGGTGTGAAGCCACCTAAAGGAATTCTGCTTTACGGACCTCCTGGATCAGGAAAGACTTTGATTGCCCGTGCTGTTGCAAATGAAACCGGTGCTTTCTTTTTCTGCATCAACGGTCCGGAAATCATGTCGAAGTTGGCTGGAGAGAGTGAAAGTAATCTCCGAAAAGCATTTGAAGAAGCAGAGAAGAATGCTCCGTCCATTATATTTATCGATGAAATCGATTCGATTGCTCCCAAGCGAGAA
The DNA here is from genome assembly GCA_025698515.1 of Gossypium sturtianum. NCBI lineage: Eukaryota > Viridiplantae > Streptophyta > Magnoliopsida > Malvales > Malvaceae > Gossypium > Gossypium sturtianum. The sequence continues at coordinate 154,197,794 of CM046953.1, forward strand.
AAAACGAATGGTGAAGTTGAGAGGAGGATTGTTTCTCAGCTTTTGACACTAATGGATGGGCTTAAATCCCGGGCTCATGTTATTGTTATCGGGGCCACAAACCGTCCTAATAGCATCGATCCAGCTCTTAGAAGGTTCGGAAGATTTGATCGGGAGATTGATATTGGTGTCCCCGATGAAGTTGGTCGCCTTGAGGTGCTTCGTATCCACACAAAGAACATGAAGCTGGCTGAAGATGTAATGTCAAAAACCAAAACTTATTTTCTTTTTACTGTCTAAACAAGTACCGAATCTAATGTATTTCCTGATTTAATGCCAGGTTGATTTAGAAAAAATTTCGAAGGAAACCCACGGTTATGTTGGTGCAGATCTTGCAGCTCTCTGTACCGAGGCAGCATTACAATGCATCCGAGAAAAGATGGATGTGATTGACCTGGAAGATGATTCGATAGATGCTGAGATATTAAACTCTATGGCAGTCACAAACGAACACTTCACGACTGCTCTTGGAACAAGCAATCCATCAGCTTTGCGTGAAACTGTGAGTTTAAGCAAGATGCTTGATATTCAGATTCATTGCCGATTATGTTCCTTTGACAGTTCGGTTTCTAATATTTTATTTTTCTTGCTTTCGATCAGGTTGTTGAAGTGCCCAATGTCAGTTGGGAAGATATTGGAGGCCTTGAGAATGTTAAGAGAGAGCTTCAAGAGGTAATACCGGTGTTGGTTACTACTCGATATTCTCTTCTTTTTATCTTTTTAAATTTCTTCAGAAAAATTGGGATTAATTTGTTGCTTTGTTACGTAGACGGTTCAATATCCAGTGGAGCATCCCGAGAAGTTTGAGAAGTTTGGGATGTCACCGTCAAAGGGAGTGCTATTCTACGGCCCTCCTGGATGTGGGAAAACCCTTCTGGCCAAAGCTATCGCAAACGAATGTCAGGCAAACTTCATTAGCGTCAAGGGTCCGGAATTGCTCACAATGTGGTTCGGAGAAAGTGAGGCCAATGTTCGTGAAATTTTCGATAAGGCTCGCCAGTCTGCACCTTGTGTCCTTTTCTTTGATGAACTTGACTCAATTGCTACTCAGGTATGTCGGATTAACTTTTAGCAACAAGGCATGTCAGTTTGACTTTGTGTACATGGTTCAGGTTTTTTATGTAACGGTGATTCCTGCTATATATTGCAGAGAGGAAGCAGTGTCGGAGATGCAGGTGGTGCTGCTGATAGGGTTCTGAACCAACTTCTTACCGAGATGGATGGCATGTCTGCCAAGAAAACTGTTTTCATCATCGGAGCCACCAACCGACCAGACATTATAGATCCCGCACTTTTGCGGCCAGGTCGTCTCGATCAGTTAATCTATATTCCCCTCCCCGACGAGGAATCTCGTCATCAAATCTTTAAGGCTTGCTTGAGGAAGTCGCCACTTGCAAAAGAAGTCGACCTCCGTGCTCTTGCCAAATATACTCAAGGCTTTAGCGGTGCTGATATTACCGAAATTTGCCAACGTGCATGCAAATATGCCATCAGAGAAAACATTGAGAAGGTAAAACGACTTTTCATGTTCCCTCTGCATTAGTCGATGATGAGCTAGATCCAAGGTTGTTTGAACCGAACCAGACTGATTGGATCGTGAACTGGTTGGGGTGCCGGTCCGGAGGGGGCATTGAACCGGGCAGTTGAATTGGAATTTTTTTTTTTTTGAAGTTTTAATTATTTATTTAACCAAACCGGATGAATGACCAGTCGAATTGGTGGCTAGACTGGTTTAACTACCGACTCGGTTCTAAAATCTTCGGCGAGACTCTAACTTTATGTTTGTTTTACAGGACATTGAGAGAGAACGGAGAAGAAGGGAGAACCCCGAAGCCATGGAGGAAGATGTGGATGACGAAGTGGCAGAGATCAAGCCAGCGCATTTCGAGGAATCGATGAAGTTTGCTCGGAGGAGTGTGAGTGATGCTGATATCCGAAAGTACCAAGCATTCGCACAAACATTGCAGCAATCGAGGGGGTTCGGAAGCGAATTCAAGTTTGCTGAAACCAGTTCCAGGGCTGCAACATCTGATCCTTTTGCAACTACAGCTGGTGGAGCTGATGAAGATGATCTTTACAGTTAAAATTGCTTTCATTTGAGGGTTTCTTTTTTAAATTTTTTTTAATTTAATCCTTTATGGTAACAATTATTGAACTAAAGGGAGCCTTTGCTCGTGGCTTAGCCATTGGAGTCCAAAATAACAGTTTTTGTTGTTTTTGGAACCGAGAATTTTACAATTATCTATTTTTAAATCAATTTAAAATCGTAAACATGTTAAAATTGTTGCATTAACATATTTTTTTCTAGGATTGGTATGTCATGGAAATTATTTTTTACAAATTATTAAATATTTATTTCTAGGGTTCAAAATTTAGGGTTTGATCAAAATTATAAATTTGAAACGGAAATAATTGTTATTTGATTTTAATATATATATCAAATTATTTAGTTCACTTCTATTTTTATTTCCATATCTTTAAAATTATTATTTTATTGTTTATATTATATAAAACATTTAATTTTTCATAAAAGAATATTTATAATTTACTCATGATAATTTTTTGTCGAAATTAAAGATTAAATCTTTTTATCTCGATATAATTTGGTGTTTCTTATCTAAAATTGATAGCTGTGTATAAATTTGTAAAACAATTTTAAACATTTGATTGAAACTCAGATTTTTTAGGTTTTAAAATAATAAAATTTCAAATTGGATTATTTATAATTTATAAAAAAATTAAATTAATAATGGTAATACTCTCTAAAAATAATAAAAAAATTAATTTAATCTTTGAAAAATTATAAAGATACAGATTGTTAAAATGATAAAAAAAATTATTATCGTAAAAGTATACAATTTAATTTTAGGCCTCAAAAAAGAAATTTTCGGGCTCCGCCACCGCGTGTAACCAAATAATTGATGCAACAACTAAATTCAGGGTCCAACTAAGGCATATTCTTTTACGCGTCAATGGGTACTTATTCACTATATCAAACGTCGAATCATCGATTAAAGCCGGCTAGTCGAGGTTTTTTTAAAAAATAAACCTTAATAGCTCAATGACTTAAATAAAACTTTCAAATAGTTCAGTGACTTAGATGAAAACTTTTGAATAGTTCAGTGATTATATTGTAACATTTTGAAGTTGAGTGACCAAAATGTAAACTTACTAATAGTTAAGTAACTTTACCTGGAATTCACCCATAAATTTATTGGGACCACCCAATTAGATAAAAACGTCGACTTCTTGAATGAAAACTTTTAATAGTTCAATGATCATTTTATAATTTTTTAAAGTTAAATAACAAAAACGTAAATTTACTAATAGTTTAGTGACTTTTAGTGTAAATAACCCATAATTTATTGTGACAACAACAGCCATTTGACATGTGATGTGATCATTTCGAAGCTTACAAAATGTATAACATATTGATGCCATTTCTCATGTTTTAGTCATAACAATAATTGAAAAAAAATATTAATTAATTAATTTCTAAAACTGGAAAATTAAAGTTTTTCTTCTTTAAATGAGTGTTTGAAAGTCCAAAAGTAACATGATTCCACTTGATTACATATTGTCCGAAGACTAGAAATTTTATACACTTCAACGCTATCATAAAATTTTAAAAAAAAAATTAAAATTTTCCGAAACAGTGATTAAGTGTGTTATGTATGTATATAAAGACTTTAAAAAATACTTAATTTTTTTTCTTTTTATTTTTAAAAAATATTATTGTCGATTGAGTCTTAACTCGATTCGCGTCGATATTGTTACCAGTGCAAGAGGACATAAGTACGAGGGCGTTGAAACGCATTATCCTCTTATTTAAGGATTATGAAGGGGCTATGGGCAGTTCAATGTATTTTAGCAAAAAAAAGCAAATATGTTAAGAACTTATATTGAAATTAATGTTAAAAAATATTATTTTATTCAAAATATTTTACTTTAATAATAAAATCAAGGGCTTCCATGAGTAAAATAAAAATAAAAATAGTTCTTTTTTACCGATTGAGTCTTAACTTGATTGGCATCGATATTATTGTCACTACAAGAGGACGTGGGTTTGAGTGTGCAGCGCATTATTCTCCTATTTAAGGTAATTCTAAATATTGTATCAAAAAGAACAGATCAAGAGCTTTCATGGATAAATATATATATATATATATATTAGAGATCTATTTAGCTACAAAAATAATATAAAAGTTTGTTTAAACAAGATATAATAATTTAAGGGTTTTTTTTAGTATATTTACCCAATTAAATTATTTTTTTAAAATATTAATTTCGATTAAATTAAAAATAATTTTGATAATGAGATTATTTATTATGATGTTGTCATACACAACAAAAACAAATACGAAACAAGGTTCAAATATCAAGCAAAATGCTATACAAAACTCAATCAAGGGAAGTAGCTAAAAAAAATTCGAACCTAGAATTAAATTTTATAGTCTTATAAGAGTTAAAATGTAATTTCACAAATTTAATAGTTTATATTTTTATAATTTTTAAAAGATTAAATCAAAATCTTACATTTTTCAAGGTTAAGGGGTAAATTTATCATTTATTAAATTAAAATTATGTAAAACTTAAAGGGCCAAAAGTGAAATTTTATATTTTAATAAAAACTTTTTTTTTACCTCGAGATTTTAAAGGAAAAAAAAAGAAAAATTCATACAAAAAAGACTATATAATTATTTTTTTTCCCTCCTCTTACCATTAAATTCAGTAATGAAAAATACTTCATTTAATTGCACATCAAAAAAAATAAAATTGCATTTCCAATTTAAAAAAAAAAAAAATCAAGATTCGCCGCCGTTTTCCCGCGAACAGAGAAGCATTGCTATACAACGGCGGAGGATGTAGAATTTGGTTCGCTGTTTCTTAACCAAATGGCCGCACTTTGCACCGACGGATCTACAAGGCTCACACGTGTGCTTGTCGCCGCCGTCGTCGTCTTCGCTAATATTATGCCTCGTCGCCGTTTCTCTGCTGCCAGCCATTGCTTCGGTGCCTTTTCCTTTTCTTTTTTTTTTTTGCTTTCCCTACTGATAAAACAAAAGCAGTAAATATGAAAAAGGGTAAAGGGCTGAATCGATAAGGGTTTTAAGCGTTTATTATTTATATAGAAAAATTGGAGAGTGACTTAATAGCAAAGTAGTTTGGTGCTGATACGTATCGGTATTGGTGTGTATTAGGTCGTTTCGAGTATGGGGTTTTTGGGTTGGAATATTTTGAGTCATTCGAGTTATTTAAGTAATTTTGGATTCGAGGTTTTTTTGTAAACTCATTTTTTGTTTTCGAGTTTGTCATACGTGCCATGGAGAGCATTGTCATAACGCCATCGAGGACAACCGTCGAGCCAAATTTAATCTCGTTAATGTTTTTTACTTCCTAAGCTTACCAACTTCAAAGATGGTTACATCGAGATGTACCTTAACTTCGGTTTAAATGGAACTTTACCAGGCGATTATTATACAAATAACCCACTCTAGGCTTTTCTTTTACACTAAATACTTCTTTTTTTCGGAACTGGACCGGTGGTTGAACTAGTCAGGCCGTCGATTTTCAATTCGACCAATCAGTTCGATTTTAATTAAATAAATTATTAAAAATTCATACAAATTATAAAATATATATTAATAAATTATAAAATTTGGATTCAGCCACTGGCTCAACAGGATTTTTTAATCCCAGATCGTATCGACTTGTGGGTCAATCGTTCTTTCCCTTGTTCTGGACCATTGTATCAACCAGTTTTTGATCTAGTTTGAACAACCTTGATCCGGTTTCAAGATCGACCGATCATTTTTTAGTTTTGGTTTGATAGATTTAGGTAGTTCAATTTTTATAGTTATTCAAACCAAGGTTGTATTCGAGTTAATCGGGTCAATGTTTAAGTTTGTATCATTATTGATAGTACCAGTTACACACTTTCTTTTTTTAATATGTTTTTAATAAATTTATTAAAATTTAAAAATCTTCTATTTGACTCGTGAAACTAAATTCAGTTAATCAAAATAATATATATAATTATTTTATATATAAATACCACATATAATATGCTTTTTACAACACTATATTAAAAATCATTGATAAAACGATGAAGTAGCAATTATGAATATAACCGAAATCTATAAAACATCATTATAAACATGGAGACTAAAATGAATAAAATAATTATATTTGATCCGTTTTGATACCATCCCGCTCTATTGCTATCCCGAATATTAGGTGAGTATTTTGTTACATAAAAAGAAGCAAAAAGTCAATGGTCAAATGTCCAGTTTCAATGGGACCTTGCCCATGTGCTAAGCCAGCTTCAATTTTTAGTCTTTCCTTTGGGGGTCTTAGGTTAAAACTTAAAACTCATGGGGTCACCATCTTCAAATCATTTTACCACTTTTAACTGTTTTCATCATCATTGCATTTAGATCTAACCATTTGGACTCATTATAATTGATTTTGGATTAAGTTAATTCGAAATTCGATTAATTTTGGGTTTGGGAGGATTTTGGTTGTTCGAGTTTTCAATTTAGGTTATTATAAATTTGGTATAGTGACGGATTTTGGAATTAAGTTTTGAGAGGATTAATTAAAATTTTCAAAAAATTTAGGAGTTAAATGATTTTTCTTTTCAAAAAAATTTAGGGGTCTAATTAATTTTCTAAAAGATTTCGTGAGATTAATGAGAATTTTAAAATATATATATAATGAAAATTTTCAACAAATTTCAAGGAAAAAAAACAAAATTTTCCAAAAATTGGTGGTGTTGGGAGGAGCCTTGGACCATTTTAGGTTTTGATTACTTTGTTTCGAGTATAAATCGTTTTGAGCTTGAATTTTTTTTCGAGTTTGGGTTGGACAATTTTAAGTTGTTGGTTTTTTTATAGTCAAATCGGGTTTGATTTAGTTTAGATTCAAGTTGAACGAATTAGGTTTTCGGTTTCATGCTAGAACTAACATATATAATTGCATCTTCTATACTATTATAAAATTCTTGACTGAATTCAGTGTCACTTGACATAATGACACTAACTCAATAGGAAAGTACAAAGAAACCAAACTACAAAATAAACCGTATATTTTTTTATAAGCCTATATTAGTAATTTGACCATTTTCATCTATACTCTTATTTAAGTCTTTAATTGAGTTGGTGTCACGAATCAACTGATTATCAACTCGATAAAAAAATTATGAAAATACACTTATATGTATAAATCAATCATATTATTATGAACGCAGTTATCTTTCTATACTTTTAATACAACCAATAAAAATACATGATTTCCACCCGCATACACGTGTACATCAACTTTTTTTTATCCACCTCTATTTTCACCCTTTGTATATTTAGTAATTTTATCTTTTATTTTTATTTTTTTACTTTTCTATTATAAATATCTTATGTTCTTTTCCCATTATTTTTATTTTGAATATTTTTATTTATAGTGTACTAAATACTAACTCAACATGTCTTGAGTCTTAGCTTAATTGGCATGGGCATTGTTGCCAATGTAAAAGGACGCGAGTTTGAATGTACTGGTGCGCATTATCCTCCTATTTATGGGTTGAGAAGTGATTATGAGTAGTTCTAGATATTCTGTCAAGACAGGTATTTTAACTTTTTCATAAGAAAATTTTGAACAAAATCAAAAAAAATAAAACAAAATATAAAATACAAATTATTTAATTTTAAAAAACAAGTTCAATTTTAAAAAAAAAAAAACAAATCTTAAAAGAGAAGTACTTTTGATTACATTCATGGGGAAAAATTCCAAGCATCAAATGGTGAAAAAAAGAAAGGAATAAAATCTCCCCTTTGTTGGCTCAATCATTGACACAAGACTTTTTTTTCCTTTACTTTTTACTTTTACCACTTGATTCAATCAATGGTCTAATAATTTGTGATCATATAGGTCATGAAATTTCTTTTCATTTCAATCAATTCTCTTTATTTTCAAGATTCCTCTTGATTAAATTATAAATAAAATTGTTGTACCACATTTATAATTATTTTTTTATTATAAAATTAAATATTTAATCATGATTAAGTCTATCTATAGGTCTAGTTTATTGCTTGATTTTATTTTTCAAAATCATTTTTGTTCGGTCCGACCTATGAACTTGTTCGATGCTATATATAAAATTCAAATATCAATCTTAATTATAATTGTCAGATGTTGATTAAATCTTAGTTCGATTGGCATGTATATTGTTGCCAATACAGGAGACGTGGGTTCGAATACACTAAAACACATTATCCTCTTATTTATGGGTTGGGGAGGGGCTATGACCTATGAGTAGTTCTAGGCATCATGTCAAAAAGAATGTATATGATCAAAACCTATAATGAGATTGTTCAAAAAAAAATATGGTTGTCAGATCTTTAAGATGAATGCACTTGAGAGGCCCCTATATTATGGGAACCTGATCAAATTAGTCCTTATACTATTGGATTGATACATTGAAATAGAGATAATATTTTAAAAGTTTTTATGGTTCTTTAAATGAAATCTTTTGTTTAGAATTGAACTGTAATAGAAAGAAAATGTTTTTCAATATATTTTTTTATACAATAAATAGAACTCTGTTAAAATTTGGACTTATTTGATTCATCTTTTAATAGTATAGGGTTAAATTGATCCGTTTTATAATAAAGGGACTAATTTGATCTAGTCCTTATATTACAAGGACCTCCCAAGTACTTTAACTGATCTTTAATTTTATAAGCTAGTGTGATCAAAATGAATCTCTACAATTTTGTCCTGATTAAACCTAATATTATACAATAAAATAAAGTAGTGATATTCTATAATTTTGTTGAGTTAATTGCACCAAACATCCCCAAGATGTGACCCTCATTCTAAATTGGCTCTCAAACTTTAAAACATTCTAATTACACCTTCAAACTAGCAGTTCATTACTAAAATTGTTAATTTAACTGTTAAACGAGGCTTTAGACCATATGTGTCAAAATTTAAAGAAAAATGAATATTGTAAAAATGGATGTAAAAATCTCGATTTTGATGTCTTCAAAGCTTTTACAGAAACTATCACTCACTCACTCTCTTTTTCAGTTTTACTTTATTTTTACTTTTTAATTTTAAAAGATATGTAACAATATTTTTACGTTTCTTTAAAATTTTCATTTTAAATTATAACACATAAAATTTAGTGTGTCAATTAATGGTTGAATTAACGGTTTCAATAATGAAAGAGCCTAATTAATATAACATCAGTAGTTTAAAGATATGATTAAAATATTTTAAAATTTAGGGGATCAATTTAAATTAAGGGACATAATTGAAGGATGCTTAGTGCAATTAACTCAATTTCTCTTAATGGCATGTCTTCTTATTTATTAAAGTAAATGTTATGTCTCGACTTGACTTGAATTCAATTTAAATAATAAAAAATATTTTAAAATTAAATTTAATTATAAAAAATATAAAAATATTTTAATTTTTTTTATTAATTTTTAATAGTGAAATGGATTCTTTAAACAGATCAAATAATAACGAGCTTAAATTCAAATTCTTTTTAAAATCGAATCACAGCTCAACCCATGATGAAGGTATCTTATATATTGGGCTTATTTGGGTTGTCTTAATCTTTGGGCTTTGAGTTTATTCTTAACATATTAATAATTCCTAATTAATTAATTACTTTCTTTCATATGGATGTAACATCACGATTCTTAGTCTTTGTTTTTTTATACAATACAGAAAACTACTCATAGCCCCTCTGTAAACCTTAAATAAGAGGATAATGCGCTTCAGCGTACTGGACTTCATGTCCTATTGCACTGACAACAATATTGATACCAACTGAGTTAAGACTTAGGGTGGGTTTGGATGGGCGATTGAGTGCGGTGCGGTGTGTTTAGCTTACTTTTTGTCTCATGCTACAGTATCGCTACAGTATCTAATCTCACCGCCATCGTTGTTTTTACACTAACCGCAAGTAAACGCACCGCTCATCTAAACCCACCATTAATCAACGAATTTTTATAGAATTTAAATTTATATAACTATTATACCAAAATAGGTATAAAAAATATAAAAATCCAATTTAATAATAAAATTAAAAAGACTATCATGCCCCTATTTACTTAAAAAATCTTTAGAAGTTGGTTCTATTTTATTTTAGTCCTTGAACTTAGTACATTTTCTCAACTCAATCATTTATCAGTTTTTTTAGTAAAAGATTATAATTTTATAAATCTGATACAAAATTGTAAATGAAAATTTTCTTTTACGATTTTTAAAAATATATATATATATATATATTATAAGAAAAAAAAATCATGAAACTGATATTTTGCTAATAATTGTTAATGTCGGTGGTCAATTATTATGATGAGTAACTGTTATTGTCACATCCCATTAAATTTTTATATAATATAAACTATGAAATATATTATTTTTAAAATATATAATAATTTAAATATAATAATTCACCGGTAAAACTATCGTGGAGCTGCCGGTAAGTTATAATTTAAGAGTATAAATGAGACACCGGTGTTTGTAAGTTACTCAAGTTTGACTCAATAAAAAATTGAATTCGAATTTGTAATTATCAGGTCGAGCTCGAGCACAAGCAATTCGAGCTTAGTAATATTTGGTTCAAATAGCTAATGGCAAAACTAATTTTTTTTAGGAGGGCCGAAATTAAATTGTAATTTTTACGATGGTAAAATTGTAATTTCACCATTTTAGTATTTTATATCTTTATAATTTTTAAAGGATTAAATAAAAATTTTATATTTTAGGGGGCAAAGTGTAATTTTACTTTTACTAATTTAAAATTTTAAAAATTTTAAAAGGTCTAAATGGAAAATTTTCTTTTTTAGGGGGGCTAGGGCCCCTGCCTGCCCCCTTAATTTCGCCCCTACGAACGGCTCGCGAGCCTTATCGAGCTTTTCATATTTTTATAATTATAAATTATGTTATTGCCCTTAATATATATTATTAACCATAAGCTTAATTATTGAGTCGAGTTCGAGTTTGAGCTTGGGTACAAAAATTAGTAAGCGAGCTCGAGCTCAAGTAGCTCGATTATATCTCGAGCTAAGCTCAAGCTTGACAATATTTGGGCTTGGCTCTGCTCTACTTGTTTACACCCCTATGTTGTATTAGGAGTTATATTGCATTTTGCCTATTTTACTAAAAAAAAGGGAGAAATTAGTCATTATATGTTAGATCAAAGAGTAAATTGGTCATTTCTATTAATTTTTTTATCAATTTCTACTATTAAAAACTGGCATGAGTGATGGAATAACCGGACGGTTACACGTAGCGTAATTGATCAAACAATGGCAAATTCAAATATACCTTACAAACAAAAATATATAGTTTATATACATGGAAGTAGGAGTGTAATTGAGTTGAGCCGAACATAAATAATGGCAAGATTGAGCTTTACTCAAAATTCAAGGCTCAATGCTCAACTTGAGTTTGATTAGACATTAATTTTTAAGCTCGAACTTGGCTTGATACTTAATCGAGCTGCTTGAGCTTGAGCTCAAATAAGCTCATTTATCAACTTTTATACTCGAACTTGATTAAGTTCGTTCATATTCAAGCTCAAATTTGTTCGCACTTAAGCTTTTTTCTATACAATAAAGGTATAAATATATTCAAACAAAAAATTAGATCAGTCTCGCAATAATTTGAATAATATATTATAGCTTGAGTTTGAATTTTTTTTAGTTAAATTCGAAAAACTTACTAATGGCATAATTAAAAAAAATTAACCATATTGTTGACACATAATTCATTTTTGATTAAATATGATTAATTATATTTTCATGTCCGTATTATTAATTTGGATATATTAATAACACTAAAAAAAGTAAAGAGATCAAATTATGCCAAATTAAAAGGGATTAAATTACAAATTTTGGCATATAAGAGATGCTAAAATCACAATTAAACCTTTTTCTTTGTTTATCTTGTGTCACAGACAAGTTGACCCGGACATGACAGCCACGTTATATTGCTACCTTTTAACGAACAAAATAAAACATCTTTAAAAAAATTGTAATAAAAGATTTAATCCTCATCTTTAATTTGAATTTTTTAAAATTGATAATATTGAGGGTTTTAAAAAATGTAACATTCAAGTGTAATTTTTTTTTATTGAATATAATTACCTAAATTTAACAAAATCTTAATTGTGATATTACATAAGAAAATAAATACACTGACACTTTAATAACAATAATTATCTGTATTATCAATTTAGATTTGGAGTTTAATGAGATTTAAAAAAAAATTGGGGTCTAATTAAAATTTTTGTGAGATTAATGAGAATTTTCAAAAACTTTAAGAGTTTAATTAAAATTTTCTAAAAAAAATAAAAGGTGTAATGGCAATTCTCAAAAATTTGAGGAAGCCTAATTAAAATTTTCTAAAAATTTTAAGGAAAAAATAAAAATTTCTCAAAATTTTGAGGGGCCAAAGCCCCTAGGCCCACTATAAAAAGAGAGATCAAATTATGTCAATTTTAAGGGATTAAATTTCAAATTTAGCAAAATAGTGATACTAAAATCATGGTTAGACCTATTTTGTATTTTCTTCGAATAAAAAGATTTAGTCTTTGGAATTTAAGTTTAGAGACCAATAAGGAAAACATGAGAAGTCTCGAGATTAACGTGAAAAAAAATTCAAGGACCAAAGTGAAAAAATTACTAATCTTAGAAACTAAATGTTGCTTTTATATTATTGGGTAAATTACATCTAATGTAACTAAATTATTAGTAAATTTACGTATTAGTCACTTAACTTAAAGTTACAAAAAAGTCAATGAACTATTCAAAAACTTTTCATGTAAATCACCGGTCTGTTAAATTCGTTGTTGCATAGCCTTTTTTGTTCACACCGTTTACACGAATCGAAAGCTTTCCTTCTTCTTCTCTTCTACAGTTTAGTTTTTTTCTCATGAAAATAACTTTGAATATCACGAATCTGTGAACAAAAATCCAAACAACTTTCTTTTCTGATTTCCAACACTGACTGTCAGATCGACTTGGATTTAAGGTATATTATTCTACTCATTAATGGATATTAATCCACCGTATCAATAATCAAATCATTGCTTGGAGCTCGCTAATCAAATTTAAAAAAAAAAATTATCAATTCAATAACTTAAATAATAACTTTTGAATAATTAAATCACGAAAATAGAAACTTAATTTATCTAAGGTGACGGGAAAGGTGGCCCGGACATGACAGCCATATATTATTACCACTTTTTAACGAACAAAATAAAACAATCTTTAGAAAAAGAATTTTGTAAATAAAAGTTTATCGTAATTATTAAAAACGTTTCGATTCCGTCTTATATATAATAAAAGCCTCCATTTTCTCTCTGTTGCTCTTCATCTCGTGTCGCTTTTTGGCGGTTTCAGCTTTTATCGTTCGAACATTCGATTCCTTTTTCTTTTTTTTTTTGCTTAACACTCTCACTATCTTTCTCAAAGGTAAGATCCTTATTTACTTAACTTTTTTTTTTTTTATAATTTAGATTATATATATAATTGTATGAATTTTGTTAGATTTTTTTTTAAAAAAATTGAGCTGGAAATTGAGTAGATCGGAGAGTGGCAATTGTTTAGCGTTTAATTTACGAATGAATGATGTAACGTTTGTTTCTTTATGTTTAGTTTTTATGAGTTGATGGATCTGTGCTTTTCAGTGTCTGTTTGGTTACTCAGAAAATAACTGGGAAAAAGGAAACTAGGAAAATGAGGAAAATTTTATGAAAATACATATATTTTTATTTTGTTCTCTAAAAGAGTATAAAATTGCAAAATTAATGCTTTTTTTTAAACGAAATTTTACTTCTAATGTGAATAAAACAGTAACTCTTCTTTTAATGTTAGATCCTAGTTGAACTTTCATGGACTTAATTTTAATTTTTCAATTTTTTTTTTTTTTTTTTTGCATTAAAATGAAAGACCTTTTAATTATTGCATGTGTGAGCTCTTCAAAAATTAAGAACAATTTTTTCGAACTCGGATTTCAAAAATAGTGCAAGTTGTGTGATAAACACTAATAAATGTCTATGATTATTTCTTGAATCCACCAATTTATTGGATGCTAATTTAGTACTGAATTTGAAATTCTGGTAGATATTTGTAAACTTGGATTTCATGTTTTTATACTTTTTAAATATATAATTAGGGGTGGAGCTGGAAAATATTTTAGGGGACCCAAAATTAAGTTATATATTTTTCAGGAGAGCTAAAATGCAATTTCACTCTTGTATTACTTTATGGTTTTGAAAAGGATTGGATCAAAATTCTATTGCTTGAAGGGGGCAAACTATAATTTTACTATATATTAACTTAAGATTTTATGATTGGAGGTCTAAAGCAACAATTTCCCATATTAGGGATCCGGCTTTGCCCCTGTATATAATCATATCGAATCCTAACTAATTTATACATATTTTACGTATTTCATCCTCACAAATTGTGCATGAAGTACTGTAAATTGCTATTATGTTGAGTTGATGAAAGTGTAACAGGCCGTGTTGTGTAGCTTGCATGTGAAGTAAAACGGAGAACACGAAGAGCAACTTTTGATTCTTTTATTTTTGAATTGAGTTAATTAGTTGTAAGATGGCAAGTATCTGTGTTGCAGTGTTGGTTTGTTGATGCTTTATGTTAGCCTTCTTGAAATGTTACGAATTTGGATGAAGGTGAGGAAAAGAAGTTCGATTTTAGCGATTTTTCTATGTTTACGGTCATGCCGAAAGGTGTTTGTTTCTTTATTTTGAATTCGTTGTCCAGTTTAGTTAACGGAAGTACTGATGTTTGTTTCCTTGGGTGTATTAAGCCAGCCATTTTCCGAGTAGGTGATCATTTTTTATGCATTTTGTTCCATTTGATTGCAGGGAAAATTTCAGACAGATGATTGCAGGTTTGGAACAAGCTAAGGTTATGAAATGGAAACCGATTGGAAATCACATTCGATGAAGAAGCTCGATGACGTGAAATGTCAAAGGGTAAGAAAAGCTTTCTTTAGTCTTTTTAGTCATCGATATATTCATTGCTACCTGCCTTTAATCCTTGATGTATACCTACCTTTACACTCTCGAGCTGCCCCTCTGAGTCTTTTGCTTGTGGTATCCTCTTTAAACATAAAACAAGCTTATAAACTCTATAAATCCTACATTGCTCCCCCACACTCATTCCCCTGCATTTGTTTTCCGGATATAGGTTGATCAACCCGTAGTTCCTGGCCTGGACGATGAAGTGACTGAGGTTGAGCATTTACTTGCAGAACCTAAAATTGAACATGTTTCGGTAGATGGAATCCTATGTTTTGGGAACGAGAATATAGAGAAGCACTTGAAAATGGAGGACTTCTCGTGTGCCTTCGATTATGACTGGAAAATCAGTTCCGGTAGTACTTTAACAGTTTGTCTTTATTATTTCGCCGGTGATCTTTTAAGTGCCTGTAATCTACGGATACTGGCCTGTGGAATGATGGGTTGGTCTATCCCTTTAAAAACAAACTCATAGGTTCTTTCTTCAAGTTCATAGCTATTTCTTGGTGTAAGTATCATATACGAGTATTTAGCTTTTAGTCTCTAACTTGCTTTACGGTCAATCATTTTCCTATTAGTTTGTAATTTTTCGAAAGTCCTTAAAACTATGAGTCGCGCTTGGATGTGGGAAGCATAATCATTTTAGGACATGAAAATGATGTATCCAACTGGGACATGGGACCATCTTGAAAGATTTGACGCTTATTTGTTGCACCAATGATTACACAACATGATCATAGTAGAAACTGAGCCACTCAATTTACGATTCTTTCATCGAACATGCACGAACGCTTTCGATTACATTTGCATTTGAAATTTCTCTATATATATTTTCATGCGGCTTATACCTTTTTATGATTCGTTATAAGGTGGGCTGGATTCTATACGTGGTCGAGGAGGAGATGATTTGAAGCTCGAAGTATGTATTGCTCATTCGTATTTTTAGAACTTTTATATTAAATATCATATTTACAGTATGTATACTTGGATTAGGCCACATGCTTGCATCTGATATGATACTGCTTTAGTAGGTTCTCGACGGATTGCTCGATGAGGTTGATGAAGTCGATGATATCGATGCAGCCCATGATCTCTCCGGTGCTTGTGAAGATTTTCTTTTGGGTGAGTCTTGTCTGTAATTATAATAGTTTACTACCAGTTGTGTGCTATAACACCTGAGGCTCACTTTTTTTCCTTTGGATTGCAGATATTGAATTTCCCGAAAAGTTATCCGAGTTGGATTGCGGTCCTCGTGAAGGATCAACTTTGTGCAACTCAAGTTCGGAAAGTCATTCGCCTGGATTTAGTGGAAGGAGTAATAGTGTCGGGGGCATATCAGAATCATTGATAGCAACTGTTCGAGAATCCAACAGCGAGAATGGTGGGCTTGGGAAGAGGGTTGGCTGCGATTTACGTCATACCTTTAGGAGAAAACACGGGTGTCAGGGTCCCGTTATGGATGTCGGTCGATCAAGTATAGAACACATGCAAGATCTTGACGAGTCCGATGATGATGAAAAACCTTTAGTAAGTCTTATATTGTCGAATCAGAAAGTAAAAAGCTCTGTTAAAGTAACAAAAGGTGACACTCTTCTCAGACAGAAGAGACTACGAAAACCGACTCGGAGGTACATTGAGGAATTTTCTAGAAATTCCACTATGGAAGAGAGTAAGAGCCATAAAATCCAACTGCAAGAAGAGTTTCCTCAAGTCCCATCTGAATCCCAGCCTCGGAGAGGACGTCTGAAGAAAATTGTGCTTAAATCGGTAGGAGATGTTCCTTTGCCTAACTGGTTACAAGTGTGATAGCTTAAAAAATTTTAACTACGTGTTTCTCATTTTCCATTCAGGAGCTTGAATCGGATTATGAGCTCTCTGCATCAGAATCGGAAGATGGGCGTAAGGGAACTAAACGATCCAAAACGGCTTGTGATCGGAGGAAGCATCAAAAGATGTGGACTCTTGCGGAGGTGATTAAGCTTGTTGATGGAATTGCCAAGTACGGTGTCGGAAGATGGACCGATATAAAAAAGCTTCTGTTTGCATCATCCGCTTATCGGACACCTGTTGATCTCAGGGTACCTCCTGCTACAGTTTCCTCTTGTTTTTTGAAAAACTCGAATACTTTTTTAAATACGTATGTTTTCCTACAGGACAAGTGGCGAAATCTACTACGATCCAGTTCTGCACAGGAAAACAACCGGAGAGAGGTTAGCTTTCAGGTTTTTCTCCATTTTCACTTTCATTTGCTTTTTCAGCTCAATCCAAATGTTCATTGCAGGTTGAGAATCATCCGAAGCATGCCGTACGTCCCTTACCAAAGCCCGTGGTACGTCGCATCCGTGAACTGGCAACCATTCATCCATACCCGAAAGTTTCATCTGTTGATTATGTTCCTTCGTCCGAACAACCAACAACTAAAGGTACTCCGGTTTACTACCATGCACGAAACTTACGTAGGAAGTAAGCGTAGTTTGAAGAAAGCATTTTGTGTTAATTCAAGTTTAGCTTGTAATAGTCCCTTTAACACTGACCTGCACAGATTAATGCTCTTTAGATCATTAGGAAATTAATCTGGTAAATGCTGCAAAAGTGAAAAACCAAGGTTCACAATTATAATAGTTTTCTATCATTCTTGACTAACTAGAGATGGCAAGGGGTCGGGATTGTATGAATTTACAGGTCACTCCTGACTTGATACCTATCTTGAACTCAAACTTAAGTTCTAGTGCTCAAACCTGACTACTAGGGGTGTAATCGAGCCAAGCTCGAGATTCGGAGCTTGATGCTCGGCTCAATCGAATATCTATTTTTAAGTTTGAGCTCGAATCGAGATATAATTGAGTACTCAATCTCAAGCTCGGCTCAATAATTAAGCATAGGATTAATAATATATATTAAGTGTTATGACGTAATTTAATAATATAAAAATATGAAAACTCAATAAGGCTTGTGAGCCATTCGAGTCAAGTATTACTAAGCTCGAATTTGGATCGACCAATCAAGCTTGGCTCGATAATTACCAAATCGAGTTTGAATCTTTTTTAATTGAACTCAAGTAGCTTGTGAGCATTAGTGCCTTATTTACACCCAAATTATCATCCACATTCAAAATTAAACCCTAAACTTCAAAGCATTATGATTGGGTGTTTGAAGTATTGGCATTATATTAACGAGGTTCTTTTGTCAGCCTAGCAATCGTTTGGAATAATTAACAACATTAACTATTTAGACTATTAAGTATAATGAATCAAATCATGTCAAATTAAAATATAATTACTAAATCTTGCATTTGAGTATAGTATATGGACCGAAACCAATATTATACCTTTCAGCAATAGCAATTCGAGAGATGATACCAAGGACTAAATCTTAAAAAATTACAGAAAAATATAGGCATCAAAATGGTAATTTGACGTTGTAGTGGCAGCAATTAGGAAAACGATTACTATGATCCCAAATTTGAGCATAGGCACCAAAAAAACCTTTTATCGGTAGTAATTAAAGAGATCATAGTTGTTAGTATTGTATTGACGATGGTACACATCATTTCAATCCTCAATCCTTACCAAGTAATTTAGATTTCGTTTTGGTTAAAATATTGCTGTGTTTCAACTATTTTGACGTTTTTAGTTCATATCGATTGGTACAAAATTTTGATATTTTAAACATAACTTTTATTTTTTTTAATCTTAAGATATATTTGGAGATAAATATATTTACATAATTGAAATATATTTGCTTGTATAAAATATATAATTTATTAAGAAATTAAAAGAAAAAGATAATATATGTGAAAATAAAAATATTGATAAACCCAAAATGGTATATCGACTCACACCTGTACATACCAATACAAGGGCAAAAATGCTATGTTCATGGTACGCCACTGACTATATTGAGAGAAGTGATATCGATATCTAAATTTCAAATTTGAGAGCACGGGCACCAAAATTATAATTTGGCCTTTTTAGTATATAGGCACCAAAACTGTAATTTGGCCTCTTAGCAGTAGCAATTAGAAAAACAATTACTATACTTAAAACCCAACTTTGAGCACAATATATATAGTTATAACTTATTTAACAAATTACAAACAAAGAAACAGATTGCAAAACAAATTTCCAAGGACCAAATTGAAAAAGAAAAAAACTAGCAGGTTGGCAGTGGGGCACCGTTCCATTCTTTAAGACATTCAAGCATTGGATCAATTACCTTCCCTTGGCACATAGCAATGAACACCTTGTCAAATTCCTCACCAGGGGACTTCACTTTTTCCCCGGTTAGCAACCCAGTCCCAAGCTCTTCCCTCACGAATTTGTACAACGGGTAAGACCGGCATTCCATGATCTTGTTTGGGATTGCTGGGTTTCCATTCTCGATCGAAACCCTCAAGTTCTCAACCTCTTTCGGCAGTAGGGTCTTCAATTCTTCTTCGAAAGCTGCGATCTTTTGGAAGATCGAAGTGCTAGCGTTGTTCTCGTTGTTGCCGTTGCTCAACGCGTGCTCAACGAGGACTTGTCTTAGCTTTTGCATCAACGGATACGTAGCGCTGCAAGGGTCGTCAATGTATGAGAAAACATATTCATGGTCCACGGCTTTGAGTAAGTCCTTTTCGCAGAACCGCGAAGGGTGAAGCTCGCCATTGGGACCGGTGGTGAGGGTCTTCTTAGTGACTTGGCTCACGATGTTCTTTACCGTGTTCTTTAAGTTTTCTTCTAAATGTCTTAAATCAATAGCTTGGCAAAGCGCCACCAAGTATGTGGAGGACATAAGCTTTAAGATATCGACGGCCTCAGCGGTTTTCCGAGATGAGATTAACCCCAATGAGTTCACATCTTGGTTGTGCTGCTCGGCACTTTGAACGTGGTTCGTGACTGGATTAGCCAAGTATTGGAGCTCAGAACAATAGGAAGCCATTGCAATTTCGGCTCCCTTGAAACCATAATCAAGACTTGGGTTTGGACCACCGGAGAGATTAGATGGGAGACCGTTGTTGTAGAAATCGTTAACAAGTTCTGAGAATTGAGCAAACATAAGTTTCCCTATAGCAGCAATAGCCAAGCGAACGTTATCCATCGAGACACCAATTGGGGTACCTTGGAAATTGCCACCATGTAAGGCCTTATTTCTCAAGACATCGATCAAAGGGTTGTCGTTGACAGAGTTAATCTCTCTTTCGATCGATTTGGTTGCAAAACGGATCACTTCAACCTGAGGACCAAGCCATTGAGGAGAAGTCCGTAACGCGTACCGATCTTGTTTCGGTTTTTGCAATGGATCCATTTCATGTAATTTCTTTGCTGCTTTAACATATGAACTCCCTTCGAGTATATGTTCCATTATCGCAGCGGCCTCAATTTGTCCCGGATGATGCTTCAACTTATGTGTCAAATGATCCGTAAACTCGGGTTTACCGTTCATCACTTCAGCAAAAACCGCAGACAAAATCTCGGACAAAACAGCAAGTACATTAGCTTCAAAAAGAACCATGGAAGCCAAACCTGAACCAACCGCGGTACCATTGACAAGAGCCAACCCTTCTTTAGGCTGCAACATGAAGAATCCGGAATCGATACCAGCTACACGAAAGGCTTCCTCGGCATTGAGGGATTTTCCATCTGGTCCAACAGCCTTGGAATTCGGCCTGCCGGTGAGTAATCCAGCAATGTAGGAAAGCGGAACGAGATCACCCGAGGCCGTAATAGTGCCGCGGAGGGGCAAACATGGGGTAATGTTGTGGTTTAAAAGCTTAGTAATGGCTTCTAAAATCTCAAATCGGATACCAGAATATCCTTGTAACAGAGTATTGATTCTAACGAGCATGGCTGCCCGCGTTGCTGAGTGAGGAAGCGTGTTGCATGACTCGGTTCCATTGCCAAAAATCCCAGCATTCAAGAACCTGTACAGGCAGACAACAAATAGATTTAAGATATTTTGCTTCGATTTTTCATTGATTTAATTTGTTATTTATAAGTTAAAAATCGTAATTGTTCAAATTAAATTCTAATTAATGTTTAATTCTGTATTAATATAAAAACTAGGATTTTATTTCTAAACAGTGAAAAGCTGAAAATTCTTAAAAACGAATATAAATAATTAAATATTTTAACAACTAATTAAATTTATTAAGAAACAAAAGAACCGAACTAAACCGATACTAATCGGTAAAATTCGGTTCAATTATTTATAACTCGATTATAACTCACCCAACTAAATCGAGTCAACTCGACACAAAATCAAATCAATTTCGGTTAATTTAATTTTTTTTTTCAATTAAATCTCAATTAAGGTTTCAGTTAAGATGTTTTTGTTGATCGGTTATTGATTATTAAAATTTATAATTGAACCCATTGGTGAAACATGCTACTAAGTTTTGGGGTTGATTCAAATTTTCCAAAAAATTCAGGGACCTAATTCAAAATTTAACTTTTTGGGGGAGATTTAATTGAAAATTTTAAAATTGTTAATGGATGAATGAGAATTTTCAAAAACCTTAAAAGATCTAATTAGAATTTTTAAAACTTCAGAGACTTAATTAGAATTTTTAAAAATTTTAAGAGGCATAATTAAAACTTTAAAAAAAAATAAAAGGCATGATGAAAATTTTTCAAAATTTTGAAGAATCCAATTAAATTTTTGAAACTTTTGAAGACTCAAGTAAAATTCTTAAAACTTTTGAGAAGCTTAATTGAAATTTTCAAAAATTTCAAAGGATATAACGAAAATTTTTCAAAATTTTTGAGAGGCGAAGATCCCAACAAGCTTCCACGCCTGTAACTAAATAGACCGACTTGATTAACTCAGAATATTTAATATAATAAAAATTTTATGTATATTTTAATATTTATATTAAATATATATAATATAAAATAATTATATTTTTAAAAAAAGTGAAACCGACCGAACTGAGATGTTAAATCGACTTTGTTAGATCAACTGGAGATCATAAAAGCAAGGGAATTTAATGGCTTGGCGCCCCAAAAATGGAAAAATTGCTATGCAGGTTAAATTGCATTTTGGTAAAATTTCTGTTAGGTCCTTTCTAAAATACTGTATTAATTATGATAAAATTATTTTTCAATCCTCAAAATTTTATAATTTTATAATTCAAATTCAGCACTTAAAATTTTTAATTTGACCGTATTTACCGTTGTTCACCTCTTCACCGCCAAATTATAAGTTACAAAAAAAACTAATCCACCTAGTTCAGAACTGAATCAAATAGTACGATTCAACTCAGTACGAAAGCGAGTTGCAATGCTGGTTTTTAAGTACGTAAATTTATTTATATTTTTCTTTTAAAACTTACCTAATAAGCTCTTTTTGAAGCGCAGCGCCTTGTTTGGTTCTCCGATGAGAAGTAGCGCCAAAACCAGTAGTAACGCCATAGCTATCAGTGCCTTTACTCATCCCATCAAGCACCCAATCGGCACTAGCTTTAACGGCAGCCCTCGCATCGTCGGAGACTTCAACCTTGACACCAGAATCGTGCGCTGCAATCGCCGCGACTTGAGAGATCGTTAATGTCTCTCCGCCGAGTTTCACCAATGGCTTCCGATACTCCATCACCATCCGTTTCACTTCGTCCAAATGGCTTCCTTTCAACGATTCGGCCACAGCACCCCAGTTCAATGGATCGGCTTCGAAGGCGGTGGAACCGTTGGATGTGGTGGTGCAAAAACTCTCTAAAGAACCGTTTTGAGTGATTGCCGCCATTTTATAACAGGAATTATTGATCGAAATGAAATGATTTTTTTTTTTATGTTTGATTTACGAATCTATGGATTTTGAGAGAGGAAAAATGAGATCAAATCGAAGGAAAAATCAAAGGATTTCTTCTTTTTTTTTTTGTTGAAAATTTCCTTTGGTTTCCTTCTTGGAGAGAAAAGAAGAGAAAAATATGGTTTAAATAGAGAAGAGGGGAGAAATGGGCTAGTGGAGTTGGTAGGTTGTATGTAGATGGTAGAGAAGGAAAAACAAAATAAATTAAATTAAATTAAAAATTCCAATTAATTTTAATTCGGATAAATTAAATTTGATTTCGGTTTCACTAGATTTGATTATTGAAAAAATTAACAATTAAACTCGTTTTAACTTGAATATGAATTGAACTGAATTTTAAATGATACAAATTTTGATATGACTCGAATTTGAAATGAATTAAGCTCGAAATTATCCAAAAAGTAACATGAAATAATTTGGAACTTGAAGTTTTTCAAATTCGTAATAACCTTATTTGAAAAATTGAGTCTTGGAATTCGAATCCAAAATGAGCCGAATTCAAAATAGTATAACTAGAAATGAATCGAAATCGAAACCGAGTCAAAGTAGAAGTTTTTAAAACTTGAGTTAACTCAAT
Source organism: Gossypium sturtianum (assembly GCA_025698515.1). Classification (NCBI taxonomy): domain Eukaryota; kingdom Viridiplantae; phylum Streptophyta; class Magnoliopsida; order Malvales; family Malvaceae; genus Gossypium; species Gossypium sturtianum. The sequence goes on from CM046953.1 coordinate 154,221,259, forward strand.
CCAGATTCACTAGACCAAAAACGACATAACCCAAAACGGTTTGACTAAAAATGAATCAAATTTGCAATTAATTCAAATTTGAAAAGACTTACAATTTTTAAAACTTGAATTAACTCGATCTAGATTGATCAAACCTAAAACGACTTGAACTCGAGACAATCTGACTAAAACTGAATCGAAATCGATATTGACTCGAAAATTTTAAAAGACGAATTGACTCAATCCAAATTGACCAAACCCGAAATATTCCGACTAAAAATAAAATCAAAAGTGACTTAAATTTAAAATGACTCAAAATTTCCAAAACTCGAATTTACCCAATCTTAATAGTCCATACCGGTCCAATTTGATATTTAATTCCGATTCAAGATTTAATTTACGATCATAGACATAAATGTAATTAACATTATCGATATTTAAATGTCAAAATCATAACCCAAACAAAAACATCTATTAATTTAAAACGGATAACTCGACCCTCGAACAAGTTTCAAAAATTAAAATAATACTTGCAAAAACGTAAATAAATATTAAATGAATAAAACAAAAAAAAAAGGGTGAAAGCGATGGATTTGTGGTTGGTGAGACTTGAGGAGGAAACGTTTCCATGCATGTTTTTTTGAGTAGTAGGTTAAGGTTGCATTAAATATTTTTATATTTTTTAATGAAAAATATATTTTTTAAATTTTTTTGCCAAATATGTAAATTCATTAATGACTTTTCCATGTTTGTCCCAGAAATATCTTTACTAATTCCGCCGACTAAATTTACTATCAAACTATAAATTGGATTTTTTAGGTAGATTTTTGTTTCAAGTTAGATTTCATTCCAAATAAGTATCATAAATATATATATATATATAAATACTAAAATAAAAATGTTTTTCTTTTTTCAGAGTCTTAGCTCAACTGTCATTGGTATCAGGGGCGAAGCCAGGACAATTTTTTAGGGGGGCCGGATGAAATTTTAATTTTTTATAGTTTATATCTTTCTAATTTGTAAAGGGTTAAATCAAATTTTTATAATTTTAGGGGGGGGCCAAAGTGCAATTTTACCTTTACTAATTTAAAATTTTAAAAAAATTTCAAGGGCCTAAATAGCAATTTTACCTTTTAGGGGGGTCGGGGCCCATGCCAACCCCCCTGGCTTCGCCCCTGATTGGTATTGTTGCTGGTTTAGGAGAACGTGGGTTGGAGTGTGCTGAAGCGCATTATCTTCCTTTTTAAGGATTGAGCAGAGGCAATAGATAATTGTAGATATTGTATCAAAAAGAGCAGATCTAATAAAAAACTATAATGAGATTAATATCAGGTCATTTGTTAGTCTAGAGTTAAAAGTTGATTCAAATTTCTAAAGAGATTTTAAAGCAATTATATCCCTTTTTATGTGGGGCCAAGGCCATTATCGACCCCCCTTTGGCTCCGCCACTATACACGTATTTACAATTTGATGTAAGTGTTTTAATTATTAAATATGATCATTATTAGATCCAAATTGATATGTTATGCTTACATTGACAAATAGGATGATGGGAGGACAATATTGATATTTCGAAGAGTCAATTAGAATATTTTGAAGATAAGGGACCGATTTAAAATCTGAATGAAAGTTTGGGTATGCTTGGTAGAATAGCCCTATTTAATACACTAAGATTATGTTTAGTTAAAGCTAACACCGCCTGCAAAATGACTTTTGTACTTTTCTTGGGAGAAGCTAATATTTGGATTAATACTTTTGGAATTAGTAGTACTAACTCTTAACTAATTTTTTTAAAGGGACTGAATGTAAAGTGAAAATAAAAAATAAAAATATTTTTTAATAAAATATCTAATTTTTAAGATAAGAGAGAAAATTTTTTTTGGTGAAAACACATTTCCGGTCCCTTTCAATTTTGATATTGAGTAAATTGGTCTATTTAAAAAGCTTTAAAGCAATTTTTTTTTTAGTTTTGGAAGTGAGCAACTATTCGACAATTAATCACGGCGTTAATGTTTTTTCGACAATTGTATATAATTTTGATTGGTATAATGACAAATTTAGCCCCCAATATTTGTACATTTTGTGTGAATATTGCGAGTTAAATTGTTAAACCAAAACCAAATTGATAGAATGTGTAAAGTTTGAGAGTTAATTTTGTTATTATACCAAAAAAAATATGTACAAGCAGGGATTAAATTACTCTACATTTTTTAGAACGACCAATTCGCTCAATCTCAAACTTAAGAGGAACTAGAAGGTCTCTTTTATACGTGTATATATATATATATATATATTAAAAGTCAATTAATAATTAGCTTTATATATATATATAAGATAGACAGGGGCGAAGCCAGGATAATTTTTTAGGGGGGCCGGATGAAATTTTAATTTTTTATAGTTTATATCTTTATAATTTGTAAAGGATTAAATCGAATTTTTATAATTTTAGGGGGGGCAAAGTGCAATTTTACCTTTATTAATTTAAAATTTTTTAAAAATTTTAAGGGCCTAAACTGAAATATTACATTTTAAGGGGGACCGGGCCCATGCCAGCCCCCTGGCTTCGCCTCTGAAGATAGATAGAAATATTTTAGGAAATTAAAAATTTTGAAATTAAGAAAAATGTTTTTTAACTCGATTGACATGGATATTATTGTTAATGTAAGAGATTGTAAGTTCGAGTGCGTTAAAATGTATTATCCTCTTATTTATGCGTTGTTAATAAAAGGTTAATTAAATTTATTTTTTCTAAAATTTGTAATTAAATAATTATTTATATATAAATACCAATATCTATAATTTCAAAATTGGTTCATTTAAGTCAAATTTCTCGTAAAAAAGGGTTGTTGGTATACTATTTTCAACAAAGCTGTTTTCTTTTGAACTTATCCTCAACAAAAAAAAAACTGTTCAAACCTCACCAAATTTCCATTATGTCTCCAATATAAATATTTATTATTTTATACCTTATTAGTGGAATAAAAGAATTAGGGTAAATTATTAAAATAGTCATTTTTATTTTATTTCGTGTTACATTTTAGTTACTGAGCCATTAACAATAAGCTAACGTGGCACATTAAATCATCATTTCAAACAAAAATTTTAGGTTGAATTATACAATTGGTCCTCATATTTTTTCGTTTTGAGCAATTTAATTTTTTTTTCTTTTATCTTATTTTAACTTTTTTTTTCTTTATTTTATATTCTCTTCTGCTTCTTCTGCTATTTTCCTCCCTTCTCCATATCTTTTAATGTAATTTTTCTATGGTTTCCGTTGGTTAAAACTAAAGGGGAAGAATAAAAAGAAAAAAAATTAAATTGTTCAAAAAAATAAAAGTATAGGGACTAGTTTTAACAAACGAAAAATATAAAAAAAACTACGTTAAAAGAGATAGAGAAGGGAGAAAAACAAAGGGAGAAGCAGAAGATAATGAAAAAAAAAAGGGAAAAAAAAAGTTAAAAGAACATAAAAGGGAAAAAAATTAAATTCTTCAAAACGAAAAAATATAGGGACCAATTGTATAATTTAACTTAAAATTTTTATTTGAAATGATGATTTAACGTGCCATATCAGCTTACCATTACACCGTTAACGACTTAGTGACTAAAATGTTACAATACATTAACGTAAGTTACTAAAACGTAACACTTTAAACATAAGTGATTGAAATGTAATCTGAAGTAAACAAAAGTGACTATTTTAATAGTTTACTCACAAAATTATATAAATCGATTATAAAATTGTTACTTATTTTTAATTATATAACAATTATAAAATAATATATAATAATATTATAAACTCATTTGTGAAATTTTTAAATTTTATTAGAAGTGTAGCAATTCAAATTCAACTACGAATTAAAATAATAAAAAATTGAAGTTTAAGTTATTTTAAATTGTTGGGTTTGTGTAAAACTCGTTTCATTTATTAAAATAAGATAAAAACTAAACCTAAGCCTACAGGCGTATTCCGTACACCCGGTCCTATTGTCCTCTACTAACATCAGCACTAGAATTCAAAGCATCATTAGATAAATTAGAATCAAGCAACGAGGGAGGGCTATCCCACTAAGTATGATCCGCATACGATAAGGTTACCTTAGCATGGTTATGAATTGTCTTATTAGCGTCTCGACGTGTCCAACAAAAGGACAAATTATGGAACCGAGAAGCAACAACTTGACAATCCATAATCAAGAAACCAAAATTCGATAAATCTATGTTACTCTTAGTAACTGCAGTAATAACCCGAAGACAATCAGATTCAAAAATGATGTTATTGATACCAATAGCCTTCTAACTAGAGGTGTACATGGGTCGGGCGGTCTGGCCCATCTCGAAGGTTCGTTCGAAATGTGAGAGGGTTTGGATAAAAATATAGACCTGAAAAATGGGCTTGGACAAAAAAATAAGGCCTGTTTAAAAAATGGGCCGGGCTCGGGTAAGGTATTTTTGGCCCGGGCCCGAGCCCGGCCCAAATTCACTAAAGGAAAAAAAAAACTATTTTTTAATATTATTTTCTTATTATTTTGCTACCATTTTACTATTATGTTTCTATTATTTTGTTGTTATTGTGTAGATATTATATAAAACTTATTTTTTTGTTAATTTTGTTATTATTTTAAAGACATTTGTTAATTTTGTTATTATTTTAGAGGCATTTGCTTGTTAAGTTACATCTATTTTAGTGTTATTTAAGTCTACATATTTTTTAAAATTTATTTTCAATTTGTTGAAAAATATTTATTTTGATTTTTTTAGTATTTTTGATGTATTATATATATTTAAAAATTATATAAAATAATATAAAAAATTAATACGGGCGGGCCGGGCCAGGCCCGGGTTTTAGTATTTTTATATGGACCGAGCTTGGGCAAAATTTTAGGCCTATTTTTTGGGCCCGGCCCAGCCCGAACCCAATAAATAGGCCTAAATTTTTAATTAGGCCCGGCCTGAACCCGACTCGGCCCGGCCCATGTACACCTCTACTTCTAACTAGTAAAGAACCTCGCGAAATGCAAACGTCTCAGCTAAATTAGACGCCAAGCATAAACCGGAATGATTATAAAAGACCATTAATAAAAAGGTCATTTGAATAAAACGTACAATATTTTAATCATAATAAATGTGATATAATTTAACTCGTGAACAGGTCTAGTAAACAAAATAGAATTTGGTATACTATTTCATATCAAAATCAAGTATTAACTAAACATTGTAAAGCAAGGGAGGGACCTACAAAGCAATTAATCAATCAATTATTGTGAAGCCAAAAAAAAAGTTTGATAAATACAGGCCGCATATCCCACCAACCTTCGTGTGTGTATATATACACCTACCAAAAAAATTCGGATAAATTACACCGCAGGTCATTTTAAAATAAAGTTGTTATTATTTTGGTCACTCTAATTAAGATAATTGTTTGAATTGGTCACTACTGCTAAAATTTCGATTAATCCACTAACGTATTGTTGATGTGGTCTTTTTAAACTTTTGACTAAAATTAGGAATCTTTCGATAATTAGTCTAAAACTTTTTTGTTAGTTTATTTGCAACATAAGAATTATACGAACCAATATAAAATGTTAGCAAACTAGAATTATTTTTCATAAAAAAAACAGGCCCTCGTTAACTTGATACTTTTTTTGAACATTAATCTTGTTATAGGTTATTTATCATATGTGCTCTTTTCGATACAATGCTTAAACTACTTATAGCTTCTCCAGCGCACTTGAATCCACGTCCTCCCGCACTGACAACAATGATGATATCAATCAAGCTAAAACTCAATCAACCACTAACTTGTATACTTACGAGATGTTTTTCTACCTCGGATTAATTTATATATAATTTCATTCATACAATATTTTCGGCTCGTTTTCTGGGCTCAGTCCTGGCTTGACCTGAAAAATGAGCCTAAAATTCTGTCCAAACCCAACTCAAATTAAAAAAGCTAAACTCGAGTCCACCCGTATTAATTTCTTTTAGATTATTTTTATATAAAAATAAATTTTTAAAAAATATAATACATCAAATACACTAAAAACATTAAAATAAATGTTTCCCGATCAATTGCAACTTAACAAGTAAATGCTTCTAAAATAGTAGTAAAATTAACAATAAAATAATATATATATATATATATATAATATCTAAACAATAACAACAAAATAGTAATATAATAACAAAATGACAACAAAATAATTGATTTGGGTTAGACCGGGCTCGACTCGAAAAATCCTACCTGAGGCCCGACCCATTTAGAAAACAAGTTTTATTTTTGGTTCAAGACTATTTTTGAGTTTATATTTTTGCCTAAACTCTCTCACTTTTCGGACGAACCTTCGGGCCTGAGTGGGTGGCCCGACCCATAATCAGGTCTAGGTGGGTATTGGGTAGTGATGAGAATTGACTGTTTTTATGATGCAAATAAACAAAAAAAAAAAGTGTTTTGGACTAATTATAGAGACAGAGCAAAAATGGTAACTTAGATTCAATATCCTTAATTTATTAGTAAGTTTACGTTTTAGCCATTTAACTTCAAAAAGTTACCACTCAATTATTAAAAAAATTTCATTTAAATCACCGAACTGTTAAAATTGTTGTTGTATCACCTTTTAAATTTTACCCAAACAAACTTTTGAACAAGGTCAACTTATGATTTTTTTTATCCTTTTATTATGCTAAGATTTGGAATTTCATCACTATAATTAAATTTAATTTAATTTGATCCCTACTTTCATGTGATGTAGATAATTAATCCTATAAAAATATTTGTCAACATGATAAATTGAAATGAGTGTTTTTTAAAATGGTAAATTACATCTAAAGTCACTAAACTATAATAATTTTATGTTTTGGTCACTTAACTTTAAAAAGTTATAAAATGATAATTGAACTATTTAAAAGTTTTCATTTAAATCACTGGAATATTAAAATTGTTGTTGTATTCCCTTCTCTGTTGGCACCGTGTAACAGCCCAAATCGAACCTAAAAGTCCAATCAGATCTGGAGTGCTACAGTGGTCGTTAAAGTGACCCGCTCGATTAATTCTTCATTTAATACACATTAAAATATAAAAATTAAATATACAAATAATAAATCTATCTTTTACGAAATACATGCGAAGGCTAAACTAAAAGAAAATCGTAAAAATTATCTGCATCCTAATGAATTATAATAAATGATGATGAAGAACACAACACATACGACACTAACATTTAAAAAAATTAATTTCAAAATAAATCCCTGGTTAAAAATTGGAAATTCAATTTAATCACTAAAACAAAATCGAAATTCAATTTAATCTCAAATTTTAAAATAAAAATTCAAATAAGTACAAAATCCATTAAACATACTAAAATTTTAAAATTTATCCTTTCATCCAAAATTTCAGAAATAAGTTGTTCGAAAATTTTAACTGAACTTATCTTGATCCGACACAAAATCCGAAATCGAAATTTTTGGTATGTTACACACTGCTTACACTAATCGAATGCACTGCTTCCCCTTCGCTTCTATTATTCAATATTTTTTTTTTATAAAATAGCTTTAATAGTTATAAATCTGTGAACCAAAATTCAAATAGTTTTATTATTCGATCTTTAACACAGACTCCCAAATTAACTAAGTTCTAAGACATGTTCTACCTATCAATGGATACTACTCTACTATATTGATTGTCAAATTACATCGATCGTCAAATCATCATTTAGAGTTCGCTAGTCAAACTTTTTTTTTTAAAATAATGACTTAAATGAATACTTTCGAATAGTTCAATAATTATTTTATAACTTTCTAAAATTGTGTGATCAATACATAAACTTTCTAATTTAATGACCTTGAGTATAGTGTACCCTTTTAAAATTATAAAAACATTTTACCTGAAATAGTTAACTTTTAATCCTAAATTATGCCAAATTAATATATACGAAAATTGCATCCTAAATTTAGTAAAGGGACCAATACCATAATTTGACCAATAACTAAAAATGCTATTTAGACCAATTTCTACTTTTTTTTTTCGACCCATTTTCTTTTAGTTCTTCTGCAATTACACACCCAGTTAACAACTTCCATTCCTATGTATATATATAAACATACATGGAAATAACATTTTCAGGTCTAACCTTTAATACACATGAGAAAGGGGAAGAGGGGTCGGTTTTGGCAGTCTCATGAGACGTGATTTGGTGCTCGAATTGCCTCTGAAAACCGAACAGCTTGACAACTGAGAATCTCGGTGAGTAGAACTAGAATGGAAGCTATGATCCATAAGAAACCGACAGAGGAGCTGATGTCGGGACCTTGCGTGAACCGAGGCCTTCATGTGTGCCAACTAGATTGGACAATCTGCGTTTGTAGCGTTTAAGAACAGAAGCCAAGTTCTCTTTTCCCTTCGGGAAAGCTACGTCGCCGGCGGCAGTGCCCGATCGACCTTTCCGGCAAGAAATAGCGATCTCCACGTCCTTGATTATATCCAAGAGCGTGGCTGCATTCGTACACTTGCCCCGGCCAGGTTTCGCAGTCGGGGGCAACACTCCGTTTGAAACTGGAGGACTCGACCTTTGCTGGTAGTCCGCCGGGATTTGAAGGCAGAAGCAGGGTAACATTGGGGAACGGGGTTTCGAAAATGCCGGATCTATGATACCCTGTTAATGAAAATGCCATCAACATAAAGGAGAAATAAAAATGTTCATACGACAATGATAATACCCCGAGAATTAAAGCAACCAATATACCTGGAGACGATTAAGATCGTAAGTGTATTTTCCCCACAGCTCGGGTCGGCTTTCCATCAGCGAAAGATCAAGGATCCGATGAATGCACCATACTCCAAAGCTTATTATTAAATCGGCTTTCCAAATGCAGCCCTCGCCACACTGAGGAACAGATGAAATTAAAATGTTGGCGAGACTTGCCTCGTTGCTCTTCAGTGTTGAACCGTACTTCCTTTCTGGAGATGAGTATTGAGATTCGCCCGTACAAATAGCCTGGTTCATCTGTTTAGCTTCAGCATCGTAAAGAAACCTCTCCCTTGCGGCTACACGATCGATTAAATCCTCGTCGGCTCCATCATTTTGTCCAAATAACCAGTCGGACCCGTCTAATTTCAAGAGCTTTACTATACAATGTCGGAAAGATTGAAGAAGCTTGGACTCTAAATCCATGCCGGAAGCCGTATCCCATGACATCGAGTTCAACCTACTTCCAGGTACTTCACTACCAGCAGTTCGTTTCTTCTCAGCTACACCAAACTGTTCAAAAGGTTGTCGAGACCAAAAGGATCCACTGCCTGGACTTGAACTCAACTGTACCGGAAAAGCATCTCGATAGCCCTTTGGTTGAGAAAGCTCATCAAAGACCAATGGAACTCTGGTCCTTGACCCGGCAGTCGAATACATAGTCTGACCAGCAGCCGATCCATATCCAATGGAACTGTCCCATGGAGCATTCTTCTCGGACATGTATAGATCCCGATGAGGAACAGAGAGCCCCGATATGGATGGTAAGCTATGAAACTTCTTCGTATTGACGGATATCCCAGAATTATCATTAGTTCCAGGCGAGCCAATGTTATAATAATATCCTTCAGATTGTAACGGGCTATTTATAGAAACCGCAACATTCTGAAATCCGGGTTCTTGAGCAGGAGTTATCCTGTTTTGCAATTTTTGCTCTAATGTCAAAGCCATGGAGTTTCGATAATTTGTAGGTCCGAGGGCTGGAGAATTCGGTGCTTGTAACTCCATTTGACCATTAAAGCTATCAGAGTTTCTATCTTTCGCAATTCGATTCAGATAAGATTTCATTTGATATCCGTGTACTGTAGCTGGTTGATAATCCCATTTGTCACCGGACATTGCAGTTCGTAAACTAGAGTGCCTCCTTTCACCAGAATCAACATTACGGCTCGAATTTTGAACATAAGCATCTAATAATTGCATGTGACTTGACCACATCGGAGATGATCCTCTTGAATACCCATACGGACTTGAACCGATCAGTGTATCGGATGTTCTTCCTCCTACTGAAGGGAAATACCCACCATGTTCTTTCCCGGTAGTATCCACTTTTACGAGCTTAGAATCAATACCTAATAATACATCGAGTTTCTTTGCTTTTGCTTCTTGGGTAGGTTGGCCGTGAAGATTGTATAGTTGTCCCCAAAATTCATCAAGAATGGCAGCTAATTGACGCCTTGCAGCACGACCTAATCCGGCTAATCTAGAGAGACTTCCGGTACCACTCCCGCCGTCATCGTTTTTCCCACTGAGACTCCGGAATGAAGGAGGGCCGTCCGATGTTAATGACGAGATACTTCCCGAAGGAGGTTTTGATGGCTCTTCGGGCTCCCAAGTTTCTCCAAGGTCATCGATCAGGAGATCTCCCTCTAAACTCACTGTTCTCTCCATGGGATTCGTCGATTCAATCTGTGGAGTTTTAGTGCTCAGTAAATCATCATCAGCTGCCTCGTTAACTACAGTTGAAGCTGGCTCAGTTATAGATACCGACTCCTCGGTGCTACAAACAGAGGGACTAGGCTGTATAATATTAGAAGAGTTCTCGTTAACAGTACTCAAACGTATTTCCTGGTCAGACTCCATAATTGTTTCGGGCAAATCGAGATCATAATCCGAAGAAGATAAATCCAAACTACTCTCGGTAGACTTTTCGGGTATTGATGATCCTTCCCCAATACGAGCAGGTTCATCTCCATGATATCTAGTTTCACTTAAACCATTTTCTTCTCTCTCTATAGCTGCCTCGGGAACAGTTCTATTCAAGTCCCATTTCCATGCTTGAACTTCGTACAAGGAACTAGCGGATTTTAAAGGAGTAGCTGCTAACCAAAGCATCAAAGAAAACGATGCACCAGCAGTTACGAGAAGAACAACGAACGGAACAGACATGCTAATACCAGCATTCGATCTCAAATTACTGGCCCAATCACTATCCCCAAAAATCATTTCTACCACGAATATTATCTTTAACCCGAGCATCCCCATGAATGTAGTCAGTGCCAGAAACTCAACAACTGGAGATATCTTATAGACACCCATGATCGGTCTCGACGAAGCAACCCGAAAGAGAGGGATCACTGATGACGGAAGTAAAAGAGCTATCATAACCTGAGTGAATATAAGCAACTGATATATCCCTTCGACTCCGGAAGTCCAAACACAATAAAGAGCCGGAACCGATGCAATATTTCTGATTGTTGCACGATGAAGCCAACCAGGTATTTCAAGCCCGAGGAAATCGTGCAAAACAACTTGCCCTCCGAGATTCCAGGTTGATGCAGTAATTTGATTCGATAAGAACATAACCAGCATAAAGATTATGGACAGTACTCCATTCCTAAACACCTGTTTCAATCATTTTTAACATCAAGAAATATATAGAAACAACTCGTAAAATGTCATTATAACCAATAGCTTATCAGAAAAAAAGAGAAAAACCTGTTCGAGTAGTGACATAGCATCTTGAAAAGTGAGCAAGACGAGGCCGGCACTGTGGAAGACATTTGCGGCCGAGTTCATCAGCAAGTAATTTATGAGAAAAAGGCCACTGAATACACATACGATGGCAAAGAAATGGTTGTGGCATAAGATACCCTTAGAAATATTTGACGGTCCTTGATACTGCTGTGTAACATGAGAAGAAAAGTTCAGAAAATCGACAATGATTGAGTCGAAAATTGTAAACTCTAGAAAACCACACTATATTTGTGTGCGGGGAGAAGCCAGAAATTTTTTCTGGGGGGCCGAGATTGAGTTACATATTTTTATGAGAGCTAAATGCAATTTCACCATTGTATTGGCGTATATCTTTGTAGTTTTTAGGACTAAAATAAAAATTTTATCATTTTTGTGGGACCAAACTATAATTTTACCATTCATTTATTTAAAATTTTATAAAACTTCAAGCTCTAGAAGCACAATTTTTCATTTTAGGAGGGGCCAGGGCCCCTGCTTGCCTTCCCTCCATTCGCCCCTATATATAACACCTTTGATTCGGAATGTGCAGACTCTGAAAAGGCTTTTTAAACCCAAGTTTTGTCGGGAAAAAGAAAATCGAATTCTTTAGAGAAATGAAATTTCCGAATGATATAGGATTCCCGATACTGAAGCCCAAAATAAAGATACGTATAAACACAAATCACATACATACGCATATATAAGCAGTCCAATGAGAGATACCTGAACAATAGAAGAATGTAGATAAAAATTGTGGGGCATGATGCTTGCTCCAAGGAGACTCATCAATGCAAATGCACTCTCGCCACTCAACTTAGTTAGCACCCCAGCCATGGTAAGAGAAATTTCGGGTTGACCGATGAGCACTCCGGAAACATAAGAAAGCAATACGAAACCAGCTGCATACATGCATAGTAAACTTGCCCTGCAGTGATCCTAATTATCGGAAACCGATTAGATTGTTGTTGATGATGTTGCAAAAGAGGTTGTGCAATAAAAGAAGCAGGTTGGCTTTACCAAGAGAGAGGCAAAAACCGGGAATAAAACAGCATCAAGAGCAGCTAAAAAAACACTTGTTGACAAATCAATCCCGAAGAGAAGATTTATCCCGTGTGCAACACCCAAAACCTGGTGAAATAAGAACAGTAGTTCGAGAATGAAAATAAATATCACTCGATATGGTAGCCTTAGTTCATAATAAATTGCAAAAGGCAGCTGGAAATTATTACCATAGTAAGGTCTAATACGATCATGGAAAGCTCCGCTTGAACTCCTAAGAAAATTCGAGTCGTTTTCTCGTACTCATCACAGCAAATCTATTATCCGAAGAAGGAAAAAAAATAAAATCATAATAAGAATCACAAAAAGGCATGAAAGTCCAGGGGCAAAACTAGGAATTATGTGATGGGGGCCGAGATAAAACTTAAAAACTTTGGGAGGGCCAAAGCTAAAAATTTTGTATTAAAATGACTTAAACTGTACTTTGTAACTTTGAAAGGGGGCAAAATTACATTTTTTTTTTCTATTTAAAACAAGCTAAAAAGGATTAAATTGAACTTTTTAAGTTTAGATGGTACTAAGATAGCAATTAATCCATTCAGCCAAAGCATGAGAAAGTAACATTGCAATAAGCATAAATGATAAAAACAAACGGAACTGTACCTGAGCAAGATCTTTTCCAGTGACTATACTGATTCTAGCCGATAGGTATTGACACAAAATGGCAGCGAAATTGAAAAGAAGCATTGGGATTACCAAATCGAAATCAAAACGAGCACCTGCTTCGATAGTTACAACCCACTTCCCAGGGTCGATGTACCCGATCGCTATTAGAAGAACAGGTAAAACAGCAGGAAGCAACCGATGAACACCACCAGGTTGGAGGTTCACATTCCCTGCCTCGGCTTCCATGCTGCTAAATTATAAATCACGACAACACTTCGGAATAGCAAAAAAGAACCGTAAACGCTTCCACGAACTACACAATTACATGGTTGTTCATGAAAACTAAACCTCAAGACGATATGCACATCTAGCCCATTTTCTCGAAGCTTAACTAGCAAAATAATGTATATGCAACAGCAGGACTAGAAGGGATCTAAATGCACTTTACATTCCAGCACTAGCTGCAATTATGATATCCCAATTTAATGCTTGAAATCCAATTCATTAACACGCTACTGTCAAGACCTTAGGCAATAAATTGATTATACGATTACTTGAACCAGCATAAACGAAAGATACTCTCAGTAGTAATCAAGACAATAACAACGAACCGTCCTTCAAATGCACCTGGAAAATTAAAAACCGGATCCCAATCAATCAAACCGGATAAACACAAGCAAAAAATCAAATTATAGTTCTAAAATCAACATCTAAAGATTAATTACAACCAAATTATAGTCTAAAAATGGCGACGGATTCGAACCAGAGGCAAAATTCATTAAAGTTCACATACAGTGAACCTCATAAGCTATATATACTACAAACTAGTTTTATTTCACCAAAACAAAAACAGTGTGAATTAAATTCAACCATGCAAAGCATTCAAAGCACCATCACCATTTTTTTTTTCAGTTTTTAAACTCAGTTTCACCATTAATGCTAATTAATAGTAATTGAATATCAGTACATAAAAAAAAACCCCAAAAATAAACAAGCTCAGATCTTCAATAAACCCCCCAAAAAGAATCCCAAATTTGAAGTAAACTCAAAAAAGAATTCAAGTTTTACGGATCTGATTCAACTCAAAAAAAATACAATAAAATAAAATAAAATAAAATTGAAAGTGGATTATATACATAAAAGGAAGAAAACCCAGAAAGCTAAAAAAGAACAACATAACAATTGGAAGCTACACGAAGCTAAAAAGAAGAAGCTAAAATTAGGGATTTGTAAAGAAAACTTTTATTTTAATTTATTTTACCTCTGTGGTGAAGTTCATGAAAGGTTGTTTTCTTAAAGCTTTATTTGCTATCCTTTTCTCTGGCAATCTCTGTCAAAAGTATGGGGGTTTTAACAGAGTAGATCTTGAAAGAAGATGCTTTCTTCTTCTTTTTTATGACACCATTTTCTTTATTTTTTTTCCACACAAACAGAGAGAGAGAAAAAGAAAGAAAAAAATAAAGGGAGTTAAATATATAGAGAGATGGATATATATACTGGGATTGCATTATATATTTCAAAGGTGTGGGCTCCTTTTCAAGCCATGTTGAAGAAAAGCGTTTTTTTTTTTTTTTACCATTAACCAAACAGAAGAAAAGAACAAAAAAAAAAAAAAAGATTGAAACTTGAAAGGTCTAAAAGACAGTTAACGTTTTCCCCTACTTTTCTTTTTCTCTCCTTGTTTTTTCATCTGTCTAAAAACAATATACGTGGGTTAATTTCACTAGTGATCTCTAAGCTTTCATTTAGATTTTAATTTGGTCCTTAAAATTAGGTCTTTTTGTCATCCTAATTGCGGTAAAAAGACCTCTTCAGTCCCTCTCAATTTCCGAAATTAAACAAATTAGTCCTTTTGAAAAAATTCAGAGCAATTTAATCCCTATCAATTTCAAAAGTGAGCAACTAAAGATAATTATTTATTCATGACATTAATATCTTCTGTCAATATTTAGCCTTCAATGTTTACATATTTTGTCATTTTGGCCTTAATTATAAATAATTCAACAAATTCGGCCTCAATAATTACAAAGTCACACAAATGTGTCACGATAAATTTGTTAAATTAAGACCAATTTGACAGAATGTTTAAACTACGAGGGCTAGATTTACTATTATATCAATCAAATTCATGTACAATTGATGGAAAATATTAACGTCATGAGTAATTGTCATTACGTGCTCACTTTCAAAATTGGCAATGATTAAACAGCTTTAATTTTTTTCAAAGGAACCAGTTTGCTCAATTCAAAAATGGGAGGGACTGTAAAGATCTTTTCAGCCCTAATTGTCAATTTAAACATGAAATGTTAGTTTGGATCTTACGTGGAGTATGTTTAAAGCATGTATATCAAATTGCGAAACACGTGTATATTTAATGCATGAATATTTTCAATCTTACACGTTAACAAAAATAGATCGTGTTAATAAAATGTGGGCCGACTTTTATTTTAACTTTTAGGTCTAAGATGTCTTATGCAATATGTACTAGACTTTTTCAAGGGTCGTTATCCGCTCAAACGTGAAGGCCCATCTAGAATTTTGAAGGGTTTAGACAAAAATATTAACCTCGAAAATGGGCTTATATAGAAAACTGTGCTCGTTTAAAAATGAGTTAGATTTTGGCTCAAACATAGGGTCCGATTTGACTTGATCCTTTTTCTAAGTTTGTAACATATTTATTATATTATATAATTTATAACACATAAACGGACAATGTTAATAAAATTTGGGATGTTTATTTTATTTTAACATTCGAATTAGTGTTATCTAAATCAGACTAATCAGACCAATGGATCAAGAACCAATCAGTTGGATTGGTGGATCAAGAACCGATCGAGTGGACTAGCCCAAACATAAGGGTTGAATTTGCCTCTGAGCAAAATGCTCAAAACTAGTAAAAAATCAAATACCAAAATAAAAAACCGATAGTTGAACCGATTTTATAAAATGTTTAATTTATTTTTTTTAAATAATATGAATTATTTAATTATTACTGGACTGGCACCCAAATCAGTTAAACCGGGAATTGATGGTTTGATAAGTTAGATCACTAGTCTAGTTATTAAAACATTGCTTTAGATCCAATATGTCTACGTAGCATGTATACATACGCGTGTTTACAATTTAGTATACATGTTTTAAACATGTTTCACGATAAAATTGAGTTGACATTTAACACGCAAGCTAATGGCTAAACTAATTAAAGGACTTGATTGGTATAATATTAATACTTTAATAATTAAATTAAAATATTTTAAAATTTAAGGACTAATTTAAAATATAGTTCATAGTTTAAGTAAATATCTCAATTTAAAAGTCTTATTTTCAATGATTTTTTATCCAAATATGAAAAACCCAAAAATTTATAAAATATTCGAAAACATTAATGTATTTTTATTTAATCAACTTGAAATTGACAAAAAAAAAGTTTAATTTTTATTTATCATTTTTATCAAAAGGAAAATATGTTTTATTACGTAATATTTGGAAAATAAAAACAATATTTATGTTATAATTCATTAAATTTGCAATTATTGAGCTGTAAAATGTACAGTTTTTTTTTTTTTTGAGAGTATAAAATGTACAATAATTGAGTCCAAAACTTTCACCATCTTAATTTAATAAAAATCAAATGCTGAAATTAAAAAAAAAAAAACAAAAACAAAAGGCAGTTGGTCCGTACTAAATTGTGAATTTTATAAAGGATGTGAAGTTTTTGGAAGTAATATATTTCATTGACTTAATATATAGATTAGCATCTAATTCGACAATTTTCTCGAATTAGTCCCTAAATTTTTTTTAATCACATTAGTCCTTAAAATTGACATCCGTTACACAAATTTAAATATAGGATGTTCAAAAATAGGTTTTGGGTTATAAAGTTTTACATTAGGGTATATTTCAAGATTTTTATTTAGGATTATTAGGATTATTGTTATTTTTTATTAAGTTATATTTTCCATTTTTATTTATTTAAGATTAGGTCATAAATTAGAATTTTAGAATCATATAAATTTAGTTAGATTTTAATATTTTTATTTAATATTTTCGGGTTAGCTTAGAGTCACAATTAGTTTTTTTTAGTTAAGAAATCTTAATTATCAAACTACGTAAAATTGTCTTTGGACAGACGTCACAGGGGTGCAATAACCTTCCTTACACATAATCACATTCTTGGACCCGGAATTTAGTGACGAGACCAAGTCTTGATTTTTAGGATTTTTCTTAGGTTTAGTCTTAAAAACTTAAATGACTTAAATGATATGAGGCTAACCGACCTATCTCCAATTAATTAGTTTTTAGGATTTTAATATAATTTGGTATTTCAATATTTAAAATTTTTATTTAAAAATTAAAATTTAATTGATAACATATATTTTCAAAATTAACAAAAAAACAAACAAACTAGTTAATAGTGTTATCAAAGGGACTTTATTTTTAAAATCATATAAGTAAATGGACTAAATTCTCGAAATTCAAAATAAAAGGACTAAATTTTAAAGATCATAATAATATGAGGTAAAATTAGACCTTTCTATTTTTGGTTGTTTCTTAATAAACCCAAAATTCTTTTTCATCTTTAAAAAATTAAAAAGACAAATTAGCTGAGGAATTATTGAATTATTACGTTGACTTTTAGAAGACAAAAACAATCTTTATTTTGTGATAAGAGTATAAAAAATGTTTAAATGGAAAATATCCCAAAATTAATTAATTAAACATCTGATCATATTTGTTCTTTTTGACATAATATCTAGAATTATCTATAGCCCCTCCCCGACCCTTAAATAGGAGGATAATGCGCTTCAATGCACTCGAATCCACATCTTCCTGTATTGACAATAATATCCATACCAGTCGAATTAAGACTCAATCGAAACATTTAGATTTAAGTTTAGGTTTCCAACGTTATTCAACTATGTTTTTATTTTAAATGTATTTAAATGTCATTTTCATACTTTTACTTTTAATGCTACTTGATAAAAATTAAATTATTTTTTATATGCAAGATGGTACGACAATCTTTTTGACATGTGATATACTTTTTAATATGCTTTCACATGGAAGTTGAAATAAATATGGTTCAATTTTGCTAATAGCCTTTTTACTTTTACAAAATTTGAGATTTAGTCCCTATACTTTAAAAGTTAAAAATCCAATCCTCTTACCTTTTCAATTTGGAAATTGGAGTCCAATCATTACCGTTTTCGGGAGTTTCTGTCTGAATATGTTAATTTAACATGTTTATTTTCTGTCAATCATATGTAATGTCATATGAGGATAACCTAATTAATATGCCAAGTTGACAAAATTTGACCAATTTTTTTTAACAAAATTATGATTAGACTGAGAATTATAATTTAGAAGAGTGGGAGGACTTAATCTTTAACCTTTTAAGTATAGGGACTAAATATTAAATTCTATCAAAGTAAAGAGACTTACTACATAACCTATATTTATGGGTTTATTCTGCCTTCAATCTTTCTATTCTTTCGACTGTTGAAATTTAGTCCCTCTATTTTTATTTGAAAGTTAGAGTTCGATTGATATCTTTGATAATGGATAATTTTTCTTAAAGTTGAATACGTAACATTTCAAAATTGAGAAATCTAATTTATAAATCAAAAACAGTTTAATTGATAACACGTGTTCAGATTTAATAGAAGTAAATTAAAAATATTATCAATTGGACCTAAATTTTTAAACAAAATAAGTAAAAAAACTAAAATTTAAAAGTCCAAAAGTATAAGGACTTGAAGTGCAATTTAACCATTTTATGTAATAATTTCACATGGACCCAAGAAAAAAGGAGCGAAGGGGAGACCACCTTTCCTTGTAGACATTTTTACAAATATTTTATAAGTTGGGTCTATCAAAAAATTTAAATATATTTCATAATTATATGTATATAAAAATATTCACATTATTAAATAATAACTTGGGCCAACTCAAAACTTACAAAAAACAATTTATCCAAAACTTGATCTCAAACTTATTTCAAGGACTAAAATAATTTACTATTTATAGGAGGATTGAAAGATTAATTTTTTATTTTTAGAGGGCCAAGGCTTTTGTCCGCCCTTAAATTCGTCCCTGCTACCATTTAAATCAACCTTGAAAATTTAAAATTCGAAAAGTATGAGAACTAAAATTGATCAAATTAAAATACATAGATTAAATCACAATTTACACATAATATAGGGGCTAAAAACAAAATTTTGTTCTCATTTTTTGCGTACTAAATCCGAATAAAGTGGGAGTACACGTATCTCAAAATTTTGTTTTGGTTCATTGTATTAATAATAATTAAGCTTTTGTCTTTTGGGTTCATTGTATCTTTAATTGTCAAATTTAAATAATTTAAGCATAATTAAATTCATTAATTTTTTTTTGGCCAATCATGTCCTTATTTTTTAATTATCCCATTATAACATGTGATCATGTCTTTAAATTTTTTTTTTTGGCTAAATTTGCCATTGGTACTTAAAAAAATCATTTTCTTTGCTATTTTTTTAATTTAAGATTTTCAATCAATTAATCTCGAGAGAAAAAAGAAAAAGAAAAATTAGATTTCTTTAAGTTAGTTTTTAAAAAAAAAATAGAATTTAACTATTTATGGGATTACTTTAATTGTTAGTAAAAATAAAATAATTTGAAAATAGACTTTTAACTATAAAAAAAATTATTAATTTAGTTTTCTAATAAGTTAAACTTCAAATTAGACAAAAAATATTTTTTAGATATAATAATTTATTTGGCCCTCGAATTTTATAAATAAAATTAAACGTTTTTTTTTTCTTTTTTAGCTCCTTAAACTTTTTTTGGTCAAATCAACCCTAAAATAGATGACAAAGTTTACGTTTTTTAACTTTACTAACAACGTGGATTTCCATGTGGATTTGTTAACATTTAAGTAAATTTTAAAATTAAAAAAAATTATAAAAAAAATATTTTTAATATTTTTTAAAATTTAAAAATTAATTAAATATTAACATGTCATCCACGTGTCAGTCCACATATATGCTACGTCAGCAAAGTTAACAAATGTTAACTTTTCCATCCATTTCGGGTTATTTGACAAATAATATAAATTTAATGGTTAAAAAAAAATGAAGGGTCAAAAAAATTATTATACTTTTTTTTTAATAATTTAAATATGTGAGTTCAAATTTTCATTCTAATAATAAATCCAATAGATTGAGTTTATCTATTTTTAAAAATATTAAATTTGACGTAAATGGATATCTTTTTAGATTTGTGAATTAGACGAGTTAGATAAATTTTGTTAGAGTAAATTTGAGTTGAAATTATTCTGACTTTGAATCAGTTGAGCTTGAGATTTAAGTTTTTCATATCGTGTCAATATTTAATTTCACTTGAGGAACAAGCCAAAAGAGGCTTTGGCTTCTAAAATTTTATGAAATTTTCATTTAGCCCTTAAAAATTTTTAAAAATTCTAATTAAGCTCTCAAAAAGCTTTCAAAGTTTTAATTAAACCTTTTAAAATTTTTGGAAATTCTTATCAATCCTCTCAATTTTTTTTTTTTAAATTAAACCTCCAAAATTTTAGATATTTTAATTAAACCCTCAAATTTTTGAAAATTTTAATTAGACTTCTTAAAACTTAATGGCATATTCCACCACCGAACGATTCGAATCATTTCGAGTTGCTTATTTAGTCAGTTTTGGATTTGTGTTGTTTCGAGTTTATGCCCAAGTTAAATACGAATTCAAATTGAATAAATTTAGATTATTAAATTTATATAATCAAATTAGATTAAACCAATTAAATGAATCAAAATTTTGGCTCATCAAAGTTTCACGCTTTTAACAAAAAAAACCCATCCTCCTCTTCTTCTGGCTCCAAGTTCATTCGTTAGAAATGCCGTTATTTTTGGTTCATTCTTATGTTTCTCAAGGACTGACTGGTGTATGTAGGTAGGTATGCACGCATGCATGCATGTATGAGTGTGTATGCATAAATGAAACTTCAGATCAGAAATGCTTGTCATTGGGTAGTTTAATTAAGTCATGCATGTATTTGAATTAAAGCAGTATGGGCTTCATTGCATAAGCGTTGAAAAAGTTTTATCATCAAATGTATGTATGTATGCATGTATGTATGCATGCAACTTCATAGAGGGCATGGTGAATTCTGAACCTCCGCTTCCTCGCAAAGAACTTTCTCCTAGAGGGGGAAGAGGTGTTGCAACTACGGCTGCCTCGAATCGCATCTACGTCGGTAACCTTTCGTGGCGTGTTGACGACTTAGCACTCGAGGCTTTGTTTGGTGAGCAAGTTATTATTATTATTATTATTATAAATTCTCATTAAACCCTCGATTTTTTTGAAAATTTTAATTAAACTCGATAATATTTTTGATATACTTCAAGTCCGTTTTACTGTTTATATTCGAGATTCGTGATTACTACTTCTGATAATATTATCTCCAAAGTTCAAACTTTAAAACGGTAAAATAATGCATGTTTTAAATGATTGGCAATATAATACACACTTTAAAACGCTTATGGAATATTATTGTACTTAATAAATTCTTTCACATGAAATTTATACCGTTGATACGTTATGGTCATCTGTTGAACAAAGAAACATGTTTTTTTTATTACATTAACCTGAAATTCTGGGCATATGTTTCTTCTCTTTGTTATAACTTTTACTTCTTTGACCTCGAAATTTATGGTGTTGAAATTCCCACATTTCATGTGGAAGGAAAAAAAACACTTGATCTTCACACTAAAATATATATATATATGATTGTTAAAAAGGATATAATTTTACTCAAATTATCTCATTTATTTTAGATTAATTCTTAAATTTTAAAATATTATGATTGAGTCTAATATTAAAAAGGATTTTTTCTTTTAGTTTAACTGTTGATTTTGATATTAAATGTCAATTTCAGTATTACATGGAGTATATTTCAAGGATGAATATTTAATGCATCGTCATGCATGAGTTTCATGCATCGACTTTGAACAACAACACGATAATAGATCATTGATGAAATAAAAACTAGTGTTGGGCTTATAAATAAATACTATAATGACTTTATTTAAACAAAGTATATATCCTAAGCCTAAATCTCGATATAAATATTAGACTCTAATTCTTAAACTCAAACATTAAATCTTAGACCCTAAATTTGAAACTCGATATGAACCCTAGATCTAAACCAGTGATTCTAAACTTGAAACCCACAACAAGTTCGATACTGTTTTCGTGGGAGGTTTTGTCTTTTGACTCTATCGAGACGAGTCTAGTTGCATGCAAACTCTTTAGTTTCTCGCCATGACTACTTCATCTTTTTAGGCATCACGAGATACTTCCACTTTATGAATCTATCATCTCTTTAATATCTATAATATACTCATCTCGAATAAGATGTTTATAACATTCCTTTCGAATTCGAGTAGTAACGTAGATTAAGAATTAACGTTGAACTTTGTTATTATTGGCAACTAGTTTATTCGTCCTTTTTTTCGTACATTATTTCTGGGATTGACTGACAACCTCAATCTTAACACTAAACCTTTGATAATGTTTTGCCATCACAAGAATTTCGTTCCGTTGACTGCTTAAAGCATAAGATTTACACATATTGGGTTAATATATCGTTTGATCCATATGTTTGGTCTTAATACTCAATTTGATACTTGTGTTTAGTTTTAATATTCAATTTGGTATCCAGACTAAATAATATCATGCAACTAAACAATGTTTGACACATGTGCTCTAGTAAAAAACATAGATACTTAATTGCATTCCATTGACTCCTTAAAACATAAGGGATATATATATAGGGTTATTATATTGTTCGGTATATGTGTTTAGTTTTAATGTTCAATTTAGTACCTAGATTAAACAATATTATGTGACTCTATGAATGTTTGACACGTATGCTCTAGTAAAAAAAAAAAAAACCTAGGTACTTAATTGAGACAAACAAACAAAAAGCTTAGCTACCAAATTAAACATCGAAGTAAAACTCAAGTATCGAACAATATATTAATCGTATAAAAAGTTACAAAACAGTGTAAAATCGCTTAAGTTTACACGTGTAGGTGAATCCCTCGTATACCAAATTGAACATCGAAGTAAAACCAAGTATCAAATATATATTAGCCCATATATATATATATGAAAATCTTCAAGCAGAAGATATATGTATTATATATATGCTGAGTGAGCTTTTTAATTGCCTTATTCATTCAACATATATGATAATTGAGAAACTTTATTAGGATAATGTCCACTGAAGAAGAGCAAAGGCTATACCAGTGTTTAAAGAAGTATCAAACAATTATAAAGCAGGTACTTACAATTTCTTTAATGCCAATATCTTAATCCTTGAAATTGGCTACATTTATATTAAAAGTTTGCATCTTCAAAAAGTACCGACTTTGAAGATATTTATGTATATATATACACATATATGTATGTATATGGGTGTGTTTTGTTTCAGTTCGATGAGCTTGTTGAGTCCATGGATGTTAGAACCAGGCCACCATTGCGACGAAAGGTAAATTTCTTTGGGTCTTTCTAGTTTTCCTCCCTTTTTATAATATATATATATAAAGGATTACGTAACTCGTAATTCGGGTGTAAATGTCGAATATGTGTATGTATTTGGTATATAGGTTTGGTTCTTTTCTAAGTTTTTTTTAATATATTTGGAGGGTCTTTAGTAGGGGTGATATCGAGGGAGGCCCTGACCCATTCTCTTAGTTTGTCTAATTATTTCGATTAATTAATGACATTGCCAATGACAGATCTTGAGACTAAGCTTTTGGGGATAGTAAAATTTTAAAAAAAATTAGAAGTTTAATGAGAATTTTGTTTTAAAAAAATTGAGTGGTCTAATTAAAATTTTTAATATTTCTATGGGATTAATGAGAATTTCTAATTATTTCAAGAGAGTTTAATTAAAATTTTCAAAAATTTGGAGGCCTAATTAAATTTTTTAAAAACTTCAAGGGAGAAATGAATTTTTTTCAAAATTTTGAGGGGTTGCCTTAGGCCACCGTTAGGGTCCATCTCTCGTTATTGTAAAAGTAAATGACCAAATTATTCCTCCTATGATAGTATACGACATTTTTGAGAATGTTTTATTCGATATTTCCGTTAAAAAATAATTTAACTCTTTTTTAAAATATTAATAATCAAATTTAATTAAAAAATAAGAATAAAATTAACAAAAAAAATTATAAATATTAAGGACTAAATTTAATATTACCCCATATACATTTTTTATAGAGCGGTAGAGGGAGCAATTCCAGTTCCAATGAAGCTGCAACAACGTTAACTGGAATTCAACCACGTGATGAGAATAATGGAGGAGCTTTGGTGCATACGATAACAAGATTTCTCCATGAGCTCAAATCTAACCCTACTTCATCCACTGATCCTAACCGTTCATCAACTTAACTTTGGTTATATATACAGGTATATTATTCTGTTTAGGGTTTATGCTAATGAATATGTAAGGTTTTCTTTTCTCCAATTTGAAGAATATTAAATATATATAATTAATGTTATAGAACTTTATTTATGATTAAGTATCCAACATAATCGTGTTTAGTAGTGTTCATATGTCGGTACGGATTGAATTTATGTATGTTATTGATATGCTTTATGTTTGCTAAAATATACGAATCTAAAATTTTGTTCAAATCTGCACATATATGTATATGACTACACTAAACTCATTTTAGATCGGTCTATATTTTTTATTTTAATATTTTAGATATTTTTTCATTTCATTAAAATTATAAATTTAGACAACTTTAACATATTTTTTTAATGTTTACATATAATATTATTATATATTTATATATAAATTATATAACATGTAAATTTTATTATATAAATTTTTTATTTACATAAAGTTGGCAAAAAAAGTTATAATTAATTTCAAATTATATTTAATGCATTATTATTATTTTTTAAACTCAATAATTTTGTAATTTTTAAATTTTGATTGATAAAAGAAGAAGTTAAATTCAAAAGGTTTGATGCAAAAAAGAAAAAAAAAATTCTTAATGAAACTATCGTTGCAATTAATTTGCCAAAAATTCAGACCAAAATCTACTACGTGCCATCTGCATGGGAACGCCGTCTGAATCCGACAAAGATTCGGTATTTTGTCGTAAACTGTAATAATAAAGACGAGATATATTAACGTAAAAGTTATTTTAATTTTAATTTTATTTTATATATAAAAATTCGAACAATTAAATATGTAAATAAAGATTATAATATTAAAAAATTCAGATCAAATCTAAATATTTAGTGGTTTCATTTATTAAATTATAAAAACGGGTAAAACTAATTATTTAAAGAGGAATTTAACTTGGTCAAATTCTATATACTCCTTGTATTATGCTTTTTGTGCATATTTAATCCCTCTATTATAATTTAATTATTTTTAGTCCCTTCACTTAATTTGGTCAATTTTTTCGTTCATTTTTAAAATATGTGATGATATGATATATATATATATATAATTTTTTGTACAATTAGATATATTTTATTGCAAAATATTTGATGGAATTCACGAAAAAATTAATATAAAGAATGAAAATACAAATTTCAAAAAGTGACTTGAAATGATCAAATTATAGCAAGTAGAGTGATTAAATCTGCAAAAAATACACAATATAGGGACCTTAATAAAACTTTACCATATAAAATTAAAGCTTTATTATAAATTGATCCTTGAATTGGACTCCAATTCTCAAATGGATCCTTAGCCTTTTTAGTCAAATACTTAAACTATCAATTTTATCTCATCTTATTTGTACAATATTCAATAAGAATATGCCACTTGTCATGTTCTTATCGGGTGATATTATTTTTGATAAACCGGGACAAAATTGATAGTTTAAATATCACTTCTTATAAAAAAACATCTTTAAGAGCTAATTTAGAAATTAAGATATAGTTTAGGGAGCCGTTTAAGAATAAACCTAAAAATAACTAAATAAAAAAAAACAAAAAAAAAAACGCGGTTTACAGTCTTGCTTATCTCTGGCAGAGAAAACTAAAGCAAACTAACATTAAAAACAGAGCAAAATAAACATTCCTATCTAATTCTCTCCCAAACAATTTTTAATTTTTTTTTTATAAATTTTCTGTTTGTTTTTAGGGAAAAAGAAGCAAAACCCAGAAATTTTTTTCATCAAATTTGATTCAATTTTGATATAGAAGTCTTCCCCATATATATATATATTTGCTTGAATTTTTTTCAATTTTGATTTCCCTTTTATATTCTAACAAAGGTCGAAAATGGGGAATTTCAGTAGCACCGACGTGAACGAGCGACGGAGGAACGCCATCCGGCAGATGTACACCACGCAGCCTCAACACCCGCCACATCCCTCCGCTCAACCGCAACCGGGGTACAACGCCGACCCTTACGCCTACGCCGCATCGACGCCGTACCCGGCGCAATATAACCAATACCCTCATGGCTATTACCCGCCTCAGAACCCGGTGCCGATGCAGTTTCAAGAACCGTACGATCATCGAGGTGGGTCATATATGGGGAATGCCAATTGGGGTGGTTATCCTTACGGAGCGATGATGCATCCGGCGCCGGAACCGGTGCCGTACATTGAGCATCAACAGGCGGTTACCGTAAAGAATGACGTTAATTTGAAGAAGGAAACTTTGAAATTGGCAGCTGATGCGTCGAATCCTGGCAAGTTTTCGGTTAATTTCACGTTTGATGCTGACGTTGCCGGAAGGTACCAAAAAAAAATATCGATCTTTTTTTTATAATTTAGAAAGGTAAAATTAACATAGAGAGCCCTGTATTTGGAATAAGATTGCATTTTGCCCATTTACTAAAAGAATGGATAAAATAGTTACTATACTTGAAATTATGTTAAAAATTTCATCAAACGTGCTATTTTACTGTAGAAATGGATGAAACTTTTAATAAAAGAACTGGGTTATTCTTTTATCTAATGTACAATGATTAATTTATCATTTTTTGAATAGAAAGGGTAGTAATGTTCGGGTTTCTATTGATTAAAATTTGCTTATGTTTCCAGATGATTAAAGGGTTTAATTATGTCATAAGTTTTTTTACTTTTCAGATTTTAAAAATTTAGTCCTTCTGCTTTTAGTTCTAGGTAGGGATGGCAAAAGACCAAACTCGACCGGTTTCGACCCCATCTGACATAGAGTCGATTTTTAAAATCGGGTTTCGAGATGGACAAGTCTAAGATGATAAATTTTTTATCTCAATCGGATATAGCTTTAAAATTTTTAATCAAGTTCGGGGTGTGTAAATTAATATTTGATTTGGGGTGAGTTGGGGTCGAGTTAAGTTGGGGTATATCAGGTTGGCCTTGAAAAATAGTGACCATATGTGCATAGTACAAGCTTTTATTCCCATATGTATCCCTGCTCGTTTAACCGAACCTTCGTCGTTCTTGTCGATATTATCAGTGTTGTAATTTTATTCATTATGCTAACGATATATCGTATATGGTACTTTCGTTTCTCTAGCTCGTGTGAAAGAAAAGACTTGTTTAGTCCTTAGAATCAATTTTATGCATCGAGGCTCTGAGAGTCAAATGCTGCTTCTATCCGTTGTCGAAATGCCGGTTATTTTTGTGTGAATCTTGTTGTGTCTGATATTAGTTCTTAACAAGATGTCGTGTTTGCTCCCTCATCGTTAAACCGAACCTTCATCGTACTTATTGTGTATGGTACTTTCATTTCTCTAGCGTCGTGTGAAAGCAAAGACTCGTTTAGTCCTTAGAATCGATTTTATGCATTGAGGTTCTGAGAGTCAAATGCTGCTTCCATCCGTTGTCCATATGCCTGTTATTTTTGTGGGAATCTTGTTGTGTCTGATATTAGTTCTTAACAAGATGTCGTGTTTGCTCCCTCATCGTTAAACCGAACCTTCATCGTACTTATTGTGTATGGTACTTTCGTTTCTCTAGCGTCGTGTGAAAGCAAAGACTCGTTTAGTCCTTAGAATCGATTTTATGCATTGAGGTTCTGAGAGTCAAATGCTGCTTCCATCCGTTGTCCATATGCCTGTTATTTTTGTGTGAATCTTGTTGTGTCTGATATTAGTTCTTAACAAGATGTCGTTAAACCGAACCTTCATCGTACTTATTGTGTATGGTACTTTCGTTTCTCTAGCGTCGTGTGAAAGCAAAGACTCGTTTAGTCCTTAGAATCGATTTTATGCATTGAGGTTCTGAGAGTCAAATGCTGCTTCCATCCGTTGTCCATATGCCTGTTATTTTTGTGTGAATCTTGTTGTGTCTGATATTAGTTCTTAACAAGATGTCGTGTTTGCTCCCTCATCGTTAAACCGAACCTTCATCGTACTTATTGTGTCTGGTACTTTCGTTTCTCTAGCGTCGTGTGAAAGCAAAGACTTGTTTAGTCCTTAGAATCAATTTTATGCATCGAGGTTCTGAGAGTCAAATGCTGCTTCTATCTGTTGTCGATATGCCGGTTATTTTTGTGTGAATCTTGTTGTGTCTGATATTAGTTCTTAACAAGATGTCGTGTTTGCTCCCTCATCGTTAAACCGAACCTTCATCGTTCTTATTGTGTATGGTACTTTCGTTTCTCTAGCGTCATGTGAAAGCAAAGAATCGTTTAGTCCGTTCAGTTTTATGCATCAAGGTTCTGAGGGTCAAATGTTGCTCCTATCCGTTGTTGATATTCTGGTGTTTTTTTGTGTGTGAATATTATTATGTCCGATATTAGTTCTTAACAAGATATCGTGTTTGCTGTTCTGGAAACAGGATGACCGTTATGTTCTTCGCAAAAGAAGGTGAAGATTGCAAACTAACACCGATGAAAGAAAATATTCAACCATCAGTAACCGTGTCTTTCGAACAAGGTACAGGACAGAAATTCCAACAGCCACCCGGATCAGGGATCAGTTTCTTTATGTTCAAGGAATCGGAATTACTGAACGTGGGTGAGGCTGGGATTTATCCCCTGGCAGTGAAAGCAGAGGCATTTCCCGCCAACTCGAATGATGGATCCCAGAATACTCAGATAACTCTAGCCGTGTTCGAGAAAGAGAACGAAGAATACCATGTTAGAGCGGTGAAACAGATTCTGTGGGTAAATGGGATGAGATATGAGCTGCAAGAAATATACGGAATCGGAAATTCGGTCAATAATAATAATGTCGGTACAAGTGATGCCGGAAAAGACTGCGTTATTTGCCTTACCGAGCCTCAGGACACTACCGTTCTTCCTTGCAGACATATGGTAAAACTCCTCAAAACCATTCAATCTCTTCATCTTAGTTCATACCGAAACGAACTGATATCTAATTGTCTGATTTCGTGTTCGTTATGCAGTGCATGTGCAACTCCTGTGCAAAGGTCTTGAGATGTCAGACTAATCGATGCCCGATTTGTAGACAATCGATCGAGAGGCTTTTGGAGATAAAGGTCAACAACAGCACCAACGAATGAGTTAAGAACATGTTCCTTGCGCTATTTTCCGGTCTAGTAGGTTGTCTTCGAATCGGTTTCCGATTTATCAGTAATCAGTTGAGTGTCCTTTGGAGATAAAAGCTCGAAAACAGCCCTTATAAATGAGATGACAACATGTTTCTTGTATTACATATCAGGTCCCTCATTTGTATATATATATATACATACATATACATGTATCTATACATATATATATATATATGCATGTATGTTTCTCAACCTTTTTGTGTTATTACATGTATGCATGTCTTAAAAGTATACATCGAAACCTAATAAAATTCTTTCATTCTGTGTTCTTACATGTTTGCATGTATTTGTCTTAAGCAACAACCTTTTTAAACTTCTAATCAATAATGCAAAATTTTTCATGAAAAAGATTGTAATTTCTACCCATCACCTTTTTTAGTGTTTTTAAATAAAATTATTAGTATTTATTTATAATTAATATTTTTTTTGTTTATTCAATGATGAGACATCGTGTTATTATTTACTTATGGATTATAAGACTCAAATGCATCAAATATTTTCCCCAGAAAGGTCTCTTAATTTCGAGAGCAAATTGGTCCCTCTCAAAAAAATCATAACAATTTAATTCCTATTGATTTCAAAAGCGAGCAACTAATGACAAATAATGTTTCCATCATTTGTACATAATTTTCATTGATATATTAATAATTTAATCCCTCAATATTTATATATTCTATCAATTTGATCCTGATTTTAAAAAAATTATATAAAAAATGTATAAATTTAAAAAAATCTAAAAAAAGAATATATAAAAAAAATTAGCTTCAAATATATATAGACAGACAAAATGTGTAAAATTTGAAAGCTAATTTAGTATTAAACCAATCAAAACTATGTAAGATAAATGAAAAAACATTAACACTGTGATTAATTGTCCTTAGATGCTCATTTTCGAAATTGATAAAGATCAAATTACTTCGTTTTTTATGAGGAACAATTTGCTCAATATCGAAACTGAGAGAGTCCAAAAAGTTCCTTTTTACCCCACACATATTTATATGTTAAAATATGTCAAAAGTCCTTGTACTTTTTGAAAAATTGAAATTTAATCCATGTACTTTTATTTTCAAGATTTTAGTCTCTCTACGTTTTAGATTTCAAAATTTAGGTCCAACTATTAATATTGTTTAATCCAAGTTCGTTATAACATCATTTTTTTAATTATATGATTATTAGGTGAGTATTTTTTTTATTTTAAAATGTGACACCAAAAAATTTAATTTAAAAAAAATTAATTTTAAATTTTAAAATCTAAAAATTTAATAAATTAAATTCTTGAAAATAAAATTATATACGTTGACATTAAAATCTCATCCCAATAATCCTATTCTCTTCTTCATTCAAAAGCAATCTCCCCCCACTTTTGATTGAAACATTTTAACCCTAAATAAAACAAACAAAAAAATATGTCCCAACCAAAGCTACCCCTTTTACCTAACATTTATATTAACAATACATCATACACACATATATATATATATATATATGTGTGTGTGTGTGTGAAATTATGAATAAACAAGAACAAACCATAGCATAGCAAAAAAAAAACACACCCTAAAGAGACAATGAGAAAGCTGCTAGCCTTTGCCTTTCTTTTCTTCTTCTTTTGGGATAAAGCATTAGCTCAAATAGCTCCGGCGCCGCCGTTAAAGGTGGACAACATCACTTCCATCCTCGAAAAAGGTGGCCAATTCACCACTTTCATCAAGCTATTGAAAGCCACACAGGTGGCTGATCAACTAAACAACCAGCTAAGCACACCGGACCCTAACGACGGGTTAACGGTGTTTGCACCGAGTGACAACGCGTTCTCCGGACTCAAATCCGGGACGTTAAACTCACTTTCCGACCAAGAGAAGCTTCAGTTGGTTCAGTTCCATATACTCCCGACGTTAATGTCGACGTCCCAGTTTCAAACGGCGAGTAACCCTTTGAGAACCCAAGCTGGGGATGTTAAAGGTGGGAAGTTTCCGCTTAATGTGACGGCGGACGGAAACCAAGTGAATGTGACGACCGGAGTGGTGAATGCGACGGTGGAGAATAGTGTGTTTTCTGACCGGAGGATCGCGGTTTATCAGGTGGATAAGGTGCTTTTGCCGTTGGAGATTTTTGGGACAGCGCCGGAGCCGGCTCCGGCGCCGGTTGTTCCGGAGAATGGTGGTTTGGTTTCGAGTCCTAAAGCAGCGGTTAAGGGTGCTGATGTAGCTGGTGCGGTGAGCTTGAAATTTCATGCTTTGGCAATGGGTTTTTCGTCATTTGCTGTTTTCTGGGCTATTTTTGGGGGATTTTGATTTTGGATTTTATTTTTGCATGCGATGCTTGTGTTACTGTTTGTAATTTGTGATTGTGATTAAAAATATTTGATTCTTTGTTTGTTAATATTGAAAAATGCAATAAATAATTATTATTTCGATATTAATTTACGCCTTAAATATTAAAAATTTAAATATATTTAAAATAAATAAATTTAAATTTTAATATATTAATCTATTTTTGTATATTTAGAATTTAATCATTTATTTTTCAAAATTAAAAATACAAGTTCAATTATTAATACAATTAAAATGTTTTTGTTAAATTCTCTTTTGATTTTTTTTTTAAATACTCACTTAGTAGTTATGTAACGAAAAAATGAGATTGCAATAAATGAATAATTTTAACAGTGTTAACAATTAGACTTACTTTTTTAAATCCAAAAAGTCAGACTAAAATTTTTAAAATGAAAGTAAAGAGACTAAATTCTAAATTTACGAAGAGTAAAAGAACTTAGAACATAATCTGTGCCAAATTCAAGTTAAAATTTAATGCGCAAGCTAACGATTAAGGGTGGTTTTGGATGGGCGATTGAGTACGGTGCGTTTAGCTTACTTTTTATCTCATGCTACAGTATCTAATCTCACTGCCACTGTTATTTTTACACTAACTGCAAGTAAACGCACCGTTCATCCAAACTCACCCTAAGTTGACAATGTTTGATTGATTCGATAATAGTACTTTGAAGATTCAATTAAAGTTTTAAAAATTAAAAAATATATATTTTAAAATCTAAGCCATAATTTAAATTTGGTTATTTCATACAATCGTCTATGTATTACAAATTTTAAGACAATTTATTTTACACCGAGTCAAATATAGAGATTACGTCAACAAGATTTGAAGTTAAACATTGAGATGCCTTAATTATTGTTCTCTTATACTATTAGCGAAGATAACGCTTGGTACATAATGAAAAGCTTTGTTTGTACACCCAACTCCCTTAGGGTGGGTTTGGATGGGCGGTGCATTTACCTGCGGTTAGCGTAAAAACAGCGGTGGCGGTGAGTTTAGATACTGTAGCGTGAGACAAAAAGTAAGCTAAACGCACCGCACCGCACTCAATCGTCCATCCAAACCCACTCTTAGACCAATAGTTAAGAGATTCTCTTATTGACACCCTCGGATCCAAAGGGTTCAAATTTTGATGTTGTCATTGCATTTGCATACTTTCCTTATTTTTATTATAATCAATATTTTTTAAACGAGATTGATGATTAAGCTGATAAGCCATCGATTCGATTAAAACACTATTAAAAATTAATTTAACTAATCTATATTAATCCGATATCATTTTTAAAATTGATATTTTATTTTGGTAGCCACTAATAATTAATGAAGTAAAGCCTACTGAAATTATATATGAAATATTGAACTTCTAAGCTAAGCAATATATTTATTTATTTATTTATTTATTTCACTTTTTAGCTCATATATGAAAGATGAAGAATTCATGAAGAAAGGCCCCACATTTAACCAAGTTAGCTCAATTTTTTTATAATATTAATCTTATTATAAGTTGGTATCATATATGTTCTTTTTTATATGATGTTTAGAACTACTTATAGTTCCTCTCTCAACCCTTAAATAGAAGGATAATGCGCTTCTATACATTCGAATTTACGTACTCGTGGACTGACAACAATACTGATGCCAGTTGAATTAAGACTCAATTGGCTAAATTTCCTCAAGTTAATTACAATATTCTAGTGGTTGGAATAATAAGGAGTTGATAAAAAATTGATATAATATTAAATTTAGTCTTTAATATTTATATATTTTGTCGATCATTTAAGTTATTGTTCTTTTTCTAACTAAATCTAGTCATTAATTTTTCAAAAAAAAGTTAAATTGTTTTTTAATAAAAATATGGGTTAGTATGTTTAAAATTTTAACATTTTAATCAATATTTTCATTAAGAAAATAACAGTTTAACTTTTTTTGAAAGGTTAAATTTAACTTAAAAAAATAATATTGGAAAAGCTTTGTCTTCTTGTCTAAGGATCCGATCCAGCTCAATTCCAATATAATCGAAACTCAATGTTATTACGTGTTTATTTTTTAAAACTTATTTGATAATGTATTTATATGTCATGTAATTAAAGTAAAATGTTCATTATTTAAACAGTTAAATATAATTAAAATATATAATTATGAAGTGATGGAAAATATAGTAAATAAATAGATAAAATTCATACATGTTAAAAATCATGACAATGCATTACAGATTAATTTAATTATGCATGATTTCTCAGCATTACAGTGTTGGAAAATACCATTAAAAGACTTAAATTTACACCACTCAAAAAAAAAATTAAATTTATGATTTAATCCTCGATATGAAATTTCCGAATGAACTTTGATTTTGAAGGATGAAACTGCAATTTTATCAAATTATATATTCAAGTAGTGTTCGAAGAAATAAGGGGCTAAGGTCCCTACTTATACCTTCGAATCCGTTCGGAGGGGCAGAAGCATGTAATTAGGGTCAACGACCCATAATCTGGTCCCTGGGAGGGACCATGACCAAGATAGGTTGAGAATCGAGCCCGGGATGAGGCAACCTTCGACGGAGCTCGCGGCCTTCTTGGCAAAGAGCACATATATGGCAGAAGAAATGTGTAGCAAAGTCCCAAGCTGATTCACATTGTTCGCGTCGCACATCATTTTCCACACAGCTACCACAGCATCCACATGACCTATTCAGTGCCTCAAAGGTGCCCTTTTTTTTTTTTTGTTTATCCAAAAAATACGAAATTAAATCTCGTAAAGCTTTTATGTAATTCAAATTGTAAACTTATCGAATGTTACTTCTTAAAGATGATAACGTGAATTAACAGGACTAAGACGAGGTGTGGTTCATAACAGTAGCGGATCTTGAGACGAGACTTACATTTTCAAAAAATTTAAGAATTTAATGAGATTTTTTTTTAAAATATTGAGGGGTCTAATTAAAATTTTTTAAAGTTTTGTGAGATTGATGAAAATTTCAAAAAAAATTAGAAGAGTTTAATTAAAATTTTCAAAAAAATTTAAAAGGTATAATGAAAATTTTCAAAAATATAAAAGGGTCAAATTAAAATTTTCAACAAATTTCAAAGAAAAAGTGAAGTTTTTCAAAATTTTGGGGGCTCAAGGCACCTCTTAGCCTCCATTAAGGCCCACCCCTATTCATAAAACTCCCTCTGTCTGCATGAATAATCTAAAAAATTAAAGAGAATATGCCATGCATAAAATTCTTATAAAATGTCGCAATTTGTACTTTAAACTTACTCGATGCTATTTCTTAAAGGTTATTACACGAACTTACTGAATTGATACTGGGTTTAGTTCATATTTATTTTTTGGTTCTATGCATAGAAGTCCTAGTTATCTCTACAAAAACAATCCGAAAATGTAAGGACTCAGAATCCTAAACTTACAAAGCTGGATTAAGTGTGGCTCAGTTCATATTGTTACTTTGAATACCTATATAAAACTCCCTAGTTATTTCTCTTCATGAATAAGCTAATAAATAAGAGAAGAGATTACAAATTATAATATTCAAATCTTAACTTAGCTCGATACTATCTCTCATGGATGTTTAAGTGAACCGATCGGATTAAATTCGAGCTCAATTTATATCATTATTTTGATTCCATGCATAAAAATGCAACCAAAGGGATCAACTAACAAGATCCCTCGCCCTACAACAACAATGAGCATGAAAATGAGGATACAACATAACAATGGACTTCATCACCACCAAAAACAACAAGGGAAATTAAATTTATGTAGGATGTAGATATCAATAACACGAAAAAAAAAAAAAGCAAAGTTGAAGGAAGATGGAAGGATGAGATTTACTTGCCTCTAGATTAAACTTGCGGCGAACGGCGACACGGTTACGGTGTGAAAACCACGGTGCGAGACAATTCCAGCCGAATAAGGTATTTCCAACCAGATAGAGACCAGAGTAAGTCAAGCAATGAGGCGCAAAGGTCCCAGGAGCAGACTCAAGTCTTTCAACATTGCTTCCATAAAGCACACAAGGGACCATGCTTCCAAGTAAACCTGATCCAAAATATAACAACGGTCATTTTTTGTTATTAATCCTATATATTATGCTTAAGTTTACATTCTCCTGACTCAGGCAATAAAAGTTCATAAATTATGGTTGAGTTTGAATGGGCGATTGAGTGCGGTGCGGTGCGTTTAGCTTACTTTTTGTCTCACGCTACAGTATCGCTACAGTATTTAATCTCACCGCCACCGTTGTTTTTACACTAAACGCAGATAAACGCATCGCCCATCCAAACCCACCCTATGTCAATCATTTGCATGTTTGATAAATAAAACATTAAAAAAAAACATGATTCAAATTATAATATCAGAATTTAGATCCAATTCTATATATAGACTTACAAACTTCAATGTCGCTGCTACAAAACTTATCGTTACGACCACAACAAGCAAAGAGGGAAGAATTCCATTGGGAGCGGCCCATGGGTTCTCCGATAACGTGCCCCAACGGAAGCCCATTGGCGGTCCACCCAAATCCATCGCCGTCGTAAACTTCCGGTGAAGCTACCACATCGGCCGTCGCCTCCATCGATTTTCGACCATTTAGTTTCTTCTTCACATCTTCTTCGGCACCTTGTTCGCTCAATAGATGAGTCGATTCCTCTGGATCGTTGTTTCTCCCAGGGTAAGCCTCCATTTATTTTATTTTTTTTTAAATTTGAATTTTAAAAAACTGAAAAATAAATAAATAAAAAATTTTAAAAATAGATTTGGATCTAAAAATTGAAAAGGAAAACGGAAATATTTAGAAAATAAAAGGAACCAAATTAAGAACTTTGGCGCCAGCTTATTCCCTCCAAATTAAATCATGCTATTTTAATCGAATTATCTAAATTTTAATTTTTTTTTACACATTTTATTTTATATATTTACATAAGTGCAAAAAAATAATTTTTTTATATAGTGCTTTGTTTTTTTTTTCTAATTTAAAAATAATATATTTTATTTTATTTTATAAAATATTAAATATTATTTAAAATTTAAATAAGAAGGTGTTCAAATAAATGGGATAAAAAATAAAATTTTCAAATATATAAGCGAATTGAATGGGGGGCTTGATCCCAAAATAGTAAAATTTCTTCTAAGGTGTCTTGGAAAATCATAAAATTATAAATTAGTATGACAGTACAATTATTTTTTGATCCCTTAATAATTTATAATTCAATTTTAACCCTTTAAATTTATTTGGAGAAACTACATCAGCAGCCACTCAATTATTAATGTGTTATTATTTTGTTCACTTAATTTCCAAAATTTTCAATTTAACCATTAATGTTATTGGCCATTGATATTTTGGCTACTCTTCCATTGCGTCATTAATGGAATATTGACATGACATTTTTTATTAGCATTTTAATAATTTTAACTATCCCGTGTTTATAGATCTTATCAATTTTGTCATCATTCTAAAAAAAATTCAACAAAATTATTCCTCAACTTTACACATTTTACATTCTGTCAAATTAATTATCATTCTAACAAATTAAAAAAAAAAAAAAGACAAAAACCAAACAATAAAATAGAAAATCATTTAAATCTTTTTGATAAAAAATATAAAAATTTATTCTTCAACTTTACACTTTCTATCGAATTAGTCCTTAACCTATCAATTCAATTGAACATGATTAATTGAGATTTCTCTACAATGCCTGAACTGCCCATAACCCTCAATCTCTAAAGTGGATGATATTATGCGCTCGAACATGTTTTAACTCACGTTCTCTAAGTTGTTGCAACAGCAATGATGCGAATTGAATTAAGATCCAATTCACAACTACAACAACTAACAATTTTATCAATTTAGACTTACTATAACATTATAAAAGAGTTAATTGCACCAAACATCCCCAAAATATTATTTTCATTGTAAATTGGTCCTTAAACTTTAAATTATTCTAATTATATCCCTAAACTATCAATGTTATGTCAATTACGTCCTTTTGCCACAAACCGTTAATTTAATTGTTAAATGTTATATTAGATCTTGTGTGACATGATTTAAAATGAAAATTTTAAGAAAAATTAATATTGTAAATGTAATACCCCAAAAGTTTCTACGGTAAGATATTATCTTTGATATAGTAAAATAATGAAATAAAGTGACAAAAAGGGAAATTTTGGAGTTATGACAACATTGGGAAGTGTATTATGATATATTAATTCAATAAAAGATTAAATGGTAAAAGTGAGAAAAGTTTTGTTGCCTAAGAGTAAAAAACTCAAAACTTGAAGGGTTAAAGTGTAAATACGAAAAAGTTAAAGGACAAATAGTGAAAATATTTTAAGGGTGAAATGATCTAGAAACTAAGGAAAATGGATGAATTAGGACTAAATTGAATAGGTGAAGAATTATGAAGGACTAAATTGTAATTGTACCAAATTAAATGATGACTCGAGGATGGAATTTTAAAAGATCATAAAGGAAAAAATGACCAATTAGAAGGAGAGAGAAATCTAAAAGGTAATGATGATGTTGATGATATTTTATAATTATTTAATTAGATAAATATTATTTATGAATATTTTAATGAGATATTTTATTATTTTATTATTATTTTTTTAGTATATAAGGAAGGAAAGATGAAGAATTATCATCATCTTTCCCATGCATCAACGTGAGAAGAAGAGAGAAAGAAAGAAAGTTTTGCTTTCTTTACGATTTGGTCCTTCCACAAAAAATTCACCATTTTCACTTAGAAATCAAAAGAATTTCCATAGTTACCAAGAGCGAAAGATAACAAGAAGATCATGGGGAGTCAAGATATCAAGTTAGATTCAAGAAATAGAAGCTGGAGGAGAGAGAAAAATCAAGTTAAAGATTGAAATAAATAGGACAAGGTAAGAACATCAAGATTTCAATATATTTTTAAGTTTGTTATTATTGAAAAAGCATGGAAATGATGTTATACTAGAGTTTTCTTATATAAGGTTTTACGTTCTTGATATGTTAGTGAAGGGAAATAAAAGAAAGTGATGGGAAATATTATAGAAAAAGGGAATAAGGGTGTTATAAACTTAGTAATCAACATTTTGCACTAAAATAGTTTTAGACAGTAGCAGTAGTCTAACTTTGAAAAAATCACTAAAAATATGGAAATTTAATTAGAGGTTGAATAAAATATGAAATTAAATTTTATTTAGTTTAGTTTTTCGTAAAAGAAACGGTGTAAGCAATGGAATTCTAAATTATGAGATATAATAAATTTAGTGAGACAAGGTCAGAATAATTTCGAGTTCCCCTGTTTTGACTTTGGAAAATCATTAAAAATTGTATAAAAATAATTGGGGGTTTAAATTTGTATGTTTAAATTATTAATGAGTCTATTTTCAATAGAAATAATCGGGAACATCATCTGAATCTCGTACTAAGAGATAATTAATTTTTAGTAAAGAAAGGTTGAAGCTGTCAAATAGCAGAACAAGGATAAATTTGAAGATTTTACTGGACTTATTGGCTAAATTATAAATTCTGGAATTTTTATGGTAGAAATATATTTGAGCCTAGTTTCAAAAACATCGAGCGGATCTTAATTTGGAATTCTGTAGCTCAAGATATAAATAATTTAGTGACTATGACTCAAGTGGACAGCTTGATATGAACATATAAATTAATAATAGAATTATATATATTGAGGATGTGGAATGGAGAGGAGGAGGAGGAAAAATATATGAATATTCAGCTAGTATGGGTTTACTTCAAAAATGGCTAATTTGCATGTTTTAGGTTCAGGGACTAAATTGAATAAGAGTAAAACTTTAGGGGCAATTTTGTAAAAACATAAAAAATGACCAGATTGAAGGAAATGAATTGTTTTAGTGTTTAAATTAATAAATAGAATGAAATTATTAATTTAGATCAAGATCGGGTGAAAAAATGAAAAATTACCAAAATGTCCCTGAATCTTGGTATTTCTGTAATTTAGCCAGGTAAGTTCATATGGTTGAACTTTCATGATTATTTGTTAAATTAGGAATGGTATAATGTATTATTTCATATGTTTGCTATTGAATTATGAATATTGTAAATTATGAAAATCAAATCCAAAGCTCAAATTGAATAGAACGTAGGATTGAGTATAATCGTTCAGTGATCAGTGATGAATTGACAGATAAGACCATTGTAACATCCTGAAATTGGGCCTAGTAGGATTGGGCCCAATAGGCCTTGAGCGTAGTAGCGTTTAAAATTTTTGAGATCAAGAGATTGGCATTAGTGCAAGTTGGACCTATTAGGTGGGTGATTTTGGAAGGTTAGGGGGCTTATATGAAGTCCCGGGATCAAACTTGGGCTTAGGAGAAATTTTGGTTTTAGGTGGAAAAAACCCTGGGAGTTAGTAGGTAGGCTTTAAGAATAAAATGTGGAGGAAAATGACACAAGTGGAGTGTGTGGTGTAGTGGCAAAGTGACGCCACTTAGGGAGCAAGGAGGTGACGCCACAAGGAAGGAATGAGGTCCAAGGCTCAAGGCGTGGAACTTGCATTTCTTTTAGATTATTTTATTAAATGGATTTTGACCTTGGCCATAGACTTATATTTAGTTGCGCATGGTTATAGACACAAGAGGAGCTTGTGGCCTAGTGGCAAGGTGGCGTTACAGCTGGCAAGAGGTCTGAGGTTCAAGTCTCGGGATCAGCAAGGGAGTATTTATTTTGCGGATTGGACGGTCAGAGTTTGAGTTGGACCACATCGAAAAGATACAAAGAAGGAAGGTGAGAAGCTGGCTATATATAGAGCTATCTATGATGGGAGAGGAGGCATACCTGGTTGGCGTTGGGCATAGGAGCATTCGGAGCGCGGATTAGCTTCAGACTCCAATAAGGTGTGTATTCTCTCTACTCTAGTTGTAGAGCGACAAATGCTGAATAACGGTCACACGACGATAGTAGCCACACGAGCGTGCGAGCGCACGTGTGGGGGCTTCGACGCGATAGTTGAGGCCATCGTTAGTGTTCTTGTGGGTTGATGTTGTTTGGGCCACGATGGGCCGATAGGGGCCAACTGGGCCCAATAGGTCGTGGGCCCATATGAGTAGATTGTATGATTGTGTAGTATATATTAGACTGGACTAGGTGAATCTCATATCTG
Source organism: Gossypium sturtianum (assembly GCA_025698515.1). Lineage (NCBI taxonomy): Eukaryota > Viridiplantae > Streptophyta > Magnoliopsida > Malvales > Malvaceae > Gossypium > Gossypium sturtianum. Next base: position 154,262,377 of record CM046953.1, read on the forward strand.
TGGCTAAATTTGTGCTAGTTGGGCTACACGAGCGTGTGGGCCCGAATGGGCCGAAATCGGGTTTTAGGCCCAATAGTCCGGTAACGACCGAAAGTGGTAGCCGAGTCACTCGGGGCGACATTAGGCCTTCGAAAAGGCCATTGCAGGTGCGAAATTACTGGAATACCCTCGATAGGTAAATTACGAGAATACCCTTGGTAGGTAAAATTACTGCTATACCCTTAGAGGTTGATTAGCTTGATTACGTTGTATTCTGTTTATCTGATTATGATGGTAATCCATGTTATACGTTATATTTGATATATGTTTTGCATACATGACATACTGCATACACGAATTATTATGTCATATTGCATGGGCTTTGGGATATGATTGAAAGGGGAAGTATTTGAGATCGCACGGTGGTTTGGTACCACGAGTGGGTTGGCCCCACATATAACTGATTCAGTGACCATGTCTCGGTGGCTTGGTGCCACGGTGGTTTAATACCACGTATATATATATGATGATTTAGTGACTCGTCCCGGTGGTTTGGTACCATAGTGGGTTGGCCCCACATATATTCATTAGGGATTGTCACGGTGGTTTGATACCACGGTGGGTTGGCCCCACATATGTTAATAGTGACTTTGTCACGATGATCTAGTATCACGGTGGTCTGGAACCACGAGTGGCTTGGTGCCACGTATGAGGCGTGTAGCGGATGGAGGGTTGATTGTAGAAATCCCCACGATGTGTTGGGCTGGTACGGGTGGTGTGTAGAGGATGAAAAAATTAGGTTGGGTTGGGTTTACATCGCATTGCATACATTATCTGCTGTGACATATGATATGGGTTAAGGCTCAACCGAGGCTATTTTGGGCTAAGGCCCAATTGCCACCGTTACTGTAATGGGCTTCGGCCCGGATTGTTGTGATACATGTTCTTACCGATGAAGGTTGTACACACTGAGTTTTCGTAAGCTCACCCCCTCTTTTTATTAAATGTTTCAAGTAATTCCAGCGATAGAGGATTGGGAGCCGTGGAGGACTCGGGGGTGGCTATACATCGGAGATACTACTCGTGAACTTTAGTAATTTCAATTTTTACCTTATTTTAAGATTATTTATTTTGGGTTAATATTTTGTAATAAGGCCATTGGTTTATTTTTCTAAGTTTTCATTTATAACTGTTAAACTTATAAATACGGGGTTTTCTTAAAACATTAGCAATCGTTTTCTAAAATATCATGTTTACGCAACGATACAAGTTCAACTTTCATAGCAAAACAGTTTTTCAAAATAATAACAACTTTTAAACGGTCATTTAGCAAATCGCGTTTTTCTCAAACAAACAACGATCACGAAATTTTTTTTGTTAACTACCTTTCCTTGTGACATACCAGATTCGGGCCTAACTTCTAGGCCGGGTTTGGGGTGTTACAACCATGGTTGGACCATGGCAAAGTGTGGAATGTATGACCATAGCTGGGCTATGGCATTCCAGTGAAAAGACCATAACTGGGTTATGGCAATTGTGAATGTAAGACCATAGTTGGACCATGGCAGTATATGTGTGTACATGTAAGACCATAGCTGGGCTATGGCTGTAACATCCTAAATTTACGGGCCTATACATTTAGTGTAGGGATAGGTTTACTATGTTAATTTAATTGATAGGGGTCTAAATTTGGGCTTAGAATTAGGCAAAAAGGCCCAGATTAAAGTGGGCATCATTAATGCTTAAAAGGAACAAGTTTTGGGTCGCAAGAGCCCATGTTTTAGGCCAAATTTGGCACTTTAAATGAAGAGAGGGTGACGCCACACACAAGGAATTAGGGGCCCAAGTATTAAGTTTAATGAGGCCCAAATATTTTAATTTAAGTGAGTTAAATTTGGCATTAGGGATTAGTAGAGGTGGACGGCTACAAGGCTATAAAATAGGAGAATTTATGTGGATTTTTAAGTGATAATATCATAGATAAAAAGGAGAAAAGTTAGGAGCTTATCTTCAAGGGAAGTGTTGGCCGAAAATCCACCACCTAGAGGAGTGTAAAATTCGCTCTCAGTATGGCAAGGAGGGTGCCAATTTCTCCTCTCTTTTAGCTTGAATTTTAAGGGCGTTTTCGGTTTTTAGCAATAGGTGCCAAAATATCTATAAATAGGGGGCTAGCTCCTTGATTCTCGACAATCAAGACCCTAAATTTCTCTCCCATTGTGCCGAAATTCCCTAGCCTCTCCTCTCCAATTTCTTTTCTCCAATTTCTTTAAAAGCCAAACTCTTCTCCACTTTTTCTTTCTTGTGCCGATTTCTCTAGGAAGCCAAAGCATCCATAGTCTTTTCTTCTATTCATCCTATTTGAGAATTAGTTCTATACTTCCTAAGATTTAAATCTTCCATGGGCATTGTCGAATCCTCTCTCTAGTGCTAGCCGAATCTCCTATGCTAAGGTAAGTGTTGATTTTTATTAGTTCTCATGATCTATTCCCGATTTTTGAAAGGCAAAAGCCAAAAGCTAATAGTTTAATGGTTTTATGATGGGCGGCAATTCGGGATTTGAAGGAAGCTTAGTCGACTAGACCTAAAAGTCGAAAATCATAAGTCTCTAATTTCGGGATTTCAAGGTAAGAGGATTTGTTTATTTATATATATAAAATCGTGTAGAATACTAACCATGGCCGAATATAGGAGAGGCCTATTTTCGCAATTGTTCCGGCTTTTAAGCAAGGCTATAGATTGAGGATAATAGATCCAGATAGCAAGGATATCGACTAAGAATATTGGATTTTGCAATATCGTGTGCAATTCTCCACACCATCTAGATTTGTTTGATTAATATATGAAAATAAGTATTACATGTTTTGTTAAATGCCAAAACCCCAAGATATTGACGGAACCCCAAAGAGGGTAAAGCAAATCACCAAAGTTAGTAAATGATCCGATTAAATGTTATAAGTATACTGATTTTATGTGATTGCATGGGTTGGGTTTGATGAAAGGAGGAAGTTATATGTTGTAGCGGTTTTTACCGTGATCTCGCTGTAGCGTTCCTCACCGTGATCTCGTTGTAGTGGCTTCCTGTGTGATTCGTTGTAGTGGCTACGCCATGATCCGATGATGAGCGCAGCACACGCATCGCCGCAAGGCGTGTAGCGGTGTGGGTTGATTGTAGAAATCCCCAATGGTGTGAATGGTCGTACGGGGCGTGTAGCGGATGGACACCTAGGATATGGGTTGGGCTTTGCATATTATTTTTGTTACTTATATTTTGATTATTCTGTTTTATGGGGCTAAAGCCCAAATCTAATGGTGCATGAGGGTTGCACACCGAGTCTCGCGACTCACCCTTTAATTTTAATCATCTCAGTGACACTTAGGGCATCGAATGGGTGGAGAGGAAAGCAAGGTGGCCATGCGATGAGCTTTGAGAATTCAAAGAAAAAGACTTAGTCTAATATTTGATTTTCATTTAATTAATGGGTTCAAATTTCTTTGTAATAAAGCCATGGGCCACTAGACTACCATTTATGTTTTGGGATTTTGTTGGGCTTTTATTACTGGGTTTTAAGTTTTATGTTATCAATTAAGTTAAGACCTGCATGAAATTTCGGTTTTTTTTATTTAAAATCTACCAAGATAATTGGTAACTTAATATTTTATACTTTAATGAATTATTAAGCTTTCAAAATAAAGGTGTAAACCTAATAACTGTTTTCCGAAATGCGACATGTTATGTAAAATCTCTCAAGTGACATACCAAATCCGGTTGTAGCGTTTGGGCCGGGTTTGGGGTGTTACAATGGCATAGTAATAAAGTGCAGTATATGTGTGTACGTGTAAGACCATAGCTGGGCTATGGCATCGTAATAAAGTGCAAGATCATAGTTGGGCTATGACACCATGATAAAGTGCAAGACCATGGCAGGGCCATGGCAATATATGTGCAAGACCATAGTTGGATTATGGCATAAAGAAAACGATGTACTCAAATCCGTAAGACGTTCTCTAATTTGACAAAGATTGGTAAGTGACATATGAATTTAATATTGGAAGACTTATGGTTATTATTGATGTTGATCTGAAATAAGTGTACCCATTGATATTTAAATGATTCAACGGGTAAAGTTTTGATATGAGATAATATGAGTTTGAAATGAATTATTACTGGTATATACCTGAAATATATAGAAATGATGGTACATGAAATATTGATATAATGAAATGAATGATATATGTTTATAAATAAACGGCAAAAGAATGATATGTGTCATAACATGTAAATATGTGATTATCTTTAATATGATGTTACAAGGAAATTGTGTATGTTGTGATGAGTAATAAACTCAAGTATAACATGTAGAGAAAATAAGTTTATCAACGTTGAATTTATATGTAATATGTGCAAGTATGCTAACCAGTGTTGTTGCTTGATACTTAGGCAAATGCCAAGCTATTGGTCGAATGGTGATATGTTTATGACTTGTGTGTCATGCATTGGAATGAGTGTGGAAAGTAAAGAAATACAAATGAAAATAAAGAAACTCGAAAGAGTTAAAATTATTTAAAATCTTACTAAGCTATAGATAATATGTATAAGTAATGCTGTAGATTTATTCACCTTGTGAATTGATGAATATAGCTTCATGAGTATTGTGTGAACTACATGGCCTGGCCACACAGCCGTGTGACCCCTGCAGTGTTGAAAAATTTTAAATATTTCTGAAAAATTTTCTGAGTTCCCAATTAAGTCCCGATATATATTCTGGGCCTCGATGGCTCACATAAGGGACATTATGATTAAATTTGATTGATTTCAGGTATGAATGTTATATGAAGCAAAATTTCTGTTAAATGATCTGTAAATTTTGGTAATGCTTCGAAACCCTATTCTGGCGACAGATACGGGTTATGGGTGTTACAGTAAAAATAGATTTTTAAAAGTTTTAGTTCTAAAGTTTTCAAAACTTTTACTGAAGCTTTATTGTTCACTTTTTTTTTGTTTTAATTTATTTTTAAATTTTACTTTTAAAAGTTATGTGACAACAATCTATTTCTTCAAGGTTTTCATTTTAATTTTAGTTACATAATATTTGACTTGTCATTTAATGGTTTCAATAATGAAAAGGATCTGGTTAATATAACACCGATAGTTTAAGGACGCAATTAGAACATTTTCAATTTTGGGGACCAATTTAAAATGAAATTCATAGTTTGGAGATGTTTGGTGCAATTAGTTATTATAAAAATAGAGCACTAAATTATGTTAAATTAAAACAAAGGATTAAACTTTAACATTTAGGGGGACTTAAAACATTATTTAACCTAAATAATATGATAAAAAATTATTTGTTATTCTCGGGTAAAAAACCTCTCCGATCCCTTTAAAAATTGAATTTGAGCAAATTAGTCCCTCTAAAAAAAATGGAGCAATTTAACCCCTCTCAATTTTGAATGTGAGCAATTAAGGACAATTAATCAGAAAGTTAACGTTTTTCGTCAATTATGCATAACTTTGACTGGTATAATAATAAGTTTAGCCCTCTATGTTTACATATTTTATTAAATTGGCATTGATTCTAAAAATAAATAAAATTAACCTCAATATTTACACCTTTACAAAAATATTGCGGGCTAAATTTGTTAAATCACGACTAAATTGGTAGAATGTGTAAATTACGAGAGCTGAATTTGTTATTATACCAATTAAATTAATGTAAAATTGATGAAAAACATTAATGTTGTGATTAATTATCATTACTCGTTAGTTGCTCACTTTTAAAATGGACATGAACTAAATTGCTTCGATTTTTCTGAAATGAATCAATTTGATTAGTATCAAAATTGAGATGGACGGAAGAGATCTTTTTACTTTTATTCACCATTTTTTATAATTTTGCCAAAGAGAAAAAAACATAAAAGCGACAAGTAGGGATCGGTTCGATTTTGTTCGATTTGATCCAAATTTTTTTTTTAAATTTTTAGAATAGACAATGATAATTCAGTTCAATTCAATATTATATATATTATTTTTACATCATAAAAATAAAATAAAATAAAAACAATCATAAATTTTTAAGGTATATTTCAAAAATCATCCAAACACTTCAATTCAAATCGATTTTTGGTTTTTCTTACTCATCTCTAGTTTTATCAAATTGAAGTAAAGGATTAAATTTCAACATTTAGCATAGTATAGGGACTTAAATAAAAATTTAACCTAAATAATATGATAAAAGGAATTTTGTTATTCGACCTTTTATTATAATTTTGCCGCAAAAAACACTATAGAGAAAAGCGAGAGAACTGTGTGAATCGAACTGAAAAAACCGAAACCCTCACTTCACCATCGCCGCCGCCGTAACCATGGAAAAAGCCGCTTCCTTCTTGTTCGCTGGTACTAGCTTCAACAAAAAGAAGTACGCCGACGAGATCGCCCGGTTTAAGGTCCGTTTGTTCTTCTTTTTTCTATCTTTTCTTTTTGCAGTGTTACTATGGAGTTCGGTGTTTAAACGAATATTTATTTTCGGCAATTTTTTTTGGTTTAGGAGAAAAAAGAAACTGAAAATGAAGTGGATTATTTGAGCTCGTTCGAACGTGTAAATCCAGGTTCAGAGGAAGTTACGGTTTCTACGAAAAAAAGAAAGCGTAAACAAGCAGCTTCAGGTATTATTTCTTTTTCTTCGGTTTTTTTTTGAAAAAAATAATTGGCTGCTATATTGAATCCTCATGAGAAACTGTTTTCGTGTGTGTGCTTGATTGGAATGTAGAAGCGGTAGAAGGATTTAATGTCTTTAAGAGTTCAAAAAAAGCACTGGTTATAAGCGAAGAGAACAAAACAGACGAGGGAGAAAGTCTTTCTAAAGAAAAGAAGAAAATAAACCTAAAATTGGAGGTTTGCTTCTGAAAATTCATGCATAATTTGCTTATTTTGTGCACTATATTTGTTGTAATTTTCTTATTTTGTTGATGAGTTTAGGCAGATTCGATTTTGCGGAAACAGTATAATATTCATGTCTCTGGGAATAATGTTGCGTCTCCACTGAAGAGTTTCGCGGACTTAGGCTCAGTGTATGTATTCCATTGTGAAGTGTTTTTAGCTTAGCTGACATTTGACTTTGCCTTTGGTTGCTATGAGTTAAGCTCTTCCTTAAAGGGACAAATATCAAATTTGTATATGAACATTGCTCCAATATGCTGTTTGATACATGAGTTTTGATTTGGTGCAATTATGCACGTGAAACTTGAATTGTGGCTCATATGTATAAATGAAGCTTAGATTTTGATTTAAATGTACATATTTAAAGAAATGAATATTGTTAGTGATTTGTAAAATGGTGTTAATTCGATAATATTGTTAGTGGTTTGTAAAAATTGAATCAAATAAATATTTCTTGTATAAAATTGCACAAGATCAAAGTTCATGCATGGCATTGCACATTGGATTGAAGTTCATGTATAGTTTTGATCTTTATCCCTTTTCTTAAATTTATCCTTTATTTCTTAAATTTGGTTTCTCTGCAGATATGGATGTGAGTCTTATTTATTGCACAATTTTGCTAAACTTGGATTTAAAGAGCCAACACCAATTCAACGACAGGCTATTCCGGTTCTTCTATCCGTATGTTCTTTTATTTAACTCCTACTGCTTTCTTTTCTATCATCTTTAATGTTCTTTTAGGGGAAATTAGGTTATTAAGTGAAAGGATCAGTATTTGGTTGTTTTTGCTTTATATAGATATGCTATTGTTTCTCATAAACTGAAAATTGAAATGATGTATTGCCGTTGTTTGTGCAAGGGTCGAGAATGCTTTGCTTGTGCCCCAACTGGGTCCGGAAAAACCTTGGCTTTTGTATCGCCTATGCTTATGAAACTCAAGGTATCTTTCTTTTGAATACCTGATAACCATTTTTTGGCAAAAAAATACTGTCATGTTTCCTGATTAGCTTCCTTCATATATCAGCATGCATCGACTGAAGGTGTGAGAGCTGTTATACTGTGTCCTACTCGTGAGCTAGCTGCTCAGACTACCAGAGAGTGTAAAAAACTTGCAGAAGGAAATAAATTTTATATAAAATTGTTGACTAAAAAGCTCATAAGAAGTGCGGATTTGACAAAGCTGCGTTGTGATATACTTATATCCACGCCACTTCGCTTGAGTTCAGCTATCAAGAAAAGGAAACTTGATTTGAGCAGGTTTGGCGCTTATAATCGTCTTTATGGATACAATTAGTTTCTCATCTTAGATTGTAGAGAGACCAATAGGATGAGTATGTAGTTAAGTAGATGCTAAAAGCTCTTTCGACTATTGGATTAGTTCTGGTTTATTATAAGCAATTTATTTGAATGCTTTTAGTGCACTCATGATTTTGAGAAAACTATGATTAGAACATTTTGTTTTAATCCGAATGGTTAGAACAATTTACGAATGTTTCAGGGTTGATATTATTAAAATGAAAAAAAGGTTCATAGTTGAACATTGCTTTCTTTATACAATTTCTTTTTCTTTCAGGGTTGAATATCTTGTCCTGGATGAGTCCGACAAACTGTTTGAGCTTGGCTTGATAAAGCAGATTGATTCTGTGGTTAAAGCATGTTCTAATCCTTCGATTATACGCTCATTATTTAGTGCTACTTTACCTGATTCTGTTGAGGAACTTGCACGCACCATAATGCATGATGCTGTTCGCGTTATTATTGGCAGAAAGTAAGTATGAGATTATAATTTTTCAGTAGTAAAGATAAATACTTTTTGACACGCTTCTTTTTGTTATTTTATCCAGGAATACGGCTTCTGAATCTGTTAATCAAAAGTTAGTTTTTGCCGGAACTGAAGAAGGGAAACTACTTGCACTTCGGCAAAGTTTTCAAGAGGTATGCTCATTATACGAATGCTAAGAAAGCTTGTTTCGCTTGCAACTATTATTGTTTGAGAAAGAAACATTTTGTGTCATTTTGATGTTATATATCACATAGACAATCCATCTTATTTACCCTTCGAAATTGTGTTTGGTTTTCTAGTTGATAGAGGTTTAGGATATGATTGTTAAGGAATCGTGTTCTTTTCTCTCGTTATCCATGTAGGTTTTTTTATTTATTTATTATCTCAAGTATGTCTTAACCATATTCTTGTGTTAATCTTCTAAAATGCTTGACAGTAGAGATTGAATCCTCCGGTTTTGATCTTTGTACAAAGCAAAGAACGCGCAAAGGAACTGTATGAAGAGCTGAAATTCGATAATATTAGAGTTGGTGTCATCCATTCAGACTTATCTGAAACACAGGTAAAGGATTATTTCTATGCTTATTAACGAAGCTGCACCAACAAAAGAATTCTAAGTACAATCGAAGATGTTTCACCTTCACATAATATATGGCTAGGTGCTCGTTGTAGTGCATAATCGAAAAGTATAACCTTATGTTTGCCTTTCTGAATGGTTATTTTCTTCATCCTGATATCTTATAATTGAATGCAGCGTGAAAATGTTGTTAATGACTTCCGAGCTGGCAAAACGTGGGTTTTGATCGCCACCGATGTCATTGCCCGTGGTATGGACTTCAAAGGTGTCAACTGTGTGATTAATTATGATTTTCCCGATTCTGCTGCTGCATACATTCACCGAATTGGTATGTTGCAGAACTTGCTTCTTTTTAAACAGGTGGAAGTACCATGTCTTTATTTATTCGTGTGGTTATTGAAACTGAAGTTTAATTAATCTCTCAAATAGGTCGGTCCGGCAGAGCAGGGAGGACTGGAGAAGCTATTACTTTCTACACAGAAGATGATGTTCCGTTTTTGCGTAACATAGCTAATGTGATGGCAGCATCCGGCTGCGAGGTTCCGTCCTGGATCATGGCTTTGCGTAAGCTAAGGTGGAAGAAGCATCGGCCCAAAAGAGAGTCGATTTTAACCATACCAGATGTTGCAGAAGAGTAAACAAAATGCTGGGAACGAACTATTTGCACCGGATTCTTGTTCTTAAATTTCCTGTAGAGTTTTTTACTTCATAACTTGTCTGCTCATAACTTGTCTGATTGGATATTTATCCTTGAGGTAACAAGTGCAGCGAAGATTAATTATCCTGGCACCGGAGCCTCAATCGGGACCAAAACGGCAGTTGGACTTAGTAAGTCTTCAAATTTTTGATGAAACAGGAAACTGATAGCTGTAGGTTTTGGGGTCAATGTTCCTATAATTGTTGCTTCCCTTGAAACATTGGTTTATTTAATCTATATTGAAATTATTATATATTATATGTAGAATTTTGATTTTCTTTTTTCTTTAAATGAAAATCGAAATTGTTTTCTGATGTTAACGATAGATCTATAATTTTAGAAATGATATGCGTACATCTAAAGAATACGAATTTATCACAATTTATATTAAAACGAATAATAAAATTTATATAAATATATAATATCTTGAATTATGACGTGTGAAAGCAGAATATTAGTATTTATAAAGTTTGGAAAGATATAATTATTATTGTTTAAAATGTGGTGATAGAAGTGTTAAAATAAACCCAAATCAAGCACAAATTTTAGTCTCTAATACGATTTATTTTTATTTAGATATTATGTGTGGATTAAATATGGATATATTTGGTTTATCAATTTTATCATGATGATTGATTATAATTCTTTACATTGATATTGGTTATCTTTATTTAGGTATATTGATTATAATTGTAGTAGTGATTGGGGTGTAACTGAGTCGAGTTTTTTGGTAGTGCGATATTCTATTCAAGCTCAACTCGTACATCAATTTTTAAGCTTGAGATTGACTTGAAGCATAATCAAACTTATTAAATTCATTTATCAATTTTCATACTCAAGTGTAACCTTATTTGTAATTAATCTCTTTTTATATGGTAAGAGTAAAAAAGTAATTTCATAATATAAAAATATATTAACGCGAAGCTTGATGAAGCTTGCAAGTTATTCCATTCAAGTATTATGATAGTTCAAATTCAATTCGATTGATAGATCAAATTACTCGAGCTTTAATTTAGCTTGATAATTATCGAATCAAATCCTAATTTTTTTGAGTCAAACTTGATAGCCAACAAGTATAATGTCCTATCTACACCTTAATATAAAATGCACAAAAAATGCACTTACAATTATAATAAATTAATTAAAAATTTAAAAAATAATATTAATTATTCCAATAAAAAAATTAAAAATAAAAACAGAGGCATTAAGACATGCTAGACTTTGTAACCTTTCGGGTGTTTAACATTATACACAATCACAAAGCATGGAAGCACAGCTCTTGCATCCAAAACAAGAAGTTCTTCCGACCGATCCGTACAAGAACTCACCACCGAATCGAATCCACCTTCTCGTCCTTCCACGAGCCCGACCCCTCGTCCACGACACCGAGCCACCCGTCCCGCAATCACTCTACAAACAACAACCACTTTCCTACCTCGAACCTTATTATCCACACCACATTCCTTCGTAACTTTCCGATGTGCACATCGACTATCATCATTCAACCTCACTGGTTCTTCAACTTCCGATAACCTTAACCCGATCATCCTGCAAACCCCACAACTTTCCCTATAACAAATCCTCGAGAATTCATCGATACCTAAAGAACAAGTAACAATAGTACCATAAAACTTTAACACTTCATTGCCATCAACAGCTAATCTCTCCATATTTGAACTCTTTGATTTAACAATCTCCCTATATTCTTCAAACCTTTTGAGAACATCGATTGTATGATTGATCTTCAATATTTTCTCGATTTGAAGCCCGGTTTTAACGTCCCAACCCGATTTGAATATCGTCTCAACGACACGAAAAGCCGGATCTTTCTCCAAAAGACTCGAAACCAAATACAAATCCTTACAACTTGTTGTCAATGGAACACGATTCGGAACATGGGATCGGGGTGTCGATGTTGTGTTCGTGTCGGAAAAAGAAGAACAAGAAGAAGAGGTTTTAGACAATGAAGAATCGGTTTGAATATCAGTATTTTTTTTAGCACATTTTGATGGTGTTCTTTGTGATGTTTGGGGTTTGGGTTTAAAGCAATTAATGGAGGAACTAGGATGACAAACAAGAGCAGCCATTGAAGCTGCCATTAAGAATTTTTCGGCCATTTCTTTTGTAATTTCTAAGAAAAGCATTGGTTTTTTTACGCTGAAGTGTGTATATACAAAGGGAAATATTGAAGGGTTTTTTATTTTTGGAAATTAAATCAAAAAAAATCTGCATGATATTTAATGCAATTTGATGCTGAAAAAAAATATGAAAATTTGTGTTTGATGGAGATAAAAATGGCTTAAATTTCGGTTGGGAGTTAATAGGTTTAAGGTAATCAAAACAGTAATAGAATGAACTCAGTTGAGTAATTATTTTATCAGAATAATTATTAAAAAAATAAGTGTTTTATAAAATAAATTATGTGGATACGAAACTGTGATTTTATGTCATCCTATATCTCTTCTTAACCGGAGAATGACAAATCAGATTTTTTTCATATAAAATTAATTAAAAAAACTCAAAAAATGATGGGATTTGAAATTAGATCACTCTCTTTTATCATTTTAATTAAAAAATAATTTGGATTATTATATTTTTATGAAAATTGAGAAATTAATCCAATTGTTAGTAAACATGAGAATTTGAATTGCTTATTTTTGCTAATTTGTTGCATATAAATTATTTAATTTTGTGCATATAAAAGGTTAAACTGTTAAATTCATGTCAACAGTTTGATGACAAGGTTTAGGGTGGGTTTGGATGGGCGGTGCGTTTACCTGTGGTTAGTGTAAAAACAGCGGTGGTGGTGAATACTGTAGCGTGAGACAAAAAGTAAGCTAAACGCACCGCACTGCACTCAATCGCCCATCCAAACCCACCCTTATTAGTGCTATCCGATTGGAATGATCCAACTAGAATAATTTCTCAATTTTTATGAAGAATGAGGATCAATTTTTAATAAATTAAAGTAAAAGGACCACCTACCAATTTTTATAAATTATAGGAAAAAAAAATTTAGATTTAGACCTATTTAAGAAAGGTATTCTTGAATGATATTACAATAATATCAGATAGATTCATAGTTTTTCTCACTCATATAATGGGCATGACATAATATAATATTATATAAAGTTAATATAACATTTGGTACATGAGTTTGACTTCAATGTTCAAATAGTACATAAATTTCTTTTTGTCTCAATTTGGTACTTGAGTTTGACGTTAACATTCAATTTATTACCCAAACTAAACTAAATCATGTAGCTCGAAGAATATTCAGTAGAAAAAATATAAGTACTTAATTGAGACAAGAAAAAATTTAGGTATCAAATTGAACATTAAAGCCAATTTCAGGTGCTTAATTGGTAAACAAAGCCTAAGTATCAAATTGAAAAAAACTCAAGTACCAAATTGAATTTGAAGCCAAACTCAAATACTTAATTTGCACAAAAACTTGAGTATCAAATTGAAAAAAAAACCTCAGTTACCAATTTGAATATTGAAGCCAAACCCAAGTATTGAATTGGGACAACAAAATTATGGTATCAAAATGAACATTGAAACTAAACTCAGTACTTAATTGGAAAAAGAAAACTCTAAGTATCAAATTGAAAAAAAAACTCATTTACCAAATTGAACATTGAAACCAGACTTAGATATAAAATAATATATTAATCCTATTATATAAGTACCAAATTGAATATTGAAACCAAACTCAAGTGTCAAATTGGAACAAAAGTACCAAATTGAAATTGAAGCTAAACTCAGGTACTTAATTGGTAAAAAAACTCAAGTATCAAAATGAAAAAAACTCAGGCACCAAATCCAATGTTGAAGCCAAACCCAAGTACCAAAATTGGGAAAAAAAGAATTAAGATTTCAAATCGTATGCTTAACTAGAATGAAAAAACACTCATGTACCAAAATGAATATTGAAGCCAAATTCAGGTACCAAATAGTATATTAACCCTATTATATATAAATAAATAAATGTTATATATTTCTACGATCGGAGTAATTAGGGTTTAAAAGATTAAACCCAACACCTACCGCTTCTTGTTGTGGCCGCCAAATATCTTACATTCAATCGATAATAGTCTCTTTTAGCTAACATCGGGTATGTTTTCTTGTACTTACTTCTTGCTCAAATCAATTACTTTACATGCATACATACGCACATGCATGCATACATACAAACATACATACATACATACATATATTTCTTAGCTTGTCTATTATATATATATATATATATATAATGTTTGAGCTACTATTGCTTAATGCTTATTCAATTAAATGAATATTTTTTCTTGAGAAATTTTGTATTTATAAATCTGGGTTTTTGATCTTTCAGTCTTTTGTTAATTATCTGAAAAAAAGATGATACCATTTTTTTTAAGGGTTTAGGTGTATCGCTTCTGCTTTTGCTTTTATAGGGTAGATAATTTTTTTCTACAAGGCGACATTAAATTATATTTTTTTATAAGTTAAAATGTAATTTCGTCTTTGTATTGTCATATATATTTTTATAGTTGTTTAAGAGGGTTAAATAAAAAATTTATCATTTTTAGGGTCAAATTATAATTTTACTATTTATTTACTTAAAATTTATAAATAAAAAAATTAAGAGTTAAAAGTACAATTTTTCATTTTAAGAGGGCCCCTCCCTTCCCCTTGTAATAGGGATAAGCAAAAAAATTTAGACAATCCTGCCTGACCCAATTCGATAAGAGTATTTTTTTTTAAATAGGATTTTGCGATGGGTCTAATTCTAATATTAAACGTGTCAAGTTTAAACCAGATACATTATGTTAAAAGGAATTATTATTTTAGGAAAACACGTTGTATGGCCGTATGGGTAGGGGTGAGTATTCGATCGAGTCAAGTCGAATCGAGTAAAAAAATTTCGAGTTAGTCGAGTTGACAAATCCTATTTTAGCAATTGAACTCAATTTGAATTTTTTTCGAATTGAATCGAATTGAGTCAAAAAATTTCGAGTTAAATCGAGTCGAGTTAACGAATCCTATTATTTATACTTAATGTTGCGTTTAGATGGACCGATTATTTAACTAGTAGACGAAGTATAAGATTATTTATACTTAATGGGTAAACATTTATCAAAACGACGTAATTTTACCTTTTAACTTAATTATTTTGAATTTTAACTTTTACAAAAGTAAACATTTATCAAAACGACGTAATTTTGTCTTTTCTTATTTGGATTTTCGGATAACTCGAATTGTGTAATTCATATTGGAGTTAAACCGAAAAACTTAATTTTTTATTCGAGTTGATCTGAATAACTTGATTAACTTAAATAACTCAAACTATTTAATTCAAAATTTGAAATTTTTTATTAAATTTTTCGAATCGAATCGGATTTTGCTCACCCCTACGTATGGGAGCAAGACGTAAGCTGAGAACCCACCGCCGAAGGCAGCGGTGGGCAAACAGCGGTGGGAAGAAACTATTTGCTGGTTCTTCCATGCCAAAGGCATTGTCCTTGAGAAGATGTGAGACTCGTGATTCTTTTTAATTCGTGCTCGTTTTTTGCATTAAACTCTAAACCGATTATTGTACTGAAGGCTCGGTAAACTTGCAGAGGTATCGAGGCTAAGCAACCGAACTCCACTATCAGAAAGTGTGCTAGAGTTCAATTCATCAAGAACGGAAAAAATATTGCAGCTTTCGTTCCGAATGATGGTTGCTTAAACTACATCGAAGAAAATGTTAGTACTCGATCGAATTTGTGTAACCATAGTTATGTAGTCGTATTAAGTCTTAACGATAATGTATTATTGTAGGATGAGGTATTGATTGTCGGATTTGGACGAAAGGGTCACGCTGTCGGTGATATTCCCGGTATTAGATTCACGGTCGTGAAAGTCTCCGGTGTTTCACTCTTAGCACTCTTTAAAGAGAAGAAGGTAAAGCCGAGATTGTGAGTTTGCAAGGTGACTGTTCGTAGTTTCATAAAACTGAAGAGCATTTTATTGTTCAGACTTCGTTTAGTCCATCTTCGGGTTATCGTATCGAATTCATGTCGTCTTAATCAAAAATGATTTTGCTGCTTTTTCGAAAACTGTTCTCACTTCTACGTGCTGCATATTAGGACATGGATATAACGATATGTACCCTCTAAATACATGATAAAATCATTAAAAGAAATCCAACATACTCATGCCATCAACGTACTAGTATATATATATGATATTCACGCTCGAGTTTGAGTGACATATTCCTGGGAATTTACAAGGATTAGTTTTGTAGAGACCATACCTTTGAAATTTTTTGCACAAATGTTAGATGATGTTCTTCGGAAGTAGTAATACGTTCGTCTTGTCGGACATTGTTGGGCCAGCATTGTTGATACGAAAAAAAAAAACCCTCAACTTTTGAATCAAGATTCGGAATTCACTGCAAGACACTGAGATTAGAATCAGTAATGGTGTTTGTGTCCAAATTTATATCAGCGAAAGCTTACCTGTCTTATGGAGTTGTATGATGGATGAGTGTTTTGTCTCGTTTTATTGTTAACAGCTTCTTTTGATGTGATATTGTTTCGAACCTCTCGGAAGCTAAATCGGTAATAGCTATCAGGTACCTCCGAGAGGAACGATCTTGGTATCTTTAATTTGAGCTCCTTTGCCTCCTAGTTTTACAACCAACTTTGGGACATCTGGACTTGCGATTTTTTCTGCAGAACCAATGCCTTGAGCCTTTGAGTAACTTCCCTTTCTGGGTTTCGGGGAGGATTTATTTTGATGTTTAGGAGATATTATGCCAGTTTTTATTTTCGGGTTTCTCGAAGCATTTAGTACCTTTGTTGTAGTAGTTCTAGCAGGTATCGTGTTCGAGTAAGCGCTCGGACTATTGCTTCTCGGTCCGATTTTAGGCATAATAGGGTAAGAATCCATACTCCGAGTTCGAGTGTGTCCGGGTAATCTTTCCTGCATTTATCGAACGATTTTGTAATAGATGTATACTACTACTTGTATGAGATGTATACCACTATTTCAGTGTTTATTTCGGGTTTCTCGAAGCATTTAGTACCTTTGTTGTAGTAGTTCTAGCAGGTATCTTGTTCGAGTAAGCGCTCGGACTATTGCTTCTCGGACTGATTTTAGGCATAATAGGGTAAAAATCCATACTTCGAGTTCGAGTGTGTCCGGGTAATCGTTCCTGCATTTATCGAACGATTTTGTAATAGATGTATACTACTACTTGTATGAGATGTATACTACTGCTTCAGTGTTTATTTTGGGTTTCTTGAAGCATTTAGTACCTTTGTTGTAGTAGCAGTTCTAGTAGGTATCTTGTTCGAGTAAGCACTCGGAGTATTGCTTTTCGGTCCGATTTGAGGCACAATAAGTGACATACTAGGGTAAGAATCCATACTCCGAGTTCGAGTGTGTCCGGGTAATCTTACCTGCATTTATCAAACGATTTTGTAATAGATGTATACTACTACTTGTATGAGATGTAACAATTTTAAGAAATAAGAACTAACCCCGTTAGAATAGCCAAGTTTTGGTGATGGTGGTCGAAGGCCGGATGGTTTTATCGAAGCCGAATGAACCCCGGTACTTTCATCAAGTGAGCCGGTAACCTCAGAACCAGTACTTGCATCCAAAACTTGTTCAGGATCAGAATTCCGAACAGTTACCTTGTGAGAGCCTGAACCAAGGCCGGCTCGTACGATACTAGACCTCTTATTCGATGTTGATTGTGACAATGATGTGTCCGAGGACCATTCACCGTAAGAGCTAGCCACAGACATACTCTGGTTGAGATTGGTAGGAGACTTCAACAAAGTCGAGACCTGTGACCGCCCTACTCGACTTTTACCTTCGGCTGCAATTTTGGTTGCACCAGTGGACGAAGCAGGCCTACGCGGAGTCTTTAATACTGTGGTTCCTTTACCTATAACCATTAAATTATATATGGAGAATGAATTAAACATAAAACATGAGCAAAAATGGTTAAAATTGTCAAAAGTCCCTGTACTCTTCTTAAATTTGAAAGTTCATCCTTTCCAAATTTAAAATTTAAATCCAACTGTTAACACTAATAAATTTATTTTAGTTACATTATTACCGAGTATTTTTTTTATTTCAAAATGTTATACCAACAAATTTAACAAACAAAAATGTTAACAATTGGTCTTGAATTGTGAAATCTAAGATTAAATTTTAAATTTGTGAAGAATATGGGGAACTATAGAAAAATTTAACCAAAAAACCCTAATATTTTGAATTACCAGTCACACTTTTTGTATCTTTTTCTATTTTGCAATTCAGACCACCCAAAGAAGCCCTTCTTGTATGTGTTGCTGAAATTGGACCAACCATGCTTAGTCCCTTTGGTGGTTTATGAAGCGATGAAGTTGTTGATATTTCACTTCTAGAAGACTATACATACCGTCCAGTGTTTGTAAAATGAACAATAAAATTAGAATTTGCAGTAAATACATATTCAACAGTAGCAATTAGTGCACTTTTATAGGCCTATAGCATCCTTTTATTAAATGAATCAAAAATGAATAAAACGTTTAATATTCAATTATTACATATTAATAAAATGGTTAAAGTACCTGAGAGATCCCTGTATTAAAGGGACTGAATCAATTTAGTCCTTATACTATTAAAAAGAATCAAATAACTCTAAATTATAACAATGTTAACAGTTACTGTATAAAAAATGTCTTGAAACAACAAATGTTAACTCTATTTTAATTTGGCCTTATTTGATTCTTTTTAATAGTACAGAGACTAAATTAATCCATTTAATAGTAGAAGGACTAATTTGATTAGGACCATATAATAGAGGGACCTCTAAGATACATTCACCTTAATAAAATTAATATTGTTTGTGAGCTTTTTTTTTAAAATTTATAATGTAATTAATAAAACTTATATTTGATTATTTTATATCTAAAAAATAATATATATATATATATATATATGTCTGTTTGTTTATTATTCATGAACATTGTTCATTTAACTTGAACAAACAAACATGAACTCTAAACAAACACGAACCAAACATGAACAAAAGTTAGTTTGTTCAAATTTCGGGTCATTTACTGCCCCCTTAGAACACTAATTTGCATGATATGGTGGAATATACTAGCCTGTGAAGTCTGTGGTCGGGCAAGAACCTGCTTCATTGTTTTCACAGGGACTGTTACAGCTAAGTTTGCCTTCTTACGAGCAGCTTTCTTCTTCACCTGTAATAACAAAAACATGTCATTTTAGGAAAACCAAACCAAAGGAACCAATGTAATGAAACAGTGACAGATCTTTCTTGAATGTACCGTGTCATGATTAGTATATTCTAACTTCTTCGAAGCTGAAAGAAAAGAAAAAGAAAAAGGGCAGTCAGTTTGAGAATGTTTCTGCAATGCACACACATACCTAGCAAGTTAATTTAAACCTTAAACCTCATGTATTTGGACTCAAGTGTGCGTATCAAATACTAATATATATCAAACAAAAGGTATATTCAATTATTTCTAAGTTTTCTCATGTATTCGGAGAGGTCTTTAGGGGACTTGTAAATGTATTATGGAGGCTCTGGTACTAGGAGTCGAATTGCATTTTACACGCTCAACTCAAAAAATGGGCAAATTAATTCATATAAGTTAGAAACTAACATGGTTGACGAAATAACTAGACACTTCGCCACGTGTACCTGATGCTGAAATATAGGGATCAATTTTTAACAGTAGAAATTGATAAAAAATTTAATAGAAAGACCAGTTTGCTCTTTGATCTAACGTACAGGGACTAATTTGTCCATTTATTTAGTAGAAAGGGCAAAATGCAATCTGACTCTTAATACAAGAGCCTCCATGGTACTTTTACCGATTTATATCCCATAGTGTTATCCACAGAAGTATTAGAAACGGGTACTTCATGAATAGGAATCTTTTAAAGTTGTATTTGTGGCATCAAATCAAACCATGAGGTGCATCAACATAAAACAATGCAAGAATCAAACCAAAAAAACAAACTATATATACTTACATGACACGTTCTTAGGATCTTTTGTTTCCAGTTCCTTTTTAACAAAAGAATTTCGCAGTGTTGAAGCTTCACCATCTAACATTGTTGAAGAATCAGAATAGTTGTCCACATCCTCTTGAATCCCAGGCAATGTATGTATTTCACCATTTTCACTGCTTTCCAGCGTGTTCGTGCACTCCTCTGGCTCAAGAAAAGCTTTAAAGAAAACACATCAAAAGGGGAGATTCAGAACCATAATGGGTTTAATTGACTGCAAGTAAAATGGATAAATTCAATTATATATACCTGCACTACTAAAGAAAGCACTATCCCAAGTCAAACTTTTGCGTAAATTATATCTTCCCTTTCCTCTTGTCTCGTCTCCCTCTAACTTTCCATGTTCATCAAAAGAGCCTAATGAGATTTTTCTATACAGTCAGTGTCCATAGCAAACCTAACAAGTTTTCTTATTTCAATTTCCCTCTTTCTCCATGCCAACTATACGAAATACTATTTTTGCAGGTAAAAAGAAAAAAAAAAAAAAAAAGATAAAGAAAAACCCCTAAGTTTGCAAATTTAACATGCAAAAAAGGAATGAGGATCATAACCATTTATATGTCAAAAAGCACCCCAAATTATATAATTCCAATGAGATAAATAACTAAGGAACACATTATCAATTACTGAAAAAGCAGCTAATGCTAGTATAGTTTTAAGATGAGCTTTTCATCACCTACTATTACACAAATTATTACAATTTACACAAAAAATTACTGAATTAAATAAAATTTTTACAACATTTACAATGATTTGTATAACACGAATTACACAAAATATTTATCTAATTACGCAAACTTTGTAGAATTGGAGCTTATAAAAAGCTTAAATTAAAGAGCTCTTATTTAGAATTTTGAAAACTACTTTCAGAAAAAGCAATAATATGACCATTATTGATCCATCTGTAGCTTTGTTAGAAAAAAAGAAGCTGTATAAAAGAATATCTAGAGAAATCAAGGAAACATGAAAAATTAGCACAATATCTATTTTCTGGGAGCTAATTATTGGAATAGCCCGATTAATTCCACTAGTAAACCGCAAAAAAAAAAAATTCAAAGCTGTTTATTTCATTAATTCCATTGATGAAATATAGAATGCAACAATCAACAAACAATAAGCAGCTTTAAATTAAAAGATCACACAAATCAAATTACGTACAAGCATTGTAAAAAAACCCAGAAATATTTACAATTTTTACGTTCATATATCCCATGCAAAAACAAGAGCAAATGATAATAAATAATAATAATAGAAATCAATGGAAAAACCTGAGAATTGAGGGGTTGTATCATCGCGAAGAGGCGAATCGATGAGGCAATCGTCTTCGGACGTAACGTCGATGAGGCTCAACCCTTTAATATCAAAATCGATTTGTAAATCAAAATCACACATTTTATATATATATTTATTTATTTTTGAAACGGAGATTTTAATAATCAGATCGAATTGATAGGAAAATTGGAGGAGAGACGAGCAAAAGAGAAAAGGGAGAAAAAAATACAAAAGATTTTTTTTTTTTTTTTTGAATTTTGGAAAAATAGGCGGTTCAAAATTTATTTCACTAATTAAAGGGAAAAGAAGAAAGAAGAAATAAAAGCGACCCTTTTGTTATTAGTCCCTCTATTTTGTGTAAGTATTTGGTCAATTTTAGTTTAGAGGCTTTTTAAATTTTGAAATTTTATTCTCGATTCTAATAGTAACAATAAAATATATTAAATTTTATTATTAGTCTCGTACTATGCGTAAGTTTAGATTTGATTCATGTTTTTCAATTTGATACTTTTTGTCTTTATATTTTTTGAATTTTAAATTTTCAATATTAACTCAGATATTAAGGTGAGGTTTTTTTACGAGTATAATGTGAAGCTAGGAAGCTGACATGGCTCAAATGGCTATAGTTAAATCTGTTAAGTCATATTTCGTTATTAGTCTCATATTATGAATAAATTGTGGATTTAATTTACGTCATCGAATTTGATCATTCTTAGTCTTAACTCAAGCATTAGTTGTTAAATCCATTAACTAAAATAACATGATTTTTCTGTGAATTTTATGTGAAAATAACAAGCTAACGTGACATTATACATGCGATAAAATGTTTGTTGTATAAGATATTGGAAATAGCATAATTTAAAGGGCTAACACTAGGGTGGAGAATAAAATTTCAAATTTTGGAAAGTATAGGGACTTAAATGGCTGAATTAAAATATATAGGCTAAATTTAAAAGCATAGTCTAGGGACTAATAGCAAAATTTGACCAAAAATTAAGGAGAGTTTAATGTATATGGAACGTACACCGAAATGTAACTACGAATACGTTGAAGTGACATTGGATGGTGGATATTGGGTTAATTGCACAAGACATACTCATATCTAGATTTTAAATTATGCTCAAAATTTTAGAATATTTTAATTAAGTCATCAAAATATTATTATTGTATCAATAAAATCCTTTTTTTCAACCTAATCATTAATTTGGGTGGGCACGAAATGGGAGATCAACTCTCACATAAAGCCATATTTGTACTTATTGCATAAGTAACTTAAATTTAATGTGTTAAAAAGAATATGGATTTATCAATATTTTTTTAACACATCATATTCAAATTGCTAATGCAATAAATACAACCGGATTGGGACAATTTTTGTCCGACTATTAAAATAGAGAAAATATATTTTCATTGCTTCAAAAATTAGTAGTTTAATTTATATTTTTTATACAAAAGAATTTTATTTTGATATCAAATATTTATGTTTTTTTAAATTTAAAAATTAATTAAAATTTGAGCAATAGGTCAAGAACGTTAGATGCAATTATATTTAGATGCAATTATATTTAGTTTAATGTTTACTCATTTTGTATTTTGGCCTTACTTACAAAGTAGAAACATTGTATTATTTACCATTTTGATATAAGAATAAATGTCCAATAGATCATTGTACTATAGGCTCACAATCAATTTAGTCCCTCTCAAAATAAAATAAGAAAAATTAATTCATGCACCATCCGAAAATGAGCAAACGAGAATAATTTTAAAAAGCATTAACTATTTATGTTAACAAAAACAACCAATTGAAAATGAGTAAACAAACAAAGACAATTAGTTCAACTAATCTTGTTGGTTCAACCGATCTGTCCAATTTAATTAAATAGATCATTAAAAGTTAATATATTAAAAATATTTTAAAAAACTCCGATTCACCAGTTTTTTACCCGGTTAAACTAATTTACACCGGTTCCTGGATCAATCGATTTAATGGTTTTCTCAAAACCAATATCTCAACCAATTCCCAATCCAACCAATTGGTTTAGTCCGGTTCAAATAACATTAGTCTTAATTAACAGGTAATAAACTTAAATATAGAAATCAACAATCAAATAGATAAAGTCATTTTGACTCGACAATTGGACTTTAAATTGTTCCAAGCCATATAAAAATAGGATGAACATAAGTAGCACAAACAGGTTTACCTAAACGACGTCGTTAAACCTACGATAGTAATCTCACAAGATTTACACAATTCTTTGAAAACAAAAAATGAATCTATTCCAAAGAACATCTGATAGAGACAAATATTACTAGAAAATAATAGCTTACAAGATAAAGAGTATGCATACCATCCATGATGTCGGTCCTCCATATCAGATGGATGCCTGGAAACTATTTGTTGCAGAGCCGAAACACGATAATTACTGGATATAGATAATGGAATTTGCAGAAGAACGGTGATCAGTGATCACTAATCAGTGCCTTGCATCGGAAGCATCAGATGGGCCTACGATAAGAGAAGTATTGGGATATCAGAACCAACAAAAAACATGTCCTGTTTCGTATTTAAAGATTACCGAGCAAAAGGATAAATGCAGTGTCATCATAGCAACTACGAGTCAGTGGGGAACTCGAAAGAGGAAAATGATGGAAGAGGAAAAAAAAGCACAAGCAATAGGAAAGGAGTTCCATTCCATGCATATACATAAGCATATTATATATACCAGATTATGTAACACTCATTGTAGGTAAAGAAAAAAATTAGGGTAAATATATATTTTGGTACCTGAACTTGACTTCAAGGTTCAAATTGGTACTTAAGGTTTTTTTATTCAAATTAGCAGCTGAACTTGGCTTCATAGTTGAAATTAGTTCAAATAACTAAGTACTAATTTGGACCAAAAAGTCAAATTCAGCTACCAATTTGAACCAAGAAGCCAAGTTTAGGTATCTAATTGGACCAAAATAAACTTTAGGTAACAAATTGAACCTTAAAAACAAGTTCAAGTACCTAATTGGAAAAAAAAAAAAAAAAAAAAAACTTAGATATCAATTCGAACCCCGAAACCAAGTTCAAGTACCAAAATGTATATTTACGCAAAAAATTATATAAAAGATACATAAATCAACATCAAAGATTAAATCCACACCCAATGAATCTTAAATCTTCAAGCTTAACTACTCTGTCCATTTTGAGATATATTTTAAGGTTGTAGTTTTAGTTATTTAATTTTTTTAAAATTTTCTAAATTTATTAAAAGATATATACCCTTGTAATAAATTTTGTTGTTTTTAAATTTTTTACCTGAGTTGGTAAATAACAAAATTTAGAAGGTATATATATATATACCCTTGTAATAACAAAATTTTTAAAATTTTTTAAATACTTTATATAAGTAGTATATAAGTGTATATATATATATGAAACACATACCAATGGTTTTAGAAGATGAATGAAAAAAATTGTATTTCTTTTTTTTTTTCAAGTAGAAGAAGAAAAGGAGAAATGGATTTCACATTTTGAGGTTAAGATGCTTGGCACTGAAATTGGTCACTAGGAAACAAGTTGCATGGATCACATAAGGGATCATGACTAGCTTAGACTTCATTTCATTTAAGGCTAAATAGGCCAAATTTGCTACATCCTTTTCATGGTGATTATCACTTTCAAGTAAAACAAGATATTTAACCCCAAGTATACTTTTAAATGTTATTAAAGACAACATAGGGCATATTCTATCTTCTTTATAAGATAATATAAGATAGTACGGCCCTTTAGACTAACTAGAAGTAAAAGTATTGTTGCCAACTAGGGGCGTAATCAAGTCGAGCCAAGCTTGAATATTGTCAAGCTTGAGCTCGAAATTTAGAGTTCGATACTCGGCTCGAGCTCGATCAAACATCTATTTTTAAGCTCGAGTTCGGCTCAAGATATAATTGAGCTACTTGAGTTCGAGCTCGATTAAGCCAGGTTAACAATTTTTGTACTCAGGCTCGAGCTTAGCTCGATAATTAAGCTTAGGGTAATAATATATATTAAGGGCAATAATGTAATTAATAATATAAAAATATGGAAAGCTCAATATGGTTTGCAAGCGTTCGAGTCAAGTATTATTAAGCTCGAATTCAGCTCAATCGATAGCTCGAGCTCAACTCGATAATTACCGGATCAAATTCAAAAAAAAATTCAAATCGAACTTAAGTAGCTTGCAAGTACCAATGTCTCATTTACACCCCTAGTGGCAACAGCATGCAAAAAAAGCAGAGAGAAAAATGCAAGGATTCGATGGTGTAACCATAATTAAAGAGGTAAGGTAACCATAATCAAAGCACCTTATGAAGACAGAGAAATATATGCAAGGATTCTTTAGTGTGTTCATGTATTGACAATTTTACATTTTACATAATGCACAGCAAGAGAGAGAGAATGAGAGAGAAAATTACTTGAGAATTCCCATAATTAACGCCTTGTGAGAATGAACCTTGATGAACAAGCTGCATAAATTATTTAAACCAAAGATCAGAGAATAAGATGAATGCAAGAGAACTAAAACGAAAATGAATTCAAGAGTAAAAAAAACAGTATAATCCACCTGGCCATTTGGGCCTGGTTGAACATCCTTCTTAGCAGACGCATCTCCACCTTTAGCCGAGCCCTTAGCATCACCCTGACATTTGCAAACAAAGCCATATCAAAGAGGTAGCTTGGAGAATACAAGTGAAAGACTAATTGCAACACAAATTGTAGATAGCGTTAACTCACCTCCATCTGCAATGTCCCGATAGACCCAAAACAAACACCAGGAAGACCAAAAAGAAAACAATCAGTCAGTTTATTAAAAAGTGGCAATAAGCATAGAATACCAAAGTATTTAAACCCATTTGTTGCAGAGAAATCACATGTAAAAGAACAACCTTTGATGTCTCGCATATTTTACCATCCATAAGACAAATTTCTTTACCAATATTTCATATAGGCTATTACCATATAGGATAATAACCCTTTCGGGTATAAAACAAAGTTCAATGGACAGATGTATTCTGTATCTGATTGTCACACTCAAATGCCCATTAAACTATAAATACGGAAACCCAATCACATTATTCAAGTAACACAATTAGTTAAATAGGCAAGTGGCAAACTCATTTGTGAAGTTATTCAACAGTGCCAGACTCCGGCATATAGGATAATAGCCAGGGGCGTCGCCCAACAGGGAGCAGGCAGGGGCCTTGGCCCCGCTTGGCTAAATGGGCAATTTGCTTTTTAGCACCTCCCCAAAAATAAAAGATTCAATTTAGGCATTTTTAACCTTTGATTAGATGAAAAAATGATAATTTTAGTCCTTTTGAAAAATTAATAATTTAATTTAAGCATTTTCAATACAAGATTATTAAATCCCCCCCCCCCAAATTCTATCTTTTTCATTTACCTTGGATGAAAGTCACAAAAGGTAAGATCCTGAATTTACCAATCCTTTTTCTTTTTCTCTTTGTTAGCAACCAAAGGAAGAACCATAATGAAGAAATGAGAAAGAAAGAGCTTGGAGATATTTACCTCTCTGTATCGGGAAAGGTAAATCTTAAGCGGATCAATGTAATCCTCAAACCCTAAAGTCGCCATAGCCCAGAGCAGATCATCCCCATTAATAGTCTTCCTCTTCTCTCTCTGACACTTATCACTAGCTCTGTAGATCATTTCATGAACAATTCCCCAATTAAACATAAAATTCGTATATAGACCTAATAAATTAAGCTAAAACAGTAGATGAAACAAATTGAAAAAAGAATATCAAAATAAGCCATCAGTTCTTGTACTTGAAATTTCGCGCAATGTTTAAAAATTACATTCTCTTACTTTTTTTTCAATTTAAAAATCCTAGTCCAAGCATAGACATGGTTAATATTCGCTATCAAATTTTGTCATCAATACAGTCAAGCATTCAGACCAATTTTAGAAGCTTATCATTAGAAAATAGTAAGCATATTTGATAGCAAACAAATTTTGACAGTGACAATTATTGAACTAGAATTTTCAAATAAGAGGATTCAATTTGAATTTTTTTTTTTAATTAAATCTTAAATTTTACGTAAGTTCAAGGACTGGTGCATATTTTTGAATTAAACCTTTACCAATAACCCAATTAGACATAAATTTCGTATATAGACCTCACAGATTCAGCTAAAACAGCAAATGAAACAAATTGAAAATCAGTTACTGTACTTGAATTTAAGTGAAATATTCAAAAATTAAATTTTCTATTTTCAATTCAAAAAACCTAGTCCAAGCATAGACACTGTTAATATATTCTATCAAAATTTGTCATCAACACATTCAAGCATTCAAGCCAATTTTAAAAGCATATTTGACAGTCACAATGATTGAACTAGAATTTTCAAATAAAAAAAAAAGAGGACTCAATTTGAAATTTTACCAAAGTACAAGGACTGATGCATATTTTTAACAAATAAAGAAAAAAAAAAGTAAATCAAAAACCGTACTCGCTAGTGATGAAGCTGATGAACTCAGAGACGCACTCTTGTACAGTCTCCTTAGCATCTTTAGCGATCTTGCCGTTAGCAGGAAGAGCCTTCTTCATAATACGGCTGATATTAGCTATAGGTAGAAACCGATCCTGTTCTCGCACATTCGATTTCGGGCTCTGCTCGCCACTCTCGTGGCTTCCTCCGCCGGGACTCCCCGGTGCCGGTGCTTCCGCCATGGACAAAACCCTAACAAAAACAGCAAATCACCGATAATCATGATGAAAAAATAAATTCAAAAATCCTTGAACCCTAAACCCTAAATAGAGATCTAAGGATGAAATGAAACAGGGAAATTACAAATTACCTTAGTAGAAATGAAAATTGAAATATATATTTTATATAAAAAATAAAAAGGAAAAAAAGGGCGGGAGAGATGGGGATTGGATTAGTTGAGGGGAAGAAAGAGAGGGGATCGGACGCTGGAGAAAAGAGGAAAGAGGAGACGACTGAGATGAGATAATGAGTTTTATCAACACCGTTCGTTGGGTATTCCCCTTTTTATTTGTTTTTCTGCTTTGGGTTAATTTCGTTTTTGGTCCTTGAACGTGGGAATTAAATTCATTTTGGCATATGTACTTTTTTTTTTTCCATTTTGGTACTTTAAATTGGCAGTTTTTCTCGTTTGATTCTTCACCTTTGATTTGACAGTGGAAGATTGTGTCACGTCCATGTCATTGTTTGAGAATTTAAAAGTTAAAAAAGAATTATTATTTTTTAATTTAAATAATGATATTATTTAATGTCAAAGTATTATATCACTCTAGTTTTACATAATTAAGTTTCTCGATTAAAATGAAAAAACTTGTTGCCAAATTTTGATACCAAAGAGGATAAAAAAATTTATTAGTATTAAAGTAAATTTATTTGTCAAGTTTTAAGAATCTAATTGCTTAAACAAATAGGTGGATCGAGAGGGGCTGGCAAGGCCTGACCCCCTAAAATGAAATTTTTTTTATCGAAAACTTTTATAATTTATAAAAGTTTAAATTAATAATGATAGAATTTGACCTTCAAAATGATAAAAATGTAATTTAATCATTTAAAAATTATAAAAATAAAAATATTAAAATGTCGAAATGCATAATTTAATTCCGTCCCAATTTTTTTTTTTTTACTCCGCCTACCCCTAAGTCGTACTTCTGCATCTGCCATTGTGTTCAAATTACATTAACTTGTTTCTTTGTATTTTTTTTTCCTTATAGAAAATAAAAAAAAATATTTGATCAAAATAATAATAATAAAAACTATTTAAAGTTTTTTCAAAACAATAAATTACCAAATTAAATTCATTGTATTAAATGTATTATTTTATATGTATGGTCTTGCTCTAACTTCTAAATATATATTCTCTAAAATTTATATGTAATTTAATATCAACAAGATTTTAAAGTAGAAATATATAAGAATTTATATTTTTATTTATATTTTTATAATTAAATCAAAGAAAAATAATTTTTATTATTATTTGAATAATGAATCACAACATTTGAACGGGCCTAGACAGCTTGATTCTTTGACCCATAAACATGATCATCTTGAATCAAGTCCATAACACATGCCTTTCAATCTCAAAATATAAAAAGAAGAATAAACTTTATTTAGGAAACAGTCCAAGTAATGGATAAAACACAACAAAGCAAACATTTCAATAACATAAAATATAATAATCTGACCAACCAGTCCTGTAAACTATTTCAATACTAGTTCTCATTTTCATTGAAACTATTCCCCTAATCATAAAGAGTGAAAACATGGTGGAGATGGCTAAATGAAAAGAGAAATAGGGTTCATGTCATTCCACTAATTTTACTTCCAAAACTCCAAACATCATCAAATGAAATAAAAATGTCAAAAACACCGAAAACAAAACTGATACAACCACTCCGCGGAAACTAAAATTTACTGCGACACGCCCAACCACTTGGAGAAATTCTCGAACTCTGTGTAATCGCTGTCGGAGATCATAGTTTGATACCATGCTTTGCCAGCTGACTTGATTGCGGTTGCTTCCTCCTGAAACAAGGCAAAAGGAAAGATGAATGGAGCCGATAAACTAACTTAATATATCAATATGTGAGATAGAATTGTTCACAGCAAGTATTTCTCGAAGATTAACAGAGAACACAATGGTATGCCGAAGAAGAGATTGGGAAAACATCAATCCTGCCTGAGAATGCAATTTTGACTTTATAAATTGAATACCACCAAAATGACTCGAACAGGAGAAAGTAACAAAAGGGTGCCATTGTAATTCACTTTGAACCCTAACTCATGCTCAACGTAAGGTGCAAAAAGGAAATGGCTCGAGTCAAGTAAACGGTTAGCACAAACTAAGACTCTTCCCACTTCCATTATCTTGCCAAAATCACATCATATGATAAACATGGAGAAAGAGATGAGCGGAGGTCATGAGAATTAAGAGAAAAAGAACCAACAGGTGCCAGAATAATTCATTTCAAGTCCGAAGTAAAAGCTGAAGATAAGGTGGAAAAATCAATGCATGATACTCATCTAGCATTTGACTAAACGAAAAGGCTTAAGTCAAGTGAACAAAAAGTACGATCTAAAGCTCCACCCACTTGTATTATCTTACCAAATTCACATAAAATGATAAAGATGGAGAAAGAGATAACACAAGGACATATGAATCAAGTAAGAGAAAGAGAACCAATGGGTGCCATTATACCTCATTTCGAGCCCAAAGTCAAGCTAAACATAAGGTGTAAAAATCAATGCATACTAATCTAGCATATGACTTAAACTATATGCTCGAACAGGAGAAAGAAAACGAAAGGATACCATTGTAATTCATTTAGAACCCTAACTCATGCTCAAGATAAGGTGGAAAAATCAGTGCATAATACTCATCTAGCATATAACTAAACAAAATGGCTTAAGTAAACCAATAGAACAGACTAAGACTACTCCCACTTATATTGTCTTGCCAAATTCACATTAAATGATAAAGATGGATAAAGAGATGACACAAGGACATATGAATCAAGTAAGAGAAAGAGAATCAACGGGGTACCATTATAACTCATTTCAAGCCCACAGTGAAACTCTAACATAAGTGGGAAAAATCAATGCATAAACCTCATCTAGCATGAGACTTAAACTAAATGGTTCAAGTCAAATAAGCAAATAGCACAAACATGGAGAAAGAGGCAACTCGATATCATATATAATATAGAATAATCATATAAATACCAACACCCAAATGCATGAAAGATATATTATGTACCATATGACAAGCATAGAAGCATGACACTAAGCCATGTAGCAGTAACAACTAACAACAGCTGCATATTGTATAGTACAGAATCAAAGAATTAAGAACCATTAATCATATACATCACAATCAAGTTCAAGAAACAAAACATTAACTAAAGCGCACATAAATCCATTGAAATGTACTATAATGCATCAGCCTAAACCACAGAAAAGTTGCAAATATCATCATTAGGAATCTATATACCTTAGATATAGGCTTCCTCTTCTTGTCAAGCTTCTCCTTCTTGGCCTTAACACGTTGTGCCTCAGCCAAAAGAGACATCCTTCTAGCAGTCTTTGCGTAAGGGTTCAACTTCAGCATAGCATTCAAGTTCTTGAGTGGATTCTTCTTCAAAGGTGCCCTCTTGATCTCCTTCTTAATTGGCTTAACGACCGACTGAACCTCGTCGGAGTTAATGATCCTACCAAGATCAGCATTCACCATCTTAGAACGAGGTAAAATGTACCCCTTCTTCTTCTCAGAAGGCTTCTCAAATGACCCATAAATCGAGTCAAGTTTCTCGTAAGCTGATTTGGTCCAAATAATAAACCGTCCAAGGTGTCCACCAGGAGCGAGTTTCAACAGATTGAGCCTCTCCACATTGGCAACCTCGACTCCAGGGATGTTACGGAAGGCTTTAACAAGCTTTGCCCCTTCAGTTCCGTAAACAATCAAAGGACCTTTACGAGAAATATACCTACGGTTCCTCATTTTCCCCTTTCCGGGTCGGATCCCTTGACTGTCCTTAGCCTTTTCCACATCCGGATATGCTCCGACCTGTTTCAAAACCTTAATTGCAGCCGAGGTCTTTTCCACACTCTCCGCAGCATCCGATATGACCAGAGGCATCTCCGGAACAGACTCGATACGGTGACCACGTGCCATCACGAGTGAAGGAACAGCAGAAGCGGCGATTGCGGAGGCAACGGCGTACCTCTTCTGGTTAACATTGATCTTCCGGTGCCAACGGCGCCAGATCTTAGTAGGAGCAAACATACGGCCTCCACGACACATGTTCCCAAAAGCACCTTGGCCAGCACGGTGAGTACCACCACCAGGAACACGCGGGATACGGGAGACGGCACGGCCAGTTCCCCACGATTCAGCTGAGGTCTGGTGACCAGCACGCTTGGAGACAGCGTAAGGCTGGCGGCTGTTCTTGGAAATGTTATCGTGGACGAAGGTGACGATGTCGGGTCGGATCGAGGCTTTCATGACATCAGCGAGAGGAACAGTAGGGGTAGCGTCGGTAGCCATATCGGACTCTATGGTTTGCACCGAAACCAGAGGACGGGCGGCGGCGGCTGCCATTGTTAGGGTTTTAGGCTTTGAGGGCAGACCAGAAAATTAAATAAAATGCGAGAAAATGTGAGCACTGAGCAGGTAGGGTTTTTGAGGAGTCTGCATGTGTTAAGTAAATACGGTAGGGTTTCAGGTTGTTTGGATATGTAAATTATTCTATTCCTCGAAAGAAATGGGCTAATCGGAACAGAGTTTAACTTTTTGGGTCATGAATATGTCAATATGGGCAGCCTAACCAATATACCCAATGACTGAAGATTCAGCCCATCTAATCTTTTTTCCCTCTATAATTGAAGTTTAATGATGAAAATAATTTATTTAATTTATCATTCCATATTAAGTAATTTTAAAAATATATTAAATTCGTAATAATTTATATAAAATATCTAAATTATCATAAGGGTCAATTTGATATGTGTACACTTAATTTTTTATTATATACGTAAAATTTTAAATAGCAATGCCCTTTGAACATTTAATTTGATATTCTTTAAACGAGGAAAAAAGTTAAATTATTGTGTTCTTATGTCAATGTTAATTTAGATACAAGTTTTGTCCCTGGAAACAAACATTCATGCTTAGGAGTGATTATCCGAGATAACAATGGCCAAATTTTAGGCTATTGCTGGAGAAACAACTATTGTATTTGTTTCCATCTTTGCGTCGGAGGCATTAAGGTGATGCACGGGCTACAATTTACTATTGACTTAGGTTTCCGACATGTGATAATAGAAAGTGACTTGTTATCATTTATTTCAAAGCTAAACTCGCAGAAAATTGACTTATCGGAGATAAACTCGTTTACTTGGGATGCAAAAAGACTCTCAGAAAGCTTTATTTCCTATTGATTTGCATTCATCGACAACAATAGTAACCAAACTGCATGTTCAATGGCATTGGAGGGGATGCTTAAGCAATGGGAGGCTTTTTGGGTAGAAGATGCGTCGTCGTTGACCTGGAATCGTGTTGCGACTGATCGTCGATGTTTAAACCCACATTGATGATCAGTTGTGCAAGCAAAGTTTTTGGGGAATCATCTTTAATCTGTTTTCCCCGTTTCTTTTATGGTTTTCTTCAATGTTTTATGAAATTTTCCGTGGAGATTAGTGTCGATTGAGCTAAAATTTTGCTGAAAAGAGGAGATGGTCAATTCATTTCCCACACATAAAGATTAAGAAAATATGAGTCCAATTTTACTCACGAAACCACTCATTATACCCAAATGCTCTCAAAACATATATAGATCAAGAAGCCGGCCAAGAGCCACCATTCGAGTATCAATGACCATTATACTTTTCAAGAGAAATTGTTGGTTGTCAGTAGAGGTTTAGTGACGGTAGGCACCAACATCTGTCTATCACAATCCACGAAGACAACATGTATGCCCAGAAAACATATTTGCAAACTAAAAAGAAAGAAGGTGCAATGAATGAATAAGGAGAAAGAAGGAAGAAGGAAGAAAGGATCGGTGGGATGAGAGAAAAGGTCGGCAATAACCAACTTGGAAGCTCACACCATCATTGGACAAAACAAAGGAAAAGAAGCAAATGACACAAAGAAAGCTAAAAAGGAAAAAAAAAATTAGTTTTTTTTTTTTTTTTCACTTAAATAGAGTAGGAAAACCAAACAAATTCAAATGTATAAATTTATGAAAATATAAAAAAATTAAAGAAAAATAAAATGTTGTGCATAATTTTTATAATTAAAAACTAAAAATAAATTAAAACAAATAAAAAGAGAATAAACAATAGTTTCTATAGAAGCTTTAAAAACCTCAAAGGTTTTTATAATATTCATATTTTTTTAACATTTTGTTTTAAACTATGTCACATAAGATTTAACATTTTATTTAATGGTTAAATTAATGATGACTTTATTGATATAACATTAATAGATTAAGGATGTAATTAGAATGTTTTAAAATTTTAAAACTAATTTAAAATGATGGTTATAGTTTAGGGATGTTTAGTGCAATTAACTGTTTATATAATCAAAATTGTTCACCTGAGATATTTTCCCTAATATCAGTCCACGACCATGACAAGTTGCGGATACTTTTGTCATTTTCCAATAACAAGGCTACTATCGTCGTTTCACTTAAGAACTTAACGCCGTCACAAAGGCTTTACAATTGTATAACAACAAATCGGTTAAACTATGCCAAAGGTCCTTGTACTGTTCTGAAAATTTAAAGTTAGTTCCTATACTTTACTTTTGAGACATTAAGTCCTTAAACTTTTTTCTAATTTGAAAATCTTGGTCCTCCGCCAATTTTGAAGTTAAAATTGGTGACGTGGCTGTTATAAACAAGATAAAATAACTCTTTTAACCCTCAGTATTCAGCGTTTTATTTTTTTATCAATTTGATCATTATTCTTTAAAGTACATAAACAATTCCAAAAAAAAAAAAATTAAATTTTTGGTTTTCCTATTTTCAATAAAAGATATAAAAATTTGTGAAATTTAAAGAACTCTTAAAAATTTAAAAGGCATAATGATAAATTTGGCCCCTAACATTTATTAGTTTTATCATTTTGACCCTTATTCTTTTTTTTTTGTCATTTTGACACTCAACATTTAAAATCTAGTCAAATTGCTTACTTTTAGATGGGAAACTGACTGAACTATTAAGTTTTAATGGCATTGATTTGACCACTCAAATGACAGTCCACGAATAATTCATAAAAATTTTAAAATATATATATTTTAAAAAATCAACAAGTTTCATAAAATTTCATAAAACTTTTAGAAAATTTATCCATATTAGCAATGAAATATACGTGAAATGTCACATGAGCCACCACGTTAATGCCATTAAAATTTTAACTGTTCAGTCAATTTTTCTGTCTAAAAGTAAGCAATTTGACTAAAATTTAAAGGTTGTGGGCCAAAATAATCCCCAAAAAGAATAAGAACCAAAATAACAAAATGAATAAACCTTAGGGAATAATTTTATCTTTATGCCAATTTAAAAAAAAAAATTCAAAAATTCATTTTAAATATTCTTAAAATAAAGTGAAAATAAAAAATTTTAAAAAAATTATTTAATCAATTTAAAATAAAAATTGTTCAAGTTGAGTAATATAGATCGAACAAATAGCTTAAAAATTAGAGAGAACTTATTACTATTCACACTTTTTTTTTAATTTTTGAAAATTTCTATATGTTTATATATTTTTTAATTATTTAAAATGATTTTTTTTAAATATTTTTATTTTTAAATTTTAAATACTTTTTATAAATTTTTATATCTTTTATTGAAAATACTAAAAAACTTTTAATTTCTAAAATATTTTTTGTAATTGTTCATGTAGTTGTAAAGAATAAGGACCAAAACCACTCATTCTAACTGAGAGACTAAGATTTTTAAATAAAAAATATATAGAGATTTAATGTCTCAAAATTAAAATATAAGGACTAAAATTTAAATTTTAGAAGAGTATAGGGACGTTTGGCAGATTTAAACCCAACAAATCCAATGTCTCCCTTGACGGACGTTACCCCCACGTGTCGCACACGAGATCTCCAAAGATCGTCGAGAGATACTAAAAACACAGTCGAGCTCCCAGCTTTAGATTTTGTCCAGCTCAGCAACCCATGCGGCCCAAAATTTGTAGCCACGTGGAAATATCTCAATCCCACGTGGAGTTTCCGGAAAGTTGGGTACCGCCCCTTTGTCCAGGTCAGCATCTCTTGGTCTCATCTTTAATATATATCCACAATCTCCTAAACAAAAGGTCGAGCAAATTATCCAGTCGCTCTGTTTCTCAGGCAGTCAATTTATTTAAGACAAAATAAATAGCGAATTAAATTTTTTTTGGTATTAACTGAAAATTCTCATTTTAATATAAAAATTATGGTTTAAATTTTTGTTTTTTTGGTTTAATTTTTGTGTAATGTTGAATTTTGTTATCCAAATCTGTGTTCGATCGAGCTCAATAATGGTGGTTAGTGAAGCTTTTGGTGAGGATTATATTTATTTCTAGCACCTGTAAGTTCTTTAGTTTTATATGAGATTTGAATAATTTTGTTTTAGTTGGTTCAATATTTGAAGAGCTAAGTAGTGATGCTGTAGAATTATCAAAATTTTCGATTTGGTACTTTACTAATAATTGTTTAGATCTTATTGATTGAGGTTTAGGTTAGTACTGGAAAAGCTTGGATTTAGCTTTAGGTGTTGAATTTAGGTGCTTGATATTAGGATTTTGACCTAGAAATTAAATTTGTTTCGTTTGAATTGTTTGTGGTCAGGTTTTGGTGGATTGTTTTGATATGCTCTGTTTTTGTCTACAGGGTGAAAGCAGCTTAGGTTGTATGGAGTTGGTTCCTGAAGATTAGAAGGCGTTATATTTTGCTGTGGTGATTTGTTTAACTTTTATGTTTGGGAGCTCCCAAGTGATTTGTTTAACTTTTAGATTTAATTGTTTGTATTTGCAGAGGTTTGGCTTCTTGAAGACGAAGCTACGTACTATTTAATTTGCGAATTGAAGAAGGATTTTGATTTATCCTATGTTGTTCTGTCCTTATTGCTATCAGTCTTTTCTAGTCTGGTTTACTGGTAAGTGTCTAGATGATTGTTGATAGCTATTGTGACAAAGGGTTACGAGAGCTAAACCGTCAGCTATATGATGGAAATGAGAAATACAAATGGAGTTGTGGCTGAGGAACTTGGGACGCTAGAAGGAGATGACCTGAAAGTTGACAAGATTGCACAAAATGTTAAAGATTGTCATGTCGGGGTTGTTCAGGCCCCTGCTGTGCTCCAGATACAACAGCAACAGCCTCAAAGTGCATCGGGTTGTTGGGAGAGGTTTCTGCATCAGGCATCAATTAAGGTTCTGCTTGTAGAAAATGATGATTCTACTCGCCATGTTGTTGCTGCACTTCTGCGCAATTGCAGATACGAAGGTTAGTGGCTTGAGGCTTTCTCAGATTGTAACACTGAACAATTTTGTTCTCCTCCTTCATGGCTGAAGAGGTACAAACTGTAAATTTGTGCCTCAGACTTGGAATAAATTTTGAAGGTTTGGAGGTTACTCTCAATAATGATTAAACTTCTCTTACATTCACCCTTTATGCGGGGAAAGTGATTTGATAATTAGCCTCTCTAAGTAGAGTTGAAAATATTTGCTACTTCTTTTTGCCTGTTGAGAAAGCCTAGTCCAGCTTGCAACAGCACTTGCAGCCTGACTTTTTCTTATTGTATTTTATG
Organism: Gossypium sturtianum; assembly: GCA_025698515.1. Classification (NCBI taxonomy): domain Eukaryota; kingdom Viridiplantae; phylum Streptophyta; class Magnoliopsida; order Malvales; family Malvaceae; genus Gossypium; species Gossypium sturtianum. The sequence continues at coordinate 154,300,018 of CM046953.1, forward strand.
TTGAGTCTATTTTTAACATCATTATACTTGGTACTTGGTTTTATTTTCATGGTAAAGTTTTACGATACCTATTCATCTCTTTTTAGTTATTTCATGTTTGATTCCTCTCCTCTTCTTTTCTTTACATATTGAGATATATTTACTCCTGGGGTGGCATGCTCTTCTATCATAGAATGCTTTGCTTTTGAATTATCTAGTGAATTACACTCTGTATTCCCAGTTATTGAAGCTGCAAGTGGACTGCAAGCATGGAAAATACTAGAAGACTTGACCAATCATATTGATATTGTATTGACTGAGGTGTTTATGCCCTGCTTTTCTGGCATTTTTCTTTTGAGCAAGATTATGAGCCACAAAACACGTAAAAATGTTCCTGTGATCAGTAAGTTGTCGACTCTCTTCTTCCTTTTTTACTGTTCTAACATTTCTTATTCTTGTTTTCAAAGTTGAGATCTTTGAATTCATACTTTTAACTACTGTTTTATGAGATCTGTGTGCAGTGATGTCATCTCATGATTCAATTGGTATAGTCTTTAAGTGTTTGTCAAAAGGTGCAGTTGACTTTTTAGTGAAGCCTATTCGAAAGAATGAGCTTAAGAACCTTTGGCAGCATGTTTGGAGGAGATGCCATAGTGTGAGTTGTTAACTTCCTACTTCAGATTTAGATTCCCTATGATAAGCAGAGATTAGAAACCTCTGTAGTAGCAAGCTTTCTTGTTGTTCCTGCTCCATCAGTTTCAAGAAAATAGATATAACATTTGAAACTAAAAGCATATCCACCAGTTTAATTTTCAGTTGTATGAAGAAGGTAGCGTTATAGGGCTGGTATTGATTAGAGGAAATTCTATACAACTTTGTTATCATGGTATTTTACTTCATCCGTACATTTCCAAAGGGGAAAAAACATAAAAAAATAAGAAAAGAAAAGAATTGGATCACATTTTATGTTTTAATATACATATATATAGCCAAATGGTTGATTTCTTCTCCTTCAGTCTAGTGGTAGTGGTAGTGGAAGTGAGAGTGGAACGCGAACTCAAAAATCAGAGAAATCAGAAAGTGTTGAGAATTCTGACAACAGTGGCAGCAACGATGAGGAAGATAATGAGAATATCGGTCTAAATGTTGGGGATGGTAGTGATGATGGGAGTGGCACTCAGGTATAAATCTGTTCTTAAGTTGCTGTATATTTTATGAGGTTAGTATCTAGTAGTGAGGCCTTAAGAGTGTATAAGCTAATTGGCAACTTGATTTCTGAATTTGTTACTTTTGCATTTGATTATGACATACTGCATTGAAAGCAGATTATTTTCTCTGTATGCATTGATTTACAATGTTAGAAGTTTTTATTTTTAACCGTGATGGCTTTAACATAAATTCTAGTTTAATCATTAATACCCAATGTAAAAAAGTATAAAATTAGTTCTAATCTGCCAGTATAAATTCTTGACTTACAATCAGCTCTGCCTTTGCTTTCATTTGCTTAGGAAATGACGTATAGGCTCGGAACAAAAAGTAACTGTTTAGTCTCTCGTCAAAATATTTGAATAGATTTTAACAGTCCTAGAAGGTTTCATATATATATATATGAGTAGTTATGTAGTTCTAATCAAGATTCAGTGGCAGTTTGGCAGAATGCAACCTCGGAATCCATTTAAAAGGTTCCAGAACTGAATTGTTTTGCTCTAGTTCATCAGAGCCTTAATCCAAACAGATTATGTCGGTCTGCATGAGTCTATTGTATCCATTTCAAATCATTGGCTACATTATCTAGTGGTATTTGCACTTTTACCTCGAATGTTGTCATCTTTGATGGTTGAATTGAATTTCTTTCAGACCTTGGGATTAGAAGTTTATGAAAGTTGTTAAAAATACTGGAACCTATCAACGCATTCTCCTTTTGCAGAGTTCTTGGACGAAACAAGCAGCAGAAATCGAAAGCCCCCGTCCAGTCTCACCTCAGGATCGAGTTGCTGAGTGCCCTGATAGTACATGTGCTCAAGTTATCCATTCAAATGCAGAAGCATCTGGGAACAAAGGGGTGCCAGCAACTGCAGCTAGAGGGTGCCAAGAATTAGATGAACAACTTGGTAAACACAAACTTTTAGACTTGTAGCTTAAATTGCTGATCAATATCTTTCATCTTTTAGTTCCTTTTTTTACTTATCTTCCTTTAACGGTATACTGTAATGCCTGTCAATTCATCTTGTAATCTCTTTTACCTTTTTACTGCAGATAATGTTGCAATGGGTAAAGGCCTGGATATACGCATGGCAGGAAGTGTAGATTTACAACGAGAGCGCCCAGTTGAGGTCCGAATGAAAACAATTGGAGCAAACCAAATTAACCTACTTGAGATGAGCTTCGATAAATTGAATGAACCAATTGATAAAAGGCAGCTGGATCTCAATACCAAAAGCTCATCTGGCGAACTAAATTCTGAAGCTGCTCATCAAACCGGCATCACCTCTAAAACTAATGATCTTAAGAAGGAAAGTACAGAGTATGAGGCTTCAAACCGGATTTCCAAGATCTCAGATGGCAATGATAAAACCACTGATGATTCTAAAGAAGTACTGCCTTCTACTGTACTTGGGTTTAAAAGACTTAGAGGAGCTGAAGACACTGAGGCCATGTTGAGGGATGAGCGAAATGTTTTGAGACGTTCGAACTCTTCAGCCTTCTCAAGGTATTAACATGGGTTAATGCATAGGAAACCGAGTAATTGAATAGATTTGTGGAATCCTGAATGGTTTTGATTGTAATGTCTATTGCCTGCAGGTATAATACGGCATCGAATGCAAATAAGGTTTCCGTTGTCAACACTGGAAGCTCATCTGCATGTGATAGTAAGTTAGAACTGACAAGAAAAGGATCAGTATGCGATGTTCAATCTCCTTTGGTTAATGGCCTTCCCAATCAGTTCTCAAATGTTGGTAGCAATAACATCGATATGGCCTCTACAACTGATAATGCTTTTGCCAAGCCAGCTGTTTTGAAGAATAAGTCAGCTTCATCATCCGCATTCAGATCGGGACATCCATCGTCTGCCTTCCAGCCTTTGAAAAATGACCTTTTAAATGCTGCTCGGAAACCCATATTAGACAAAGCTGATGGTGTAACTACTAAAGCTGGACTTAAACAGCCTAGACTGACTCACCAAGAACTTGATATGCAAGACCGCCCACAGCATCAGCAGCCAACTGATCATGACACATTATCTTTGAAAAAAATGGCTGCAGACGCTCCCCATTGTGGGTCATCCAATGTGTTGGGTGGGCCTGTTCCTGTTGAAGGAAATGCTGGCAACTACAGTGTCAATGGAAGTAACTCGGGTAGTAACCACGCAAGCAATGGGCCACATGGAAGTAGCACCGTAGCCGATACTGTAGGGACAAACATAGAAAGCGATAATGGAATAGCTGGGAAAAGTGGAAGCGGTGGAAGTGGTGATGCAAGTGGGACAGGGAGCGGGAGCGGGAGTGGAAGCAAGGTAGACCAAAGCAAATCTGCACGTCGGGAAGCTGCATTGACCAAATTTAGACAGAAGCGAAAAGATCGATGCTTCCGGGAAAAGGTATCCAATGTTGACCTGTTAGCATAATTTCTGAGATTCAGAGTAAATTCTTCTCAACATTTTGCCTTTTTTTTTCCAGGTCCGATATCAAGGCAGGAAAAGGTTAGCACAACAACGACCTCGTATCCGAGGGCAATTCGTACGACAAATGGTGAACACCAATGACCCCTCATCTGAAGGCAATTCATCCGACAAATAGCAAAGAGGAAAACACTAGAAGAGTCCAGCTGATAAGGTAACAAGATTTGATCCACTCCTCTGATAAAATACCTTGTTGTAATATTATTTGGGAATGTTAAAAAGAGTTGATGAACTCCATTTTTATTGTTATATTTATTGTTATAAGCTTTAAAAAATGTGCCTTAAAGGGGAACTGAAAGAAGGTAGAAAAACTTCTATAATAATTATCCATTTTGTGTTGTCTATTGGATTGATGAAACGTCATCAAACACTACTGCTTGCTTTGATAACCTTTTTAATCATGTTCTGTTTTGTTGGTTATATTGTATGGAGTTTAAAGTAGTCAGTATCAAACCGGTAGATAGTATCGTTTTTGTTCTAGTATTGTTACGATATTTGTGTGTTTTGGTGTACCATTTCAGATTTATTAATATTTTAAAAATATTTTCATATATGTTACCCATTTCATGTCATCTACTGGATTTGATGAAAACATCATTAGAAACTATAGCATGCTTGATAACCTCTTTAATCATGTTCTGTTCTGTTGGTTCTATCCTTTCGAGTTTAAGGTAGTTAGTATCGAACAAGTGGATAATATTGTTTTTGTTCTGGTATTGTTACGTACCAGTATTTGTGTTTCGGTGTATTGTTTTGAGTTTATCAATATCTTTCTAAAAGTATTTTCATATATATGTCACCCATTTCGTGTCGTCTACTGGATTTGACGAAAACATCGTTAAACACTACAGCTTTGCTTTGATATCCTTTTTAATCATGTTCTGTTTTGTTGCTTATGTTGTATGGAGTTTAAGGTGGTTGGTATCGTTTTTGTGCTGATATTATTACGTTCTGATATTTGTGCGTTTTGGTATACCGTTATCTATATTTTTTAAATATTTTCATATATGTTATATATACATGCCAATATATTTCAATTATATATATAAATCCACTGCAGTTTGCTTTGATAACTTTTTTAATCATCTTCATGTTCTGTTACTATGAAGTTTAAGGTACTCAGTATCTGTTCTATTATTGTTATGTGCCGATATTTATGTGTTTTGGTGTACTTTTGTTTAAAAAGATATTTTTATTTATGTTAATGTTTTTTATACATACATACAGATATATTTCAATATGATGTAAATTTATTTATATTTTAAAATTATTAAATAAATTTTAATAACTTAATTAAATGAATATATATATTATTTTTAAATGTGATTATAAAAAGTAATTAACATAAAAAAATTTATATTAGTTTAAAATATTTTAATTTTCTACCATCATACAGGTTGGTACGTATCGGTATAAGGTGGTGTTGGTTGAAAAAAACTTAAACTACTTAATATCCATTTAAGACTGAAATGGGATGGATCAGCCGGTATGACTGGTACCGAATAGTCCCGTTTTAGTTTGGTTTTGTTCGATGCATTTATGTAAGATCCGTAATTGATCCAAAGTCTTAAGTTAGAAAAAATAATTTTTTGGGCTTAGAATTAAGTTATAAATTTTTATAAAATTTTTAGAATTTTAAAAGATTAAATTAAAATTTATCATTATTAATTTATAATTTTAACATGTTAAAGGTTTTCAATTTTTTGGGTCCAGCCCCTCCTGCCTATCTCTTTCTCAGTTTACGGTTTGATTAAATTTTATTTTTAAAACTCTTAACTCAGAAATAAAATTTGAGATAATTAATCGACCTTATTTGTTAGCCTGATTAAATGTTCTATTTCAAAGTCAGTTGCTATTATTTTATTATCAATTTCAAGCACTTACAATAATAAATCAAAATTTAAAAAATGTCTTAAAAAAATCATTGAAATTACAAATAATCTAAAATTTAATTGGCGTGCAATATAAATATTTTAGCAAAAATAAAGAACCTGAATAACATAATCCAATATTGCTCATGATAATTCATTAGTCAAATATGAAATTCTTCATAAATATTCACTGAAATTAGACAAATATTGATAAACTTTGAACTCTAAAGAAGCCAACCACAACATCTTCATCTCACTTTTTTCTTTTTCTTTTTTGGAATAATAATAATTTTTAATCTTATTTTCTCTTGTTCTTGCTCCCGAGCAACAAAGTAAAATAAAACAAAATTCTGAAAAAAAATCCCCATGCAATGATGATCCATAAACAATTCCATTTGTTTATATCGGTAATACCTTGTTGTACCAAAAGATCTTTTCCGGTGGTCACGCAGGTCGACCCGGTGATGTTGACACCCAACACGCCGCTCATGCTTTGCAATAGCTTCAGTTTCACAGACAAGGGCACCTCCCCAAGTGGTGTGTTGTCGAACATTTGAACGCCTCGGACGAAGCATTTCGTCGGGTCATCGAACTCGTTCTGAAGAACAGCTTCGTAAGGGTATTTAACTAGAGAGATGTAATGGAACCAGATCCAGTATAAGGGTATTCGGTTACGAGAAATGAAGAATCCACTGAATAGGAGGAAGTAGGCTAAGACGGCGACAACAACAGTGAAGCCTAACATGACATGGGAGACGATGCCTGAAAGGAATGTTACGAACGAGCTTCCGGCCCAAAAGGAGGCGAAGATTGTTAGGAAGAAGAAGAAAAATCCGGAAAGGCCACCAGCGAGTCCGACCGCCCAAAAGGTTATTGCGGCGAAGGCCATCGAGAGGATAACTAGAGATGGGATAGAGATTAGCGAGTGAGCTAATACATACGATGATCGACGATAAGCATTGTAAGCTGTTTCTCTCATGAAAATATATCGTTCTTGGAGGAAAACCGGGATTGCTTCGGCGCAAGTGTAGAACGTTGTTGACATGGCAAAAGCGAAGAAACCTAAACGTTCTTGGACGCCTTTCGGTGAGTTGTCTAGCTTCCAAAACATGGTGGCTAAGATGATCCCGGTAATAACAACCGCGCCTAATCGAATACCGAACAATTCAGGCATTCTTCTCGAGTTCTTCATCGATCGTTTGGCTATAACCATCATCTCGATCCAAAGCGGATTTGCGAAAATCGGCACCGAAGCGGTTGGGTTCGAATCGTTGGTTGCACCGGAAACTAACTTCCCTTTCGAAATACTTGCACTTATTGCCTCTTTGAGTGAAAGATTTGATCTCATCGAGAATCCATTTCTTTGATTCTTTCTAGCTTGCCATGATTTGTTAAATTCAACTAAGCTTTTAGTTCCACCCGGTGTTTCTTCGAGTTCCCGAATCAAATCGAGAGCGAATTCCGTCTTGTTTTCATTCTCCGGTATCGGATGTCCGAATTCCGCAAAAAATGATGGAAGTATCCCCGGCGAGCCGGCAAAAACCGTGTTCCCATGTGAAAGGAAAATCAACCGATCAAGCAAGCTCAAAATCCGATAACTCGGTTGATGTATTGACATAATCACAATACTCCCACTCTGCGCAATCCGTTGCAAGACCTTAACTACCATGAACGCACTCGTAGAGTCCAAACCCGAAGTTGGTTCATCCAAAAACAAAACAATGGGATCATGGATTATATCGATCCCAATCGAAACCCGACGTCGCTCCCCACCGGAAACACCTCGATGTCCTTCATCTCCGATCACCGTTTTCGCCGCACTTCTCAACCCTAATTGATCAATCAAAGCTTGAACTCTAGCTTTCTTTTTCGATTTCGAAAGCGACCGAGGTAATCGGAACTCGGCTGAAAACATCAACGTCTCTTCGACGGTGAGCATCGGAAAAAGAAGATCATCTTGCATAACATAAGCCGATATAACCCTCAAAAGCTTTGATTCCAATACTTCGCCGTTCAACGTTAATGTCCCTTTTAAGCTATCTTTAGCAATACGATTCGCTAATGCATCAATTAAAGTGGATTTACCAGAGCCACTAGCACCAAGAACCGCCATTATTTCACCTTCATGAGCTTCACCACAGATTTCATTCAATAAAATCTTGGTATTAATCCCATTAGATTCAGTCTCATCACTGTTTTTCCCACAAAATGGGATCGATCCCAGCTTCTTACGAACTTTAACACTGTAAGTCAAGTTATTGAAACAAAGAAAGAAAGGATTTGACGATGGGAGTGAACTACAGCCGTAACCGATCTCGACAGCTCGATGATCGACGGGAGAATTTTGGGCGTCGTCGACATGCATTAATAGCTCAGCTAACGTCGCAGAAACGGTAGGTTTTTTGGGGTATTTTTGGAGTTCTGTTTGTTTGGAATTGGTGAATAATGGGTGACCGTCGTCGCCGGTAACTGACTTCGCCGGTAAATTCATTGAACCTCCGACGAATGACATAGTAAAATAAAACTCTTTTCTTTTGCAAGGTTTGGGTTGCTGGGTTGCCTGGAAAATCTCAAATGGGAAGGGTTTATAATAAGAAAAATGAGCGAGGAAGCGAAAGAAAAAAAAGGGATAATATATTTTTTGGTCCTTGAACTTGGGAACTAGGTTTGTTTTGATACTTATATTTTTATTATCTAATTTGATATTTAGATTTCGTCAATATTTGATGATGTAATTAGTATTTTCCGAATAACTAGATTGATTGATTGGACCGGTTGCATTGAAAATTGTGGTCCGAATAAATGAGTTAAACCAATTGAATCGAAAACTACTCGAAATTTATAAAAAAATAAAAGTTGTGATAAAAATCAATTGTTGAACCGGTTTAATAATTTTTTATTTATTTATTGTTAGTCTAGTAGTTCAATCAATCAAAACGATAGAATTGGGAACCAATAGTCTAACCAGTTCCACCATTGATTCAATTATAAGAACACTGTATGTGACACTCTAAGATTGTATCATTACTTGGAAATTTATATAATTTTTTTAAATTTTCAAGTGATGATGTAGCACAAACTCAAAGTGCCACATCATCAAAGTTTTATATTTTTCAAGTTCAGGGACCAAAAAATCTAATCGCTAAGCTTAGATACCAAAATGGACCTAATTGTCAAATTCAAGGGCCTAAAATTATATTATCCCAAACGAATAAAAGGTCAAATATTCAATACGTTTGGTGATTTCCCAGTATCTAACATTTTTGCGTAATGCGTATATTAGATATTAGGTGAAAGGAGTTGCGCAGCCTTAAGCATCCTATACTTGCTATTTTTTGTTTTTAAATCGGGTTGGTTCAATCTCTGGGTTATTCGAGTTTGAGGTTTGAATTTTTTCCATACTATTTATACATGATTTTGGTAATTTTTTTATTTTGAACTCTGAACTTGGAATTTCGAATTTTTTCTATACTATTTATACATAATTTTGGTAATTCGAGCTCAGTGTTTAAGGTTTAGAGGTTTAAGGTTTGAAGTTTTAAGTTCAGGGTTAAAAAAATTACCAAAATTATATATAAATGGTATGAAAAAAATACCGAAATGTCATTAAATAATTGGAAAGGGACTATGGATGATGTAGTAGAAAAGGGTCCATAACATAATTCTTGGGTTCGTACTGATGACTAATTGATTAATATTTTATGTATTAATAATGTATAATTTCGTCAACTAATAACATAATGACACGTGATTCTAATTTTTTTAAAATAATTTTTTAAAATTTCATTTAAGATAATATATATATCATTATTTAATTTGATTGATCATTACACATGGGTGTATCAAAATGTGAACCCTATAAATAAAACCCTTCGCCAATTGTCTTTTTATGGAAGTTGAGTTTGTTTACAAGAAAACTAGTGAAAACAAAAGGTAACCCAATGGTCAATCCTTTGTTTTCTTTTCCTTTTATAAAAGTTTAAATTTCACTATTAGTCCTTGTATTATATGTAAATTGTATATTTAGTTTTTCTGTGCTTTTCAATATCTGAAATTCTAGTCTTAAACCAAACAATATTTGTTAAATTCATTAAATAGTACTATTTCTGAAATCTATTCCTCAACCCATAAATAGGACGATAATGCGTTTCAGCGCAATCGAATCCATGCCCTCCTGCGCCGACAATAATGCCTATGCCAATTGAGTTAAGACTCAACTAGCTACTGTTTCCGAAATCTCATTTGAAAAATATATTATCATATGTATAATATTATGTTATTTTATTATTTCCACATATTTTTAAAAGAGCACACAACTAATGAATTTAATTATTGTCGTTTTGCATTTAGATTGAAATTTCAAATTTTGAATAGTACAAAGGGTTAAGAATGATCAAATTCGAGAACATAGATTAAATCTACAACTTTATGTATAATACAAGATTAATAGCAAAGTTTAACTAAACGGGTTTAACTATTATCGTTTGGGTCATGACCGTTGTAGTCGGTTCCAACTAGTGCGCATCATTCCAGTAATAAACAGATGCAACTAACTTCCTTTTTTGCATCGGTTAAAATTTTGGTTCGTATATATTGCACTAGCCCATTCAGCCCAATTCCCGATTGCATTGGCTAGAACATTGTGCAGTGATTGGTACGTGAATAATATTTAAAAATTAAAAAAAACTACGGGAATAAATGATAAAAACTTTATTGAAACATTATGCTTTATTTAATATAATTCATTTTGTATTTGTAAATATTTTTCAAAAGTATCAATTAATCCAAAACAACACACAAATAAATCGGTATCGATACACGCCAGTTTTAGTGAAAAACGTTACGTGCACCGATGCAATACCGACTACCTTAGTCATGATTAAAATTTTAAAATTTAAAAAGTGCGGAAACTGAAATCGACCAACTCAAAAAAGAAAAAAGAAAAAAGAAAAACTAAAATTAATCAAATTAAAATATAATGATTAAATTTATAGTTTATACATAACACAAGGACTAATAACGAAATTTGACCGTTTTGAAATGGTGAGAAAGAGGGGTGACCTAAAGCCTCCTAATTTAACTTTGGCACGCCTTCTTTTGGTTCACGAAAGCCTTTATTAGTTCAATTAATTTTTGTTTTAAAATTTTTAAAAAAATACCAAAATATTAACGTTTGGTGTGGGTGTTATATCTGCTATAGACTACATCTTTTCCCTTCTTTATTTCTTTGATTGAGTGGTTAACAACTACAATTCACCATTCCACCTCGTCTCGGGTTTGGATTTATATTTTTCAATTTCGAATTAGTTTTATCGGGTTTTGTTTCACTATTTTAAAATAACAATTAAAAATATAAAAAATTAAATTTATATTAATATCGATATATTTTTAACTGTAAATCGAGCCATTTGGGGTGGCTCAGATCAGGGCTGGAGAATTTTTTTGGAATCAAGACTTAACTCGATCCATTAACATCTTTAGTTATCATGTTTTCTCGTTTTTTGGGGGTTAAAATACGTTGTTAGTCCCTATACTTTAATAAACCTTAAGATTTATTCCATGTGTACTTCAAATTTTAAAAGTTAACTCGTCTTACTTTTCTTTTATTTAAAAATCTCAATCTAATTAGTATTTTTTAATTAAAACTTACTGACTCGGTATGTTGATTAGGCTATCTTCATATTACATGGCCTATGAATGACAAAAAAATAAATATACCAAGTTAATTAATTTTGACAAATACTAACGACGTTAATTATTAGACTAATTAAGCTTTTTAAAATGAAAAAAGTAAAAAGGATTTAAATTGACTTTGAAATTACAGGGATTAAATCTTAAATTCTATAAAAATATAGTGTCTAACAACATATTTTGACCCTTTTTTTACTATGCTAGTTGTGTAAATATAAATATAAATATATAAATATATATATATATATATATATATATATATATATATAAGTTTTTAGATCAAGTTAGACAGATTAGGTTAGTTTTGGATTATTTTAAATTTGAGGTAGGGTAAGTTTCAAACTTTTAAGTTTTTGAGGTTTGGGATATTTTAGATTGTCATTTCTGAGTTATTGTTCGAATCGTTTTTAAGTTTGAGCTGGATGGATTTTTATTAATTTTTTATTGTTAAATTAGATTAAATCAAATTTGTATTCGAATTAATTTGAGTTTAGAAAACCTTTTATCTAAACATATTCCAGTTAAATTCAATTGCATAGAATCAAACTAGAAACTGAAACAATCCAAATTACGAATTAAACAACTAAACTAAAACTCATAGCAAAAGTTCATTGTGCGGTTTAGAGACCCGCACATTTAATTGCTCATGGTGTGTCTCAGAGTTAAGTACTCAAAACCCAATACCTTCGTTTTTGTCAACTGTGCCAGGGGCTCACTGACTTTAGAAACCTATACATACATACCTTTGTCAACTGCACCAAAGGCTCACTAACCTTAGAAATTTATATGTGTCGGTTGAGTCTTAGTTCGATTGGAATTAATATTGTTACCAACACAGGAGATTGTTGGTTCGAGTGTGCTAAAGCGCATTATCCTCCTATTTAAGGGTTGGGGCGGGACTATGAGTAGTTTTTAGGTATCATATCAAAAAGAGCAGATATGATAAGACCTTATAATCAGATTAATAATAGTATTTTATATGTAATGTTTTATAAAAAAATGTTAAAAAGAACAAGGGTGGCTTTAGCAGGCCTAATAGTCATAGTCACTGAATCATGATGGGCCAGTTTTGGGTACTTTCATGAATTTATTAACAAGGCTTGGGCTTAAAACTTTAGAAATTAAAGGGCACTCTTTTGAAATTTTAGGCTTTCTCTAACAGCCCCCTATTAATGTTTTTAATATAGTACTTATTAAATAAAAATATTAAAATATGCTTTTAAGTCCTTATACTCCTTGTATATTTGGAATTTAATCTATTTTTTTATTTATAAAAAGTTATTATTCTTATTTTTCAGATTTTAAAATTCAAGTCCAATCGTTAATTCTGACTAAATTCTTTGCTAAAAAATCTAACAAAAATATTACATTGTAATGAACTTAAATATAAAAAAAATAATGAACCCTATATGATGGCTTGATGGTTAAGGGTATTCACTGCCTCAGGTGTGGCCTAGGTTTGAGTTGCGCTAGTTGCGTTGATTGTTTGGGCTTTGGTTCACCAATAATAAATTTTTAAAAAATAATTGAAATGTATTACATTTTTAAATTCAGAAGTAAATGAGCTAATTTAACCAATTTAAAAATAAGATTTTTTATCTATTTTATTAAAATATTTTAATTATTTAATCTATTTTTAAACCAGCAAATCTAATTTATTTAATTTTATTTATAATCATTAGACATTGTCTAGACAATAATTTGAGGTTAAAAAAATAAATTAATAATAATAAATCAGATTTATATTATTTAAGAAATTATGTACACAGATCGTACATCAAATTATTTCTCTTTCAACAAACCAGCAATAAGAGAATTGAATCTTCAAAATCTGTGCGGTATAAACAATATCACAGATGTTGAAGGACTATTATGCAAATAAAATTTGGAAGGAAAAAAAGAACCCGTTATATAACTACCTAACAAATAATAATCATCCACGATTTTTTCTAACTTTTTTAACGATTAGAAAAAAATCGTCATAAAATTAATATAATAAAATTCTAAGGCTTTTTCAATGGCAATTGCAAAGGCAGCCGGTGAGACTAAGAGGAAGAAGACGGAGATGAACCGCCGCCGGAAGTGAGCGTCCTAATGAACAAATCCGACAAGTAATTCCCGACGTCTTCAGGGTAGAATCTGACGAACAATGTGATGCTCTTTTCATCTCCGATCGTCGATTTATGGGAATCGAAAAAGTTCTGGTAAACGGCGACGAGTTTCCTTCCGATGGATACTTTGATTTGGTCTCGGAGCATTGAGTTGGGCACGACGCAAGAAATCTGCTTCCAATACGCATCTTCGAAGCTTATACTGAATTTCCTGAAACATTCTTTGGCTTCCGCCGGTTTCATCGGAGCCGTTGGATTTGCCGGCAACGAGGCGAGTACGTTGCCCCATGCGAACCGCTCGTAGCTCGTTGCGAGCTGGTTCACCTTGACTTCGTGTTTAGTGATCCATTCCTTACTCAGTAAGGAATGGAGATTGGATTTATGGATCCTAGAGATTACGTATTGGAGATTGTTGGCTAAGAATAGGTATGAAACGGCGACGTCTTTGTAATACTTGGCTTTGCTATCGAGTTTGCAGAGTAGGACGAGAATTAGCCGCGAAATGCGATCGGAGATGGGCGCTGCCGGAGATTCATTGGAAACAGGACTGTAAAAGGAAATTTCTGGCAAAGATGATTTCGCTGGCGGTGGCCAGTCCGAGATAATGTCGGTGAGGATGTTATCGTAATCGGCTAGGGCAGTGAGGTAATTCATAGAGTAGATCGTTAGAGGATGAATACCGCCGCCAGGAACAATTGTTTTGGACGAGTCCTTTTGTATTATGGACTCAAAATCTAATAACAACAACCGCACTGACTCACTGAGTCGAGCCATGGAGTTAAGAGCTTGGGATCGAACGGCTGAAATCGATTCAAAAGAAAAGATCGTTTCGATCTCTGGCCAGTTATCTGAAATAGCCGTGTACATGCCGAGAAGTCGGAAAATTCTCCCTGGTGACGATTTTTTCACCTTAGCGACGACTTCGGGGAATTCAAACAGAAGGACGGCACCTTCTTTTGTAATCTCCGAAAAGCAAGATTCTCTAATGGAATCCGACGAGGAAAAGACGAAATCGCATAGGATTCTTTCTCCAGTAAAGAGCGTCCTCATTGAAATCTTCATGGCTTCTAACCAGTCCTTGATTTTCAAATTCAGTACATCCCACTCCATTTTATTGATCTTCGACGAGCTTACTTTTTCGATTCCGAGCTTATAAATACCTTCATTAATAATCGATTTTCGAATCATATTATAAATTTGAACGCATTCTTTAGCGTAACCAGAACCGATCATACAATCCGCTATCGATTTCAGATCTGACATCGCCATGAAAGAAACTTCTTCTACTTCAGAGATGGATTCTTTGGCGGCGCCGATTTCATAGTCCGGTGAAGCATCGTAATCATAATCCGACAAGCTTGATTGCGTGGATGTCCGTGATGATCGAGTGGAAACCGATTCCGGATCCAAATGAGCCCGGTTCATCGATAAAATCTGGTAAAACTCCTTTTGAAGCCTCTTCATCGCGATTTGCATCAAACGTTGAGCTCGAATGAGGTTTTCCGAATCGGAATCTTGACCGGAAACGAGAAATTGCATGATTTTTCGCAGGTCGTTGATGGATCTGATGAAGTGCATGGCTTCTCTTTTGCTTTCGTAGAACATAGAGGTCACCTTAGCGTACGACGACGTTTCCCCATCCCATTTCGCGACGATGATAGCGGCGGTGTCAATGATTTGCTCGATCATGGATTCGGAGAATCCACTGGCCGGCGAGGTTATCGAAGATGATGGTGACACCGACCCTTGAAACAAAGGTGTTTCAGGGCTGAAACAAAGACTCCTCATTCCTTTCCGCGGCATTTTTTACGGTGGTAAGGTTTTTTAAAATCCTTTTTTTGGCGGCAGATGGAATTTTCGAGCTTAAGTTTTCCTCTTGTCTGCGTGGGTTTTTATAGACGTTCTAAGCAACGGCGTCATTTCACTGGTTTTGACTTTTTGAGTAAGACCAACTTGCCTTTAAGTTGTTACACGTGTCCCCACGTCCTCCATTAAATGAGAAAACCATCCAATGAAATAATAATCATTCAATAAAATATACATTTTAAGATTAGTAAAGGAAAATTTTCAAATGTTTTTTTTTGGATATCCGTTAAAGTTATATTTAAATTTTTTTTATAATTAATGAATTATCTATTTTGGGTTTTGATGAAAATATTTTATTTTACAAAAAAAAAATAGAATTTTAACTTAATAATAAATGTCTATATATATATTCTTTAATTATATTCTAGATTGAATTTATTTTAATCAAATTTTAACAAATTATTAAAATAAGATTTATTTACATATAATAATCTTTTTTTTTACATAATGTCTAGAACTACCTATTATTTCTCCTAACCCATAAATAAGAGAATAATGCGTTTCAACGCACTCGACCCCACATCCTCATGCATTGACAACAATATCTATATCAATCGAGTTAATACTCGACAGAAATATTAATTATTTTCTATTATGATTTGAGAAATAATTAGTGGTTGTAATAAAAAAAAAACAAGTTGCCCAATTGTTCTAATGTTAGAAAAGAATATAATTTATTTTACATTAATTTCTTTTCGACTCTAAATGAAAATAAAAATAAATGTGGAATATCAAGTTGAGGGAAGCTAAGCTCTATCTATTTTAAGACATTATTAATTGAGGCCTCTAAATAAAAGTACGACAGCGTTTACAAATATATTGAATTTCAAAATTTATCTAATTACATAATTAAGAAAATAATAAAAATAATTTAATGTTTTATATATATATATATATATATATATATTCCTACTCCTACCTTTCTTATATGGTTATCATCCCTCCTATATCCTTTTAACTTTTTTAATTTATATCTAAATAAAATAATATTGGGTAAATTACACTATTAATCACCTAATTATTATTAAGTTTCTTTTTTGATCTCTTAATTATGAGAATTTACAAAATGATTACTAAACTATTCGATTTTATCTCTTTCTTTTTTCACCAACCCTTAAATTTGAGTTTTAGTGTTTGACTTTAATTCGAGTTATGATACGATCGATTCAGATTATTAACCGAACATATTTATTGAATTTTCAACTTATTTTAGGGGCCTTAAATTTAAATGGCATGTTGAATAGTTAGCAAGTTGGCAAATTGAGAGTAGTCAAAGTTATAAGTAGTCGTACTAATTAAATTGACCATAGCTTAAGTTAATAAGTTTAAATATCATCTTGGATTATCACTTTTCTTTATCTAAAAGCTTTAACCCCTAATTTCACTAAATTAAATTTAAGGGAAAAAAAAAAGTGGTCTTATATTTGTTTAATTGCACCCTAATGACAAACCTCTTAAATGGAATAACATGATTGATATTACATTGATAGTTTGATAATGTAATTAGAACGTTTTGAAAATTGAGGACCAATTTAGAACGAGGGTCATAGTTTAGGGATGTCTGATGCAATTAACTCATATATAAAAGAGATGGGACAAATGACAAATTTTTAACTCTGTTTGTGGAGTTAAAAAACAACGTTATCTAGTATACCAAATACTAGCCATTTATTTCAAAAGAAAATTATTATTTATTATATTTGTTTATTTTTTTAATCCAAAATTATTTACTTGTTTATTTTATTCACGAGCATTACTCAATGACGTATTCAATTATACATTCATGAACATGCTTGCAAATATGTTCGTTTAATGTTTACGAACAAGTTCATTTAGTTTAATTTCAACTAACACGAATATATATAAATTTAAATAAATACGAACACAAATTTGAAATTTTTAATGGATACAAATTGAACACAAATAAATTTAAAAATAAACATGAATAGAGGATTAGAGGCAAAGGCGAAGCCCAAATTGTTTGTAAGGGGGTTCGGGATATTTTTATAAATATATCTGTTAAAAGTCGGTTGGGCCTACTTTGAACAAGTTATTTATAAATTCAAAATAAGTTAAATACTCAAAATGTATCCGACATTATAATCATTTGAGTTTATTTTTACCTATTAATATTTAGATATCATTTATACTTAGATATTGCAATTATTAAACTTTATTTTCACCGATTTAATATTTAGATACTATTTTGTATTAGTTTACCAAATTAAACTAGAAATGTTACTAAATTTATCATAAAAATTATAAATTCCATAAGGATCTGTCTGAACAACACAAAGTAATTGGATGAAAGTGTAATTACTAGTACAGTAATTACATTCTCTTGCAATTACAAATAACTGTAATTCCCCAAACATATTTGGCTGATAGAGTGTAATTACACAGTAACATAATTTATATTTTTTATAAATATCAAATATTATAAAAAAATTATAAGTATGGTAAAAATAATTACTAAACAAGTAACAAAAAATAAAATAAAATAATCATATGTATTATGTTAGTCTAAAAAAGTAGCTGATAATACTATTACTAATAAAAATAGCAATAAAAATAAACATCATATGCAATTTTATCTAATTGTTCTAATGTATATTTGTTCGGTTATTCCCTCGTTAGTCTTTGACCGAGTTCATCATCATCTGAACTTGAATCTGCATAATTAAAATTATTAAGATCCCTTTCTTCCATACACACTTCGAAGCATGAATCATCTCAATTCCACCTATTATATGATATATATTTTTAGAACAACTAATGTCTAAAATTAAAGTGTTCGCGAGCTGTCTATGGTGTTTGTGTTTAGCACTATTCTCTCAAATAGTATCATTCTCTCAAATTTTAGAGGGGGCGGGGCCTATGCCAGCCCCCCCTGACTTCGCCCCTGCCTAGCCCTTTGATCTTGGCTTATACATACATACATGAATACATACATACATACATAAAATTAGTTCTTTTGGTTCTCTTTAATGGAAGCATTAAGCTGGGTTTGGATCCTTAATTGGCCTTTCCTCTACTTCAATTGCTCTTTGATCTCTGCCCTTTGTGTAAGCTTCAAAGAACTCTTTGTTTTCTTTCTGCAACTCATTCCAAACTGTATATATATATATATATATATATTAAATGATGCAAAAAGAAACACTTTAAAGACCCTTAATTTTGTTTTTCATATTTATTTAAAAAAAAGAATAAATGAGTGAAATTTAAATTAATAACCTGTGGAAGTAATGACTGGTTTAATATTTGCATGCTTAGACAAAGCTTCCATGCACTCTTCTTTGCTCATGTTGAAGATCAAACACTCTTCTATAAGATGGTGTACCTACATATATATACATGATTATAATCATAATCATATAATAAAAACATGTATAATGTAATTATATATTACTTACCATGTGGATATATGAAGCTGAAGAATCACCCATAAATCATATAACTACTAGTCCTAAAAATATATATAAAAACCTAAGAGCTTAAAGGATTGAAACTTGGAAAAATGACTGGAAATGGTTAATGACAGAGAAATTAAGGAAAGAATAAGCCAATCAAAGATACCTCAAAAAATATTCCATGTTTTCAGTTAAATAAAGTTTTGAGTTCGGGGTTCATCGGCTTGAAAAAATCTAAAAATGTTTTTTCCTTTAACGGTATTTATTATTATTTTTTTATTTTGAATATTATAAAAAGACGGAATAAATAATGAATGATGTTTTGTTTAGTGGTAAGGTATAAGTATTGAATATTAAAGCGGCATGGGTTTAAATATTATTATATGTATATTTTTCTATATTTTTATATAAAAGGTATAGAAATGATAATAAAAAAAACCCTTAAAATAATACAATTTACTTTGTAAAATGAGGATAATTTTATCTTTTTGCAATTGAGTTACTCGGTTAACCAATGACATCAATTCAGTCAACAACTTTATAATAATATATAAGGGTCTGTTTGTTTACATGTAAAAGGTTTTACGGAAAATATTTTCTGCATTTTCCTATGTTTGTTTCACAGAAAATAATTTGGTCAATAGAAAATGACTTACAGTTCAAGATAAAATAAGCTTTTTTTCATGTAAAATGACTTACCATTTTGAAAAGCGTAAGTCATTTTCCGGAAAATAGCTCATCTATAGATAATTTTATTTTTATATAAAAATTAACTTAAATCAAGTTTAATATTATTATATTGATAATAAATTTTATTTTTATTCTTAAAAATATTTAAAATATTATATTTTTCAATATCATTAAACATACATATTTAATTATTTATATTTAGTCATATAATAAATTATTAATATATTATTTTAATAAATTATTTAATATTTCAATTTTAATTTAATAATAAATTTTAAAAATAATAATTTTATTCACATATTATTGAAAATATGCAATATTAATATTTTAATAATAAATATTTATTACAATTATAAATATATTAATTATAAATACTTTGTAGTATAAAGGTTAAAATATGTCATAAGTCTACGTACACTTCACAGATTTGTAATTTAGTCTTTGTACTTTTATTTTTAAGAATTTAATCCCTTTACTTTTTCAAATTTGAAAATCAAGTCCAATTGTTGACATCGTTAATTTTTGTCAATTTTGTGATGTTACATTTTTAAATAAAAAAATACTTACTTAATAGTCATGTAATTAAAAAAATGACATTGTAATGAATCTGAATTTAACATGATATTTTTAATATATGCAAAAACAATATAAAATATAAATTTATAGATAAAAATAAATTCAATTAGACAATGAAAAAAAAAAGAAAATCTCAAATGTATGTTTATTTAATTGAAAACAAATTTTATGAAATATTTTTAAGAAATCTACGAAACAACCGAAAATGTTTTACACAGATTCCTCCAAACACCAGAAAGTATTAGCTTTTCTAGAAAAGTAAATCATTTTCCAAAAATCATATTTCAAAAGTCATTTTTAGTGAAACAAACGGAGCCTAAACGTTTCTTTGTTTTCTTTTCTTGTACCGTAAGTGTTACATACAACTTTACGCCCTAATTGAGAGTGACAAAATAATTTATGTCTCGTTCTAATAATATCAAAAAAATTGTCATATGCACAGTCCATGAAATTTTTAGATTTTAAAAATGTCGAATGACATGATAATCTTTATAATAATTTTTGTTTTTTTTTAAATATATATTTACACTTCTCTTACTAAAATTATTAGATAATGATGAAGAAGAAAAAAAGGGATGATAATGTAAATTAATAAAAGTAAAGAAGGGTTGGGTTGAAACTTTTTGTTTGGGGCTGTCCACATTCGCATTGTGTGGTCCAACCTCGCACGTGGGACGGTTTTTGTGATTGGTGGAGGGAAGATTTTAGAAGATTTTAGGATTAAAATATCATTTAGTCCTTGAGTTTATTAATTTTTTCTACTTGGTCCCTGAACTATTTTTGATCTAGGGTTAAATCATGAATTGGGGCCTGAACTTCACAACAACTCCCACATTGGGGCCTGAACTTTTTTTGGCCCAAGTTAATATCTGTGCTTAGCAATTGTTTCTGCATTGGGGCCTGAATTAGCACTTGTTCCTATGAGTGAGCAAAATCCGATTCGATTCGAAAAACTCGATAAAAAATTTAAATTTTGAATTAAATAGTTCAAATTATTTGAGTTAATCAAGTTATTCGGATCAACTCGAATAAAAAATTAAGTTTTTCGGTTTAACTCGAATATGAATTACACAATTTGAGTTATCCAAAAATCTGAATAAGAAAAGACAAAACTACGTCGTTTTGATAAATGTTTACCCATTAAGTTAAAAGGCAAAGTCATTATATTGTTCATGTAGTTAAATAATCTTGTACTTCGTCTACTAGTTAAATAATCGATCCATCTAAACGCAACATTAAGTATAAATAATAGGATTTGTTAACTCGACTCGATTTGACTCGTAATTTTTTGACTCGATTCAAAAAAAATTCAAAATGAGTTCGGTTGTTAAAATAGGATTTGTCAACTTGACTAACTCGAAAATTTTTTACTCGACTCGACCGAATACTCACCCCTACTTGTTCCTACATCGAGGCTTGAATTTTTTTCCAAGTTAGTCCCTAAAGTTGGCCATTGTTTCCATAGTGGGGCCTAAACTTTAGGGTATTCAAGGAAATATCAAGGATTAATTTGGACCCAAAAAGTTATTTAACCATTTGGTTTACATTAATATTGGAACTTGGCAAATTTTCTCAATTTAGTCCAAAATTTGGATTTTGTTAGAGTATGATAATGTGTAATTCTAAAGTTGTGTCGTGGCATCACTTGAATATTTTTTTTTTTTTTAAATCTATAACTTTTATAATTTTTTTTTGTATTTTTTATAAGGTTTTTAAACTTTTTAGGTAATGACATGGAACAATTTAGAGTACCAAGTCAACAAATATTAATGAAATCCAAATTTATGGATCAAATAGAAAAAGTTACAAATTTCCAAGCCTAATATAAAAAAACTCAGAGATTAAGTTAAGAAAAAATGTTAAGTTTAGGGACTACATGTTGATTTATCCCACGGTTTTTTTAAGCAGCTAGCCCGTCCTTTATTTCACACGTGGCTACTGGGCCACAATCCACGTGACACGTCTCCCTCATTTAGGCTTCTGTTTAGGGCCGCACAATTACGAACCTAAAACGGCCCGTGAAATTGCCGTATTTGGTTAGTACTCACTGCAAGACAAACAGCTCTGGGGGGAAACAACAGTTAAATTCGACTTCAAGGGATAAATATAAAATTTATACAAGAATTTTGGTTTAATGTACAATTTGATACATGAATTTTGATTTAGTACAATTATACAGATAAAACTTGAATTGTGATTCACGTGTATCCATGAAATTTTAATTTTGGTTTAATTGCGCATATTTAAAGAAATGAATAGATACAGTTATTTTCATATCGGATTAATGTAATTGTTTATGTACGCAATATAACAATGTAAAATGGTATTAATTTGATAATGTTGTTAGTGATTTGTGAAAATTGAATCAAATCAAAATTTTACGCATAAAATCGATAAAAATCAAAATTCATATATGACACTGCACATTGAATCTTATTTTTGTTCGACTAAAAACTTTAAGTCTAATATTGACACATTATATATATGGGTTAATATATATTTTGGCCCGTAAACTTGTCCATTTATACTTAGTTGATCCTTAAACTAGGTTGGTATCTCCATACTAACATCAGTAAAAGAGTTTGCCCATCTACGGGTGCAATCAAGCCGAGCCTGAATACTACCAGGCTTGAGCTTGACTCGAAATTTAAAGCACGATATTTGGATTGAGTTCGATCAAACATCTATTTTTAAGCTCGAGATATAATTGAGCTACTAATGTTCAAGCTCGATTAAGCTCGTTTACTGGTTTTTTGTACTTAATCTCCAATTCGAGTTTAGCTTGATAATTAAGCTTATGGTTAATAATATATTAAGGGCAATAAAATAATTTAATAATATATAAATATGAACACCTCGATAAAACTCACGAACCATTCGAGTCAAGTATTATTAAGCTCGTATTCGTTTGACCGATAGCTCAAGCCCAACTCAATAATTATTGAATTGAGTTCAGTTTTTTTTTCAAGCCGAGCTCGAGTAACTTATGAGCATAGTGTCTCATTATACCTTAGCCAACCACTTTTTTTATCTAGATGATGGTAATGGCCTAAGCCGAAATTAAATATATATATATATATATATATATTTTATTATTTGAAAATTCTCATTAAGCCTTCAAAAATTTTAAATTTTTTTATTAAAGTTATCAAAAAAATTAATATTCTCATTAAATCGATTATAAATTTTTTTTAAAAAATCTAGTTAACTTTATTCTAAATTTAATGCCAAAAGTTATCACAATATAAATTGATAATAAATTTTGACAAAAAATACTATTTCAACAGGGGCGAAGCCAGAACAATTTTTTAGGGGGGGGCCGGATGAAGTTTTAATTTTTTATAGTTTATATCTTTATAATTTGTAAAGGATTAAATCAAATTTTTATAATTTTAGGGGACCAAAGTGCAATTTTACCTTTACTAATTTAAAATTTTTAAAAAAATTTAAGAGCCTAAATAACAATTTTACTTTTTAGAGGGGACCGGAGCCTATACCAGCCCCTAAGCTTCGCCCCTGTATATCAATAATTACATGACTACAGTACATGTCTTTTCTCTATGTCCAATTTTCATGTTATTTTAAACCAAACATCCATTAATTTGTATTGTCATTATTATCATATAACTTTCACACATTAAATTAATTTAGGCTTTGTTCATCATTTCAGTTCGAAAATGTTTTTGAGTTTTAGAATCATAGAAAAACCAGGGAAGATAGTCATTAGCCTTTCTCCAAAATTTTAATTTTTTTTTTATTTCACCGTTAAATAATTTTAGAATTTTTAATTAAGTCCCTCGAAAATTTTGAAAATTTCTATTATTCCTTTAAAAATTTTAAAATCTTTAATTAAACCTATCATTTTTTAAAAAAAAAATTCTCATTAAATCCCTAAATTAAAAAAAATTAAATAGTAAAATACATCCAAACTTAATGTCAAAATCTATCACTAAATACATTAGAAATAATTATTGATAGAAAAATACTAACAATATCAATAATTACATAACTAGGGGACGTGTTTCCATTAAATGCGTATTAATGTTAGTTATGGTTAAAGGTGCTCACGGTCAAGCTTGGTCTGTGTAAGGTATTTAGACAAATTTTTTAAATTTAAGTCTAGTTCAATTCGATTTTTTATATATATAATACACTGAATGATCTAGAAAGATAAACCCGGATTCAACCCGCCCATATTTGTTTTTCTAGATTAATTTTTATTTTATTTTTTTATATATAATACACTAAATTATCTAGAAAAACGTAAAAAATGAATTTTTTTTAACACATTAAAAATATTTATATTAAAAAAATGCTATAAGTATAATAAATGTTTTATTGTATTAAATATAATTTTTAAAAATTTATACTTTTGGTTGAGTTATTTAGTTGGGTTCGTTTTTTTTTTTTTTTTTTTTTTTAGGTTTTGAGTAATGAGTTTAATTGTTATGGGGTTAGTGATTTATTATAAAGTTAAATATATATAATTATTATTTAACATATATAATTAATATAATATATTTTATAACATAATATATTCGAGTCGGGCTAGGCTGGGCTCGGGCAAAAAACTTGCCTAAGGCCTGGTCCATATTAAAAACGAGCCTTGAATTTTATCTAAACTCATTTTTTCGAGACTCATATTTTGTCCAAATCCTTCTATTTTCGAGCAGGCCTTTAAACTTAGATGGATAACCGACACATGAATAGGTCTAGTTGCAACTTTCAAATATGTTTTTGGGTTAAAAATACGAAGGTGGATTGTTATTTCGAATTCTTTGAAAATTTTAATTTCACTCTTAAATAATTTAAATTTTTTTAATTAGATCCCTTTTATTTTTTGTAGGTTTAATTTTCTCTTTAGATTCTTTTAGGGTAAACTTTAAATTATCGTAAATTTACATTTTAGTTATTTAATTTTAAAAAATTATAAAATGGTCATTAAATTGTTTAAAAGTTTTCACTTGAGTCATTGGTTGTTATAACCATTGTTGTACGCCCTTCTTTATTCACATCGATTGTACCAATCAAAAGCTCTTATTCTCATTCTCTTCTGCAATTTAGTTTTTTTCTTTTCATGAAACAACTTTAGATGTCACGAATCTGTGAACCAAAATCCAAACACTAACTGCTAGATCAACTTGGACCTATGATATGTTCTTTTACTCATCGATGAGTATTGGTTCACCGTACAGATTGTCGAATCATCACTTGGAGTTTGCTAGTCAAACTAAAAAAAAAAAAAAAACTTAACAACCCACTAGTTTAAATGAAAACTTTTGAATAGTTAAGTGACCATTTTGTATTTTTTTAAATTGAGTGACCAAAACGTAAACTTATTAATAATTTAATGTTAATAAAATAATAATAATAATAAATCAAATATTGTTTGATCATTTTTCTTTTATCAACAAAAATTATCTTATTAATAAGAGAAACTAACAATTATTGGCTTGTTGAATTTAATATTTTACTTAGCTCCTTAAAATATGATAAAATAAATAAATAAATAGCATGAGTTTTAATTTCGATATTGTAATAAATTTGAATTTAATAATATAATTTTAATAGCGTTAACAGTTGAATCTAAATTTTAAAATCTGAAAAGTTGAGGGACCGAATTCCTAAAAATAAAAGTACATGAACTAAATTCCAAATATATGAAAAGTATACGTAGACTTCTAGCATATACCTTAAATATAATCAAATTAGATAATATAGACTAAATCCACAACTTACGCTTTATACAAAACTAAAATAGAACTTGACCTAACGGAATTAACTACTACTTCTTGGATTGATCTTGAAATTTCAAAAATTAAAACCGAACTAATTAGTTTATAGAGACTAAAGTTTTTTTTTTCTTAAAAAAAAAATCAACCGAACCGAACTAAATTATTCCATAATATAAATAATGAATGTACTAAATTTTAAGGTAAATATTAAAAAAAATATGTCAAGTTGCTAAATTTTTAGTGTTTAATTTGGGTTTTAGAGATGATTTTATGAAAATTAATAATTAACTAATAATATTAGTAGTTGACTTTTATCAAGTCAACCCTAAAACCTGAATTAAATCACATTTATCATATTGAATTTGACAAATTAAACGTAAAATTAAACAAATTCACAATTAGCACTGGATTTATTCTATTAACAAAGTTATGAAGAATTTAAACCTAAAAATATTAGCAATTAATTTTTATCAAATCAACACTTAAATCCGAATTAAATACTAAAAAGTTAATACTATTACTTTTGAGCTTTGGGTACAAAACATATAACTTTTGTCAAATACATATATCAAATTAGGCCAAAAAATAACACATGTATCACATTGGGAAAAAGAAAGTATCAAACTCGAGTATCAAATAATATATTAAATCTAGTAAAAATATATAAAATTACTAAATTTTAAATAAATAATATGTATTTAAAAAAATTAAAAGAATATAATGGATCTAAATTAGAGGTGCTCATGGCCAGGGCCGAGTCCAACTAAAAATTCAAGCACGTTTGCTAGGCCCGGGCCCGACCTGTCTCAAAAAATGGGCCTAAAATTCTAACCAAGCCCGGCCCAGATAAAATGCTAAACTCTGGGCCCGGCCTGGTCGTATTAATTTTGTATATTATTTTTATATAATTTTTAAATATATAATATAAAAAATACTAAAAACATAAAAATAAAAATTTCCCAACAAATTGAAAATAAAATTTAAAAAAATATGTATACTTAAAAAACACTAAGATAGATGCAATTTAACAAACAAATGTCTCTAAAATAATAACAAAATTAACAATAAAATAAGTTTTATACAATATCCAAACAATAACAAAATAGTAGCAACATAATAGTAAAATGGTAACAAAATAGGGAGAAAACAACAAGAAAATAACATTAAAAAACAAACAAAAAAAACAATTTTTTTTTGTCATTTAGTGAATTCGGGCTAGGCCGAGCCAAAATGCCTTACATGAGGCCTGACCCTTTTTTAAACAGGCTTTATTTTTTTGTCTAAACCAATTTTTTGAGCCTATATTTTTACCCAAACCCTCCCACATTTCGGCCGAGTCTTCAGGCTGAGCCAGATAGCGCGACCCGTGAACAGGTCTAATCTAAATGGACTTGAATTAATTATTTACAAACACGATATTTATAGGACAAATTTAATACCCATGAACAGGTCTAATTCTTTTTAATAATATAAAGATTAATTTAATCAATAAATTATATTTTAGTTCAGTGTCATCACATATAATTCTTCTTTTTTCCTTAAAACCCACGTGGTGTTGTCAACTAGTCAGGCAGCATCGAATAATATTATAACAAATGACCAATTAAGGTAATTAATTTGTAGGGTAATCCATTTTGATATTTAATTATTATTATTTTTATTATTGAAGTAAAAAAGTCGTTTTTTTATTTAAGAGTTAAAAGGAATTACAGATAATTTAGGCATTATATATATAAAATAAATATTAAGAATCGTGATCCTATATTTGTATGGAAAGAAGTAAATAAAAAATATTTTAAGTATATTTAAAAATTTTAAAAATATTTTTATTACTTAAATCGAATTCAAGTCTAGTAGAATTAAATTGAAATTAAAAAAAAAATATATTCATTGCTGAAACCATATCCATGTCGTGCCAGGCGAGCTTCCTGATCCTTGGGCAGCCGTTGTGATAATCCTAGCCGTTCATTTTGGATGAGAGAGCAGAAGTTTATTACAGTTTTGACTATCAAATTTTATCCAATGAGCAAAATCATCCGCTGGCAATGGCAGCCATGCTCTCAATCTCTCTAAATCCTAATATCTCAGCTTCAATTTCCCTTCATTCCATTTTCAAGGTTCACTTCCCTAATGCTCTTAAACTCTCTCATTAACACACACACACACACTACAAGCATGGCTAATTTATCATCGAATCTTCTTCTTCTTTTTTCATTTCGATTGCAGGGAAATTCGAGGAATTTAAGGCCGAATTCACTTCACATTATCCCAATCAGAACCAGGCAAAGGCCTGAACAAGAGACGAGGTCTTTAGTCGTGGTGAACCAAGCGGTGAAAAGTAGTCAAGTTCCTGTTCAGGTTTCTAATGTCCGGTTCCGGTTGGATAACCTCGGACCACAACCTGGGTCGAGGAAGAAAGGGAAGCGGAAAGGGAGAGGAATATCGGCTGGACAAGGTGGTAGCTGTGGGTTCGGGATGAGGGGTCAAAAATCACGGTCTGGACCAGGTGTTAGGAAAGGGTTCGAAGGTGGTCAAATGCCGCTTTGTAGGCGCATCCCTAAATTGAGAGGCATTGCTGGAGGTAAGTCTTTTGTTATCTAACTTCAATTGCTTTCCGGATATAAATAAGATATTGGTGCTCGAGTTTTACTTGAAAAAAATTCAAATTCAATTTGGTTATTATCGAGTTAAGTTTGAGTAACTCAAACTATCGGTTAAACTCAATTCGAGCTTAGTAATATTTAGACTCAAATAATTTGTAAATTTTATTAAACTTTTTATATTTTTATATTATTAAATTACGATATTATCTTTAATATATACTATTAACTCTAAACTTAATTATTGATCCGAATTCGAGTAACTCAACTATATCTCGAACTAAGCTCGTGCTTAAAAACAAATATTCGATCAAGTTTTAGTTAAGTATCGAACTTTAAATTTCGAGTCTAGCTCGTCTAGATTACAACCCTATTTTGAGATTGTGGTTATTGGGTTGGAATTAAGAAATTTGTTGGTTAATTGCAATCTGTGGGACAAAGTATAGGTTTAATTGCACAGAAAGTACTAAAGCTATATAATCCTGATTCTAAAGTGGTGCAAAGTTCAACAACTTTTTAATTGAATCGGTATTGTATTAATCAAGTTCTTCTGTCTGTCTCGGTGCTAGCTTTGACATTAATTAACATATTAATACTTATACTTTGAGGATTCGATTAGAATATTTCGTAAACTGTTCAAGGCTCTTACTGACAATTCGATTCTTCTATTGTCGTTTCTCGGACAAGGTATGCATGCGGGATTGCCTAAATACCTTCCGGTTAACTTGAAAGACATAGAAACAGCAGGATTTCGAGACGGCGACGAGGTGTCGTTGGAGACTTTGACGAAAAAGGGTTTGATTAATCCATCTGGAAGAGACAGAAAGCTCCCTTTAAAGGTACGTATGATCTCAGATTTAGGGATTACGCCGAGCATTTAAGTTCATGTGTAAGTTTGATAGCCCCAGAAGAAAAAAATGTTGTCTTGATAAATCAAGTATCGTTCTTCGTTCTCGAGCCTCGGTTAATAACGGAAATAACAGTGCAATCGAAGTAATCTATATCAAAGATGTATCTTCTGATTTCAGGGCTTGATATGCTTATATCGCGTCGGTTTTCTTTTACTTCCCCTGCACGCATGGTGTATAAAAATTTCTTGAATATTCTCTGTTAAAACAGTATAAATGGCCATAATGTTGTTTATAAACTGGAAGGGTTCGTTGTTATTTGACTATGCATCGTGTTCTATTAGATTCTCGGCGACGGGGAGCTGAACGTAAAACTGAACTTCGAGGCCCGTGCGTTCTCGGCATCTGCCAAGGAAAAGCTCGAGGCAGCTGGTTCCTCGCTGACTGTATTGCCTGGCTGGAAAGAAGTGGGTTAAGCCATCGGTTGCAAAGAACCTCGCGCGAGCCGATGAATACTTCGCCAAGAAGCGGGCTGCAGCATCTGCAGCAGAAACTGGGTCGACTTCTGCATGAATGGTATGTATCGATTCGCTTGTTTAGACCCAAAATACAAAAAACCGGTTGTCGACTAATGGATAGGACCTACCGGATTGTACGGATGAAAGGTTCAACATTCGAGGAAACTCTGTTCATTGTGTCATTTTCATGGTTACTAGAAATTAAACATCTTCATTGACTAGGTTTGAAATGAGTGGTCGGTTTATGTGCGGATTGTATAAAAACAGTGATGATAGTGAGATTAAATACATGAGATAAAAAATAATTTAAACGCACCGCACCACTCATCCAAACTCATACTAAGTTTGAAATGGTTGTTTAATGTTTATATGATTATGCATTGGTTGACTCCATATTTGTGAAAACTTAGGTTAGATAATTTTGGATATACTACGGAGGGTGAATACATGAGAGGTCCCTTTATTCTATGGAGCTGTTTAGATTAGTCCTTTTATTACTAAATGGTTCAATTTATTCCCTTTACTATTAAAAAAAATTAAATAACAACAATTTGGAATAGAGTTAATATTTACCATTTAAAAAAATCTATTACTATTTAATAGAGTTAATATTTTTAAAGTTTTTATGATTCTGTAAATGAAATATTTTGTTTGCAATTCAAGATATTTTTTATACAGTAAATATTAATTTTGTTACAATTTAGAATTTTTTAATAGTATAGATCCATTTAATAATAAATGGACTAATTTGATCAAGTCCATATAATATTAGGACCTCTCAAGTACTTTAATCTATTACGAAAATAATAATATGAATACATGAACAGGGGCGTAGCTAGGTGCCATTGCCCTCCTAAAATGAAAAAATTTTAAATAGAAATTTTAAATTAGTAAAGATAAAATTGTACTTTGGCCCTCTAAAAATGATCAAAATTTGATTTAATCCTTTAAAAATTATAAAGATAGAGACTATTAAAATGGTGAAATTGTATTTTTGCTATCGTAAAAATTACAATTTGATTTCGACCCCCTAAAAAAATTTGTCAAGTAAACTCATTAATTGTTTTTATTAAAATACACCAACAAACATTTTTAAACTTGTCAAACCGGATTGGGTTAGATTGCATTCACATCATAATTGATAGATCTAGTAAAATCTTAACAAAAAACTCAAAAGAAGAGAAGATTCAAGAAAATTAGTTTAACGAACTCAACCTATGGTTGAGTTCGGTTTAGTTTGATTTGATTTTTTTAGATTTTTGAACCTTTTATGATAATCTGATTTGGTACGAGTTAGTTATTGGATTTTTTATAAAATTTTTTATTTTAAAAAATAAACCATCTATTTAAAAAAAATGAAATATTCAAAATTTTATATTTAACTTTTATGAAAAATTACAAAATGATTACCTAATAGTTTTTTTTTTTTTTTTTGGTTAGCTAAATATCTTAGATTTTTTAGTTTTTCATTTTTACATTAGTTAACTGGTGACTAAAAAAGACAAAATCGAATAGTTAAGTGACTATTTTGTAACTTTTCATAGTTGGGTGATAAAAAAGAAAAACTATAATTTAAGAATTAAATAATTGATTGGGTAAACTACCAAAATAGTCACTTTTAGTCACTTATATTTGAAATGTTATGTTTTAGTCACTTACGTTATCATTTTGTTACGAAATGGTCACTCTGCAGTTAAGGCCTGTTACCGGTAGTCCGACGTAACAGATCTTAACGACAGAGTGATCATTTCGTAACAAAACAATAACGTAAGTGATTAAAACATAATATTTTAAACATAAGTGATTAAAATATAAATTGAGGCAAAAAAGTGATTATTTTGATAATTTACCCTTTTTTAGTAAATCTTAAAATTTCAATCCTCGATTACTTAACAGCAATCAAAACCACAGAAAAAAAAAACACCCACAGAAAACCGTACCAATCCCTGAAAAAAATCTCCACCAAACCCCTTCTTCTCAGCCCCACAAAAACCCTAAACCCTCTTTTCTCTAAAACCCTAATCCAAATTCCTCAGCAAAAATCCTAAAGGGAAACGAAGAAAAAAAATAACGAAACGATGAGCTCTTTCACCAACACCAACAATTTCGATAACCTTTTACTGCAAACCCTAATGGGAAGGCTTCAAATCCGCCCCCCAACCAATACCATAACCAATTCTTTCCTCACCCAATCCCTCGAAGACCTTCTCCTCGACGCCGCCAACTTATCGGACTCCGATTCCGACGATGCCGACAAAACCCAACTCGCCAAGGAAGAATCCAAGCTCGAAAAACAGATCATTCGGGTCATCTTGTCGGGTAAAACCGACCCTTTGAAACCTAACTCCGGTCAAGCTGTTAACATCAATGACCATCATATTTGCATCACTTTTCACCAGGAGAATGGGTCGGATTATAGAGTATGGGAGTGGCATGGTCATATAATGTTGTTTGATGAAGAGAATGGGTATAGTCCTGAATATATTTACGGGAATTACTTCGAGAGATTGCAAGGGAAGACTGTTGTTAATGAAGAGAAAGAAAAGGAGGTCGAAGAGGAGGAGGAGGAAGAGGAGAAAATTGGGAATTTAGGGTTGAGGGAGTTGATTGATGGAGGTGCCGATTCGGGTTCGGGTCGGATTCTTCATAGGAATATCAATGCTGGGTCTCCAAGGTTTGTATGAAATTAAATGCTTTTTCTTAATAGAATTTTGTTACCATTTATGATATATATATATATTGGCTAGTGATTTTCCTTGCTATGCATGTGTGTTTGTATAACCTTTAGAAATGGGTTTTTGATCAATCAGATTTGGGAATTCATGAAATTATAAGGTCAAATTCTGCTGTTACTCCTTGTGTTATGTGCTAGTTGTCGATTTAGTCCTTGTACTTTTTGAATTTTAAAATTCCAGTCTTGACTCAAATGGTAGCAATTAAACTCATTGACTCATTGTAGCAGTTAAACTCATTTATTTAAATTCTGCCATTAGTCTGACGATGTTCAATTTGATCATTCCTAGTTCTTATACTAACCATTATATCCATTAACTGCTGTTTTTAGTAATATATGGAAATAGAAAGTTGGTATGGCATTACTAATGTGATAATATATTTGCCACCTAAGATTTTGGAAATAGTAGAACTTAGCGAATTTAACAGCTAACGTTTGGTCTATACATGGACTAAAAATGATCTAATTAAAGTATCAAAATCCGAAAAGGATAGGTACTAGATATACAATTTATGCATTGTATAGGGACTAATAGCAGAATTTAACCTAATTTTAACTATACTGAGAGTGAACTTGCTGCTGGTTATGGAATGATATGAGTCACTTGCAATGATGAATTGAACCTTTATTTTTTTTCATGCTAGTATTCACAATGAAGGTGTCTACTGTATGTTTTTGTGTCAATTTCGTGTATTTTTTTAATTATAGCTCAAAAATAAAAAGTTTAATTAATTTCATCTCACATGATTGCATAATTAGTGTATGATGTCTTATTCCTAAAAGTTTTGGATGAAGAAACAGAGGGTCAGGTTTATTTGATGTTGTTTCGAGATCGGCTTGTTCGATCTTTGTTTGGTTTAAACTATGTCTGTGCTCGTACTTTGTTGGTAAGTATCACAAAACTATGCATATATTCCTGAAATCATCTTAGGTTCCCATATTGGTTCTTGGACCTTAGGAAACAGAGGGTCTATCTTTTATATCAACTAGTTCGATTTTAGTTTGGTTTAAACCATGTCCGTACTTGTAGTATGCCAATAAGTATCGAAAAATGACATCTATGTTCACGGTACGTTTACTCACATTCGAGTGTGCAGTTGTAAGTTTGCTATTGTCTCCCATTTCAGTCCTCGTAGTATCATTCTATTAGCAATTTGCAGTGAATGAATGTCATATCGATTCATTTTCTTTTCTCCATTTGAACTTGACAGGATCTAGACTCGAAGTGTCCGTCCTTTTTTTCCGGGGGGTTTCGGGTTTCGATAAGGGGAAGGCCATCACTCAATCGCTCACTCAGTTAAAAGATTGAACAGAACACAACAGAACAGAACATGTTTTCCTTTGTATGAGGAGACCTAATTATTTTCAAGTAGTTCTTTTTTTTTTAATTTTAATTTTCATTTATGAGTTTACTATAATCTGTTATAAGATTTTCATTATTTGGAATATTGTTGGAGGTTCATATTCTCTATATATATATATTTAATAATCTTATTATAGGTTTTGATCATATCTGCTTTTTTTATCATAATGCCTAGAACTATCCATAGCTCTTCCCAACCCATAAATAGGAGGATAATACGTTTCAGTGCATTCGAATTCAGGTTCTCTTGTATTGACAACAATGCCTATGCCAATCGAGTTAAGACTCAATTGATTCATATTCTCATATTTATGCGGACACGATATTTTATAAAATATAAATAGCTACAAATGTAACATAAAATAGTCTCTTTTTTTATTTTTTATTTTTATATATGTTTGAAAATTCTAAAAAGAGTTTCTTGAGCTTTCCATAATTAAGTAATGTTTTGCGTAATTTGTGTTACATAAAATCTCTACTGAGATTTCTGATAATTTGTATAATTGAATAATGTATTGTTGGATTATAAAAGTTTAAAGCTCACCTTATAATGGAGGTTCTTGTATTTAGAGTTAGATTGTATTTACTCAAACACACACTCCACCGCTATTTCTAAACTCACTGCTACAGTATTCAATCTCATCGCTACAGTAATTAATTTCACCGCCATCGTTGTTTTTAACCTCACCGAAAGTAAACACACTGCCCATCCAAACTAAGCCTAAGACTCAATCAGCCTAAATATAAATATAAGTTGAACTTTAATATTTAAGGAACAAACTTAAGTATTTTTCAAAAATTTAATTTTATATTTTTTGAAACTTAAATATATAATTGTGTGATGTAAATATTAAAATATTTGTTTAAAATTTTCATTAAGAAATGGTATAAGTTCAGATAAACTAATTTCATACATGAATTGGGTTTAAATCAAACCAAACCCTAATTTAAGTATATTTTTTTATATTTTATATTTTTATTTTATGAAATTTAAATAATTTATTTTTCAAAATTTGAAATTCACGATAAATTATATTAATTTTAATTTAGAATAATAACTTTAATAGTGTTAATAATTTGATTTGTATTTTTAAATTCTAAAAGTAGAAGGATTATATTTCAAATATATAAAAAGTATAAGGATTTAATGTGTATTTCACTCTATAAATTAATAGGTAAACTACATCCAAGGTTATTAAACTATTAGTAATTTACATTTCAGTCACTCAACTTCAAAAAGTTACAAAATTGTTCGGAAGGTTTTATTTATATCATCGAGCTATTAAAAACACTACGGCTTTCTCTATTCGCATTTTCTATACTAATCGAAAGATTTCATTCTCCTTTTCATCTGTAGTTCAATTTTTTTTCATGAAATATCTTTAAACATCACGAATTTGTGAAATACCTTAAGATTGACTTGAAGCTAAGATATGTTCTTATATTTGTTAATGGATATCGATCCACCGTACCAATTGATAAATCATCACTTGAAACTTGCTAGCCAGACTTTATAAAAAAATAACTTAATAATCCAACGACTTAAATAAAAATTTTCGAATAATTCAATGATTTAAATTAAAACTTTTAAATAATTTAATGACTATTTTGTAATATTTTAAAAATTTACTTAAATTAATCCCCTTTACAATTCTATGATAAACACGTGTAAGCTTCTAATTGGATATAAAATAACAAGATTTTTAATTTCCACATATATAATTTTAGTAGTAAAAACTCATCCATTTACCCCTTCCATATCCTCTGCTAATCTCATCGTCGGCCATCATCGCCTTTTTTCCCTTTCTTTCCGATTGGGGTTTTTAATTCTTCCCCAAATCTCGATCGACTGATTAAAGAAAAAGAAAAAAAAATTGGATTTTCCTTAAAACATTAAGGGGTTTCGAAGAGCATAAACTGATAATATGCCTTCGTTACCCTTTGATTCGATTTGTTTACCTTTGATCCCTTTTTTAACTCCTTCCCATGCTGGTTCTTACTCCCATTGTTTGAAACATCTTTCAAAGAGTGATCGGCATGGTAACCTTAGTTAATAATTTTATCCCAATCTATCTTTTTCTATTTTTTTTACCGATTTAAAGGAAATTTGTTCTTGTTAAAAAAGAATAACCGGAGGTTTGATTCGATCGTGAACTGGGGGGTTGCTTTTTAATTTTCGGAGTTTTTTTTTAAGGTTTTGAATTAATTGCAGCTGTTTTAACAAGGTATATTCTTAATTTTTTATGATTTGGCATCTAGATTATTATTTTCTTATTAAATTTATTATTTTCTGGTAAAAAATTCTGTAGTCATTCCCAATTTTGATTTTATCTAATTGGTCCCTCTAAGAAAATCATAGCAATTTAATCCTTTCCAATTTAATAAATTTAGCTGTAGCATTTATCTAGTGCTAAATTTATTATTATATAGATCAAAATTGCCAGGATTATTAGTCTTTAATTGCTAACCTTTGAAATTCATAGGATTAAATTGCTCATTTTTGGAGAGATAAATTTGCTCAATGTTGAAAGTGGGAGGGACTGGAGAGGTTTTTTTGCCTTATTTTCTCTATAATTTATTGCACCATCATATGGAAATACTATGTGAATATTTATTTTTAAGGAATGAATCCCAGAAACATTCTTGCGTTTCTTTTTCTTTAGTTTATTAGTTTAGAATATTTCAATGTTAAAATAACCTTAATTACTTATATATTATGAACATATTAAGCTTGATTAAGAATTAATTTTAGTCTTAGCTTATAAACCAAATGTGTGTTTTTCATTTAAAAACAGTAATGATGGATTGGGTTTTTCCACAAGTTTAATTTTGATAATGATGGATGTATCGAGTTCTCGAGTGGTCGACGATCTTAGCGACTTAATGCGGGCTGAAGTTGGTGCTTGTTTGTATGAATACGATACTGAATTCGATGCGTATTATGCTAGTGATGTGGATGAGTTACTTGGAAATGGACATGAAAGCAAATATCCTCAAAAAGGCATAAGCAAATGTCCGTCGTTACCGTCCTTTGGGTGTCTTGGAGCAGATGAATTTGTAACTACATTTCGGAGGATGTTGTCTGAGGGTTCCTTGCAAACACCTCCCTCTTGCTTTGTTTCTTTGCCTGTAAGTGGCTTTTGTTGCTTTGTTTCTTAATTTCTTTGCCTGTAACTACATTGCGGAGGATGTTATCTGAGGGCGTATTATGCTTTGTTTCTTTGTCTGAGAATGTTTAGTGAGTAAAAGCACTGTATATGTGACATTTTCACCCGATCCATTGGAGTTTAACTTGAATCGTTGCGTTTAACTTATGAATGGTGTGTAACATCAGGTCGAGTTAAATGTATACATTTGAGTTAAGCTACAATGGTTAGATGATCATGCCATGTATATAATGTAACTTTATGACTTGAGCTTAATTAAATGATGTAGCATTAGTTTAAAATATAATGTAACTCGTCATATTTATTTGAATAGTTGTATATAATCAATGAATGGAGTATGAATCGGGTCGGGTCAAATGTAACAACTCGAGTTAAGCTACAATGACCAGATGATCATGCCATATAACTTGGTTTGTCAACTTTATGAGTTGAGCAAATAAAACAGTGTGGCATTAGTTTAAAATATAATGAAACGCGTCATATTTACTGGAATAGTTGCATATAATCAGTGAATGGAGTATGAATCGGGTCGGGTCAAATGTAACAACTCGAGTTAAGCTACAATGACCCGATGATCATGTCATGTAACTTGGTTTGTCAACTTTATGAGTTGAGCAAATAAAACAATTCGGCATTAGTTTAAAATATAATGTAACGTGTCATATTCACTCGACCCACTAGAGTTTTAACTTGAATAGTTGCATTTAACCGGTGAATGGGGTATGAGATCTGGTCAGATTAAATGTAACAATTCGAGTTAATAAGCTATAATGGTCAGATGATCATACCATGTAACTTGGTTTGTTAACTTTATGAGTTGAGCTTAATTTAATGATGTGGCATTATTTTAAAATATAATGTAACGTGTCATATTCATAAGACACACTAGAGTTTAACTTGAATAGTTGCATATAACCAGTGAATGGGGTATGATATTGGGTCGGATTAAATGTAACGACTCGGGTTAAGCTAGAATGGTGAGATGATCATGTCATGTAAACTTGGCTTGTTAACTTGTTTCACCTTTTAACAGACTCCCATGAAGCTAGTGTCTGCCCTCAAAGGTAGCCGAGCGAAACAGGGAATATTACCGAAGAAACGCAGTGTGACATGGGCACCCAATGTGTACGATCCTCCACCGACATCGCTATTGCATATGATTAGAAACAAAAGGCAACACAAGTTGAAGAGGAACATCGACGACAAAAAGAAAATAGGAAGGAAAGGATTGAAAGGCACCAAGTCGACCCGAGGTAACGTCGGCGGGAAAGGCGTCAAACAAATTCGCAGAAGCAGCGAAAGTTCTTATAGGTGGTTTAAAGAACTGGTGGTTGAAGATAGAGTAGTTAACACGGCAAATGAGATGGACAATTTCAACGTGGACAAGCCGGATGCTTATTGTGGCGGCGGTTTTTTAACTCAGTCGTCGACCGGAATGTACTACTCTGTGGCGGAGGCTCTATGAGTATGTCTTCTAATTCACATCATGGAGAAAATCCATGCTTTTATTTTTTTTCTATTCTTTAATATGGTTCGTAAATAAATAAGCTCTTTCATGCATCCTTTTATTGTTGATGTATATTTGAACAAAGTACTTTGTATAGAGCATTATGCAATGGTTTTTTATAATGATAATCTATTCGAATTTATTGATTTAATTATAAAAAATCAATAGTTTAAATTTATTTGAACCTAAAGCAATTTGAACCTAAAATGATTTTAAACGCAAAACGCGCGGCTTAAACATGTGACGGTAAATGTGTCATAGAGGTCTTAGTATTAAGAGCTGGATTGCATTTTGCTTCTCTACTAAAAAAATGGGCAAGTTAGTTTTTATCCATTAGATCAAAGAGTAAATTAGTCATTCTGTTAAAAATTATATCCATTTCTATGGTTAAAAACTGTTTTTATACAACAACATGAGGTATACGTGACATGTCGTGTATCACTGTTTGTTTTTAATAAAATAATCAATTTGCTATTTAATTTAACGTATAAGAACTAATTTGGTTGTTTTTTTGAGCGAATGGAGTAAAATTGATTCTAACTTCTAATACAGGGGTTTTTATGATACTTTTTTCCACACTTTTAACATGTATATAGTTGCAGGTTTTTTGAAATTGAACGCATTTTAATTTTAAAAAATGTATTAAAAAAATTATACAAAATCTTAATCCAAAAAAACAAAGTAAACACGAAGAAATATTTTTGGGGGTAAGAGTAAAGGTTTTCGCGGTCGGATCAGGTTCAGTTTGGGTCCATCGTATCAATACCATAAGTATTTTTCCAAAGTTGGACATAACCTTTGAAAATAATTTGTTCTTGCAAATAATTATTTTTATTTAATATTTAGTAATTAATATATCTCTTATTGATTTTTTAAACATAATATTTTTTTTATCTTTACATTATAATATAATATATTTAATTTTTCACATGATATAAATTAAATAATATATAAAAAAAAATCACAAAATTTGAAAATGGGTTGAGTCAAGACAAACTAGAGCTTTTAATATTGGAGTCCAAGTTTCATATTTTAAACAGACTTATTTATGTTTTTGTTCGAGTTCATTTAGTCAAAATTTATATTAAGAGTCAAATTATATTTTGCCTCCTCTATTCAAAAAAGAGTAAATTAGCTTCTTTACATTAGATCAAATAACAAACTAATGCTTCTGTTAAATTTTTTATCTATTTCTGTTGTTAAAAATTAGTTATTGTAGGTCAGAATGAGATGCACATGGTATACCACGTGTCATTATCTGGTCATTTTGTCAACCGCATCAATTTTTAATAGTATATATGGATGAAGTTTTTAACAGGAAAATCAATTTGCTCTTTAATCTAATGTATAGAGGCTAGTTTACTGTTTACTCAATATTTTGAGTAGAAAGGGCAAAATGCAATATGATACATAGTATAAGGACCTTCATGGTATTTTTACCATTTAAATTATTGTCCAAATTTTATTTAGGTAGCACTTGGTGCTTTCTTATGTTATGATTCAAATGAAATGCGATTGCTAGAAATGCGATTGCTGAAAAAGATAAATGCTACTATTTTAAAGGTATTTGCTTGCTAAGTTACACCTATCTTAATATTTTTAATTTACCTGATCATGGTAAATTCTATTGAAGTCTGGCTCAGTCCATTATCACCTTTATCATTATTGTCAAAAAGTGATTTTAAGAAGATAAAATGACAATTTTAGACATTGTATTGTAACGTAAAAAACTTAAATGGGAGATAAAAAGGTAATTTCATTGAAAAACACTTTTTTCAAAAGCCAAAAATTAAAAATTTTGGCTTGGGTTAAAATCTCAATTAGTTTATTATTTACACGGGCACAGTTTATTACATGGTTTGACTATACGACCATGTTCTTGAGCCACACGAGTTGAACTCTATCACACGGTCGTGTGACCGCTGTTTTCACATTTGAAAAATAATTGCAAATAAATTATTTAGTTATTTTTTATTAAATTATGAATAATATCAAGATCTTATTATTGTAATATCTTATAGCTCGGATCGAACGACTAGATCAGATATAAGGTATTACATATAGTAGTATCATATTTTACCTTGATGGTATACAAAAGAGAAAATAGGTAGAAGGAAATGGGCCGATGGTATAAAAGGAAAAATAGAGCCCAAAATACCAAGTAACTTCCCGGTACTCTACCCTGAAAATGAAAAATGGCGGCAAAAGACTTAAGATTAAGAGACACCACTAGGGCAACTTCAGTTGCATTTCGCGTCCTCAATTTTGCAATTTTTTTTTTTTTTTGGGGTGTTAAACTCTCGATTTTCTTTTCATTTTCATTTTCGATTATCTTTGCAAATATATTTTGTTTGAACGAATAATCTTCAGAAAATGGATTTTAACGCGGCGGAGGAAGAGGAATTTGGATTCTCAAGAAACTATTTCTTAGCAAAAGAAACGGGCAGTTCTGGGAAGAAATCTGCTCGTAAACTCAGTGATATCAACGTTGTTGACGAACAGGTATTTTTGCCTCATTGAATCCCCATCTCGAGAAAAGCTTTCGTTTTCTTTTTCTTTTAAATGCTGTTGTTTTAAAATTGCAGGAACTTAGAGAAGCTTCAGCTAATATTGAACCAAAGCATCAAAATGACGTTGCAGATTTAATAAATAGTTACAAAAGTTTATACCCAAAATGGGTTTTTGATCTCAGGTAATTTAAAACTCTTTTTTACTTAATGGTGTAATTTTGAATTTCATTGGAAACTTTAATTTGTTAGAATTTGATCCTCTTAATTTACAAAAATTGGAAATTTGATCCGGTTTTAGTGAATACATGCACTTGAACAGTTGGCTTTTGCTAATTTGTTTTGATCTCAGATAGTTTAAAACTCTTATTTACTTAATGGTGTTAAGTCTGAATTTCGTTGGAAACTTTAATTTATTCTACTTCGATCCTCTTATTTTACAAAAATTGAAAATTTAGTCTGGTTTTTGGTGAATATATGAACTTGAATTGTTAATTTGTGCTAATTTGTTGCATATAAAATGTTATAAAAATTGAAAATTTGGTCCGGTTTTTGGTAAATACATTATACACGAACTTGAACTGTTGATTTTTGCTAATTTGTTGTATGTAAATTGTTGAAATGATGGTTTTTTATATCTCCTTACACATTAAATATTGAAATGTTCTACTGATATTACCCAAAATGGGTTTTTGATTTGAGGTTGTTTGAAACTCTTATTTACTTAATGGTCTAATTCTGAATTTCATTGGAAACTTTAATTTGTTAGAATTTGATCTCTTGCTTTAAAAAAGTTGAAAATTTGGTCCGGTTTTTGTTGAATACATGCACTTGAACCGTTGATTTGTGCTAATTTGTTGCACAAAATTGTTATAAAAATTGAAAATTTAGTCTGGTTGTTGGTAAATTCATGAACCGTTGATTTTTGCTAATTTGTTGCATATAAATTGTTATAAAAATTGAAAATTTTGTCTGATTTTTTGGTAAATACATGAACTTGAACCATTGACTTTTGCTAATTTGTTGCTTATATATCATTATAGAAATTGAAAATTTAGCCCGGTTGTCGGTAAATATATGAACTTTGAATCGTTGATTTTTGCTAATTTGTTTCACATAAACTGTTGTAAGATTGATTTTTGTTAATTTCTTGCATATAAATTATTGAAATGTTGATTTTTGATAATTCCTTACATATTAAATATTGAAGTGTTGATATTCAAGCTAGTAATTTAACAGTAAGGTTTACTAATGTTACCCAATTGGACTAACTTATCAGGTTTTGTAAATTAAGGGGATAAAATTCATAATTAGACCTTTACTTATTTATTTTTATTCCAAAATGTTACCTTGAAATTTAGTATTGGCTTAATTTTCCAGTACTTATTGTGTGTATGTTTTGCTTTTATTTATTTGCAGATGTGGTTTTGGTCTTCTAATGTATGGATTTGGATCAAAGAAATCATTGATTGAAGATTTTGCTTCAACAGCTTTGGCAGAGCATTCTGTTGTTGTAATTAATGGTTACCTTCAATCAATCAATATAAAACAGGTGCTGTTTTCATCACATAACATTAAAGGGACCAAGTTAGTTCCTATCAAATTACAAAGTATCAAAATAAGGCCAAATTGGAAAAGGGACTATTTGATTCTTTTTATAGGATAGGGACTGCATTGATCCATTTAATAGTAGAGGGACTAATTTGATCATGTCCCTACTATAATACAGGAACCTCTTAGGTACTTTCACCTATTTTTTCCCATGAATGTTCTTTGAGCTCTCATTTTGCTTTTATTGAACACTCAAATTGTTTTGAATGTAGGTTATAATAGCCTTGGCTGAGATTCTATGGGAACAATTAAAATTGAACCGGAAGGTTTCATCCCAGAGTTTGCCTAAAGTTCAACAGCCGTTTAGTTCTCGATCTACGGATGATCTTTTGGCGTTTTTAGACGGACCCGAGATGGATGAGAAGGATAGTTTCATATGTGTTGTTGTTAACAATATCGATGGACCTGGGTTAAGAGATACCGAAACTCAACAATATCTTGCACGACTTGCTTCTTGTTCTTATATCCGTGTTGTTGCCTCTATTGACCATGTGAATGCACCACTTTGTAAGTAAACTCTTGTTTCGATTTTCAGTTAATAGATAGGTTAACTAGCTCACTTGTCTGTTTTGAGTATCGACCTCAATGCTTTGTAGGCTAGGGATAGAAGTTGATAACATCTTAGAGTTTCAATTTCTCATTTCCGTATTCTTTTTGGCCGGATGTGCTCTCGGTAATGCTGTCTTTTTCTAGGATATGTGAAAGA
The DNA here is from genome assembly GCA_025698515.1 of Gossypium sturtianum. NCBI lineage: Eukaryota > Viridiplantae > Streptophyta > Magnoliopsida > Malvales > Malvaceae > Gossypium > Gossypium sturtianum. The sequence goes on from CM046953.1 coordinate 154,343,187, forward strand.
ATGTGGTAATGTTTGATGTACATTCCATAACAATAGTTTTGTATGCTTTAACGAGGGAAATAAAAGGTTGGATAGGGTGGTCGGGGTCATTTTATATAGCTTTCGAATATTGAATAGCTTCCATTCTAGTCTCGAACAAATCAAACCTAGTAAACGGAAATGTGTTCTTCATAGACCCGATTAGGGAATCACCAGAGAAAAGGACCTCTCTTGGGAGGTTGGAGGGGTCTCTTAGTAATACTCTTATGTTATTTTTGAATAGGTGTTATAAATTCCCTTCTTGAAAGGAATGCTGAGATAATTAGCATTGTAGAGCATTACAGGTTTTCGTGTAATCGATTCAATCCTGTTCAGCTTCACCAGTAATATATCAATGTAGTGTTTATCGTAATAGTTTTGTTTGCTTTAATGGTAGACAGAAAAGTCGGATAGGGTGGCTGCAGTCATTTGTTATATAACTTTGAAATATTGAATATTTTTCATTATAGTCTTTGAACTAATTCCGGACCTCGAGTTCTTGCTTGAAGGCCTCTCTTTTAATGCCAGGTTGAAACAAACCCAATAAATGAAATGTCCTCTTTCTAGACTCAATTAGGCAACCACTGGAATTTGGTCGTGTCTTGGGTAGTACTCTTATGTTATTTTTCAATGGATGTTATTTAGCATTGTAGAGAGCTTATGATTTTCATGTAATTGACTCAATTCTGATTGGCTTCGATGTTAGTGTGGGACAAGAAGATGGTTCATGCACAATTTAACTGGTACTGGTATCATGTTCCTACGTTTGCACCGTACAAGGTCGAGGGGCTCTTTTTACCTTTGATTCTCGCACACGGCAGTAGTAAACAGAGTGCCAAAACAGCTTTGATCGTTTTACAGAGTTTAACCCCGAACGCTCAAAGTGTGTTCCGGATCCTCTCCGAATATCAACTGTCTCATCCCGATGATGAAGGTAAATGACTTGTTTCAGATTTGGAGTCTCATACTCTAGTCTGTCATTTTATGTCTTACGACTTTAAACCGTATCTTTTAACCTTAGGAATGGCAATAGATGATCTGTACTCCATCTCTCGAGAGCGGTTCCTCGTAAGTAGCCAGGTAACGCTAAACGCCCACTTGACCGAGTTCAAAGATCATGAGCTAGTTAAGACCAAAAGGCATTCCGATGGACAGGATTGCTTGTACATTCCTCTCACAAAGGAAGGCCTCGAAAAGTTATTATCGGAGATGAGTTGACATACATGTTATTTTTACTCACCGGCAACACGAACTACCCTGCAAGGACGGCCTCCGTCCAGGTAAAAACAGGTCATTTTCCGTATAATGGTGGTAGTTTAGTTCGATTTTGCATGACTGAATCTAACAAAAAGACACTTGCAATGCCTCTTTAGTTTGTTATTATGGCTATGCATTTATGTGTTGCTTGATACTACCATTTACTCATGTTGTGTTATATGCTTGTTGAATGGTGGAATTTAATCCTTCAAATTGACTATAATTAAACTGTTATGAATTTTGACATAGTATTGTAATTGTTTTATGTTTAAATTCTGCTATTAATCTCTGTATCATATCTAATTTATGGATTTAGTTTCTGTATTATAATTCGGTCAATTTTAGTTTCTATATTTTTTTCGATTTAATCCAAGTGCTTCAGTTTGATTTTTTTTTTTTTTTTTTTTGAAATTTCAATTTTAACTCAAACGATAGTCGTTAAATTTGTTAATTAAAATATCGTGGCTCCTTTACAAGTATTATATGAAAATAACAAGTTGATATGCGATAATATATGTTTCTTATATAAGATCTTGAAAAGAATAGAATTTAACATATGTTTTTTGGAATTCAAAATTTTAAAAGTAGTTGAATTAAATTTGCAATTTATGCATAGTACAGGGATTAATGACATAAATTGACTTTATTTTATATTATTTTAAATAATAAACTCACACATTGTAATATTTAAATAAAAAAATAAATTTATAGAAGATAAAAGACTCAAATACAAAGTATATTATATATAAGATTAGAAAAAAATGATTTTTCATTTAATTATATTTTCAATTAAATATCTCGAAAAAATTAATTATTGAAGTAAATAGGTACAAAAATAATCACCTATGTTTAAGTGAATTTACATTTTGGTTTTTAATTTTCAATTATTATTATACAACTATAAAAAATATATAAGAACCTGACTCGAGATTCAATTCGATTATTTGATGCGAAATATACTTTGTTTAAGTAATCTCATACGCTTCATTTGAGGTAGAGGTGTTCATGGGCCGGGTTCGGGCCGGGTTTAACTAAAAAATTAGGCCCATTCATCGGGTTCGGGCCTAGTCGGGCCCAAAAAATGGGCCTAATTTTTTCCCAAGCCCGACCCATATAAAAATGCTAAAATCCGGGCTTGGCCGCTGTATTAAATTTTTATATTATTTTATATAATTTTTAAATATATATAATACACCAAAAATACTAAAAAAATCAAAATAAATATTTCCCAACAAATTGAAAATAAATTTTAAAATAATACGTAGACTTAAATAACACTAAGATAGATGTAACTTAACAAGCAAATACCTCTAAAATAATAATAAAATTAACAAATGCCTTTAAAATAATAACAAAATTAACAATAAAATAAGTTTTATAAATATTCAATAAATAACAACAAAATAGTAGCAACATAATAGTAATATGGTAGCAAAATAGGGAGAAAACAACAAGAAAATAACATTCAAAAATAAAAAAAATCTGCTGATTTTTTTTGTCATTTAGTGAATTCGGGCCGGGCCCGGGCCAAAAATACATTACCCGAGGCCTGGCCCATTTTTTAAACGGGCCTTATTTTTTTGTCCAAACCCATTTTTCGAGCTTATATTTTTACCCAAACCCTTCCAAATATTGGTCGGGCTTTCGGGCCGGGCTGGGCCGCCCGGCCCATGAACACCTCTAATTTGAGGGAATTTCTTCTCTATTTTCTAGATCAGAACACTATTTCCTCCCATCTTGACTTTCGATTTTGAAACCGTGTATCAACCATTATCATTTTGTAAATCTCTAACAAATTGGTATAAGAGTGAAATGGAAATTTCACATGACCCATCAAAACCCTGTTACTCCATGCACAATCCAGCATTTTCTTTGTAACTTCCTTTTTCTTTTAGCAAATTTCTTCGTAATTTCCTTTGTGCTTTCACGTGAGGAAAAATAACATGCCATGCAAACAACGCATAATAATCATATAATAAAAATTACAAATAACAAATAACAAAATTAATTAAAATCAGAATCAATTCAATAAAAAATATATTTAAATTTAAATAAATTTAGGTGAAATCCACTTTTATATTTAAATTAACACATATCTTATTAATTAAAATCAAAATTAATTCAATGAAAAATATAATAAATTTAAAACTAAAATATATTAAAAAAAGCACACATAAATTTCAAGTATCCTTCTAAATGAAGAATTTGATTACGACTTCTTTTCTCTCTTTTTTTACATAGAATATTCCATGATAGTGACGGTCCAATAAGAAGAGCCGTAACAAAATGGCCAGACATCTAATGACGTGGCGGAAATCTAGTGGATAATTTTGATCACAGTATATAGAAACAACCGTATAAAGATCGGCCGAAAGATCTGGGACCGTCAAATAATGTCCAAAAGATCGAACGGCTCGTAGACTCCAGAACATTCTCGAAAACCAGTATTTGAAAAAACCTCTATATAAACGAACTCTTTTCTTCTTTGCTCGGCCTCTTAAAAACCCTAGCTGTTCTTTGTAGTAGCTGTTTTCTCTCATTTAGTTTTTGTTTTTTTGTTTTTTTCCTTCTTTATATTCTTTTTTGTCGACACAACAAAAGAAAATAGTGATGGCCGGTAAAGGAGAAGGTCCAGCGATCGGTATCGATCTCGGAACTACTTATTCATGCGTCGGTGTTTGGCAACATGATCGCGTTGAAATCATCGCTAACGATCAAGGTAACAGAACGACGCCGTCTTATGTTGGTTTTACCGACACCGAGCGTTTGATAGGTGATGCTGCGAAGAACCAGGTTGCTATGAACCCCATAAACACCGTCTTCGGTAAGCTTTGCATCTGTTCTCTTTGCTTTTAGAGATCCTGTATCTAGAGTTGATCAAGATTTTTTTTCTTTAGATCTATGCTAAGGTGAAAATATTTGGCTTGGATCTAGATTTGTTTACGTTTGGATATGCTGAAGTTTACGAGTTAAGATTTCCAAGTTTTATTAAGAATTGCTGTAGCTTGAGCTTAGATTCTTGTTCAGATCTGTTAATCTTTCTTTTGAATCTACTCGATGTTGTTGGCTATATTTTGAACGAAGACTTTTGGCTATTTTGTTAGATCTGTTAATACTGTACTTTTCAATCTTATTATAGCCAGTTAAAAGGAGTTAACCATTGCTTTTTATAATCATATTCACGTATTATCATTTCAGCCCGCACTTTTTTTTCTGTTATCTTTGTTCAAATACACAAAATTGCAATATACGCAATATATATTCCTTAATATGAAAGTAAAGAATCATTCATATTGATTACAGATTGGTTTTTATTTTGGTGAATTGATTTTTTTATCTTTACAGATGCAAAGAGATTGATTGGACGTAGATTCAGTGATGCTTCTGTTCAGAGTGACACTAAATTGTGGCCATTCAAGGTCATTGCTGGGCCTGGTGACAAGCCAATGATTTGTGTTACATACAAGGGTGAAGAGAAGCAATTCGCTGCTGAGGAGATCTCTTCAATGGTGCTCATTAAGATGCGTGAAATTGCTGAGGCTTACCTTGGGTCTACAGTTAAGAACGCCGTTGTTACCGTCCCTGCTTACTTCAATGACTCTCAGCGTCAAGCAACAAAGGATGCTGGTGTCATTGCTGGACTTAATGTCATGCGTATTATCAACGAGCCCACGGCTGCTGCCATTGCTTATGGTCTCGACAAGAAAGCTACCAGTGTCGGCGAAAAGAATGTCTTGATCTTTGATCTTGGTGGTGGTACTTTTGATGTCTCTCTTCTCACCATCGAAGAGGGTATCTTTGAAGTGAAAGCCACTGCTGGTGACACTCATCTTGGAGGTGAAGATTTTGATAACAGAATGGTGAACCACTTTGTGCAAGAGTTTAAAAGAAAGAACAAGAAGGACATTAGTGGTAACCCCAGAGCTCTTAGGAGGTTGAGGACTGCTTGTGAAAGGGCAAAGAGAACTTTATCGTCCACTGCTCAAACAACCATCGAAATTGACTCCTTGTATGAGGGTATCGATTTTTACTCTACCATTACCCGAGCCAGGTTTGAAGAACTTAACATGGATCTATTCAGAAAGTGTATGGAACCTGTTGAGAAATGTTTGAGGGATGCTAAGATGGACAAGAGCACTGTCCATGATGTTGTTCTTGTTGGTGGTTCCACTAGAATTCCAAAGGTCCAACAACTTTTACAAGATTTCTTCAATGGGAAGGAGCTTTGCAAGAGCATCAACCCTGATGAGGCCGTTGCATACGGTGCTGCAGTCCAAGCTGCTATATTGAGTGGTGAAGGTAATGAGAAAGTGCAAGATCTCTTGCTCTTGGATGTCACTCCATTGTCTCTCGGTTTGGAAACCGCTGGTGGTGTTATGACCGTTTTGATTCCAAGGAACACCACCATTCCAACCAAAAAAGAACAAGTCTTCTCAACCTACTCCGACAACCAACCTGGTGTGTTGATCCAAGTCTACGAAGGTGAAAGAACAAGGACCAGAGACAACAACTTGCTTGGTAAATTTGAGCTCTCTGGCATCCCTCCTGCTCCTAGAGGTGTCCCACAGATCACTGTTTGCTTTGATATCGATGCTAATGGTATCTTAAACGTATCTGCCGAAGACAAAACCACTGGACAAAAGAACAAAATCACCATCACAAACGACAAGGGCCGACTCTCCAAAGAAGAAATTGAAAAGATGGTTCAAGAAGCAGAGAAATACAAATCTGAAGATGAAGAACATAAAAAGAAGGTCGAGGCAAAGAATGCATTGGAAAACTATGCATACAATATGAGGAACACAGTGAAGGACGAGAAGATTGGTGCTAAACTCCCAGCAGCTGATAAAAAGAAGATTGAAGATGCTATTGAACAAGCCATTCAATGGCTAGACAGCAACCAACTTGCCGAAGCCGATGAATTTGAAGACAAGATGAAGGAGTTGGAGAGTATTTGCAACCCCATCATTGCTAAGATGTACCAAGGTGCCGGCGGTGAGATGGGTGGTGGCATGGATGAGGATGTTCCGGCTGGTGGAAGTGGTGCTGGTCCTAAGATTGAGGAAGTAGACTAAATCATTGATTTTCTTCATCTGGTTTCTTATTGTTCTCTTATGTTTTTTGGGATTTAAACTGTTTGGTTTTGTTGTTTGGTTTCTAATCGGATTGAAATGAACTTTTATAGGGTTTGTTCCCTTTTTGGGATACTCTATCAGTAGCACCTGTGATTGTTGTGTTTTGGAAACAGGTCCCTTTTAAACTTATTAAAGATATTAAGACTTTTGTTTATGAAATGCTGTTTACCTTTTTATTTTAGTTGCGTTTTAAACATATATAGTGAAGTTCTTTTCTAGAATCGAATCTTCAAGGCGAGCTGGTTGCTTAGAAATTGTGATCGTAAATGATGTGAAACGTACACTCATTACTTCACTTTCACTTCAAGCTTTTTATACACATTAAATTTGGTTACCATTCATTAAATACATTTTCATCAAAAAAAATATTTTTATTTAAAAATATGCTTTTTAAAAGAGCTTGTATTTGATGAAATAAATAAAGTATACACATTAAATTGAATTTTCCAATAATATATGAAATTGCACTAAACATTATATCAAGAGTTTAAGTGAGATGGTAAGAATATTTCTTATCTCGTGCTATATTAAATTCATTAAGTTATATTATATAATAATTTTTTCTATAGATAACTAAAATAATAATTTTTTTTATGAATAATATATAAAATAATAATTTGATATAACATTATATATTGTATAATAAATATATCGTATAATTCGATTAAGATGGGAGTGAATTCATAAAAATATTATTTTTAACTGTTTAAATTTTAATTCGATTAATATTGATATTATAGTTTAAAAAAAAATTATTTTCCCTCTTCAAGCACAGTACAAACTTGACCGGACACCAAATCCAACAATTTTTATGTTCTTTTACCTTAGATCTAGTTTCGAAACCATCCTAAATTTTAGCTCTCTTGTCCGAAAGTTTCCTATTTTCCTTTTCAATTAATGAAAAGAACTCACTTTCCTTATTCAGATCGATCATGGCTTTTACTGCCAATCCTCATAATCTCAATCATTTCACTCACTTTCCTTCTCTCATTAACCTTCACCCAAAATAAATCCACTTCATTCGAACCCGAATTTTCCTTTCAAGAACCCAGATTTTCTTTCTCCGAACGGGATTACGGCCGGTTACCGAGGTTACCCAGATTTGCTTATTCCATATCGGGGACGAAAGGTGATGGGCCGCGCGTTAAAAGGTTGTTGCAGGCGATTTATCACCCGAGGAATTACTATTTGGTCCATTTGGATCTTGATGCTTCGGATTCGGAGCGGTTTGATTTGGCTAAGTATGTGAAAGCGGAGGGTGTGATTAAGGAGTTTGGGAACGTGATGGTCATCGGAAAAGCTGATTTGGTGACTTATAAAGGGCCTACTATGGTTGCCGCTACGCTTCATGCCGTGGCGATTTTGTTGAAGGAAGCTAAAGATTGGGATTGGTTTGTGAACCTTAGTGCAGATGATTATCCCCTTATGACCCAAGATGGTAAGAACCAGTTCTTTTATTGTAATTTGACGAAAATGTATGTATGTATGTATGAGTGTGGATTTTGGATTTGAAACTTGCTCCTGTTGATGTTAGACTCAATTGAGTTAATCCTTGGATCGGTAACTCGGAGTTGAATGATATGAAAGCAGAGTAAAACATAGTAACATTCAGCTCGATAATTATCGGATCGAGTTCGAGTCAAACACACATTTATAGTAATAAGTAGGATTTGTTTGCCTCAAATTGTCGTCGAAAAGGCGAAAGCAACTGCTTATAGTGTGTGCTTTAACTTGTTGACGGAAATGTGCGATCGGGTTTGGATAATTCAGATATATTGGGAAATGAATTGTGGATGTTAGGGTTTGAAACTCCCCTTGATGTTAGTGTCGATTGAGTTAAGCTCCGGGTCGATAATTCCGACTTGAATGGTATGAAACGAGTGTAAAATGTTGCAACATTCTTGGCATACTATAATGTTCCGAATTATCAATGGTTGATGGTGATAGAGCACGGAACTGTTTACCTGTATAGTTCTGGGTTGGTTTCTGCTGTGCATTAGCATTTATCTCCATCCGCAATTGCATTTGCAGCCTAGATTTTACCTGTATGCTTCGGTTGGCTTCCTGCTGATTGCTTATTGATTTTTGTTTCAGATATCGTGCACATCTTCTCGTACTTGCCTAGGGATCTCAACTTCCTCGAGCACACGAGTAGCATTGGCTGGAAAGAGTGAGGAGCCGATAGATTTTTTGTTCCACTTCCTATACGGTGTAATGGTCGTTTATATAGTGTTCTTTGAATGTAACTTCGTTTCGTGTTTGCAGATACCATAGAGCAAGGCCGATCATTATAGACCCGGGTTTATACCATTCAAAGAAATCTGGCGTATTTTGGGCTAAGGAGAAAAGATCGTTGCCTGCTTCTTTCAAGTTATTCATGGGTAATGCTTTCATATATTCCATCGTTGTTCTCTGAAATATTTGTTTGAAAAGTCTTGAATAAGTCGATACTTAGTGGTTGAGTGTATGGCTGCATACGGTTTTCAATGAGTTTAAGTAGACACGAATTAGTAGGGATAAATTTGCAATCTTTAAACTGTTTCGAGATCCTTTACGAGTGTTGCATGTTGCATATCAATTGTAAGCTACTCGTTACAATACGGGTCGAAAATTTATGTTTATATCCCGATATTTCGATATACATTTCCAGGATCAGAATGGGTGGTGCTGACAAAATCGTTTCTCGAATTCTGTGTATGGGGATGGGATAATCTTCCACGTACACTCCTTATGTACTACACGAACTTCATATCGTCCCTGGAAGGTTACTTCCACACTGTAATTTGCAATCACAAAGATTACCAGAACACGACCGTGAACCATGACTTGCATTATATACGATGGGATAGCCCTCCGAAGCAGCATCCAATGACTTTGACGTTGGAACATTTCGACGACATGGTTCGAAGTGGAGCACCTTTTGCTCGGAAGTTTGCCAAGGATGATGATTCAGCCCTCAATAAGATCGACAAGGAATTGTTGAGGAGATCTAACGGTCGTTTTACCCCAGGGGGTTGGTGCGTGGGAGGCTCAAACCCAGGTAAAGATCCGTGTCTAGTTTACGGGAACCCGAATGCTGTTAAACCTACTATAAGTTCAAAGAGGCTTGAGAAACTATTGGTACAACTTCTTGATTCTGGAAATTTCAGATCAAAACAATGTAAATAGTTATTTTTTGTAATGTGATGCTTAATGTCCCGATTCTCGAGGTCGTCAGTTGTCATTCGATATTCGATTCTTGTTCGATACTAAGCTGCTGCCTAGATTTTGAATTGGTTCTTGAATGTAGGCGTTTTAATTGAATCTTCAAAATATCGGTATTGTATCAATTGTATATTATCGTCTAAATTGTCAATTTAGGCATTACATATTGGAATCTAACAAGTAGCATATTTAAAACAGGTAAATCAAATTGTAAATATGTGTGCATTTACCGTTAGACTTGTTAAAATAGATCGAAAGTTGTTTCATTTTTTTAAAAATGTCAAACCTGAGCTATCTATGCAGTATGCACATACGTGTTTACAAATTTAATCATATGTTTTAAATATATTTCACATCGAATTTGCGCGGCCATTTAACACCAATCTACCTCATTGAAATGATATTGCTCTATACGGAGTTGATTAGAAGGTTTTGAAATTAAATGATCAATTTAGAATTTGGACCATGGTTTGAGGAGGTTTTGTGAAATTAGCCCATTTGTTTATTTAATGGAAATAGTAAAAATATAAATAACAAGATACTTCTTATTAGAAAAACTAATTAATGGAAAAAAAGTTAAAATATTTTATAAGTCCTTGTATTCTTTGCACATTTGAAATTTTGTCTTTTTATTTCCAATCTCGTCCTACTTTTCAGATATAAATTCAAATTCATTACAACATTATTATGTTTTATATGATTATTAAGTGAGTATTTTTTTTATTTTAAAATATCAAGCTAATGAATTTAACTGAATAATTTTAAGGAATTTAACAAATTGACATGAATTTTGAAATCCGAAAAGTAAAATATTAAATTCTTGAAAATAAAAATAAAAAACTAAATTTTAAATATACAAAAAGTATAGGGACTATTAGCATAGTTTAACCGAAAACATGTTGTGAAAGGTTGACTAAATGCTATTGGATCCAAAAGTCCGGTTAGATTTGGTATGCCCCATTCAAAAAAAGCCTAATTGGCAACTTAACCAGTTTGTGACACGTGTTCCACCCGTGGACTAATTTGTAAACACAAATAAAAGTAAGGGGTAATTCAGAAACTTTAAAAAAGCTTTTACTTCACGACAGATCTATTCATGGAAAAAAAAAGATTAATATTTAGCGGGAAGACGATTTCTTTTTCTGTTTATTTCAAAAGCTTTTTATATTTAATTTCTTTTAGGGTTTTTTTTTCCTTTGCTTTTTATTCTTCAATTCACTGATTACTCCTCAGGTTCGTATCGATTTCTTTTTCATTTAATTTTTTTTGTATTAAATTTTAATTGCATTTTGATTTATAATGTTTAGGGTTGTTATAGGTTTAAGCAATGTGAATAAGAATCATTATGGGTAATTTTAATTTAACAAATTTTGATTGATGTTAACCTAAAATTTGTGCAAAGCTTCGTCATCGGCATGTATTGTGTTAAAATGGGAAGCATTGTATTTGAAAACTTTACAATCACAATGTTATTTCAAAGTTAATGCTTTTAGTCAATTCTTGCTTTGATTGATTTGTATTTGCTTTGATAAATTCTGGGTTTAGCTTATTTTGTGGTGAGGAAGTTTAGTGACTGAATTTGATGGACGACCTACATTTAGAAGATAGTACTTATAGTGAGCAGAGTCCGGTTGCTACTCCAACCAATGCTTCAACTTCTGAGAGTGCTTATCGTATGAATCGATCGGCGGTCAAGCAAAAGAATGGGGATGCTGATCTTGTTGAAGGGTGATTACATTTTACACTTCAAATATTTGCTCTTGCTTTAATTGGATTTTTGTTATATCTGTTTTAGTAACTATATATAAGAACTTGAGCCAGTGACTGAGATTTTATTTTCTTAAAGCATCTTTCCTGTCTTCTCAACCCGATTTAGTGATATTCTATATTTTCTGTTCATTTTAAATTATTTTTCTTGCTTTGATGTTTTTTTTTGGGATAAATTTGTTTTATTATCCAAGAAGCAGATAGGTCTGCTACAGTTCACAGTCAATACAAATGAGCAGATCAACAAAATTGCTCCTAAAACAACTCAACATATACAACACAGATTCTTAAATCCTGTTTACAACCAAAACCATAAACCCCTGTAAGCAGCCAGAAAATTCCCCATTCTATACACAATTGGACATTAACAGTATCATTTCTATATATTCTTTTCTCCTGTACTCTAGCCTGTACACTATCTTTTATATACTTGATGATTTCATTCTCTGATGCTTGGACTCCTTTAAATTGCCTGTCATTTCAGTCTCCAAAATATGTAGATGTAAGCGTTCCATGCCAATTTAAGAACCACTGTGATCATAGACTTCCCTTTCAATGCTGTGACCTCCCAGACCCTCCTTGAAAAATCACACTCAAAGAATAGGTGATTACGAGATTCTTCTCTACAGCAACATAATTGACAAGCACCATCGATGTTTAATCCTCTTGATATTAGCCTATCCTTAGTAGGAAGCCTAGCAAGGATGGCCATCCAAGCTATGAGGGACTGTTTAGGAATATGCATAGGGTATGAGCCTATGCCATCCTATTTTATCCTTCTTTTCTTCTGATCTCCTGCCAAATTTTTGCTATGGCACAATTATTACCACCTGGAGTCAATAGATGTGCAATACTAGCAGCAACCTCTATAAGCTTCAAAAGCTTTCTCAACTCCAACTATTATTCCTATTGCTCAAGACTTGCCATGAAGTACTCTCTTTCAGAACATATTCTTTTATGCATAGGGTACTATTGCTTGAACAAATTTTTGCTTTGATGTTGTTTTAGTTGACCTTTGTTTATCTGTTTTAGTTACTATATTTAAGAACTTGAACCAAGTGAGTGATATTCTATATTCTCAAGCATCTTTGCTGTCTTCTTGACCCGATTTGGTAATATCCTTTTTTTCTTTTTCATTTTTCCCTTCTGAATAATCAGTACAACGAAGAAAAAAGTATCAAGAATGCCTGGTGGTGGGCTGCGCCAGTTCAGTGTCATGGGTTAGTTTTTTTTCTTTCTTATATATTAAGTTAGATGTAATCTATTTTCATTGGTATTTTTAATGATATCTCAAATCCTTGATACATTCCTTGAGAAATATAGGAAATATCAGTATGTAACCTTTTGCTTATCTCAATGGAAATTCTGATGACTTATTTTGCATTCTATGGTCATCTTGGTTGAATCCAACAATTTTTTCAGTTTGTAAGAAGTTGGAGAGTAAGGGGAGAACCACATATGCTGAGGTATGTTTCTGCTATAATATTTGTTTAGTTGACTAAGTCATGAGGTATGTATATATATATTAAAATTTTAGAGTAGTAATTAGTTTTTAAGTTATATGGTGTTCCTATTCTCATTTTTATGTAATTGTTATCACGCTAGAGTAGGTTTGAGATTTATCATGACAATTATATATCCTGTAAACGTTGTAACTTTGTCACTATGTCTTTCTATAAACATGATTATATGGTTTCATGTTGCATTCTTAAAATCGGAATTGCATCTTTCAAGTAATATATGCTGTCTTTTCTAAATGGGTTAAATCACTATTTGGGGCCTGAACTTGGTAACTATTTCCACATTGGGGTTTGAACTTTTTCTTTGGTCCAAGTTAAGTTTTGAACTTGGCAATTGTTCTCACAACGGGACTTGAACTAGGCAACTATTCCCACATTAGAGTTTGACTCTTTTTTTTGTCCTAGTTACTTGACAATTGTTCTCATATTGGGGCCTAAACTTTAGGGTTTTCAAGGAAATATCAGGGACTAACTTGGATAAGAAAAAGTTAAAGCTCAAATGTGAGAACATTTGCCAAGTTTAGGGTCTAACTTGGACAAAAAAAATTTTCAGGCCCTAATGTGGGAATAAATATCAAGTTCGGGCCCCAAAAAGTGATTTAACCTTTTCTTAATCGAGCATGAATTTCACAAGTTGAGTTGAGTGGTTTATGATTTTCAGGTTGCAGACGAAATTATAGAAGAGTTTGCCGCCACTCAGAGTAATACTGCCGGATCTTTAGATGAGGTTTAATTCCCATGATTTTTTAAGTTCTTATTCTTTAATCATTTGGTACTTTGCCTTTCAAGCATATGCAAAACAAATGAACATTTCGGGGTTTTTTCAGTTCCATGAGAAAAACGTTCGACGACGTGTGTATGACGCATTGAATGTACTTATGGCAATGGATATCATTACGAGGGAGAAGAAAGAAATCAGGTGGAAAGGACTTTCTACCACGCAAACAAAGGATTTAGAAGAACTTAAGGTAGATAAAATCTTCTAGCAATTATTACTGTATGTAACAAACATTTTCTGATAAAACACCCAAAGGTCCATGGACACATGAATTCACAAGAGGGAAGATTGTTCTACAAATCAAATAGTTTGACCCTCCTTTTTAATGCTTGTAGGCAGCACATGTTCAACTAATGACAAGCATCTCGCGTAAAACAGCTTATTTGAAAGATTTAGAAGAACAAGTAAGTTTTTTTTAACCCCTCCTTTAATTACCTATTAGACGACATGTTGGTATGAATAGAAACCTGCTTGTGCTTTAGTTATTGAGAAGCCATTTAAGACAGTGCAGAAATGATTTTGGTCAAATGTTGCTATTAGACCTTGTACTTCACATAAGTTGTGGATTTAGCACCTATAAATTAATTTGGTCATTTTCAGTCCCTGAACTTTTAAAATTTAAAAAATTTAGTTTTGATTAAATGGTAACTATTAATTCATTAAGTTTCGTTACTTTCAAAAATTGATGCGTTAAATATATTATCCCATTTGTAATGCCATGTCAGCTTGTTATTTTCATATATTACCTACACAAAAACTAATTAATAGATCTAGTGATTTTCGTTTGTATTAAGATTGAAATTTCGAAATTCAAAAAATATAGCGGCTAAAAATGATCCAGTTGGAGAACATAGATTCAATCAATAACTTTACGCATAATAAATGACTAATAGCATAATTTAACCAAACAAATTTAATTGCTACCATTTGTTCATGATTAAAATTCCAAAATTCGAAAAGTACATAGATTAAAATTGATCAAATTAAATTACAGGTACTAGATTCACAACTTACACAAAGTATAGGGTCTAATAGCAAAATTTGATCAATGATTTTTTCCCTCTTTTTTATCTATTTATTTACTTATTTTCGTTTGTTCTTCGAAGTGGTTTATCACCTCCATTCCATGCTTAATATGTCTATGAATATATGTATATATATATATATATATATAAAAGATTGCAGGTCTCCGGAATATAATCAAACGAAACCAGCGGATGCTCAAGAGTAATAATAATAATAATAATAATAATACAGCTCCTAAAGAAGGATTTACGTTGCCGTTTATATTGGTCCAAGTATGTGTATTTCTATCTTTCCAAGTGGTAAAAAATTAGTGCATTCTTTGTGTGTGTGTTTTAAAATCCGGTTTGGTTTCCTCTATTTACAGACTAGTCCACATGCAACTGTTGAGATTGAGATTTCTGAAGATATGCAACTGGTACACCTTGATTTTAACAGGCAAGTATACCTCATTTTCACCATGGAAAAACACATATAACATCCATTTTGTTTTAGGGTAAACTACACTACTAGTGACCTAACTATTTCAATTGTCTTTTTTGGCTAAATTACATTAGTAGTCACTCAATTATTAGTAAATTTCTTTTTTTTTGTTTTAGGCCAACGGTGATAGTTTTTTAAATTGGCATAATAGCAACTTCAACCCTCAACATTTATAAATCATGTCAATTTAGTCTTGATTCTAAAAGAACTTAGGGTAAATTACCTAGTTGGTCAATTTTTAGAGCGCTTTCACTTTGGTCACTCAAAATGAAATCCTTGCAATTTGCTCATCCAACTTTTAGGGTACTTTCGTTTTAGTTACTCAAGTGTTAAATCTTTAACGGTGGTTAATTATACACGTCATATCATGTTTACACTTTCATTTTGGTCACAAATATTTTATAAATATTGATTGGGGTAAAAAAAAAATCAAGGATTAAAGTGAAAAAGAGGTAGAAGCTAAAATAATATACAAAAATTGTCAAATTGTACTTGTTTATCCCATTGCTGAAAATTCTATTTTGAAATATAAATTTTTAAATATTAAGATTCAAAATTGTAGTAGCAAATTGGTTGACATTATCAATAGATAAAACATTTTCAACAATTTGATGTTTTGAAATTATTTTTAAAAATTATCAATAAAAATTATTGTCTTTAATAGTTGTCCACAAAACCCAACTTTCTTTTGATTATATAATTTGAATCTTTTATACTAAACTAAAATTAAAAAAAAATCCTTCAAATTAATTAAGTTAATTAATTTTAGCTTCTATTTCAAGCAAAACTCATAAATTTTTTATCACTTCCTTACCCAAACCAAAAACAAACAATTAATTAATTTTAATACTATAGTAACAAATTGGTTGATAATATCGATGGATAAATTTTCTTAACAATTTATTCAATTTATTTTGATGTTTTGAAATTTAAAATTTTAATATTAAAAGAATTTTGGTAATGAGATAAATAAGTTGGGTGACCAAAATAAAAGTGTAAACATGATTCGACGCGTACAGTTAACTGCCGTTAGAGATTTAATGCTTGGGTGATTAAAATGAAAGCGCCTTAAAAGTTGGGTGATCGAATTGCAAGGATTTTCCAAAATGAAAGCGTCTTAAAAGTTGGGTGATCAACTAGGTAGTTTACCCAAAAATTTAACCATCAACATTTATACAATGTGTAATTTAGTCATTTTTTTGTGATATTGAGGGTTAACTTTAAAAGGATGAGAAAAAATGAAAATTATTATCTTTGGTTTTTGGGTGTTTTCATTTTTTGCATATTTTTAATCAAATTTAGCTGATAAATATTTTTTAGCTTTTTAGATAAAAGAATCATAAAAGAAAAGTAAAACTGTGAAAAAGATAAAATTACACAATGTGTAAATATTGAAGGTTAAATTTTCTAAAATCAAGATTAAATTGACACATTGTATAAATACTAAGGGTTAAAGTTGCTATTATGTTAATTTTGAAAGCTGTCACCATTAAGCAACTGGTGGCCAAAAAAGATGAAATTGAATAGTTGGTGACTCCTAGTGTAGTTTACCTTTTGTTTTATAATTTCGATTTTTACCGCGGCAAGTCTCGTATCTTTCTTATCGTTTCATCTTTTATTCGCAGCACGCCATTCAGTTTGCATGACGATGCTTACATTCTTAAGTTAATGCATTGCTACCAACAACCCGAAGGTAGAAACCTCTCGCAGAGTTCTTCGATTCATTCGTCTTCAAGCTCTTGCAAAGCATCCGGCGGAGTAAGCAAACCGTTTTACTGGAATTCTGAAACGGATACCGTCAAACAAGGTACGTTGAGAAGATGAATAGAATCATTATAGTCATTAGCCTTCTAACAAACACATGTAGAACTAAATCCATGGTACTTGTACATTGTTATTTCATTTAGAGAAAAAAAAAAAGAAAAAAAGTATGGGATTATTATTTATTTTGCATCATTTGTGAGATCTCTTGATTTGTTTCTTAACATTGGGGAGGCTTGGAGGGTTTCATATTTTGGATTTTTTAGGACCTAGTTGATCAAAAGTCGAAGAATTGAGGAAATTGGTAGAAATTTTAGTGTTGAAGGTAATTTGTAATGACAGTTCAAATTATAAGATGTGCAAAGAGTAGTGAAAGTGAAAGTGGTTCACACTATAAATGATATGAAGAACTATTGGGAATGATAGTTTCGACGTCTTATGAGCTTGCAGAGATTTTTTTGGAGAGATTTAGTAGGGTTTTAATAGGTTTCTTTGAGCTCTCTTTCGACTTTGATTGAAGGGGTTGGGAGATTTGGCATGGGTTTTATCTGAATGATGCCCTATTATATATAGAATGGTTGTAGAGGTATGAGTAGTGGTCTAAATGAGATATTAGTGCTCGCAAGCTATTTGAGTTTGATTCGAAAGAAATTTGTACTCGATTTAGTAATTATCGAGTTAAGTTTGAGCTCGAGCAATTCAAGATATCAGTTAGAGTCGAATTTGAGTTTAGTAATATTTGACTCGAAAGGCTCGCGAGTCTTATCGAGTTTTTCATATTTTTATATCATTAAATTATGTCATTGCCCTTAATTTATATTATAAACCATAAACTTGGTTATCGAGCCGAGCTCGAGCTTAGTACAAAAATGTATAATGAGCTTAATCGAGCTTAAGTTGTCAATTTTATCTTGAATTGAGCTTGAGCTTAAAAACAAATGTTCAGTCGAACTTGAATATAAAAATTGATAAACGAGCTTAATCAGGCTCAAGTTGCTCGATTTTATATTGAGCTGAGCTTGAGCTTAAAAACAGATGTTTGATTGAGCTCGAGTTGAGTATCAAGTTTCGAATTTTGAGTTAAATTCAAGTGTCACTGGGATGTGATAGATAACTTGATAGTGGTGTGTGGGAATGAGTATAACAAATTCATTTAGTATGAAATTGAGTCTTGTAGAATCGAGCGAATTTTTTTCTAGATTAATCAAGTTGATGAGTTCTATTTTATCAACTAAATTTAAATTAGAATTTTATCAAATGGAATTGGATGAAAAATATGCAAATTAAATAAATTTATTTCAGTATAATAAAATTAACTTATTGCTCGAGTTCTAAAATAATTATTTAAATTATTTGAGTATTCTAAATTATATTTTTCAAATCCGCCCTGAATTATTTAACTCGAAATACTAATTTAAGTTAATTCAAACAACTCAATAAATTATTTAATTTGAAATTTAAAAATCTAATTGATTATTTTTTTGAAAGAGTCCATTAAAAAGTCAGTGAAGAAGCTCTCATTTCATGAGTTGTCTGCACAAACATGAAAGCAATAAAGGAACTCCATAGCCATGACCATGTTCCAACACTCCCCTATCTGCAGATTTCCGACCATCAATACGAGGAGCAATCCGGTCACTGACAAAGAGTGAATTCTGTTCTGTATTAAGCATTACCGGTGATAAATCTCCGACAGGTCTATCTCCAACACTGTTTCTGCCAATATTGCCCGTCGCAGCTCGCCTTTCTACTGCAAGGAAATGACCGAGGGACCGAGATTTGTTGCTGGTGTAAACAGCATCGGTGGTTAGCTTCGGACATAATGAGAACGGCCATGGCCTGGATTTGTAACCATTGTTATGGTTTGTTGAGGATTGTGTAGTTCTTTGCCTTGTTGATGATCTACTTGATAGCTCTAGAAAGCTTGATAGTCCTATGAGAGTCCCTAAGGGTATGCTTTTGTCATGGAAGAAAGAACCAGTGGACTGAAATCAAACCATTTACAAATATTAGTCCAAAAATTATCTTATGTTACTCCAACTCCGACTCAAGAATAATCGGTAAAATCACATTTTGACATCTAAAAAATAATAATTTAATCTAAATAGAAGTATACAAAATTCAATTCAAAATTAATTAACTGAATTAAACACTTAATTAAAATTATTAATAAAAAATATATTATTTATATAAGCCCAATCTTGGGCAAAAGGAAAAAAAAAATAAAAGTTTAATTGAGATATAAAATATCTAAAAATTAAAAATTAAAACATCAACCCCTATCACTATTGTTTTACTACTCAATCTAAAATTTTAAGATATTAAAAAATTATAGAGGGGTATGTGAAAGCGCGTCCAGCTGAGCAAGCTTTCTACACAGTCGAAAGCTCTTCCAGCTAGACGAGCTTTCTGCTGACATATCAAGGAAAGCGCGCCTAACTGAACGAGTTTTCTTTGAAATTTTCAGAAAACGCTTCCAACTGAATGCGTTTTCCCGACATGTCAGCAGAAAGTACGCCCGGTTGAACGTGCTTTCATACATTCTCTCCAAAATCAATCTATTTCCCTAAATCTTGGAAAATTAAAAACTATTTAATCAATTTAAAAAATAGGCATAAATCGCCTATTTAAGCTACTATTAGACCTACTTTTGAACCATATATGCATACATGAGAGGGAAATGTAAAGATGGTTTCATATAAATGCACGAGGGACCCCCAAAGTGATCCCACTTAGGCATTGATCAACCAGCTAAAGGATCCAATCCAACAGCTTCCTCGCATCTTCCTTTTTGCTGGTTTTTTACCCAATCTAGTGGGAACTAAATGAAAATCTTTATCATAAAAGGCTCTTCATTCATATATCCTTTATATATATATATATGAAAATCAGGTCAAAATCGAAATACTAACCTCAGTATCAAGGTCCGAAGAAGAAGAAAAACAAGAAGTAGGGGAAGAAGCAGTGAGCAAAGTGGTGAAGGAAATGGAACCAGAGAATTCATGGTTCCTCACCAACCCAATCCTTGCATTCAATGGCTCCAGCCCTAATGGCCACCCTTGTTCCTCCTGCATTTACAAATATATATATATATATATATATATATTGTAAAAACAAATGAAAAAAGCATAAAATAAAACACAGAAGAATGAAATTAGTATACCCTTTGTGCCATCAGATTTTTCACTGGAAAAATGCAAAAGAGAAAGTTAATGGAGGGTGAAAGGTTGGTTCTTTAATGCAAAACCCAAAGAGGAGGTTTTTTTTTCTTTTTCACATTTGAAACTCAAAATTTAGAGAGAAAAAAGAGAAAGGGACAAATGCTGTAGCATTTTGATCAAGACATGTTCTTACCTATAGAAGGGGACATAAGGGAAAGAGGAATATTTTGTCCCGGGGCGAGTGAAAGGAGAAAACATGGCGCTGTAATAAAAAGAGGGACCAAGGGCTCAGGTCCCAGGCTCTTGGCTCCATGGCATGGCAGACCCTTTCCTATTTCACCAAAATATCCCTCATTTTTTTCTTAAATATCCCAAAATAATATATATTTGGATAAAAGTAAAAGTATCGTGGAGGCCTTTGTACTAAGAATTGAATTGTATTTTGCTCTATCTGCTTAAAAAAATAAGCAAATCAATCCTTTTATTAAAGTTTCATCCGTTTCTACTGTTAAAGACTGATATTTATATATCAGAATAATCTAGTTATTTTGTTAACCACACAAGTTTTTAATAGTAGAAATGGATGAAATTTTTAACAAAAATGGCCAATTTACGTATTTTTTTGAGTGGAAGAACCAAAACACAATCTTTCTATTACAATGACCTCCAGAATACAAATCACAATCAAATTAATAACTGAAATATATCTGAAATCAAATAAGAATAACTATAAATAACCTACACAACTTACACTTAATTTATATAAAGTGAGAATCAAATCTCGAATACTAAAATTTTAGGGTTTCGTCTTTAACAACAATATTAAGACCTTGTTGTTATTAAAAAATTTTAACAGAATAACATACAATTTAACTGTTAATATAAAAACCTCTATAATCCGAATAAAAATTTATTTAAAATCATTTTTGTAAAACATAGAAGGATGGGGGATAAAAGATACCTTTTTGGATCAAACTCAAGCTCTCTTTTGAGAGTGCAACGTGCCTTGTATTTTTTAGATGTATATTTTTTTATTAGAATTTTAGTCATCTTTTTAATTTTATGTTTAAAAAGTTTATGTATAGTTTTGAGATTTGTCCTCAAAATTATACAGGAATTTTAATTTGGTGCAATTATACACATAAAATTTTGATTATGGTTCAAATGTATACATTAGAAGAAATAAATGCATCAATTTATTTGAGTATGTAATAAATAAATATAAAATGATTCTATATCGATAATTGTGTTAGTAATATACGAGAATTGAATCAAATCAAAATTTTATGTATAAAATTGTATGTTAAATCAAAGTTTATGTATAGTTTTGAGATTTATCCTTTAATGTTAGTTTTTATGTTATGACAAACTATTCTAATATTTATGTAATTTGAAAATTATCTTCGATGGAAGTTTTATCTCCGACCCGAACAAGAGTTTTGAGAACCCTCAAACCATGTTAATATGTTGCATTGAACAATCGATATTTACTAATATGATGTTAAAATGTTTTAAAAAGTTACAACATTAAGATATAAATAATCCAAAGTGAACAATGATATTTATATCAACAATATTAATATGATGTTGCTTCGCCGATTGAGTCTTAATTTGATTGGCACGAGTATCGTTGTCAGTGCAGAAAAATGTGGGTTCGAGTGTGCTGAAGCACATTTTAGGCATTGTGTAAAAAGAAACGTTTAGAATAATAAATCCAGTCGTACCAAAAAACAACATGCGCGAGCTGTGTTACAATCGCGAGTCCAACATACCCATGGTGCATTAGAATAATAAATTAGTGGCAATGATGACAAAATTGATCGTTTTCGTTTCTGTTTTGGACCTTTCGGTGTTGACGGGTATTCCATCATCACCAATATTCTATGTCGTGGAGATGTCGGAATTTCGTATCTATCGTCCTCATCATCGTTTTTAACGATAACAATCTTAGAATTCGACATACGAAGAAGAGATATATCTAGTTGAATTTTGCAGTATATGCAAGGAATATAATTTTTTTATATATATAAAAAAATTAAACACTACATTTTTGGCGAAATTCTAGGAGGAAGCAAAGAAGTTCATGACCACATTCGGGGGTATGCGAGCCGCATTAGGTTTGAAGTTCGGGATGCAGGTGTCACAACGCAATAACTTAACGGTGGTGGTGGCAGCGACAGCGACGGTTTTATTTTGATGTATTGGAGTGTGATTGTTATAATTAGGGTGTTTAAATTTCAGTTAAAGTCTAATTTTTTTAACTGAATTAAAATTCAATAAAAATATATTTTTACGATTTTTGGTTAATTCAATTCAGTTAAGATTAATTAAGTGAACTAAATGTTTAATCCGAATTAATACTAAGTTTTAATATTGGGAAAACTACACCATTAATCAAGGGCACTATCATTACAAACTGTTTTTCATTTTAATCACTCGTCATTAATCAAGGGTTCAACGTACACTCGTTCTAGTTACTTAATTTTAATAAATTTTCATTTTTTAATCACCATAATTAAACATTGTGTCAACTTCAAAAGCTTATAAAATGGTCATTGAACTATTCGAATGTTTTTATTTAAGTCACTAGACTACTAATAAGTTTTATTTTAAGTCCAGTTAGCGAACTTCAAGCGACGATTGGTACGATGGATCAATACCTATTAACAAGTAGAAGAATATATCTTAGATCTAAGTTGACCTGACGGTCAATATCGAAGATCAGAAAAGAAAACTATTTGGATTTTGATTCGTAGATTCGTGACGTTCAAAGTTGTTTCATGAAAAAAATTAAACTATAAAAGAGAAAGAGAAGGAAAGTTTTCAATTGGTGCAGAAAATAAAAGACCACACAACAACGATTTTAATAGCCTAGTGACTTAAATGAAAACTTTCGGATAGTTCAATGACTATTTCGTAACTTTTTGAAGTTTAATGACTTTGAGTGTAATTTACCCTAAAAAAAAGCAAGTTTGGCAGTTAAGTTAGTTGGAAGAACAATCCAAAAGTAGAAAACTAATAAAAAGGAGAAACTTTTAATTAAGAACCAGACAGTCGTAGAAACTAAAACAAACTTCCCCCGACATTGATGCCTTAAATTCTTTGAATCTCTTCTTTTTATTTTCTTCATTTTCTTTCCTTCTTTTCTTTCCTTTTTTCTTTTATTTTCCTTCTAACCAAACATGCAATCACAAAAAGTTCCTTTTTCCCTGTTATTGAATTCATAGAACCATGGCTGATGATGAAAAGCAAATGCTTGTTTTGTTTATTATATGATTCTCTTATCAAAAGGTATGTTGTATTTTTATGAAATGATTATTTTGGTTTCTGTTTCTGTTTCCCTTGCTAATGTTTTTTGTTTGGCTGGCTGGAAAATCTGGGTACTGGAAAACCCAGAATTTTCTCTTTTGTAAAATTGCAAATTTAGTCCCTTTCATATATAATAATTTAATGTAACACTCTTTTGCCTCTTTGTTAAATGGAAATCTTTCATTTTTGGCCTTTCTCAAAACATTTCGATTTAAGCCATTTTAATACAAAATTTCAGAAAATTTGGCTTTAGTTAAATGGTAAAATTGTGATTTTAGTCCCTTCCAAATACAATAATTTAATGTAATCCTTTCTCAAAAGTTGAAAAATTCGATTTAAACCATTTTAATACAAAACTTGTAGCATTGGTTGGCCAGAAAATTTGGGTACCCGAAAACCAAGAATTTTCTCCTTTGATTAAATGATAAAATTGCAATTTTAGTCCCTTTTAAATATAATAATTTAATGTAACCTTTTTTTGCCTCCTTGTTAAGTGAAAATTATTCTCCAAAAATGAGATTTTCAATTTAAGCCATTTTAATACAAAATTTTTAGCTCTTGTTGGCTAGAAAACTGGGGTACCGAAAAACCTAGAAATTTCTCCTTCCCGCATAGCATGCCCTTTGGTTAACAACTTTAGTCCCTTCCAAATATTATAATTCAATGTAATCCCTTTTAATCTCTTCATAAAATGGAAATTTTACTTTTTTGGTCCTTGTTAAAGTTAAAAGTTAAATTCAAGTCATTTTAAGACAAAGCTTTTAGCTTCAACCCACTTTTTTTTTTTTTAATTTTATCTCGAGTCATCACACAATTCCTGAATTCACCCCTGCTTGCAGAATAACTCGTACTCGATGCATTGAAAAGATCAGGAACATCAAAAAGCTCGTAAAATCGTTGCCGAAGAAGTCGAGAAAAAAGCAAACAAATCAGCAAGCAATGGGGAAGAACTTGCGAACCAACAGCTCAAACATGTCGATACCACAAAGTCATAATCCTAGATGCATGTGGGGCATTTTTCATGTGCTTAAATACCATCATTGGAATCGACGCTTCATTAAGAAACGGATTTTGAACAAGAAACAAGGCACCGGTAAGCTTTAGGCGACTCGGTTTTGATCAAAACCCGAAAATTATCCGACAAATCGTATATGCTAACTAGGTTTTATGGTTCATTCATATCATAGGGGATGAAAATGCAAAAGATGAAGCAGTAGAAGGCTCAAATGAAAATGTTGAGGATACGTCAAAACACAAGAAAGGTGAAGCAGCGAACGCTAAGGTGAGTTGATGAAGTTAGGAGGCTAAATTTAAATTTTAAACTGTTAAGGGATCAAATTACAATTTTATCATTGTATTAACTTATTGTTTTAGAACTTTAAAAGGGTTTAAACTGAAATTTTATCATATTAAGGAGGCTAAAGTGCAATTTTACTATTGTATAAACTTATAATTTCATAAAATTTAGAGGGACTAAAATGAATTTTTACCATTTTTGAGGATTTTGCTTAAGGGCCGAGATAAAATTTTAAAATTTTAATTGGGGTCAAAGCTAAAAATTTATTCTAAAAGGGCTTAGATTATATTTGAATGATTAAAAGACTTAAAGTGAATAAATAATGCCTTAGAGGGACTACCAAAGATATTTTTTCATTTGACCAAGAGGCCAAGGCCCTTGCTTTCTCCTTTGGCTTCGTCTCTTATCAAAGACTATCAGTTAAGTGGATTTAATTATAATTTTCATTAAGCCTCCTAAAATTTTTAAAAATTTTAATTAACACTTGTAAATTTTAGAAATTCTTATTAAGCCCTTCAAATTTTTTAAAAATTTAATTAAACCCTTAAAGTTTTTGAAAATTTTAATTAGATCCCTAAAGCTTAATTGGAAACTTGCAGGTTGAAGGAAAGAAGAAACAAACCAGCACAGGATCTAAAACCTCAGTGAAATCACGATTAAAAGCACTTATAACCGAAGAAGTAGCGAAAAGGAAAGGCCGAGGCAAGCATCAACGATGTTCGACGTACCCTATACAAACTAAATCTGATACGGACCAACATGTCGATGCTCATATCGATGATCTTCTCCCCGAAACGGAACAAGGTAGTCCCCGAACATCCGACAAGAACAAAGGTATATGTTACGAAAGCGGTTCCGAGGATCAAACCGTATCGAAATCCCCAGAAGAACATGTTACGAGTGACGAAAACGACGGAGAACATGGTGTCGTGAAAGGTTCGGTCGAAGAAAAAAACATGAACAAGTTGCTCGAAAGTGCGGTTTTGTCGCCCGAAGAACTCGAAGCGAAGAAGAAAGCATTGGAAGAACATGGCAAAGATATTGGTCCAGGGTATGAATCTAAGTATTTAATGGATGCTTTAGATATAATTAAAATGAACCAAGGGTTTTTATTGACAGTATTACAAGATCCTGATTCACCTTTGGCTCACCATTTTCATAAACATTTAGCAATTAGTGCTAAAATGGGGATGCCACAAATGGAGGGATTGGGTTCGAGTGGTTCAACCGGGTCGAAACAGTGTGGGGAAAGTTCGAACCGTGATGGAACCGGTGAAGATATAGGTAGGAAATCAATGCCATTGATAGCTGCTGATCATAGAGCTGAAGGGATACATAATTTGAACCAAACAAAGGGTGAAATGGCTGATATGGGTTCGAGTTCGGCGATGAACCGATCCGAAATGGTGAAGAAGAGGTTTAAAAGCCTTAAAGAAAATATAAAACATGTAATACAAGAGAGAAAAAAAGAGAGGCATAGGATAGCAATGGATGCTGTTCTTCATAAAATCCCACATCAAAAAGGGTTTTCAAAGGACTTGACAAAGGACATTGTTGATCATTTCAAGGAGCCGTCACGGTTACGAAAGGTTTTCTCTTCGTCTTTGGCTCGACGGGGAAGTATGCGGCTCGAAAGACGGACATCTTTTAACGAGGCTATCGACAAGTACACGCAGCTTTATGAATCTAGCTTTAATAAAGAAGGTAGAGAGGAAAGCATGTCGAAAAGGGATGAAAAACGAGATGAACCGATCGATTCGAGTGGTAGGACTACGAAAAAGTACATGAGAAGGTTCCTTTCATCACCCGAATTATATTCTTCGGCTTATCTCTATGAAGCATTGGCTTCCGAGGTCCCAACTAAAGTTTCGGAGTCTTTGGGGTATAGCTCGGAAGTAGAAACACTCGGAAAAACTGAGTACAAAGACAGTTCGATCGGTGTTAGGGAAGGATTTCCAGTTTCTTCAGAGCCGATATCTCAAGCGGAAAAAGCAGGTGATGAATCGGAGAACTTGGTGATCGTAAAGGATGATGTTACACAAATCGAACCGGACAGTAAACCCGTAATCATGACTATTACAGAGCTGGAAGAACCAGTAGAAAGTTCCAAATTACAAGGTATTTTATCATATCCTATTGAACATTATAGAGTCGGATTACATTTTACTTTCTTTATTCAGAAAATGGGTAAATTGGTTCTTTTACGTTAAAATCAAAGAGTAAATTAGTTCTTCTGTTAAAAATTTCATCAAATTCTACTGTTAACAACCGGTCCTTGTACGTCAGCATGATGTACATGTGACATGTCATGTATCACTGCCTGGTTATTCTGTTAGCCTCGCCAGTTTTTAACTGTACAGATTGATGAAATTTTTAAGATAAAAAACTAATATGCTCTTTGAACTAAAGTAGAGGGACTAATTTACCCATTTTTTAATTGAGTAGATAAAATGTAATTTATCTTTTAGTATAGAAGCCTCTATGATACTTTTACTTCAAGATTATACATTTCCCTTATGAATTGTGAATGGTTGATGGTTAGAACTGGATATCGAGCTAAAGCAAAGCTTTGATCTTCTCAAAGACGAAGTTGAGTTTACACCCGACTTGCAACCCGAAATCAAGGATACTACCCATAAGGTTGCCGGTGTAGGCATATACAAGTTCGAGAAATTCGAACCTTTAAAGGAGTTAGACATACATAACAAACACGAATTCACATACGTGAAAGATGTGCTTGAATTATCTGGATTCAGCGGAACCGAAGCGCTCGGCGCATGGCATGCGGACCAGCAACCATTAGATCCCATGATGTACGAGGAAGTTAAAGGCTGCATTATATGTGACCCCAATTGTTCCATGGAAGACGAAGAAGTCAGTTATTGTAATCACCCGCTATTGTTCGATTTAATCAACGAGGTCCTCATCGATGTTTACGAACGATCGTATAACTATTACCCTCGAGTTTTGTCTCAATTATGTCACATTCATCCGATGCCTATGGGACAACATGTGCTTGAGAAAGTGTGGGAGACGATAAGTTGGTATTTGAGCTTCAAAACTGGGTACGATAAGCCGTTGGATTATGTCGCGAGTAGGGATCTAATGAGGAATGATGGGTGGATGAATTTGCAATTTGAACATGAATGTTTAGGTCTTGAGGTTGAAGAGCAAATTTTCAATGATCTTTTGGAGGAAATTTGTTCATCAACATGATGGCCTCAAGTGTTAAAAGAAATTTTGTAAACTTGATTTGATTGTGTAATTAATACTTGTTTTAATATAGGTTAAAGTATCGGGAAGGTCCCTGTATTATAAGGACTGAATCAAATTAGTCCCACTATTATCAAATGAATCAATTTAGTCCTTATATTAATAAATCAAATTGATCAATTTAGTCCCTATATTAAATTAAAAATTCTTATCATTTTAAAAAGATCAAAATACAATTTCACCAATTATTAATTTCTATATTTGGATTTTAGAGGGGTTAAAATACAAAATTTTTCATTTTAGTGCTATTGAATATTTGATTATTTGAGCTTGGGTATGGATATGATATTAAGGTTTATTAATTAAAAAAGGATAAATTTCAAAATTTTACATAAACTTTGATTCAATGTGCAATTTAATACATGAACTTTGATTTGGTGCAACTGATTGTGGTTCAATCCTACATATTTAAAGAAATAAATACATTTGGATAAATGTAATTATTTTTGTATGCAATATATAAACTAAAAATGATGTTATATCAATAATTGTGTTAATAATTTGAGAGAATCGAGTCAAATCAAAATTTCATGTATAAAATTACGCATTAGACTAAAGTTCATGTATAGTTTCGAGATTCATCCTATTATAAATTTAATAGATTCATTTGGCTTGCAAATTTAAAAACCGAAAACCAATCAACTAAACTGTTGAAACCCATTTATTCATGCTAAAATCTAATTGTTTTGATTTCATTCATTTCGATTTAATCAGTTTAACCAATTTTGAAAAGGAAGATATGAGAACCATGGATGGTGGTTTGAAAGTTCTAGCAACATGATTGCATTTTGGGTAAAGAAAAAAAAAAAAGAAGAAGAAGTTTGAAGAAAAGATAGAGCAGAAGAGAAGCCTCAACCATCCATTTTGCCAAAAATAAAGGTGCATAAGAGAATCAAGAATATAATCTATATTAGCATCTAAACTTATTTAAGTAAAAATAGTATTTTTAATATAAAAGTTATTCATTGACACTTTGCTTTCTGCTTTTTATGAAATCAGTGGTGATGCTAACACTTCATTTTTATTTACTTTTGAAAATAATAATGTCCCTAGTTTTAGTTTCTTTTACATGTTATCAATTTTTGTGTGTTTTGGTTTTGGTTTCTATGTTCTTGCAGGGACGAAATTGGAAAACTGTTTTAAGGGAGCAAAAATGAGCAAAACGTTATGAAAAGATTAAAGTATAATTTTACCGTTATATTAATTTATGATTTTATAAAAATTGAAGTTTAGGGGAC
The DNA here is from genome assembly GCA_025698515.1 of Gossypium sturtianum. Classification (NCBI taxonomy): domain Eukaryota; kingdom Viridiplantae; phylum Streptophyta; class Magnoliopsida; order Malvales; family Malvaceae; genus Gossypium; species Gossypium sturtianum. The sequence continues at coordinate 154,372,411 of CM046953.1, forward strand.
CCGAAGTCACTGCTAATCCCCTATCTTGGCTTCTAATTTTTGGTTTTTTTTTTTTTTGTGAAAAGAAAACAAACTAAGTACTCCTAAGAAACATTAAAGCCTTTGTCGTGTTGAAAAGACGTAACCACCATATCAGGAGGAGCTTCAAATATCTGGAGCGAATTGTGCCAAGAAAGCCCAATCTTCGCCATTTGGTCTGCCGATAAATTGTACTCCCTGGGAATATGCTTGATTTCCCATTGGTCTTCAGATAGCAGAAGTCTTTTAACTCTTCTGATTAGCGTAGTTCCAGAATCTTCCATAATCTCCGTGGACAAAACCTTTACCACTTCAAGATTATCAGAACGAATTTTGACTCTCTTGTAACCTCTGTTAATTAAAATGAATACACCATCCAGGATACCCCAGATTTCAGCTTCTATCGGTGAGCAATTTCCCAGATAATGTGTGTATCCTAGCACCCAGTTTCCATCCCGATCCCGATCCCGAACCACTCCACCTGCTGCAGCGTTTTCAGAATCTCTCGCCACTGCTCCATCGATTTAGAGACTGGTTTTGTGCATCATTAAATACCTTTGATATTGTCATATTGATTTATCAAAATTTATTATCGATTACGATGACAGTTGATTAAAATAACGTATTTTTTATAATTTCTGACATTATCAATGTAATATGTGATTATTACCAATTTATATATTTCTCCATTCTTTAGAAAGTATTCCTCGCATGAGGATTGTATTTTTTTTAATACAAATTAACACATTTAAACTCGTGTCATCTTATATTGACAGTAATACTCAAATAGACTAAGATAAAAGACTTATTCAGACTTATTCAGCTATAGATGTACCTTTATGTCTCATTTCGTTTTCACCTTACCTCCCCCACTACATTCCACTTACGTTCAAAGGATAAGTTTTTCTTCTTCAACTCGCAATCAAGGCGAGTGCAAATCACTGCCAAATCAAGACACGTGGACGGTTGACATTGAAGATCCCTCGTCTCTCCTGGCCTATAAATTCAAAGGCCAATCTTCCATTTTTCCTTCACAACATATCCTATTTACAACAAAAAAAATCTTTCCAGTTTCTATTTTCTAACAACAAAACTGAAAATGTCTTGCTGCGGAGGAAACTGTGGCTGCGGCTCTGGTTGCAAGTGTGGCAATGGCTGTGGAGGGTAATAATCAATTTCTCTCTTTAAAGTATAAGGGTTAAAATATGCCATAAGTCCCTGTACATTTTGTAAATTTGAAATTCAGTCTCTGTACTTTTATTTTTAGGAATTTTTCTTATACTTTTTAGATTTCAAATTTCAAGTCCAACTACTTAACGCTGTTAAAATTATGTAACTAAGAAAATGACATTGTAATCAACTTGAATTTAGCAAAACAAATTCAATAGTGTTAATAATTGGACATGAATTTTGAAATCTCAAAAGTAGAGGTGTTAAATTCCTAAAAATAAAAGTACAGGGACTAAATTTTAAATTTGTGAAGAGTATAGGAACCTATGACATATTTTAACAAAGTTTAAACCACTGAGTTCAGAAATTTTCGTTTTCCTTTAAAAGGGTCTCTTTTAAAGTTTATTTTTTGCCATTGATGATATTGCAGATGCAAGATGCTCCCTGACATAATAGAGAAGACTACAACTGAGACTATTGTTCTTGGTGTGACAACTCAGAAAATGTAAGTATCACATATAAAAAATGGTTAAAGTACCTGGGAGGTCCCTAAATTATAGGGATTGGATTAAATTAATCCCTCTATTATTAAATAGATCAATTTAGTTCCTAAAATTTAATAAGTCTAAAATGTAATAGAGTTAACACTTACTATATCAAAAATATGGTGAAAAATATTTTTTTCAATTGTAGTTCAATTTTAAATAAAAGATTTCATTTAAAAATAGTAATTTTGTTAAACAATAAATGATATTTTTAAACAATAAATTTAACTATATTCTAATTTGAAATTATTTGATTCTTTTTAATAGTACATGAACTAAATTGATTGATCATTTAATAGTAGAGGGACTAATTTGATCAGGTCCGTATAATATAGAGACCTCTAAAATACATTGACATATAAAAACAGGGTAAAGTTATGTTTTTTTTTTTATTACAAAGATTTTGATTTATGTTTTTGAATGCATGCAGGCACTTTGAGGGATCTGAGATGGGAGTTGGGGTTGAGAATGGATGCAAGTGTGGAGACAACTGCACTTGCAACCCTTGCAATTGTAAATAAGAGGGGGGGAAATGAACAACAAAGAGAAGCAGAGAGGCCTTTGTCTTTTTTAACTAAATAAATTCTATTACTTTAGTATGTATCAGCAAATCTTCATGAGGATTTGGTTCTTAATTATGTGTAATGTGGGCTTTTCTGCTATGTCAGAATGTATTATGATATTTAAGAAAGTTTGTTTTCTATTGAAAGAATGGCAGTTCCTTTCTCTTTGACTAAAGATGTTTGGAACAAGTATTGCACCATTGCACTTTTAAGGGAAAAATTTAAGTTCAAACATTCACAAAACCTGAAAGGATTAATCTTTATAGACTATAAAACGAATATAAAAGGATATCTTCATTTAAAAAGTATTGAGTGCAATGAGAAAGCAAATTGCACTTTCAAAAGAAGAATTCAAGTTCAAACAATCACGAACCTCAAAAAGATTAATTTTTATAGATCATAAAATGGACATGAAAGATATTTCCATTTAAAAACTGTATGATGCAATGATAAAGCACATTGCATTTTCAAAGGAAGAATTTAAGTTCGAACAATTACGAACTCCAAAAAATTAGTCTTTTTGAACTATAAACCGGATATCAATGATATCTTGAGATTTTTATGCAGGATTGTATGATCCCACACTCACAAAACTTCTTGGTGGGGCATTGAGGTGTGTGGTTTTTGGATGGAAATCAAAACCTAAGGAAAGAAGACCTTTTGCTTTTTGATTTAATAGTGGAAGTGAAAATAATGAAAGAATGGTCCATATTACCAAACTATAGTGCCTTCATTTATATGCATTGAAAAGGACATAAAACAGTAATTGTGATGGGTTCAAATGGTCCTAACATTGTGTAAAAACAGGGTAATGCAAAGAGCACATAGGAAAGGTGCATTTTACTACAATTCTGTAGTGACAGACTCAAGAATAATGCAAATTGCTTTGGCCCCATTATCTCACAACTTGAAATACATTATATTGCAATAAGAGAGGGCATTAATATTTCTAAAAAGATGAAGTCCTTAATCAAGATCCATAGGTGAAGGGTTGCTCTCCTATTGAAGATTGCTTTTCATGCAACAAAGATGGAGGCTTAAACTATAATGTTATGATGATGCATTTTCCTACCACTTTGATCAAAACACGAGACATTTTCTAATTTGAACAATGCTGTAAATCACACAGCATTCATGAATTGAGAACAGGGGTCTAATAGACATAACATTAACATAGCTGATTCAAACTAGAAAGCAGTCGGGCATCGAAAATGTACAAATATAAGAGGTGGGAATTTGATTCGGTACCAGTTCAAGGACAGTTTCATCGTCCCAACAGCGCAACACGATCCTTTTGTATTGCCTGTGTCAGGTTGATATCAAAGAGTTCACAACGTATAGGCATCTCCATCTCATAGAAGGGGTTCTTCAAGACATAATCCGTGTAGAGCTCATAGATGACTTTCAAGAGAGCCTCCATGTGCTGTGTTCCAGTTTCGCAGACCACAAAGAACTTCGTCCCTGTATTTTATAAAAATATAAAAATTTACCAAATCAACATATGCAAGAGTACCTTAAAAATTTTTACATCCTATGTTTGCCAAAAAAAAAAAAAATCAAGTCAAATGCAAGAACAAGAGATTTATTCATCATAAATTGCCACTATACCAACAAAGAGAAACAAGTGATCAAGTCTTCAAATATGCCAATTTTCCGAAAATACAATCTCTAAATATTAAAGTTCAATCCGACATCTTTTGATATAGATGTCTTTCTTTAGTTTTCTCTACAGCATGCTTATCATTTTATTCTTTATCCTTTTAACACATATATATTTGATACAATGCCTTCTTTTACCTATAAATCCCCCCAAATCCTTAAACCAGAAGAAAATACGAGCTTAAGCGTGCTCAAACCCACGTCCTCTTGATTGTTGCAATAACAACAATACCAACTGAACTAAGGCTCAATTGGCCCTTCCAACAAGATGGGTTCCTTTTTTTCGTAGCGCTTGAAATCATAACCTAATACCTATTTTCGAAAATGCTTAGGACGTGGGTACTTTAAGAAAAATAAATAGTCTGAGCAACAAAGATTAATGCCACAATCAGTGCATGAATTTCTTTCCATTCTAATATCCTAACATCGAGTTGAAGAATAAACAATTACTCGAAAAGCATTAACTTACAGAGTATTTAATTGGCAACATTTCTAGTACACTATGGTCTTGAGCAAATTTCACAGATTTTCATTATCTTAATATGTAATTCCATGTTTTAGAAAAAAAAAAAAAAAAAAAGAGGGGGCGAATTTCATTTCCAAGCATTCAAACAATGGCTGCACGAATTTCTACAACTTATCAACTTAGTGGGAAAATCAGATCTATAAATCAGTTTTTTCCATTCTTCTTTCGCACTTCAAAGTTTCGCAGTAATTAAATTAAAACAAGATGATACTAATTGATATTTCGGGAAATATAATTTACCAGTAAGGGATTGAAAACAATGGAGATCAAATGTATCAGCTTCAAGTAGCTCAATTCCCGAACAACCATTGATAGGCGATAGTTGCTGTGAGATCGCGTGCATCGAATGCCATAAACTAGCTACTCTCAAGCTATCATTCGTATCCATGCGTCCCTTTGATCCATAATCCTTAAAAAGAAAACAAAAGAAAATGAGTAAATATTCTCGAGAAACAAACAGGAAGTATCTCAACTTAGTGATACCTTATAGAAGATTAAACCCCCCGATTTATTGATTATATAAAGACTGTAAATCGCAGCCATTGTCAAAGGAAAATCAAATTCAAAACCCTAAAACTTGTTAATTGGAAATTAAATAGTAGCTATTTTCTGTTTTTGATCTGGGAATTGCAAATGGAAGGTCGTTTTCTGTTTTTTAATTTCGAAATTTGTTGACGTTTTTGCCCTCTCTTTACAAAGCAATTTACTCTTAAATATAAAATTACGTCAAGGCTTGGCTCTGATGGCGCCACGTACGAGAAAAAGGGCGTTTTCGTAAATTAAAGAAAATCCGGTGGAGATTATAAATTTGAAAATTTTTGGTGGGGGGAGAACTCACCTACTCAAAGAGAAATGGCGGTGATGGAGAGTTCGAAACCAACGGTGGAGATCAACGGATTGAGCTTCACGTATCCTGGAATCGACGGTCATCCACCGCTGGGATCCAAGCCTCTTATCGACGGTTTCTCTCTCACCCTAAACGCTGGCGATCGGTGTCTCCTCGTCGGATCCAATGGCGCCGGTTAGTTAATCAGTAAATATTAACGGAGAAAATCGAAGAAATTGGAAAATTAATAATGAAATTCACAAATTTTATAGTTTTTTTTTTGTTTATTTTTTTCAATGAATGTTAGGGAAAACAACGATATTGAAGATTCTGGGAGGGAAGCATATGGTGGAGCCGCACATGGTTCGAGTATTGGGAAGATCCGCTTTCCACGACACCGTTTTGGCTTCCTCCGGTGATCTTTGTTATCTTGGAGGAGAGGTTAGTTAAGCATTTCTTTTTCCTTTTTTTTTTCTTTTTTTTTTTTTGCCTATGATTTTGGAAGATGTTGCTAATATAACGAAGTTATGATCAATATATTTTTGAATTGTTGAATGAACTGAAACGTATTTCATTGATACATAATTGGAGCCGAAACTGAACTTTTCTGGAAAAATTCATTTCTTTGGCTTTCATTTTTAGTTGCTCTGAATCATTTTGATGCTTTAATTGTAGTTTGCATTAAGAAAACTTGTTTATGTTACGATCATTTCTTAGCTGAACCTTAGGGTAAAGTACACATGTCTGACCCGTAAATTCGACACATACTTGGACACTGGTATAGTGTTACGATATTTCAAATGTCGGAATTTTTTTAACATGAAATTGAGGATCCATCTCTCACTCTAGTCTGGGTTCAACATAGATTGTAAGTGATTCAAATCGTACTAGTTTTTGTTAGCATTTTATCATTTAACCTAAAGGAGAGTTTTTTTTCTCCCTTTTGCAGTGGAGACGTGATGTTGCTTTTGCAGGATTCGAGGTTCCAATTCAAATGGACATTTCAGCCGAGAAAATGATTTTCGGAGTTGCAGGTATTGATCCCAAAAGAAGAGATGAACTAATTAAGGTATGCATTTCACCATATGAATGATTCAAGGAAATTTGTAGATACTACAATAATTTGGCATTTAAATGGTCATTTAAACATATTTTCAAGTTTATGCATGATTTAGAAATCCTTGGACTTGGTTTTTGCTATAGGTATTAGATATTGATCTCTCGTGGAGGATGCACAAGGTATCGGATGGTCAAAGAAGACGTGTCCAAATTTGTATGGGTCTCCTTAAGCCGTTCAAGGTATTTTAATTTCGATGCTTCCATTGTCTGGTCTTGCATAGAGCTTCGACCTCCTTTCTGTCCACAAGGAACTTGGTATTATTTTTTTAAATCTTGCTTTCATGTTTGTCCGATATAAATTGTTCATTAAGGTTGCTTCATCATTTGTATAGGTTCTTCTACTTGATGAGATAACGGTGGACCTTGATGTGCTAGCAAGAGCTGACCTTCTGAATTTCCTTAGGAAGGAATGCGAAGAGCGAGGTGCCACGATCATCTACGCAACACATATATTCGACGGTCTTGAGAAGTGGCCATCACATATTGTCTGTCTCAGTTCCATTTCTAACAACTTACTTCCTTTCGAAATGCATTTGTAAAATAGACAATTTATACGGCGAAACCTTTGTTTTCGTTTCAGGTTTACGTTGCTCATGGGAAATTGCAATTAGCAATGTCGATGGATAAGGTTAAGGAGATTAGCAATTCGTCGCTAATGGTTAGTTATCCCGGTACACACCTGGAATCTCGTTCGTTATGAACGAAGCTCATTTAACTTCATTTTTTTGTTTTTTTTTTTTTTTTAATTTGTAGAGAACAGTGGAGAGCTGGTTGAGGAAAGAACGAGACGAAGAGAGAAAGAAAAGAAAAGAGCGGAAATCACAGGGGCTCCCGGAATTCGAAAACCAAACCGAGGGAAGCCGTGTGACAGGGGATCCTGCCCGAGCCGCCGTTCGTTCACTAAACAACGGTTGGGCTGCCGGGCGGTTGAACTCAACGGTTGCCGGTGAAGAAAACTTTGTGTTCAGCTCAAACAGAGTTTTAAGGCAATAAATAAACTCAAACTTGTTTCATGCTTTTTCAGTTGTTGTTGTATTTTTCATAGTTAAGCCCACAATAACGTGAATGTTTAAGGGCTAAGCATAGCGAGCGTTATATGATTTATCCATTGTTTGAAGAACATAATATCAGATGAAAGTTATGTTTATTTCTTTGAAGGACTAAATGATAATTTGTTAAAAGTAAATTGAATATTCATGTAATAGAGGCATTGACATTGAAATCTGCCTTACAGCTACTTTCTTATTAATAATATTTATTACTATCAGTCTGAATCTTCACGTTAGGTCGATTATTTACTTGTATCAAATTATGGTGTATAAATTTGAAGGTTAAGATATACTCGAGCCCTACTTTTTTAGATTTAAAAATTTAGACCCTTTACTTTTTTAGATTTAAAAATTTAGGTCCAATCATTATCACTATTAAATTTTTTTATATTAAATTTATTGGTTTGACATTTTAAAATTTAAAAAAAAAAATCACTCGAAAGTTATGTAACAATAAAAATAACTTTGAAAATTTCTATATAGATTTTTTTTTCTTAAAAACATTTATTCGAACTCGTTATGATAAAATAATTTTTTTTGTTAGAATAGTGTTCCTGAGAAAATTGAAGTCAACATTTCAATTAAATTAGTTAAAAATATTAAATATTTAGATTAACTAATGACATTATAAAAATAGAAATATCAAATTATGTCAAAAATAATATATATGGATTAAATCTTAAATTTCAGCATAGTGTAAAGGCTAAATCTGAAGTTTGATCCTTGTTTTATAATATAAAAAAAAAAAAAAAAAAAAAAAGAAGAAGAAGAAGGAGACAAGGCAAACCTAAAAAATTCTTAATAGAAAATTTAATGCTATTAACTATTTGGAGTAATTAATAACATTACAAAACTATATGGACCAAATTACATTAAAAATTAAAGTGTAACAGTTAAATCTCAAATTTAGGCATAATAGAGGGATCAAAATTAAAATTTAACCATTTTCTAACTGCGAGAAAAAAGGTAAGCACTAACATAAACCTAAAAGAAATGGAAAATCACATTATACATAATTACGTAATGTTTTAACTGGAAAGCTAACTATACGGACTAATTAATAAAATTATAAAAATATAGATATTAAACTATATTAAAAATTAAAGTATAAATTTTAAATATCTAATTTAAGCATATTAGAGGGACCACGTGTAAAATTTAACCATTTTTTGTAAAATGAAGTAAAAAGAAAGGTAGCATGGGGAAGACAGCCACGTGATGGCATTCCTTTATATAGTAAGTATATTAGAAGGACTAAAGATGAAATTTAACCATTTTTATAAAATTAAAAAGAAGAAAGAAAGCATAGTGAGAGAGCACTTTTATATGTAATTATATAGATTCTTTAAAAATATGATTTTTTTTTGTATTTTCGTCCAAAATTTGATCTTTTTATCTATTTTTATTTATATGAATTTAGTTCTAATAGTTAACATTGATAAAATTATTTTATTAAATTCGTAGTTTTAACATTTTTTAAAAATTTGTTAAGCACGTAACAAAATAATAATAATAAACTTGAAATTAAGAGAAGAATTTTAACTCACTCCTATGCATGTAACAAAGAAAATGACACGATAAACGGTTAAAGTACTTAGGAGATCCTTGTATTATAAGGATTGTATCAAATTAGTCTTTCTGCTATTAAATGAATCGATTTTGTCTCTATGGTACTAAAAATAATGAAATAAAAAAATCTTGAATTTTTTTTTCCCAATTGCAATTCAATTTCAAACAAACAGTTCCATTTACAAATTTAATAAATGTTAATTCTATTTCAATTTGGACTTATTTGATTCTTTTAAATAGTACACGGACTAAATTGATTCGCTTAATAATAGTGGGATTAATTTGATACAGAAATCTTCTAAGTATTTTCTCCCGTAAAGAACTTAAATTTAGCAAAAGAATTTTACCGATTGTTAATAATTAGACTCACATTTTTAACTTAGAAATGTAGCGTGATTAAATTCCTAGAAGTAAAAGTGGGGACTAAAAATAGGGTAGGAGGACTTGGAGCAAATTTTAACCTTTTGAATATTGTCCCTTATGTTTCATTCTTATTTATTTTGTTTAAGATAACTGATGGTTCAACGTTGCCGTCTTAGCTCAGCCGGTAGAGCGCGTGGCTTTTAACCACGTGGTCGTGGGTTCGATTCCCACAGACGGCGTTCCTTTTGTTTTTGAGTTTCAGTCATTCACGAATATAAAAGAAACACGACGTCGTTCATGGAAGACCTGGATTGAACCCGGTTCAGGCCCATTTAACCGCCTCAATATTTCCTTTTTGGTATATTTTTAATTTTAACCCCCTCAATATTCTCAGAATTATATAATCTTAATTCTATGGCTGGCAGCAATTCTTGAACGCAGACTTTGTTAAAAAGTTGCCACTTTACCTTTAACCTTTAAACTAAGCACCAATTTGCAATGGCAAAAAGTTTCATGCAAAGTGGACAGTCATCAACTAAATGGAGGATTCTTCAATCTCAAGCAACCCCAATGCTTGTTCTTTTGGTACATATTCCATTTCCATCTTTGCCTCTTCAAACCTCACTCTATTGTAAAAATATTATATATACATACATATATTTCTATCATAATAAAGCCCCTGACTGAGCTAGTGTAAATGTTGAAGGGTTAAGTTTTTTAGAGTCAAAGCTAAATCGATACGGTGTATAAATAAGAGTTAAAATTACCATTGTGCCGATTTTAAAAGCTATCACGGTTAGCCCCTGATGATTAAAATAGACAAAATTGATTAATCGGTTGACCCATTTTATAACTTTCCATAGTTGGATGATTAAAACATAATTTTACTAATAAACATCATGGGCATTGGATGCAGAAGGACATGGATTCGAGTGTGTTGAAGTGCATTATCCTCCTATTTATGGGTTGGGGAGAGACTATGGGTAGTTTTAGGTATTGTGTTAAAAAGAACAGGGTCAAACCCGTTAAAAAATTAATAAAAGAGTTGTTTTTTACCCATTTTATAACTTTCCATAGTTGAATGATTAAAACATAATTTTACTAATAAACATAATCAGCATTGGATGCAGAAGGACATGGATTCGAGTGTGTTGAAGTGCATTATCCTCCTATTTATGGGTAGTTCTAAGTATTGTGTTAAAAAGAACAGGATCAAACCCGTTAAAAAATTAATAAAAGAGTTGTTTTTTACCCATTTCTTTTTTCAAGCTTGGAATGTCAAACATGGCTTAGCCCCACCGGCCTTACCTAGAAGATGAATCTAAAGCTTTTGTGTAAAAAGGTTTGAAAGAAAGATAGTTAAAAAAAGCAAAAGAAAAAGGAGAGCTACCTCAAAGAAAAGCATCTATACAACAAATTATAAATAATGGCATAAAGTTAGGTCAATAAATTGGGATGTTTGTGCAATTTATAACCTGGCCAAAGGTTACTTTCATTGTGATCTTTAGGACCATTGCTTCAGTATTTTCTTGCCAAGCAAGCAAAACATGCTAATAAAATCATGATTTTGATCAAAGATAAGAAAAGGAGTTGTTTAGGTTTAAATTTGGGACGGAGACCTCTTAAAATGGGAAATTGTTTCTTTAGACTAGAGGTGATCATGGGTTGGGCTACCCGGCCCGGCCCGCCCGAAAAATGGGAGGGTTCGGGTAAAAATATAGGCCCGAAATATGGGTTTGGGCAAAAAAACGAGGCCCTTTTAGAAAACGGGCCGGGCCTCGGGTAAAACTTTTTTGGCCCGGGCCCGGCCCGAATTATATATTTTATTTTTAATCAAATATACTTTTTAAATTTACATATTTTTTATTTGTTTTTTTTTGTTTTAATATTTGTTTTAAAATTTTTTATTTAATAAAAAAAGCTTAAAAAAAATTAATATGGGCCTGGCCGGGCCGGGCTCGGGTTTATTAATTTTCTTTCGGACCTGGCTTGGACAAATTTTTAGGCCCATATTGCGGGCCGGGCCAGGCTCGGGCCTAAAATTTTGTCTGGGCCCGGCCCGGCCCATGATCACCTCTACTTTAGACCTTTAAAGTTTTATAAAATCTTAAGTTAATATATGGTAAAATTATAGGTTGGCCATTCTCAAAAATGTTAGAATTTCAATACAGTTCATTTGAAAACCATAAAGATATAAGTTAATGCAAGGAGAAAATTGTATTTTAGCTCTCATAAAAATATATAGTTTAATCTCGACCCCTCTTTAAAGAATTCCTGGCTTCGCCTCCGTCAATTTTTAATTGTCAACAAAATTTTAAACAATTATAACTTCGGTAAAAAGAAAACTTTTGAGTTAGAGTTCGGATTTAGAAGAGAGAGTGTGTGCTTTGACATACAACATGATAAAAAGCATATGTCCACTAACCCTAAACTCATAAAAACAGAAGAAGCTGAAAGCAATTTTTTTAGTCATTTGAAATGATTAAGTTTTAGGATAAACTATGGTATAGTTCACCCAATTATGAAAGGTCACTCAAGTATTTAATTTTACCCTTTTTTTATCATTTGTTGACTGACGTAAAAATAAGAAACACCCAAAAATCAAAGAAAATTGGATGATAAAAAAATAAAATTGAATAGTTGAGTGACCATTTTGTAACTATTCATAATTAGATGAAAAAAGACAATGTCTAGAAACATCCATAACCCCTCCTCAGCCCTTAAAGAAGAGGACAATGCGCTTCAACGCACTCAAACCTACGACCTCCTACACTAACAACAATACTCATACCAATCTAGTGAAGACTCAATCGAAAAACATCCTTTTTTTTCCAAACATCTTTCTTCTCATTAATCCAGCACTTCAATGGCTATTAATTAAACTTTTATTATTTTATCATACTCGAAAATTAAATTACAAGGACAATAAATAAGGTTGAGAAATGTATATATCGAGAATTAAATTAATTTTTGGTTTAAACTTTATAATTATTTGCATATTGTGGTCTGAAATTTTTTTATACCTAAGTTAAGCTTTGGACTTGACAATCGTTCCGATATTGAGGCTTGAAATTCTTTTGTCTAAGTTAATCATTCATATTTCCACGAAAACCCTAAATTCAAGTCCTAAAATAAAAATATTTATCAAGTTCAGGTCTCGAAGATAATTAGCAAATTCAAGCCTCAAATAATAATTTAACCAAAAAAGAGAGAGAGAAAAGGTGTAGTGACGGTGGAGGATGGAGAACATAAATAGATAGCGGCAGTACCGGAGTGGCAGTGATAGTACTAATAATAATACTACTCTCACATCACATGTGTGGTAAAGCCCTACTTTACGCATCCCCTTTGCGTCCTTCAATTAATTTACCTTTTTCCTCAATCTCTTTGTACATTTTATAAATTTAAAATTTAGTCCTTATTATTTTATTTTTAAGAATTTTAATTTTTTACTTTTTAAATTTTAAAAATAAAAATAAAAGTAAAAAATCTTATTATTAAGTGTTTTTGCTATGTCCTCTTAATAACAAAGATCATATATTTTTATAGTATATGATCTAGGTAGACTCCATGCATGCCCCAACTCGCGAGCATCCATGGATGTGTGAACCTAGCTTGCAAGCTCACCTCTTAGCAACTCCACCTGGTAAAGTTTAAACTCGGGTCACAGATCAATAGACTGGGTTATACTCGGGTTTCAAGTTGACAATTGGATATCTCGTAGCACTTATAAATATTTTTTCACCTAAAGAAAATAAAAAGATATAAATGGAATAAGCAAAATACATTTATATAATAAAAAGTAGTGTCGATATTACTATGAAATGAAAAACAGAGAATAAATGAGCTGCGGGCTACTACATGCTTTCTTTAATCTGCAGCCACTTCAGCCCTAAACACTACACCTTTGCTTTTTTACCATTCGCTGGAATTTTTTTTACTATTACCACCAGCTCATTCACAAACAAAAACAACAGTAAAAAAAAAGTTAACCCCACACACATAGTTTACTTCAGTAACAAACTTATAACCTAAGCTTTTACGTTTCCTTTCCCTAAATCCTAATAATAACACTTTCTTTTACCCCACTTCAGATTTTCCGGGAAAATAAAGGAAAATTGAAGGCGGGAAACCAAGAACAAAAAAGTTTGATTTCAAACGACTTGTCTTGTGTTTTTTTTTTTTTTTCAAATACGGAAATTCTTGCCGGTGAAGGTTTGGCCGAACTGCCAATTAGGTGGTGCCACATTCCATGAAGTGGAAGTGCGTTTATCACTGCCGGTGACTCTAAAAGAGAGTGCCTGACCGATCAGCACGGCGTTTGATTGCCAGTTTTGGCCCCAGTTACGGCTCATGCTCATCCAACCGGTTTTGGTTCCTTTGATGCTAACCTTCACGATGTCTCCTGCACCGGCTACGTTGGTGATTAAAACCAAGTTGAAGTAACGGAATCCGTTGACCGTGAATCTTATTCCCCCTTGCTTTCGGCACGGCACTCTGCAAAAAGAAATGGGTTAATATACTGTTTGATTCCTGAGTTTAACTTCAATATTCAATTTGGTACTGGATTACTTAGTTTAGTTTCAATGTTTAATTTTTTTTATTCTAAGTACATAACAGTTAAATTTTACTATACTATGTTCAAATTTAATACTTACACTTTAATAATGTCCTAACATTATAAAAAAAAAGAACTAAATTCCAAATCTGAATATAGTGAAAGGGCCAAAACCATAATTTAACCAAAGAACTTTAAACCCTTTTCTCCGCATTTATGAGTGGCCGAACCCAAACGTGGGATGTCGTGATTTTTGTCGTTTGGGTTCTTTTTTCGGATTTTCCGGGAAAAATTCTTAATGGACCCTATAATTACAATACTACCCAATAAAAATCAGTACTCAGTACTCAGTAGACCTATGACTATGAGCTGAAGCGTACTTTAAAGGCAAGGGTGTTTTAGTCATATCATTAAAACTCAACTGACCGCGGTAATGAACTCACAAGAAGGCGCTTCTTTTGAGTTCCCCCGGTTTTTTGCCTTCCCAAGGAATTAAGGAAATGATGAAAAAAACAAAAACAAATTTTCATAACTATACGAAAATCTGTTTGGTTCCTAAGAAAATAGAAACCCAATTTTCCTTTTTCCTTTTCCCATTTCCGCACATTTTCTCCCACAAAAATAAACCAATATAATGAATTGTATGAAAAAAAAAGAGAGAAAGAGAACAATGGCGGGAGAACTGTGACAAGTCTGTTCGGTTCCTAAGAAAATAGAAACCCAATTTTCCATTTTTTTCTTTTTCAACCAACTTCAGGAATTATATGAAGAAAAAAAAGGAACAATGGCGAGAGAACAGTGACTCACCTACGAAAGGAGACTGGGACAATACCAGCACGGTACTCAGCAATTTTAAGGAACATAGGCATGGCAAGATCAAAATGAGGACGGGGAGGGTTACACCAACCGCCATTGTCACTTGGAAGAGCAAAGTTAGGAGGGCAAAAGTTAGTGGCAGTGACGAAAATAGAAGGGCTACCAGGGTGACACCACCTTGGGTCACTAGCACATTTGATCTCAAAACAAGCACCGCAACTAAGGCCATTGTTGAAAAGCGCAGTGCTCAAAGCCGCCGTGTTGACACCGTAGCCTTGGCTGTACAGATTTCCGTACCCACATGCACCACCTAAAAAACAACAAAAGAAAAAACAATCAAATGGAGGGTCATGAAAATGTGAGATTTTGATGGGGGACTTGGGAGTGTAATATGTGAAATACCCATTGTGCCGGAGGCATCACTGCCGCCGTAAAAGGTGGCGTGGGCAGTTTCCCAAGAGCCGGTAGAGTAAACGCCGGGGATCTTTGCGTTCACGGAAGTGAAAAATGGTAGCAATGACGTGAAACAGAGGAGAGTGAGGGAAAATTTGGGGGCAGCCATTGTATGGAAGATAAGGGAGAGAGAAATGGTGGGTGTGTTGAATTTGTTTGGGGGGCGAATGGTAATGGTTGAGGGGGGTGGGGTGGGGTGGGTACTTATTGAGGAGCCGAAATGAAGGTGGGGTTTCTAAAGGGGTTGAAAAACAAAATCTAAGAAGTTAATTTTTGGGGGGTCGCCATAAAAAATGTAATTAATGTAATTTCTTAATCAATTTCCCCGTTGCATTATTACGTTTGGTTTATTAAATACATTTACGAGAATATATTGATAATTTATAAATTTATTCTTATTAAATAAAAATAATATTTATGTATTTAATAATTTACAATAAATTTTATTAATAATAAATCTTTGAGTTAAATATTTAATAATAATATTTTCAATTTATTATTTTAATTAAAACAAAATTATTTCAATTTTATCTAACATGTATTTTTTAAATATAAGCATGTATAAAGTCATGCGTATATAAATCAATAAACAACGTGATGAAATAAATATAATACGTAAACAATATCTTATGTACAGTAGCAGAGCCAGAATTTATTTTTTGGACGGAATTAAATTGTATATTTTTACAATAGTAAAAATGTAATTTTATCATTTTAATAGTCTATAATCTTTATAATTATTAAAAGATTAAATCAATTTCTTATCATTTTGGTGAGGTCAAAGTGCAATTTTACCATACTAATTTAAAATTTTATAAATTATAAAGGGATTAAAAGGAAAATTTTCCATTTTAGGGGGCCCGGGGCCTCTTCCAGTCCCCTACTCTGCCACTGCTTATGTAGATGATTAAATATGTATATCAAAAATAAAATTAGAAAGAAAAAAAAAAACCTTACTTTCGAATAATAAGTTGAAATAACAAAAGAGTTACTAGTTTGGCAATACTTTTGAAAAGTGCTGTGGAAAAGTACTTTTGAAAAGTTTGCTTTAAAATTTGAGTGTTTAGCATTACTGTCAAAAAGTGCTTTTGAGAAATAAAATGTCCATTTTAGACATGTTATTATCAAGTAACAAATATACATTTAAATAAAATTTAAATTAGTTAATATTATTATATTTTAGTAAGAATATAAAAAAAATTACTATAACTTGTTAATATTTTAATATATGAAATATAAATTTTAAATATTTTTAAGTAATAAATATTAATTACTTATAAAATTTAATTAGAATATATAAATTACATTTTAAATATTTAAATATAACCATTAAATATTTGTAATTAATATTTTAAAAAATATTTTTATTTTTAATTAATGATTTTAACAATTTGTAATTAAGCACCACTAAAAAAAAGGGAAAGTACTATGTTATTAGAGGGGTGAAAAAGTAATTAAGTACTAAAAATGCTTTTGGGAGAGGAAAAGCTAAAAAATTTAACTTCTCCTTTTTAGAAAAGCACTTCTGAAAAGTTAAAAATTCCAGCCAAAAGCAGTTTGTTCTGCACAGCTTTTCTTCCAAAAGTGCTTTTGGAGCCAGAAGTGTTTTTGAAAAGTAATGAAGAACTAGAGTAGCAGGAAGAAGATATAACCTTTTCTTTTATCATTTGATAGATTAATATTGGAAACTAGAATAAAATAAGGTTATTTTTGTCTTTAATATCTTTTTGACTTTTCAACTTACATGGGAAAGTAACATTCTCACATTTTATCACGGAAATCACATTGTCGTGTTTATGGGAAAATAATTCCCAATGAAAAGTTAATTTGCAAAGAAAGTAAAAATAAAAAAAATAATAAAAATTGACGTACTGAACGTCAGGATCACTTTGCATTTGATTAAATTCCTAGGTAAATTATCACTTTCTATCATACCAAACGCTATTTAAGAATGGATTGTATTTTGCTCATTTTACTAAAAATCTTGGTAAATAAATTTATTTAGGTTAGATCAAAGAGTAATTGGTTTTTCTGTTAAAATTTTCATTCATTTCTACTGTTAAAAATCAATCATTATATGTTAGCAAAAGATACGCGTGGCACTATTTGGTTATTTTGTTAATCATTCTAATTTTTAACAATAGAAATTGATGAAACTTTTACTAGTTTATTCTATGATTTAATGTATAGGGACTAAAACTTCATTTTTTAAATAAAGGGAGCAAAAAGCAATTTCCATTTTTTAATAGAAATGAAATTTATTTTAAAAGGAAATCGAATCCGTATAGGACTATTCTTCTTCTATTAGACATTGGTTATAATACGGTTGTTTAACCCTTAAAATGTATGTAGTCGAAAACCTTTGTATTGTGTTTTTTCAACATTAGTGAATTTCTCCTCTTCTACCCGTGGTTTTTCCTGATAATAGTTTTCCACGTAAAATCTGTATGTTATTATTTTCTTTCTTATTGTTTTGCAATCATCCCTATTGCCATTATCGACGTATAGTATAACAAGTTGAAATTACGAGAATCGTGAGATATCATGTTCAAGTCTTGCTTTACTTCAATTATAGATGAGTTTTTAAATTTTTTCATGTGTAAGTTTAGATATATTACAATATATATCAATATATTTATTTATACATTGTAGTGATTTATTCTTATACAAATGTATAAATGGTATTACTTTCATGAAATATAATTAAAGGTGATCATGGGTCGGGTCGGATTAGGTTCGGTTCGAGTCTAAACAGAATTTTAGGACTATTTTTTAGGCTCGGAACCAAAAAATGGGTCTAAGATTTTGCCTAAGCACAGCCCAGATAAAAGTGCTAAAATCCGAGTTCGGTTCAGCCCGCGTGTATTAATTTTTTATAATATTAATTTTATATAAAATAAATTTTAAAAATATAATACATCAAATATACTAAAAACATTAAAATAAATCTTTCCCAACAAGTAAATAATAGCAAAATTAACAATAAAACAATAATTGTATAATATCCAAACAACAACATCAAAATAGTAACAATATGATAGCGAAATGGTAGCAAGATAACAACAAAGCACAACACCAAAACAATAGAAATATCAACAAAACACACCAGCATATTTTTTTCAAATTCAGGCCGAGCTGAACCAAAAAAAAAAACTTACCCTAGGCCCGACCCATTTAGAAAATGGGCCTCATTTTTCAAGTCTCTATTTTATTCTTATAATGCTAAAGAATCTTTAAAGCCTCTAAATTATTGTAAAATAAATTCAATTAAGCTTTTATATTTTATTTTTTTGCACTCAATTGAGCTCTAAATATTAAAATTTTAATCAATTAAGTCCCTTTAGCTATTAAAATTAATGGTCAACCATTACAGATTAACAACAACCATTTTTTGGATTTTTTTGCCACATAACATATCAGGATCGTGCCACATGACAAAAATTGATATTTAATTTTTAAAATCATTAAAAGAAACATTGAAAATTATATAAAATGATGTTAAAAAAATACATAAAATTATAATAAATTACAAAAAAAAAAAATGAAAACTCATATAAATTCGAGTTGTCTTATAATTTCATTTATTATACTGACCGATTTAATTGCATATACCTATGTATTAATTATGATGATAACTTGAAAAATATGGTAACTCGATCTCAATTTAAAAACTGTCGATTATGTTTTAACTCGATTAGAATGGGTATTATTGTCAATACAAGATAACGTGAGTTTGAGTACACTGAAGCGCATTATCCTCTTGTTTATGGATTGGGGTCATTGGAGAGGGGTTATAAGTAATTTTAAACATTATATAAAAAAAACAGATATGATCAGAACATATAATAAAATTATTTTTAAAAAACAGTAATAATAATTTACAAACAAAAGAAAAAAAAAATCCCTTCTTGACATGTGTTTAAAATTATTGTTTTGGTTGCTTGTTTTCCTTAAAAGCCCTTTCCCCTTCCAATCTACAGGGCTATATAACTCACCACCATGTGCCTTCACTTATGACTTATTGCTTTATAAAAATATATACTATTTTCCTCCACTTAATAAATGTTTATTTTTCTTATTTATTAATTTCCCTATTTGCATATTATATCATATATATATATATAGGGTGGAAGTGCGGTGCGATGTGTTTAGCTTACTTTTTATCTCACGCTACAATATCGTTATAGTATCTAATCTTACCGCCACCGTTATTTTTACACTAACCGCATGTAAACACACCGCCCATCCAAACCCACCCTTAAGGTCCTAGCTGATGTGGACAGTTTAATTTTTTGGCATACGACATGCTAATTTTATTGACATATGACATTTCTTTATCTAATCAAATTTTAATCTTACGTCAATTAGAAAACACTCTCGTAGCTTACACTTACCTTATAAATAAGTGTAGATTTCTTCATTCTTTTCCTAAGCTCTTTAGAGTTTCTTCCTTTAAAGAAATTTATGAGAAATAATTTATAGTTTAGAATTATTTATATGTAATAATATACATTATATAAAAGAGGGAAATAATAATCTTTCTATTAAGACCCTAAAAATGAAAAATTTTCAATTTAATACTCTTATAAATAAAGAACTTATAAATTAAAATATAGTAAATTTACACTTTAGCCCCTTAGAAATGAAAAAAAATATGTTTAGTCCCTTAAAAATATGACATTATAAATTAATAATAATAAACTTATACTTTAATTTATAAAAAAATATAATTAAAATTTGACGCTGCTAAATTTTTTTTTGGATTGCCCCTATTTCTATTGGCTCCAGCAAAATTAGTATTTTTTCTAAGTCTAATAAATTTTTAATTTTCAAATGTATTAATAAGAAAAAGATACATACTTAAGTTTTGAAAACATCCTCAATAGATTTTTTTTTAAATTTATAAATAAATTTGTAAAAATAGAATGTCGATAATGGCAAGAAAGAGGAGAAAAAACAGAACACACAGATTTTACGTAGAAACCTTTTTGGGAAAAAACCACGGGCAAAGGAGAAGAAAATTCATTATGTTAAATTCGAATGATACAAGAGAAAATACGACTACGTCTATTTATAGGTTTGTAAAACCACATTCTAATCAAAGTCAAATAGAAATAATGCAGTAAGGTTGAAACACCTTATTCTAATTAACATCAAATAGAGGAAGCATTTTCCGGCCCTTAGCCTTCACCTTCGTAAATCCCTCTATCTTGCCACTTGTATTTTTATTTAACAAGAATTTGGGTCACATATTAATAAGATAAATAGTTTTAGATATAATTTAAGAAATTAAAAAGTTAATTTTAATCATTGACTAGAAAATACGCTCATAGCTAACTTTTCCACTATTTTGTATTAAAAAGTTAATTTTAATTGTACATCGACTAGAGAATACTACCATAACTCACTTCTTTACTATTTTCATTAAAAATAAATTTTAATCTCGTATTGACTAGGAAATACTCCCATAATTTACTTCTCCACTAAAAAGTTAATTTTGATCTGATCATATTGACTAGAGAATACTCTCATAGCTCACTTCTTCATTATTTTCATTAAAATATTAGTTTTAATCCCACATTGACTACCGAATACTACCATAATTCACTTTTCTTTACTATTTTCATTAAACATTAATTTTAATCCCTTAAATTTAATCCCATACTAGCTAGAAAATACTTTCATGCTTACACTTATTCTATAAATAAGTATCAATTTCTTTACTGTTTTCATTAAAAAGTTAATTTTAATCCAATATTGATTAGAGAACGCTCTCATATCTCACATCGACAATTTCTTCACTATTTTCATTAAAAAGTGAATTTTGGTCTTACATTTACTAGAGAACACTCTCACATCTCACATTTACTTTATAAATAATTGGCAACTTCTTCGCTGTTTTCCTTAAAAAATTAATTTTATCCCACATTGACTAGAGAATGCTCCAACAGCTCACTTCTTTATTGTTTTCATTACAAAGTTAATTTTAATCCCACTATATACATAAGGGTATATTTACATTTTACACCCTAAACTTTATTTAGATTCAAAAAATCATGAAATTGAGATGGAGGGTATGTTTCAATGCCCGTACTCTTATCTCTACGCATATACTGTCTTTGCCTTTTCATAATAATCTTCGATTGGATCCCATGATTCTTTGTTGAGAACTAGGAGATTAATATCGTAAAAAAGGAGAAATGGTTAATTTTGAAGTTTTTCATGATATTGAGGTTGTAATATTGAGGGGTAGGACTGGTGCTGATGAAGCTAAAGAGATGTCTCAATCACCGACCAGCCAGATCTAACAAAATCCACGACAAATCTGCTTTTCTGATATGTACAGAGGATTTGCATGTGCTACCTTTCATCTTCTTCCATCGTCAAAAACTGTACCAAATCCCAATGTCCACATGATCATGCATGCATGCATGGCTTGTGTTGGACATCTCAACGTGCATGCCATCAACTATCGTTTCTTGTTGCTGATGCATGCATGAGTACGTTGACATTGGCTTATCACTACACCAATGAGTTTATTAAACATCCTTGGGAAAAAAAGGTTATTCAATTCTCGTCCTTGTTTTTTTTGACCAATATGAGTTGGAAGTTTTCTTTTGGGTTAATATGTAATTGCTGATAATTATTTAGTTGGTATCTAAATTTTTGTCCAGTACCTAGTTTGTACCTAAATTTGTATTCTGTCATACGCGTTGTCCCAATTTATTAACAACGTTAAATTTTTTAAAAGTTAACATGTAGTTTACTCCCTGCACTTGTCCAAAAGTACCTAATTAGCACTTGATTATGCCTATCACGTGTCATATTAAGAAACTACCACGTGTCACCATAGGATTGGCCATCAATTTCATGTTAGCACAAACTAACGATATTAATGTGGAGGTACCAACCTGAGTGACGAAAGGTATCAGTTCATATTATGCTTATACGTGGTTTTATAAGCATGTGGTTTTTAATTTAAAATTTTGATATATACACATGGAATTATTATCGACTTTTTTTTACTGATTTTACTGATTAATTATGAGTTCATCAATAATTTAAAAATAAAAATAAACACAAATTAGTTTAAGGTCAAGTTTTTGTCTTAATTTTTTATTTTTTACTTGTTGATAAACAATTTGATTATACATCTAATCTATTCAACCTTAAATTATTGTCTAATCCGATTCATATATTAAATTTTTATGCTTTTTGACACGATGCTTAGAACTATTCATAGTCCCCAACGCATAAATAGGAGGATAATGTGCTTAGGGCTGTAAATGAACCGAGCTTCAACGAACAAACCTCTGTTCATGTTCGTTTATTTATTTTTAAGTTTATTCGTATTCAGTTTGCGTTCGTTAAGAATTTCAAATTTTTTGTTCATGTTCGTTTATTTAAAATTATGTGTGTTCATGTTCGTTTAACTTAATCAAGTATGTTCACGAACATTAAAACGAATATGTTCATGAACATATATTTGAACATGTTCACATACAATTTAATTAATAATAAACAAACAAATAATAAATAAATACATACACATAGATATTATTTTTATATTTTTATAATAAAATATCATTAATAAATAAACGAGCTTGTTCTTAAACATAAATGAATCGCACACACCTCTGTTCGTGTTCGTTTGTTTAATTAAATGAACATAAAATTTTTATTCATACTCGTTTATTTAGCTTAATAAACGAACATAAACGAACAGTTCACAAACAGTTCATCAAATGTTTTGTTCATTTACACCCCTAAATGTGCTTCAGCGCACTTGAACCCAAGTCTTCCTGCATTACATTAATAACAATGTTCATATCAATCGAATTAAAACTCAATCGAAACATTAAATTAAATTAAAAAAATTAAGATAGTACACAGGGGCAAAGCTAGGGGGGCTGGCAGGTGCCCCGGCCCCCCTAAACTGGAAAATTACTATTTAGGCCTTTATAATTTTTTAAAAAAATTAAATTAATAAAGATAAAATTGCACTTTGGCCCCCCTAAAATTATAAAAATTCGATTTAATCCTTTACAAATTATAAAGATATAGACTATAAAAAATTAAAATTTCATCCGCCCCTAAAAAATTATTCTAGTTTCGCCCCTATAGTACAGTCCATAAATACATTAATGCGAAGTAATCATCACCACCGTTTTTTGGTCGGTGACTAATAAATAATACCAACAAAAACTTGGTACATAAAAAGTAAGTCTAATTAATTGTTTGTTTATAATATTCGCCTGCCAACTATTTCCATAAAATCAAATTTGAAAAATGATTAAATTATCAAATAAAGTCGTTTTTTTTTAATTATAGAAATAGATCAAATTTTAAAAAATTTATGGGAATGAGTCGAAAGTGTTTCATCAAAATCGACCCATTCCCGTAAATTTTCTAAAATTCAATCTATTTTCGTAATTAAAAAAACGGTTTTATTTGATAATTTAATTTTAAAGTTTCAAAAAATGTTTATATTTTATTTAAATGAGGGATTTTATTAAAATATATCTTTTTTAAATTTTTTAACAAATATTTTTTCCCATCAATTAATTCAATTCATTTTTTTTATTTAAGGCTAATAAGAAAAACAAGCTAGCTAACAGTTTGTTAATATAATTTTTTTAAGATTAATGAAAATTTAGAAAGAAAAAAAATTAAAATGTTTCAAAAAATTTGAGGGGCTTAATTAAAATTCTTTAAAAAATTTCAAGGAAAAATTTAAAAAAAAAATCATTTTCTTGGGGAGCCCCTAGGCCACCATAACGGTCTGCTCTGAACCCATATATGATCATATACTAGATTATGCTACGACTTTGAATAAAAAGTTTTTATGGTAAGGTACATTGTACTCTAAAAGAGAAGACACAGATTTGAATTTTAGAGATGACATTGTTAAAATGAGCAGTCACGAGCGTCAAATATGAATCATAAAACATGCATGGATGATACCAAAAAAATAAATAAATTTATGGCATACTCATAATATGGGTGAAAACAATTATCTAATAAATTTATTAAAAAAATGATATAAATACAAAATAGTATATTTGAGATGGTAAAATTGAGAGAACAAAGTTTATAATATTTTGGGTTCGAGTCTCGTTATATGCATATATAAAAAAATCCTCAAAATAATATATATTTTTTGTAAAAGTAAGGAGCTTTTTTGTAAATTTATAACTGAATGAATGTGACATCAACTCGATAAGAAATTTAAATATTAGTATAGATTTAATTTAGTCTATTAGATCCGAAATTGTGAATTTTCAATAGTATTTAAGCGGTTAATAAATTTTCCTATATGAATTATAAGTAGATAAAAGTAGTGTTTGGAAAGTTACTTTGTAATTGGATTCGAATGTAATTATTTATAATTACAATGAGGTCTTTCTCGAAATTAAGTTTATACAAGTTTTAATAACTAAAGCTACAAACTATTTGCACCATGAACCCAATTATAATGTGGTAGATGTTATGCAAATACAAAATGGTTTTATTGCATCATATCGTGGGATATGATACCATTTAAAAGAATGTAGTCAGACAAAAGCACCAATGATAGCTTGCGAACTCTTTAATTCGAGACATTCAAAGTTTCAAAATGTAGTTGAAAGGACATTTGTTGTTTATAAAAAGATTTCTCATGCTAATATCACCTAAATATAGCATAAAAAAGATTGGATCGTATTAGCATGCTACATACTTCATAACTTCATTTTCAAGTGGAATTAAGATGGTTCATACTCTGAAGAGTAAATGGAAGAAAGAGATCTTGATAATTTTAATGATATAATTATTCATATTCGAATGAAGAAAAAGAGTATATGCTGAATGATTAAGAGAGAATAACGTAATTAATATGAAATGCTAGAGCAATTAAATAAAACTGCATATGGTTCTTATCGCTCTTGTTATTTTTATTAGTAATCATATTATCGATTACTTTTTTGGACTAACATATTACATACGATGATTTTATTTTAGTTTTTATTACTCGTTTAGAATTTTTTTTATCTTATTAATATTTTTTAAATATATATAAATTATGTAACTGTTTAATTATAATTTGTACTACCAAACATAACATAGGGAATTACGATGTAATTACACTTTGTCAACTAAACACGTCTAGAGAATTGCAATTCTTTGTAATTATATTTTTATCTAATTATTTTGTGCTCTCCAAACCGACCCTAAAGGTAAACTAAAAAGAATTCATAAAAAAATGCTTTATTTTAAATCTTTATTGATTTTAGGGTTTGAAATTGTTTCATAATGATTTTTTTTAAGTAAAAATACTTTTGAATTTTTTTTATTATAGCAATTAAATAAATTAAATTTTTTATATTAAATGGATCAATTGAATCCTTATATGCATATAATGTGAGATCTTATTATAGTAAGATCTTGTAGAATTCTTTTTAAATCAATGTCTGTGGTTAAAAGACAAAAATGAGGAGACTGTAACAGTTTGATCAAATCACGTGAGAAACTAAAAAATTGTGATGGTGACCTAGAACATGTTAAATTGGTTGCCAAATATGTTGCTTTTCTCTGAAAATTAGTTTCTCCTTTAATGTTGAAACCGACTGAATAGGTTAAAAGGTAAACTTGCATTTCTCAATGTAAATCTCACAATGATGAATTAAGGTTTCTTTCTCTCCCTTTTTATTCCAACCGTTGATTTAAAAGGTAAACTGTAAAAGAAGCTTTAAATAGATGCCACCTTAATATGCTAAAGAGGGTAAAAATACCATAGAGGCCCCTGTGCTAGGTGTCAGATTGCATTTTGCCCTATCCACTAAAAAAATAAGCAAATTAGTCATTATACGTTAGATCAAAGAGCAAATTGGTCCTTATGTTAAAAATTGCATCTATTTCTACTATTAAAACCTAATCCTTATACATCAGCATGAGGTACATGTAGCACGCTATGTACCACTGTATGGTTATTCCGTCAGCCATGTCAGTTTTTAACTGTACAAATGGATGAAATTTTTAACAGAAATGATCAATTTGCTCTTTGATTTAACATATAAGAACCAATTTACTCATTTTTTAAATAGAAGGGTCAAACTAGAACTTAACTCCATAATACTTTTACCGTTATAGAACTAAGCTTTTCTCATTTAAGTTATCAACAGAATCCGAAGCTCTCTTCTAAGCTTTCATGGGGCCCAATAAAATTACATTTTAATCCCATTCAAGATTAATAATTTAATTTAAGTCCTTTTAGTATACTTTTTTTTTTAAAACTTTATCTTCTAAAAAATTATAAAATTTATTGGTATAAAATTTTTGTCTTCACCCTTATCAATCAATCAGGAAGATAGAAATAACAAACAAGGTTATTCCCGCAGTCAAGGGAAGACCATTTTTTTTGTTTATTTCATGCTTAGTCGTTAATGGCAACTACATAAGTTGTATTTTATAAACGTCACAATTTGCTTTTGCTGCACGTTTTAGGGTCGGGGTTTAGATGTTAACATGCACTTAAAACATGTTATGTAAGAATAACGATAACTCGTTGAGACACTCATCATTACATGTTTCAAATGTTTGGGTCATTAAAACTTATCTTACACTTCAAACTTTAATCTTAATTTTTCGGTGGGCCGATTGAGTCTTAACTTGATTGGTATCGGTATTGTTGTCGGTACAGGAGGACGTGGATTCAAGCGTGTTGAAGCGCATTATCCTCCAATATAAGGATTGAGGAGGGGCTATGGGTAATTTAATTTTCTTTTTAAAATATTTATGAAAAAATTCACGATCCTTGAAATAAAATTAATTTTGTCAAAATAGAGTAAAAAAAACTTGAAAACCAATTAATTCTCGATTAAATTGATCTGATTAACCTGATTTAATCAACATTTCCCCAAACGTTAACTTACTCAAAACTACAGCCACCGCGATTAAACACTGAGCTAAGTAGAATGAGCCAAATCTTGGGGCACAATGGACCACTGGTTCAGTGTTCATTTAGCACGCACACACACACACCAATGAGCAATGGCTGAAGTGAAACGTTATTAAATGGTAGCACATCAACCACGTGCTTTGAAAACACAACGATGGTCAGATTTTAATCCCCTACAACTACAAATGGAGTTGCCGTCGTTGGTGGCAACTTCAATGAAAATGAGCCTTCGAATCATGTGAAACACACACACACCCCATCCCTGAGTGAGTATATTGTGCATGCAGGAACTCTGTGAATGCGAGAAATGAATAGGGTTAATTTAATAAGCACTACTCATAGGTATTTAAATTATAATTCCGTAATTATTATGGGTTTTGATCGTTATCTTTGTTTAAAAAAAAAAAAACACGAGCGATTTGAATACGAAGAAGAAGAGGGGAGGGGAGGGGAGAGAATACGTGAGATCGAGTACGCTGAAAACGCATTATCCTCTTGTTTATGGGTTGAGAAGATGCTATGGGTAATTTTAGATATTGTGTCAAAAAGAACAGATATGACCAGAACTTATAATGAAATTATTCAAAAAAGAAGTTTTTATTAGTTGAAGTGGTTTTTCTTTAACAAATATAATGAGAGAGGTCATAATAGTTGCGGAATTATAGTTTAGGTATTTAGTTCGACAAACAAAAATTTAGATACCTAACTAAAAAAATAGTATAGTTTGAGGGTTGCTTATTTCAATTAAGTCAAATGAGAATCATGAGTAGGGCGTGCATGAGACACCGGTACTCGTAAATTACTCTAATTTAAAAAAAAAATGAATTTGGTTTAGTAATTATTAAACGAAGTTCAAGCTCGAACTCAGTAATACTCGACTCGAACAGTTTGCAAGCCTTATCGTGTTTTTCATGTCTAATATATATTTTGAATATTTTTAATGTTATTATATTTGATAATATATATTAAAAAAAAAATTGAAAATCTCTTGCCTGTAGAAATCAGTGTAATATAATGCATATGCTATCTACTATACAGACAAATAATGTAAGTTTCAGCCCAATAAAACTCAGACCATAGCTTAAAGGAGGCCTGGCATAAACCTGCTGAATTGTTCATGGATCAGGTCACGTTGAAGTCAACCTCATGCTACGCTGATTTAAATTTTGGGTTTGGGCGAGGACTGGCCCTTTGAAAAGTCTACCTACTAGGCTAAGACAAAGCAGCGGAACACCGTGCTACAAGTAGCCCAAGCAGCCCAAAGGTTAGGCATAAACACTTATGTCATTTCCCAACACTATATCCAGGGTTCATGAAAAGAAAATATCCATGCTTCCTTTCTATTATACATTTCCCTCTACTTCTTTCCTTTTGCATTGAAGAGGCTTTGCACGAATATCAAAAAGAAAATACGAATAATAAAGGCAAAGCATCCGTCGCCCATTGCAGTGACTAATCTTTATGTCGTGAGTCAACTAATTTAAATTTTTAAAGGGCTTAAATGAAAAGTTTTCCATTTTAGGGAGGACCGAGGCCCCTGCTAGCCCTCCAAGTTTTGTCCCTATTGTGAGTGCTCTCCAAAAAAGTAAACGGTTAACCATGAAAAATATTTCATTCCCATAGGCGGAGGTCGAACCCCAACCTCATAATTGAGGAATGAGGTGAGCAATCACCACAATGCACCATATCTCATGGTTAATGTTATTTATTTGCCACTAGAGGTGCTTATAGGCTAGGTCAAGCCGGGTCTAAGCATGATATTAATATATTTTATGCTTGACCAAACCCAGCCCGACCTAAAATATGAACTTAAAATTTTACCCAAATTCGTCTATATTTGCAAAAGGCTAACTCAAGCCCAATTTAAGTCTGCTCATATTATTTTAATATTTAATAATTTTATACATTTTTTATTTATTAAAATTTTTTATATAGTCATATTAACATTATTTTAATGTTTACATTATATTAGTATTATATATTTAGTATAGATTTATTTTCTTAATGTATTCTAAATTACATAATATATAAACATAACATAATATAAAATATTATAAACTTAAATACGGACCAGGTCGGATTAGGCTCAAGCCTTAAATGTTCAAG
The DNA here is from genome assembly GCA_025698515.1 of Gossypium sturtianum. Taxonomy (NCBI): domain Eukaryota; kingdom Viridiplantae; phylum Streptophyta; class Magnoliopsida; order Malvales; family Malvaceae; genus Gossypium; species Gossypium sturtianum. The sequence continues at coordinate 154,401,686 of CM046953.1, forward strand.
CCAAAGCTCAACCCATATTTTAAGCGAACCTTTTTTTTTTCTTCCAAAGCTCATTTTTTGAGACTAATATTTTATCCAAACCCTCCTAAATTTCGGACGAGCCTTCGAGATAAAAAAATGTTTTAACTTTTTTTTTTCTTTAATAAGAGGACCAAGTTGAAATAAAAGAAAAGCAAATGCTTTGAAAGGAAAGAAAAAAAAAGGAATCTTTTGGAAAGAAATGACAACATACATAGCATCTGCAAAAGGCATAGGGGAATCTCACATGACAACGAAGACAACACACAGTTAGTGGGCTGTTGCTCATCATTGCAAATTATGTTTTGGTCCTTAATTTGTGATTCCCTGTCTTCCCAGAATGCTTATTTTTTAAAATATCATAAAAGCCCTTGTATTAAAACTTAAATTACATTTTACCCCTTCAACTTAAAAAATAAGCAAATTAGTCTTAGTACATTAGATCAAAGAATAAATTAATCCTTTCTATAAAAGAAATAATCTATTTGTACTATTAAAAACTAGCGTGCCTGATGGAATAACAAGACAACAACACGTGGTGTGCCACGTGTACGTCATGTTGATGACTAAAGGATCAATTTGCTCTTTAACCTAATATACAATAACTAATTCTTCTTTTTCAAGTTGAGGGGGCAAAAAGTAATATGAATCTTACTACAAGGACTTTCTCTAACATTTTTATATATTTATGAAAATTTTAGGGCTGTCTGTATTTAACGATGCCTTCTGCAGATTGGTCTGAATAAATAACTGTTTATGATGAAAGTCTCAGCTTTGACTTTTTAATTTAATAAAAATATATTTTATTTTCCATTCACCAGAATCAAAAGTATATTCTCCACTTCAAAAATAAATAAGGTGTTCAAAAGTTTAAAAGAATTAATATATATATATATATATATATATATAATAATTATCATAAAATTAAAGGCTAACCCACTTGTCCATGTTATAGCCTTTTTAGGTTAAAGGTGCAATTAAAAAATAAATTGTATTAATAAGTACATTTTTTTAATAAATAAAAAGTACAAGGATTAAATTCAAAATTTTTATTAAGTAAAGATCTAATATTAAAAGTACAGGGTTTAATGCGTGAATGTTGAAATTGGGTAAATTTTTTGATATTATGCATATTTGTTTGTTTTATGATCGATGCTCGAGGTTCATGATTGCCCTTCTTAACAATGTTGTCTTCAAGTTTTTGAGAGTGTAATATACTTTACCATTACACCCGTCCAGTTGTTGATAAACTTTCGATTTCTTTTATATATATTCTCTCCTATGACTGGTCAACTTTATTTATTTATTATAAATGAGTTTTTCTATTATTATTAGTGGATGATATTACTATAATATTTAATTAATATTTAATTAATTAACATTTTTTTTTTGTTTTCAATATTTCATTAGTTGAAAAAATCTATACATATAATAATATAACATAACATGTAATGTGGTAGGTAATCTAAATAAAAAAATTATTAAAAAAGTAATAAAAAATTCAAATCCTCACTAAATATATTTGTATAAATAAAACATAAATAATTTTTATTAAAAATAATTAAATATATTTGTATTAAAACGCTCAGTAAAAGACACGTGGATCTAAGGAAGCAGAAAAGTCAAACCTACGAAAAAAACACGTGGATCCAAGGTAAACCCAACAATCAATGTCCGAAAAGGCGACCGACTTGGGATTTTCTGTCTTCACTTAGACATAGTCTCTTTCTGCTTTTTCTTTCTTTTTTTTACTGTTATATTTTGCTCAGTCAGTTCACGTGTACGGCTCCGCCGCAGCCGCAGCCTCAGCCTCGGCCATCCCGGGAAAAAAAGAGACCAAACTCAAATGACCAATAAGCCAAAACAAAGTTCTCTTGCTGACACGTGGATTTAACTCATTGGTTTAAGTGCTAAACCTCCACTCTGTCATGATTCAGTGTATGGGGGAGGAGACAAGATTGCCTGTTAGGCCGTCTGTGTAGCAGTTGATTATAAAAATAAACTATAAAAAATTCAATGGCTGTTAATTGTTTCAACAAGCTTCATTTTTTGTGTTAAAGGGTAAATTACACTTAAGGATACTAAACTATTAGTAAATTTACGTTTTGGTCACTTAACTTTAAAAAGTTACAAAATGATTATTGAATTATTCGAAAGTTTTCTTTTAAGTCACTGAACTGTTAAAATTGTTGTTGTATGATCTTCTCTCTTTACATTGTCTATATTGATCAAAATATATGTTTTTTTACTTGCCAATGGGTACCAATTCGCTATACCGATCATCAAATCGTTACTTGTAGCTCACTAGTTAAACTTTTTTCTAAAAAAGAAACTTAACAACTTAGCGAATTAAATAAAAAACTTTTGAATAGTTCAATGACTTAAATAGAAACTTTAGAAAAGTTCAATGACCATTTTGTAATTTTTTAAAGTTGAGTGACTAACATATAAATTTACTAATAATTTAGTGAACTTTGTTGTAGTTTATCCTTTTGTTAAAACCATCACTGTTTTTTTTTTTTTTTTCCTTTCTTTCTCTCTCTATCGTTGTCTGCTTCATGTCTCTTATTGTGTTTTCTCCTAGTAAGGTTTTTTTTTTTTTTCTTCTTCTTCTTCTTTGCTCTTACTTTTTTACATCAAAAGTTAATTACTTTCTTCGAGAAAGGTCTTTCATTTCATTTCCAAGCTTCCTCCTTGGAATGAAGTTTGACCCTTTAAGGTTATAAGCTTCTGCAAAAAAAATGTAAACTTTGACTATATTTTCTGTATTTCAATTTCAATAGCTTTTTTGGGGAAAATTTTTTCTTGGGGTTAATGGATCCAAGGTTTAAAGGGCTTTCAGTTTTCCAGAAGCAAAACTTTAAGGAATTTCATTACCACCCATCCGAACCACCAGCTTCAAGTTTGAGACATGAAGAAGATCTGTCTGAAGATTGTGATTTTTCAGATTCAATTTTGAGATACATAAATGATATTCTCATGGAAGAAGACATGGAAGACAAATCATGTATGCTTCAAGAATCTTTAGATCTTCAAGCTGCTGAGAAATCATTTTATGATGTACTTGGTAAGAAATATCCACCTTCACCTGAACATAACAGTTCTAGTTTTGGGGACAACAATGGGGACATGTTACAAAACCAGACACAAAGCCTTAATGTTTCTAGTATATCTCAATCATCATATAGTTCTTCTTCAATGGTTAGTTTAGATGGTATGTTGGAATCTCCAAATAGTACACTTCAAGTACCTGAATCAATTTGGCAATTTAATAAAGGGGTTGAAGAAGCTAGTAAATTTATACCATCAAATGTGGATCTATTTGGAAATTTTGAAAGTTACTCAAAAGGGAGGAAATTTTCTAATAGAGATGATGTTGCTGATGAAGATGAAAGGAGTAGTAAACAAGTAGCTGTTTGTTCAGAAACAAGTGTTAGATCAGAGATGTTGGATATGGTGTTACTTTGTAGTTCCGGTAAGCCGCCGACCCGTTTCACGGCGCTCCGTGAGTCGTTACGGGATGGGATCAGTCGAAAAGTTCAACAAAAAGGCAGGGGAAAAAAACAGAGTGGGAAAAAAGAAGTAGTGGATTTAAGGACGCTGCTTATTACTTGTGCACAAGCCGTTGCGGCTGGTGAGCGGAACGGGACAACGAGCGAGTTATTGAAGCAAATACGACAGCATTCGTCGCCGTTCGGTGACGGGAATCAACGGTTAGCTCATTACCTCGCCGAGGCACTCGAAGCGCGGTTAGCCGGTACGGGTAGTCATATTTATAAGAGTCTTGTTAGTAAGAGAACTTCAGCTTATGATATTATGAAAGCTTACTTATTGTACGTTGCTGCTTGTCCTTTTAGAAAGGTGTCTCATTTCATATGTAATAAGTCTATTAATGTTGCATCAAGGAAATCAATGAGGCTTCATGTTATTGATTTTGGTATTCTATATGGTTTTCAATGGCCTACGCTAATCGAGCGGCTTTCGTTGAGGCCCGAAGGTCCACCGAAACTTCGAATTACCGGAATCGATTTCCCGCAACCTGGGTTTAAGCCGGCTGAGAGAGTTGAGGAAACAGGGAGGCGTTTAGCAGCTTATGCTGAAGAGTTTAAAGTGCCGTTTCAGTACAAAGCAATAGCGAAGAAATGGGAGACGGTCCGAGTCGAGGAACTTGAAATCGAGGAGGATGAGTTCGTTGTTGTTAACTGTTTGTATCGTGCTAAGAATTTGCTTGATGAAACCGTGGTGGTACATAGTCCGAGGAATCTTGTTCTCAACTTGATACGGAAGATTAATCCGAATTTGTTCATCCATGGGATTATTAATGGTGCTTACAATGCCCCATTCTTTGTAACACGGTTCCGAGAGGCCTTGTTTCATTTCTCATCCATGTTTGACATGCTCGACGCGATCGTGCCTCGCGAAGATTGGGAAAGGATGTTGATCGAGAGAGAGATCTTAGGCAGGGAGGCCTTGAATGCTATTGCTTGTGAGAGTTGGGAGAGAGTAGAGCGGCCAGAAACAGTCAAACAATGGCACGCACGTAACCTAAGGGCCGGTTTTCTACAACAGCCATTCCAACGCGAGATAGTCAAGGAAGCATTCAAGCGAGTCCAGACGTTTTACCACAAGGATTTCGTGATCGACGAAGATAACCGGTGGCTGGTACAAGGGTGGAAAGGCAGAATAATCTATGCCCTTTCTGCTTGGAAACATGCATAAGGATATCGAAAATTTAGGTTGTGTTCCCCCCAGTTCCAGGACTCGTTCGTTACGTTACATACTAACAGAGGCACACAACAAAGCCACGAGGGGTCGGTAGGGGACTAAAGAAGACAATACTTTGGATGTCTCGAGATATACGTCTCGGAACCTGAGCATTACCGGAAAATCTGCAGATTTAGACAAGAGAACATATGGACAACTGATTGCAATACATAACAGGTGATGCTGTAAGAAGCAGATTATATGGAAAAAGGTACACTTTTACAAGCTTTTGTTTGTATGTTTAGCTGATTATACAGGCAACTTGAACAGGGGGAAAAAGGATTGTAATATTAACATATAAGCATGTTTTCCACTTTTAACTTGTTGAAGTGGATATTCTGTGATGAAAGCTAATATTCATACCTTTGAATACACATATTAATGGAATTATCTACAATTTTAGTCTTTCTAGCCCTATTTTGAAATTTCAGTTTTGATTCAAATGGTAGCAATTAACTTCACGAGGCTATATTTTTCTATTTTTGGAATCTTGGAGGCCCCTACATTAAGGGTCAGATTGCATTTTGCCCCTTTACTCAAGAAATAGATAAATTACTCCTTGTACATTAGATAAAAGAGCAAACTAATCATTTCTGTTAAAAGATTCATCCATTTGTACTGTTAACAACGAGTGTGACTGATAGGGCAGCTAGAATGAGGTACATGTCTAGTTATCTATTAGTCACGCCGGTTTTTAACAGTAGAAATAGATAAATTTTTAATAGAAAGACCAATTTGTTCTTTGATTTAAAGTATAATGACTAATTTGCTCATTTTTTAGTAGAGAAGGCAAAATACAATCCGACTCCTAGTACAATGGCCTCCATGGTATTTTTACCTAATGGATGGTGTAGCGACAAATGTTTGAGTTAGATTAAAATTTCAAAATTCGAAAAATATAAAAATTACAAATGATCGTAGAATTTCACTAAATATACTATTTGCACATTGTACAAGACTAATAGTAAAATTTGACTTGACGAATTTAATTGTTTTTCAGTTCAGGTTAAGATTAAAATTTCAAAAACTAATACATCATAACCCAGTGTATATATATATATAGTTTTTGTTGGTACAAGCATTTTCCAAGACATTGGGTATTTATATGCAGTAGAATCTGGGTTATTCTGCAAAGTTCCAAAGCTGGTGATGGTGAAGATTCCCACAATTGAAGCAAGATTGATTCTTACAGCCATGGAAACCAAGAACCATTATTGTGGGGGGACCAAATCACATTCTGGGTTCATGTCATAAGCTCAATCAGCATAAAGTTAAATAGCCTCGGGAGCTTTCACGTAAATTGACGATTTAAGGGTTTGACTGACTGTTTAATTTCAATTTGGTTCGAACAATATAAATTAGTTCAAATAATATAACTTAAAATGAATCAACTCTAAAACCCGAGTTAAACTTTAGATTTGAGTCTATCCCCATTGATAACTTTAAAATATGTTTCAGCTCTAGTGTGAAAATATTCTTCATTTTATTAATAATGTTCCATCCATCTTTCATGCATCAAATCATAAAATATTATAAACAACACCTCCATTATTATATATAATATTGACATCGTGGTTAATACGATTTTTCAAGTCGATTAAGACAACACTAATTATGCAATCCAAAACAAGAGGAAGCATAGATTTAACATTAAAAAAAGGAAAAAAGAAAATTCCTCTTTTTTTATTTATATAATAGATATATGTATATATATATATTATATAATGAAGATGAGAACAATACATCTACATCATATGAACAAAGGAATGTGGACAATATGATCCCACTAGGCATTGATGGCCCTTTTTCTTTTTTCCTATAATAGAAAAAAAGAGACATAAAAGACATATAACATGATCTAAGCTGTCACTGATGTTTCTACTGCAACTTGTCCTGTGTAGTTGACTTCAGATTTCATGTCCATTTCCCATAGTTCTGGTAATGCTTGCTTGATGTTATGGATGCTTTCTAATGCATAATCTGCACCTTTAGGTCTTTGAGAAGAACCAACCTGCATAAGTTTTTGAATTAGCCATTTTGATCCATATGTTCTGAAGGGTCGATTTTTATTTTTCGTGAGAAACTTACGAGGACGGTGTGAAGACCGACGCGTTTTCCGGCCTGGATGTTGCGTACGCTGTCGTCGAAGAACAACTGCAATGAAACAAAACAGTCAGTACCATACGTAGGAGGTGGGACTTAAATAGGCTGTATAGGAAGTAATCAACTTACTGTTCTTTGAGGGTTGATTTTGGCGATCTTGAGAGCTCGTTCGATGGCCGATTCTTGCGGTTTACACACGATGGGTGTCTTGGGTAATGTTACGTCGGGGTTTGGGTTAGCGAAGTGGCCGATTATGTCGAAAATTTCGGGGGTTTTAAGACTATCATTTCTTGTGACAGATGATCCCAAGAATTCAATGTCATCTTCATCATCAGAAACTGTGTTCTTATGGATAGGATTAAGGGTTTCAAAGCAAATAATCCCTTCAAAACAGTCCTCTAATCCCAGTTTTTTAAGAGCTTTTTTAGCATGGTCCTTGTCTGCATTTGTAAAGATCTAAAGAAAACAAAACACACGGTAAGTTTTGTTAGGTGACAATGTAATAAAAGTATGCATAAGGGTACATCACTAATCAAATACTTACAATTTTTCTAACAGGCAAACTAAGCAATAGACTCCTTAATTGAGGATCTTGTCTTAAGTTCTCATAAGGAAGTCTTCCATGAACATACCTGTTACATGAGGAAAAAAAAAGTCAAAAGATCAATCATAAAAAAAGACAGGAAAAAAAGGGGGTTTCAATTTTTAATTTTCAAATTACCTGTGGTATTCATCATAGTCAAAGTCATAACCAATAGCCTGCAAATGAGCAAAAAAGAAAGAAATTTACACATTAAATATATATTATATATGTTTTACTATATATATGTGTAATGACAAGGATGTTAAAAAGGGTAAATAGATACCCTAAGGCCAGCCATTGTTGTCCCATAATTCTTGTACAAAGCATTGGACAATTCAACAATTTTGTCCTTTTCAATTCCAAGCTTTTCAACCATGTAATCTGCAAAAACAAAATGAGATTCATTTTTTAACATTTGGATTACAATGGAAACTTGTAAAAGAGGGAGGGGGGGGGGCATCAATGCAAAATCCTTTTACCTTTGATGTTCTTTCCACATTCTCTTTGAAGACCAGAACTAACAGGATAAAGGGTATCATCAAGGTCTGCAAATTTCAATGAAAAAATGGGTTATTAGATTCTTTTCTTAGGCATTTATTCAAACATATACAAGGTGTTTGTTAAAGTACATTATTTAGCTTACCAAATAGAAGGCAATCATATTTAGGCCTTGGAGTTAGCCTGTATTGGTTCTCATATTCCATTTTTGTATCTTGATCAAAAGGAAACCTTGAATAAACCAATGGAAATGAAGTTAATTATCACTCAAAAACCAACGATTAATAATAAAGTAAACCCCAATTTCCCCATCAAAGAAAATGGGGTTTTCATTATAGGACAAAGACTTCAATGAACAAAACCCAGAAAGGAAATGTGGGAAAACAGAGGAATTAAGCAAAAGCTGGAATGAATCAATATACCTTAAGAGTCTTAAAGAATGGCAAGAAACAGAGCAAACACAGAGGAAACAGAGTTTAATATTGTGTTACAATGAAGAACAGAGAGGGAAGGGGGGGAAGAAGATGAAAAGCTAAAAGGGTTTTTATAGGCAAAGATGCTTGGCTCCTTTTTCATTATTTAAAAAAGAAAAGTCAAATCTTTTTGCAAACAACAATATTTTTACCTATTTTTTAAATTTAAAAAAATTTCAAAACCGAGTTAGCTGTCCAAATAAGACTGTCTTCACACGTTGTCCTAATTTTAACGGTTCCAATTTATCCTAATTTTTTTATTATTAAGCAAAATCTAGAATTCCCCAGAATTTTGTTGCAAATGTTCGTTATATCGTCCAAAAATTATTTTGCGAAATTTAATTATATAATAATATTTTAATAAATTTTTTTTATGTCATTAACAAATAATTTTATTAATTTTTTTTATTCCGAATTATAAATCTTGAATCTAAACTCAAATTTGAATATTGAATCTCAAACTCGAACCTTAAACTTCAAACCCGAACTCGTTCAGTGTTTAAGGTTCAAGGTAAAAAATTTATCATAATTATGTGTCAATGACATGTCATTAAATAATTAAAAAGGAATCGTAAATAATGCGGTGGAAATGGTTCCTTTCCAATTAACAATTAAATAATTAAAATAAATTTGTTTGTCTTTTAGCTTTTTAGGTGAAAAGATCACAAAATAAAACAGAACTCTAAAAAAAATATCAAATTACAAGATGTGTAAATGTTGAGGGTTAAAATTAATATTATGCCAATTTTAAAAGCTACAATGGGCTGGTAAAAGAAAAACAAAATCGAATAATTAAGTGATTATTTCGTAACTTTTAATAATTAAGTAATCATTAGTGCAATTTACCTTTTTTTTTTAATTAAAGAGAAAAAAGAAGATTTTGATTCAATCATGCCCAAACCTTAAATATTTCTAGATAATTATAGAATGATTTTTTCTTTTGGCATCCTCTAATGTTTATTTTGTTTCATTTTAGTCCTAATCTTTTTGGATCCTTTAAAATTTACTCTAATTGGCTTCTTTTGAATGAAAAATTCGACCGAATTGTTAAAATTTTAACAACACTAACACCGCAATATGTGTGACAATTCATATGTATTTTATTATCGACATAGATAAATTTTTAATAAATTATATATTTTTTTATTTTTTTTTAATTTTCATAAAATACACGTGAATTATCACACCAACTCTTAAGTTGTTATTATTAGAACTTCGACAATAATTAACTCTTTCGTCTAAAAGCCTCCATGGGAAAAATATCTATACTTAATAAAAATTGTTAAATATTCTTAATTAGATTAATAATTAAAATTAAAATGTAAATTTAATTAAAAAATAAGACCAATAATTGCATATATTTTAAAAAAGGGTATGAAAGAAGTAAAATAAAAATTCATGGAGATGTGTGTATAATTGGAGGTAATGCCGCCATTGACGTAATATGAAAAGGACTTATCCTAATACTTGTTGTTAAGTATACGAAAAGTTAGATTTAAGCATATTAATCATTGTTATGCATTATATATTGGTAAAATTATATTTTGGTCCTTCTAATTTTTTTTGATACTCTTCTTAAAATAATTTTTTTAGTTTCGCCTTCACCCCTGAATTTGACCAATTTTGTGTATAATATTAGTTGAACTGCTAAATTTATTGATTTTCAGTTCAATTAATCAGTTCGGTTCGATCTTGACAATCGTGATTTCATTATTAATTTTATCTTAAATTTGAAAAAATATAAGAAAAAAAAGATTGTTAGAGTTTATGAGACCCGAATCCCGTCACTTGTTGAATAGATAAATGCAGTGACAAAATAAGGAGATCTGTGGGGGCGAGAGGCCGAAGCCCGTATAGATCTATACTTGTACTATTTGACTTTGATTAAAACAGGGTTTTTCAATCCTTAAATAGATATAGTCGAAACTCCTTTGTATCATTCATTTTTCAACATTAATGAATTTTTTTTCCTCTGCCCGTAGTTTATTACCCACATTAGTCCTTTCTTCCTCATTCAAAGACCTATAAATTATATGAGAGATAGTTACTTACAAGGAAAGAGACATAAAGACATTGTTTTTGTGGTGGAGAGGATTGGGTCTTTTGATAGGATCATTTCTAATTTCTTTCCTCTCAATTATCTCAACCTATTTTAATTATATGGGTGGCTCAATGTCTATGACTATGACTTATTATTATATTCTTTTTCCCCTTTTTATGCTAAAAAATACAATACTTTTATTATATAAACATATATGGTATTAAGACCAATTATTGGTGATGGGTGTTTTATTTTTACCCATCAAAATCGATTTTGTCTCGCCGCAACAAGTTATTGGTACAATGGTAAGAGCTTATGTTTACTTCGATAATCACACACATCTTCATCTAATGGTTATAGAATTTAGGGTCTACCATTACCGTATTTATGGTTATTAAACTATTAGAGTTTGCGTTTTGATCATTCAATTTCAAAAAGTTATAAAATGATTACTGAACTATTCGAAAGTTTTCAATTTAAGTCACTGGTATCTGTTCGCACTGTCTACATCAACCGAAAGCTCTCATTGCTGCTGTATTGACCATTAGATTGACTTGGATTTAAGACGTGTCCTTCTACTCATCAATGGGTAGTGATCCATCGTATGGTTCGTCGAGTAATTCTTTGGAGTTCGCTAGTTAGATTTTTCTTTAAAAAACTTAACAACTCAGTAATCTAAATAAAAACTTTTTAATAGTTCAACGACTTAAACGAAAACTTTTGAATAATTCAGTGACCATTTTGTAACTTTTTAAAGTTGAATGACCAAAATTACTATACGTAAAATTAAATATTACAAAACAACATAATCTATCCTATAATTTTAAACATAACCCGCATAAAGTGGAACTTGAATCCAGATACTCGAAATTTAAAAACTTCATTCATAACTCAAGATATTTTTAAATAGTTTTGTAAATAAAAAATTATAAAATTTATTATTATTTAATTATTTTTCAAGTAGATGCTGGCTTGTGCTTATTGGATGATTTAAGCCTTCAAGGTATTGCATTATATGACTTTATAGCCAATCATACAACCAATTTTCACATCAAAATCATGAATTTCTTTTAACATTATTTTTCTCAAATATTTTATAATAATTTAATATTTAATCTAATAAATATCGGTATCACGGTTGAATCGACAGATACGTATCGTTTCAGTCTTAAATCAATATTAAATAATTAATTTATTAAAAATATATTTAAACATGGAAATTTATGTGTTGAGGGAAAGTGTGGAGTATTTTTAAAATTTTTAAAGTAATGACCAGTTGTGCAATATTTTTATTTAGCATTCAACTCTAGCTGTTTTGTTTATTAAGAAAATGTCAAAGTTGTTTAAAAAGAAACATGTTTAATTATGTAATTAGTCCCTATACTCTGCGTAAGTTATGGGTTTAAGCCGTGTACTTTAGTAATGAACTAAACGGTAGCAGGTAAATTTGTTTGATTAAATTTTGCTATCAGTCTTCTACTATGTGCAAAGTTATAGATTTAATCCGTGTTTTTTAATTGAATCATTCATAGTTCCTATATTTTTTGAATTTCGGAATTTCAATATTGACAAGAACGTCAACCATTACACCTAATATCTGACTTTTTTTTTTTTTTTTTTGCGTAAAACCAAGCTGATCACATCAACTTTTAGAAAATAGTAGAGTACAACTTAACGAATTTAACAAATATTATTTGGTTAGGACTGAAATTTCAAAATTCAAGAAAATATATGTATTGAATTTATAAATTAAGCAAAATACAAAGACTAATGATAGAATTTAACCAAACATAAAAGGGCAGTTCCAAAAAACAGAACCAACAATCATGATTAAAGTGGTAATTACATTTTTAATGTAGGATTATTGAAAGAAATAAAAAAAGTCAAGGAGTTGCCCTAATGTTGGGAGGAGGGTATTATTGGGAGCAAGATACATAATTGTTCAAATCTAGAAGTGGAATTTAAAAACAGAATTTAAAGCCAAGTTGAAAACATCCCAAGAACAAATGATTGGGGATGAAATTATTATTTCATCAATGCTTATCTAAGTTTTGCTTTACAACAAGCAACCCAATAATTTATTGGTTATCCTAATCTTTTATGATTTAAACCAACTTTTAATTCGATTTAATCCGATTTTATAAAAAAAAAAATAATTAAAATTTTTCGAATCTTTTGCACCCAGTCGAACCCATGAATTGATAAATTTAAGTAATGAAATCCTTTGAGCAACGTTGATTATTAAAAACTAACAACAACGCTGGTGTGGCCGTTAATAGACGTCATGCCAGCAATCTGTGCTAATGTGTCACTACCATGACAATAATTGAGGCTGACGTGGGTACTAATGTGGATTGCCACGTTAGTGTTATAGTTAGTTTCTAATGGTCAACATTGGTCAAAGGATTTTGTTGATCATTTTAAGGCTATAAAAAAAACACGTAGGTCAAGATTATATTTTTTTTTTGTGATGTTAAATAAATCAAATTAAGAAGGAGATTCAGATAAATAAAGAACTGATCCAACCAGCTCTTGCCAACCCTAAAAGCAACACCCTAAAAGCTTGTCTTCTTCTTTGGTCGCCTACAAGCCTCCCATTATTATACCCTAAAATGAAATGTGACCCACATCATCACCATCGTCATTAAGGAATCCTACTCTCTAAGGACGATGACACGCACTTTCTTTGGCCACGGTAATTGTAGACTGATATTGCAGTTTTGGGGTTTGGCTTCCAAGTCATTTGGGACATACATTTCCATATTGTCACAAAAATAGAACAGATGTGTGTAATAAAGTCCATGTGACATGGTACACCACAAAACTATTACTACATTCCAAAATCTCATTTTCAAAATGCCCCATCATCATGTCCTTCACTTGCTGTTTTCCACCACAAAGTTCCATGAACCAACGCATACCCTAAAAGTTGACTCAACATGTGATTATCATTCATCCACTATCCAGTATCCCACATCATTTAGATAAGTCTCTTGATTTTTGTTTATAAGTCATAAATGCATTGAAGTTAAGGTGTTGTAAATTAGGAATCTTAAATTTTTTAGAAAACTAAAGTGTAAATTTATCGTTATACTAATTTATAATTTTTAAATTTTGAAGGGGCTATAAGATAATTTTATCATTTTTAGAGGACCAACCACTTGTCCTTGTATATACACCTAGGTGTAACAATAGAACTAGGGTAGTTAAATATTGCTAAATTCACTATCGCTTCATTATTGGCATGCATTGTCTTTCCACTCGCGTCTCGCTTTGCCATGAATCTTAAAATTTAGATACCACTACTATCTTCATCAGGGGCGAAGCCAGGGGGGCTGGCATGGGCCCCGGCCCCCCCCCTAAAAGGTAAAATTTCTATTTAGGCCATTGATTTTTTTTTAAAGTTTTAAATTAGTAAAGGTAAAATTGCATTTTGGCCCCCCCTAAAATTATAAAAATTCGATTTAATCCTTTACAAATTAGAAAGATATAAACTATAAAAAAATTAAAATTTCATCCGCCCCCCTAAAAAATTGTCCTGGCTTCGCCCCTGATCTTCATGATGTTGAATACATCTATATATACCATCCCTTTTCATCCCACTCTATTCCAACTTGTAAGGTATTGTTGATTTTGGTCCATTAAGTCTCACATTTTGTCTTAAATAAAAATACATGTACTGGGTTCAAATGCGTTGAAGCGTATTATCCTTTTGTTTATGAATTAGGGAGGGATTATGGGTAGTTCTAGACATTGTATCAAAAAAAGTAGATATGATCAGAACATATAATGAGATTGTTTAAAAAAAAACATGTCCAAAATTATTTTGAGTTCTAATGTAGTCCGCTAAAAATAAAAAAATTGTTATGTAGCTCCTGTTTAAATTATAAATATATGGTCAAATTACATTTTGATATCTCAAAATTGAAAAATATTCAATTAAATCCTTTTAAAATAATGTAATCATTAATTAATACATAATAAAATTATATTTTATCCTATCAACAAATTATAATTCAATTTTTACCCCTAAAATAATTTTTGGATTCTTATGAAATTCATAATTTATCTAGGAGCATGAAAAGTGCAATTTTTTTTTCCCTTTAATAAATCCATCTATTTTTGGGCCATTTTCATGGTTATGATTAAGCAAAGTGTTGAGGCCTGTTGGGTCGTGATCTTACATTTACAATTGGCTTAAATTTTCATAATAATATTTACCTAAAAAATGCATAATAAGAATAAGGGTTAATCCCTAAAATTGAAAATTAATATTTAGACTTTTCCTTTGTTCACATTAGTCTTAGAATTTGATACCTTTTCTCAATTTGGTCCTTGAACCTGAGTTTTATTAAGATATAATAACGTGACACTTTGAGATTATACCAGCTCATCATCACCTGATAACATTGTGAATTTTTATGTATTTTTTGTATCTTTAGATTCAATATAGGTGATGATATGACATAAACATTGAGTACCACATCATCACCTTAATAGGATCTAAGTTTAAGGATCAAATTGAAAAAAGTTACCAAATATTAGAACTAATGTGAGTTGAAAGAAAGTCAGAGACCAAGTTGAAAAAAGTTACGGGTTAATTTTTTTTTTATCCTTAATAATAAAAATAAAAAAATAAAAACTTGAATAAGTAACAATAAGTTCGGGTCAACGTGAAAAATTAAAATTTGTCACTACATTTTACATTAATTAACATTTGTCATTATACTTTTGAGCTAAAGATAAATTTACCGTTACACTTTGACCTTATATTAAATTTTACATTTTTTATTTTTATTTTATTGAATTTTGGTACTATATTTTATTTTATATAAAATTCAAAGTTTAGAAGCAAAATCGAATCACATAATAGTTGAATGGTAATGATAAATTTCAATATTTAGCTATAATATGGTAACAAATTTATACTTTTAACCCAATAAATATTGTCTCGAAAGCTGTAAAGTTTTAAAAATTTGCGATTAAGTCCAAATAAATATTAATTTTCATCCAATTATAATTTGTTTGGTTAGAGAATTGTAAGTTTGATTAAAAATGGTTTAAATGCAAAGCAATGTTGATTAGGACTGTGGATCCTTCCTATAATGAACTGTAATTTTATTTGTAAAGTAAAAAATAGAGTTGTTGAAGCTTCAATTTACTGAAGGCTTTTTTTTTTTTTTTACAGAATTTTAGTCATAGTTTTGATAGGTTGGATTGACTTTAGCTATAAATTTACACAATTAATGGGTTTTTTTTTTCAATACATTTGCTTAAATTATTTATTAATTTCTTTAGCTGTAAATTGAAGAATAAAGTGGATTTAAATGCGTTTGAACTCATCTGTTCTGTAATATTGTAATAACAATAATTTTTTTTTAAAAAAAATTACATTAATTAATGCATTAATGAAAAATTTATAATAATTCTGGGTGATGAAAATATAAAAGTAAACGTGATTGAAAAAAAAAAAGTAGAACAAGGAACTTTCTAAAGTGATGGATTATCTTTCTTTTTAAAAAATAATCAAATTAATGGTTAGTATAATTATGTTGAGTGGTTCAGGGGCGAAGCTCGGGGCCAGCCCCCCTAAAAGGTAAAATTACTATTTAGGCTCTTGAATTTTTTTAAAATTTTAAATTAGTAAAGATAAAATTGCACTTTGGCCCCCCTAAAATTATACAAATTCGATTTAATCCTTTACAAATTAGAAAGATATAAACTATAAAAAATTAAAATTTCATCCGCCCCCTAAAAAATTGTCCTGGCTTCGCCCCTGGAGTGGTTGCCCTTCCCATCTCATTTTGATGGTGATGCTAATTAACTGTGAATTTAGAAAAATTGTTTTAGAAGGATAAAAATTAAATTGTAATTTTTATGATAGTAAAAATATAATTTTATCATTTTAATAGTCTATGTTTTTATAATTTTTAAAGGATTAATACATTAAACTTTTATCACTTTTTTTGGGGTCAAAATATAATTTTTACCTTTATTAATTCAAATTTTAAAAATTAAAAAAAGACTAAATAAAAATTTTTCCATTTTAAGAGAACCAGAGCACCCGCCAGCCCATAGCTACACCGTTGATGCTAAAAATTGTTGGAATTTAAGTAAAATTATCTTTGCAATATATATATATATTATTTTAAATAAGGGGATAGTATTTAAAAGGTTAAATTACGGTTTTGGTATAATGGTAAAATTACAAAAAAAAAAAAAACTTTCATTTCATAATAAAAAAAATTATAAATTAGTATAATGGTAAAATTTCCTTTTGACCTCTCCTCCTCCTAAAATTTTTTTACCTTTGCATCTATCAGTGTGATGAATTAGAATGAGTATTTATAAAGTAAAAAGTCTACGCTATAAGTTTAATCAGAATAAGGACAAATTAATAACATTGTTGAAGTAGTTCAATTAATGTTAAATTAAAGCATAAGGACTAAATCCTAAATTCAAGTATAGTGAAAGGACGAAAACCACAATTTGACCTATGCCACTCAAAATACACATGTTGATAACGTAAGCAGTGATGTGGAAGATTTATAGGTTTGACCAATCACTTTTTGTTATTAGGGCAAGCAAAGAAAGTAAATGGTTGGAATGAGGACATTGAATAGTACCAAAAACCAGTTTAAGGGACAGATATGAGTCGGTTTCAAGGGTGCCGTCGGATGCAACATCCTTGTCTTCCAAACACTTGCCAGACATCAACTAGTTTCCCCCCAACTAAATCCCACTTATCAACCTTGACCTTTGTCTTTCAAAAATCTCTCCTTTTTTTTTTTTTTTTCTTTGTTTTCAATCCTTCAATGCCTAATCTTCAAACTACCTTTGTATAGTTCGAAATGTATATATTGGTTTCCACATGCAACATATCAAAGAAGATTGCTTTAGGGGGTTGAAAGTGCAATTTTACCATTAAATTTTGTTAAATGAGTTGAGGATATGGACTTGAAAGTTGAAAATGATGAAACTGATGTTTAGTGGTGTAATAATATAATTAATTGTTTGCTTAAATGAAAATCATTTGATAAAATGATGACAAATTTTATTCCTTAGTTTCAAAGTCAAAATAGGTTTGGTTTCTAAACAAGATTTAGAAACAAAGGAAGAAGTAGGAAGTACCTTGAGAACACAGTAACACCATCGCCTCCTTCTGTCTTCCATGCAGCATTTCTTTTCAAGGATATTGGGCATCAATTTTCGAGATTATATTTGATGAAGAGATTCGATTAGGTACGATTATTTCACTCCCTCTACTAAAAAAAATGGGCATAATAATTCATTTATGTCGGAAGAAAAAGCAAATTGATCATTTTGTTAAAATTTTTATTCATTTCTACGGTTAAAAATTGGTCATTGTATGTTAGGACGAGGTATATGTGACATCCCACGTGTCACTGTCGGGTTATTCTGTCAATTACGTTCATTTTTTAAATAGATATGGGTAAAATGCAATCTAATTCCTACCAGAGAGAGACATCTATGATACTTGTAATAAATCATAATGAAAAAACAAGTGCTGACTGCAATGATGAAACACGAGAAAAAAAAAAACCTCAAAGTGATTAACTCATCATATTACCTGATGTTATTTACGTATTTGACTTTTTCTCTTCTTTTCTTGTCAACTAAGTTAATTTCTGTATATATACCAGCTATGGGATTTGTTTGTACACACAAGTAGTCCAAATAAATTGACACTTCTTTTTTATTACATAACAAGGACCACTAAGTAGATTCTTAAGTGATGATTTGATGTGCATAATCTACCTGTTTTATGTCTTTGTAAAAAGGACCAATCAAGAAAAAGGTCATTCTGGTAATCAAGATTTACTTCAAAGTTTAGACAAACAAACCCAAAAGAAATAAAATAAAAATAATTATAAAACTCTTTACTTTACCAACACTCTAAAGTTCAGCTCGACCAAGACCATCTTAACAGTGAAAAAAAAAAAACCTTGGCACCTAATCAACATTTCAACCATATATATATATATATATACACACACACGCACATTTTATTCCTATATATTACCCTCCTTGTTCTTAGCTTTTTACTTATTCTAAGTTTACGGTTGAAACAAAAAGGATAATGGCAGCTTCACATATGCTGTTTTGTTTTTGGGTTTTATTGCTGTTTATGAACAATGCAGCTGGTGAAACAAGACACTACAAGTTCAATGTACTAATGGAACTGTTTGCTTTGCTTTTGTCTTTTTCAGTTTATGTTTTTCATAATGTTTTAATGAGGTGTTGTTGTTTAAATGATTTAAGGTTGAGTACCACAATGTTACGAGACTATGCCACACGAGGACGGTTCTGACCGTGAACCGGCAGTTTCCGGGGCCTCGATTAGTGGCCAGGGAAGGTGATAGAGTGATTGTTAAGGTGGTTAATCATATTGCAAATAATGTCACCATTCACTGGTATGAATCTTTGGTTCGAATGGTAATGCGATGTTGAACTAGTTTTTGCTTTTTCTAATGATTTGTTTGGTTTTGTCTGAAACAGGCACGGTGTTCGACAGCTAACGACAGGGTGGTCGGACGGACCGTCTTACATAACACAATGTCCTATACAGACAAACCAGTCGTACATTTATAACTTCACAATTACAGGACAAAGAGGAACTCTGTGGTGGCATGCTCATATATCTTGGTTGAGAGTATCGATTTATGGACCGATAATTATACTCCCGAAGCGTAATGAATCGTATCCGTTTGCGAAACCCGACAAGGAAGTCACCATCATGCTTGGTAAGATAAACTTGGCATATGTAATAATAACATTAATGTAAGGCATAAGCATCGGCTTATCCGGTTTCGGGTTTCGGGTTTCAGGAGAGTGGTTCAATTCGGACCCTGAAGCTATAATCAGCCAAGCACTACAAACAGGTTCTGGACCAAATGTTTCGGATGCATTTACTATCAATGGCTACCCAGGTCCACTCTACAATTGTTCTTCTAAAGGTAATGTATCAATTAGTGCTAAAATTAAACCATTCATGCAATGTGATAGTTGGAGTTTAACGTCATAATTTCCGCCTGTACGAATGTTTGTAGCCACTTATAAGTTGAAGGTGAAGCCGGGAAAGACGTATCTTCTCCGATTAATCAATGCTGCACTTAATGATGAGCTTTTCTTCAGCATTGCCAATCACACGGTAACGGTGGTCGAAGGTGATGCGGTATATACCAAACCTTTCGTGACCGACAAGTTACTCATCTCACCTGGCCAAACCACAAATGTTCTGCTCAAAACCAAACCTGAATTCCCTAATGCCACCTTCTTAATGGCTGCTAGGCCTTACGTTACCGGACAAGGCACCTTCGATAACTCGACTACTGTCGGGATTCTCGAATATGAACATCCATCCCATCATAATCACAAATCATCTAAAAATATTACCATAATTCAACCAGTACTCCCTCCTATTAATGCTACGGGATTTGCAGCAAACTTTACAGGGAAATTTCGTAGCTTAGGCAATGCTAAATACCCTGCTAACGTACCGAAAACCGTCGACAAGAAATTTTTCTTTACGGTCGGACTCGGGACGAACCCTTGTCCGAAAAACACAACCTGTCAAGGACCTAACAATTCAAGCAAATTCGCTGCTTCGGTAAACAATGTTTCATTTCAACTCCCAACTATAGCTATACTTCAAGCACATTACTTCGGACAAAATGGAGCATACACTACAGATTTTCCTACACAACCATTAATTCCATTTAATTACACCGGCACCACACCGAACAACACGAACGTCATGAACGGAACACGCGCAGTAGTGCTTCTGTTTAACACAAGTGTCGAGCTAGTCCTGCAAGACACAAGCATACTTGGTGCAGAGAGTCACCCACTCCATCTTCATGGATACAATTTTTTCATCGTCGGACAAGGTTTCGGCAACTATGATCCGAATAAAGACCCTTTGAAATTCAACCTCGTCGATCCGATGGAGAGGAACACGGCTAGCGTACCGGCTGGCGGTTGGGTGGCTATTAGGTTTTTTGCGGACAATCCAGGTAAAAATCATCTTTTTCAAGCCCTTTACTAGGAGTCGGACTGCATTTGCCCTCTATACTTAAAAAATAGGTAAATTAGTCTCTTTATGTTAGATTAAAACCTAAACCGATCCTTCTTAAATGTTTCATCCAGTCCTACTATTAAAAACTGGTCCTTGTAAGTCAGCACAAGGTACCACGTGTCATTTTTTTGGTTATTTCGTCAGCCACACTAGTTTTTAACAATACAAATGGATGAAATTTGTAACAGAAAGGACCAATTTACCTTTTAATTTGACGTACATAGACTAATTTACTCATATTTTAAGCAAAAGAGTAAAATGTAATCTGACTCCTAATGTAATGGTCACAATACTTTTACCAAGGTAATATTATATATGAGTGCAACAAATATCAAATAATCTGCATTTGTGTTTTGTTGTGTACGTAGGTGCATGGTTCATGCATTGTCACTTAGATGTTCATACAAGTTGGGGATTGAGAATGACATGGATAGTGTTGGATGGTCCAGGACCAAACCAAAAGTTGAAACCACCACCGTCTGATCTTCCACAGTGTTGATTTTGATGCTTAAAAAGATATAAAAATTGTCTCTCTCTTCTTCTTCTTTTTTGGTCTTGTTTTGGAGTGATTCGTTTGATGTTTGTACGTATCATTGAAGAATGGATGGATGAATGGTTTGATTGATCAGTTGAGGGAATGTATACAAAGCAAGTTGAGGTGTAAGCATCTGATGGATTTATCTCATTTAATTTATTATGTTCTTTTTTTTTTTTCGTTTGTTTGCTTTTAATATTGTTTTTAAGTTCCTTAATTACTTTCCTTCATACTATCATTCACTGTTTGCTGCAAATATAAGGTGCGGAAAAAAAAAAAAAACAGAACACAAAGAACGGTCGGAGCTTGGCATACAGTTGAAAAAAATTCTAATGTACTTAGTCGGTGAGCGTGAAATACACGAGCCAATTAAAATTGTTAAAGCTTTGTTAATGTTTGAAGCGTTTGTTTTGCCATTTAACAGAGCGCGTGATATGATAAACCTAAGATGAGCGACGTGAGTTTGTTTTCTCGGAGGTAGCGCCATGCATAAGGTGGGCGCCCCGTTTTTCTTTTTTATGTTTACGTAATAAACAAAGGTAAATTTGGGGAAAAACCTGTATTTTTCTTAAATTCACGCTCATGTCACTTCACATTTCAATAAATTCATATTTAACCCCTCCTTAAATCTTTATATTATCATTTAGGTCCTCCTTAAGCCTACACATTTAGGTCCTTTGATGTAATCATATTGGATTGTAGAAAGTACGGAGACCAAGTTGGACGATATGGTAAATTTGTAAATGAAAGAACTTTGTATTTAGTTAGAAGGGTTGTGCAGATTGTTTACATGATTTGATACACTTTGTATCTGTTGATTTGCATGATCACTTCTACATTGTTATGACCTATTAGTAAAAAACCCCATTAATCCTATTTCTAAATTCCTTTTTAAGACTGCCTTGCTTTGGTCCTTTTTCAGATCCTCCTCCATTATCACTTGCTGGCGCCCCCAGGGGCTTCTTTGTCCTGGACTACCAGGAGGTGACGGCACTATAGGCTACAACTTGAAAAGTGGGGACATTTGAATCCCTCATGTTACGACAAGTAAAACGCAAACTTCATTTTGATGTTGATGCAACTGGTAAGCCATCATAGGCTGTTCGGAAACGGAGACCATTACCTATGTGCTTTGATGTAGGGCATATCCAGCAAATGATATTTGAACCCAATACCTGAAACAATAAGATGGGAACATATGAAAAAGATGAAAATGGCCTAATACTATAGTTTTGTAAAAGCCACCATTGCAGCATTTACATGCCTCAGTACAGAGAAAGGTTAGAGAGCAGGTTCGTTACTAGTTATTACCGTTGTTAGATTATCGTAGGCACCGAGATCATATGGATGCTTATAGACGTTCCCTGCTCTCTCTTCAAGCCATGTGGCTCTCACCCCTTCATGATACTGCCGGTTTTTTAAAAACGAAAACCGAAGGAAGTAAAACAATCATTCCAAGTGGGAAATATGATTAGAAATAAACGAAAATACAAGAAATAATAATCCTCATTACCTCAATTGTCGTTTTATTTTGCAAAATAAGGTAGATATGCCAACCTAAGAGACCACTTAAGGCCATACTCAAGGGGACAAGCAACAATCCGGAAATAACCTGAAAAATACTAAGCCATTAGCATACCGTAATTATGACAAGTTCTAGCTTTAGAAAGGTGGTATCATTGAAATTACGTATAAGATTCTGAAAGAGTCTGCACTTTGCTGCTTGTCGTTTTGGGAATCATTAGTTAGACTACCCACGAGTAAAACCTGACATTTAGTAGAAAAATATATGAGAAAAAGGACTGAAAGACCTAACCGGAATCCGGCTGGGGTGCCCCCGGTAAAACCATACACCATGCCGGAGGCCAACCCAAAGGAAAAAGCGGTACTTATGTGCAAGGAGACTAAACATATCAATATGTTACTATGATATAACATACCAGAGAATAGATGCAAGCAATTACTGCATATACGACAAAGACGAAGAAGACCTTGTAGTTGGCATGGCCGACGCAATTATTTATCCAAGTGCAATGGTGATCCTTGTGAATCAAGAAGAGCACGTTTAGTATCGATGACAATTAAGACATGCATGAATGATGACATAGATTGCACGTACCATTCTCAAAATGCATATCTTGCAAACACGACAATGATGTGCACGAGGAGGTTTAAAATGAGAACACTTTTGGCAATATCTCAAGTCCCCTCCCTAAAAAACATTCCAAAAAAGTTGGAATCTGAAAAAAGACGACAGAAATAGAAGTAATGCGACAAAAAAGGTAAGGATGTCTATTAACCTCCTGAATACCATAAAGTTCCATTGACTACCCTGGGCTAAGCATACCGTCTAGAGGAGTTGACCCAAATTATGAAGATTTTAACTCTGCTTACATGTGGAATTTTTTGTACCACTGAGATTATTTTGACAAAATCAAAACCGGTCTTCAAATAGAAGACAGGATTCAAGCAAAAAGGGCAAACCAACTTCTTCCAAATGTTAATATTAAGATCAAATGTGACCCATGATCACATCAACTTATGCCTTTTAAGTTATTCGTCCGAAAGAACAAGGAAACTATAACGGTGATGCAAAACGACAATAAAAGCACCAGTCGTTAGAGGGACCTCAAGGACAGCTAGTGCATCATCCTGACACAAACGATGCAGCATTGAAATAACGGTATCTATTACGGTTAACAATCAAATAACACATAACAGTGTTTGATACTGCAAGAGCTTTCTACCTATATCGCTCCGGCTCTTCAATTTTCTTTTTTAAGTACCCATTTCCTAACACATTCATATATGAATATAGAGATATGATCTTCAAAGGACCCCAAAAAAAATCAAAAACTTGAAAGAACTCAGCTTTCCTGCATCGGATATACCTGTATCCGACACTCCTATACGAGTCCGAGTAATATAGCTTTCTACAATGCAGTATATATCAAACAAACCTTTGAATACAGAGCAGTAATTTATCTGTTTATTAGAATGTTTATAATAATGAAATTTGCTCATCTTATTTTTTTGGCATCTTTGACACATTATAAATAAAACCTAATTAAAAAAAATTCCCCTTTTAGGTAATTGAATCTACCCTATTTATCCTCAATTCCAAAATTTGCTAATATGTTGCAACCTCAAAATCAGCTCATTTGAATCATTGCATGCAATAATCAAAACAATTCTAACAATCCCAAGATTGTTCTTTTGGTTTCTAACAAAACCAAATTGCAGGAATTAATTATTATTTTTTTTACTTAAAGGATCAAACTTTACAAAAAGAAAACCAATCAAACATTCTCGTATTTCAGGACAAGAAAACATAGACAATCTTAGCGAAACATCGAATTGGTTCATGTTTTCTGAGCGTACCTTGCGTTTGATCTCATGGATAGGAACCTTGGAATCTTCAATGTCGGGCAAGAAAGTAGATGGGACCCGACCTGGATCCATGAAGATAGCAAAGACGTAATTTAACACGCACATGACGGCGACACCGGTGAAAGCGACGGCGTTCATGATACCGGGAGAGGTCATTAGACCAAACCAGTGATCAATGAAAACAAAGACCGTACAGAAATAGACGAACGCGATGGCCGAAACGACAACCATTACAGGCAAAGAAAAGCTGAAGCCTCGCGTCATGGTTTAAAAGCTGTGC
The DNA here is from genome assembly GCA_025698515.1 of Gossypium sturtianum. Taxonomy (NCBI): domain Eukaryota; kingdom Viridiplantae; phylum Streptophyta; class Magnoliopsida; order Malvales; family Malvaceae; genus Gossypium; species Gossypium sturtianum. The sequence goes on from CM046953.1 coordinate 154,426,470, forward strand.
GTTTTCTTGTAATGCTTTCTGTCGGCACGGGTGGTGGAGGCGCCGGCGTTTAAAACGACGGCGTCTCCGGTGCTGGTGAAATGACAAGATGGGATCTTTATCAAAGGAATAAAAAAGAAAAGAACGGAGCTTTTTATTGGGGAAGTTGGTATTGGGAGACAACTGTTCATAGAAGATGGTGCGGTGCCGTTAAAGTATTTTTCTCTCGTTTTACTCGTGTGCCCCTTAACGTTTTCTTTTTTCTTAGATTAACCCCAAAAGATTAATTTTGTCAATATATTCACCATAAATTAATTACTAGGCATAATGATAAATTAGTCCTTAAAGTTAACTAATTTTATCAATTTGGTTCTAATTCTTTTTTTTTTCCGATCACTTTGGCCCCTTAACTTTAGATGGAAAAATTAATTGATGATTTATATATATGTACTTTGTTGCTAATTAAGATAAATTTGTATTAGATTTGAGAGTGTAAATGAGGCAAAAAGTTTAAGAAAAAATGAAATTATATTTGTAAAGGATGAATTTTTGTCTCTTACATTATGTAGTCAAAAGTAGAGATTTAAAACAATTTCAAGCTAAAGAAAAAGAATGGTTCAGCATTTAGGAAGATCAGCAGGTGGAGGCATTAGTTTCTGTTTAGGGCCTTTTCCATCATTAACCACCCATGCCATCTTCAATCCCCAGCTTGTATGTACTTCCAAATGGCAATGCATGAACCAAACCCCTGGATTGTCTGCTAGGAACCGAATAGCGACCCACCCGCCGGACGGTACCCCTACCGTGTTCCTCTCGGCAGGGTCGACAAGATTGAACTTGGCTGGATCTTTTTTAGGGTCAAAGTTGCCAATGCCTTGAGCTAATACAAAGAAGTTAAAGCCATGGAGATGTAAAGGGTGGCTTTCAGCACCAAGAATGCTTGTGTCCTGCATTACCAGTTCTACGCTGGTGTTGTAATTTAAGGACACCAGTTTGGTTCCACTGTCTAACATGGTGTTTTTTGGTGGTGTGCCGGTGTAGTTGAACTTGAATGGTGGGTTGGTCGGGAAATTGGTGGTGTAAACGCCTTTTGATCGGTTAAAGAAATGAGCTTGGAGAAGAGCCGTATTTGGTTGTACAAATGAGACATTGTTAATTCCAGCTGCTGGTCTTATGTTGTTAGGACCTTGACATGTTTGGTTTTTTGAACATGGGAGTATCCCTAACCCGACCGTGAAGAAAAACCGTCTATCGACTTTTTTGGGGACTTTTACCGGGAATTTTCTCGTGGCGAGGCTACGGATTTTCTGGTTGAATTTCATAGCATAAGTGGAATCATTGAACTGTGGAAGTTTTGCTTTTAGTAATGGGATGTTCATGTTGTTAGAGCTCGAGGCCGAAGCGGATTTCTTGTATTCTAAGATACCGATTGTCGTGGTATTGTCGAAAGTGGCCGGTCCGGTGGCATAAGGCCTAGCTGACATAGCGAATTTGGCGTTCGGAGTCTTGGATTTGGCCTTGAGAAGGACATTAGTGGTTTGGCCTGGTGTAATGACTACAATGTCTGTCTTGAATGGTTTGACGTAGACCGCGTCGGCTTCTACGACGGTTAGGGTGTGGTTTGCAACACGGAAAAAGAGCTCGTCGTTGAGTGCAGCATTGACTAAACGAAGAAGATAGGTTTTACCAGGCTTCACTTTAAGCTTGAACGTTTCTGCATACATTTAGTGTACTTGCTGTAAGTCGATGTCTTGAATTTGACAGTGAATGTAATAATATGATGTGGTACCTTTAGCTGAGCAATTGTAAGAAGGGCCTGGGAGACCATTAATGGTGAATGCATCCGAGATATTCGGTGCTCCTCCGGTTGCCATGGCCTGGTTTATAATCGTTTCAGTGTCGGCTTTCCACCATTCCCCTGCAAAACTCGAACAAATTAACCCAAGATTCAAACATATTGTTCTTACGGTGACCCGATATAAGAAAAGGTTGTCATGTTGTAATTACCGAATACGATCGGAACTTCTTTGAAAGGTTGAGAAAAAGGATAAGATGAATGTCGTTTAGGGAGGATAACAATAGGTCCATACAAAGTAGCTCTCAGCCAAGAGATATGTGCATGCCAAAACAAGGTCCCTCTTTGGCCTGTAGTGGTGAAGTTGTATACATAGAATTGCCCTGTCTGAATCGGACACTGTGTGACATAAGCAGGTCCATCGGCCCATCCGCTCCGTAATTGCCGGATTCCATGCCTGGTTTTACAAGTTGTAATAAAATGCCAGCATTTGCATAATTTGTAATAAAATGGTAACCCTTTAAGTAATAGGAAATTGAAAAGTTTCATACCAATGAATAGTGACATTGTATTGAACATGGTTGACCACTTTGATGAGAAGCCGGTCGCCTTCCCTCGCGATTATACGAGGACCCGGGAACTGACCATTGACCGTCACAATGCTCTTTGTTTGACACAACCTTGTCACGTTTTGCATTTTAATCTGTGGAAAGATTAAAAGGAATTAGAAAGAACATAAATGTTAGCCAAAATGATGGGATAGGAAGCAAAACATACATTGAACTTGTAATGCCTGGTAATGCCCGCATGTTTTGCAAGTGCTAAATCAGGTAATAACCAGACAGAACATAAAGATAGGAACAATAAAGCCTTGAAAAGGGCTGATGATGTAAGAACAGAAACCATATCTATGTTTTTTTAATCTTTTTCAGCTGATAGTCAAAAGTGGGATCAAAATACTGATTTGGATGTTGAGAAAAGTAACAAGTGAGTGAATTTATATTACAGGACAAGGAGTGATTAGTTTGTTAATTAGGTGGTTGTTTTTTAGCAGCAGCTTGGTGTTTTGACCCAACTGGTTGCTGGTTAATCCCTGTGGAGTGATGTTTAAGGCAGGGAAAATGTTTGAAGATTCATTAGCTTTTTATGTTACATTCAGTCCATTTGGTTTAAAAAACATCGAAAACTCCATGCATGATTCTAAATTTTTAATTCAGAACTGAAAATCAACCAATTATTTTCATATTTCATACGAGATTCATTCAGGAGAAAAAGGATATTAATTAGAGTAAAGAAGGGGTTAATGTGGTGCAGGGTAGCCTTCAACTTCCTAACGTTGAAACTTGATAATGAAGACAAAACAGATTTGTGTTATGAACATATCTTTGTTAGCTGTCGGTTGTTCCTAACAGCTAGCTTCTTTTATCTCATCTTGCCTTACTGCAATATCTATTTCTAGAAAGTCAAACTAGTGAATATCCCCCATTGAATTAGATTTAAGTATTAAATGTATAAAGCTACGTTGTTTAAAGGGTTACGAATCAGTAACCCAATAGAAGAAGTATGTAAAACGTGATTGGCCCAATTCTATCCAAAAGATTCTTGCTTAATTACGACCACATTATTTAAAAATTACATCAAACTTGTTACATTATGTTACACCAAAGAATCGTGCAACATAAGGGCCTCCTCGGCATCGCCGTCAAATGCAGCCGGTGGCCTCAAATTTTCCGGTAATTCAGCCTCTCCATCGAGATACAGCACTATTTGCCTCATGCTGGGCCGTAATGCAGGCACATCGTTGGAACAAATGAGGCCTAATTTAAGCACCATCATTATTTCACTTTCATTGTTTCGGCCTTGTAGCTTGGTGTCCACCACATCAACCATCCTCCCTTGCCTATACTTCTCCCATACCCAATCAACCAACACCATTTCCTCAGGCAATGCCTTGTGTTCAACAGGCCTACGCCCACAAGCGACCTCGAGCAAGAGTGCCCCGAATGCATACACGTCGGAGCTTGTCGTGGCCTTCCCGGTTATGAAAAGTTCCGGTGCTAGATACCCCAACGTGCCGACTACCCTAGTTGTCCCTGGGTTCGAACCGTGTTCGTACAATTTCGCGAGGCCAAAATCTCCTAACCTTCCATTCAATTCATCATCTAGTAACACGTTACTGGCTTTAATATCTCTATGAATCACAATTTGTTCATATCCTTCATGTAAATAGAGAAGCCCAGAAGCAACGCCTTTTACGATCCTGAATCTGTGGTCCCAATTCAGGATTGTTTTAGGGTTATCAAACAACAACTTATCTAAGCTTCCATTAGCCATGAAATCGTAAACAAGAAGAAGATCGCCTCTTCTCCTACACCATCCCAATAACTGAACCAAGTTCCGATGTCGAAGCCGACCCAAACTCGAAATTTCCGACATGAATTCACGTAAACCCTGCTTTGATTCATGGGAAACTCGCTTGACAGCAACATCAGGTTCTGAGTTTTTAAGTGTTCCTCTGTAAACACGACCGAAACCACCTTGTCCGAGCAATGTTTTGTCGCTGAAACCATCGGTTGCTTGTTTGAGTTCATGGTAAGTATATCTTTGTGGCCCAATCTCCAGTTCCCAATCTTCAACCACATCAACGTTCTTCATTTTGATCATGAAATAAATCGCAACGGAAAGAACAATTAAGACAAGATTGGCAGATGAAACCGACATACCAACTGTTAAAGCTGTATGTTTTTTTGGTGGTCTGGAGAATGACGGTAAAGAAGATAGATCAAGAGTTTGAGCTTGTCCATTGATTTTAAAGCTCCAACCTAAAACATAATGCGAGCTAGCAAGCTGACCTGTTGAAGCTGAGAAACCAACGTACATGAACTCATTAAGAAACGGGGAAAGATCGACATGAAACGACAAGATTGGGGTTGTTGGTCTTTTAGAACTGGGTGCAATCGTTACATTGATAACGTTGTCGATTGAATCATAATCAATCCAAGCTTGGATTGGTTTCCCACTCTTGAGACTAAGGTTTTGCTTTGTGGAACTACCCTGGCGATAGTAACCGGCAGCAACCGAAGCATTGGAGACCAAGCTGTTAATGTCGACGCCGACATGGTTGTCGTTGATGTCCTTAAACTCCAAATTCTGAACCGTGTCGAACTCAATTCCAACAAGATGGTTCGACAAGTTACCCAGGTCGGCTGCGTTGAGCATCCCTAGGTACTGACCAGAAGATGCTTTTAGATTTTTAGAAGGGGTGATGATAAAAGCAAAGCCATCACCACTTATAAGGTCAGGGACTATGCCGAAAACAAAGGTGGTGGAAAACGAAAAAGCTCGGCCATCAGTTGAGTTCTTGAACTTAAACGGTGAGCTATAAAAAGTGTGACCCTGTAAAAAATGGGTGTGATTGGTTAAACGTAAAACGCCATTTTTTTCAATCTCAGCCACATCTGCTAACGTTAAGCTGTTGGGATCGATTAAGTGTTTGAATCCAGAGAAGAAGAAGAACTCGGTGGGTTGTGGTGAAGAAGAAGGTGAGATTGATTAAAGATAGTATCCATGTGTATGTCACGTTAACAAATTTAATAAATGACAAACAGTGCAAATTTAATAACTGAAACTAAACTTAGGTACTAAATAGTATATTAACCCATTTTAAAAGGGTTAAACTGAAATTTTATTACTTTCACATTAATTTATAATTTTAAAATTATAAAAAGGCAAAATTAATTGAATCAGTTGATAAGAAAGAGAATATTTTCTATTTGACAAGTGGGGAAGAAAGTTGGTTAAACAGTTTAATGCTAAATCTTTGTTTGGTAATAATAATGAAAAGGCACTTTGGATCTGCAGTTAGTGTGTTAAATCTTTGTCTTGTAATAATAATAAAATGCGTTCTGGATTAATGGTACTTTTATTTGTGATTAATGTAAAAATAATAATAATAATAAAATTAAATATTATAATGATACTATAATATAAGATAAAAAAGGGTATTGATCAATTATTTAAGGTGAAAGATGTCAGACCATATACCAATCCATCAACCCTTTGATGAATAATAGGTTTATTAAATTATTATTAAGTTTATATTTTGGTCATTTAATTTTGAAAAAATTATAAAATGGTCATTGAACTATTTTAAAATTCTCACGTAAGTCATCAAGTTGTTAAAATAGTTGTTGTATGGCATTTTTTGTTTGCACCGTCTATATTAATCAAAAGCTAGCTCTCATTCTCCTTCTCTTCTACAATTAAGTTTTTTTTTTCGTGAAATAATTTTGAATGTCATGAATCGGTAAACTATTTTGATGTCGTTTTGCTACTATTTTGCTATTATATTGTTACTATTTTGTTGTTATTGTTTGGATACTGTATAACTCTTCTTCTTTTTTAAATTTCTTGGGAAACATTTATTTTAATATTTTTAGTCTATTTAATGTATTATATTTTTTTAAATTTGTTTTTATATAAAAAAATTTAATACATGCGGAGTCGGATCGGGCTCGGGTTTAGTATTTTTTATCTGAATCGAACTTGGTCAAAATTTTAATTTTTCGTGTCAGGTTGAACCCAAACTTAAAAAATGGGCTTAAAATTTTGCATTAATTCGATCCGACCCATGATCAGGTCTAGAATGTGCCACATTTACAAATGGCAATTGATAATACGGTACCCTTTAAAAAATCCAAAATTAAAAATTATATATTCAAAAAATTTATAAAAAAATTTATTAAATTTTAACATATAAGTTATATAGAATAAAAAAATATAACTATTATATAAAATATAAAACAATATCATTTTCAAGTCTCGTACCCCATTTTCCCTTTAGAAACACATTGTGCATTATCATTGCAGCCAACACTTGTTGGTGATCATATCCGAACTATCTATGCATTAGTCACGTGTTTATATTTTTTTTATAGTGTAAATAAAATTTAAAAGAGTTATTTTCTAATCCCTCAAATTCAAGTTGTTTATGCATAAATTATGCATACATTTATAATTTTTATACAATTCTTAAATTATTCATAACGGAAAAATATAAATAAATTAAAATTTACAAAATATATCATCCAATAGGTAATTTATTTTATAATTGTTCATTTGGATTGTTGTCTAATTGAATGGCCAAAGTCTAACAAAAGTGTTACATCGGTCTTGCGTTGACTTTAATTTAAAATGGTTTAAAGTTTAGGGTTTAGAGTTTAGGGTTTTTAGAAGTCAAAACCATCCCATATTTCTTCCCTTTGCCCCCACTAGTTGAACTATTGGACTTGATGTGGCCCCAAAATAATTGTAGGATGGGGGTATTATGGCCCAACAAATAATTCAATTATAAAATACTTTGGAAGCAAACAATTAAGAAAAAAGAGTAGTTAAAATATCATAAGAGGAGTTGGATTACATTTTATTTTATTTTATTAAAAAAATAGGCAAATCCTTGTATGATTAGATCAAAGAGAAAATTAGTCATTTCTATTAAAAATTTCATCCATTTATATTATTAAAAACTGGTGCGACTAATAGAATAATCAAACAATAGCACGTGGTGTGTCACATGTATCTCATGCTGACGTACATAGACCAAATTTTAACAGTAAAAATAGATAGAGTTTTTAACAGGAAAACAAATTTACTCTTTGATCTGATGTATAGTGGTTAATTTACCTATTTTCTAAGTAAATTATTTGATTTACAAGTTAATATATAATATGCTCAAAATGTGGTAACTAAGGGTTTTGTTTTATGTTTGGAACTTGATATTAACGGAGTGCTGTTATTTACATGTTTTTAACTAGTGATGATATATATACATAGCGACTAAAACGTAACATTTCAAACATAAGTGATTAAAATGTAACCTGAGACAAATAAAAATGACTATTTCGATAGTTTACCTTAAAAATTACATTGACAATGTACCAAATATTTTCTCATTTTATTATAGCATAGATAGATGATTATCTTGTGATCATATACGTATCCTTAGATGGATTTAGAGGTGATCATGGGTTGGGCTACCCAGCCTGGCCCGACGGCCCGCCGGAAAAATGGGAGGGTTCGGGTAAAAATATAGGCCCGAAATATGGGTTTGGGTAAAAAAACGAGGCCCGTTTAGAAAACGGGCCGGGCCTCGGGTAAAACTTTTTTTGCCCGGGCCCGGCCCGGCCCGACCCGAATTATATATTAAATATATATATTGTTTAATCAAATATACTTTTTAAATTTACATATTTTTTATTTGTTTTTTTGTTTTAATATTTGTTTTAAATTTTTTTATTTAATGAAAAAAGCTAAAAAAAATTAATATGGGACGGGCTCGAATTTATCAATTTTCTTTCGGGCCGGGCTTGGATAAATTTTTAGGCCTATATTTCGGGCCAGGCTCGGGCCTAGAAAATGGGCCTAAAATTTTGTCTGGGCCCGGCCCGGCCCATGATCACCTCTAGATGGATTAGCAATCATTAATTGATATTGCTTTTACAAATAGATTTTTCCGGAGGTGTAAAGTAAAAAGGATCTATCGGTAAACATTCTCCTCGATATAACCTGTTATCAACGATTCAATTATCGACAATGCATTTTGTTGTTGAGTAATATTATTGAGAGGAACAACTAAAAATTTTGAAAATAGATCGTAAAACGAAGATAAAGAAATAGTGATATAATAGAGTTTGGAGATTTTTGACATTTAACTACTCTAATTAATATATGAATGGTACAAGTTGAAGAGAGAAGGGAATTGAATTTTGATCTGAAACTGAAAGCGAAAGTTGGCTCGTGAAGAAATGGAACATCTTCCCATGCAAATATATACATATATATATATATACACTCTCTTAGTTGTCAAGCTAATTACTATTATTATTATTATTAATTATTCCTCTGGATTTTGTTCCTCGAAATTCTCAAATTTCTTTTTAAACAATAATTTGGTATTACAAAAATGCTCTTAAACAGACCAAAACCCACGCATGCATGCATGTTGATCTTCTCAATAATGTAATAAAAAAAAAAGAAAAAAAAAGAACTCAGTTTCTGAATCCCTGCTCTCTGTAGGCTGTAGTTTTTGTTTATTATTAAGGGATGAAGACAAAAAGGCCAACCAATCATCTTTATTAACTCTCTTACACCATTGTAGAGCCTTGGTTGAAGCCAAGGCAAACCATTACATTTTCCTCTATTTGTACTCTTCCTTTCGTTATCACATGTATCAAAATAGTCCCTGATCAAAATTCATTAAAACGACTTTCAGTCCTTTAACTAGCTTATAGCGGTAAAGCTATATATATCTCGAAAAAGTCAAGCTGATGTTGTTGTTTGCTCCATCAAATTATGCCTCGAGGTCTAGGCTTTTAGGGCTTTGCTTCTGTAATGAGATTATTAAGGCGTGTATAAAATAATGTGAGGTTTTTATACTTTATTATATTAAGAGATTGGACAATGGAACAAGGAACAAAAAGATGGATGGTGGCATAATATTCTCTTGAATTAATGATTAAAAAATATGAATAAAGCATGTTGTTGTATCATTTTTGTAATACTTAAATGTAATGATTCTCCAGAGTTGGTGGCAATTTTGGAAGGATTATAAGAAAAAATAATGGAGATGAGAAGCTCAAAAGGGAACCCATGTTGCTATGTATCTGACCTTATTACCAGTGTTGTGTTTTGTGGGTTTAGTTGATTTAGCTTTTATAGGCTAATAGTATGGATGAAGTTCTTATACTAGGAGTTTGATTGGATTTTGCTTCATTTACTCGATCAATGAGTAGACGGAATAACTATGTCTTGGCGAAATAGTTGACGTACGGAATAAACCAGACAGTTACATGTAGCATGCCACGTGTAACTCATGTGCACTTTGATCTAACCTATAGATATGTGTCCTAGTAAATTGTTGATATGGAATGTGAATGAAGGAGGTATTGAATGGGAAAAAGAGCTTAATTATATGAGTGGTCACAATGTTCCATGCATTTTGCTTACAGGCAACCCATACTCTCTAAGCTCACATTCATCTATGTTACTGAAAAAAAAAAAAAAAAAACATTCCATCCATCTATGGTTGCATCATCATCACCATCAATGATATTCCAGCTGGTTACTTTTTTTTAATTTCATAAATCTATGTCTTGGCACATGCATGCAGCAGATGAATCTATATTCATGTGTTGCTTCAATGAAGACAGCTATATATACTAAATGAAAACCCTAGAGCAGTACAACACAAATAAAGGCCTGCAACTTTTAGTTACTATCGACCTTTGATTTCAAAGTTAAAATAGTACAAATATCATATAGTTACTATCTACAGTACTGTCTTAGACTCAAGAAGAACAAGCTAATCAAATCATATGCATGGGAATGATATATAGTAAAAAAATTTCAATCATATGTAATTTTTTTGTTACACCATGTAAGAGGTCATAAAGTAATTTCATCAAACATAATGGAAATGAGGTTACAGTGCTGTCTTACAGACAAACATATGATTATAGAAAGTAAGGACCAGTTATAAGATGGTCTTATGATGAAACTATTTTACCTTGGGTGGATCGCCAAGCCTTAGCTCAAGATCTATGTTGTTGTCTTCATCAGCTGGTGGGTGATGATGATGGTGCTTTTGAATTGAAATCGGCTCGAGGAAGAATGGTAATAAGGTCATGGTGGGTGTATGATCATCGGTTCTCTTTCTCTTACAACCGACAGTGATGTCTTCTTTGCGTGTTTCTCGAACAACTAGGGTTCTTGGACTCTTGTCTCCTCCATATCTGTCAGCTGTCAAGTTTGACCATGGTTTTGGTGAAGAGAAAAGAGGAGGCCCTGGACAATCCTGTTTAGTAGTACCATGATTGGAATTAGGGTTAGGGTTATAAACAAAGTTACAAACCTCATCAGGTTGGCACGGAAAACCCAAAGGCAAAAAGGGATCCTGAATGTTATTCTGATGATGATGGTGCTCATGGTGGGGAGGAGATGGAGATGGAGGGGATTGTTTTAGCCTAGCTCTATCTCTCCTATGGACATTCATATGACCACCCAGAGCTTGAGCTGATCTAAACTCTCTCCCACAGAAGCTACAAGAATATGACCTTGGTGGCCATATACACCCACCAAGAGTACCAGAAGCATCTTCTGCAAAAGCTTGTTCTTCCCATGAATCATAATATGCACCCTCCTTTGTTGATGACTCAACATGATGATGATGATGAGAAGTCAAACCATGTCTCCTCTTTGTCCACATCCAATACCTTTCTTGCTCCATTACAAGAGGGGGTGAAAAGAAAAGGGATTTTAATCAAAGCAAGCTAAAAGAACTACATGTTAGAATCTAAATGGTATATAGGGGGGAAGATATGAAAATTAATTGTGTGTGTAGCTACTCTCTTTGTTTGTTTGGGGAGAGGGAATGTTTTGCAAAAATTAACAAGTGTGTGGGTCCTTAATGGTTTGAGTTACTTCTGGGATGTAGCTGCTTGAAGACAAACTGTGAGCCTCTGACTGAAAAATCCTAGCTAAGAAACTTAAGCAAAAGAGATGGCACATTTTAGTGCTTAGATGTCATTTTGTACACTATATAAAATATCATTTTCTTTTACTTCCCCATTAATTATTTGGGTTTTTTTTTCCAGGTAGATTTGTGGAATTTTTTTAAAAAAAATTGGATTGTTTTTGAATTTTTTCGATGGATCGACAATCAACTAGTATATTGATTTAGACACAGAAATTGAACCGACCTTTGAGTTAGAGATGAAGCTAGAATTGAGAAATTTTAATTAATAATCCTTCTCAAATATTGATTATTTATTTTAAACTTTTTAATCATTCGAATAAATAGAAAAAAAAAAAATTTTGGCCCTTTCTAAAATTTAATAATATAACCTAAGCCTTTTTACAACAAAATTTGTATCTTTGATCCTCTCAAAATTTTAAAATTTTATGATCTCCCCCACCCCAGCAAAGTTTCTATTTTCTCCCCTACTTTGAGTGAACTGCTCGAAACTGGTAAAAATAAAAAATCAGACTCTTATAAATGAAAATGAAAATCAGAGATTAATTTACCGACTTTTTTAAAATGAAAATGACAAAATACAATACGACTCTTATAAATTATGTTCTTTGATTGTTAGGAGATCACGTGAATTAATGCTTCGAAAACAAACATGGGAAACACAGTTTGGTTTTAAGCAATCGATTGCCCAAAAGCTCCAACATCAAACATATTTTCATGTCGTTTTTGTTGTTGTTGTTCAACAAACATATATTCATGTCCATTCTATTACAAAGCTTTGATTTGATGGTTTTTTATTCATTATGTTTTGTTCTTCTTTTTTCTTATTTTCTGTTAAAAAATCAGTCAACATTAAGAAGCTTCACCTTATCTTAAGGAATAAAATCAACTTTTTTTAATTCTTTATGATCAATTAGGTGTTTAAGATTATTTTTTTTTTTTAACAATCTGGTTCGGATTATGTTTGCTCTTTTTGACACCATGTCTAAAACTACCCATAACTCCTTCTCCTGTATTGGCAACAATACTCGTACCAATCGAACTAAGACTCAATCGATGTTCTTTAATTTCAACGTAATAAAAAAGACTAAAACTATAATATTCATATTACAAATTAATTAATAAAAATATTGATATTTAATTATAGTTTTTTTAAAATAATTGATCTTATTAGCTTCAATACTCATCCATTATTAATTAATTAATTAATTAATTAATAGAACCAAATAAATCCAAAAGATAAGACAAAAGAGAAAGGATCTACATCTACGATTTCTCAAAAAATATTATCAGTTAACAAGTATTTAGGGTTTGAATTTTAAATTAGTCCCCGACCAGTAAGATTATAGTCTTTTTCTTTCAAGGTTCCACCTTTTTTTTTAAAAAAAAAAGTGTCTTTATCTTCAACTTCATAATTTCAAAACTAAAATTAGAAATAGAGGAAATCAATGCAAAAATAAATAAATATTATTAAGAAATAATTATATTTAGAGGAGAGCTTGAAAGCAGACAATTTGTTTTAGGTAAATGATATGACAGTGATGACCACATTTTTCAAATTTTAGATGCAACTAGTTACTTAATTAATAAAATAAAATTTTATTATTAATTATAATTTGACATTTACGTAGATATCCCACCCTTAATTTACTCCCTAATTATAGTTTGTAAGTTTATGGTGTTCTTGCCTCTTACGCTAACCCTCAACCAATTATTTTCAAGGATACATTTTTTTGCGGCGTTTGTGGAAAAAGCGCCGCTAAAAGTCATGACCTTTTGCGGCGTTTGTGGGAGAAGCGCCGCTAAAGGTTACGACTTTAGCGGCATTTTTTTCTCATAAACGCTGCTAAAGTTTGTGGCGTTTGCCATAGCGGCGTTTCTAAAAGCGCAACAAATACTTTTAGTGGCGCTTATAAACGCCGCTAAAAGTCTATTTTGCTGTAGTGCATTATGATTGATGAGCAAAAAATTATTTTATGAAATCTTTTTATTATATTATTTTAATAATTTTTTCATGTAATTGATACGAAATTTCGATTTCCGGATGAAATCGTAATGACTTAAATATTTGTAGAAATGAGATGTAATATTATTTGTAAAAGTTAAAGATGTGAAAGGAATTTGGTTGGAAATCATTGTCAATATGGCTAGCTAAACAAATCAATCAAACTAGCGTTATAGCCCCACTGTTTGTTTGTTAAGAGAGAAAAAAGGTTGATTTTTTATTTTTATTATTATTATTTATTAATAATAATAATAATAATATTTGGTTTTGTCATGATATGAACTAACACGGCAATCAACAATGAAGACAATCATCCACATGTTTAAAAGTTTAATAATCAACAGTTTTGTAGCTGTCATTTTTCAGACATAAAACCATGTCGTCACTTTAATCTTCATGGAATTTATGTTTATAATTTCTTATATTGATTTCCACTTATGTTTTTAATTGGATGGGTCTGAGTATTTTTTTTGGGAGGGTGCTTATATTCGATTTTAGTCTCTTTATTTTGATGAAAGTCCAAAGAGATTCATCGAACTTCAAAAGAAGCGTCTAAATCTACTAAGATAATGTTCTATTATATTGACTTTGGTGGGGTTCAACATGCCCTTAAAGGTTCTTAGTGGATCTAGGCATTCTCTTCAAAACTCCGTGAACCTTTTCAACCTCTCTTTGAAGTAAGAATGTAAAAACTTGAGTTAAAACTAATCATAAAAATAGAGGTGAAGCCAAAAAAAATTGAAGGGGGTCGAAATAAAATTTTAGTTTTTAATAGTTATCTTTATAATTTTTAAAAAATTAAATTAAATTTTTATAATTTTAGAGGAAACTAAAATATAATTTTATTTTTATTAATTTAAAATTTTAAAATTTTTTAAAGGATTTAAATAATAATTTTCTAATTTAGGGTCGTGGGGTTGCGAACTTGGGCTAAAACACCCCTTAGAGGCTAAAGGGCTAAGGGCTTTACCACTTTTGTAATCGCCAGTTGGGCAGAGTTTCCACTTTCCAATTCAAAAATCCTAACAGACAACATAAAACCCAATGTTCCCATGCCAAGTGTCGTACCTTCCTACAAAATGTAGTTAAAAACCAAAAAAAAAAAAAAAAAAAAACACAACCCAAACTGTTTTTGTAATCTGAAAAAAATATCATTTGGTACTGCCTGTGTTTTCGCATCTCTCTTCTCCAACACCCAATTGTTAGATAATGGCTGATAATAAGATCAAATTCTTTGAACTCAACACAGGAGCTAAGATCCCTTCTGTTGGTTTAGGCACTTACGGTGCTAAACATGGTGTCCTTCAAAACACTGTCATTTCAGCCATCAAGGTACCCCTTTTTTTATGTTTTTTTTTTCTGTCTTTTTGGTGTTTTCATTTGGGTTTTCTGTCATCTTTCAGGTTGGATATAGACATATTGATTGTGCTTCAATGTACAACAATGAGAAAGAGGTGATGTTTTATTTGCTTTTTGTGTGTGTAAGGGGATGTTCAAACCATGTATGACAAAAGTCCTGATATATTGTTTTATGTGTTTCAATTCAGGTTGGTTCTGCTTTGAAAAAAGTGTTTAGTGAGGGTATGGTGAAACGTCAGGATGTATGGGTCACCTCAAAACTATGGTTTGCTTTTGTGCTTTAAGCCTTTTCTTTATAAGTTCTTCTCAATGGAGTCCGTTACTTTGCATATCTAATATGTCATTGCGTTGTACGTTCAGGTGTACTGATCACTTGCCTGAAGATGTACCAAAGGCATTGCATAAAACTCTGCAGGATTTGCAATTTGATTATGTTGATCTCTATCTAGTATGTCTTAACACTTACTTCATTGAAATGATATATATTTATATGTATATATGACATTTGTGGTAACTGCGGTGAACGTTGAAGATACATTGGCCAGTGAGTGCAAAAAGGGGAGCAATTGCTGTGAAGGGTGAAAGCCTTACACAACCAGACATCCCAGCTACATGGAAAGCAATGGAGGCACTCTACGATTCCGGTAGGGCTAAAGCTATTGGAGTGAGTAATTTCTCGGCAAAGAAGCTCGGGGATCTATTGGAAGTGGCACGTATACCGCCTGCAGTCAATCAAGTGGAACTTCACCCTGTATGGCAGCAGCCAAAGCTGCATGAATTTTGTAAATCCAAGGGAATTCACTTGTCGGTAAGAAAACAGGCCGCTTCAGGTTCATATCATTTCTGTCTTTTGTTCTGTTGATCATATTAGCTATATAGTGTTACTGCTTTGTTTGATGTAAGGGATATTCACCATTGGGTTCTCAATCTGGGGAGAATGTGAGGAAGAAAGTTTTGGACAACCCTTTTGTTAAAATGGTGGCACGAGAAGTGGGGAAATCCCCAGCACAAGTATCTCTCCGTTGGGGACTGCAAATGGGTCATAGCGTACTTCCAAAGAGCATAAGCGAGGCAAGATTGAAGGAAAACCTTGATGTTTTTAACTGGTTTATACCTCAAGAGTTGCTTCCCACTTTTTCTCATATTGAACAGGCAAGTAAACAGCTTCATGTCTTTTGTTTTGTTTTGTCTTGGAACTTGTAAGAATAATAGAATTTATCTGAAAATCTGGAATTCAGGAGAAGTTGATAAGAGGCGAAGCATTCGTGCACGAAACCTATGGTGCATACAAGACCCTTGAAGAACTTTGGGATGGTGAAATCTGAGGTGACCATATTCCAGGTGTTCGATCACATGCTTACTATTTTCAGAGTTTTTCTCTAGCTCATTATGTAGAGCTATTCAAATTTTTTCTTCAATTTAGAGGTAACATTATTTTCGATTTTTATGTTCATTAATGTAGACAATCAAGTTTTCTTGCTTCTTTTCCCTCATTTTCCTGTAACTTTAACTCTATATTAATAAGAATCCTTCATTAACTTCGGGTTTAGTCCATTTGATTCATACGGAGTTACTCTTAAAATGTGGCATTCAGCAGGTTGGAGATTCAAATCCTGCAATAGCTCATCACATGGACATGCATGAAAACATCCTTTCGAATCTTAACGAACTTCTTGAAATCATGAACCTCGAGGAGTTTTGTTTTCTCTTGGTCTACCATAGGAAACATTCACATATCTCAGCTACACTTACAATGCCAGAAGCTGTGATCATAAAAAGTTTTTCCATTTACAAGAGAATCATACGGCGTCCTGTGCCGAGCATGTTCCGGACAAAAAAGTTTCTGGGAACATAACTATAAGGCCAAAAACCGTAAACAAAATGCGCAGTCATACAAGCAGTTCTGCAGTACCATGTTACAAGATACAGAAACTAATAGAGAGGATGAACAAGGAAAAGAAGACGAATCATTTCCTTCCATCTCTTAATTTCGGAGCCGATTATATTTGTGTTTGCAGGGGAAGATCCTTGTGACTGTAAGTAACCCCTTTGTCACCATCCACTACCTGTCCACTCCCTCTCAAAATCCTACATTTTTAACAACCATGATAGTTTGTTAGAAGATCTACTATACATAGTAAGTTTTATCATAAAGAAAATTGAGCATACCATCGAGTTGTTAACAATCCTTCAACTCCGACTGGACCTCGGGCATGAACCCTGCTCGTACTTACACCAACCTGTAAAAATCCATGTAAGAAATATAACAGTTTAGAAAATTGACTGTGTTGTCCAAATACAAGAAACTTTCGGAAGACTGATTACCTCGGCACCAAGTCCGAATCGTGCTCCATCACAAAACCGTGTGCTTGCATTATGAAATACTGCAGCACTGTAACAAAACATCAACTTCGTGAATAACTTGTGTGACTATCCAAAGAAAGTAGATCTCAAGCTGAGAAGTAACCGTACCTGTCTACTCTGTGCAAAAACATTTCAGCAACTTCGTGATCTTCAGTGACAATACAGTCGGTGTGAGAACTGAAGATAAAGCAAGTTGCTTGAAATTTAGAGAAAGGCAGCCAACAATTCAGAGGCATAAGTAAAGCAACGAATAGAAAAGGAAAAAAAATTACGAGAGAACATGACATGCCTTCCATGCTGATGTATATGGTCAATAGCAGCCCCCACATCATCCACGAATTCAACTGTGCACGCCAGTGAACTGTACTCACGATGTAATGATTGTGCCCTGGGAAGGTTTAACAAGGAACTTGCTCTTGGTCCACCATAAAGGGTAACCCCTGCAGAAAGTAATCCCTCGAAAGTTCAACGACAGAACTTAGCAGCCTCAACCAGAATCATATACACTCGTATAAGCATACCTTCACGTCGGAGTTCCGCAAGAAGCTCCTTGAGCAAATCATTATTTGACAAATCCTGGTGTACTAGAAGTGTTTCCTGAAAACAGCATGGTTAAGGAATTCCGAAACAAACTACACAAAATGGAAAGGCATGCGCTGTAACATAAGCAGCTAAAAACAGGAACACAAACCGAAATCTATGCATAATGGAATTACCATAGTGTTACATGCTGCTGGGTAGTCTATCTTTGCGTCCCGAACAATTTTTTTGGCCATATCCGGGTTAGCTGACTTGTCAATGTAAACATGACAAACTCCATCTGCAATGAATAGTTTGAAGTTCAAGTGAAGCTCTAATTCGCAAGGCATCGATGAGCCGAATTATTTTTCTTACCGGCATGACCAAGAACAGGAATTTTTGTTGAATTCTTAATTTGAGAAACAAGACTATTGCTACCTCTTGGGATCACAAGATCTATCACATCATCAAGCTGTGGCAAAATAGAATAAATTAAAAGAACATACATATATATATACACCAAAGAGCTTTAATGAACTGAAAATCTTGCTGCTCACCTTAAGCAAATCTCGGATATCCTCTCTTGAAGCGACGAGTCCGATAAGTTTGTCTCCAACGCTGTCTGGGATGGCAGAAGTAATGATCTGATGATATAGAAACAAAAGCAATAAGGCTTGTGCTTCGGTATGAGCAAGTATTTGCACGAAGCTAGAGAATCTTACCTTGTGTAGGATAGCATTTGATCGCCTAGCTTCTTTGCCACCTTTAAGAAGTAGCCCGTTCCCGGTTCGAATGGCTAGTGAAGCTATCTATTAAATCATAACGGGAAAAATGATACTAAAATAATCATGAATTCTTATCAAAGTGAAATATGACAACACCTTATAAGCTAAATGGTCCGTTACCTGAACAAGGGCATCCGGTCGAGACTCGAAAACAATCAGCAGGACACCGAGAGGACAAGATGTTTTCTCCAAGATGAGTCCATCTGCAAGCTGCACCGAGGGTAGTCGAAGTAAATGGTGAAAACAGTGTTGAGGAATGCAAATCCACACAATTCTAAGATGTTTTTTTGAGGATTTCTAACCTCTGTTCTCTTTACAATACAACCGATAGGCTCTTCCATGTCGGCAAGCACACGAATAGATTTTGCAAGACCTGCAATCTGTAAAACAAAACAATGTATGAAAATCCGGAGGAATGTGCTTACATATCAAATGGAAGCAACACACAATCACATAATCAACAAATGCTTGCCTTTCCAGGCTTCAAGGCCAAACGAGATATTAGTGCCTTCTCGTATCCATCAGCCTTGGCAGCAGCAACATCAGCTTCGTTTTCAGCCATAATCAAACTTTCGTTGGCCTCAAGGGCATCAGCTACATCCAGCAAAAGTTTCCTCCTATCTTCAGAGCTCATTGCCTGAAAGTAAGATCATTTACAAAAACATCCAAACCGAAGAGAGATCGTTTATGATAACTACTAGAAGAAATGATGCTTCCTACCTGTAGCCGTCTAGAACATTTTTGTGCTGCAACCGCCATTTCACGGGCATCAACTTCATTAACCGAAGTCCATAGGTGTGCATCTTTATGAAATAGGGTACCAACAGGCTTTCCTTGAAGTAGCTTTATAATGTTATCAGTGGCATAGCCACTTTAAAACACAAAATCAGGAGTGTCAGCAGCAAGAACCAGTTTTATAAGCTAATAAACTGTCTCGATTATAAGTCGCATACCTAGTAATAACAACAGGGATACCAGAAGAAGCAGCACAAACGGCCGCATCAACCTTTGCGGTCATACCTCCTCTACCTAGCCTGGACTTGTCACCAAATGTTATTTCTGCTTGATGTTTTTCTTTTATATATGTATGGATCAGTTTCGAGTTCGGATCACTAGGTGGTCCACTATAAAGACCCTCCACATCACTCAACAAAACAAGGAGATCAGCTTTTACTTCCATAGCTAATAGACCTGCTAGACTGTCATTATCCCAGAATATACCAGAAGAATCCTGAAACAACAAAAACTTGCAATCAATTTGTCTGAAAGGAAGAACAGAACAAAACAGAAAGTTGTCTGAAAGAATGAAGCTTGAACTTGAAGGCATAGTTGTATACCTCGTAAGGTGCTCGACGAGTGCTGACTGCATCATTTTCATTGAAAACAGGAATAACTTTCAAAGCTAATAAAGATTTCACTGTTTCAGAGAGTTGTTCTCTGAAACTATCATTCCTAAAGTCACTATCTGTTACAAGATGTTGTGAAGAAGTAACATCAAGCTGCAAAAAAAGATTTGAGTTATAATATTAAGACAAGTGGAAACGTAAAGGTTCAGACATAAAACTATGTTGTTATTTCAGGTTTCACCTGGCTAAACAAGGTGTCATAAAGAGCCATTAAACTATTTTGGCCAACAGCAGCACAAGCTTTGCCGTCAAGTTCAACTTGTGGGTATTGAAGGTCAGCCAAACTATACAAAACAAAGATCAAATCTTTTTTTAATTCAAATTTTATGAAAAAGAAAAAAAAACAAATAAGAAACGGGTGTTGGAGGAATTGAAACCTGCTATTGACCAGTTTCCTGTATCTAAGCCTTTGACGACCAAGACCAACAGCACCAGAAGTGACTAAAACTACTTCATAGCCTTGAGAGTTTAGTTCCTTAAGCTGCAAGCAACCAGTTCATTCAAACGCACGTTAACAATGAGCCATCAAAATCAAAATAAAAATCCCATCTTTCCCCATTGTTACCCTTTTCTTATTTGATTATTTACCTGTTCACATAAAGCCCCAAGCCTCCCCACTGCTAATCTTCCATCGTGTCGAGTCACCACGGCTGTTCCCACCTTTATTATAATAAAAAAATCCATAAATCAAATCATTCCCCTCTTATTAATGAAACCAAAACCACATTATCAAAAAAAAAAAAACACAGAAACCTTAACAATGAGACGCTTGACATCGATCAAAAAAGCTCGGATAGGATCCATGGAGGGGAGAAAAGGGGTTGTGATTTGTGAAGAAGATGAATGAAGCAACGTTTTCAAAAAGTATATATATATAAATAAATAAAAAGAAACTTCATTCAAAGGAAAATTCCTAATAGTTTGGAGCAGACATTATATAGTATGATGATGATGTTGTTGTTGTGGTTGTCTTCCGTACGGAATAGTGACAGAAGTGGTTCGTGTTTCACATGGAGATCAATGGAGAGACGTAAGACGACATGACAAACACTCTTATCATTATTATTAGAAGCCGTAACTTACTAAGGGACACGCGACACCATTTCCTTGGTTGCTTTCATGATATTTTCTTTATCCCAAAACTTTTCTGTTTGATTTTTTCTTATATTTATTGACACATATTCGATCCCGAAACAAAACAACCCTTACCTTGCTCTATCATTTTCACGATGAGATTACGAAAATATCATTTGAGATTCAAATGAACAGACCTTAACGACCAAACGCTTGACGTTCTTAATGCAAGCAGCTGGATCAGTGTCCATGGGAGACAAAGCTTGGTTCCTGACGGAATGGAATATTGGCGAATGTGGGTCAAGTTTTTGTGCAGGCAAGGAGGCCGGCCATTCAAAGGCCTTGCTAATTATTTAGTTTTTAGGAACCAAACTGATCTTTATATGTATGTCATATAGATATGGTCCCTGTTCCTCATATGAGTGGAGAGAAACAACAAACGCAGATTGTCGGGGCTATCAACACGTAACCCTTGCCTAATAGCCTGCCAGCCAGAATTAGCTGCTTGGCTGCTGTTTATTTTACGGAAAATAACTTCCCAAATTTCCTTCCTCCATCGCTGCATTTCTGACCCAACACCTATTCTTCAGGGTTTTCATCTCACCCTTCCATCATACTTCTATGTTAAGATATCAACAATTAACTTAAACATATAGAAAAATCTAAAAATATGAATAGATAAAGTTTGCTATAAACCTTATATTAATGGAAACTATTGATATAACTTATTAGTTGTAAGTAAAATAAATAGTTTCCGAGTTTAACACTTTTTTATAACGTTCGTGTAATTTAATACTTACATTTGACAATAAATTTATGAAATTAAAAATTAATATAATAATAAAATTACATTTTAGCACTTAAAATTATATTACTCATATTTTACTCCACCTAAAATAATCTTCTCATTTCACGAGACCGATCCAACACTTTAATTGAGCTCAAATCATTCACTTGGCCAACAATCCAATGAAACAAATGGTAAATCGGGTTACACACAAAAAAATTGAAAAAATCTTCAACCAATTCGAACTATGATATTTGTGATATATCATAAAAATTATAATTTAATTTCGACCCGATTTCACTTTTGAAGTGTCCGGAGCTCATCTCCTCCCAAAATATAAAAAAATATTTATTTGTTTCTAGGGGAAGAATTTTGTGTAGTGAGAAAAGTATTTGTGTAGTGAGCCTAATGGGGGACTAAACCTAATTTCTTTACTTAAGGTTGGTATCAAAGAATTTGTGTAATTAACACAAAATTCTTTATTTATTTTTAGGTAACTCAATTTCATCCTTGAAATCTTTTATTTCCATTTGCGAATCAAAACGTACAATTTTGAAGGATTGGATTGAAAATCTTTAAGATTATTTCCAAATGAGTTTTGGATTATAATTATATAAAATAAATTTTAAAATTATATATAAAATTTGATTTAATGTATAATTATATATATATTATTACAATTAACATTAATGGTTGGTTTGGATGGGCGATTGAGTGCGGTACGGTGCATTTAGCTTACTTTTTGTCTTACGCTACAATACCGCTACAGTATCTAATCTCACCGCCACCGCTATTTTTATACTAACCACAAATAAATACACCGCTCATCTAAATCCACCCTAAGAATGTGGATTTAAACTTTACCTCATATTATTATTTTTTCCAGCATTTTGGGCTTAGTCTCTTGTATCTTCTCCACCCAAATAGAGAAAATTGAGCCTAAAAAGACTTCCCATTTTTGCAAGAAAAAACAAAATCCAAGAATAGGTATAATAATATAAATTAATATAATAAGCAAGCATTAATATATGTCAAAGCAGTACTGAGCAGTAGGCACATGCCAAATAGGGACATGACTGCCATCCTCTTAAAGTGCTTACACTTTTCTTCTACTTTTTTTTTTTTTTTTTATTTTGTTCTTATCCAATCCCATATTACTTTGTGTTAGGTGTTGCATTTTCATCCACAACATTTCACCCATGGCTTTAGTATAAAATTTTACTTTTTTATCTTCTCTTCATTCTCTTCTTTTTTTTTAATCTTTTTATAATTTCACAAGAAAATTATTTGCCTTATGATTTGCTCATTTCAAGCCTTGTAATTCGCCAATAATTTAGAGAACCCCACAATGAAAAAAAAAACATTTTTTCCTAATTTCAAACTTAATAGAAACTGGGAAAATATTTAACTCCGGGAAAGAACAAAAAAACAGGCTTTGGAAGAGGCAAATGCGATATAACAGCATCCTTTGAGAAGCTGACAGGTTCTATTCTAGGACGACGACACACCATGTGGGGAAATTTTTGGACACATGTAGTTCATGCACTTGAACCCCTTTTCTTTTTGGTCTTTGGATAACATTGGATTACAATATTGTTTGTTTCTTTTCTGTAATACTGTCAAAACAATGATCTCATGGTAGTTAACAAAGCATTACAAGAACTAGACAGGGTAGCTTAATTCATGTATGTTGTGTAATAAACAGGGTTTTCCAGGTCTATTACCATTAGCTCTAAAATTTACAAGAACCCACCAGTTTGATCCGATAGGATAAAAGGATAAGGTCATAAGTGGGGTAGGCATTGGTCAACTAACTGCCATCATCTATTGCCTTATATCCTGCCTTAGTATCATCAAATCAAATTTCAATTCAAGGCAATAAGGATAATTGGATATGAAAGACGTATCTTTTTTTATTTGATTGGGATATTAATTATGTAACCGATTTACTTTCCTTATACCATACATCACTTTGTGTGTATAAATATGGACCATTGTTAGTGAACTTGGAAAATCAAAAGGATCGACTTTGGGTGTAAAAAAAGGTTGGAACTTTGAGCTTTCATTCATACAAAATTACTGCTTTCACGTGTCGTGTATATATCTGTCTGCATGTCGGTTTTTTTTTTCAAAGGTTCAATCTTTTGTAAAAATCGGTTAAAGGGAGAGGACGGTTTCTTTTCTTTTCATTGAAATAAAAACAATAACTGATGCAAACACAAAGAGCAATCTTCACGTGTCTTTCTTTGTTGCGTACTGTTTTTGTTCTTTGATCCTCTTTGTTTTGATTCTTTGACGGTGGTGCTTTTTAAATATATAGGGATTCACAAGAGAGCAAAAGAGAAGCTTGATTTTGTGTGTAGAGAATAATGGAAGGAAATAAAAAAGTGGGGTCTTCTTCTTCTTCCTTGGCTTCAGAGCTATTTGGTTCAAAAGACCCACCTTCTTCTTCCACTGGGATTTTTGGCTCTATTTTTGCTCCTCCATCTAAGGTATTTTTTTTTATCACCACGTTTGTTTGTTCTTTCAATTTGATCCATGGATAGTTTTCATTTTCTCAATTGGGATTTTTATCTTGTTTGAGCTTTACATGACTGATTAATGGCTGCTGAGAGCATTGCAGAGTTGAACAAATGACATTCCTTTGTTATTGTTTATGTTATAGGTATTAGGGAGCGAGTCACTGCGTCATGACCTTATTACCAAAAGGCACGATTCACCCAAAGAGCCATGGAACACAACAAAGCCAGGTCCCTATGGTATGTTCATCACTCTAGTTCCATTCCACACCATTTTGTTCATTACATATAGTATTAGGTGTTGTGTTGTGCACTAGACCAAAACAAGAACCAAGTTTTCTCTTACAGAATTCTTGTGATATAAAGTGTGAATTGAAGTAGTTTCCAACAACTGCTTCTGTTTCCACTTGGTAATTAGTGAATGCTCAATTTTTGGTGCCTGGAAATTCTCTCCATATCCATTCATTAATATCTATATCAGGTAATTCTTCCAAAGGACATGAAGGTGAAAATCAGAACATGGGAAATAGAAACATTTATGAGGAACAACGAGTTGAACCCTGTCATTTAAGTTCATCGATCTACTACGGTGGCCAAGATGTATGCTTCGATCCCAAGAGTAGAGAGGACTCGGAATTGAACTCCGTGGTGAGTACTGAGTAGTACTAGTGATCTGACATCTTATTTAGGAATCTGCTAACTTGTTTTCTTAATTTCCTAGTTTAACAAGGATCTTGTAGAAGATGATCCAGGGTTTGCATCAAGAGGAAACTGGTGGCAAGGTACTGTATAATGGCCTATTTGGACAAAAACATTCCAATTCAAAGGTTTAACATGTTTTTTATTTCTGCAGGTTCTCTATATTACTAATACTTATAAAGGTACCTTTGCTACTGAATCAAAATCTCCCTGAATTGGACCAATGCAATGACTGATAAATTTTGGTTTTTATCCTTAACAGGTACAGAGGAAGATATGGGCAACATTTTAATCTGTTTCAAGTTATAGATATAGGAGATGGATTATATAGTAAATCAAATGTTGCAGAGAGCTGGATTGTTTATTGCTGTCTCCAGCCAAGCAATTATAGTTATTTGGTCTCCCTTTTAAGGATTATCAAACTTGCTTCTTAGTGACTATATATTATTATGATGAATTGTTACTTTTGCTTGAATGTATGGTTTATCCATGGTTGAACTCTCTTGTCTACCTTTGTTGTCTCCAATTCCTTTTTTCTTTTTATTCAATATAGTCATTGACAGTACATGTTTTTACTTGTTTCTGTGGATGCTATTCACTATAAACATTAAAAAACAACAGTTTTCAGTATTGTCTCCTATTCAAAATTTGTACCCCAAAGAAGGCATAAGAAGGGACAGGTCATATATTCAGCTCTCTTCTGTTTTTTAGGATTTTCATGCTAAATAACCAGAAAGCATATGTTTTTTGAACTATTATTTTTATTATTCAATATGGATATGAACAAGCTGCAAGCTTGTATTGGTACACAAGTAAAGCTTAAATTACATAGTGATTAGTATCATATGTGAGGTCCATTCAAGGAAGTGTGTAAGCTGCAAAAGTGCAAACAAGCAGTCATAATTAATAACAAGTTTCAAAAACTAAAAAATTAGATGAATAATGTAGAAATGAAATCATAACTGACCTCCACACTTGTATCCGATCGGACGGTTGGCTATGTTGCATCGTTTAGGGATTGTTATGGCGATTTCTGGCTTGATTCCGGACGATTTAGCGGTGTTCGAGAGCATAACAGCACAGAGGCAGCTTGGATTGTGGCCGATTTGCCTCACTTGGGTGCAACAAGTGGCAGAAACCGGAGCTTTCTCGTCTTGTGCTGCTTCAGCACACGGGATCATCTTCATTGCTTCATTATCAGGTGATGATTTCCCACATTCCCCTGCTGCATCAACGTTTTGTAGCCGCACAATGCTTACAAGCACAACCAATCCTACAAGACACATGAATTTCGTTGCAGATGCCATTGCTCGAAGCTTAATGCAGCAACCCTTGTTCTGAAGGGGTATTTATACTGCAACATTATGTAAGAGCAGCTTTAGCCCACTACTGATAATGGAGGTGGCACTAAAAGAACAGACAATTCTATTATTGCAGCACTTTGCTTTAAAAAAATATATTTGGGAGAATTATCTAGTTCTTGTTTATTTCTATCAGAGTTAGGTATATGCAGTGGAAATGATGATTCATCCACTTGTAATCATCTCAATGACAGTGTCGACAACCTTGGAAATAGAAGTTTCCATTTTTGCTACTTAAGCTGCTATTTCTGGAACTTCATTGCCAGATGCCAAGTATACAACAGATCACAGTGTGCTTGATCCAATCAAGCGTCCTTTTAGTGGAAACGTGAAATCAACTAGCCCGAGCATAACTTCGGACCACATTGGTTCTTAATGTACATTATAACACTAAACTTGTAGCTTTTTTTCTGATAAATTACCTGAACTAACCCAATCCACTGATCTGGGCCGTTATGATCTGCTTAACAATATATTCGTTCTTCCAAGGTTTTATATGTTTGGGGTTTGAACATTGTCATGTTGGAGTTGGACTTGCTGTCGGGTATTTAATTTTCACTATTGAAAAGCCCAAAAGATAAAGCACGAATCCATCACCAATACGTAACATTAGCAGCTTTTTCAACAGTTAAGCTAGTTCAGTCAGCTTGTGTTTTCCACATTAATCAACAGATATGGTGAAACAGCTTCGTGTGTTCCACCAGAAAAAGGAAACGACAAGCTTCAGACATAACTTGTTCTTCCCCGCTAATCAAGGTGGACAAGTTCCTCCATTATATCTTCTCTCCATACCTAGGATAATATAAAACACTTTTTATCCAACTCTTTTTTTTTGGGGGGAGGAGGGTTTAGTACTGTTTGTGATTAATTAGTTATTGATTATTAGTATGTACGTAATCAGACATTCAGACATGTTTAAAGCTTATAGTTTTACAGATGGTCTCCCACTCACGCGCCACTCATTTGCAATGCTTTTTCTTTTAATACAACCTTTTTGTCTTGTTATTTGATTGTGATTTGTTGCTTAACACATTTTTTTCTCAAAATCACTCCAAAATAGATAGAAAAGTTAATAAACATTAACTTTGTTGATGTGGACTACCACGTGGATGCCACATGAATAGTTAATTAATTGTTTATGTAAGAACTCGTTTTTCAGTGGTATCGATACCTAATTCCAAAAATTTTAAAAAAATTCAGATTGGTCCTTAATCATGCTCGAATCTATTAAACTATGTTTGTATGCTCAATTTAGTCTTTGTTTGGTTTATAACTTCTATTACGCATGTATTTAGAACAACTTGATGATTTAAATTGAATTCAATGTTATGATTTGCATGTGAATGTTCCAATAACTATTGTAGCATCATGAAACTTGAGTCTGCTGATTATGAAACTTGAGTCTGCTGATTGGACTGGGCGAGGGGTGTTACAGTTTATGTGGCATCCACGTATATGTCCATGTTACCAAAGTTAACATTTACTAATTTTTTCCACCCATTTGGGGTGATTTGATAAAAAAAAACACAGTTTCAAAGGTTAATAAAGGTGAAAAATAAAATGGGAGATTAAAATGAATTTTGCTATAAAGTTAGAGGACTAAATAAGTGATTAGATCATTAAAATTATTATTTGACACTCAAATTAAACACGATAAGACTTGATTAATACGTTATTAATCATTTTGAAGTTTTAAGAATTAATTGAAGATATGCATCATAATTTCAAATTAACCCTTCCTTTAATTAAGCTTAAAACTCGTATTATGAGTATTAATTAGTGATGATGATACATGCACTACACTCAATTGTAGAGTGCCTATGATGAGGGGAATTGTTGCTTAGCACGTTCCATCCATCCCACGCATGCATTATGAGACTCATCATCCCCATGCCATGTGCAGTTTCCATCACTCCCAATTTCATCCAACAATTATTCCACCATCCACCATCTCTTTTTTTTTAATTATTATTTGGTAGCATTTATTTTCGAGATTCATAATAAATAAATCATATACAATCCACTGGTAATGAAGGGTGAAAAAAGGGATTGTGTTGAGAGTTTTGTCAGGCAAAACCAGCAAGTGTCTGTAAAGGCAAGAAATGTCAGATAAACATCTCAGCCGGTTGTCTTGTCGGGATACATTTCCTACCTAAAACCCAAATGCTTCATCATATTTTACAACAAACAAAAATAATTGAAAATTTTTAGATAATACATGCAACGTGACACGTGTTAATGTACTTTTTGATCTAATATAAAAAAAATAATTTATTTATTTTTAAGTAAATGGAGTAAAATGTAATACTACAGCATTGGAAACGAATGCATTGGTATGTTAGAGATAAAAGAAAGGCATGAATGGTTTAATCCAATTTTGAAGTTTTATTTCTTTGGCCATTAATGAAACAAAGATGGGGGGATAATAGGGGTATGGTGTAGTGATTGTGACACCATTTTGAGTCTGAAAGCTGAAAGCTGATCCCACCACAGGCTTTAGCTGAAAATGGATATGT
Source organism: Gossypium sturtianum (assembly GCA_025698515.1). Taxonomy (NCBI): domain Eukaryota; kingdom Viridiplantae; phylum Streptophyta; class Magnoliopsida; order Malvales; family Malvaceae; genus Gossypium; species Gossypium sturtianum. The sequence continues at coordinate 154,455,167 of CM046953.1, forward strand.
ACATGTTGCTCCCTGTCTCCTCCCATATATGTTACTATTATGTACCATGTTGCAGCACCTGCTAAACCATTTAATGGGTTTGGATTAAATTGAAAAAAGAAAAAGAATGAGAGGACATCATGTGCAAAGGAATATTATTGAGCCCCTGGATTTTGCTAAGTGGAGAGGTGCGTAGGTTAGCTAGGACAAATGTCTGGTGTGCTTGTGTTGGCAGTGATGGTGAAGCATAGCCTCCCACGTCGTGGCTCACACAATTTATTGTAACCTTTATTTTATTGTTTAGCTTCCCCTCAATAAACCCCTATATTTTTTCCAAAATAGAAAATTTATCAAAAGTACAGATTGACAACAATACTAATATCAATTAAACTAAGACTCAATTGGTATCTTTGTAGATCTCTAAATTAAAAAAAAAAAATACACTCCCAATCAAATGGTTCGAGGAATTTCATTATATTAATTGGGCATCTACCGTGGCCTGGGATTGAATTGAAACATTAAAAAAAATCATAAAATTGAATAAGATAAATATGGATATTTGAATTGGTCCTACTTTTGTTGTTTACTCAGTACAAACCTTACTTGGCTGGCTGCAACTGCTCCCTCCATCGACCCCACACCATGCCCACTGCCATCCTCGGGCCAGGCCAGGGCGTATTTTTAAGCATCCTCTTTAAGCTATTGGTACCTCTACAAATATAAATCTTCTTGATAGTTAGGTAAAAGTATTAGGGAGGTTCTTTTATCACGAGTTAAGTTACATTCTGCTTCCTATATATATATTAAAATTTAGTCTTTATATGTCAGTATGATGTATATGTAGCACATCACGTGTCACTATTCGGTTATTTCATTAGCCACATTAGTTACAACAGTATAAATGAATGAAATTTTTAATAGAGATGGTCAATTTGATCATTGATATAACGTATAGAGATTAATTTACTATTTTTCAAGTTAAAGAGATAAAATTCAATCTAACTTCTAATATAGGGACCATTATGGTATTTTTACCGTTACTATACTCTCTTGACACTGACTGAGTTCTATTTTATTTATTTTGCCCAATGGCTCGGATGGGCCCTCGTACCTCTGCCACAGCCTTGTAACGCCATGCCATTGCTTATTAAATCGTAACAACCCAGCAATTACCCATTCATTACTAAGCTTTCATATTTTCTTGCTTGCTTTTCTCTGTTCTTTCTCATGGCCAAAGTTTTAGACGACGCTGAGTTTTGGCTTCCGTCTCAGTTTTTAACCGACGATGAGTTTGGGTTTGGGCTTAATTCTCCGGTTGAGTCTGTGGTGGGTTCTACTGAAACAGACAGTGACGAAGAAGATTACCTGGCTGAGTTAACTCGTCGAATGGCCCACTCTACTCTCCGGAACAACCATGCGTTTGCCTCTCAATACTCCAAGGTTGATTTAAACAACTTAACACAACTTCTCTGGTCAGTTATTAGGGATGGGTTCTAATTTCATTTTTTGTTTCGGTTTTTTAGAGATGGGTGTTGCCCAGTTCGCCTCAATCGACTCTATGTGCGTTAAGGAGCGGTTGTGGTTGCAAGCAAGGGTCTATTCATGGAAGCTTTAACTGTCAATCTCGAGTTTCATCGCCGCTGGGAAGGTGGGATTATGCGGCGGTGGCAGGGGAAGTGGCAAGCATGCGAGAGAATAGAGAATCATCGTACGGTGGATTCACCAACAGAGGTCTCTTGGGTCCACCGGCAAGAAAGTCCATTGATGTTTCTGGCTTTTACCCTTCTCACCAGTCACAAGCCAGTCAAGTAAAATAAACCTCAAAAACCAGCTTAAAATTGCCTTTTTTTCCCTCCGCCATGGTATTAATGTGGGTGTTTCCTTTTTTTTTTTTTAATTGCAGGTTCAACAATTGAAGCAACAACAGCTAATGAAACATCAACATCAGTATCAGCAGAACTACAGCCATGTGTTCCAAAACAAAGGAAGGAATAGTAATAATAATAGGCCTTTGGGTATGTCTCCATCTGCATGGCCACCTCTACAGCCACAAAACGGTTCCGGTATGCGGGCTGTTTTCTTGGGGAATCCAAATGGTAAAAAGGAATGTACTGGAACTGGTGTTTTCCTGCCCCGTCATATTGGTACCCCTTCTGAATCCAACAAGAAACCAGGTACATACATACATGCCCATTTAGCCATTTCCTGTTTTTGTTCTGTTTTTTAAATTTGTTGTCCCTTTGATAACATTTTGTTATTTTGGCAGCTTGTTCAACTGTTTTACTTCCAGCTAGAGTAGTTCAAGCCTTGAACTTGAACCTTGATGAGATTGGTGCTAGACCCAATCTTCATCCTGGGTTCAACACAAGTTTCACTGCTGATAATGGTAATAAAAAATAAAAACAAATCTTTGGGCAAACTAGTTTTGATTTTCAAATTTAAATTACTTTCTAGTTATGGGTTTTACTTATATTTGTAGATGCTGCTGCTTTGAAGCTTCGAAGTGGTGGGACTGGGAATGTCTTTTCAAGTAAGAAACAGCACAACTCAAGGCCTCAGCAAGGGATCAACCGTGAAGTCCAGTTACCACAAGATTGGACTTATTGACTCAACTTTGCATATGGTTGTTGACTAAATTAGTAGTATAGAAGACATATATAGGTTTTTAGGGTTAGGTTTAGATGAAAATCAATAATTTTCTAGTTTCCAGGAATGATGGTGATATATATATATGGGGTTGCAGCCAGATTTTGTTCATTACTTTGGGCTTAGGGAAAACCGGTTAAAGCTATAGGAAGGGGTTACTCTTTTGTAATCTGGGAATAAGTATATGTTGTTGAAATTGAAAATGTTAATGAAATGAACGAGGTTTTATTACAACATCCCCATTTTTCATTTAATATCAGAATATTATTATTATACTTTTAAATGATGGATTTTGGTGAGGACTAGGTAAGGTAAAAAGGATAGTGATGGAGACATGGAATCGGTCGACCACTTCCGAGGCTATGCATCTTTAAACGCCGGTTCTATTGCGCGTATACGTGTGTTTTGGGGGCGGTTTGACGTGCCTTTAGTGGTGGTTGTGATGGTAGTGTGCATTACGTTACATGTTGTGGGGTTTTATTTGACTTGGTCCACAATATTACATTGTTTTCTTTTCATATTGGGAAAAACCCCTTCCTATGTTCTTCATTAGTCACCCATTAAAATAGTGAGAATTTACTGAATTAACCTTTCATACCTATCATTGCATTTTGAGATTTATAAATTGTGTGGTTATCGACTTATGAGGCAAAGGAAGTGAGCACAAAGTACATACATCATTTTCCTCATGTCAAATTTTTATTATTACAAGTTAAGTTTGATTTGAGGGTTTCAGCAGTTACCACTTGGACTTCCTATGTATGGGTCCCCTGTTTTTTCTTCTTCTTCCACTTGGGTTCAAAGCAAATGGCTAAACAATTTTTCCCTTCAAGGTAGACCACTCCTTTCCATTCGAAACCATTTATTATCCGAGTGTTGTTCATGTTTGGTTAACTTGCATTTTAAATTGGTTCTGGCTTCTGACATTCTGTAATCACCAAATGTTAGAACTAAGGGATGTTGTTGGGAGACATATGTAACACTTGCGCTCTGTTTCCTCAGCCGGAACGACGAAGAACCGGATTGCATGGCCGGCAGCTATGAAGATTCCAAGCTTGTAGGGACATGACAGAGATAATAGATATGCAAGCAAAAAGCAAAGCAAATTCAGACAGAGCCTGTCTATGATCTCTGTCATGACCCTTTGAGCAAAATAAATAAGTACTACACGGGTGAAAACTATCAGTTTCCCCTTCTTGTCATGATATATATTATTCAAAATTCTTGTCTTTAGAAGCTGGATTTTTCAAGATTTATTTATTAATAAAATGATAAAATTATATTATCATTCGATAATTTTAAAATATATTTGATAGGAGGAAGGAAGACTAGATGATAATTGATTCACTTTCAGAATTCCTACATGCAATAATAGGTGGTAGCATAGCATTGGGAAGAACATTTCATCAACATGGAGAAAGGAAACCGACTTAGTTTTAGTACCCCAAACATTGAAATAATGCTTTGCTTGTCTAACCATCGGAAAGAAAAAAAAAGAAAGTGGTTTCACCTAAATGGCAATTATATAACTTTAATAAATGGATGCAATAATGATGATAATAATTATAATAAAGCTTATAATTTTCAAACATCTTTCATTTTGGCTTTTTGTTTCATGGACTAAGGAAAGAAAGAAAAAACATGGACTAATGTGCCATGTGTACCTCATTCTGATGTACAAGGGGATCCTCTCTCTCCTTAATTGTTCGTTTTAGTAATGGAAAGGTTTGGGCATATGATTGAAGCAGCTATGGGAAGGGGGTCTTGGGAACCTTTGTTACTTTCTTATAGAGGTCCTGCCTTATCTCACCTTTTGTTTTTTTGCAGAGCTGAAGATAAGGGTGTTGATTGTCTCAACCATGTCCTGGATAAATTCTGCCATTACTCAGGGCATCATGTTTATAGGTTGAAGACCCTAGTATTTTTCTCAAGGAATGTTTCGGAAAAGGTTGCTTCAAGGTTGAGTGCCAAACTTGGTTTTACTAAAGTCAACGATCTGGGCAAGTATCTTGGTATACCCTTCTTTCATAATAGGGTGGGGGTTGGTACGTTTCAGTTTCTAGTTGATAAAGTCCGAGCTAGACTTTTAAGATGCTCGGAAACTATTGTTGGTTGGCCGTCTTACTCTGGTAAAGAGTGTGCTAATTACGGTCCCCAATTATTTCATGGATACTGCTAGAATTCCAACGTCGGTCTACTATGACATTGAAAAATTGGCTCGAATTTTTTTGTAGGGATCATCATCCTCAGAAAGAAAGGTGTATATGGTGAACTGAGATGTTTATTGTACATCGAGTTTAAATGGGAGGCTTGGGATTCGAAGACTTCAGGATCAGAACAAACTATTCCTGTTAAAATTGGGTTTCAACCTGAATACCAATACTGAGGAATAAATATAATTTTCATGGGATCTTGCCGAATGGCATTCAGCGTAGTAGTTGCACCTACATCTGGCGAACCATAGCTAATGTTTGGGAGAATGTAAAGAAGGGTCTCATCTAGGAGATTCGAGATAGTCGTCTGGTTAATTTTTGGCTTGATCCTTGACTTAAAGAGTCGGGGTCTTTGGCACAATATTATAAAGGTAACGGACCTATTCAGTTTTCCCTGCGTGTTTGCGATGTTGTTAATACGGATGGTTCATGGAATGTGGTTTGGTTACAATCGATTCTTCCTTGTGAGTTTGTGAAGTGGATAATAGGATGCGCACCATCGGTGGAAACTGCTGGGCAAGATTACTTAACATGAAGATGGATGTTGGGAGGTGTTTTCTCTATTGCAAGAACGTACAAGAATTTGCTTGCCCATAATGTCTAAAAGAAACTCGAAAGTGATTTCTTCACTTGGAAAGTTATGGCACCACAAAAAGTTCATTTTTTTTCTTTGGTTACTTACCCGTGGTAAACTCTTGACTAGTGAAGAACGTACAAGGCGAGGTATGTCCAATTATCCTTTTTGTGAACACTATGGTTTGTGTATAGAATCTGTATAGAAGCTGTTTGGAAATCGGTTGTCCCAAGGTCTAATTGGAATGTTTTCTTCAACCTTCCACTTGTCAAGTGAATTATTTGGAACATTAGAAATGCGGGAAAGTTCAATTTCCTATGTGGTAAATGGGGTTGTTTCTATTCGATTGTTTGTTGGTTCCTTTGGAAGAATCGAAATGATTTTATCTTCAATCATGCTAGTGGCAATAGCTATGGTTTTATTTCCTCGGCGGTCACTTAGACAGAGTCTTTGAACACCAAGAGTTTGGCTCAAGCTTGGACAACTAAATCCAGTTTGAGGGGGTGGTGGCAACTCCCAGACACCGGATGGGTCAAAATTAATGTGGATGGCTTAGTTTCAAAGGTTAATTCGAGGACAACCTTAGGTGGAGCGATAAGAGAGCTAATAGGGGTTGGCTTGTCAGACTCAGAATGGTAACAAGATTGACTAATATTTTTCAAGTTAAAGCCAGAGCAATACGTGAAGGTTTAAAGTTTAGCTTGACATGAGGTTTCCGTAAGATGAAACTGGAGAGTGATAATATCCTTTTAATTGACATCTTGCAAAGTGGATTAGTTGAAAACAATAGTGTTGCTGAAGTTAGAATGATTCATTCTTGAGCTTAAAAAAATTGACAAGTGAGGATTAGTCTCATCTCTAGAGATTCTAATAAAGTTGCTAACTCTATAGCAAAGGAGGCTAGAAATAGTCTGGACCAATTGTCTATCTTTTATGACCCACCTATCGTAATAGTGCGACTGATTTTAGAAGCACACATACATCACGCTTTGTCTACGAAAGCGGTTGTTAATTAGGCTAATCAGTCCTTTAGCCTAAGTTATTTTTTCTTACCAAAAAAAAATCTCAATATATTCTCTCTGGATCGCTCTCTCTCACTTTCGCAGTAATTAGTTGGTGTGAAGTTTGGTTTTTGTCTTTGAGTATAAGGTAATTTATATTTTCTTTCAATTTTTTTATAAAAAAGAATTGTTTTTGAATCATTTGTCACAGTTCTCAACTGTCTCTCCGTGTTCATCTCGTGTTGTTAAACACCCAGAATCAACGAATAATTAAAAAAAAAAAAACCAAAATCATAAACCTTGGCTTTTCTTTTCACTTTCTTCGTTTATATCGAACCCAGAGAACCCTTTTTTCTTTTCACTCTTTTTACTACTTTTTTTTTTCTTTATGTTGCTTGTTTTATTCGATCTTGATCGTGGGGATCGCGAGTATTTGATTACTTGAAGAGTTTATTAAAGGGGTGGCATTTTCAGTTGTGGTGGATTTGAAGTTAGGTTATTGGTGGATAAAATAAACTTCTTTTACTTTTTTTTGAAGTTAAGATTTTTGTGTGAGTTTTTTTTTTTTTTTGGGTGGGGGGGCTTAAGCTAAACAATGTTGAACTTAACTGCTGGGTTGTGAAGTACTATGGAAGTGGTTGTTGTACGGCTACAAAGATGACGCTTTACATTGGTCGCGAAGCTTCGAAGGTGTGTGTGTTTGCCTTCTTTTCTATTCGAGAAATGGAAATTTGTTTAGGGATTTTGATTTGATATTTGGGTTGTTGTTTGTCTTTTGTTTCTTCTAGTTATGGAAGAGAATTTGTGCAGAGACAGCTACAGAGATCAATCTTCTTCTAGACAATTGGAAATACGTTCTTGCTGGTCTCATTTTTCAGGTTTCATTTTGTTTTTTCATCTTAATTCAATATCTAAAAAAAAAAAAAAAGAAGCATTTTTAGTAGTGGATGTGTAGTGGAAAAGCAAGCATTTTGTTTTAATGGAGATGCTTGTTTTGATGAAAAGAAGTAGGTTCTGGTGAACTGTTAGTGATCGTGGTTTCTTATTTAGAGAACTCAAGCTTATGCTTTTAGCATAAGATAAATCTTCTATCATGGTTCATACAGATTGTTTGAGCTCAAGTATGTTACTTTGCTTCTCAAAAGGATTTTTCATCCAAGCTTTGTTTAGTGTTTACATCTTCCTAATTTGAAGTATGCTTAACTTATGGTTCTTTTATAACTTGAACATTTAGTAGGCTGTTGCTTTTGTTTTGGGTCTGAAATGTGTATTTACTTTCTATAATGCAGTACATTCATGGTCTAGCTGCCCATGGAGTTCATTATCTACACCGGCCAGGGCCGACACTTCAGGATCTTGGATACTTTCTTCTTCCAGTAAGAACAAGTTTCTTTTATTTTTGCTCTTTGCTTACATCTATTATGTGTCTCTTATTTGATGAAATGCATAAATTTAGGAGCTTGGGCAAGATAAAGCCTACATCAGTGAGATGGTCTTCACCTTTGTTTTTTTATCATTTGTCTTGGTAAGGTTATTCTGTTACTTCTCTATTGATTCCATTAGTTTTATTCAGTTCTTACATTTTTACTACATGATATTACGGATCTTTTAATTTCAGTTCTATTGGCATTTTTCATGTCTCTAGTTCTAACATGTGAATTGTTATTTGCAGTGGACTTTGCATCCTTTCATCTTCAAGAGCAAAAAGATCTATACTGTTCTAGTTTGGTGCAGGGTGCTAGCATTTTTAGTTGTGAGTGTTGATACTTAAGTGTTCCGGTTCTTTTTTAGATTTCCTTCCGTCATATTATGGTAATGTATGTTACCGTGGTTAAGTGAGAATCAACTTTGATAAATCATGCAACCTTAAGCTATTTTTAAGTAATTTAATTACAGTTTGTTTTCTTTGTTTATTTATTTGCTGCAGGCTTCTCAGATTCTTCGAATCATCACATTCTATTCTACTCAGCTTCCTGGACCAAATTATCATTGCCGAGAGGTATAGACTTAAAATTATGTGTGTATTGGCTCTCGACTTTATGCTTACATTTTGAAATGGTATTCTTTTATTAATTTGTTTCTGCACTGAACATTTGTTCTCTAAGAGTTAATATAAGAAATGAAAATTGATTTTTAAGACCATTTACTAAACATCATGTTTTTTGCAGGGTTCGAAGCTGGCCAGGTTGCCAAAGCCGAGTAATGTGCAAGAAGTCCTCTTAATTAATTGTATGTATTCTTATTTACTGTAGATTTCAGTTTACCGCCTTTAAGGATATAAATATGTTTTCTGAATAAGTATTTTGGATCTTTTGCTTGTCATATGTTTGCAGTTCCTCAAGGTGTAGTTTATGGTTGTGGCGACTTGATTTTTTCGTCACACATGATCTTCACCCTGGTCTTTGTGCTCACCTATCAGAAATATGGCACACGAAGGTAAAGCGTGGGTACTATTCTTGCTTGCTCTATTGACATGCGTGTGTAGACAATTTGATGGGTTTCTGATGGTATATTGTTGTACAATTGCAGGTGTATAAAGCAATGTGCTTGGTTGCTAGCAATAATTCAAAGTCTGTTGATTGTAGCATCCCGCAAACATTACACGGTTGACATAGCTGTTGCATGGTATGAACTGTGAAGTATACATTCAGAATTTCTATTTGATAATTAAAATGTTAGTTTCAATTTAGTTTACTATTGTATGATTTTTCTGCAGGTATACTGTTAATTTAGTGGTATTCTTTGTAAACAAGAAACTTCCAGGTTAGAATGTTTTGAAACCATATTTTAATTCTTCCCCCAATTGTTGAGGCATAAGCCTTGTTAGCAGTTCTAACACTCTATGATATTACTGCAGAATTGCCTGACAGAAGCAATGGAAATTCACCCGTTTTGCTACCATTGAGCACCAAAGACAAGGATAGTAAGACCAAAGAAGAGCATCACAAGCTCTTGAATGGGAATTCTGTAGACCATGCAGATCGGCCGTAGTAGTTTAACTTAAGGGCCAGATTCTGGAAAATGCAATGGAATCCATGTTGCTTGGATGATGGGAGCTGCTTGAATCCTTGTGATTTGTATTATTAGAAAAACAGAAATTTGAGTAGTACATTGTGCAGTGCTCTGTGTCTTTGCTTAAAAACATCAGCCATCAATCATCATCAGCATGCAACATGTATCATGGAAGTTCCCGAGTTCCTATCACAGCTGTCATCTCTTTCTCATGTTGATAAAACCCTCATTTACTGTAACTGTTGGAATACCGATTCTTCTCTCAACATTGTGTGAAATGGTGAAAATTTTAATTGTAGGTCTCTCGATGCCGAAGGCTATTGAGATAAACTAGTTTTTAAAGTGAGAATTTAAATGTTTTATATTTCATTTCAAGACAGGATTCCAGGTGGGGGACTTAGAATATTAATACAATGAAAAGTAAAAAGGGGTAGGAATTGTGGCCCGTTGATGTTGCTTTGAAACTATGATTCCTGCAAGCAAAAAAAGGCTGAAGTTGACAGGATCTAGCACATGGCATTCCCATTTTTTCTTGCTGTTTTCATGTGCTGGTTTCCTGGCCCTTCCTCTTTTTTTTTTTATACTTTGGAAATGCTTCTTTTTTTCCTTATATAACTAAGCCAGGCTGCCTGGTATAATTTGCATTTATAAACAAAAAGATTTATAGTATATTACCAATACCATTAATTGTTCATGGTTCTTTTTCTATCATGATAGCAAACATATAGCCCTTAGTGAACTCCAATCATATAAAGATATTATTCCTCAAACCAAAATTTACGTATCGAAGCTAATCGATTATGACAAGACCAGGACCGGTAACTTGGTCACAGGCGAGCTGAGGCAGGAGCAACACCGAACAATGACCCTGATTCACTAGAAACCGGACCAGAGGCAGCACCGGAGCTCAAGAGCTCCATCATCGTACGCCGAGGGTCTGTGCGCTGAGCCTCACAGAGATCTGCCAGAAGCACTCCTACACGTGTAGAAAATACATTAACTTTCATTCCTGGTAGAATATACTCCTTTGATTGAATCACAAGCAAAGCAGTTACTTCCACGTACGTGTAAAAACATGCATGAAAAATTGAAAAGCAAGATACCTTCACCGGCGGCCAAATTGAAGTAAAGATCGACAATGTTGGGGCAGTATTGGTAGCAAGCCGGGGAGCAAAGCTTGGCAGTGAATTGTGGTTCGATAAGGGAATCGGATGAAAAACCGGTGGAAGTTCTATCAACCCCACAAGCACGTACACATTCATCGCTTTCGATATAATTGGCCATCGACACCACCACCACCTCCGAAGTTCGGCATTCGTAGCCGTCTTTCTTCACCGATGTTTCCAACAAACATCTCTTCCCGGATGTTGCTATCGAAAACGCACACACATCCTTTGGCAAATCCTCGCAAATAATCTCAGCTACAAAAAAAAAAAAAAACCCAATTATGTAACATGAATATTAAAGTTGTCTTTAAAAATAAATGTGAAGATTAACGTACCTAGGGAAGCATGGAGCAAAAGAGAAGAAAGGAAGAGAAACAAGAGGGATTTGAAAGAAGCCATAGTTAAAGTGATAATATCCAAGCTAGATTGTTGTGAGACAGGTGGAGTGATAGGTAGATTATATACAAATGAATGAAATGTGAAGTCTATGGAACCAATAGGGTTCTTTAACTTAGCCTCTAGTTTATTTTAATTTGGGTTCTTAATTAGCTTACAAGTTACAAACAAAGAATTGCTTTATCAATGAAGACGCCATTGCCGTTTACCAGTCTCTCTCTCGCTCTCCCCTCTTAGGATTCTTTAGTTTTAATCTTCGTTTTCAATATTATAAAATCATATCTTTATTTGTTCTTTTCGTTGATTTTAGTTTATGAGTCGATTCTTTTCTTTGTTTGGTACATAAACACGTGTTTGTTCGACAGTAATATCGTCATCACCTTTTTTCTGTCTTAGTCTCTAAGGATGTCTTAGGTTCTAAAACTCTGATTCCTAAGGACTAATTGTAGCACATCAGTAAAAGCCAGAGACAGATTCTTTGTTAATTACAAGAGATTACTTGTTTAACTTATTTAGGGTTTGTGCTAGTTTGAGTTTGGGTACTTCTGAATTCTGATTATTGGCTTTTTATTTTTGTTTAGGATTGATTTCATAGGGAGAAATCTTTAGAATGTCGTCTATTGGATAATCGATTGATAGGAGTTTTGCCTTTCCTACTCTATCGAGAGTCAGTGTGTCGTGAACGATTGACTACCTGATAAATTTAGTTCACAGATCCATCAACCAAGGTGCTCCGAGCTTAAGTGGTACTATGGTTGCAAATAAGTGGACTATAAGCCTCGGGTTCGTAGTTCGAGTGTCCTGCATACAAGTGAACTCCATAATTATTACATGTACTATATTAATTTCTCTCTTGAGTTTTGTCAGTCCATCATCAAGACATTCTCAACTCTGTGAACCAGGTTCATTGAGCAACTACTCATGGTATGTTGGCTCTCGATAGGATATGAAAAATAGAACCCCACTGAAAGAAAATATTCGATATTATTAAGAGTCCGATAAGAGATGTATGTGAAACCCACCCAACCCAGGTTTTGTTATGAGTTGAAGTGCAAAGAATGGCACCATAAAAAAGCCCATACTGCCCATTGGGCCATTTAAAATGAACCATGATCACAAAAATGGATATGCAAAGGAGGATAAGTGGGGTCCCAAAACTAAACAAAGAATCGTTGGGAACCTCACATTCTCAGCTTCAACATCCACAACACAATCCCAATCGACACTGTTGGGCTGCTGTAACACATGAGATTACAATAATAATAAACAAAAATAAAAATATCATACAAGAAGCAAAAAAGTAAAAAAGAAAAAGAAAGCAGAGAATCACAATAATGGTTGCAGCAGTGGCAGCAACAGCATCATCTCAACTACTGGTATCAAGTTCCCGCTCTTTGTCACGGCTGTCACCATTTCAGCTATGCGTATTTGATTCCAAGACCCTCGTGCCATGCCCCAGCAATGGCAATGGCAGTAACAACAGTATCAAGAGAAGGCATGTTAGGTGCATGGCTGTGGGGACAGCACCAGAGGCAGAAACCAAGAAAAGTGGGTTCGAAATCCAGACACTAACAGGTTGGTTGTTGAAGCAGGAACAGGCGGGTACTATTGATGCTGAGCTCACTATTGTCCTTTCCAGCATTTCCATGGCCTGTAAGCAAATTGCTTCTTTGGTTCAAAGGGCTAGTATTTCAAACTTGACTGGTGTTCAAGGAGCTGTCAACGTTCAAGGAGAGGATCAAAAGAAGCTCGACGTTGTTTCTAATGAGGTCTTGTTATCAAAAAACTGTCATCAACCATGTGTTACAGTTTATGACAAACTATGTTTTGCAATTAAATTATGTTACATTTACAGGTGTTCTCTAACTGTTTGAGATCAAGTGGAAGGACAGGGATTATAGCATCAGAGGAAGAAGATGTGCCAGTGGCAGTGGAAGAGAGTTACTCTGGGAACTATATTGTGGTATTTGACCCTCTTGATGGATCATCCAACATTGATGCTGCTGTTTCAACAGGTTCAATTTTTGGGATATACAGTCCCAACGATGAATGCCTAGCAGAAATAGATGATGATTCCACTGTAAGTAGCCTGTATGAAATTTCTATCCTATATGAAAATTTTGAGATAAAAGCTTCGTTGTTACATGCATGGCCTGCAGCTTGGTTCAGCAGAACAAAGATGTGTTGTGAATGTGTGCCAACCAGGGAGTAATCTATTAGCTGCTGGATACTGCATGTACTCGAGCTCTATAATCTTTGTGCTCACGTTAGGGAATGGAGTGTACGCGTTCACCTTGGATCCAATGTATGGTGAATTCGTGTTAACTCAAGAAAAAATTCAGATACCAAAAGCGGGGAAAATATATGCATTCAATGAAGGGAATTACCAATTGTGGGATGATAATTTGAAGAAGTATATTGATGACCTTAAAGACCCTGGCCCTAGTGGCAAGCCTTATTCAGCTAGATACATTGGAAGCTTGGTTGGAGACTTTCACCGGACACTGCTATATGGTGGAATCTACGGTTACCCTAGAGACAAAAAGAGCAAAAATGGTAAGCTGAGACTCTTGTATGAATGTGCACCAATGAGCTTTATTGTGGAACAAGCTGGTGGGAAAGGATCTGATGGACATCAAAGAATCCTTGATATCCAACCCGTTGAGGTGAGAAACACATAAAACCTACTGATTGGTTTGTGATTTGTTGTTGCTGGTAAGTTTAGTAATTTGTGTTCTGTTTCTTGTGTTGTTCTAACAGATCCATCAACGTGTACCACTTTATATTGGAAGCCAAGAAGAGGTGGAGAAACTGGAGAAGTATTTGGCTTGAATAAGATGCAAATGAAAAAAGAGTAGTATTTTTGTTTATGGATATAAAGAAATACACTTTATGTTGTAATTCAAAATGAAGACGAACTTGTCCTTGTTCTGTAAATTTTATGGGAATCTTTTTGTTGGCAATGGCAGCACTTCAAGAAGGTCATTGTATGAACCCCTTGTGTTTTTGCCTTTTCCTCTTGCAGATTTGAAGGATTTAAGTTCCATCTGTTGTGTTTTTTTCTTGGTTTTCGGTAAACTTTCTGCAATGTTGAATACCTCTGAGGGTGGCAAGGCAAAACTGCTGGTCAGATTAAAAACAGGATCATGCCAACATGCATGGAAATGGCCGGTAGTTCTAAGCCTCTAACAATGCATATGAGCTAAAATAGTATTTTAAATCCAGCTGTGCAGGCCGATTTCGATTCCTTTATTTCCATTAATTTAAACCTGATATTGCGAAAGAATCAATTTGAAACACAACTGCAAGCTGTTCTGAGGTCAATAAAGACAGAAATCTGTACAAAGCCCTTTCTTGTTTCTCTCCGTAGTAAAACATTCGGCCAACAGAATCGTCTTCGTTCTTTTTGTCTCCTTTTCCCCACCATACTTTCATCGAATCAAGATTGGTTCCTTCATCATGGCAATATTACATCCCAGTTCGTAGGAGGTTAATTTGGCAAATGCTTTTTTTTTTAACAACCAAGTTGTTGAAAGAACATGAATACACTGATTCCATTGTGACATATATGTGAGCGTGCCTGTATAACTAACCTGATTTGTCTCAGAATTCTACATCACCTGCTCTACTTAACTAAGTTGCTTGTTTGGTCCTCTAACAGCACACAAACTGGTACTATTATCTTTGAACTGAACTCAAATTCTGCTCAAGCTCCAAAGATCTGCTACATATGCAACCAGGAAGGGGATTTGCATAAAAATTCTCCTCTAGTCGTGGTGACTCTCCCGGCTGTCTTAGGTACGGTGCTCCGAGCCTGTCCAAGTGTAAATGCTTAACTTCCATAGAGAACTGTTCCCAAGATATTACACCTTCGTCCAGCTGATCAATGAGTTTGACAACATTTTGTCTGAAATAAAACAACAATGTTAGAACTTAGAACACTTGTCTTAATGTCACTGCTTTCAAAAAATAGTTACATCCTCCATACCTATCAGGCTTGATGGTCTTTCGGAACCCTTCAAACCGTCGATGACCTTGTACTGATTTTCCCATATTTCCATCATAGGTATAAACAAAGACATCACTTTCAAGTGCCACAATGTAATCCAAGGCAGCTAGGCGATTCTGATATGGCTCTAACAGTTTCAGTTCTTGTTCAGTAGCCAAAGTAGAATGAGACAAGACATTTGGATACTCTGATCGGAAAGCTGCCATGCTATCGCGGCCGTAAATATCACCTGCAACAATGTAGATAGGCGTGCTGGATGGGTACCCCAACGCTTTGAGGAACAAGGCTGCTTCTCTAGGTGTCATTGGACATCCACCTTGACGTCGCCGTTGTTCACCGTCAATGGTTTTCTCCCTCCAATGTCTAACCTTGTATCTCATAATTGTGAGCTCATTACCTTCTTGTTCAGTAAGGTTATGGATGCAGCCTGTGAATGCAAGCATATCCTTCTCGTACCTTAAGTGCAGAGCAATGTATGGTTTATTATTGTTCTTTAATCTCTCGACTAAAGTCATCCCGAGATCCTCTATCTCTTTCGTATAGCGAAGAGCCTCATAATTGGCACGGCACCTTAGTCTTTGAATTGAAGTTGGTAGTCCATTATTAGCAAGCCTAGAATCAGTATGTGTGAACTTGATTACCTTATGTCGCTTTAGTAATGGCATCACCTTCTTTCTATAATAACTAGCCTGCAAATGAAAGCATCTATAAGGCACCATTCCAGTTAACATAAAATTAAACCAAGTATCATCAAAGATTTCTATACCTCTGACCAGGAAACAGGGGCCTTTACAAGAGGCTTTATTGCTGTGTATTTAACAGGTAGATGTTCAACAATCTTAACATCATCTTTCAGAACATTGATGAAGTGCCTCCAAGCAAAAATATCCTTAAAATCACTGTTGAAATTTAAAAAGAAAGTTAATCTTTTTAAGCTTATACAAATAAGAGAACTGATATTTAAATATTTAATGTTACCTTGGGTCAGTCCAAAATGATTCATGATCTAGAGAAGGAAGAACCAAGGTGGCATTCATTATCTTAGCAACAGCAACCATATCACAAATCTGCAATTTAATACAGATTAGCTTTTGGAAAACACCAAAAGGTTAAAAACAAGTTTATTAAACTTACTCCTATTCTCATTTGATTCAGTCCTCCATTTGCATGAACGATGATATAACCATTAGTCGTTGATCCGACCCCTGAATTTAATTATGTCAGATTGACAAATATTTCATATACACATATATGATATGGATGTGCTTACAAGTTGAGAAAGGAATATGACATACTTGTTCGATTCTTAGGCCGAGATATACATTGTTGATAATTGTCACTGTTTGGTTTCATCCAAATTTCTGGGGTCTGCAAATAATGCAAGAACATGACATACTTGATGTTGTAAGGAAAAGCTAAGCAAGAACATGACATGCTACAAAGCTAATGTTCATGATACGGTACCCCAGAAACAGTCAAGAGCCAACATATTCAACGCCAAAAAGGAAAAATAACAAAGAAGCATTCATTTTCAACTTACGGAGACCCGTTCAAGGACCCGTTTGGGCACGGAGCTTTGAGTCTCGGCGACAACGCGTTGGGCCAATGTCCAATCATCTTTAAACGCCTGTAAGATCAACAGTCCGTTTTCGTTTTTCCATTTACCGTTGATCTCGACGTGTCTACAAAGGAACGTGACTTTGAAAAAAACCGAAACAGATATCATCAACAACACGACTCCGAGTTTTTTACGCCACACGTCCCCGCCGGATCTCAAACCGGGAACCATATTAACTGCTTGATGATGACACGTGTTATCAACACACAGCCAAGAACATAACAAGTTCCTGTGAAGCAGCAGGAGCAGATATCTTATGTGGTGGCCGGAGGAGGAAGAACCGGAAGGAAGGTAACCGTTGGGGTTGTCGGTTTGTTCGTCGTTGTAATAACAGTTTAAATTACAAGAAGATGAACAATTGCTGTCGGACTCTGATGTCGGAAGTTCTGTCACACGTCGTCTTGTAGTACTGTGTCCACCTTGTTTTGTGCTGCTGTTTGCCGTTTTGTTTGCACTTCCCGACGGCATGGTGTCACCGGAAATATTAAAAGAGAGAAAAAGGAAAGCGAAGAAGAAGAAGAGACAATCAAGCAACTCAACACGAAAATTTTCTTTAATAAATAGGCTTTGCCGTACTTTTTCTATAATGCATGAAAATTGACGAATGGCAAATGGAGAGATGGCAGGACATTGTTTTTATGGGTTTTTCCGAACGTACGAGGCACGGCCTGTTTGGTTTTTTATTTCATTGTTGGGAATGAATCATAAAAATTACAAATACTTGAATTGTGGTGTGTAGAATATAACGTATGGTCATTGGTCAATATTTTTATTAATACCATATACTAATACTTACCATTAACACAATTCTATCTGCTAACTCTCCAAAACTTACTAAAAATAAAGAATTTTTTGTCATAATTATATATAATAATTTTTTTTTACCGATTGAGGAACACATGTGAGTTCGAGTGTACTGAAGCGCATTATCCTCCTATGGGTTATGGGTAGTTCTAGGCATCGTGTCAAAAAGAGAGATGAATATTAACCATCAAAAGTTTAAAAAATAGCATTACTTCGATAATAAATTTAACATCGTCTTTAGAGTCGGATATAGGGGGAGCTAGCAGTGGCCTTGGCCCCCCTAAAATGAAAAATTTATATTTAGGCCATTGAATTTTTTTTTTTTAAATTTTAAATTAGTAAAGGTAAAATTGTACTTTGGCCCCCCTAAAATTATAAAAATTTGATTTAATCCTTTAAAAAATTATAAATATATAGACTATAAAAAATTAAAATTTCATTCGGCCCCCCCTAAATATTTGTTCTGGCTTCGCCCCTGATCGTCTTGATATAAATATTATTATGTTTATGTATTTTGCAATATCTAAACCAAAAATAATCTTACCATATAAATTTTGATATATTTATATTTTTGTATTATGATTATATTATTTTATATTTTATGGAGTTGAGTAAGTTGCTGTAACCCGAACATTCTTTCAGGGCATGGCATTTGAAGCCCTATTTGCCTCCCTAAAGGCATAGCAAAAAGAGACCTGCCAATCACGGTCACACAAGCCCTTGATGCTTAGACACTGATCTATCATTCTTTCATATTAGATTTGAAGCTGACGGTAAAAGGGGTTTCACAGTGATTAAACATGTTGCCATTAGTGATTAGGCCAATAGCTAGTTGGCATAATTTGTAGTAGTTTAATTAGCATTGATAAGTGATAGGGTTCATATGAAGACTCATCACTTCAGGATGCGAAGCTAACGTCTAACTAGGAGTTTCATGTAGGTTTATCTATACGTCTAAGTCTTGTAGGTTTGGTATACTTGCAATAGCATGAAATTGGTGTTCGTTTTCACTTTCCAACAACATTAGAAAACATTTTTGATATACCATAATCTCTAGGATCGAGCAATAAGCTCGGTGAATCCTTCGACAATCCTCGGAAGCATTCCTTGACATAACAGTACTCATTAGGGTCCCATTTGGATGAACTGGACAAAGCAATTGGATGAATTGTTGTCATAAAGAGTATACAATAAGGAATTTTCAATCGTGGTGCTTTTCTTGGATTGACTCCATGATTAAATAAATTGTGAATTATCAGAACGATTCTTCTGAACATAATTGTAATTATTTGAGCTAATCGTTGATTTCAGAGTTTTAAATTTATAATATGAGAATGATCAAACCTGGAAACTAACTATGAAAATGATTGAGGCAAGTGCACCTATCGAACAGTAGTATAGTTTAGGCAAGACCGGATTGTCGAACCCAAAGGAACTAAAAGTACTAATACTAACTTTCTTTCTATTATTTAGCCTAAGAATTAAGTAAATGGTTGTTTAATCTAAATTAATTAACTACTAAACTAAAGACTCTAAGACAAAGAAAGAATGAATTTGGGGAAATAACTTGAGGAAAAACCAATTAATTAGGACGACACCCAAGGAAGAATCCACCTAGACTACCTCACTTGTTATCTAACTCTGAACCAGACGATTTATTCATTTGACTTGATCCGTAAGATTCCCTAATTTATATTAAACCCTCTCTCGAGGCGAATAACGTCTAACCCTAGGTTGATTAATTGAAATCTCTTTCTAATTAAAACCCCTAGAATCGCATTAACTCGATTTATGGACTCCCATATAAGGTTTCATCCTAATCCGGCAACGCCTCGTCACCCTATCTCTAGGCGCGCAATCAACTCCGCTTAACTATGCTAGATCTACTCCTAGGCAGGGACTTTTGCTCCTCCACCTAAGCACATCAAACTTGAATTAATATCCGCGAAATATCAACACAAAAATTAAGAACACATAATTAAGAACAAATCAAATATTTATCATATAGTTCATCAAACGATAACAAGATTCATCTAAGTTTCATCCCCCTCAGGTATCTGAGGGTTTAGTTCATAACAATAAAGGAAAACATCGCAGAAGAAAAGATAAAACAAAACATAAGAAATCCCTAAAACTCCCTGAAGGAATTGAAGGAGAGATCCTCCGTCTTGAGTATAATTTCGGCTTCTTCAGATGGATTAACTGGCTATCCCCGAGTGAATCCCCACGAATCTGCCTTCTCTGGCCTAGCAAGACGCCCCTAGACGATAGCTTTGGGCTCCCTTACAAAAGCCCTGGCAGAAGGCTTCTGCCGAACTCTCCCCCTTAAGTTGCCCCCTAGGGTGTTTATATAGGCTTTGAGATGTGTTACTTGGCCTCCAAGTATCCTAATTTGAGTGCAATTCCTATCTGGGGGTTTAATTAGACTTTGGAGTGTGTTTCTTTGCCTCCAAGCATCCAAATCCGAATGAACTTCTCTTTTCCACGACAGGGGCACGGCCTTGGCACACGCCCGTGTAAATCGTGGCCAGGCCGTGTGGACTCCGTTAGTGAGGCACGACCGTGTGGTCTTGGGCCCAGGCCGTGTTCGAGATTGTAAAGGAGGCACGACCGTGTGGTCTTAGGCCCAGGCCGTGTCGATTTTGTGGTTTGGCCCGTTTTAAGCCCGTTTCTTGTTCTTTTCATCCTCCGGTGCTTCCCTGAGTATATAACATGAAAAGAAAGGATTAAGAGCACCAAATTACATAATATAAGGGATAATTCATCCAAAATCATACTAAATGTGGGATTAAAATATGTTACTTTTACGGTTTATCATGAGCCTAATTGTATATGTCTGATTAATCCCTCCGCTAGCTCAACAAAAGCTCGATCAGACTGCATTTGAATCAAAAGAAAATTCTACGAATTTGGAAATAATTTAATTGAGTCGATTTATTGGATGTGGAATTAAATTAAGTAATCGTGATAATTGTTCAACTAGATAATTTGATTAAATAATTTTATTGAAAAATTAATTTGGAAAATTTTAGTTATTTTTGGAAAAATTAATTTTGATCAAGTAAAATTAAATTAATCAAATTAATTAAAATAAATATTATATTTTTGGAAATCAAATTTCAAGTCAAACAATTAGCACAATGAGTAATTGAACTTGAAAATTAAACCTGAGATCGAAAATTAAACTCGAGAACCAAAACTTGAGATTGAAACCAAAACTGGTTGAATAGGGCCCAGTGTATGAAACTGAGTCGACAGTCCAATCGATGACTGGTAGTTAATGTAACACCCCTAACCCTTATCCGTCGCTGGAATAGGGTTACGAGGCATTACCGGAAAGATTAGAACAAATACAAGCAATTACGTATTTATTTAACATACATATTGAAATTTAATAATAATGTCCCTTTGTTTAGCCCTCGAGGCCCAAAACATGTATTAGAAACAAATTGGGACTTAATTGGAAGCTCAAACAATTTTTCGTGAAATTTTCAATATTTTTCCTAGATATAGGGCCTACACGCCTATGTGTCAGGCCGTGTGGACTCAAAACGAGCCTTTTACAACAAGTTTACCAACCCTGCAATTCTTGAACAACAAGCAACTCCAAAAAAACAATATTCAACCAATCCAAAATACATTCAAATACCTTTAATACATGTCAAATTTATCAATCTCGTGACCTATATAAAGTACTTTCATAATTATTTCACATATAATTTCTAAACCAATTAATTTGACTTCATTCAAACTAATTTATTTGCATACCAAAACATACCATTATATAAGCTTAATATAGCACATAAGTATATATATATATATATAAATCTAACCAACAACACTTTATAACATATTTTACAAACATTTCCCAAATTGACAAACACAACATCCTAGGTACATGCCATTTACCAAAAAGAAAATATACTTTACCACTTGAGTTCGGGATCGGCTCTGGATGTTGATTCAACGTTCTGACTTTAACCTAACTTGCGCACGAAAATAAACCGTACGCTGAGTATAAACTCAGTGGTATTTCTATAATCCGAATACTTATTAATCAAAAATTTATAATGTTTAAATGCATAACCACACATGACCAATAATCATTCAATAAATAATTAAATATCATAAACACGTCATTCATAACACTTTCGAATATCTTATTTTCTATTTCAATTTCATAATTGCTATTCAATAGCATTTTACAAAAAGATACTCAATTCAATTTCAATTTCAACATCCATTCCATGAATCCATGATTCATGCAATTTCATGCATCTCAATTACATATTTCATTTCATTGTTCATTCCAATCCATAATCAATAACATTCAATGTCAATCAATTGGCCAGTTCATTCATATACCCTTATTAACACAACTCGGACTCGGACGGATACATGGATCCAACCAAAACACACCAATACGGCACTCAGTGCCTCATCGGCTATGCCGAAGTAAAATAATACGGTACTCAGTACCTCATCGGATTTATCCGAAGTAATAATACGACACTCAGTGTCTCATCGACTTGAAGTCGAAATATCCCTGAACACTTCCAATCCTATGGCATGCCAACTATATCTGACTCAGTTCGATACAGTTAATAGGGTTTCCATTCATTTCTCAATTCACAATCAATATACATTTCAATATCAATTCCACAATAATCACATAATTCCAATTCAATTTCAATTTTCATACTTATCGCATTTTTCACATATACATACAATTTCAATTCAATCCAATTCAACATCACAATACCAAACTCACCTCAATTTCACTTACCATAATAATAATAATAATAAATACAACAAATAGTTTTAGTTTTCGGATTATAGAAATACAAACAGTATTTTCCGAGCTAATCCTCATTGACTTTCTCTTTCCCCTTCTTAGCCGATGTCTTCGGCTCAACGTTAGCTACGGAATAAAACAATTAAAAATTATCAATACACTAAAATGTCATATTGAACATTTCAATTTATATACAACTTTTACCTAAATTCCAATTCAATCCCTATTCAAATCTAACCTCATTTTCTTCATAATTTTATTCTCTATTTTTCATACAACTATCACTTAAAACTAATTTCAATTCTCTAATTTTACCATAAAACTCTAATTTCAAATTTCTTTCAATTTAGTCCCTACTACATAAAACTTATGATTTGTTTACAATTCAATCTTTTTTCTCAATTCTAACTTAGAATTCTATCAATTTAACCCCTAATTCTTCACTTAATTCAACATAAACTACATCTAAAAATCAACTAACTTTCAAAATTTCAACATAAATCAAGTAGTATTTTGTTTCTTTCTCCCCTAATTCCCCTTTCTTTCTTTCTCCCATAAACATCAAAATTACAAGAAAATGGACTAAATTGACTTACCACTTAAGCTTGAAACCTTAAAATCCCTAATTCTCCTTTCTTTCTTTCTTTCTCCCCTGTTTCGTTTCTTTCTATTATGTTTCTTTCTTTCTTTCTTTGTTTTATTTCTTTATTTTACTTTATGTTTTATTTAACAATGTAATATAATAATATTTTAATAATAAAATAATATTTACTTATATAATAAGTAAATAAGTAATTATTACTAATTTATGTATTTTATTTTTCCACATGTATTTCACTATTACCACACACTTGGCACTTATGATTTAATTGCTAGTTTAGTCCCTTAAATTTTCTCTAGTCTATAATTAAACTTTTACACTATATTCAATCTAATCCTTATACCTAATTAACCTTAATTCAAACTAATTCACCTAGCCAAAACTTAATTAACCACACAACTAACTTCGTAAATATTTTTAATAAATATTTACGAATTCGTTTTTCGAAAACAAAGACCCGAAAATACACTTTCCGATAACCGTAAATTTCAGGTCGTTACAGTTAAATTAGTTATTACTGTAGTTAAGTTTTAATTGCTTAGTAAACCTTCAAACTTTCTTGCAGTTACATTTTAATCCTACTTTAATATTATTTAGTTTTTTTACTTTCTTTTGTTAAACCCCCCTTTTTTTAACGTTATTGCGTATTATTCTTGCCTCCATTGTTGTGCAATCCAAGCTTTGGTAAGAAAGTTTGAATTTTTATCGATTTTTTTAGGGTTAAAGTTAATGGTATTTTTGTTTAATTTCTTATTGTTAATGAGTAGTTAAACATCTATGTGATGGTTGATGGAAATGATGGGTAATTGATTTTTTGGTTCGAGACTAAATTGCAAAATTAGACTAAATTGAATAGACTTAAAAACTTAAGATTGATGCCCCTAAGGGAAAATCAAGATAAGTGAGATCAATAAGAGGTCTTATCGAGCATCAATTTGATAAGTCCCGGATTAGTTGGTGAGGTCGAGAGATAAATTGGACTAATTTGTCGAAATTGGTAAAGTTGAGGTCGAGAGATAAAACGAAACCAATTTAGGAGTAATAACAATTCAGATCCCTAATTCGAAAGTCAACCAACCATTCCTTATTATCGTATTTGATAGTTGTGAAGTTTGCTTTCTTTACAATTTAATTCTCTATTAGTTTTAGGTAATTAATTGGTATAATCATACTCTTGACCGGCCTGTCGTACTATAGTATTTAGCTAGTAGTTAATTAGACTCATTGATCCGCATGCTCTTAGCTTAAGAATTTGCTTAATTGCCGATTCTTATGGGTTCGATCCTTGGATTACTTTAATGTTTCGTTGGACATTATAAATATTACAACTGACCTGTAACACTTGTAATAAAACCACAATAGTGTGTGTCACGTTGCAGCGGTGTCGCGACATCGAAGGCAGTATACTCTTTTTGGCACGTTCAGGTTGGTGTCACGACATTCCATAATGTGTGTCACGACATAGAAGACAATAAGCTCCTTAGGTAGTCTGGAGGTGGTGTTGCGACAGTAGAGCTGGGTGTTACAACATCAAGAGCAATCCATTGTTAGATCTGATACCCAAAGTGTAGTATTTTCGTCTAAGTACACTTGTAATTTTTCGAATAGATTGATTAATAAAATTATTCATGAATTACATTAATAATTTGCTTATTGTCCTCACATGATTTTTACACATAAAGCAAAATGAAAGCAAATATTACTCGCTCATTGTCTAACGTTTAACTAATATTAAGCAGTGTTACGTGATTAGATCGTAATACAAAAATACAACATTATATAATTGATTGCAAACTAAAATGAATTATATAATTGTTATTATAAAAAATAAAAGGATATGAGGCAAATTCTAAAAAGCTAGTAAGAAAACCAGACTGAATAGAATGATTACGAGGGGGAGGAGAAGACTTCACCACAAAGTTTGTCTACTAAAATTAATCAAATACAAAAATAACTAATCACATAATTAAATATACTTAAGCATTAATTAAATAAATTAAAATTGATTGTTTCAAATCTTCATATTTCTTCTCTCTCCGGGCACGGGACTGATCTATTAAGCTTTTTATTTCTGGGGGGTTATTTACTACTATCTCTCTCTCTCCTATTTCAAAAAACAAAATTACTTCCTCTCTCTAGGGTTTCGAAGGGAAAACTTTCAGAGAACCCCGGAGGGCACTCCCACCCAAACTCTAATTGTAGGGTTGTTACAGCTTACACAACAAGTTTATTGTGGTTATTTGATTCACGAGATTCAATTTGTTTTCTGGGAAGAATAAAAAATAGAGAGGAAATCAAGTTTACTTTAGCGTCTCCAACGACGTTGCGGATCGTCTTTTTGATGCAATTTCTACGTTGATTTCATGTTTCTGGTGAGTTTAAACCTAATTTCGTATTTTTCTTTTCGATTTTCTCTTTTTTTTTTTTTTTTTTTTTTGCTGCCGAAAGGATTGTAGTTGCTTGCGTATATTTTTATTTGTTAGGGTTTTTCGAATTGTTTTTGATTGTTTCGTTCACTGGCTAAACAATTTATAGTAAAAACGAAAAACAAGGCATAAGTCAGAACAAGGAACACAGAAAGTGGGGGGGAGTGTGAGGGAAAAGAGCTAGAGCTGTTAGGTGGATTTGCTCTTAGATTGACCAATTTATTTGCTAGGAGAGAGCTAGCCATTTTATTTTTGATGATTTAGCATCAATTGATTAACGAATTTTCTTCCTGAGAATAGATGTCTTTTATTTGTTTTCATCTTGCTTACCTGTTCGGATAGGTTTTAGTTCATGGTGCTTGGTAGATGCTGAATGATTGCTAGTATGGACTTAAATGCTTCACCAGTACCTGAAGATGATGAAGAGATATATGAAGGACATATTGAACATTACTCTGCACAAGAAGAACATGTAGAATCTGGAGTTGAAATTTTGCGGCGGGTACTTCTCTGAATCTTTTATTTGT
The DNA here is from genome assembly GCA_025698515.1 of Gossypium sturtianum. NCBI lineage: Eukaryota > Viridiplantae > Streptophyta > Magnoliopsida > Malvales > Malvaceae > Gossypium > Gossypium sturtianum. The sequence continues at coordinate 154,480,934 of CM046953.1, forward strand.
TTTCATCTATCATTGATTGGGAATAGTTCTGGCCTTTATTTATTTATTTTGATTTCTGGTAAGCATGATTTAGGCAGTGTCAGAATGAATCGTTCTCAGCAATGAAGGATAGGCCAAGGTAGTGTTGTAGATGAAACAGATATTTTTTGTTTCATGTGAACATGAGATGCTGAAGTTGTCTGGGTTAATGTAGTTGATTTGGAGTGGTAGCCACTTATTGGCTACTTAAAAAGTTAAAATCTAGTGGTGAAGGGACGTGGTGGCTTGTGTATGCTGAAAATTCTTTCCTCTTCAAAGGATTTATATATATGTTTGTGTTCATAATTTTTTATTGTTATTATTATTTAACATGCAGGTTCGGTTACTCTTTCCTTTTTCATTTTACATTTCCCTTATCAGTTTCCTGTCTAGTTTATTCATGTTATGCTGTGACATTTTTGTTGCACGCTTTAAAAGGTTTTTAATCTTCATATTTTTGCATCACTTTTCATTCATGCATGGTAATGGAATTTGCTTCTTTTAGGAACGTGAAGAAAGACGGAAGAGATTGAGAAGAGACCGATCGGATGACCGGCCAGTCCATGTCTCTCAGCCTCCTGTACATGATCACTTCTATCAAAATAGGAATCCCAGGTCTTATGATAAAAGCAGGATCCCTCCTGGTAAGACCGCTGACATTGCACACTAATTGCTAACTAGTCTCAGGGTTACTTGTAGTGCTTTGAAGTTTATGTTTGGTATTGTTCTGTACTTCTTTTTTATTGTTAGTCATTTCATTTTTATGCTTAAGTTGGTGATTTGGTTGATTTATTAACATTTCAAATTTACGTTGTTGTTTAAGACATCACATTTTTTTTTAAAAACCTTTTCTAATCTTTTTGCAGGTTGGCTGGATTGTCCTTCAGTTGGTCAGGAAATAGGCTGTATTATTCCTTCTAAGGTTCCACTTGGTGAATCTTATAATGACTGTGTTCCTCCTGGTAAAAGATACTCTTTTAAGCAAGTGATTCATCAGCAAAGAGTTCTAGGAAGAAAGGTATATGGACAATGTTGCTTTGACAATGTTAATATCTTTTTAACTATCCCATAAAATGCAAATCGGATCTTTTCTGTCATCATATCTATCATATAAGTGGCGCATCAAATTTTTTTGTGAAGGACTCTAGAAGTCCTCAAATGCAGGTTCATGTTATGAAAATGCATATAGGGACTAAGCTGGTTATATAAAGCTAGGTAGTAGACATGCTTGTATCATTCATGATTTACAAAACTATTTATTTTAAGGATGTGTGACAATGCCTTTGTGCATGTTACACAAATAAGTTAGACATTAGTTTCTGTTGGATAAGACTTGTAAAATGAGTTCTGTAATTGGAGAATAATTTTTACCTTACCTGCATGTTCTGTTTTCAGCTTGGTTTGGTGATTGATTTGACGAACACATCTCGTTACTATCAAACTACAGACCTGAAGAGAGAAGGCATTAAGCATGTAAAGGTGAGCATAGGTTTAGTATAGTTTACTGCTTGTCTTGTTGCTTTCAGCTTTGTTTTAACTTTTTGGTTTTTGCTCTAGATTCAATGCAAAGGAAGAGATTCTGTACCTGAGAATGTGGCTGTAAATACCTTTGTTTACGAGGTACTTTTGCTATGATGCTTGTTTTTCGTTTCTACTAGAATGTCTGCTGTTATCTCTTCTTAAATGTGATTCCTGTGATAGTTTCAACTCCCATAGTTCATTTATCAATTGACGACCAAAGTTGTGGCTGATATTTTATGATTCCTTATTGTCTTGGCAAAGCCAACAAGCTACCGTCTTGTAATCTCAAAACATATGTTAGATGTTATCTCATGATCACCAATCACCCCACTTCTTCTGATTGAACTTGTACTTATTTACATGTGGCATGCAGATTCTAATTATTACAGATTCACAAGTTACTTATTCTAATGTGCTGTAACCAATTAATGCATTGTCCACGTAATTTGTTTATCAGGTGTCGCAATTCCTCCTACGTCAAAAATCAAAGAAATATATTCTTGTTCATTGTACCCATGGGCATAACCGTACTGGATACATGATTATTCACTATCTTATGCGATCACAATCAATGTCTGTTACTCAGGTCAGTTATTCTTTGTTGCATTCATCTTTTAAACATCATTTAGGAATTCATAGTGTAACATCATTTTTTGTTTTACCTTTTGTGCAGGCGATAAAAATTTTCAATGAGGCACGCCCTCCAGGAATCTACAAACCTGACTACATTGATGCTCTGTATGCATTTTATCATGAAAGAAGGCCTGAAATGGTCGTCTGCCCTTCAACTCCTGAGTGGAAGAGGTCTTCTGACCTTGATCTCAATGGTGATGCAGTTGCAGATGACGACGACGATGATGGAGGTGGAGGTCCAGCTGCATTACCTGTACGGATGACCTTGTAGTATTGTTGTTTTTTCATCCCTTTTTTTTTTTTTTTTTGTATGTATTAGCTTCATAAGGGCTTTAAAAAGTACTTTGATATATCAAGCCTTTTATATCCATTGCTTCTCTTCCATATAGAAGTTAGATTTTTGTTTCTCTTTCATATGGAAAAGGTTAGATTTTTACTTTTTTTATTATCAGAAAATGACATATTTTGATAAATATTATGTTAGGGGTTATCTTCATTGGTAGCATATGTAACTTCTGCTGGTGGTCGGTTTCTTTTTTCTACCCTAACCATGTAGATTATAGAGGAGGTGTTTTGTTGTGTTATGACAAACTTTCAAATTGTATTAAGGTTTGTTGTTAAGGTCTTGCTAATTGATACTGAGGTATGCTTGTTTATGTTTCTTCTAGCTTTATATATCACGTTTCAGTTTTGCTCAAGTTTTGGAACAGGTATTTTGTTTAGATTTCAGCTTTGATAAGTCCTTTTTGATATCAGGAGAATCATGAAACAGATGCAGTGTTGACAAATGATGACATTTTGGGAGATGAAATACCTCGTGACCAACTGGAATCAATGCGGTCATTCTGCTACCAAACATTGAAGTTAAATCTTGGGGTATGCACTTTAAATCAGTATATTTTTAGCTACTTATTCACGTTATTGAGTCTATGAGATTCAGAGAGAACTAGTTTTCATCAAATTTGTGATAGACAACTTTCACAGCTTTTTTATCCACCTTTTTTATTGCTTTACTTTTTATGTGATGATTTCCTGGAAGGCAATTAAATGATGAGTTAGTAGGCTTTTTTGCTTTGAATATGGTAGCATGACTTGTAATGATAATATCTAAATTATAAGAATATTTTCTCTGAATGATAACATTAAAGAACTTCACCATTTTATAAAGCCAAAACTGTTGAAAACTTGAATATTCTTTTCAGTTAATTCTTTCTCTTTGTGTTTTACTCATAAGAGTTTTGGTTTAACATGAGCTCTGGCATTCCCATTTCTTGAAAGCAGGTTAGAGGACATGCACAATTTCCGGGATCGCATCCAGTTTCACTTAACAGGTCCTCTAGATGTTAATTTCTTTCTTAATATCCTCTAGGATAAAGTGAATGTTGAGCTAGTCCTACTTAGTCTATTTTGTTAGTATTATATTTTGGTCTGGAATCTTTATATAAAAAAATGATTTCGCTATTTTTGTGCTTACAGGGACAATCTACAACTTTTAAGGCAACGTTATTATTATGCCACTTGGAAAGCGGATGGAACGCGATATATGATGTTAATAACTGTTGATGGTTGTTACTTAATTGATAGGAGTTTTAATTTCCGAAGGGTTCAGATGAGGTTCCCTGCCAGACACCCAAATGAAGTATGTATTTGCATATCTACTTTTCTTAGGAAAACTTTGGGAATTTAGTGTCTTACAAATCTTATTAATTTGACATAATTTTCAATTTGCAAGGGTATAGGGGAGAGAACTCATCATTTCACATTGCTTGATGGTGAAATGGTAATAGATACCTTGCCAGACTCGCAAAAGCAAGAGAGAAGATATCTCATTTATGATATGATGGCAATTAACACTGTTTCTATCGTAGAGGTTGGTTGTGCTTATTTGTTACAATTTTTTTCTTTTTATTGTCTGTCCAATTTGGCATTGTAACTATATTACTTAACTGATAGTTGAGTTGAAGTCTCTCTATAGTTATTTAATCTTACTTTACTCTAGGCTTCTGAAGACTATATTTTAAACATTTTTAGTCGGACTTGTCAAAAATGCTTTTTGTCTCAAGTTTGCTTTAGGTTTTGATCTCCCTAACCCAATTCCCGAAAAACATTATTTTGATTAGGAACTGCTTGTCATTCAATTGGGTAATGATTACGAAGTAAAGTTTGTGAAGGGAGCTTTTGTTGGTTTCCCTTACTGATTTCTGTTGCTCTTTTTCTTCTGGAATTCAACAGTGGAGCCAAGCCATTAAATCTGAGAGTAGATTGAAATTCAGAGACAATGGTTTTTTAATTCTCAGAATCATGTTTTCTCTGTTTTCTCATAAAAATCTGATGCAGCGGCCCTTCTATGAACGATGGAAAATGCTGGAAAAAGAAGTGATTGAGCCTCGAAATTATGAACGGCAGAACATTTACCAGAGCAGGAATCCTTATTATCGATATGACCTTGAACCCTTCAGGGTACGTATTGAGGAGCACTGATTCTTAATATACTGGTCTATTTCCTACCTTTGTGGAGATAGGCTGAGAATATGCTTAATTCTGTTATTAGGTGCGGAGGAAGGATTTTTGGTTGCTATCTACTGTAAATAAGGTTTTGAAGGAATTTATCCCTAGGCTCTCTCATGAGGCAGATGGTCTTATTTTTCAGGTGATTGAAGAGGATTACTGGATTATGAATCTCAAATCTTTCAGTCTTTTTTATTTTACTAAATCCCTTGTTATGTAAATGATCTTTTGATCGGATAATTAGTATGTCAGCATTTGTACATATATTCATCCAACCACATCTTTTCTAGTTTCACACACTATGTCCTGCCCATCCATGCATCTTTAGACTTTGTGGTACTTCTTACACATGCAATGTTATGAAAATCACTGATTTTTTTTTTCTTGCCAGGGTTGGGATGATCCATATGTACCTCGCACTCATGAAGGTCTTCTGAAATGGAAATATGCTCGGCTGAACTCTGTTGACTTTCTATTTGAGGTTGTGCCTCATTTTCTTTTTAATTGGTTTTTTAAGTTAAATTTTGGCTTAAAAAATTTGATGACATTGATCCTAAACTGAAAGCTTTATGCATCTACAGATTAGCAGTGATGATCGTCCACAACTTTATCTCTTTGAACGGGGAAAAAGGAAGTTGATGGATAGGGATACAGTTGAATTCAGAGGTTGCTGTTAATTGCATTTATTGTGTTTTTCTGCTTCATTTGAAGTCATGACCATCGGTATTGATTTTCTTTTCTTGTAATTCTCTGAATTACTTGCAGATGTTTCAGATCCTCCATCATCATTCTCTGGGAAGATTATCGAGTGTGCTTGGGATCCTGATCAGCAGGTGTGGGTCTATATGCGGATCAGGACAGATAAGTCGACTCCAAACGATTTCAATACTTTCAAGAAGGTCGGTTGGACTGTCTGCCTCATTGCTAAGTTGAGAAATAGTTTTTAAAATATTGTTGCGGAGCTAACTGCAGTAAGATTTTTGTTTATGCAAAGAACAGGTAATGCGAAGTATAAGGGATAATATCACAGACGAAATCTTATTAAATGAGATTAATGAGATTATTCGGTTGCCCATGTATGCCGATAGAATAAGGATGGACAGCAAGGCTTCAGCACGACGCAAGTGACATTGGGTTGTGCAGTTGCTTGAGATATTGGTATTGGACGGCTTGGGTGTGCTGTGGTTTCTTATGGCGGTAAGTTAGGTGCGTAATGAGGCGGTTGTGTTAAGCAGATGGCGTTGATGAATCGGGTGGGTCACTGGGATATGATGTATTGTAATTAAAATCTGTCAAAATCTTTGTGGTGAGTGGTATGATCCAGGCAGCGGTACAATAGTTCTCGAATAGTGTTACGCCAAGTTGAGTTGAAAGGTGGTCTGAGACTGATTTTCTTATAGTTGGCCAGATCAAAGAGGATTTAGCATTGCAGCATGCATGCATTTAGGTTAACCAATGTATATTATTGTTTATTGTTTCATTTTAATATTTTGACCCCTTCCTAGTGCTAGTGGTTGAATTAATTTAGTATTGTTTGGTCCTAAACAACCGCACCATATTGGATCTCAACACATCACATAAACCAAATGATAATATATGTCTTAGGGCGTTAGATCTCTCAAAATTAGACACAGCCAAGTTGACATTGATCTTGCGTTGTCTTATTTGTCCTTTTTCTTTTTTCCCCTTTTTGATTAAGGAGGCCTGAGATTGTGTTATTGTCGAATTTGAGTTTCTTTTTGAGATTACATGAATGCATTTAAGACTATGTTATGTTTGGTCTATACAGATTATTATCCGTGCATGCTCAGTTAGCATGTTATGATTTTCGGTATTAGAGTTGCTCATCAAAAGGATTATTATGCTACTAAACCATTCAAGCATATTCTATTTCAAGTCAGTCAATGAGGTGATGCAGCGATTTACCAACTTGGGTGATTAAACTAGGTTTAAAATTATACAAAACCTACTTGTGAGATGACCATCAAAGTGAGGAGTTGAGTTCAAATGAACAACCTTAAATTCTGCGTTATGGATGGTAAAGGAGGCATTAAAATACTTTGGTCCAAAGACAATGCTTTCATGTTTTTCAATTTTAGTGAACTTGATTTCAAAATTTGGGCAATTCTTTGGTCAAGAAACTTGTACAAAAGTTGGTCTTGGTCCAATTTTTATTGTTTTTAGGTAATCAACCACATAAGGTGAAGAGAAATAAGCGAGTGTAGCACTGAAATCAAGCATGAATGGGCTCCATTCCTTGGATGAAAACTCAAAAAAAGGGAGAGGTCTTTCTTGCGAGCATTGTTTTTTTGATCACCATCTTTCCAAATCCAAGCTCTTTTTTTTCAACTCACCATCTTTCGAAGCATTATTGATTGGCTTAACTTGTAAACAAAAAAAACAAAAAAAGAAGAAGAGGAAGAAAAAAGAAAAAAGAAAAAAAGGGAGTGGTAAAAAAAAAGGAACAAAAGACTCGTCTTTGCCTTTTCCCTACCCCCTTTCACCTCTGAAAAAACTGATGATTCTCATGCAATGTTAATATACAATAGCTGAGGAGCTCCTTTATTTTATTGTAAAATATCAAAGCATGTGATATGAGTCAGTAGTAGTATAGGTTTCATAGGCCTTATAATAATAAACCACATCAAAGGCAAGATCTGTTTAGAATATATCTGCAAATCCCTAAGAAGGTTTGCCTAGAAACTCATAATATATATCTCTTTGTGACCTGCACTTGTAGTTGAGTCTTGTCTCTGCAAAAAAAAAAAAAAAAATCCATATACTTTTGTCTGGCTTTACTTGCATATGTAACAATGCCAAACTCTTAATTCTTTCTTGGGATTCCTCCATTCCACTCTGCATTTAAACCTATTATTATGATTATGTAGTCATACTTATTTCCACCTCCAATTTCAGTGGCTTGGACCTATTCATGTGTTACTCCATTTGCTTAGACTAATCATTTTTACTTCTAGAACATCATTGCAGCTGTTCAACTTCAGTCAAGGATTTTATCCTTATCTTTTGGTAAATCCTGGTGGATATTTTAATAATATATTGGTTGATAGAAAACGTATCATTCATTATCTGCCAATATTTTGAGAAGATTATTGTCATAAGAATTTAATGAAAAAGGGTTTTAGTTCATGTATTTTGCATTGATGATGAAATGAGAAGTTGAGGATACAATTATTGTTATTACTATTATTTTTTTCTCTTTAATTTTTTTGGGGGGCATTCCATTCTATTGTCACGCACATGCAGGGGCGAAGTCAGGACAATTTTTTAGGGGGGTCGGATGAAATTTTAATTTTTTCTAGTTTATATCTTTTTAATTTGTAAAAGATTAAATCGAATTTTTATAATTTTAAGGGGGCCAAAGTGTAATTTTACCTTTACTAATTTAAAATTTTTAAAAAATTCAAGGGCCTAAATAATAATTTTACCTTTTGGAGGGGCCGGGGCCCATGCCAACCCCCCTGGCTTCTCCCCTGCGCACATGCACCAATTATCACTTTTATTGCTTTTGTATATAATTTAATTAAACATAAAAATCTATAATATGATTACAGAAATTAAAATTCTTTGCTCATTGCAATGGGGACTACAACGTTTTACTTTTCATTTATCACATATCATTTATATTTATTTTACGGTTTATGAAAATTACTTTTTTTTTGTTCTCAATAATGGGCATGCAGTGATATTGGTCCCCTAAAAACGGGTAAATTTGCTACTTAACCCTTTAACGTTTTACAGAATTATATTTTAATTTTTAAAAATTTATGTTTCATCTTTAATTATTTTCAAAGTCTTGGTGTCACGTCGGTAAAAACCCCTCTGATTCATATGTTGTTTGTATAGTGTGTGTGGGGCAAAAGGAGTCGATTAGATTGGCTTTTTGTCACTCCGTAATATCTTTGGTAATGATGAGCTTTCCTTTTTTCTTTTTTTCTTCAGTGAAACATGTATTTGCATCTGAGTTTTTTCTTTCTTTCTTTTTTCCTTTACAGCTTATAATTTTCCTGGAAAAAAAAAAGTGAAAAGATATTGGGAAGGAAAATAAAAGAAAATGATTTCATACAGATAATCTATGTATGTAAACGTATACCAGAATGAGACTACAGCTTTATCTGCCAATATATATGGTTTCTGTGTATAATTACGGATGGATGATGATAGGCTTATAATAAGACTACATAATTTGCTATAAATCAGTGGAGTCCTTTAGTTAGTGCCCATGCATATCTGCTGCTCTTCAACCTTGTTTAAGACTGATGGTAAAAGTAATATGGAGGTCCCTGCATTAGATGTTAAATTGTATTTTTATCCCCTCTATTAAAAAGATGAGTAAACTAGTCCCTGTATATTAGATCAAAGAGCAAACTAGTCATTTCTATTAAAAAACGACATAGCTGACAGAATAACCAAACAGTGACAAATGGTGTGTTACATGTACCTCATCTTGATGTAAACTGACCATTTTTTAACAGTAAAAATAGATTAATTTATCTAATTTTTTATTAAAAAGAGTAGAGTGCAATCCGGATTCTAATACAAAGGTCTCCGTGATAAATTTACCGATCTCAAAATTGATGGAACCTTTCTATTCATCACGACTCGAATAAAACTTATTTTTAACAAAAAAAAAATTCAGAAAATGAAAGTGTAATGAAGAGGGAAATAAATTTCAATTGGACAATGATAAAAAAAAATGGGACAACAAACATAACACATACAAAAAGAAGAAGAAAAGGATTGATTTGAGAGGTAGTATAATATTAGGCATGTAGTATAATATATATATATAAAAGATATGACATGCAAAAGCTAAAATTGAAAAGGATGGGTGAATGTTGGGATAGTGGAACAACAAAAGAGAGGGAAATGGTTGATTGGAATTGGAATGATGGAAAGTGGCCACAATGCTACAATTTTGGTCCCAATTATTTTGGCTACATATCATTTACTCCTTATAACATTATGAATGTATACTTTTTCTTTTTTTAATTTTAAATATTAAAATATACCCATCAATACCCATCAATTTTCTATATAACCCAATCAACATCAATATTCAGATACTCATTAAAGTTTGATGGGTATTTCGGATAATTTTAAAATCTGATCACTCCACTGTTAAAATATATTTAATCATTAAAGGAAAAGTTAATATGATATCGTTAACATTGTTATCACATAAAAAAATGGGAAGAGCAATTTTGAGTTTGAGAGAGCCCAAAGTGACCAAGGCATTTCCTTAGTTAGATCTTGATAAGGATAACAATATATCTAAGAATCGAACTGGTTGAACTGTTTGATTTTAAAGTTGAGTAAATATAGGTTATGTTCGAGGTTTAGTTTTATAGCCTTTAAGAATAAGTTGTGAAAAACTAATCGGAGAAGAGTTAGACGAGAGATCATTTGGTATCTTTCTTGATCGATTCGCAAGCCGATGATAATAGCGGATACTTGTTTGGAAGAAAAAAGAGAGGGTTATATTAGGATATGGATAGAAGTGAGGAGGGTGAGAAAAAGAAGAAGAAAAAAGTGGAAGGAGTAAGATGATAGTTGAGCCGAAAACCAAAACCCAATAAAGACAAAGCCTAGAAAGTAGAGAGAAAGAATAATAAAGTGAGACAAAGTGTTAAAATGATATTACTACTTTTTGTAATTTTCTCGCGAAAAGATTTGAGTATCTATCCATTGGAATAATAAAGGACAGTGGAACCTTGACGTTTCACTCTTTCATGCAGACAGCCAAAGCTAAGGACTCCCTTTCACTATCCTCTCAGCTCTGCTCTTCACATGCCACTGTTGGATGGGTGGAGACAGTGGTCGACCCACGGTGGCTTGCTTTTTGGTTTACCCGGCGGGGACATATGTTGCTATTCCTCCTTGCATGCATGCCCGATAAAACAAACTTTAAAAATTTGTATTATATTCCCACTTAAAGAAGCAAACCCCACTTAACTAGGCATGGTAGGTTCATCTTAAATGAAAATCCTTTTTCAAATTCAATAATAAATAACAAGGACGTCATGTAATGCAAAAGCTGAATGGCAGGCAAACTGGGAAAACCATGCAAACACAAGTGTGGTATGTATAAAAATTGAAACTTATATTTATTAGGGGTGTAATATAAAAAGAAAGAAAAGAAAAGGAAAGCGAAATGTGAGAGTCAGAGAAGAGGGGGAACTGGCAGCTAGCTAGCAATAGCATTTCAATTCACCTCTAATGAGTGATGGCGTGGTTTGCTTTTGCTTTTGCTTTTGCTTTAGCTTTACCTTTATTTTTTCACAGACAGGAATCTTTGAAAATCTAAAGCATTCCTCTCCTCTCTCACCACAAAGCTGATAGATTGATAAGTTGTTGTTGTAAAAGCAAATTAAAGGGTTTTTGGGTCATGCATCTTCATTTTTCCTAATATTTGCCTGCTTAGCTAAAAGTACGCCCATCCTTTTGACTTTATTTTATTTTGTTTTCACACACACACAGGGTTGGCTTAATTTGGTTTGTTTTTTTTTATACAATAAATCCAAATTGGGTGATTATTAGTCCCAGGTTGTGACAAGTGGTTAAAGTAAATAAAAACATGATCAAATAATATTCCTCTTATTACGTACATTGGTTTGGTTTTTGGTACTCGTGTGGGCTTGAGACGAGACAAAGTATATGCCCAAAACAGCCATTGGACTGACAAGCAGAGCAGGTGCCCCTGCCCTTGCCCCTGCCCCTGCCCTCTCTACGCTACGCACATTACTCTTTCACATTTTTCTTTTTCTTACTTCTCTTTTTTCCTTTGCTATTTGCTAATGCTACCCCTTCTCTCTTTATCTTTTTCTCTTTTTCTTTCTCTCTTTCTTTCCTATCCTATCAGATACTGTCCATTGCAACTACACAATTAATTACCGGTTATGAATCCCAACGTGGAACCACCGTCGCATCCTGCATTAGCACCGCCACCGCTACCTCCGCAACCTCACCGTCCTTCCACTTCATGTGACCGTCACCCTCACGAGCAGTTTACTGGCTTTTGTCCCTCTTGCCTCTGTGAACGTTTAGCTGTTCTCGAACCTTCTTCTTCTTCTTCCTCTTCTCGGAAACCTCCTATCGCTGCCACTACTTCCACCGCTACTGCTGCTCTTAAAGCTATTTTCAAGCCTTCTGGTGGAAGTGGTGCTCGACCTGGGTTTTTCCCTGAGATCCGGCGGACCAAGTCCTTCTCGGCCTCTAAAAACGAGGCTTTTTCTGGGGTTTTTGAGCCTCAGAGGAAATCTTGTGATGTTAGGGGTCGAAGTACGCTGTGGTCACTGTTTTATGAAGACGGTGAGAAGGACCTGCATGCTGCTGGGAATGGACCGTCTTCTGAAATTGTTGAGGTTGAAGGTCGAAATTTGGCTTCTTCTTCGAGTGTTGTTCAAGGTCCTGTTTTTGAAAGCAAGGAGGAAGACCAAACTGAAAGTGAAACCGATCGCCAAGACGACATAGAGATCATAGAAGAAGAACAAGTATCCACTGTGCCTGTTGCTACTGCGAGTTTTACTTTAACCCACGATAAAGTTGAAGAAATTGAGCGAGAATACGAAAAGGAATCGTGTCTAGAAGAGGAGCTGAAGCCCATGAAAGATCATATAGATCTTGATTCTCAAACAAAGAAAGCTTCTGGAAGGGATTTTAAGATTGCTGGAAGTTTCTGGTCAGCTGCTTCAGTTTTCAGCAAGAAACTACAAAAATGGAGGCAAAAACAGAAGCTTAAAAAGACAAGAAATGGAGGTGGGTCTGCGAGATTGCCGGTGGAGAAACCGATTGGGAGACAATACCGAGAAACCCAATCGGAAGTTGCAGATTATGGGTTCGGGAGAAGGTCTTGTGACACGGATCCAAGGTTCTCTCTTGATGCAGCAAGGATGTCATTTGATGACCCAAGGTATTCATTTGACGAACCCAGAGCTTCTTGGGATGGGTACTTAATTGGGAGAACGTTTCCAAGAATGCCTACCATGCTTTCTGTTGTGGAAGATGATGCTCCAGTTCAACATGTTATGAGGTCTGATACTCAAATCCCTGTGGAGGATCCACCACCACCACCGGCAGCGGCGGCGGCTATGAATTCTATTAATGAGGATCAATCACTCCCTGGAGGAACAGCTCAAACAAGGGATTATTATTCTGATTCTTGTTCTAGGAGAAGAAAGAGTTTAGACAGGTCCAGTTCTATTAGAAAAACTGCTGCTGCTGTGGTAGCTGAAATGGATGAAATGAAGTCGGTTTCTAATCTTGATTACAGCAATGGACATAGGGATTCCAATTCCAATTCATTGAGAGATGATTATTCAGATACATTCGAGATTGGTCTTAGAGACAATGCGTCATCAGTGTATGGAAATGGGGAGCGGAAAGGTTCGTCTACTAACAAGTGGCGTAGGTGGAGTAAAGCTTGGAATATTTGGGGGTTTATTCACAGGCGAAGTGTTAATAACAAGAATGAGGATGAAGATAGGTATTGTAGAAGTAATGGCGTGGAGAGGTCGTATTCAGAGTCTTGGCCCGAGTCGAGAGCAGGTTTCGATCCGAAAGTATTGCGGAGCGTAAGCTGGCGGAATAATTCAAGCAGTTTCGGTGGTGCAACTGCAAGGATGAACTATGTTGAGTCGAATGGACAGAGTAAGAAGAAGAGAGAGGAGTTCGTGTTGGAGCGTAATCGAAGTGCAAGATATTCACCAAATGACTTTGATAATGGACTGTTAAGGTTCTACTTAGCACCCATGCAGGGTAGCCGAAGAAGTGGGTCAGGCAAAAACAGGGGAAGCCATGCACATTCAATTTCCAGTAGCGTACTCAGATTGTACTGAATTTTCAGATTCATAAGCTGTGTTTTTTCTTTGGGTTTAAACGTTGTTAAGTTCACTGCATTTGTTGTTTAACCACATATGACATGCCTTTGGTATTATTCTTGCTGCGGGCTGGTTGGAATTGGAAGGATTAAAAAAACAAACAAAAAAACAATAGCACCCTTAGATTTAATTGTTTGCCTTTACCTGTGAGTGGGCATGCATGCTTGCTTCTTCCACCATTCAAATAACAAAGCTTTTTTTGTTGTTGTTGTTGCTATTCTATGTGTCTTGTTTCTAATCCTCATTTTTGTCTTTCCTCATGTTGTGTTTTTCATATTTTACCAGACAAGGTTCGGACAAACAGAATATATGTACAGATAAATAGAGCTTTGATTCAGTTTGGTTTTTATGTTATTTCATTGTCTCACACAATTAAAGTTGGCTGGTAAAGGCTGCAATTTTTAAAGAGTATGTTTCCTCGTAGCATTTGGCATGTTGTGGAAGTGGGTGAGAGGATGTGGGCTCACCTCATGCTCCTTTTTCTTTAGTTATTCAAGTTTCATTTTGTCACGAAAAATGACCAACTTATGCCCTTCTCCGTATCAACCAAGTCCATGCACACCCCAAATGGATCCTTACCAGACAACTTTATGTCATGTTAAAGCTCATAAACAACAACAAAAGATGTTCCAACTTAAAACAGTTTTAGTTCACAAGAATTGCGGAGATAAGCAAAAGTGTTGTGTTTTCTATTTTTAAAATGTTAGGCAGGATGTCAAGCTGGTATTAATAATCATTAAGGGAAAATTCAGTGCATGAGTTATGCAATAAATGGTGAAGTAATGATGATGATGCTTATTATTATTCCTCCATTAACAAAGGTTAATCTTCTTCCCTTTGTTATCGGGATGCCGAAAAGGAATCTAAACAAAACAATCTTTGGAGTCAAAAAAGATCATGCTTTCTCCATTAACGACAAAGCTTTTTTATGCCTCTCAAGTCAAAAAGGTGACTAGGAAAATAATCCCACCATGTTCCTTCGCAGAGTGGATTGGAATTAAGTAGATATAAATTTGTTTGTCTTGAAACAGATGAATAATTCTTGTGCTGATCTCAACTTGGGGGATTAATAAATGGGTTTTATGTTTTATGCTATATGGGGTCTGTTTTCGGCCTAGTTTAAAATTATGTGATGGGCATAAGAAGATGGCTGGTAGCCCATATGTCACCCAATTCCTACCCATCTTCTTCAACAGATAATGAATTCTCCAAATCCAATATTCCCACCATTACACTTACTCCTTAAACTTTCACCATTCCAGTTGGGAAAATTAGTCCTTCTCAACTTCAAAAGTGAGCAACTAAAGATAATTAATCATGACATTAATGTTTTCCATCAATTGCTCATAATTTTAATCGATATAATCATAAATTTATACATCCTATCAATTTGATCTTGATTTAACAAATTTAGCTCGCGACATTTGTGTAAACGTTGACACTAAATTTGTTGCTTTTTTTAGAATAAAAACTAGACTGATAAAATATATAAATATCGAGAATTAAATTTGTTATTATCTAATCAAAATTATGTACAAATTGAGGTTAAATTGCTCCGAATTTTTTATGAAGGACCAATTTGCTCAATGTCTAAATAAACTTTCAAACCCTTAACTAACTAAAAATTATTATATATCCCATTGGGTACATTCTCAAAAGTTTTCAAATCCAATATCAAGCAATGGGTAAAGTTTACATGTTGAATATTTTATTTTTTGTCTGGTTTCAAAACAAACTTGTTACCAAATAACTTTGTCTTGCTGCTTATAGAAATTATAAAAAATGTGGGTTAGGCATTATCTCCCAAGAAAACTTGAGAATCACTCCCTACAAGATTAGTCCACCTTGAAATAATTCTCTCACCAATTAGCACCTCTTCTCCACCTATAACCTCTCTTCTATACCACTAATCACCAAAATATTTAACCCATATATGCTGACATAGAAAAGCATTAGGCATGACAGAATTATCTCCCAACATAGTCAGTCAACTTCTGAAAATAGTTACCATAGCCAAAAACTGACAAGATAAAAATTAGTGTGCATGTTCACCATCAAGTGCATCAACAATTTAGTCAAAACTAGAAAAACAGTCGCATTCTATTGGCTTGGATAAACTTTATCTGTTGCGCTGAAAATGAAACAAAATCTACCATACGTGAGGGGTTAGTGATACACTTTGGAGTACATTTTTAGCAAGATTAGATTCAAGTGGACTTGGACTAGTGATTTCATCATAATCTGATTGGGTTGAATTTGGGGTTTGGAGGAGATTAGAAGGAGAGAGGAAGGCACAAGGGAAGGGAGGTTGGTTCCATGCTCTAGGTTGGGGTTGGTTTAGTCTTTGCTTTCAAACAAGCCATTCTATTAATACGATACCCTTTCTGAGATCCCATTTGTCAACTCTTTGTTGATAATTCACTGCCATTTGCCCTACGTACTTCACCTACTTTTATTTATCACAAACCTGCTAACATTAATCCTGTCTAATACCTCCATGGAACATGTGACCGACCACAGTTTCTTTTTTACCCTCTTTACCTGAGACAAGGAAAAACACGGATTTTCCTGCTGCTTCTCTATCGCTCCATAGCTTAACATGGTGATGTGTCTATGTCGATCACCATTTTTGCCTTTCTAGAAGATCATATCAGTGGTAAAAAACTGATGTTTAAGTGTTACTTGTTCAGCTTCCACAACACTTAAAAAAATTATGAATTGTGATGCATTTAATCTTCAAAACTTTATATGAAGATTCTCAAAAAATTGTTACATTAATGTTGAGAAAAGCACTAATTTATAAAGCTTAAAGAAGACAAATTCAACTTCTTTTGAACTCCTTCTGACTTGATCAAATTTAGCTTTAGCTAGCTCGTTCTATTTCTGGCTTTTATGTGTTAATTATTAAAGTAGCTAAATGGGACAAAGATGATCAAGGAGATAAATAGCTAAAAGGTGGGTCAAAAAGAAAATTAATGACCATAAATTTCAACCAACCTAATTTCTGATTAAGTTTGTAATTAGATACAATCAGCATTAACTTCAAATTATGATTTGGTCCTTTAAAGCAACTTTATGTAAAATGCAAGAAATCATGGGAGAAGCCTTGTTATTTCTCAAATAACCCTTGTTTCTAAAGGATACATTCATCCACCTAACCAATGAAAAACGACATGGCAGCAATTGGTCTATCATCACCATTTAAAACGAGCGTGTTGGCCAGTCCAAAGCCAAGGGGAACTAAGTGATCAAACAATTAAAAAACAAAAAGATCGAGAGAAGGAGAGAAAATGAGCTCTTTGATTCGAGTACTAGTTCTGCTTGCATTCCTTTTTCCTGTTCTTGTCGACTGCGCCGTCCGACATTACAAGTTCGATGTAAGTTCATTATTTAATTGTCAATGAAAATGTGTTCTCGCTTGCCTAGCTAGGAAAAATCCTTATACACCAATTGAGTTTATGGTGGTAACATGCGCAGGTGGTAATGAAGAATACAACTAGATTATGTTCAAGCAAGCCTATTGTAACAGTCAATGGTAAGTTCCCAGGGCCAACCTTATATGCCAGGGAAGACGATACAGTACTTGTTAAAGTTGTCAACCATGTCAAATACAATGTTTCCATACACTGGTGAGAACCCAAATCTTTGTTCTTCTCCAATTTAAATCACAGTTCAGGAATACCCTGTAAAAATCACATAACTTTTGCATTCCAGGCATGGCGTGAGGCAGCTAAGAACAGGTTGGGCTGATGGGCCAGCATACATTACACAGTGTCCGATCCCTACCGGGCAAAGCTATGTTTATAACTTTACCATTACAGGACAAAGAGGTACACTGCTTTGGCATGCACATATTCTGTGGCTAAGGTCCACAGTCCATGGAGCCATTGTAATCTTGCCTAAACGTGGTGTGCCTTATCCATTCCCAAAACCACACAAGGAAGCAGTTGTTGTATTAGGCGAGTGGTGGAAATCTGACACTGAAGCTGTGATCAATGAAGCACTTAAGTCTGGATTGGCTCCAAATGTCTCGGATGCTCACACAATAAATGGACATCCAGGACCCATCTCTAGTTGTCCTTCACAGAGTACTTACTTCTCTTTCTCTTTGTATATATCGTTTTAAAAAGCTAAGATCTTTGACATAGAATCTGTTTCAATCATATTCAGGAGGTTTCACATTGGCAGTTGAAAATGGCAAGACCTATCTGCTACGCCTCATCAATGCTGCACTTAATGAAGAGCTGTTCTTCAAGATTGCTGGGCACAAGCTCACTGTGGTGGAAGTTGACGCCACATATGTTAAACCGTTCAAAATTGACACGGTTGTAATAGCCCCAGGACAAACCACCAATGTCCTTCTCTCGGCTGATCAAAGTTCTGGCAAGTATTTGGTAGCGGCTTCCCCTTTTATGGACGCTCCCGTCGCAGTCGATAACCTGACAGCAACAGCAACCGTGCACTACTCAGGCACTCTTGCCAATACCCCCACAACTCTCACCGCCCCACCACCAAAAAATGCCACAGCAGTTGCCAACAACTTTATAAACTCTCTTCGTGCCCTCAATTCCAAACAATTCCCTGCCTTAGTCCCACAAACTATTGATCACAATCTCTATTTCACTGTTGGACTTGGGATTAACCCCTGCCCTACATGCAAAGCTGGTAATGGCAGCCGGGTGGTAGCTTCTGTTAATAATGTGACATTCACCATGCCTACAACAGCCTTACTTCAAGCACATTTCTTCAACATTAGTGGGGTTTTCACCACTGATTTTCCGGCTAACCCACCGCACAAATTTAATTACTCGGGAACTCCACCAACCAATTTGCAAACGATGACTGGGACAAAGGTTTTCAGGCTGGCTTATAACTCAACGGTGCAGCTTGTTTTGCAAGACACTGGGATCATAGCCCCTGAGAACCATCCCACCCACTTACACGGATTCAACTTCTTCACTGTTGGGAAGGGGCTTGGGAACTATAATCCAAAGACAGATCCTCAAAACTTTAATCTTGTGGATCCTGTTGAGAGGAACACAATTGGAGTACCAGCTGGTGGATGGGTAGCTATCAGATTTCGTGCAGATAACCCAGGTACATTAACAAAGTTGTGACTTGTGAGTTGTGATACTTGGGTAATCTTTTTTTTTTTTTTCTCCATGTTTTCAATCTTAATTTTTTCTTCCTGAAATTGCAGGAGTTTGGTTCATGCATTGCCATTTGGAAGTGCATACGACATGGGGGCTTAAGATGGCATTCTTGGTGGAGAATGGAAAAGGTCCAAATCAGTCACTTGTTCCTCCGCCGAGTGATCTTCCAAAATGTTAATAATGGCAGCAGCATCCCCTTTTCCACATCGTAAGTGTTCGAAGAAGACACTATGAAACGGAAGTATTTAATAATAAGCAAAGCAAGAGTTGAGAATGAATTTGTTTTCTTGGGTAAATGAATCAACTTACTCAAGCGTCTCTGAATAACATTTGTATAAGCATTGCTATTTTTTCTATTATTTTCTTTTCTTTTTTGTTTTTTGGAATGAAATAAAAATTACTGTATAGGATCCGATTTCATTGTAATCCGGCAATAACAAAATTAGTATATTGGTATCAGAGCTTGATCAAGGTGATCTATCTTTAGTAGTATTTAAGTACGGTTAATTTAGTACTTCATTGACGTTCATCTCTTATTTACTGAATTTTTCATGACATACACGACATGTAACCGTTTGATTATAGTTTATTACTTTTCTATAGATATACACTTAAAATGGGTATAAACAAAATGAAGAATGGAAATAAATATTTTCAATTTTTATTTCTTTGATCTAATCTATTTTCTTATTTGTAATTATATTTTATTGCTTAGTAAATTGTGTTATTTGCTCATTTTAATTTTTCAATCTCAAGGTAAAAGAATTTGCAAAAATGCATAAACTAAACCAAATCCTATTGAACGCATTTTGAATCAATTTTAACGTAAAAATGCTTTTGAAAATGTTTTTTTTTTTCAAAAATCAACTACGTCAACATAGTTCGAATGAGAATTTCCCATGATTTGGAGTTGTTGAAGACCATCTAACAACAATGCTCGAGCACTCGTTGGAGGCTCTTTAAAAGTACAAATCATATTTAAATCTCCAATAATCATCTTCGCCAAGTAATCCACAACCTTATTCTGTTCTCTTGTGAAAGACTGACAATACTTTTGAAAATATTAGACACGATTAAAATAAAATATTAATTATAAATATTTTAAAAAATTGTGCATGAAATGATTTAATCATAAATATAAACCCTAAAATACTCAAACAGAACTATCAATATACCAACCTTTAGGCTTAATACCACCAATCATTGTTGAAAGTTGTGTGTCCAGCAACATTATGATAATTTGTACAAAATATAGAAACAGAAAGCTATGCACTACCAATTTTGTACATTATTAATTTACCAAAGAATTGGAATCTTTCCACAAGTGGAAACATTTCTTCTTTGTTTAAGCAATAATCATCATTCCCAACAGCCCCATATATATTAGAAAAATAAAAAACCTTTGGAAATATATGTAATTAATTAAAAAAGAGTAGAATAATTGAAGGCACAGACACTTTTTTTTTTTTTTTGAATATAATGCCTATAATTATCTATAATGTTTTTCTAATTTATAAATAAAAAGACAATGCATTTTATCGCAGTCAAACCCACATTTTCCTGCACTGACAACAATATTGATACTAATCAAACTATGACTCAATTGACAAAAGTTGTATTAATTTTAAAAATAAAGTTATTAGTGGAATAGACTTAAGCCTAATATATATGAAAAAAATGTGGTAATTATAATTTGTTTAAAATTTTATTACAGGGGCGAAGCCAGAACAAATTTTTAGGGGGGGCCGAATGAAAATTTAAATTTTTATGGTCTATATTTTTATAATTTTTAAAGGATTAAATCGAATTTCTATAATTTTAGGGGGGGCCAAAGTATAATTTTACCTTCACTAATTTAAAATTTTAAAAAAAATTAAGGGCTTAAATATAAATTTTCCATTTTAGGGGGGACCAAGGCCACTGCCAGCCCCCCCTTGTATCCGCCTTTGAATTTTAATGTAAAAGAGTTGTGTTAATTTTTTTTTTTAAATTGTGCTAATTTTATTATGTAAAATAGCATTATTATTTGAATAGAACTTTAAACATAAAATATAAAAAAATTATGATAACTATAATTATAATTTAATTTACAATTATTAGTTAAATTTTTTTTTAAAAAAATTATGCTAATTTTATTGATGTAAAATAAAGATATTACCTGAATAGAACTATGAGTATCTTAATTTTATTGATGCTAATTTTTTATTATCTATGTATTATTTATTTGGTGCAGGTGAAAAATACTTCATGCGTTTATTTTGAATTGCAACAATTGGTTTTTAATCACTACTATTATAATTGATGCATGTTGTTTTACCTAATTTTTTTTTCAAATTAACATTATAGTTTATTTTCTTATATAGTTCAAAATTTGTATATTATTTAAAAATTAAGAGAAATTATCATTATCAACGATAAATAACAATAATTAAAACACATGTTATTTAAAAACTAAATAAAAATCAAACACACAAAATCACATGTAACGCATATGACATTAGAAACTAGTATATATAAAAGCAAGAGTTTGAAGAAATATTTGAACCAATGAGAATACCCTTTATTCTTAATCATATTACTAAATTGACATTTAAAAATAATTATAATTTAATTTAAAATTATAATTTAATTTTTTTTGTTAATTTTAAAATAGAATTATTACTTAAATAGAACTCTTATCATAAAATATAAAAAAATTGTGATAAATATAAATTTAATTTAATTTACAATTATTAGTTAAAAATAATTATAATTTATTTTTGACATTATTATAAAAATAACTTTTTGTTGTAAAAAAACAATTATGTTAATTTTATTTATGCAAAATAGAGTTATTAATTGAATAAAACTCTACTACTTTGGTAAGAGTATTATTTTTTCAGCATGTTCTTGTGTCATGGGACTAAAACTTTAGTCTGACAAACCATGCGGCCTTACGTGATTACTTTGCTTCAAATCTGTCTAAGTCAGTCTATATCTCGAAACAAAAATGCTACAATAAAACTAAGCACACCAAGTGTTTGAGTAAAAGTTCTTAAAATGTTTCTATTATACTTTGAAGAATTACAATTGAGTGATTTTCAAATGACAAGAACAACTACCTCTATTTATAGCTGAGCTCCTCCAAATCCAACGATACTGTTTAAATTACATCAACGATTGAGAGTAAAGCCTATCTACAATATGAGAGTCGTAAAAGATTTAAATTCTATACAATCTTATCTGTAAGGATTTACAATATTCATCATGGTAATTTGTTTCAAGTAGATGAGTTTCTTATGTGTTCCACAAATTGAGTCAGTTCATGTGTTTCAAACGAGTCTCATTTATCAATTGACCTCCAAGGATCGTTCTATACGCAATGGTCATTGACTTTGATTTGCGGCCAATGACAACAGTGTATGAGTTAGTAATAAATTAATCTCAATTAGTAATTTTTAACTACTCACATGGCTTATTTTGAGGAAAGAGAAGGAATTTTTTTTGCTTATTTTGAAGAGGTTTTGTTTTTTTACAAGAGTTTTTATTTATATTTTTAATTTCAAGTTTAAATGTATACCAACTATTCTTTATTTTATGTTTAACTATTATAAAAATATACGGATCATTTTGTTAAAAATTGATTCATGTATGTTAATGTAAGACATACATGACAAGTCACGTTAATTTTTAACAGTATAAATATATTAAATATTTAAAAAAAAATTACTTTTTAATCTAACATATACATCGAATTTGTTTACGAAAAAGACAATCATGAATTAGGGTACAGAGGCTATCGAAATCATTGACTTGTCAATTTTAATTAAACAAATGGGACCCAGCAATGAAAATATATATGGATTTTGTTAAGAGTATTTTTCGATAATTTAAAAATAATAATAATTAATGTCCAGGAAAAATAGGCTCATATAAATAATTTTGGGTGAGTTTGTAAATGATTTAATCACAGGGTGTAAGCAGCAAATTGACTTTATACCAAACACTAACATTTAGGAATTAAAAAAGGGGGGAAAAAGTAAATATACCAATTTATCCAAACTTTATAAATTGACACATGATTACATCAAATATCTCACACTGATATGTCTTCCTTTAAAACTCTTCATGTAATAGTTTATTTCTTTCCTTTATGGCACTCATGGAAAGCAACATCCATTATTTTATAAAGTTTAAATTTAAATTTGAATTAAAATTAATTAATTACTGTACTAAAATATGCCTAGTGATTTAAATAAAAACTTTCGAATAGTTTAGTGATTATTTTATAATTTTTTAAAGTTAGATGATTAAAATGTAAACTTACTAATAATTTAGTGACTTTAGGTATAATTTATCCATTTAAAAAAAATAAAATCATGAAAATCAAACTTAAACCCGAGTTATATGAGCTATGCAGTTTCCATTAGCCAAATCTTTGTGCTAATCACAGGTTTAGCAACAAAAACAAGAGGGAAATCCGTATTAAAAATGGATGACAAGAGACAAACATGTCACGTGCGACAGCTAATTGTCAGTACTCGGCGCCATTGCGAAGGTTGGTGTCTTCTCCTTCTCCTTCACATAAAATCACTAGAAAACACAACACTCACCCACTTCCTTTCACGAACCTTGTCCCTTTCATTTCCTCATTCTCACTTCTCATTGGCTTCCACTCAATTTTTAACCCCCCCCCCCCCAAAAAAAATAAAAGAAAAAAACTTTGCTTTGGCCGCAACAGTAGCCCACAATCTCCATTTTCACTGCTCACAACTCCCCACCTTTGCTCCCTCTCTGTGTTGCTTACACATAAGCAATAGCATAGTTCTGTTTCTGTTTCTTCTCTTTGCTTCTGCTTTACTCTATAAAGATTCACTCACTTATAACACTCTCCTTCTCTATATCCTCTCTGTTTCTTTTCTCGCCTGATGGATTTCAAGTATTCTTTTTCCAGCTTTAATCTTTCACTTTATGAGTTAAGTTTCCGAATTTTAATGTGCATATAGATTTTCTTGTTATTCGGTATGATTTTAGATCTGTTATGGATGTCTAAGGCTTTCAAGATTTGATATTTCTTTGCTCATTTAACAAGCCACTTCCCTGCATTTTTTTTTTTAAATCCTTGAGTTGCTCCATTTCAAAGTGGGAGAGAAGCAAGTTTTTTTTTTTTTTTTAAAATCATGATGAATCGGGGACTTGAAGTTCTATCTCAAACCTCTTACTTACAGACTTGGAATTGGTTGTTTCAAGAGAGCAAAGGAACAAAATGGAGTGCTGAAGAGAACAAGTGTTTCGAAAATGCTCTAGCTTTATATGATACAGACACGCCTGACCGATGGTTTAAAGTGGCAGCAATGGTTCCTGGAAAAACTGTTGAAGATGTCATCAAACAGTATAGAGAATTGGAAGAGGATGTAAGTGATATAGAGGCGGGATTGATTCCAATTCCTGGGTATACCACTGATTCTTTTAGATTGGAGTGGGTTAATGATAGTCAGGGCTTTGATGGAATTAGAAACTATTATACTCCTGGTGGTAAAAGAGGGTCTGGGTCTCGACCTTCTGATCATGAAAGGAAGAAAGGGGTGCCATGGACTGAAGAAGAACACAGGTAAGTTGCTTGCTTGGCCTTTTCGATTATTTATATCTTTGCCAATTTTTTTATTCGTTTAATGATGATTGGATAATATGTAATGTTTATCTGTAGAGGAAGTAAATTCTGTATTTTGACTTGTTTGGCATCCTCTAGCAACTGAGCTTATGATGTTTTATCTGATGATTACTGATAGGCAATTTCTAATGGGTCTTAAAAAGTATGGTAAAGGGGATTGGAGAAATATTTCACGCAATTTCGTGATGACTAGAACACCAACTCAGGTGGCAAGCCATGCTCAAAAATACTTCATTAGGCAGCTGACGGGTGGGAAGGATAAGAAGAGGACCAGTATCCATGATATCACAACGGTTAACATCCCCGATACGCCCTCTTCCTCACCGGATCACAGCAAGCCTTTGTCTCCAAACAATTCTTCTGCAGTCATACAGTCACAGCAGCAGTCGAAAGTACCCAGTGTAACAACTAAAGAGCTATTTGATTTTGAGTGGAAGCAACATAATGAAGGGGTTGCAGCCATGGTTTTCAATCAGACAAGTACCGGTAACGCCTTACTGTCCCCCTTGTGTGGGATTTCTTCATATGGAACCAAGCTGGAGGAAAAAAAATTGCCAAGAGGAACACTTCCCAGATCTCAGTTTGGATCTTATAACACTCTTTTCCAGATGCAGTCAATGCAACATCAGTAAATTCATGGAGGAAGTGGGAAGAGTTCTCTGAAGGCATTATTATGAATTAATGAGATGAAGTTCCAAGTGATTTTCAGCTAGCTTTGTCCAAGCCACATGTGTATATGTTAAAGATGCAAATTAGTCCTAGCTATCACTTGAAAGAGTGGTCTGGTAAGGTGGCTTTTGCGATTTATCATTCAAATTCTGAACCACTGAACCAAAGTATCTTTGGGGGCTTCTACTAATAGTAGTCGTGTGTCTTCATTATCTGTTTAGATTGATTTCATGCGTTCTATAGAATGCCCCCGTGAGGGCCTGTGTCTTGTGCAAAATGACAGACTGTACTACAAAGGCCAAAAATTTGATAATGGACTCTAATAATTCATGTTTTCCTGGCCACAACTGTGAATGTGATGTTTTTATTCGCATCTCATCATAGACAAAGTGAAGAAATGAAAGGATGTTCTTTGTTCTTTTAGCCACAATTCCTCTATCTTCTTCTCATGCATGGTTAAAATGTCCCTGCTTTTCGCAAATTCAAGTTTATGTTAATGGCAAACTACTTAATCTTCAAGGGAAATAAATGGTAGGTTGATTAGGTGACTGATCTTGATAATAGAATCTTGGACTGAAAGCCTATAGTACTAAGAGCCACTAATTCAAGCATCTCATTCTTCATTTCTCCCTTTCCATTACCTGCATGGGATGAGAATAAAACGTTTTATTCTTTCATTTGTTCCTTATATTGCTTAAGATCATTCTGTCATTCAAAAGACTTCAGATTCTTGAAACCCCTTTTTATGGTTCTAGTTTTTCATTCAGCTAAAAGCACTTGAAAAATTTGTAAGAATTTTCTTCCTGGTTAGTGCAGTGCCGTGAGTGATCCTGATGTGACCTGTAACCAATGTTATAAGCTTACTGTTCTGAGAAAATAGTCACTAGGATACTGGAATTCTAAGAAATATATTATTTTGCTTTTTTCTTGGTGAAAATGACAAACAGGTGGGGTAGAAAAATGAACAGAAAAGCAAAGAAATCCGTTCATCTGAAACCCGCTTTCCTGCAAATATAATTGTCTAGTTACCGTTCAGGTAAAAGAAAATATAGGATTAGTTGTAATTTTTGGCAAGCTGCTGTTGGCATGATGTGGCTCCATTCTTTTGTTGTTTGGTTGCTGTCATTGAATCAAAGTTTCATGAGAAGCCCAGTGCCCACCGTCTTGGTTGCAAAATGTACATATAATTTTCAGGTCCCACCTACTACTATTAGACATACAATTTAAGGCAACATGGAGCGATATATAAAGTACATTGCACTTCTTTTTTCCCTCTCATTATTGTCCACTTTATTTCTCTGCAAGTTGCACATGAAATTGAAATGCACTTTGGCCACTTCATTCTAATTTTTAATCACGCCATCCCAGGAGGGTTAAAATAGCAGCTGCAATGCTTAATGATCGTTATTTGCAGTTTTGCTGTCATCGTTCACCACTGAATCTGACATTTGCTGCAGTAAGTTTGCAAGCAGAAAATGACAGCACCCTGTTAAGAATCTCCTCTCCTTCTCTTTTGGTGAATCGTTGTAGGACCAAAGACAGCAGAGAGTGGAGCATATCTTTTTTGAAGAAACAATCCACCCCACCCAAACCGTAAAAAGGAGAAGGTAATACAGGTTTCTACATACGCAGGCCTATATGCAGGGAACCATGGCAGGTTGTATCAGCTATTACAATCTTGCCGTCGAGAAAATTTCAATGTATGTCTTCTTCAAGTATGCCACGTAGATGTAGGGGATCATATTCATATTACTCTATACACAGTGATTGGGGAAATCACTATCTCGCTACAAACTCAGTCCATTTTACGGTCATACATAAAGTTATAAAGTCAACTTTTCCAATCAATATTTTATTCAGAATAGGAAGTGGTCAATTTTCCATATTAATAGTGGATCAATACATTGAGAACGAGAACACAAGTGACATATAAATTTCTCTCCCATGGAACTACCGCAACATATGCACCATCCTTACCTTGACCCATCATTTAAAATCATCCAGAAAAGAAAAAGAAAGAAAAGGATAAGAGGAAGAGAAAAGGAAAATGGAAAGGAACACATCATCATAGACTCAATAGTTTCACTTATCAATCACTGTTTCCATCATCTATAGCTTATTTGGACTTGAAAGGAATGGCTCTGATCACTATTTGGTGGTATAAAGCAGCCAGGGCTGCTCCTATCAAAGGTCCGACCCAGAATATCCACTGCAACCAAAGAGGATTTAGCATTAGAGAACCTTTACAATCAACTTTTTTTTTTGGCTAAAATATAATAATCTGGTTGTTGAGCTGGTAAAAATACTAGAAAAGATGGGAAGTTGGGAAGACTTACATGGTCATCCCATGCTTGGTCCTTGTTGTAAATAAGAGCTGCGCCAAGGCTTCTAGCAGGATTAATGCCTGTTCCTGTAATGGGAATGGTTGCCAAGTGTACCACGAAGACTGCGAACCCAATAGGCAAAGGTGCCAATATCTAATATTCATTCAAATATTAGAAACAATAACTTCGAAATGATTAATAAAAAGGAAAGCTAACTGTAATTCTGCTTACAGGAACGTGGGAGTCCCGTGCATTACGCTTAGCATCAGTGGCAGAGAAGACAGTATAAACAAGGACAAAGGTGCCGACAATCTCAGCTCCAAGTCCACTAGTCTTGCTATAGCCTGAGCTAATAGTGTTTGCACCACCGCCTAGCCTTTCATACTGAGTCTTTTGGAAGCTTTTGACGACGGCAGCGCCACATATGGCTCCAAGACATTGCATTATCATGTAAAAGACTGCTCTAGTCAGCGACAACTTCCTTGCTAGCAACAGCCCGAAAGTCACTGCTGGGTTAATGTGACCCCCTGCACCATATATCATCCCCGAATACTGTTAACCATATAAAAAATCATTTCCAAGATTAATTGAACTCATTAAGTAATGTGTACTATTGTACCTGAAATGCCAGCAGTGCAGTAGACAAGAGCAAAGATCATGCCACCAAAAGCCCAAGCAATGCCCTGAAACCCCACAGTTGAACACTTGTGTGAAGATTTGGCAACACCCATTACAGTTAAAACAGTGATGTAAAGAAACAAGAAAGTGGCAACGAATTCTGCAATGCCGGCCCTGTAAAAGGACCATGAGGATAACTCGCCAGGCTCGAAAAGTGGAGCCGCAGGTGGTTCCTTGTAGTCCTTGTCATCTTGGGTTTGAGCAGCTGTTCCAATAGGCTGTCTCTCCCTGTACTTGTTTGCTCCCAACCTCACATCTTCGTATTGTCCTTCCATTTTTGTTGCTCAGTGAAGGAAATTGGTGAAGTTGGATGCTTTGCTTTCTCTCTATATACACATGCTAGTCTTAGAGATGGGCATAGAGGGAGGGTGGGATATTTGTAACGTGACTTGGAGCCAAAGATTGAGTGACTGTAAGCTGAAGAATTTCTTTGGTGTTTTCTCATTGGTTCAAGAGGAAAATTGAACAGTGCACTCCATAATCCACGCACCTTAAAAAGGTGGTTTCTTTGCTGGATGTCCCGTAAAGGTTTTGGATGTCATTGTCTTCCTAATGGGGGATTTTTCACTTCACTTGAAATTGCAGTTATTCTTAACTTTTAATAAAAGTATGTAGCCTTTTTCTCGCAATATCTACCCACAAAGATGGTTCCTATTATTACTTCCTAATGATCAAATTAAAAATTGCCTTTACCTTTTAATTATTTTTCATCCAATATTGTAACATTTCGGCTTGCATTGTTAGAACTAAGATCCATAATAGTGGAATAACTGAATTTTATAAGACTATCTCATCTAGTTCATTAAAATGGTGTCTCAGATCGATACAAATTTTCATGATTCGATAACGTTATTATTAAATACAAAATTTCATGAGAATTTCAAAAATAAGATCATACGAGAAGACAATGAATTTCATATGCTACACACACCATCTTTCAAATAAATAAACATGGTAGGGAAAAAAAAAAGAACTTCCATGTGAAGAAAAGAATCAGTTGCTACCCTTGAATCATCACTTATTCAAGCAACAAAGTATATATGGTATGCGAAACTGTTCATCAAAAACTAACGATTAAAAATGCTCAAATTAGGAAGAGTGAACCCCAAGTTTTACAAATACTTAAGATTTTGGGGGGAAAGTGATTTGACTTACTTTTAATCTCTCACACTACAGTATACAGTATCATTACAATATTTAATTTCACCAATCACACTGTCTATCATTTTTCTCCACATTACTTCCTCTTCCACAGAAAGAAAGAATTTCACTTTTATGCTCAGGGAACTCCCAAATGGGTGAAGATTTTGGCTTTTCTTTTTACAAATACAGTTATTATTCTAAACAATACATATCCGAATCAATTATAATAAAAATAAATTGAAGTCATTGAAATGAGTTCATCCATACTTAAGAGGAAGGTTTGATCCGCAGGTTCATCTGTGTAGTAGTGTATGAACCTGCGTAGTAGTGTAGTGTATGATCCCAATATTGTAATGATAAAAAACAAAAAGAGTAGTCTCCAAATATCAATAAAGCAAGGCAAAATTGTTAAATAAGATATCACTAAGCGAAATTACAACAGAGATCAGAAAAAAACTAGAACCACCAAAAAGTTCACATACTAGGAACGTGTTTGAAGCTACTGTATCCAAAACTTAAGCTCTTTGTCCATTGCTTATAAGGCAAAAACCAAAAGATCGAATGAAAGAAAAGAAAGGTTGTTCACCCACCAGATATGGTGACGATTGAAACTATATTGCAGCTGAATGAACTCACCTTACATGAGTACATGATGCTTCAAACAAGTTAAGAGGGGTAAAGATCCACTCTATGCATGATTGTAGTGATGCAATTTGTATAGTAGCACTTTGCCGGCGGCGTTTCCAACAGCCATGAAACCACCACCAGGACTGAAATCCAGACAGCGGGGATACTGTAAGTTCTTATTCAGTGGAGGCCAATTAGAGTAGACTGTAAATGATGGGACATGTATCAGCTTTAAACTGGTTTTCTTCATGGTAGAACAGATAGCTAGTATTTGAGCATCACTATTAAACTTCATAAAATCGACTTTGGTGGTTAGATTCTCGACAGTCTTGATTGGTTTCCTTTTACCTCCCAAAAATTCATCCCTATTGTAAATGTTCACTATCCCGCTATCAGAACCAGCTGCAAACATTCTTCCATTCGGTGATGTACAAAGAGCCGTACCATTAATGCAGCCTTCATCAACGGCCTTATGGATGCATGTTCTAGTTCTCAAGTCCCAATGGTAGACTTCTCCATCCCCGCCAGAGCTCAATAATTGGTTCCCATTATCAGCAAAAGCTAGAGAGCGGACTGTTCCGTTCATCTTAAGTGTTCCAATCAGCTCCTTTGTTTTGGATGAAACCAACAAGATATAACCTTCATTTCCCAAAAACGCAATCGTGCTAGAATCGGGGGAAATCTCAAAAACTTCCAAGCTTTTTTCCTCCCTACCAACCAGTGGTCCTATTTTATCGACTTTTGCCTTCACTAAATCAAAACAGTAGAAGAACTTCCTCCTCCCTGCTATAATGACCTGGGAACCATCAGGCAAGAAAGATGCCTTACGAATCGGACAATCTTCAAGAAAAACACTTTGTATTTTGGTATTCCGTTTACCATCAATCTGGAAAAACCTGATCCTCCGATCCAATCCAGCAGCAAGTAGTAACTGAGCATTCCTGTGGAACTGAACTGAATTTATTGGGCCATTGGAAGGTTCCTCAGCATTTGCATCCACGAGTCTCGAATACTCAAGAAGCCCTGGCAACAATTTGACCCTACTCTTCACCACAAGATCTTCATTTGTTCTAAGAATATCATCAAGAACTTCACCGTTCCCATAACCAGAAGCTGCCACTACACCCTTTTCTTCGTCAGATGATTCATCATCATAACCATGATCATTCCTTAACCCTGAATCTAGCTTGGCCCATTCTGTGCCAGGGTTCAGCTTAGCATGTTGAGCCCTCAATCTCGAAACATACTCTGAACCAGAAATTACACTCTCATCCTCTTCTTTCCTCAACTTCCTCAACCTATTGATCTTAGCTATGTTTATCACGGTTCTTCCCTCCTCCTCATCCACCCAAACGGCTTTCCTTTCCTTACAGGTCTTCTGTTCATAATCACTTTCTTCGGACAATTCCACATCGTTCGTGGAACTGTCCAAGAAGAACAAAGCAGAACCGTCTTCAGCAACAACATCGTGAGCTTTTTCCTCCACTTGTTTACCAAATTCAAGGGGGGAATAAATCGACCCGAAAAGAAAACTTTCAAGCTTTTTCATTTCTGTCTCCTGCTCAACCTCAATCTGTTTTTCTTTTTCTTTCTTTCTCTTTTTCAACTTAGAGATTTCAGAATCAGATTCCAACCCATTCTCAGTATCATTTGTATCTCCATTAGTCGAAACCACTTCATCATCCCTTTTAACCTTCACCTTGTTTCTAGACACTGGGTTTTGAGATATCAAACTCATGTTTTCCCTCTTTCAAAGGTTCTGAATAAAAAAAACAAACAAAAACCTGATGAATAAAGGTTGACAAGCCAATCCCTGAGCAGCATATAAATAATTATTAAATCACAATACGAGAAAACAACACAAACACCATGAGCACCATATTATAGATTCACCACCATGTCAAACTCAAAATATGATGAAAACAAGAATAAACATATATAAAATTTAAAAGCAAATTAAACCCAAGTTGAGAAAAGTGATACGGGAAGAAGAAGTGAAAGACAGTAAGAGTTACCTGGTGTTTTTCCCTCCAAAGCTTAGGCGGGCAATGGAGTCGCAGGAAGGGAGAGAGTAAAGGAGGCGGCCGCTCGAGAAAACAAATTACCTATACCTTAATCTAAATTCGACAAGTTCGTGGACTATAGTTAACATCCACCACCGTTTGGCCAAATAAAATTGGTCAAATTTCTCAATTGGTCCTCTGACCAATTAAAAAATTATTAGGATAAACTTCTACAATATAATCACAATACCTTAATTAACTATCAATTTGATAAAATTAAGGGACCAAAATTTAATAAAAATTAATAATAACCTCATAAATATTAAATAATAATATTTATGAACTCGAAAATAAAAAATAGGGTTCTGAAACCATCGTTTCTGATACTACTGAAAAATGAGTTGTTACATTTTGCAGATACAAGACTAAGATTTTGCAAATGCAAATGAATGGTTATTATAATACAATTGTCATGGTGATTCTAATACAATACTAAGATTTTTCAACCAATACAGTAACAATGCATTCCAATACAGTATTATGATTTTGCAAACAATATAATGCTAAAATTTTGCAAATAATGGTAATTCTAATAAAGCATAATTTAAGATTTTACAAATGAATGACGATTTCTCAAAATGTTAAGATTTTAGTAACTCACCATTGTGGTGATTCCGATGCGGTGTTAAAATTTTACAAATGAATAGTAATTGCAATACAGTGCACTTAGCCACCAAAAGATTAACATTTTGCAAATGAATGGTGGTGATTATAATAAAATGCAATTAGCTACCAAAAGGTTATAACTTTTCTGAAACAACATTTAGTGTTATGACTTTTTTAGTGTTATAACCTTTCTGAAATGACACTTAATCAAATTCGAGTGCAAAAATATGTGATTCAAATTTTTTTCTTTTTTTATTCTCTTGAGTGATCTTTGGTATTATTCAATTTTAAAGGTGAAATTATTTAAATCAAAATCTAAGTGCAAAAAATACAAATCTAAGGTGAAATATGCCTCCCTTTTAAATTTTTTTTAATCAAAAATTTTTTATACAATAATTAAGAAAACACTTATTTATATATAAAATATTATTAAAGATATAAGATATGGAACATTATTGAAAAACAACTTTTATAATTTCTTTACATTTATATAATTTGATTTATTTTAGAAAATGGCTAAATTTATATGGTAATAAAAAATTTCAAAAAAAAAATTATTTCTTTATATAAGGATAAGTGTCGCTAATCCCCACATTTGACTTGATAAATGCATACATTTTTCAATAGAGCGACTGAATCTAGAGGTTGATATACTAGACCCTGGCAACAAGACAGAACAATCTCAGACATTTTGGAACACTACAGATGAATCATAGCTCTAGAAAAGAAGGGTGGGGTTCATTTCCGAATTCTGTTTCATCTTATTCACTGGCAGATCCAATAAGAAGTCCTAGTACCAGCTGCAATTCTTTGATAATATCACTCAGTTTCATTCGCTCTCTAGGTTGTTCCCTGGAACAGGCAACTCCTATTTTGAGTATTTATTTCAAGCTGTCCTGTATTTGGTCCTTTTTGATGTCTACTAGGATGCAAATGTCTTCATTGCCTATTTCTTCTTCCCCTCTCCTTCCTGCAACAAACAATGGACTACAACTTGGGATAATCTTTCAGGCAATGCTCTCTTAACGAAATTATGAAGATCCATTCCATCTTTAAACATTTCTCCAGTACCCCTCTTCCCTGTAAACATTTCTAACAAGAGGAACCATTAACCATATCTCCCATGCCATACTCTACAAAACTCAAAATGGTACCTCTGGATATTAGAAAGATAAGCAATGAAAAAGTAAAATAATAGATAATATTAATCTCATCTCACAAACAAAATTTCATGTAACAATGTACCTGTAAAACAATAAACATTGTTGTTATATGTGTTTTGTGGTAAAAACAACCAACGGATGATACCTGGTGCAGCGAAACCAAGAGTTCCCTTCAGCCCGGCTGAGCTGCTTTCTGTGGCTTCGAGCGTGATGAACTTTGCTAACCCGAAATCACCGACATGAGCAGTCATATCGTAGTAAAGAAGGATGTTACTAGGCTTTAAATCACGGTGAACGATTGGTTTTTGGCAATGGAGATGGAGATATTCTAGAGCAGAGGCAACATCAATGGCAATGTTTAGTCTTTGGGGGAGGCTTAAAATCCGCAGATCATATTCCAATACATTACCACCTGCATTTGGAACTGGATGCAACCAGCTCTCCAAACTCCCATTAGGCATGAACTCAGACTGGAGCTTTGAATTCATTTCCTTGAAAATCAACACTCGAGCAAGCAGTTATTAACTTTACAAGATTGCGGTGCCGGACATTGCTTAAAGTTTTACATTCAGCCATGAAGCTCTTTAAAGCTCCTGTTCGATGTAAATATAGCACTTTTTACTGTGACAATGATTTCACTTTGATCAAGAATTCCTCTGTAAACAGAGCCAAAGCTACCTGCACCAATTAAATTACCAGAACAAAATCCATCCGTAGCTTTGAGGAGACTTTTGTAGAACACCTGTGGAAGCAAATCCTTGTTGGTTGATGAAGATGCTAGAGCAACTGCAGGTTCACTTTTCACCCTGTTTAGTCGGTTAACAACTAAAAGAGACATTTTTGCTTGAGTCCCGCAAGTCCAGAGAGTAATCCAATCATAAGCTTGTCTTTGAGACATTTTTGCTTTTTTTGGGTTACTATTGCTGCATGGTGACAACTTCAATTCCGTATTCCTCCACAAAGCTTCTTATTCCCCACAATCGACAATGCAGTTGCATTCCTGAAAACACCAGTAGTTGGCACTGCCCCCTCAAACTTATTAAAAGAAAGATTTAGAGTCATAAGGGAAAACTGTTGGAGATATTCAGGAATTTGGCCAGATAACTTGTTCCTTGAAAGATCCAGGTTCTGCAGTCCTCTCAGGGATCTAAAAGAATTGGGATTGGAGCCTTCAAATAATTTACCCTCCATGTAGAGGTGTTCCAAGCTTACACAGCTGCCTAGGCCACTAGGAATTTCTCCAGAGAATTGATTCTCTGAAACATCCAAGTAACCAAGATTTTTCAGTTTGCTTACATCCAAGTAACCAAGATTTCTTTGGGACCGTTTAGTTGATTTCGAGCTAGGTTCAAGGATATTGTTAGGGAAGAAAGTCCTATAACATTATTGGGTATAGTTCCATTAAGGTAGTTTTGAAAAAGATCTAGGTCTTGCAAGGAACTAAGATTTCCAAAACTAGAAGGAACGTTCCCAGTAAAGTAGTTTTCTTGGAGATGAAGCTTGTACAACCGGGTTAGGTTGGCTACGGATGATTCACTCCCTG
Organism: Gossypium sturtianum; assembly: GCA_025698515.1. NCBI lineage: Eukaryota > Viridiplantae > Streptophyta > Magnoliopsida > Malvales > Malvaceae > Gossypium > Gossypium sturtianum. The sequence continues at coordinate 154,516,130 of CM046953.1, forward strand.
AAAACTGATTTTCAGATAAATCAAGCAGGCGTAGCATCTTAAGGTTTCCTATTAACTGCGGGAATGTTGCCTGTCATGTTATTTTTCTGCATTCTTAGCTCGGTCAAGTTAACAAGGTTGTTGACCCCTGTAGGGATACTTCCCCTTAGACGGTTCCCTCCCAATCTCAATTGGACAGGTTGAGTTGAGCGATTGCCAATAGAATCAGGAATAACCCCACCAAGCTGGTCATAACTTAAATCCAATATCTGCAACTTTCTGCATTTAGTTAAAGAATTCAAGAAATCTAGATCATCAACTTCTCCTCTCCCCAAGGGATTAGAAGCAAGAACTAGCCACAATAGACCAGGCAAACCTCCAAAATCAATATTAACCTTCCCAGTGAAATTGCTCCCATTGATATCAAACTCAATGAGGTTTGAAGCATTGGATATGGATACCGGAAGGGCTCTAGTAAAAAAATTATGGTCAACATTAAGAATGCTCAAATTAGGAAGAGTGAACCCCATGTTTGATGGCAAAGTTCCATGGAGCTGATTGTATGGCAAAGTTAAGGTATTTATTTGTATTTGTATATGTATTATGATAAACATTTTAATTGAGTTAATTTCATGAGACCAAAAAATGTTTTTATAAATTAAGTTATATTATTAGGATATTTTGCATTTTTATATTATATAAAATCAATAAAAGTTTCTATATAATGAGATTTTAACCTAGACACCTATTAAAGCTTCATTTGTATCTTATATAATGTTTTAATACCATAATTTAGTTCTACAATATTGTTGAATGAATTTTAATTTGGTTGTTAAGCTAGTTCTACAATAAGGAAGAGTTTTGAGTCCTCAGTTCATTAATTTGCAAAATTTTACTATTATGTAAATTATTTTGCGGGGCTACAATGCTGCTATATATTTAAACTAAGAAAAGGTAAAACTTTACCATCTTTTATGCAATGCTGTCAGCTCTTTAGTTCAATCAACATGCATGCATGCATGCAGTTACGTCAATTTAACTAAGTAAGCCATCTTTCAGTAACATGATTTTATTCTGTAATGGGATTAAGTTGAAGAATATAGGCGTAGAGAATCTGGTTCCACAAATCAGGTACTCCGGGGAGGCACCAATGAATACAATCTGAAAAAGTTTTGGGATTGGATAACTGTTGTTGTGTTATTGTTTCCCAATGCTTTCTGTAAATTGAAGGATGGCCTTCTTTCCTGTAATCTGATAGCTGAGTAATGTTGATCACCTGGACGTTCAAACCTCTTGTTTTCAGTTCACCAAGCACACTTTCCACCGCACGCATCATCCTTGGACTCACTCCATCTCCCACATATCCTTCTTTCATAACAGGTTCTGTTTCTCCATAACAATTTTCACCACTGATCCCACCCCATTTGTCAGCCCTGAATTTTTTTTTTATAATTTATATAAATTTTTAGTTTGATAATTAAAATCCATTCATTCATATATTAGGAATTGATGAAGAGCTCATTAGAATATAGTAAGGTTTGTACATTTCATGAGTTGGTGACATGCTCATAAAGAACAGCAGAGTCTTGTTTCTATTTACATGAACCTCTAGCCATCGTGCCCATGTCTGTAGGGCCATCTCGTACACTCTTGGCAACTTTACTGTTTTATAAATCCCATCCTCTGGGCTTTCAAAAGGCCCCCACCTGATCAATTAATTAAAAATGCTCATGCCGGCCGGTTATGATTATAAGAATTGATTAGGTGGGAAAATTAAATGTACTTACAAAACCTTCATTTGGCGTCTTCTCCACCAAAGATAGGTATTGAAAATAAGAATATCTGCATCTGTCCAATGCCTAGCATGCTTTTCAATTGCCTCTACTCTAACAATCCGGTCTGGTACGCGATGGTTTACTGGATCGTCGGAGTTGGATTCCACCAGCAATGGAGACCAGTAGAATTCGATTGTTGCATTATATTCCTTGATAACATTAATCAGTAAAATTTAGTTACTGTAGCATGCATCACAAAATACAAATTTTTATAAGACGAATAAGGAAACCGTGGTTAAATGCTTTGTAAAAGCCAAAGCCAACATAAATTTAGAGAACTTGCTTGGCTTGGATTTGGCATATACAGTCATCTGGAAATAATAATTACAAAACAGACTCACCTTGGCCTTGAAAACATTTATTGAACCATTATTATGCATGGATTTGAAGGCCGGTGGGATGGCTGAATCCACCAGGCAGATCATCGAGATCCATTGGTTTCTGTTGAGCGAGTCCCCGACGAAAACAAGCCTCTTATTCCTAAGCCTCTCCAGCAGTGCTGTGGCATTGAACCTTATTAACATAAAACAAGGAAACATTCCACAAAACTCAAAAACATTGCCAAATCCAATCTTAAAACCATCAATATCGATCGTCCTCGTTTTTGTGTGGTTAAATCAGATGGATATTGTAAATACTTACTAGTATATTTATGAAATGATATATACATAATCTGCACATAAAAGAAAGATAGCTACCTAGGGAGGTCACACTGATGAGGTTGCCATCTCCAAAACTGATAGTTAAGGTCCTTTCTTCCAAATTTCTCACAAGCTAACTGATCAGACATAAACGTGCACTCCCGCTCTCTGTATAGAGGGTAAGATTTATTATCAAACACCCACTTCCCTGAAAACAAGTTGCAGCCACCTGAACTAATTGCATCATGTGTTCTCCCATTCGCATGCTGGAAGACTTGTTCATTGCTTTGTCTAAGATATATAGCCGCAACCACTAGAAAGGCAAAGAGAAGGGCAACAAGCGATCGGAAGCTGCTCTTGATACCCCATGCGCCTGCAGGAAGAACCTGCATGACCTGGTGCTTCTTCACCGTATTCTCCCCTCTCTTCGCCATGTGTTGTGCCCAAGTCTGAGTCCACTAATTTCCTCCCTGCTCTCTGTTTCAAGCTACATAATTAATGAATTTCCCAGCGGTTGGTGGCAATTTAACTTTCACAATTAGTTGTTTTATATCTTGGATTAGGAGAAGTGGAAGAATGGACCTTCAAGTTTGCTGAAAGTAACAGACAAGACAAGAAATTAAAAGACTACTACTTTCTAGCTGTTTGTATACCAGACCACTCAAGCTTGAAAAACTAAAATAAATTTATTTAATTTCCATGCAAGTTCCATCAAATTAGTTCTCTGGTTCTCGGCTTTTTCTTTCTTGGTAATTTTGATTAATGAGTAAAGCACGCAGATTTTTCAGTCTTCTTGTGGAATAAATAAATGCACATCAGATGAGGTTAGTGTTGTTGGTACATTTCCAAATCAATTCGTTGCCTTGAAGTTACCTCAACATCTACAGCTTCAAATCTCTCGCATATCAACACATCTTGATTCTCAAAAAATACACAAACCGGAACATTCAAGAAAAAACTACATTTCAAACATTCAAAGTCTACCTCTAATTCTGTTTAATGTCTTACATGTTTTTACTTTTAAGAGAAAACTTGAAGTTAGTATTTCCTTGTGTGGAGGTCATTGAGGAATATACGGAAGGATGTTCGAAAGGGTATCTATTCGAATCGTCAGCAAGTAAGTTAAGGTTTGGAGAGACATTTGTCTACCAAATTTGTGTCCATCCAAAGATCATCCATTGTCCAATGGTATTGTATCAGATGAATTTATTCAAACAGTTTAAAATTTCAACTAATTGGTTATGTAGTTGTTTTCACGGTGTTAGAATTTTGCTCTCGCAATCCGTATGACTTTTAGACGATTTTTTGGTTGTAAATTCGTTTCAGTCAATTTAACTCTCACAAAAGTGAGAATCTTCATAGAAATTCTACAAATGAGGGGAAGACCTCTATTTAAAGTTGAGTTCCCCAAAATTAATGGTATAAATTGAGTTATATCGACGTCGAGACTAAAGCCTATTTACAATTGAGATTATTAAAGTATTGATTCAATCCATTAAAATTTCAAAATCAAATCTTATCAAATATCACATCTTTTAAGATAAGTTTCCCTATTTACCATGTTAACCTTAAATTTATTTAAGTGCTTCACTACCAAAGCTTCAAATAGATAGTTTCTCCACATGTTGCATAAATCGGGCCAATTTCTCATGAAATTAAAAAGTTATTTATAATTTTAATTATTTTTTGTCATGCATCTTATAAATAATTTTTAGGAAATTAAAAAGTTAATTTTAATCTCACGTACACTAGAAAACACTATCATATCTCTTACTTATCCTATAAATAAGTGTCAATTTCTTCATTTTTTTCATAAACTCTTTAGAGTTTCTTCATTTGAAAAAAATTATGAGAGCGGACTTATAGTTTAAAGCTACGGAAAAGTTATGAACTAAAACCCTAAAAATTAAGGAAGAAGTAACTACTAAGCTTAAAAGATAGAAGAAATTGGGGCTCTTTTAAAGTTAAAAGCTAAAAGTGCTTACAGTTGAATACAATTCCAAATTTTAGACAAAAATACTTGTGTTTTGGCTTAGGTTGATGTTAGACAAAAGATTATCCTTACAACTATTTTCTCCGCATTAGGCAAGGTGTCACGACACTCAAATCCGTAAAATAAATAAATTTTAATTCAAGTTGAGTGACTATTTCTATGGGTTTTTTCTTTTGTTATAATTTTAAATTTACAATTTTTTTGAAGTAAAACCAAAAAGGGGTAAATTACATTTAAGATCATTAAATTATTAATAAGTTTAAGTTTTGGTCACTTAACTTTAAAAAGTTACAAAATAGTCACTAAACTATTCAAAAGTTTTCATTTAAGTCACTGAACTATTTGAAAGTTTTTATTTAAGTCATTGGTTTGTTAAGTTTTTATTTTTCTTTATAAAAAATTTAGCTAGCAAGCTCCAAGTGATGATTCAACGATCGGTACGGTGGATCAATACTCATTAATGAGTAGAAGAACAAATCTTAGAATAAAACCATTAATGAGTAGAAGAACATACCTTAGAATCAAGCCAATGTGACAATTAATGCTAGAAATCAAAGAAGAAATGTGTTTGAATTTTAATTTTCGGATTCATGACATTCAAAGTTATTTCATGAAGAAAAACTGAACTGTAGAAAAGAAGAGAAAGAAAAGCTTTCGATTAGTGTAGGTGGTGCGAATAAATGTCGTACAATAACGATCTTAACAACTTAGTGACTTAAATGAAATCTTTTAAATAGTTTAGTGACTATTTTGAAAACTTTTAAAATTAAGTAACTAAAATGTAAATTTACTAATAATTTAGTTGTAGTTTACCCAAAAAGAAAATACAAAACACGAACTCTCATTGAAGTTGTTGGTTTGCTCCTTTGTCGGGCTCACTTCCACATTCTCTTTCTTCCTCTCTATTTCTCTCTTTCTTAATCAGTCTCTTTACTTCGGTTCCTCTCTACAGAAGCTAGAAAGTTGCGGATTTATTTGGCTTTCAGACTATAATGTGATACCCTAGCTCAGTATTTCTTCTAAAGCTTTTTTTTTCTTTCCTTTTTCAGTTTTTTCATCGACGCTATCCGGACTGGCGGACATAGGACAAGGCTGCGTTTGGCAGAATGGGGAATTGTTGTAGATCTCCAGCAGCCGTTGCAAGAGAAGACGTGAAATCGAATTTCTCCGGTCGCGATCACGCCCGTAAAGATTCTGTTTCTAAACAGAAGCCGGCGATTACCGTGCTTGCAGGAGTTCCAAAGGATAGCATAGAAGAGAAATACCTCGTGGATCGCGAGCTCGGCCGAGGTGAGTTCGGAGTTACTTATCTTTGCATCGACCGCGGTACACGCGAGTTGCTCGCGTGCAAGTCAATCTCTAAGAGGAAACTGAGGACTGCTGTGGATATTGACGATGTGAGAAGGGAAGTTGCAATTATGAAGCACTTACCAAAGGATTCCAGTATAGTGAGCTTTAAAGAAGCGTGCGAGGATGACAATGCTGTTCATTTAGTGATGGAGCTTTGCGAAGGTGGTGAACTTTTTGATAGGATTGTCGCCAGAGGACATTACACTGAAAGAGCTGCCGCGGCAGTGACGAGGACGATTATGGAAGTGGTTCAGCTTTGCCATAAGCATGGAGTGATTCATAGAGATTTGAAGCCTGAGAATTTTTTGTTCGCTAATAAGAAAGAGAATTCACCGTTAAAAGCTATCGATTTTGGGTTATCCATATTTTTCAAGCCAGGTAAGTTGTTTGAAATCTGAATGTATGCATAAATGAGTGGCCTTTTCAAGAGCACGCCATATTTAGTCAGAATTATTAGTGATAGTGATAGTTTAGAGTTTTATTTAATTATGTAGCAAAGATGGTATTTTGCTAAGCTGGTTTTGATTTGGCCATAAAGGAACAGTACATGTCTTTGCATTTAGTTGTTCATGGTTTTTGTAATGACGAAACTCGCACTTTGATTATTTTATTTGGCTGTGCATAATAAGCTGTTGTAGTACTACTACAAGTAGGTGCAATTCCTTTAAATTAATGTTACTAGGCCCTTATTTTTCCCAAAATAAACCAACAGAAGAATGAGGTAGTGCATAGTCGGGCCTTGTTAACTGCAGTTTTTTTCATGTATTTGATTTGGAATCACATTGATTCCTTTCCTCTTGTTGGGGAAATTTGAAGCATGTTTTTTGTCGTTTCTTTCTTATAGTTGTCAGAAACTGTAGCTTTGTTCATCTTATACATATTTCCCTATTTCCTTAAATGGGCTGTGACGGGATAGCACTTGTTAACCTTACTAGCTTAAGTGACTCAAATTAAGTATGCTATAAACATCCTGTCAGCGTCTGGTTTTGTGAAGATTTTCTTGTTCTATCACCCCAAGATGTGGCTGAATTTACTTTGGTTAATTCTTTTAATACTTCCTTTGCTTTTAAACTGGGAATAGCAGGCACAGTAAGACCAACGTTTCGTGAAAAGGAAGTTTTTTTTCCCAATTTATCTCTGCCTACGTATATTTCTGTCTGGTCAATATCGTGGTTTTGATTTTTTTTTTTTAAAGAAAAAACTGCATGCCTGTGTAGGGTGTGGTGTGGGGGGAAACCGGTGATGTACGTAGGTGTCAATGTTATGCTAAGTAAGATAAGGCCTTCATGCCTATAGTTTGACCAATATTCCTTTTGTTATTGTTTATTGTAGTTTTTATTCTTTAATACTGTGTTCTAATGCCTATATCGTGTGAATTTCAGGTGAAAGATTCTCTGAGATTGTTGGAAGTCCATATTATATGGCTCCAGAGGTGCTCAAACGAAATTATGGGCCAGAAATTGATATATGGAGTGCTGGAGTCATTCTGTATATTTTGTTGTGTGGGGTTCCTCCTTTTTGGGCTGGCAAGTCTGTTTCTTTTGACTATTCTTCTCTCTGTTGATATGTGTGCATGTTTATTGGATCTTCACTAACAAATAAAAAATGAATTGAATTGTTATTCCTACCTGAAGACTTTTTGTTATGCAGAGTCTGAACAAGGCATTGCGCAGGCAATTCTTCGTGGGTTAATAGATTTCAAACATGACCCATGGCCAAATATTTCAGAGAGTGCTAAGAGTCTAGTCCAGCAAATGTTGGAACCTGACCCAAAGCTTCGACTCACTGCAAAGCAAGTGCTTGGTACTAACATTTCCTCTGTGCTACTTTTCATGTGTATGTTTCAGGGGGAGGGAGGTGGATAAGGGTATATGGATTTTGGCACATTCTTTTCATGTTTCTGTTGATCTTGTGATGGGCATTTTATGCCTCTTCAAATATAACATCTAAAACCATAATATATCGGCTTTCCTAGTTTATTTCAAAATTGTGATGTTTCTGATTTGTCCTACATTATATATGTGATAATTTGCCTAATCTATATATTGCCTCTTCTTGCAGAGCACCCTTGGCTCCAAAATGCTAAAAAAGCTCCCAATGTTCCTCTTGGTGATGTTGTTAAGTCAAGGCTTAAACAATTTTCAATAATGAACAGATTCAAAAGAAAAGCTCTGCGGGTTGGTTCACTGCTAATAATTCTACTAAATCCTTTTTTTTTTCCCATAGCTGGGGGAATCTTAAGTTAATTTGATTAGGTTATTGCTGAGTTCTTATCTGTTGAAGAAGTTGAAGGCATCAGAGAAATGTTCAAGAAAATGGACACTGACAATGATGGCATTGTTTCAATTGAAGAGCTGAAAGCTGTATTTGGAAATGTTGGTTCACAGCTCGCAGAGTCTGAAGTACAAATGATGCTTATCGAAGCTGTGAGTGAGTTTTGGTTTATACACTACCTTAAATTAACAAGTATTTCCTGTTTGTTCTAATTTTAAGCAGAAAGAGTCATTTTTTTATTCTTTTTGAAACTTTTTTTATTCTTTAATCATTCGCAAGTGTAGTAAATATGATCATAAGTATTAGTAGACCAAGGCTTGTTGTAGTTGGAACTTAATTTAGTTGGGTTGGAAGCCTGCTATGTAGGATCTTTAATTGACCTGAGTTCTTTGTTATCACATCCTTTCTTATGTTATTATGCGGTTGTAAGAAACTAACTTTACTGTCAGGCTACCTCTGTTTATTTCTTTTAAAATTTTTAATCTCTGAAGTATGTTTCTGCATTGGTAGAGCAGCTTGAGGAAGTTGGATGTCTGATGATACTCTAAGTAAGAATAAGGAGTGGATGGCCTTTGGGGACAATGTCCTAACCTTGTGCAATTATCAGCATTTATAGACAAATTATAATGACGGAGATCCTGAGGTATCCTAGCAGTTAGTGTAACTACATTTTTAAGCAGAGAAAAAGAAGCAAATCGGTTTTCAAAAGAGTATGCAGCTGCTACTCAGCAAACATTCTAATTTTTCATGAAGGATTATTTTGGCAGTAGTTGATGAGAGATTTTACTTTAGTGGTTCCCATATTTGTAGGTTTTTTGGTGTTGATGCTAGTCGGTTCGTAATGCTACTTCCCCCCTTGTCCCATTTTCCTGAACAGTTGGTCAATTTTGAATTTGATATACACTTCAGCTGTATTCATACTTCTCAAGATGTTTTATCAATGTGGCTGTAATACTCTGGCTCGGTTCCTACATATCCAAATTTAATTACAGACCATGGCACCTCATAATTTAGGTTCGAGTTATTTTTATTTTCAATGCTAAAAATGTGTTTCTTGACTACAGGTTGATGCTAATGGGAAAGGAACATTGGACTATGGGGAATTTCTTGCTGTTTCTCTCCATGTGCAAAGAATGGCCAATGACGAGCATCTTCGAAAGGCCTTCTCTTATTTTGACAGAGATGGGAATGGTTTCATTGAGCCTGATGAGCTTCGGGATGCATTAATGGAGGGAGCAGATGACTGTACTAGTGTTGCAAATGACATCTTTCAAGAAGTGGACACAGACAAGGTGACTTATGATGACCCGATATTGTGTCATAAATAAAAATCGGGTTGAAGTCGAGTGACAATTCATTTTCTGTAAATGCAGGATGGGCGCATCAGCTATGATGAATTTGCAGCCATGATGAAAACAGGAACAGATTGGAGAAAGGCATCTCGACATTACTCAAGAGGGAGATTCAACAGTCTAAGCATAAAGCTGATGAAAGATGGTTCTCTGAATTTGGGACGCGAGTAGAGAGAGAACCGTACCATTTATCTGTTTTAGTGAACCATTCCTTGTATATCTTAGACGTTGACGTAGACCTTTGTTTTCTCTTGTGATTCTTTGTATTGTATGGGAGGACTGTCTACTTTAAAATGAAATGACTGGTGTCTACAGTTATCTGAAGCAAGGACTGAACACATAATGCTTATCGTTAGTTGTGGAAAACATCATCTGAACACATATTTGTTGCTGTTTTGGGGTACTACTCATCACTCGTATCTATAAATTAGTTTGATCAATTTTTTGATCTTTTAATGAAGCTTACTTTCACCAAAAATAAACAAATCAATATAAAATTAGATGATATATAAATAAATGTTTTTAGAAATTATTACTATCTTCTACTACTAGAAAAATCTAAAAAAAAAATCAAATATTTTTCATGATATAAAAAAATAAATATTTTATATTTAAAATAGTGTGAAGTTCTTGAATAAGTATTGTTTTCTTAGAAATATATTTATGAAAAATATTTTGAAAATTTATCAAATAATATACAAAACCCATAAAACAAAGTTCATTTTGTCTAAATAAATCTAAAAATCGAAAACCAATGTGAAAAAAATTAATACCTGAACTGAAGTATGATGGATGGATGATTGAAAAAATTCGATCAAATCAAACTGATATCACCTAACAACTAGTAAAGAAATAGTGATCCGCAACAAGTATAGTTTTAAATTCAAAAGGGTTATTGAACTTGCAACTACTCTCATTTTGAGAATTGAATTTTTTCTGATCCAAGTTAGTCCCTAATGTTTCCTTGAAGTTGCGGGAATAATTATCAAATCTAAGCTTTAACATGAGAATAATTACGAATTAATTTAGGGAAAATAAAGTTGAAAAAGCCCTTTCTTAATTTAGAGCTCAATATGATAATAACAAATAAGTTTATGGGGTAATTTGGATAAAAAGATTTCCGATCCCAACCTAAGAAATAATCCCAATTTCGGAAATTATACGAAGATTTTGTTTTTATAAGAGTATAAAAATTGCGCTCAAGTCGTCAAATTCATATTTTGCGGTGGGTATTGTATAGATTATTATTTAAGGATTGGCTCGGTTCCGATTTCATCACCATTTTCTTATCTCAAATGATCTCTCTGTAACCGCTTGCTGTTAAATTTTGTAGAAGACACGTCCGCCATTACTTTCCCTTCATATTTGGTATCTTTCTGGATCCATACCATTTTCCTATGCTTTTATTTTGTTTAGTCAGTTATTTGAATTTTATTTCTTTTCTCTTTTTCTTGAAGGTTTAATATATTGATAGTTGGAAACTAATAACAAAATGGGAAGGATATTCATGATCACTCTTGAAGGACGCGTTTATAGCTGCAAGCACTGCTTTACCCATCTGGCTCTCCTTGACGACATTATTTCTAAGGTTTCCAGCAAAATCCTTTGATCTCTCTTTTCTTCTTCCACGAATTGCTTTATGCATTGTTATTATGCTATTTACTTCATTCTGGGGTTCCCCAAGCTATAATTGGGCTATGGAACGTAGTAAATAATATTAAGGAATAATGATTTAACTGAAACAGATTGATTACTCTTCAGTTCTGGTTATACTGTTTCTCTTTGATAATACGAATCCCCAGCAATTTTTGCGCACAACCTTCTATGTGATTTCCTTTTTTTATTTTGCAATTAAGGGATTAATATATGCTTACAACTTTGATGGATGAACGAGTCATTGTCTACGGAGAGTGACTGACCTTAGCTGCCTCTTTTTTGTTTTCCTACGGAGGCTTTTAATTGTTGCTAGAAAATATTAAGTCATAGCTTCCTGTTTCTTTTGATTATGTATCAGTTCTTTAATAGACAATGGCTGGTTCAATTGGAGGTTATTTTTTGTCTAAGCCTAAGATATTGTTTGATATTTGTGAAGTTGGAATTTAAGAGTTGAGACATAAGGAAGAGTAAAATAAGTAGGTTGTATGTCAGCCTATCATGTTTAGTTTTACATCAGTATCATATATTGAAAAACCACCTACCCCTCTTTTTTTCGGGACTATTATCATCAATGTTATTGTAGATGCAGTGACTGGTTCCAATGTTCATAGAATATAATCGACTATCATCATACAGGGGTTCTTGCATGCTCTAGGAGCAAAGCCACTTGTGTTACCAAGCGCATTTTCTGTCTTATCTTTCTCTTCATCATGGCCATGCTTCTCATTGTTGTCTGAATTACATCATGTGTTGTTCAGCATCACAGAGTCATACTAACCCCATCCCTTACCTGTGTTTCAGTCTTTCCACTGCGGGCATGGAAAGGCTTATCTCTTTGATAAGGTGTAAGTATTTCATTGCTATGCACTCATTTTTTTTTCTCCATGGAGTGTTCTCTAAAAATAGTCTTATCTATTTTAAAACCATGCTCAAGATTTCACTTTCTATGCATTTCAATGTGTTGATTCTGGTATGGATGTATGACATGTCCTTTTTTTTTCCTTCTCTCCTTTTCATTTATCTAATAAAAAAATGATTCAGATCATCTTTTTTCTATTAAAGAAGAACTAAAAAATCAACAATCTGAACCAGTCCACTGCCTGCAACTATATGGCAAGCCAGCAGCAAACTGACAGTCCAAATCACTAAATGACTTGTTAATCCCTTTCCTACGATTTCCATTCATTCTGCTTATTATTATCTAAACTCTAGGTTACAAGTGATGCATACTAATTGTTGCAAGAATAACCATGGATGGCGAAAGCAGAAATGCGTATGATGGAGTTGAGAGTATAGGGACTTGTATCATATACATTCTGCATATATGAATAGTTCAAATAACATATTTCTTTCTTAATCCATTACAGTGTGAATATCACTGAAGGGGAGAAAGAAGAGCGCATGATGATGACTGGACTGCACACTGTTGTTGATATATTCTGTGTTGGGTGTGGCTCGATTGTGGGATGGAAATACGTAAGAACTAGTTCTGAAATTTCAAGTTCTTCTGCCAGTTTGATTTCATTTCAAGGGTTAGTTGCATGAGGTAATTTCATGGAACATTTTCCCTTTTTCCTAATGGCGTGAGTGATTCTAGGAGGCTGCACATGAGAAGGCTCAAAAGTACAAAGAGGGAAAATTCATTCTCGAGAGGTGCCATATCACCGTTTCCTTTACTCGCTTATAGTATATCAATGTTCTCAAATGTGCATTTAACCGTGGAGCAGGTTTAAGGTGTTGGGTCCTGATGGAGGCAATTACTTGGCCATTCAGGAATCTCTGGTTGGTGGAAGTAGTGATGCTGATGATGCATGATTGCCATTTAATCACATGTTCTAGTTGTACATATCTCTGCTTCTCCTGCGCTTGTTGAACTTTTTTGGCCTTGAAATTGGAACAATATTCTGTCACTGAACATTCTTTACAAATTAGTATCTGAATAACCTCGCATGGTACATATTGTTGTTTCCAGTCCCCCCACCGATAAAGATGAGGGTTCAATGTTGCCTTGTTTACATACAAATTAGTGTTAGACTGTTGATGAATTGAAAACATTATCCAAAGGATCCATCCACCATAATAGATTGGGTGTTGGTTTTATTACCCGCTTAACTTAAATGGACCAGGCCGATGCTAAACAGGATGAAACAAAATAACTTGGATTTCCATTCAATCAAATCAACAAAATCTTTTGATATGATTCGGTATATCCGTCAAATAGTAATGTATTTTGGTCCTTGATTGACCCCAGCATGGATGGCATAGAAGATGAATATGACCCTGAGCTTTTATGAATGTCAATCTCAATCTGGTCATCAACCTTTTAGTTTTTATGTGAGATGACATTTAAAGCTTCTACTATAAATTTATTTATTACCTTTATCTTTTCAATTTTAAAAGGTTAATTTGTAAATAGAAAATTAAATGTTTCTCTCCTAAGTAGCAAACCGAACATTTATTTCTGCTTTCACTTCTATCCATCCTTCCACTTTTGCAGGTAAGATAGAAGTGGTTGAGTATGAATTCTTAATTTAATTTGGTAAACTTTGGTGGTCTTGCGCAAAATGGTCAACTTCCAAAACCCAAGCAAATGGTTTCCTGCAGGAATAAGGGGGAGCTAGCCAAGTTGACCACGAACCCTTTTTCACATAACATCATAATTCATAAATATTAAAAGTAGGTCCATTGCTATACGACAAGTTGTAGGATCATGGTTTGGTTTCTTCTACTCCAATGACTTTGAAATATGAACTGAAAGCCGGCTGCCATTGCCCATATCTTTCCAAATATACATTTGGACAATGTCAAATCCAAAGTAAGCTTCTCTTCACCTAAACCAAAAACTTTTCTTATTTCAACGGAAATCTTGTATTCTTTTTCTTGCTAGGATCATCTAACTTCAAAAAAGGAGTTTGAAATTGAATGGTTGGATTGGAGAAAGCAAATACAGCAAGTAAACAAAAACTTTTCCTATCTTAGACCAGAAATGTTATAGCCATATATTGACTGTCCATCAAAGTACCCCCCCCCCCCCGGTTTTTGCTACAGTGTCTTGCCTTACATGGCAAATTTACCTATCATGTGTTGTCACTTTCATTCTCTCACACTCCTTCCTGCTAAATGACAACCTTTTGTTTCCTCCTATTTTATCAATTCCTTCCAGTCAAACTGCACAACCCAATTCTTATAGCCTTGGGTGATAACTTGATCTTCTTCTTTCCCAATTATGTCATCTCCACCATCCTCCCTGGGGCTTTCTTTCTGAATCTTCTTCAACCAACCCATACCCTTTTTTTTAGCATACTTGTTGCTCGCAACTCGATTAGGATTGTAAAATCCCAGAAGACATACTAAATTTGACTTTCTGGGCTTTGGTAAGTTGGTGAATTACCAGCTGCATGTAATTTGATAGTATTCTCTTGTTCTGCCTTTTGTAACTACTTCTCGTAGGTAACTTCCATATTGCTTTGTTTTGGTTTATGAGCAATTAAAAAAGAGTTTGACTTTTTGTGATTTCAGAATTGGATAAGAGAACCGGTTTAATTATATGGGATAAGCTGTGTAGCTACAAGATCTTTAATGGTGTCTGGTGTTTGCAATGAGTTGTAAGTGCTTTGGATCGTTTGATTGGTTCAAAGGAAGCAATAGCCCTGACCAGACACAAGCTCAAGGTTCAGTTGCATTTATTTTGTTGTTTCTTGTAAAGTCGTAGGCTGCATCTAAAGCTCTCTTCTTTGGTCGCTTTGTTTCATAAAATACCCTGCCTTGTCTTCTTATGGTTATGCATAAACTATGACCATTACTCTACATGGCAGGCTGTGTTTTGAGCGTAGCCTACAATAGGTTCTTCTTCTTCTTTTTTTTTTTTTCACTTTTCAGTAATGTAACCATTCCTAAGTATTTATCTCAAACGGTTCCTTGTTTTTGTTTCTGTTTCGGACACATGGTATTGTCAACTATTTCTCTTATAATTTTGTGATCTCATTCGATTCCATATTTGTTGTATCTGTGCATGGCCAGAGTTTACCAACGAGAATGTAAAGCTTTTTACTTACAATTCATTGAGATCAGCGACATCAGATTTCCATCCATCAAACAGAATCGGTGCAGGTGGTTTCGGAGTTGTCCACAGGGTAATGAAAGCTCTCCGACCGTTCTTTTGGAACAGAGCATCCATGTCTTCTCGACTCTTTTTGGCATGTATTATGTATATGTCTGCTTGTGTGTGTGTGTGTGTGTGTGTGTGAGAGAGAGAGAGAGAGAGAGAGAGAGAGAGAGAGAGAGAGCAGGTTTTCTGGTTTTCATATGGCACGCCTGTACTAGTGTCTGTCAACTTTAGAACTAATTGGGAAACACTAACAAAATTTTACTGTCTGTTACTGTTTGCAGGGAGTTTTGAGGGATGGTACTCAAGTAGCCATCAAGAAACTCTCTGCAGAGTCTAAGCAAGGATCTAATGAATTCCTGACAGAGATCGATATGATATCAAACATACGACACACCAACCTTGTTGAACTAATCGGCTGTTGTGTTGAAGACAGCCATCGGGCCTTGGTCTACGAATATCTGGAGAATAACAGCCTTGCCAGTGTTTTACTTGGTAAATACATCAATCCAAGCTCATTGAACTCCTAATTCTAATTGAGGTATACTGATGTCCAGAAATCCTAATTTCAGGTTCACGTAAACATATTGCTTTGGATTGGCCAACAAGAGCTGCTATTTGCTTAGGTACAGCTTCTGCTGTTGCGTTTCTTCACTATGAAGCTGTACCGCATATCGTCCACAGGGATATTAAAGCTAGTAATATACTCCTGGATGGAAATTTTCATCCTAAAATTGGGGATTTCGGGCTAGCTAAGCTTTTCCCGGACAATGTCACTCATGTCAGTACTCGAGTAGCAGGAACATTGTAAGCATCATTTTCATTGCATCTCATCCTTACTCAGCTGCCTAAGCTATTTAACTATTTCAATATTTCATTGATGTTTTTTAAGGACTTTTGAAGGAGTCATCCACTGGCGGTTGTGTTTTGTTCTTTGCCTTTGCTTAATCCTTGTGTTTCTGTTTGCATCTCAGTTATGATATTGTATTTTGTCCAGTGGATATTTGGCACCAGAGTATGCGCTTTTAGGACAACTAACCAAGAAGGCAGATGTGTACAGCTTTGGGGTGCTCCTGCTTGAAATAATAAGTGGTAAAAGTAGTAGTAAGGCAGCATTTGGAGTGGAATTCATGCTTCTGCTTGAATGGGTACTTTCAACCTTTTTCCACTTGTTGCATCATGTTACTTATCTTTTCATACATCAACTAGACTCTAAATTTGATAAAATTAGATGGTCTTCACATGACATCTCACATAAGTGATATCATAATTCATGCAAAAGTGTACCTGTTGCAGACATGGAAACTGAAAGAAGAAGACAGGCTTCTAGACATTGTTGATCCAGAATTGAGTCAATATCCAGAAGAAGAGGTTCTGCGGTTCATCAAGGTTGCCCTGTTTTGCACCCAAGCCGCTGCAAACCAAAGACCTACCATGAAGCAAGTGGTGGAAATGCTTTCCAAAGAAGTGAACCTAAATGAGAAATTGCTGTCAGAGCCAGGTGTTTACAAGGGCCAAAACCCTCGCCACTGGGGCGTCAACAAAGACCAGCAAGCATTTGATCCTTCCTCCTCAACCAGGATTCTAAGCTCTCACATTATAACACAGATGCTTCCTAGGTGATAATGCATATATGTGCTATGCTTATTATATTATCCATTGTCTTGTCTACACCAATGCTCACCATTCCATTTGATTACATGCCTGAAATGATTAGTTGGCCTCGGCCTACAATAGTGAGAAATTAACCTCCAAAATTTCAAACTTTGGTCATCACTCTTCAAGACGACTTCTCAATCTATCTAGGAAATTTTTATATTGCTAAAATAAAAAATAAAGGGAAAAAAAAAAAAGAAAAGGGGGATCAAGAGCCGATAGTTATATATTTTTAATTTTTATTAATTATTTAAAACATTTACTATTTTCTTGAGGCTAAAACTTTAATTTTGCAAATTGTGCTATCTTAGAAAGAAACTTAGCTTCAAACCCGTTTAAATTAACTTAATTTTCGAAATATGATAACTCTAAAAGAAAAAACAACAAACAAATTACTGGAGTGTTTACATATTCATCAACCTTAAAATAGATGGGTCTTAAGTCTCTCCAAGAAACAGGCTAATCGTGATGGTCCTAACGAAGCCAAGTGAACAAGAAGGATCATCAATGTGTGCATTGGTTGTGGGCTCTTGTGCGTGACCAATGACACTATAATATGCAAGTGATAAATCGTATAACACATGTACGTGTCATAGGGCTAGAATTTTACTTTCGCAATTCGTGCGACCTTAGGTAATTTCTTGATTTCAAATCTGCCTAAATCAACCCAACTATCGCGCAAAGTGAAAACTTTCGATAGAAATTCTCCAAGACATCGAAATGAAGCTTTGATTAAGTGATAAATTTAATGTTTTAGTAATCCAACAATTGTAAGTTTAAATTCCACCACATGCATATTTTATTTATTTTTTTTCAAAATGAAAAATATTAAAATACTATCAAATAGTTATGGAAAGGTAAGAAGAACTTAAATTTGAAATTTAAATGATACATTGTTGAAAAAATAGTTACGAGTTCCGAAAAAATTATGTATAATATAATGTTTAAAAAATATAATATAAAAGGAGTATAGAAAATTATATATAACTCTATTTTAAAATGTAAGATATTATACTCCAAAGGGAAAAGGTAACAATAATATCAAATTTTAACAATTTTTTCCAAGTTAATCCTTACCTTCACACTAATTTTAAATGTGATTTTTTTTTTCCAAATTAATACAATAATAATTTTAATTTCATCATTTATATATTATATCAATATAATTTTAATTTTAAAATATTTAACCCACTAAAAAAGAAAAAATTCTACAGTATAATTTCTTTTATCCCTCTTCAAAAATATATTTATAAGTAATATTTTCTCTCTCCTATTATTTTTACAACTCACTCTCTCTCGAGTCTTTTAATCCAGGCCATCATTTCCCGCCGGTTCCTGATGTCTTTTTTACCCCAAAATTTCACCATGATTTTGTGTTTGTTCTGATCTGATATGCAGAGATTTTGCTAGAAAAGAAAAAGGAAATTGCTATAAAGTGGAAAGGGAATTGAGTATCCTCCCCAGTAGAGTCGTAAAGAATGGAGTTATCGGAAGAATGGAAAGCTTATTTCCCCATCGGCAAATCACTGGACCCGCCGCTCCTCTCTTCTTCAAAGCTTGGTCCTCTTTTCTTCATCCCAAAGCCCAAAACTCTTCCTAAAATCCTTTTCCATTCTCCCTCTCTTTTTCCCCCTCTTCTTCCTCCTCTACCTCGCCTTTCTTTCTCTCGGTTCCTCTCTGCTTCTTCTGTCCCTTACTCCACTTCTTTCTCTATTGCTTCCTGTTTCGCCCCTAATTCCTCCCACCACCACGACGTTTCTTCCCTTCTATCACACAATCGCCTCCACCTTCTCCATTGCCCTGACCACAACATTACTCTTGTCTTCTTCACCACTGGCTCCAACCATGACCGAATCGGGTTCTTCGCTATTCACGTCCAAGACAACGATTTTAAGTTTCTGGGTGATGGGAACGGTGGCGTCTTTATTTCTAACAACCACTTCAATCATAAAATATTGAGTATTTTAGTGAACCCAGTTGATGATTTCGACGGGAATTCAGGTGATTCTGTTGTTGGGTATTTAATGACTTCTACTCTATATTCTGTTCATTGGTATTCTGTTAGATTTGATAACTCTTGTAAAACCCCTGCTTTGGATTACTTAGGCAGTAAGTTATTCAAGAGTTCCTCGATTGTCTGTGCTTGTTGCAGCCCACACATACCTGAAGAAAGTGTGGTTTTGTTAGAGAATGGTGCACTGTTCTTGTTTGATTTAGCTTCTTATGTTAATTGTCAGAAACCCAATGGCTATGTTAAAGGGAGTAAATTTAGAGTTTTATGGGATGATTCGAGTGGTTCAGAGAATTATAAATGGTTGGGTATTGAGTTCAGTTGGCATCCTAGAATTTTAGTTGTTGCCCGATCAGATGCTGTATTTTTACTTGATTTTAGGAGTGATGAGTGTAATGTAACTTGTTTAGCCAAGATTGAGATGTTGAGCCCATATGCTGTAGTTGATGAGGATCAGTTTCTAGCATTTTCTAGAGCAGGAGCTGATGGGTTTCAGTTTGTTTTGGCTTCCCTAAATTTATTGCTTCTTTGTGATGTGCGTAAGCCAATGGTACCATTGCTGCGATGGGCTCATGCCCTAGATAATCCATGCTTCATTGATGTGATTAGGTTATCAGAATTGAGATCACAATCAAGGGATGATACATATCAGTGGGCAACTGAATCGGGTTTTTGCATAATATTGGGATCATTTTGGAATTGTGAGTTCAGGTTGTTCTGTTATGGCCCTTCTTCAGCCAATGAAGGATCTGTTGCTGTGGAAATTTCAAAGTTTTGCAAACCCTTTTTGGCATGGGATCTTCCTTCAGATTTATTATTGTCAAACCAAGAGTGTCATTGTGGAAGTTGTCTCGTTAGGGAAGAATTTTCGAAAGGTGCACTTCCTGAATGGATTGATTGGCAGCAGAAGAAAGATATTGTCCTTGGCTTCGGGGTTTTGAGCAGGGATCTCTCGAAGTTGGTGTGCGAGTCAGATGAATTTGGTGGCTTTACTTTGATTAGGCTAATGTCTTCAGGAAAGATTGAAGCTCAACGATATTGTGCCTCGTGGGATTTGGTGCAGAATTTTAATGTAGCTCACCGAGAACCATTTTTCAATTTTGAGGATAGCTTACTATACTCCTTGGGTGACGATGAGTATGAATTTCCTAAAAGGTTCAAGTATTTGAACCTTGACTATCTTCGTGGTTATTTGAATGACAATCTTGCTGAAGGCCTAGACTCCAGGATAAAGAAGTCCCACGATGGTCTTCAGCAGAAGGAATCTTTTAACTTAGACTTTCATGAAATTTTGTGTGAGAAGTTGAAGGTCTGCGGATTTGGTCGATTCAGGTCCTCTCCTGCACTTTCCGTTGTCTTCAATGACATTAGCTTGCCAACAAGTATATGCGAAGTTGCTTCGAGGCAAATGTGGGCAACCTTACCTTTGGAACTTTTACTACTAGCTTTCTCTAGCTATCCTGAGCTACTTGATGTGCCCTTCGATGACATGACAATGCCTCTGGAATTTTCAGTTGTTCCAGACCTTCCTCAGCTGCCTCCATTCCTACTAAGGAAGCCTTCATGCCGCAGCACTAAGTGGTCACATAAGATGCAGCCTGATGATTCGCTTGTGGGTCCTGTTCTTCCTCTCCCCGTTCTACTTACACTTCACGAGTTTCGTAATGGCTGTCCAGATTCAGAGAAAATGTGTGAATTTTCATCAGAGGTGGAGTTTGGCCTTAGGTGCAATGAAGTCATGCAGGTTGCTGCAGAAATGGCTGTATCAGATTCTAGCTTGCTTAACAATGATGAAATTGTCTCTCTTGCTGATGACAGAGATGAGATGTGGGTTAACTCTCAAAGGCCAAAACCATTGCTTTTATACCATCCAGTTGGAGGCGAGTCACATGGAAACCATATTTATAAAGATGAGAAATTTACTACCATGATTACCAAAGTGCATAAGGTTACTGATCCTAATGACACAACGAATAGTGTTGGGCTAGAACTATTCAATGATCTGTGTCCCATTGAGTTGAAGTTTGATGTTCCTGTCATGAACTTTGGCTCACAGGAATTAGAAGCGTTCAAGACATTGAAAAGGCAGTTTTGCAAGTGGCAAGAACGTTTTAAACCATATCAGGAACTGTGCATCCAGAATAATATAGATTTTCAAAAGAAGGCATGATATGCTGTGGTGAAGTGAGTTTAGTTTCATGATTTCCTTTTAACTAGATCTTAGAATCCAGCCTTAGGTTGCTTTCCCTCCCGATTTGACTTGGAGATGCTGTAACAGTAATTGTGACATGCAGAGAAGATTCCTAGGCAGTAGGCACAGACCAGGTTTTTTATTCATTTACCTTATTGAACTATCTACCTTTTTTTCTTCCTTTGGTTATTTTGTCAATTTTTCCTGCCCTTGATGTTTGAATGCAGAGGTTTGCCTAAGATGCTGAAAATGGTGATTGTAGTTTGTAAATATTACCCTTTCAATGATCAAAAATAGTTTTGCTTACCTGATCCACAGATTAAAGTGTCAGCAAATCTAGCATCTCATTCGTTTAACGTGGCTTTTGGTGCCGTTTAAGAACTTGTTAAATCTTAGATGAGATATTTTGTTGCAAAATACGAATCCAAGCATATAGTCATAGTTAAGCAATAACTTCATCTGAATTATCCAAAAAAAAAAAGGGGAGGTTGTTGAGATGATCAATGTTTGTCACATTAATGATGTAATGGTATAAAATTCTGGGAATCTGACATGGTAGAATACACAAGAAGAGAATCAAGGAAGCAATGTTTGTTGGTACATACTAGCAGCACTAACCCTCATTATTCGGCAATTGTCACATGGCAATAGGGTGAGTTATAGAAATCTTAAAACTGTCGAGAAGCTTCTGTAATGTTTGATGATCCCACTGGATATCACTTTGCAAGACATTATTATGTTGAAAAGACCCCGGTCCTGGCTGTTCTCTTGCTAGTTGAATGTACAGCTTGTCGACTTGTTCCAACCCATTGTAGGTTACCGCAGTTGTTTTTTCTTCCCATGGTTCACCTTCAGGTTCTTGCTTCTCAACTAACTGAATTTTAATGAATTGCACTTAAAAAATTAATTAAAAAACGATGGAGAGGACATAAGCGCATGTAATCTGTAATAACGCTATCGACCGCAATGGTAGATTTTTGTGAGGGGAGAATCACAAAATGCCTTGATCACCCTATCATTTTTCAAGTACATCCCATAGTAGCAACGTCTCACAGTATGATTGATTGTCAAATGGGCAAGTAAATTGATAATTATATTCCTGTTTAAGTAGAAAAGGTTTCCTTAACATTCAAGGATTCATATATTAGCATGACCAGAAATGCAACATTGCGTTTGTTGGTGAATCAAAACAATCATAGGTCTAGGCAGCAAAAATAAAGTTTAGACTAAACATTCTCATCTCTTTTGCAGCAAAAATTATGTTGTATAGCAGAATGCGTGTGGAAAGTGGAACGGGGAACGTGCGACGTTTCATATATTATTGATGATTTATATGTCATTATTCTTAACTATTAACGAGCAATACTTCATTGATGAGGGATTGAAAGAGCTGCATTGCAGATTACACATCATCTCAACAAGATACAAGCTTAAACCAGATACTTTTGAACTAGTATGGAATTTCTTTTCACATGAGCGACAAGGTTCATGGAGATAATGTTTTATTTGTTGCTAGGTTTATAGTAATAGAGCACCGCAAAGGAGGACAATGAGAGAATAAAATCCAAAGCATCACACTCATCAGGCCATTACCTCTGATAATTCATCGCATTTAGCTTCATCAACTCCAACAGATGTATCGCTCATACTATTCTTGTCATCTTCAACCAGCATTTCTTTTTCAGTTGCCACTGTTGATAATGGAGTCAAGCCCTCCGCTACTACAACATTCTTGTTAGCAATAGCCATAGCTTCATTATTTGGGTATTTAGTTCTATTCATGCCAAGCGCTTCAGGATTTTTATTTGCCATGAAGTCTTCTGTTGGGTTGCTAGGATTCTCTGCAACAATAGCAAAGGGCTTGTCTAGGGAAGGAACACCATTTCCAGTGGCCAATCCCTCCGATAATGCTTGTAGTTCTTCCTTCAGTACTTCCTGATAATCAGCTGCTTCCCAGTCCTCGGAAACAACAATCATATTCTCAGTTTCCAAGGATTTAAACATCCGATCAGGGCCCGGTTGCCACAAAATGTCCCCAGTGGTTGTTTTCAGAATGAATTTGAACTGGACTGAGATTCCAACGGGTATATCCTGAGCAAGTACCAAAAAGAGAGATCTCATCAGTTGTCAATAAAGCCTTCAACAAGAATATTTCACATTCTCAATAAGTTGCTGCTTACCAGCTCTACTGCCCAAACATGTCCTTCTGACCAAGTCAGTGGGATACAACTCTCAGGGTCCCATGAGCCTAACATAGGATGATCCCCTACTATGAAAAAATGCTCCCCAAATGAGCACTCTTTCTTCAACTGAAATTTGACACGAGTGGTCTTCGATGGATCTGTGCATCAGAGGTGTTGAAATGAGACTCAGAAATCAGAAAACTCAATAATAGACAAATAGTTAAAGGGCCACAAGATCTTACTGTATTCTTTAGGTTGAGTTTCTGCCGTCTCCAACTCCCCCTACATGAAGAAAATTTACCAAATGAATCTCAACTTCAATACAAGTAAATTTTCTTGAATTGGAAAGGAACTGTAAATGAAGCAACATCTTTTGTTTCAAAATCCATTCAGTTTCAAAAGGCTTGGATTGTAAAAAAAGGATTTACGTATGCATGTTTTAAATCCCACGTTGCACGATAATCCATGATTGGAGAATTAGATCATATATAAGTTATTTGGAAAAAAAAAAAAGTGTAAAGGGAAGCAACATGGAAAGAAAACTTGGGAATCGTGCAAAGGAGCATCGGCAAAGTAAAAGGAAAAATCAGTAAAAATGGATAAAAGTGGACATAACATGCCTGTAAGTCAGGTGAGAAAGAAGAAGATGAAAAAAGAGGCTGCAGACGCCTCCGTTGCACAGAAACCAAATGCAAGCGGATTCTAGCAAGCTTGTTAGAAGGTAATAAGCATACTTGAGCTCTAGTAAGAGAAAGATGTTGAAAAGAAGAAAACCCTCTATCTCTATTATTGCCAAAGATTGGCTTGGAGCAAGGACTCGTCAAGGTTTTCATCACTTGCGGGTTCCAACTGAAACTGTCTCCTCAAATTTTTGTCGTTAAAAAAAAAAAAAAAAACAGTGTTTTGTTTTGTCTGTTGGTTTGGCTCTCCTCTCTATAAGGGATGGAGTGTGAAAGGGATCCATTGCCACGTATCGGCATGGGTGGAGTTGAATCTGGCTTTTCTCACTTGGAACGTGAGACTCGCAAGTCCCAAGACTCAGCTCTCTCCACCAACAGGCAACTTTTTCAGCATTTGCAGAGACCCTTATTTATTACTACCAACTTAAATTTAGGAATTAGCCAATTAATATTGATATATCTGCTGCTTTGGATCTGGGCCAGGCATTTCAAGGCTAACAATGTCCACAACCCACAAAGGGCTTCACTGAAACCATTACAACCCAGAAGGTCATGCGACCAGACTTTGGTTCTTTTTACTATAGGCTGCCAACAGAAATTGGCTCATGAGATGGATTCCTTGTGAAACTGTAGGCCTGGACTGACTATGGATAAATGGTGCAATAATAATGATAATAGTTATCATAAAGCTTAAAAATTTCGAACATCTTTCATTTCGGATTTTTCTTTGATGGACTAAGGATAGAAAAAAAAAAATTGTTCAATTATTAAGATTTAAATTATTTTTATTTTTTAATTTGATTTTTTTTCATGTTAATATTTTTTTCTACGAGTTAGATTGTATTTCGTCCCTTTACTTAAAAAACGGATAAATTAATTCATATATACTAGATCAAAGAGCAAATTGATCATTTCTATAAAAAGTTTCATCCAATTCTATTGTAAAAAACTAACATGGTTGATTGATAATCAGATAGTTACATGTGGCATGTCACATGTATCTCATTCCGGCGTATATGAACCAATTTTTAATAATAGAAATAGATGAAAGGTAAGTCTCCCTAATCTTAGCCTAATCATATCCATTTATAGGGCAAAAATAATCTAATAGAGAAAATACAAAAGTACCCTTAATTGAATAAAGTAGAGTTTTTCAAGATATTTTAGTAATTTTTGTGTCAAACTTTCATGCCTATTGTAAGTATCCTTCATGTTTTAAATACCAGAGTGCACCTTCCGCTGCATGCTCGGTTGCTGCGTTCTTTGTGGTCCAAGGACTGCTGAAGCACTCCAATATCATATCTGGGGCTTCTTTGTGGTCCGAGTACTGAGGTAATTCAGAGCTTAGTGTATTAGGGTTTTAAGTAGAGAGGAGTCCATCTATTAAGTTGATCTTTGAGGTGTTTATAGTTGAGGATTTCTACCCAATTATATCACTACCCAATTAAGAGCCCAAATGGTCCAAATTGAGGATTTTCCAAGAGGGAATAAGTTATAAATTGATATTGTTCAGGCATTTTATCTAATCATCAACACTATTTTAATTCAGATTTGATTTAGATTTTAATTTTAGTGTAATGATATTTTACAATGTAAGGAAGTTAAGAAAAATCATGTGCTAATTAAGAGGGGTAATTAAGAGTGGGGAAATTAGAAAATTCTCTCAGATCATGTACAGAATGGTGAGACGAAAGTTCCGTTCAAATTCAGACTATAATAAATGGAAGGAAGTCGATTATAGTAGTGTGTTTTTTTTAAAATAAAAATAAATCCTCTCTCCCCGATATGAACTTGATTCACATATATTTGAGAATAAACATTATAAATTGTGAATATTGCTGCCAATACCAGCAAATTAAACCCAAAATCAATTAGCTTCAGTTCCCCCAAAATCCTTCGATGTTTTCCTCCTATTCAAACTGCCGAGCCGAGAAGACTTGGTAAAAGCCTTTACTCTATTTAATTCATCAAGGGCCTTAGGGTCCACAGTGATATCGCAATTTATAACAGTCTCGCCTTCTTCGGTTTTCCTGTCTTTAGAAATAAGGTTAGAATCTGCACCATCTAGTTGACTTGCAACGTTTTTGCTCATGTCAGACAAGGATCTTGTTAATAATGGTCGTTTCTTCAGGAACAAGCATACCACTGCACAATCATCCACCTTGGAGCCTGGATACTTTGTTCGCCATGCTTGAACAGCATAATAAACCAATATTTTAGCTGCCATTGATTGTTTTTTTACTGAAGCTACTATTCGTATCACCTCGTTGTTTGTTAGCACATCCCACACCTGCAAAATTTGTAATTTTTTTCTTGTACAACCTTGTTATTAATTTGAACCATTAATTAATAAATAAATATAATTAGCGCTTATATATGTGTTGTTAAATTAATTAACCCTAAAGAAAGATTCATTTAATTCTATAATAATATTTCAAAAAGGAAAAAAGGAGACGCTATAAGTGCATGTAAAAGTTTTCCTTCTTACCCCATCAGTCGCCAACACTACAAATTCATCTTTGCTTGTAAGCTTCCTGTAAGAAACTTGAGGAATTGCGATAACACCATGATCCTTGAGGCAGAAATCCCCGAAAGCCCTTGCCATGGCTAAGCCAGGGCAATCATGATGGGGCATCCATACTCTTGGTACATTTGATTCTTCATCCATTGCAAAGACCCTGCCACCGCACTTCAGGATTCTTTCAGCTTCACCTAATTAAGAAATAACTCCAGAGGAACATATTAGATATGGATATACGGTTTGATTTAGTTTTTAACTATAGGGCATAGGCAAGATTATATATATAATATATATACGCGAATGGAATGGAACAGAAAATACCTACTTGGTATACTAGGTTTCAAGTCAACTGTGAGTTGGATCGGAATGAGTTGGTTTTCATTGTCTCTAGTGCAAAGAATCGCACGAGAATCCCCCAAGTTTGAAATTATCAAATGTTCATCCTGAAATGAAATATGCATATATGTTTTTTGGGGAAAATAAATGGATCATCATCTACATGTATGTACCAAATTAAGAAAGAAGCTATACCTGCTTAATAACAGTTACAGCTGTGGTACCACTGCAGTAACTGTCAAGAGACTCTTCCAAGATAAGATCTTCATCCGACTCTTCGAAAGCTCTAATTATACTTGCCTCCCAGTCTTTGTCAGCGCCAACAGCTACATCATTTTCTTTGCACACTGTAGAAAGCTTGTATGGCAAAGTGTGACATACATGACGTGCAACCTGGTGACCTGACGGACCATGACCATCAAATACAGCGCAGAAGAACACGTTCTTCTCACCCATGAAGTTCTGGATAAATTTTAAATATGTTTAGTTCCGTGTATTCAATAAATAAATGGTCATACATTCTTAAACTATCTGATTATAAATATTAAAGTTGATGGCGATATGCATAGAGCAGCAGCATTCCCGAAGAAATGAAATACCATGTGTGGGTTTAGGTAGGTGATTCAGGACGGAGAACTGGCCTACACAAATGTTATACTAATTAACTTGTTTGCTAAATTAAATTAAGCTCCCCCCAAGAAATTGAGGAGTCTTCCTCCACAATCTAATCGGCATCAAATTCTTCTCTAGCTACGAATTTTATTTGGTCAAGAAAAGGTCGGTATTGGTCGATCGGAGCAAGCTGTTTTATACATACAAATTATTAATATTAGCATCTGCATTTTTCAACAGTCATCAGGTAATGGAAAGAAATTACTTAACATTCAGAAAATGGAGAAATATATTAATTTTGATTACCTGATTCCATTTTCTCTCTCTATATTACATGAGGGAGCTGCACCAACAATAACAATGAACCAAAAAAAAAAAAAACGAATAACATCAAAAGGGACAAATAGTGACGCGAGCAAAACAACGTCAGATTCAGAAGAAGCAGTCGGCAGCGACATGCATTAAAAACAACGGAGACGATCACCAAATGTGTAAATAGAATATTAAAAGGAAATAATTCTAAGATCACAAAGACCTTGTGAAAGCAGCAGATGAATCCTAGACAAAATTTTATATTGGTAGGCAAACAATTACGATCTGGTGGGTAGCACTGGAAATTGGAACATACGGAAAGTATTGATCGAAATGTTGAATTAATAAACAAAAAGAATGAAACATTAATTAAATTAAATCACCTCCCATACGGTCATGGCGTCCTGATTGATCCCTTTTTTCCCCTTGCGGGTGTACATTGACGTGTAGCTAGAGGATCCCTGAAATCTGACTATGGCCCCGGCATGTCCAGTGGTCGTAACTTCCTCCTGTTGGCCCTCCTCTTCTTTCCCCTCCAAATCATCTTCTTCATGGCGTCTACCTTTGTACTTCACCTCTGTACTACAGCAGGCACCCATGTTTCGTTGCGTGTATAAAAGCAAAAAAGATTAGGGAAAAAAAAAGCAGCAGCAACAGCAGCAGGCACCAAGGTACGCCTCCAAAAGGGTATGGATGCCCGGAAAATTTCCGGGAAAATCAAAGCCCAAAATAGACAAGAAATGGTGGTCGAACTGGAGGCGACCCAAGAGACTCAAAATTGAAATGCATGGAGAGGCAGACGAGGAGAAGTCAAGGCCATAATTTTACTCTATAATATGAAAGGCTAGTTTAACAAAAGAAAAAAACAACAGAAAACAAAAAAGCCGAACAGCTTTTCTTTATTTAGAATTAGAGAAGAGACTAGTCATGGCTTACGGGTCATATTATTATTGTTGTTATTATTTTGGCTGCTCCAGGAGGGTGATTTACTATGGGAAAATGCAACTAAACTAACCATTTTGGAATTTTAAGATTAATATTCCTCTAATTTGGAATAATTTCAGTTTTCTGTTCTCTTCTCATCTTCCTTACATAACTACTTTCGGCTCCCTCAATCCCCCGTCTCTCTTCTTTTCCCTATAACAAAATTTATATTATGAACCACTTCATTCCAAAAGCACATATCCACGCCAACTCTCCAATGATCTCCGTCTCATAAAAGATTAAATAAAAACTTTATTTTTAAACCCGTCTCATAATTTTCATATTCGAATACCAAAAGACAATAATCACCATTTTATTAATAAATTCACCAAATACCCTTCATAAAAAAATTCATTAAATTTAAGTTTAACCGCAACCAACAATTAAAATCTCTTGTATTTCATCACATATCACTCAATACATATACATTGACTATAACCATTATCCTTGCAACAAACT
This sequence comes from Gossypium sturtianum, assembly GCA_025698515.1. Lineage (NCBI taxonomy): Eukaryota > Viridiplantae > Streptophyta > Magnoliopsida > Malvales > Malvaceae > Gossypium > Gossypium sturtianum. Next base: position 154,545,260 of record CM046953.1, read on the forward strand.
TTTACGCTCTAATACGTCATCTGATCAATCTCACATTATGCATACGCACAAACTATCAATTTTTTGAAATTTTGTTTCATCTTCCTCTATTTGGTAACAACAAACCATACTTAACAATATCCAAATCCACTACAATCATGTTTTTATTCCAAATTATGCTTAATTCAATAAGACTACAATCCCTCGTCGGATTGTGAAAGGAAAGAAATATTTTCATGAAACATTCACCTTAATTTCACAAAATGTTTATAAGAGAGTCCCGTGGTTTCTCAATCCAACACCAAAATATTGGCTTTGAAAAATTTATGCACTAACCTACGTAATAGTCACCTTTTATACTTGATTCTACCATTGGTTTCAAAATTAATCAATTCATTGATGATTACCTTAAATTCATAATTTATAAATAATTTGATGAGTTTGTCGACCACCATGCCTTCTATGTGCTTTTGCACAGAATTCTCCTATAATTTTAAAAATTTTAATCAATAAAAGACTTATTCGTGTATTTCTCATTTTTGTTAATGGATGATTGCACATGTTGCCTCCATCTTTTTTTTCTCTCGAGTTTTTAACAATCACACTCTTCAATCTCTTCATGTGTCTTCACTTTTCTTGTTTTTATTTATGGACTCTTAACCTTTTCAATTTTTTTGTAGTTACTCCGACAACGAGTGTAACATACTATATCTCGGACCCAACAATTAGGTCAGGCAAGAGGTGTTACAACCAGTATGTCCCTTGAATTGCTAGCTTTCTTGGATCTCCCACAAGTCTTTGGTGGGACATTCTAATCATTTATTTGATTTGCCATCTCAAAGACAATGAAAGAATTTAAAAAGTAATTCTCTAATTCCTCAAAATCTGAGAATCTCAAATCGAATTCTCTAAGGCTTTAATGCTAAAAAGCAGTTGAGAGAAACAAGCGAGAAAGAAAAAAAAATGCTCAGGAAGGCACAGAAAAGCTTTTATAGTAAATGCCCTCAAGTTGATTATTGAGTAAAGAATACAAGATTGAATGATTGCGAATGAGGTGGGAACGTCTTTATTTGTAGTTGTGCTCCCTTATATCTAATGCTACAAATCAAATTGCATCAATGACTCAAATTCAAACTTAGCTACAAATTAGTCCTAAAGAGTTTGCACTCTCTTTTATATTTATTATTATTACATATTAGCTTGGGAACTACAATTTGCTAAAATATTTACCAAGTCAATAGACTTTTGAATAGAAGAGCTTTCCATTATTTTGCAAAACTTAGGCCAATCCTGGTAAGTTAATTTATTCCAAATAATTGCCTTAAGCTATTCTGCTCACCTTCATCGCGGACCTTTTAGTGCAATTCGTAACATACTTGGGGTTAAAATCCACAAAGATGCTCGTATTATGGTCCAACAATATTTTTATTTTTTATTTTACTTCTTATCATATTAATATTTTTAGTTCAAGTATTATTTATCAACAATTAATTTTTGAACATTTTTCTGTTTGTTAAATTTTTTTTTGAATAAGTTTATCTTGTTATTCTGAATCTTTTAGATTCAAGACTAATTTGATAGTATAATTTAAGATTAAATTTGTTAAATGATCAAATTAATAAAAATTATAAATATTGGTAGGTTAATTTTACTATTATACCAAAAAAAAAATTCACATCAACATGATTTAACTTATAAAATATGCAAATATTGGCAGGTGAATTTTACTATTATACCAAGAAAAAAAAATCACGTCAACATGGTTTAACATATAAGTGACTCGATTTTTTTTAAAAAATTTGATGACAAACAAAAAAGACTGTTGGTGTAGCTTACCTTTTAAAAAAGATAAATAACAACCAAATAAACAAACAAAAATTGCTCGCCGTCTCCCTGTAATCTGTATGTTGTCGAAATAAAACAAATAACGCCACATCATACATTTTTCTGAGAAGGCAGTGTGGAGTGGAGGCTAGGCAGAAATCAGGAAGAACTCCGCAGCAAGCCAAACCAATATCACTGCTCTTCCTCTACCAAGCACCCATTCAGACCCATGAACGAAAATTATAACAAATGACCACACTTTAAGGGTTTCTCATTTTACAAATTTCTTTCAATTCCATTAAACGTCTCGAGCGAAAACTGGTTTATCTCTGTCACTATCCAACAATACCTGGGTCCCTACCAAAACAAATTCCCTCCCTGCAACAAATTACAACTGCTGTGTCAGATTCATCCTCCAGCAGTCCAACAATACTAGTTACTAATCTTATGAAAAGTGTAATTTAGGGACAGGGAAGGCATGATCTGCATATTATAGATACACCTAAACCTAGACCTGCTGAGTTTAATCATAGTAAAACAAAGGCTTTCCATTTATCCATTTTGTTTTCATCTAGACTTGAAGCCCCCTGGCTGTTATTTCCTTGACAAATAAATAATCCACCAAGAGGAACAAGTTTGGTCCAGGTAACATACAGCTTTATTAACAATGAATAACAGCACTCTACCTCTTTACCAAGGAACTTGTGCAGCAATTAAAAACACATGAAATATTTTCAAATTAAGAACTTGACTCCCAGAACAAAAGGCTTTCACATACTCCCTAAAACTTTAAGAGGGAAGAAGTGGTTGTCTCTCGTCGGATCCAACACGATGACTAGCCTGGAAAGAGACAAATTAACATTAATTTGTATGTCCAAAAAAAAAAAAAAAAGAGAGAGAAATAACATTAATTTGGAATGCAATCAGACAATCAGAAAAGACCCTCTCCCAGGGGAAACTTAACTACTTTTACATTAAATTCATACCTCTTCATGTGCTCCTGCTGCTATATTAATGAAAGATTCCTTGGACCTAAGATATATATTGGAAAAAAGAAAATAAATAAAAATAAAGAATTTGTAAACTCCATTCAAGAACTAACTTAAACATTTTTCCATATATATTATAGATAAATTCGGTTGGGTTCTTCTGCCAAATTCTAGTTAAACTGTTGCTGAAGAAGGTAAAATCATTATCCCTACCGCATCCATCAAAAGCATGAAGCAGGAACAATCTAACTTGAACCATTGAAGAAGGATAAAGGCATAAAACCGGCCGGGGGGGGGGGGCGGGGCAGGGGTAACCAACTTGAAGCAATAGCACAATATAAAAAAAAAAATCCTTCTAAAAGATTTGAGGCCATGGAAAAGAGCGCTATTTTCATTTACCTTTGGTTTTCCTTATAATCTACCGGTTCTAGCATTCCATTCTCTTGTTCTTCTTTGACTTTGGAAAGCGGCGAAAAGAACTAGGGAGAAAATAAAACATCAAATAATCTCATAAACAAGAAGTACAGGTGCTCATGGGCCGAATAGTACCGCTTGGCCCATACAGGATATCTAAACCAAATTCCCAAGCCTGAGCCTAGCTTGGCCCGAAAAATATGCAAAAAATCCAAACCCACCCATATTTGATTTTTTAAGATTATTTTATTTAAAAATAACTTTTTAAAAAATATAATACACTAAATGTACTAAAAAAAAAAGCTAAAATAAATTTTTTTTAACACATTAGAAATACATTAAAAAGTACTTATATTAAAAACAATACCATAAATATAATAAATGTTTTATTATATTAAAAAACACAAATAAACATAATAAATGTTTTATTGTATTAAATATAATTTTTAAAATTTTATATTTTGGGTTGGGTTATTTAATTGGGTAATTTTTTTTTTTAGGTAATGAATTTAATTGTTAGTGGGTTAAAGATTTAATATAAATATATATAATTATTATTTAACATATATAACTAATATAACTAATATAATTATTTCTGTATTATAATATATTCGGGTCAAGCCGCAAATCTTACCCAAGGCTAGACCCATATAAAAAACAGGTCTTAAATTTTTACCCAAGCTCATTTTCAAGCCTCATTTTTTTGTCCAAACTCTCCAATTTTTCAAATAGGCCTAGGCGAGTGGCCCGGCTCATGAGCATGCCTACAAGTAAACAAGCAGAATTCCATAGAAAGCTAGTCATCAGTATGGCAGCATCCTTTTCCAATTTACCTGGTGCATTGAGATGAACACAATTGAAATTCCTAGGATGAAGTTCATGGTCAAAGTATGGCCAAACAGAGTAGCAGATGCTATGCCGGTAAAGATCGTAGCAACAGTTGAAGAGTACTTCTTCAGAATTGTATCTGAATGCAAAAAGACAATGAGTTGAAAACAACAATTATGTCTGGAAAACAAAACTGGTGGGATGCTCATTGAAGCCATCTTTTAGTTAGTTCTATTTCAATTCAAGCTTAGATGAAAACTAATGAAATTATATAAACTATTAGTGTATGACCTGCATATTTGAAGAAAAAAGAGGATAAAATTCCCTGTGCTGCATTGTTACATATAAGAAACATGGTGGCTTTGGAATGTCCTTGTAGGATATCAAAGCTACTAGGACCTGAAATAATCCAAATGAGAACATCAGAATATCAGACTCACAAGTCAGGATCTAAAACTGGCCTAATAGTTGCTGAAAATAATAATTGCTGGAGAAATAACCGATGAGGCTTCTACCACAAGTAAATATTTTGAAGCAGAAAGCTTGTTCAGAATTGAAATACGTAAAGAAGACTTTGAAGAAAGCAACCTAGGCCAAAAGTAATTTAACTCTAGAGCCACTAGCCTTCTTCATAAACTTTTAATATGCTTTAAAGAATTGAATATTATATACTTTACCATACCTTTGACAACAGTTGTCCCCAGTATTGCCAGAAAGTTAAATATAGCACCATAACCATATAAAAATAAGTTCTGCAAACCAAACAAGAGCAAAAAGAAATTAGAGGATGACCATATAAAAGTAATCCTTTAGCCTTTAGGAACCGAGCCAAAGTGCAAAATTCTAGTGATTCAATTCAGCAGATCCTTGTATGACCATGCTTGATAGCTGCACGTAACCCTTGTAGTGGCAGAGAGAAATACCGTTCAATAGGTTTCCAGACAGTCAAACTTCATAATATTGGAACTGAGAAAATAAAATTTCCAGATAGACACTACACAAACCTTAAGAAAAGAAACTAAGCTCTGGTAGACATACCAGATACTAAGGCTCAATAATTATTACAATTCTAACATCAAATCGATCACTCCCTTTGAAACTAACACAACATCTCTAAAAGCATTTCTCAGAACAGATCAAATACCACCAATTCAGGGAATCCTAAAAAATACCTGAAGATAGATGCTTGTCTCATACTGACTCTTAAGAGCATACTCATTGTAGACAGAAGCCAAAGATGGAACAGTTACCTGAAAGATTAGGTCTAATGTCAGCTTCTGGCATGTGTAAAATCAAACAATAGGGAACGAAAAAGAGACGTGGAAGAATGATAAACAAAGAACAGCTTTCTACTAAAACTGATTGCATGGTCCGCACAAAAGAGACATGCTAAATATAAATTACAGATACCCAAAAGTACTTACAAAGATCAACGTGTAGATGTAAGCACCGGTTGTAACGTGAAGACCCAAACTTGTACTACCCTCAGGTAAAGAACGCAGCTGATTTACACTAATTCCAATGAGCAAAAGAGCAAGAGCTTCCCACTGCAAAATAAACTCAAATTAGCTACACAGCATGTAAGAAAGATCCCAAAACAAGAATCAGATGTGCACTTAGTGAAAAAAACTTATTGCACTGACGTGCACCTATTTTTTTAATTTTTTTGTTATGCAGTTGAGAAGTTTTAAGCCTAACCTGTATCACAGAAAATCTGCGCCTCATAATCATTTTCAGCAAAACAGCAATTACCAAAACCTGCATGATTCATCGAGCAAATATAGAAAATTTTGCAAGGAGCACAAACAATTGTTTTTTTTTTTCCTAAAAAAATTTATTTCCAACATCTCAGAGGAATGAAAAAAAAAATCCTCCAAGTAACACTATGCAAGTGTCACAAGCCAAGACTTAAGCTCAAGATTGTGTGGCTCTTGATCCCGTGAATGCACTCATCCAGATCCAATATCTGCCTTCCCACACACAAGGAAGTATCGCCATTACCGAATTGGCAACAATGTTGATGCAAATAAGGGTCAATAAATAGTAAGAACTTGTTAGAAATTAGCATGTCCCAATTTGAACCAAGCTTTTTTCTGTACCCAAATTCCAAATACCATAAACTCAAAGAAAAGGAGAACAAAAGAGGCTACTCAAGCAAGAAACTACCCAACAAATTGTAACCCCAATTAAACTCTCATCAAGAATAAATGTCTAACTGTGGAGAAACAAGAATCTCAGAACTTAAGAATATATCTTCTTGAGCAATAAACTAGCCGATAAATATGCATCAGTGGAGTAATAGTACTATGGAATAACTCATCAACGACATATGATAAGATAAAGAAAAGTTCCAAGATCTAAGCACACAGACAAATCAAAACTAATAGCTTCCAGTAGGAACCAAGGTTTGATACATTATTATGATGAAATATTACCTTGAGGTTGCTCAGCATCTTCACGGTTGCAGGATTGAAATAAAGCTGCCAACAAGCAATTCACACTAGTTATGACTTAAAACCTTTATCATGCTAAAAACATATCCCGGAAGGAAGACATTGCCAGACAGTATATGGACAATTAAAAACATAGAGTGCAATGATATTAACCAAAAGCATCAAGAAAATGCTACAGGGAACCTTTTAAGAAATATACCTGCATGATGAATTTCAGATAGTTATTGATGGCATAAAGAAGTGCTGGAACGGCTAGGAGAACATTGTTCCTTGCTGCCTGCAAGAAATTATGATCATTGCTAGAGTTATCTTATAAAAAAAAGAATCATTTCAAAATTACATCTTTTGGTGACAAGAATAATAAAGCATTATCAGAATCTAGTGGACATGATTGATATGCAAAATGATAGCTGAAGTAGGCAATCTGTAGCTTCAAATAAAACTTTTCAACTTACAGACTTGTTATTACAACTTCTTTTACCAATGCCTCTCAAGTACAAACCTTGTATGTCATTAAAAAAAACTGTACCTGCATGAATGTGGAAATTGACAGAAGGGGCTTTTCACCAACTTTCTGACGTCTAGCCTGTAAACATGTAAATATTGGTTTTAATGAATTACTATACTGAAGTCAAGGGATGCTTATGAAATGGCTGCACTTGATTTATTAACAGAAACTACTATTTATAGAGGTAAACATAGATGATTACATTTGAAATAGAAATAAGATAAAACAATAACTAAAAGCAATTCGAAAACAAGGGAAAGATAATAAAATACATATTTGAATCTTTCATATCCTAAGATTACGTTATTATATTGAAAAGTCCATTTATTTCCAACATGCAAATTATTCCCATCACAATGTGCACCAGGCAACATGAGTGTACTTCTCAAACAGTTCCATCTACATCAAATAGGATAGTTACGGCAATCGCATGATAAAACCATATAAAGTTCAACACACATTAGTTCAATCCAATGAGGCAAAGTGCTGTTATCCTATGAAACTTATCCAGTAGAAAGGTCGAATCAAATAAAGAAAACAAGTTAATCAATGAAGAAATAATTTGCAATGTACCTGTAAAATCAGCATAAGAACTGCAAATAGAACCTTTGCAACCTCTGTTAAAAAATTGACACTAATGGGGCTAAACATGAAGCGTCCGTCCACCTTAGACATATAAACCAAAATAGGCTGGTAGAAAAAGAGAATATCAAACATGTGAAGAATCAAGATGAGTAGAGGAAAGCAAAGAAAGACAAGCTATCTGGGAAATTGCAGAACAGTAAAAAAAAAAAAAAGGTACGACAACAAAGAATGCAAGGAAAGCACAAATTGACAATAAATTACCTGGAAACCAACAAGAACACAATCACCTACGACCAAGAGAACATTAAGGGCACGTTGCTTTGATGATACCCTGCTTTTATGGCGGTCGTAAGCCCTAGACACACCTCGGGTAGTTGGGGAAACCAACTTCGAATGGCAGACACTGCATTCTATCGTCCCGTTTTTCATTGGTTTGCCCCAAATCTGTAATAACTACAAAACAAACAAACAAACAAAAATAAGATAAGTTGATGTAATTTAAGCGCTTAAACTCCAAATAGTAAATACTAATACCTAAATAAACAAAACAAAACATACGAGACATGCAAAATCTAGTGGAAGTCAGTCACACAGAACCGATATTCTAAGAAAACGGAGATATGGATACCATTGTTAAAGTTGGGTGATAATTTGAAATTCTGAAAATCAGCAGAGTCTTGTCGGGTTGCTGTGAGCATAATAAACTGTTTTCGCTCGAATTGATACATATAGATAGATCCGATAGACTCAGGAAGGAGAAAATAATAACGAAAATCCGTTCCAAATTTAGTGAGAAAGCAAGAGAAACATCAATATGATTACGGCGGATCTATGGTCAATAATCAGTAGCTGGATTTTTATAATCCAATAAGTAACTTAAAACAATTAAAGCAATACACACACAAATATAGTGAAATAATTCAAAAATCCAGATCCTGCTAGCTGTAACAACCTCGAGGTTGTTCTGTTACGGTAAAGGCAAGCAAATTATGAAGAACTAACAAAAATAGGAAAGATAATTGGATGGCAAACAAATGAGATGAGATGAGATCTTGATAGTAGAGTTGACAAAGGAAATGAGGCTTAAAAAGAGGAAAGAAAACAAGAGAATGTGAATGATAAAATGAGATTAGTAAATAAATTAAGCTAACCTTTACCTAATTAATGTGTGAGCGTTATTGTTGGCCAAGGTTCCTCTAATAAGGCCTGTCCTCCAGAACCAGAAGAGCTTTAAAATGGCGCTACCAGATCCGTAATTCTACCCCTTCTCTAAGTCTCGTCCAGATTTATATATCGGATGCGGAAGAGAAATTAAATTCAATCAGAAAATCCTTTCGCAAAGCAGCAGTGCTTACTGCTTAGAAGATGCGATCAGATCATGCGAAGAATATGCAGGGAGAAAGAAAGAGAGAGAGCTCTTTTAAAATTAAAACAAATTAGTCTTTCTCCTAAGTCCTAGTCCTACACCTACAAAGTCTTAGCTTACAAACAACATCAAGGTCAAATTCTACAAATAATCCCTACACTCTATGCATATTGCGGAAGTAATACCTATACTCCAATTTAATTAAAATTAATTTCATACTTTTCTATTTATCCCGACTAAACTTGCTAATATTACACCGCCTATAACAATCAGAACTAGTGACCAGTCTCTAAAGTACCTCAACTTATGTTGGGATTACAATGATTTCTCTCATTATATTCCAACCATAGAAAGTAAATATAGGTGCGTTCTACACAATCAGGTGTGCCATTATTGTTGATTGTCCGGGAGCAAAGGTAGAGCTGATGAAATTAGACTTTAAATTTCAAAAACTAATATAAATTAAATCATCGTATATATAATTATTAATTATCAAATTTACATAAAATTTTTATTTAATAATGATTTTGAAATTCCAAAGAAATCTATGAATTTAATTAGCATACTTTCCAAATATATATTACATTAAAAACTCATCTTATTCTTCAAGCATACATTTTATTTTTACAAATTATTAATAAATAAAAAAAAACCTAAATGATCACCATTAACGTTAAAAAATAGTGTACCGATAATTCTTTCTGAGATTTAGCAATTTATGCCAGATTAATAATTTTCTTGGAATAATAACTTGAAAACATACGGCAAACAAAAAAAACAAAACAAAACCATGGCCCAAACATAAGTCTCTGCCCCATTCCACCAACAAACACAACAAAAATCAGGTTAGAATTTTGAAAACATTAGAGAAAATAGTACAAAAAGCTTAAAATAAAGGTTTTGGTTATGCCTTAGCTAGTTTTGAGCTGAAAAGGATGGGGAGAGATGTCGGAGAAGAGTTAACAGGAATTCTTGCCTGGAAAACAAAGGACTTAGTGGAGGAAAATAAGTGTGAAGTACAGAGTTTGGATGAAACAGTAGCTGGATTGATGAAAATAAGAATGAGTTGTTTCAAACTGGTTTGAGAGAGGCCACAGTTGACTGGTAACTTATCAGGGATCGAATAATGCATACATTTAGATTAGTTTTGATAGGAAAATGGAGAAACAACCGTTGAAGATGAGGGCGGTGGTATACGTCGCCGTTCCAACAGAAGATTATGAGTGGTCTGTGGAAGGATCTGCTTGCTCCTCTTGTAGGAACTTACACTTAGGTCCAGAACTTGAAAGAAAAGAAAAGGAGAAATTGGAACACATGTATGAAAACGTCAGGAAGCCTTTTGTTTCTCTTCTCTTTAGCATCAATGAATATTCTTTGATAAAACAATGAGTTAATAAGAAATAAATCAATACGGAGCAGAGTTTTCTGATTACGAATCAACAATGCAGATGTGGTCTCTCTCTCTCTCGCATTTTTTGGTAGGTAAGTCTCTGCTTTGTGGACTTCTCTCAGTCACTCTGTAAGTCTTGCTTTGTTAACTGCCAGTCACTTTCCTTTTTCTTTCATTTTTTTATAGTCTAGAGTCAATTCTTTTCTTCTTCACTTCTCTCTAGAAAACTTCCATTTTTAGCATACTTGGAGCATTTGTTCCGGCATCCATGATTGTTGTGCTTTACTACTTTGACCACAGTGTAGCATCTCAACTTGCTCACGAGAAAGAGTTCAATCTGAAAAAGCCACCTTCTTACCACTACGACCCTCCTTTTGGGTTTTCTGGTGATACTATTCTCCAATGATGAACCTATTGACCAAGTTTGACATGATATATAGTAACTAATGATATGGTGTTTACTAGGTCATATTATATGGTCTTATTGGCATTCCACAATCTCCAATGCATACAAAAAGCTTAGCAACTCTGAAACACCAGGTAGTAGATAGTTTGATTCCAGTTAATGATATATGAATTCACAGTGGCAATTAACTGAAATTCCTTCCATCATTCTCTATGTGGTTATGAGTTTCTTATTGCCTTTAACAGATCTTGCGTAATAAGCTTGTATCGACAGCTCGACAATGTACAAGTAAAAATGCAAACCTGAGTCAACTAAATTTAAGCATGCAAGAGGCATACAATGAAATGCAAACTCCTCTAGTTTATCAACTCCCGTCCACTCTGGTAACATCATTTTGAATTTACACCATCAATTATCATCCTCCGTTTTTTCTTACCCTTTTGAGTGAAATAGGGACTCAAACATCTAAAAGAATCCACGATCCGACTGGCCTCACGTACTGGCTGCATTGATGCACCTGTGGATGGCACCATACTTGACGTGGATAAGGAAATCGATGAGCTTTTACCTGTTGAAGTCAAAGAACAGCGTCTCAGTAACCTTCTTCAGGCACTGATGGTTGATGGGTGTGTCGCAGCTATGCCTCTTCTTAAGAAGATCCCCACTGCTGTAAGTAGAAGATACAAGTATGCTTACTTTTTCATTGGGTATATCATAAAAACGATCTTGTATATACATGTTGCAAAGTGGCCATCCATGCAATGGCGAACGCGCAATGTTCCCTTGATTTCCATAGGTTGCCTCACATATTCTAATGGGTCTATCAAAAATCCCAGTGGTGCTGCCAACTATGATTTCCCCACTTGGAAAGGCATGTGCTAGGATAGATCTTACTGCAGTGCATGATATCTTACTGAAAACTGGTTATAAAGAAGAAGAAGGTGCAGAAAATGAGGTGGGTTACGGCCATTTTACTTTGTCAATGTCACATAATAACTGGCTATGCATAGTTTCATTTGTCTGTCCCTTGTGGTTTAATTTGCTGGCACCGTGTGATTGCTGAAGCTGTCATTCCAAGAGTGGACACAACAGGTTCAGGATATGCTGAATACAAAGAAATTTGGAGATATTGCATTTAGGGACAAAGATTTTAAAAATGCTATTTATTACTACTCAAAGGTACCTTTCTTCATGTGGACGTGGTGTACTTGTTTACTATTTGACAAGCTTGCTTACTGGGATGTTATATTGAACATAAGTTTTTTTTTGTTTTTTTTATTCTAGTTGTTAGAAAATATTTTATTGGCCTCTGAATAATCTCCAAAAGAGAGTTTAGCCTGCTAATATTTCAAGTTCGGAGTCCAACTTATTTTCTTTAGCTACATAATTATTTTGGGTATTAGGGAATTGCTTTAGCTCTATCAATCTGCTTTGTTCCTTCATTTCCTTTCTACATGCTTGTAAACTAATTTCAACCTGTGTTTTCAGTTTCAAAAGTTAGTTAATGTTTTCCCCTTGAATGCAGTTGGTAGCGATGATGTCTGTTCCTTCTGGTACTGTATTTGTGAGAAGAGTCCTTTCATACTTGATTATTGACCAACCAGAACTTGCCTTGAGAGATGCCATGCAGGCTCAGGTGTGCTTGCCCGAGTGCCCCACTGCCTTCTACATGCAAGCTCTTGCCCTCTCCAAGCTTGGAATGGAAACCGATGCACAGAACATGCTTAATGATGGAGCCTCATTTTTGAGGCAAAGAAGCAGAATGGTTGGCGTGTCTAAGCAGCAATCAAGCAGTATTGTTATTTTTTTTTCCAAAAAAATAGAGTTTGGTATAAAGAAATGTGTAAATGATATTAAATATTATGGAATAAAATAGAGTAGGAAAAAGACATTTGGTTCTGCTGCTGCTGATTTTCTGAACAAGTTTTAGTTGAGCGTTTGGATCCTTGTAGCATTCTGAACCAAAACTCAGCACCACCAGAACCCGAAAACCTAATTCCTAAAAAAATGCTTTTTGTCCCTGTAGTATGAAATAAAGCATTCTGACCCTTCATAGTATTTAATTTTGTAAGGTTAAACCCCAAAACCATGACATGAATTTTCTTTCGATATGTGGCATTACTGAATAGAATGGGTTCGATCGTCTTGACCAGGGTCACTCAAGAAAAGATCAAAGCCACAATTATAGAGATGTGAAATGTCTTAGAAGACAAGGGTGAGTCATGCTAGTAGATACATGGAAAATCCTACCGAGCTACATTTGCAGGTGGTGAAACGAACTTTGAGATACTTGAAGGGTACCACTAAATTTGGAATCTTCTATAAGAAGGGAGGAGAAGATGAACTTGTTTCTTACACTGCTAGCAACTATGCTGGAGATATAGAAGATAGAAAGAGTACCAGTAGTTAGTTTGTCCACCACAGAAGCTGAATTTATTGCTGTAACATCATGTGCATGTCAAACAATACAGACTTTTAGCGGCGTTTTTTGGGGCTTTTAGCGGCATTTTTAAGCGCCACTAATATAATTTGCGGCGCTTTCGAAAGCGCCGCAAAATTTAGCGGCGCTTTTTGTGAAAAAACGCCGCTAAAGGTAGGGGCTTTTAGCGGCGCTTCTTAAAAAAACGCTGCTAAAGGGGCTTTTAGCGGCGATTTCAAACAAACGCCGCTAAAGGTAGGAGACTTTAGCGGCGCTTTTAAAAACGCGCCGCTAATGATAGGGCTTTTAGCGCTCTTTTCGCACAAACGCCGCTAAAGGTAGGGCTTTAGCGGCGCTTTTAGGAAAAACGCCGCTAAAGGTAGGGAGCTTTTAGCGCGCTTTTTGTACAAACGCCGCTAAAGGTAGGGGCTTTAGCGCGCTTTTCGGACAAACGCCGCTAAAGGTAGGATTTTAGCGGCGCTTTTCGGAAAAACACCGCTAAAGGTAAGGGCTTTAAGCGGCGCTTTTCGTACAAACGCCGCGAAAGGTAGGGAGCTTTTAGCGGCGTCTGCTTCAAAAACGCCACTAATTTGCACAGATATATGCTCTGCTTCTTTTTTCCAATATCCTACCCTCCCGCATTAAAAACCATTAAAAAAAAAAAGAACAATTGCATATAATTCCAACCCAAGGCAACAAATAAAATATTTAAATCTCAAGAAAAGCATTAAATCTAAACGATACTTCAAATTTAATAGAAGATATATGATATTTATTAATAAATGAAACATAATTCAAACAATTCTTACAATAATGTTTAATCAGAATAATGTTAAAAAAATCTTACAAGAAGAAAAGAAATGTCTAAGAGGGCGGCCTCTGCATTTGCTTTCTTTGAACAATCAGCATCATAGTCTGCAGTGTGGTGGAGTTCTTCATACTTTCTCGCTCGCTCTGCCTCCTCATGCTTCCGCCTCCCGCTCTACGTTGAGCAATATGGTGCGCTCTCTCGCTCTTTGCCTCGCGCTAAGCCGAGAAATTTGCTCACCGTGCTCGCTTCCATCGAGATATCTCGGTCTTTCGAGTCTCTCGAACTTCAAGACGAGATTGACTCCGGAAGGCATGTATTACGGGAGCCGAATCAAAAATATTGGGTCGGAGTAACACCCGATCCTTGACATCGAACCCGACCATACCTTGTAAGACCCAAAACATTAGTGATAATTACATTATAAATATACTCAAGATTAACAAAACTATCAATCGAAGGCATGTATTGCGTGGAGTCGTACCTTTCGGACCCAAAACATCGCAATTAATTACATTATCAATCTCCTCGAGATTGACAGAATCTGTCGAGACGAAACAACGCTTCATACTCATATTCTTCTCCTTTAGTTTATCCTAATAAATCAATAAAAGAGTTAGAAACGAAATATATAATAAAAAGGAATGAAACATAACTTAAAATTAGAAATTTAAAACTACAAAAGATGAATTAAACCATTATAATTAAAAATTATAAATATTTATAAAAAATCAAATTTTATTAAATAAATATACCAAATTTTCTGCAGCCTTGGCTGTCATCGGAGATCCATCCTTCTTCCAATGCGTAATGTCAAAAAGTTGAAGGCGTCCAACTGTTTGACCTGACGAAACTTCCTACATTATGGCAGAAAAAATATAATTTAATAGTATAAATCATTAATATTTGAAAGAAGTAATAAATTATAATACCTCACCTCACATTTACACAAAGCAAAACTTCGGAACTCCGCTGTGTGTGCGTGAATTGTTGTTTCTGTCTGCTGCTTGTTCCAACTCGCTCACGGTCCTACATAATGGGATTTAAATTATTTATATAGTAAATACTTTTATATTTTGTTTATGTTATTTTTTATATCGTACCGTACCTTAAATTTTAAGAAATAATACACGGGAGCTTGTAAAAAATCTAAGCGGCATGATTAGATAGCAATTTGGAGGTTGTTCAAACATTATTAATAATAATACAACAACATAATAAAAGAACACAAAGTTCAGATGATTGATTAAGCATCCCCATTGTATAGGCTATGCTGCTCCAACACAGAGTATAAGTGTATAACATTATGCATGGCATGCACTACAAAGAATTGGGGAGCATGAACCTCTCTTAACTACATATTTGACTGCCAAAATTTCATACATGTTCCAACTTCCAATACATGAGCTTAATTTTAGAAAATTCAAACTTCTTTCGGTAAAAGCAACAATATCCTAATTCACTTCTACACTCTAATTCTCCAAAATCAGCAACACTCGAAGAGGTAGAAATAGTAAAAACATGCATATATGGTATTGTAGGGGGAAGACATCTATAGAGGGAATCTTAAATCTCAGTTCAAAGTTGTACCTTGATCATGATCTACTGTTATGAGATAGAGAATTCACTAGTAAAAGGGCATCAGATTTTCAAAAAGGAGCTCCAAATTCTACTAATCTATTATGTGTATGCTTTTATAAGTTTATTATTATTATTTATTGGTCTTAGTGCATAAGAATTTGTCTGATTGTTTGAATCTTACCTGCACATGCAATGATGCATTATAGCAAATTGGCAAAGGCATATTATTGATTAGGTGGGGTCATATATGCTTTGAGAATTTAGATTTTTAGACACTGGTATGACATTCATTGAGGGGGAGAAACAGGATGGTCCACAAAGACATAAACAATCACATTCTCCTTTTTTCTTATATATATTTTTATTTTTAAAAAATCCATCAGCTTTGAAGCATATCAAATATGCAAACAAGACACCCTTTTTCAGTTTTCACCAAATCATAAAAAATCAAACGATACAACAAGAACAAGTGTTGTAGTACCAAAAAAAAAAAGGAAGAGTCAGAATTTAAAACAAAACCAGAAAGACTTGAAGCAAACAAAGAACATAAATAACAGAGGCACCGAATTCAACAAACAGTATATACCCAACATAGAGAAAAAGAAAATGAAGTAAAATATAAAGTTGAAAAGGAAAAACAAATTTAGAAAACTAGATTGAATTCTTAATTAAAAAACTCACAGGTTCTTCAGAAATAATGCAAAGTTCACCAGGAGAAACCCCTTTTCTCGTAAATTCGGGACTGCATATCCAGTAGCTCTTCCCATTAATTATACGAATTTAGATTCACACCCAAAACAAACAAAAGAAGCCAAAAAAAAAAAGAATAAAAAACTTACCAAAAAAAGGGAAAGCCCAAATCAAGCACTTGTGGAAGATGCACTTGTTTCATCAACTAAGCAAACATCTGAAGGCTGAAAGCTAATTTATCATACACACTCTCTTGACATTCCAGAAGACAAATAAGAAAACAAAGAACTCCTACATTAAGCAAAAAATAACAGATTAGTTGCTTTAGAATCCAATCAAATAAAAGTAAAACCACAAATTTCAATATGGAGTTAAAAGTACAAAGGTAAATCTATCTTTGGTTCATAAAGAAAATGACAAAGGTCGAGTTCGATTGTCAAATTGACTGTAAAACCACAAATTCCGTCTCGGTAGACTAAAGTATAACCTTAATCATGAGTAAGTATATGCCTACACTTGTATAACTTATATGCTTTGGTGTCTGTAGACTAAAGTATAATAAAATTTGTAAGCAAATAAGTCAATACCCAAGATAAACTTATAGCTTCGTCCCTCAGTATTAAAGGCATTATATAATTGATCTAAATGAAACTTGTTTAGAGGTTATGTCATAGTGACTTAAATCATTTAGCAAGTAAATGATAAATTTACATAATGGTATATATAATGAAACTTTAACAAGAAATAATCGAAGTTGGTGAATAGATAAAATCTTAAGGAATTATTAAGCAGAAAATGTGACAAGAAAAAAAGCAAATGCTTGCATGAAGTGTGAATTAAGCATCTTATAGAGCCTCAAGTCATCGAACCCTTTCAAGCAATGCCACTATGGGTTTAAATCTTCTAACTTAGAACTACTACAAAATGTATAGCATAAGGCATAAAACTACTACAAAATGTATAGCATAAGGCAAAGCAACATAAACAACACAAATGAGAAAACTACAACATATATTTTCTATCTGAACTTAAATCTTTCATTCAAAAGAGAAGGCTTTACTTAACCAGAAACCCAATGACCAAAGATTCGGAATTTAGAAAATTGAGATTAATTAAAAAAAGAACTTGGGTTTAACAGGAATATAAAAATTACATAGCTAAACAAGGTTAAATTTTCATTGAGGCAAATGATCAAACATTTTACGTTCTAACAAAAATGCAAACAAGCAAATTCAGCAAAGAGAGAAATGAACTTCACTACTGAATAAAATTTAACTTCAAACCCAAAACAAACAAAAAAGCCAAAAAAAGAATAAAAACTTACCAAAAATCGTAGAGCAACGATAGAGCAATCGATAGAGCAATTAGCGAATAGAAGAAAAGCTGTAGTCTTTGCAGATACAATCGATGGCCAAAGTTAGAAACAGATAAATGGGTCAGAACCAACATGTCCGCCCTAAAGCTCAATAAACAAAAAGATTAATTTTACCATACATCCCTAACTATTGTTACAATTTCAAATTAGTCCAAACTTCAATATGTTGAAGTCCTTGGGCTTGCATCTTTGCATGAAAAGGGGCGTAGATGTCTGTCTAGCCTGTTGCAAACGAAGTTCCAAGATTGAAGAAGCATCAAAGGCGACATCCCAAACATCAAAATATAGTGTAAAACACCCGAAGGAAAATGAGCAAGCCACAAGCCCCAGAACAAGGGAAAAGCCAAAATTCTCAATTGAATGTACTAAAACAGGTCCCCTATCTCACGCAAACACTCAACCAACCCACATCAATTAAAAAGAATATTTTTTCTCACTATAATGAATAATCCCACAGCCCCACCCTTCCCCTTCTTTCCACATTACACCGTCCCGTTCCCTTCCCTCTTTCTACGATGAGCCGACAAATTGAGAGAACCAAACAACAAAGAACTAATACTAGTCGATAACAAAGATCCAAACCTATATTCTGCTTCACTTGCATGTTACCTTTTTGAGAATCTGAGATGTGCATGCGTCGACAATCCGTGAAAAGAGACGTAAAGCTTGAAGCCGAAGGAGCGTTAGTTTAGACGATAATAGTGGAGCCGTGGAGGACGAAGAGATTATTGATCTGATGAGGTACGATGGTGGCGGACTGAAGAGAGGTATGAAATGAAGAGAGGGATGAAAGAAACTAAACCTTTAGAAATTTAGGGATTTTAGAAGAAGGGGGAAATGAATTTCAGAAGAAGCTTAGGGGAAATTGAGTCAATCGGGTTTAAGGGTTGGGGGAACTGGAGGAGAGCAAAACGGCGACGTTTTCACTAACACAATTCAAGAATTGCGGCGTTTATAAAATAGCGCCGCTACAGACATACCTATTGCGGCGTTTACAAAACAAAACGCCACTAAAATATACAAAACTACGTCGTTTTATTTACATTACACAAACATATTTGCGGCGTTTTTTATAAGCGCCGCTATATCCCAGCTTTTTGCGGCGTTTTCAAGAAAAACGCCACGAAAATATACAAAACTACGTCGTTTTATTTACATTACACAAACATATTTGCGGCATTTTTTATAAGCGCCGCTATATCCCAGCTTTTTGCGGCGTTTTCAAGAAAAATGCCACGAAAATATACAAAACTACGTCGTTTTATTTACATTACACAAACATATTTGCGGCGTTTTTTATAAGCGCCGCTATATCCCAGATTTTTGCGGCGTTTTCAAGAAAAACGCCACTAAAATATACAAAACTACGTCGTTTTATTTACAACACACAAACATATTTGCGGCGTTTTTTACGAAAACGCCACTATTCCCAATTTTAATTTTTTTTCATTCTTTACTTATTTTTTTCTTTCACAATTTTTTTGCTGATATTATCATTTTTTTGAATTTTAATTTTTTAAAAATTTTGAATATTAAACTTTTAAAGAAAATTTCAAAAATTTTCGATTTATATTCTAAAAACAATAAAACCCAATATTCCAATAAATAATAATTTACATTTATCTTATTTTGATTTATATTCTAAAAATCCAATATCAATCCCTAAATCATAAACCTTAGACCTTAAGCACTAACCCACAAACAAATAGCCTTAAACCCCAAACTCAAAACCCCAAACCTTAAATACTAGACCATAAAACTCGAACCTAAACTACTCTAAACTACAAACCCTAAACCATAATCCGAGACCAACTTTTTGGGAATTCATGTAGCCAATGTTAGTGTAGTACAAAACATATATTTTAATATCTAACACATTAACCATAAATTCCTCATGAGGATTTTGATTTCTGTCATATAGATAACACCTTAAACCCTAAACCCTAAAATCCTAAACTAAAACCATAAGCCCTAACTCGAAAACCTAACACAAGAACTATTTCCCCTCAAACCCCTAACCCTAAACCCATAAACCATAAACCCTAAACCTAAAACCCTAATCCATTAACCATTTCATTCTAAACCCCTAACCCTAACCCTAAACCTTAACCCTTAATTAACCACTAACACTTAAACCTTAGTACCAGTAAACACTAACATATTAAACACTATACAATAAACCCAGACAACAAACTTTAAAACACTAAACCCATACACCAAAATAACAAACCCTAAACCATGAAATTAATATACTAAACATTAAACCCTAAATCAATTTTAATAGCTTAATTTATAACTTAAATGAAAACTTCTATATTGTTTAGTTAACAATTTGTAACTTTTCATAATTAAGTAACTAAAATAAAACTTTCTCATAGCTTATAAGTGAATGTATCAAAATAAAATATAATTCAAAGCGAGAAAAAGGAAAAAATATGAAAAACTTTTAGCGGCGTTTTCCCAAAAGCGCCGCTAAAGCTCAGACTTTTAGCGGCGTTTTCCCAAAAGCGCCGCTAAAGCTCAGACTTTTAGCGGCGTTGTCCCAAAAGCGCCGCTAAAGCTCAGACTTTTAGGCGTTTTCCCAAAGCGCGCTAAAGCTCAGATTTTTAGCGGCGTTTTATAAATAAACGCCGCAATATATCCTTTTAGCGGCGTTTTGGTGATAAACGCCGCTATTGCTCTTTTTTTTACGGCGTTTTCCATCAAACGCCGCTAATGTATAATATTTGCGGCGTTTTTATTTAAAACGCCGCTAAAAGTCTGTTTTCGTGTAGTGTGGTTACAAAGGGTGTTGGCGAAATTGGACAAGAACATGAGAAATTGATCACTATTTTTTGTGATAACAGCTCGGCAATCAAGCTCTCCAAAAATCCAGTAATGCATGGTCGCAGCAAACATATTGATGTGCGTTTTCATTTCCTTCGAGACCTGACAAAGACTGACAACATTAAACTGGAGCATTGTAATTCACAGGATCAGCTAGCAGATGTGATGACCAAACCTCTTAAACTGGATCAGTTTTGTATGCTGAGAAGATTCTTGGGTGTCTGTGCAGAAACTGATATAAACTAAATGTTTAGAGCATTTTTAGTTTAAGGGAGGAATTGTTAGGATTTGATAATATGTTTTAGGTTGTTTGGATAATAAATCACGTTTGTTTAAGGATTTTTATTTGTTTGATTTATTCTAAGTTATTGACTCATAACTTTTTTTTTTTCTTTCTATTTTCAATTGTGATGTAAAGTCATTTTCTCCTTCAATAATGGACATCCAAAATTCTCTTTACCTTATAAAATGAGTTTCACGAAATAGCTCTCTCTCATTCTTTTCTTTTATCTTCTCGCTATGCTTATACTCTAAATTCTCTTTTGTTCTCAAAACGCAACTGTTTTCGCATTTCGCTCTCTCACTCTCGTTTCACTTCGATAAAACATAGGAGCTTTGCTGCTAAAATAAAATATAATGAAAACGTCTTTGTATTAGCAAAATCAGCCTAGAACTTGAAAGTCGTGCATTCTTCTGTGAAACTTTTGATGAATTTTGTTAATATTTTTAGCTTAGTCATTTTAAAGGGTACTTGTTTGAGTTGCATATGAGTTTAATTTCTTGTCGCATTTTCAATGGCTATATCAGACAATGGCATTTTCACTTCTCCAGAGTTGGCAAAGTCATTTGATTTTACTTCGGAAGAACGAATATACAATTGGTATTTTATTCTTGAATCTGATAATCAGTTCTTTGTTTTCTTTTTTATAAAAAAATAATTCTAGATTCATCTTTTTAAATTGAATTTTGATGTTTTTATGTTGTTTGCTCCTTATCTTTGGCCAAAAAAAAGTTTTCGGTTTAGTGAAGTTAACGTAAGTGATTAAATGTATTAATGTTAGAGAAGAGGTTGTTTTAATTATTTTATCCTTATGAACTTATCTTTATGTGTTTAATACAGATATATTCAGTTTTTTCATGTCCAAATATGTGTAGGATAATCGCGTTTACATATTTTATTTTTATATAGCTTTTTACGGGTTAATAATTCTTATTATATTGATTTAGACATGTTTGTGTATTGTGTGTAGTGTTTTTTTTTTTATGTTATGGCATGTATTATATAGTGTTTTAGTTTTTTTTTCCCGAATCGGGTTTATGTTGTGTTTTTATCCTTTTCAGGTAATTAATATTTTGACAAACCGAACATTAGATTTAATAATATAATCATACTAGTTTGTGTTTGTAAAGTTTCAAATAGATGAAATAACTCTATCATATTAATCGAGAACACTATTTTTTTTTCAATATATAATAGTTTTGCACTCATACAAGTGGATTCCTCCCTATATATGTCTGTATAAAATAAGTTTTTACATTTGGTTGTTATCTCTACAATAAGAAAAACCCTTTTTTGCTTGTCATTTAATTCCTCTTTTTGGTCGACATAGCTAGCATAATTAAAGACAGTGGATCACTTTTCAAGTTAAAATTTTGACCACATATTTATCTTAAGTATTTCGTTTATGCAAGTCCTGCAATTTTTGTATGTTTGTAAAGCTTTTACTTGTTTATTTTATTCTGGGAGGGTTTGTGTGTCTATAAATGCTGTTATGAGCAACTGTTCTACGGTTCTGAATCAACTGTCAGAAAGTTTTTTTGTTAAACTTCAGCAGATGTGTCCCTTGCTTAGAATTAGATATGGTTATATGTTCATCACTTGTAACGAACTTTGTTAACATATATTTCTGTTGAGAGTATTTATGGAACTCTTGGATGTCAGGTGGCTGTCTCAAGGCTATTTCAGACCAAAATTTGACTGGGAAAGTGATCCTTTTGTCATATCAATGCCACCCTCCTAATGTTACTGGCTCTCTGCACATGGGACATGCAATGTTTGTAACTCTTGAGGTTGTGAAGATTATTAAATGATCTTAAAAGGACTTAGTTTCCATTACTTCTTTCACTGGTAGTGTCAAACATTTAGGATACATTTTTCAGGCATTATTGATACAGCATTCTGTTGTTTTCTAAAATTATTTATAAACTTGAAAGTGCAGATAACTACATGCGGGCAACCTTTGCATCTCAACTTCGAAAGATGTTTCATGCAGCATAATTTGATTTTATTCAACGCATTTGAGTCTACAGTGGTCAATGTAACTCCTTATACTCAGAAAATGTCTTCTTAGTAAAAATGGCCAGATTCTCTTAATTGTACGTGGTTAGTGTCTTGGATGAACCTTGATGAAGATGTGGAGGAGGATGAGATATAAAGATACGAGAATCCTTTCTAATTCTAACAGATTCTAATCTTTATTTTTTAGACATTGTAATTATTCTAAATTTTGTTGACTTTGCTATTGGTGTTGTCATGCTTATTTATTTAATTGTATCTGTCTCCTTTGGTGGTCTCCTTTATGATATCATGGTTAGGTACCATCGCATGAGGGGAAGACCAACACTTTGGCTTCCTGGAACTGATCATGCTGGTATTGCAACTCAGGTTAGTCTCTTGATGATCATGATTTCTGCTCATCTGATCTCCCGAAACTAGAAAGAAAAAAGGGAAGACATATTTTGGAATAGTCTAATAATCTAATCCAACTGCCTTCAGTTTTAACTTGTGTAATGTTTTCTGGAAAAAGGATTGATCTTTATGGTTGTATTATTTCTAGTAATCTTTTGTAAATATAATGATTTCAGCTTTGTTGTTGATTTATATTCTGCCCTCTTTATACATAATTTTCTGTGTAAAGTTCCAATCTGTGATCTGTTTTACTTGTTACATCATTTGTTTTCTTTGCATTGTACGTATGACGGTAATAATAATAGTGTTGGAACATTTTCAAATATTTATAGTGTTCCAATAACTATAAATGAATGGGTGTAATTAATCAAAAGATTATATTTTTTGATTTTTTGAAAAAGAATTATAACTATTTAAATAATATTATTTGAATAGTTATAATTAAATGAATAATTATGTTTTTATTTTAAAAACATTATTATTCAAAAAGACACCTATTGATGAAAGATGTCTCTATGAAGAGATATGAAAATTCCTATAAATAGGAATCAGATTTCATTTGGAGACATACCAACAAATTCTAATATTCTTTCTTTCTTCCTTCATTTTCTAATATTGTTAAATTGTTCTATAAAGTATTACTGCAGAAATCCTTTATAAAAATTGAGTTTCTTGTCATACATTGCTCAGTGTGTAGTGGGCTATTCTCGTCAGTGCAAAACGCAAATAGCCATTGGCTTCATTGTATCCTCGAGGTTAATTTGCTTGGAACTCGTTTGCACACCAAAGATAGGTGAGGGCGAATATAACTTTAAAGATAGTAGTTTGATACACGCCTTGGAGCCTTGTCCTATTTCTTCTTCTGTTCGAGTTTCGTTCGTGTGTTCGAGATTTTCCTCACCGGAGATTTGTACTAACAATTTTAAGGTTATATTTCATGATGACTACCACAACTCACGAAAGTGGAACACTAAGGGAGTTGGCTTCCAATTTTTTCAAACTTGATCGGTTTGATGGTGGCAATTTTCGACGATGGCAGAAAAAGAAGCACTTCTTATTATCAACTTTGAAGATTGCTTATGTTTTGGATACTCCAAGACCTGACGAGACTAAAAACGAATCTGTTGCTGCAACCCGAGAAAGACAAAAATGGGACAATGCTGATTACATGTGCATGGGCCACATATTGAATGGTTTATCTGATGGTTTGTTCGACACCTACCAAAACGAGGTCACCGCTAAAGAATTATGGGACAAATTGGAGACAAGATACATGACCGAAGATGTTACAAGTAAGAAATTTCTTGTCAGTCGTTTCAATAATTATCAAATGGTTGATGGTCGTTCTGTTATGGAACAATTCCGTGATATTGAAAGATGTTTGAATCAATTCAAGCAATATGATATGAAAATGGATGAAATGATTGTTGTATCCTCCATAATAGACAAACTTCCTCCATCTTGGAAAGACTTTAAAAGAAGTCTAAAACATAAGAAAGAAGAAATATCTCTTTAAGCTTTGGCAAATCATCTTCGTATTGAAGAATAGAATCGAAAGCAAGATCAGAATCTAAATTCTGAAAATGCCAAAGTGCATGTTACGGAGGAAGTACAGACTACTAAACCATTCAAGAGAAAGTTCAAACAGACTGATAGAGCACCTAAGTTAAAAAAGAAACAAAAGGGCTCATGCTATCATTGTGGTAAGCCGGGACATTTCAAGAATGAATGTCGATTTTTAAAGAAGAATTCATCTTCTAAGGCTGATAATAACGAAAAGTTTGTTGCAATATCTGAAATTAATATGGCACAAGATGATAATACATGGTGGATTGATACTGGAGCAACCAAACATGTGTGCAAAGACAAAAGCATGTTCACAAAGTTCACACAATGTGAAAATGACAATGTCTTGTACATGGGAAATTCTTCCACCGCAACAATTAAAGGCAAAGGGTCTGTTGAACTACAATTCACTTCTGGAAATGTTTTAACCTTAAATGATGTATATTATGTACCAGAAGTGAGAAAGAATTTAGTGTCTGGAAGTCTGTTAAATAAGTTTGGTAGGGATTTTTGTAGGGAAAGGGTATATGTATGAAAGTATGTTCAAACTGAATATTATTAATAAGAATAAAAATACTATTTCTGCTTATATGGTTGAATCTTTTTGTTTATGGCACTGTAGATTAGGTCATTTGAATTATAGAAAATCGAATGACATGTATAAGTTAGATTTAATTCCTGTTTTTAATAATAATATTGAAAAATGCAATACATGTATGTTGACTAAAATTACAAAAAACCCTTTCCCGGGTTAAAAGAAAAACAAAATTGCTTGATTTGATACATAGTGATTTATGTGACATGCATAATACTCCTACATTAGGTGGAAAGAAATATTTTGTTACTTTTATTGATGATTGTTCTAGATATTGTTATGTATATTTATTGCATTCAAAAGATGAAGTGCTTGATAAATTTAAAGTTTAAAAATCTGAAGTTGAACTTCAGTGTGAATCATTTATCAAGTGCTTAAGATCGGATAGAGGTGGAGAATACTATAATCCAAGTTATTTTGAATCCACTAGGATTGTCCATCAAGTTTCAGCCCCTTACACACCACAACAAAATAGTGTAGCTGAAAGGAAAAATAGAGTATTGACTGAAATGGTAAATTCAATGTTATCATATTCAGGTCTTGGACGAGGTTTTTGGGGAGAAGCTATTCTAATAGCTTGTCATATATTGAATAGAGTTCCTAATAAGGAAACTAAAATAACCCCTTATGAACAATGGAATAAAATGAAACCAAACCTTAATTATTTGAAGGTTTGGGGTTGTAGAGCTATTGTCAAAGTTCAAACACCTAAATGTAAAAAGTTAGGTGAAAGAGGAATTGAATGCATATTTATAGGATATGCACATAATAGCAAGGCCTATAGGTTCATGGTAATTGAACCAAATGATTCAATTTCAATTAATACTGTTATTGAATCAAGAGATACTATTTTTGATGAAAATAGATTTAATTCTATATTAAGACAATTATAGCCACAACAATTGATTCCATTGGAACAAATTGATAATAATGATGAATCTTGTCAAGAATTAAGAAGAAGTAAGAGGATTAAAAAGGTCAAAGATTTTGGACCAGATTTCATTATGTTTCTTGTAGAAGGAAAAGGTGAAAGTATATGCAATAAGATACCTTATTGTTATAATACAGAATCTGATCCTATTACATTTGAAGAGGCAATGAAATCTCAAGACTCTGCTTTTTGGAAAGAAGCAATAAATGATGAGATGGATTCAATAATGGGAAATCAAACTTAGATCTTAGTTGATCTTCCACCGGGTTCCAAACCAATAGGTTGTAAATGAATCTTCAAAAAGAAAATGAAGGTCGATGGAACCATTGATAAGTTTAAAGCAAGGTTGGTAGCCAAAGGTTTTACACAAAAACAAGGTATTGATTACTTTGATACCTATGCTCCAGTAGCAAGAATTGCTACAATTAGACTCTTAATATCACTTACCTCTATATGGTTGTTCACCAAATGGATGTTAAAACTGCATTTTTAAATGGTGAATTGGAAGAGGAAGTGTACATGGAACAACCAGAAGGATTTGTTGTTCCAGGACAAGAGCATAAGGTATGTAAGCTTGTTAAATCTTTATATGGACTTAAACAAGCACCAAAACAATGGCACCAAAAGTTTGACAATGTTGTTTTAACTAATGGCTATAAAATAAATGAATCCGATAAGTGCATATATAGCAAATTTGAAAATGGAAAATGTGTCATAATTTGCTTATATGTAGATGACAACTTTGCTATGAAGGATATGGGTGTAACAGATGTTATTCTTGGGATTAAAATAACCCGAGATGAAAGCATTATAGCTTTATCACAATCACATTACATTGAAAATGTGCTTAAAAAGTTTGATCTTTTCAATCAGATACCAAAGATCTACACCCATGGATCCTCAAATAAAATTAGTATCTAATGCTGGTAGGAAAATTGATCAATTGAAATATGCAAGTCTAATTGGTTGTCTTATGTACATAATGACTTGTACAAGACCAGATATTGCATATGCTATTGGGAAATTGAGTAGGTACACAAGTAATCCAAGTAGTTTGCATTGGCAAGCTTTGAATAGAGTACTTAGGTACTTAAAGAAAACTATTAACTATGTATTGTGTTATAATGGATATCCTCCAGTTTTAGAAGGGTATTCGGATGCTAGTTGGATTACAAGTTTGGAATATCATGCATCTACTAGTGGATGGATCTTCATTCTTGGTGGAGGAGCCATTTCTTGGGGTTCCAAGAAACAAACATGTATTACTGATTCCACCATGGCAGCAGAATTTATTGCATTAGCCGCTGCATCTAAAGAAGCAAAATGGTTAAGAAATTTGTTTTATGATGTACATTTATGGCCTAAGCCAATTTCACCTATTTCTATCCGTTGTGATAGTGAGGCTACTCTAGCAAAAGCATATAGCGAAGTATATAATGGAAAGTCTAGACACATTGGATTAAGACATAGTTATGTCCGACAATTAATCTCTAATGGAGTGATCACTATTAATTATGTGAGGTCAAGTGAAAATTTGGCGGATCATTTGACAAAAAGTCTTGCTAGAGATGCAATAAAAAAGACCTCAAAAGGGATGGGACTCAAGCCCATTAATTAGAGTCATCTATGATGGAAACTCGACTCAATGCTTGGTATAACGTCAAGTCTTTAGTTCAATGAGACAAAGTACATCATTAGTATGTGACTGTTAGCACTATAAATAAATCCATCCTAAGATTAAAGTTCTAGGTACCCGTAATGATAAGGGAAGGATGAGTAATGTACTCTTAATGGACCCATAACATAAATATGTTAGAGTGTTATAATTACGGGAACACTATTGATGGGATCTACCTATGTGAGTGGAAGTGTGGCCGCTTCTAGGAGTTCAAGGGCTTGGCTTTGACAGCACTCATGAAAAGAGGACACAGACACATGGCCATAATAGTGTCCCTAGATACTATGCATTGACCGATGTTGAAATCATTGTGTGAGATGTGTTCGGTTAATCAAATGAAATAGTTGGTTCAAAGCTTAGTCTACCATGCAATTTCAATTAACTTTAACATGTTTTCACTAAGTGAAGTTTCAATCGTAAGATACCTCATAGAAGTAATAATCAGGCGCTTACATTTGTTCAAATATCAGTAGGGTAAGTTTGTGTTCTGAACCTTGCATTCCTATTGCAGGAGCTGTTATAGAGGCGTTTATTAGACTTCACGAAAAAGGATTAATTTATCAAGGTATATGCCAAAATTCCATTGATTACTATCATGTTTGAATTTGCTAACTGATATTTAGCATGTTTACTTTCTCATTTGATTATAATATTCTATCTTCCTCCTTTGCTTCAGCTGCCTATCGTAGGGAAAAGAAAAGAATGTCAATATTATCGTACTGTGCACCCAAAATCTAGAAGAAATTATGATATCAAACGAAAAACAACAAAGATAGACTAGTATTAACATTTAAAAGGAATTTTATATATCTTTCCCCCCTTTGGTGTATTGATTTAGAAGTACCGATGCGTCAATTTGACATCTAGTCTGAGTTAGTCATTGACTGGTCAAACTTGGTAACATGGAACTGATGTAAATAGACTTTCCTGTACTTATTATTGTACATGTGCATATAGAATGTCTGGTCTCAAAATAGCTGAGGAAAATACTGAAAGGAAGGAGGTTTTAAACTTAAAAGCTTTCTTTTGGACTTCAAGTACAGTTATTTTTCATGGTGACTTGAATATATTCTCTGGTGTTTGGTGGTAGGATGTGGGAACTACTTTCTTTTTTGTTTGTTAATTTTATCAAATATTCAACTATACAACTCAGCTCAAAATTTTCTGATTTGATTTGATTGTTAATTGCACAATATTAGTCTCAGTAACTAACCTAGTTTAACTGATATGATATCTTCTTTTAGGGTCTTACATGGTTAACTGGTCTCCAAAGTTACAGACTACTGTTTCAGACTTGGTATGAATCTTGTTTGCATGGGGATATTGCTTTTCTTTTTATGCATTTTGTTTTTCATTCTTTACCATTCAACTTTGTCTCTTGCATGTTCCCATAGGAAGTAGAATATTATGAAGAGCCTGGTACCCTCTACTATATTAAGTATCATGTTGCTGGAGGTTCAAGGTACTTTTTGTTAGGCATTTTTTTGTGTGTTTGCTTTGCTTTTCTGGAGTAAGAATGGACTTAAATAACTCAAAGGAGAAAATGTAGTAAGACAACTGGATTCATAATTGCCAGAGTAAAACGATATAGAAGACAGGGAATGTTGTGTTACCTTAAGAGCTTTAAAAATTTACTCTAATTGGAATGTCAAATGTGGTAACTAAGTGGTAGAGAATCTCCATATCCTAATATTATTTTATTTTTGATTTAATATAAAATTTACATATGCTTTCATTACATATGGACATAAATGCCCTCAAATAGATCATTTTGCATCTACTTTTTTAATAATGCCATGTACTTTGACTGATACTTTAATATCTGCTCTCTATTAGGAGTGATTTCTTAACAATATCAACAACACGGCCTGAAACTCTGTTTGGTGATGTAGCTATAGCTGTGCATCCTCAGGTATAACACCTTTATTTTCTATTGAAATACGTGTGAAGAATGCATGGCCAAGTGATAGGTAGTTACTTCTGGTAATTCAAACTTTATAAGATGTGATGCAATGGTCCTTGTTTAATTGCTACTTTCTGTGCCTATGTGCTCAAGAGGCAGTGTCTTTGATTATATTGATCAATGTAGTCTAAAGAATCCTATTCTGCTCTCTTTCTTTAGTACTAAAGTACTTACATATGGGAATATGTTTCCAATTTTATGTGGGGTTTTCTGGAGCATGTTTTGAAGTGCAATAGAATCACATACAATTCAGGAAGAAGGATAGAAGTAATTGGAAAATAGGAATAAGGATGCAGCATTTATGAAATATTATGATAAACATAAAGGCCATTTCTGTTTCTAGTTACTCATGGAAGCTTACGAATGCATGTATTACAATAAACCATAAAAGAAGTGGAAATATTAACAACATGATGCACTATTCATAAAGCTAGTAAAATCTGTTAAAAGCTATATCTTTACGGATTTCTAGTAAAATCCTTATCATGTAAATACATTAATTGATCAAATTTGATAATTAGATTGCATTCAGATTTTTAAACTAGGTACAGTTGAATAATCAAATTTTATATTTAACATTAGTTCATGACCACTATAATATATCACTGCGATTGCAATATAGTGAGATTTTTTTGTTAATATTTCCATTGCGTTTTCACCATTTTTTTAGTAACTAATGTAACAGACAATTTCCTTCATCCAATTACTCAGTGCATTTATTCAGAAGTAGATCCTACTATCTTGTGGGCTGAATAAAGGATGCTGTTTGAGAAATTATAGATATGATAGGACCATACTTTACAAAGAAATAGAAAGTGTAGTTTATTTAAATAAAAACAAAAGACTATTCACTGCTTGCGTGATGCCACTTGGACAAAGGCACCAGTGATTGGTTAATGTGGAAAGAGGTCTTTCTTTTAAATAATAAGGTTAACTTGAGCAACTTAACATATAACGGTTTTATTAAAGCATGAAAAATGCTCATTCTTTTAAGCAAACGATAGTGGCCTTTTCTTATTTCCCCGATGATTGGTAACATAAATTATTCCATTCCTTATACCAAGTGTCCTGTCTTGCAATAAATCCAGAACTTAGACTACCCTTCAGATTTTGTTTGATTTGGGATGTCATGGCCTATAGGTATCCAGAAAAACTTGCACAAAAGTTATAACTCACAACTCTGTGTCCTTGTATGGCTGACACATCACTTCTGTTCAGGATGAGCGATATTCCAAGTATGTTGGTAAAATGGCAATTGTTCCTATGACATATGGTCATCATGTTCCTATCATCTCTGATAAGGTAAAAGCATGTGTTTCTGTTTTTTCTAAGTATTGTTGCATTCTCCAAATTTTGCATCAATGTACGAATGCTAATTTTTCCTTGCTCTTTGTCACTGAAATTGGTAGGAATGCACATGACAGAGGAATTGAAACACAATTTTTAAAGCAAAAGTATGTTAGATTGTTTTAGCTTAATAAAATTATATCATTTTATTTGTAAAAGGTGTAGTACAATTTGGAGTCTCTAATGTCCATTTCATGCTTCAAAGAAAGTGAGATGCACTGCCTTTCACAAGCTGTGGAATATCTGCCTTGCCTAAGGTTATTTTGGTTATCATGATGGAATTTTGCTTCAAATTTAGGATGTATCTTATTCCCTGCATAACCTATTAAATTAAGTAATTTCAGGTTGACAATCTCACTTCTGCTTTCTTTGTTATGTCAATGGTGGCAATGTGTTGATAAATACTTTGGGACTGGTGTACCGAAGATAAGCCCTGTACACGATCATAATGATTATGTTCTAGCTAGAAAGCTTGGCCTTCCTATTCTTAATGTTTAAATGATGCAATATTTTCAAACTATCAATCAAATAAGTGCACCTTTTATTTTTCTTCTTCCTGTATGTAAGTTATTGATTAGATATGAAGAACTATTCCAAAAAATCTGTTGACATGTCCCAAATAAAAAAGGATGAATCATGTTTTTAGTCTTTGAGATCACATAGAAGAAAGCAAATAATATTTAGAAATTGTCATCCAAATAAAGCGACTATATTAATGTTGTCACTTAACTTTCTTGCATAATTATAAAAGGAAAAAATTCTTTGTAAGTGGTAGGATTTCCTGTCACTTCAATCTTCCTAAGTTCAAATATCACTTACATCCTGACCTGTTAGTACCTGGTAGGAAAGTTCTGATGGTTTTTTGAGAGGTCCAAGGTTGAGTCCAAATATGTTTGATATCTAATTCTAGTGCAAAAAGTATTGAGGCAACCGTGTTGATTATTTGAAACATTTTTGTGTGAGGTGGCTGAAAGCACTTTATTGTGATAAATGAGTTCATTTGCTGGCTTTTTGAGTAATGTAATAACTGATAGAAAATGGGTAAGTTGCTTTTTTCAGCCATCTTCCTCAACTTGAGTTTTAAAGGTTTTGATATGGTTCTCCCATGCTCTGGAAATGAAACTTGTCATGCACACATCAATCTTTGTTTGTGTGATAAATGCTATATATTTTGGCTATACATGATCTGCTTGCTCTCTTTCAGTGCATTATGACCTTTCAGTACTCTTGGGTGGCCAGATGCGTCGGCAGAGGATTTTAAAAGGTTTTATCCAACAACAATGCTTGAAATTGGGTATTAGAGGGCATTATAGCATACTTGGTCTCAAGAAATTCCATTTGATCTACTTTTCTATGTTTTAACTGTTGGCCTTAACACTTTTTCACTTTGGACAGCCATGATATATTGTTCTTTTGGGTTGCAAGAATGGTCATGATGGGAACAGAATTCACAGGAACTGTTCCATTTTCATATGTATATCTTCATGGTCTAATCCGTGATTCACAAGTAAGTAGAGTGTCTGAATTAGGCTACTACTTAGGTGCCCATTTTAAAGTACAATTTTTTTTCTCAAGTTGTGTTCCCCTTCACCTGCATATACACTTTTGTCATTACAGTTCCTTTTCCAAATAACATGACACTAGTTCCATTGCATCCAAGACTCAAGAAAATATCTGGCTAACATGTAAGCTGTTTCAGGGGCGTAAAATGTCTAAAACTCTTGGCAATGTTATTGACCCAATTGATACTATCAAGGAGTTTGGCACTGATGCCTTGCGATTCACTCTTGCTTTAGGAACTGCTGGTCAGGTTTGTCTTGTACTACAGGCAATATGTTGGTAATTCAATAATGAAAAGTTGTGTCATATAATGTTCAAGACTGCTCTAATGTCCATGGTTCTAGCTTATGATAGTATGTCTAATTAACCAATTTCCTTGAATAATCTCTAGGATCTTAATTTATCAACTGAAAGGCTAACAGCGAACACGGCCTTCACAAACAAATTATGGAATGCTGGCAAGTTTGTGCTGCAGGTTCTGCCTAATCGGGATAATGTTTCTGGTTGGCAGAATATAGAGGCTTGTAAGGTTTGTTCCTCTTTTCTCAGATTTGTGGGATAGTATTAGACCACCTGTCTATCCTTGTCTTCCGACAACAGTATGCATTTACTACCATATGAAATTTAACATAAATCAGAAGGAACAATGCTGAAAAATGGCCAACCATGCTGCTGTTATGTCATGCTGCTATGATGATTTTGTTGATTGCATACAGCTTGTATGCATGCTGCAGCAATTGTGCATGTTGCAGCAACATATTTTCTGTTTTAGTTGCAATGTAATTTAGTTTGGTTGAAAATGAACTTAGTTGTTGATGTTTTGATGGGTTTAGGGGATGATTGGGCTGATAAGTCAGCTGATCCCATGTGTACAAGCAATGTTTTAATAGTCCCAATGCTTATTAGTGGGATTAGTTGAATATTTGGTGATGTATTTTGATTATAAATGTATTGTTTTCATATTGAATGAGCAAGCATATCAGTTGTATAAAGCAGATTGCTTCCTTGCTGCACGTTTGTGAGCAAGTAAATTATGTCAAGCTTCTTGCTCCTTTGTTCTCTGTCTTGTTCTCTTCTTTTGCTGCTGTCAAAACCCCAACAAACAAGCACATAAATATTTTTAATTATTAGATTGGTGGAGTATTCATTGTGTTTATTGATTGTACTATCAACAGTATTAATCTGAGTTATGCTTGCATTTGTAACTATTATTATTACTCTCAGAAGAAAAGAAATCTATTATTATTGCATAGGGTGTAACTTAATTTTTCTTTTGACATCATCACAATGTCCTGTTCCTAAGAAGATTGGCATCATCCTATTCAGTAAACTGAAGAAATTAATTATTTCCTTTTCAGTTTAACACGGAGGGGTATCTTCTAAGGCTTCATCTTCCAGAATGTTGGGTGGTAAGAAAAAAATAATGTGCTTGTTTTGCCACCATCTATTTATTTGTATACTTGAGCCAAGTTACTTCCATTCATACATACCCCGATTATTCTTTTTCTGAATGCTACAGAGAAGTTACTTGAGTACTGTTTTTCATTTTTCAGGTCTCAAAACTGCATATGCTTATTGATGCTGTCACTGAGAGTTATAACAAATTTTTCTTTGGGGACGTTGGGAGAGAAATATAGGATTTCTTTTGGGGTGGTTTTGCCGACTGGTATGTTGAATGTTCTTTTATAATCTGCTTTCTGCCATTAAGGTCTGGATTTTATGCCATTTATAGATCATGAAAACTGAGAACTAATGAAGTTTATGCTTTTGTTATATAGCACATAATGCCCTTTTTCTAAGGTTAAAGTGGTAAAAATCATTTGGTGGATAGTGTGTGTTATTTTATTGTTATCATTACAAGAATTCTATTGTAAGTTGGATCAGTATGTGCTGTTGAGACATACATGAAATACCTGTCATGGTCGTATATGTTGACAAAAAATACCGGTATAATTTTTACTCTGATTAGCTGTAGTTATTTTTGTGTTATATGTCCAGTTTTTAGATCTGCAACCCAAACTTGGAATTTATGTTTTTATTGTTTGCATAGGTATATTGAAGCCAATAAAGCTCGCCTTTACCACTCTGGAGATGATTCAGTTGCTTTAGTAGCTCAGACTGTTATACTTTACGTTTTCGAGAATATACTGAAATTAATTACATCCATTCATGCCATTCGTAACTGAGGAACTGTGGCAGGTGTCGGCTTTGTAGTGTTTTACCATGTTTTTTGTTAATATAATTTTTCTAATTCAAACTCATTTATTTTACCATCTTCTTGAATCTGATCATTCATGTTAATATTAAGTTTGGATAAAATCCGCTGGAACACAATTTCCATTGACGAGCACCTTATCAAGTCTAGATTTAATGTGCACACCTGACTGTGCACATGCACATGTACTAAAGTGAATTTTGGGTTCACATTACAGCATACATGAATAGTGCTTTATACAAGAAATGATATTTTTTGTTTTGTTTTATTGTTTTAGGCATCCCCTAAGGTTTTCTGCTGATGTAACTGTGAATTTTTCTTTTTGTTTTATTTATCTTCGGGCACTCCCCAATCGGAGAGAAGCTCTTATAATTTCTTTGGTCATATTTTCAGCCTTAGCAAAGCTACACATCGTGTTGGGATGATCTGCACTGTTTACTCATTTATGTCACTACAAACTCCATTTCGACTGTTCTGCATATTCAACCTTTAGAGGATTTTGCAGTTTTCAGTTGTTAGAAGCATATTATACCAGGCAGCTACACATCGACAATCTGACTAGTTCCAAAATAGACGTGGTCCCGAAGTTCTGCACTGATAACGTGAACCCAGAACGCAACTGGCTTGGTCGGATAAGAAGGTTAGAGCAATACATAAATTGAGTGGAGTTGAAATGCCATAATTGTGCTTTCATTGCTTCGTCAAAGTTACAAAAAAACATTAAACCATGTTCATTGTTCTTCATTGTACCTTTATACAGATTATTGATTTCATTGGTTTCTTGTTTTGATTTCCAGTCTTCCATAGATTTAAGTAGCATTTTTTAATCAATACTATTGGGGGGAGAATGCAAGATGATGGGTTTCTGTTACTCAATGTTAGCCTTGCATATTTGTGGGATTTTATCTCAATAATGTGTGGCGTCTTTTATGCATTGGTTTGAGGCATGACATAAATACTAATGGATTCTTTTACATTTCCTATACTAACATGTTTAGGAATTTGAATGAAATTGTGTAACAAAATGTGAATTATGATTAAGTGAATGAATGTGTGGAAGTTTCCATGGCCTTAAATGTTGGAAACAATTGGTTTGAAAAGTTAAGGTTTAATAAGCCACTTGGTCATAGAGTTCAAAATTAAGTAGTAATCTGTTGGTGAAATTTAATTGTCATAGAATGATAATAAGCTTGATTTAGTGTATGTGAATTTAATTTAGTATATGTGAAATGTGTTATCAACGAGGAAAATATGTTAATATAATCATTTTGTATGATAATATGTGGAAATGTGTCTTCTCATATAAATGAAGGTTTGACTATATATATGAGTTTATAATGACCCTTCTCGGAATTGGCTAAGTGAAAGTTGCTAAATAAATGAATTTGTAGCCCTCAGTTTGTTGAAATTATAATGAGAACCATGAGAATGTTTATATGGCCTGTGCTAAAATATGTAATTGTGTGTATATGCGAAGGATTAAATATGTGAGATTAGACAAAGAATTGTCTGAACATTCTCTGATTTTTATGAACCTTAAATATGTCTCTCTATAAATAATAAATATATTGTTGGTCTAAATAGATATAAGTTATCTATGAATATAATTTACCCCAGTAAATTTAATAGAATGATAGGATAAGATTGACATACCAAATAGGAATTTAGATGCACACTTTATCTGGTTTGTATTGTATAATTAGGGACATGATCTAATGCTTTCAGGATTGAAATTTGGTGCACTAAAGTGTATTTGGAGGTTTTGCAGTTATGTGCTCATGTGATGGGAGGTTTTGCACTTTGATGCACTCTTGTATGCTTGGTTAGCTTTGTGTTTAAGTTCTTTCTGGTTGTCTCTAATGGGACCTCGTGTATCCGAATCATTTTGTTAGAGTTTACTAGTAGCTATAAACTTAATAAGATAAAAAGAAATTGAATAAATGAGTAAATTAGTATTGAATGTGTTATGATATAACATGTTCTAAACATTTGTGGCATAAATGGATGATATATCTAAGATGATTATGTTGAATGATTAAGTGTTTAACAATGAAGGAAAACCATGGACCAATTTATAAGTGTAAGGATCATAAGATAAATATATGAGCATGAAGCTTTTGGTTATGTATGCTCCTAATAAAGGAAATAAAAATGTAATGTTTGACTTATATTTGCAACAAATGGACAGTTAGCTAAAAGCGAAGCTTATATATGATTGTGTTAAAATAATGTTCCATTTTTCTTAATGCAATTGTCATTTAAATAATTTCTATTCAAAAAATCATTTCACTAATATTATGTACATTTTGAGATATTTTTAACTTTTAAATTTTAACCATCTCTGTTTAATCTACAAATAATTATTAGTAGATAGACATGATAGTTCAAAATAATAAAGCAAAATCAAATCAGACTTGTTTTAACGAGGAAAGCAAACTTTATCAAATAATACCAACAATTTTAATTAAATAATACTGTTTATAGTGAACTTGATGGAAGAATATTAAAAATACAGTAATTATATATGTTGCTCATGCCCTCGATAGCCCAAGCAACACCAATATAACCAATTCCAGCACCAACGGAAGAAAGAATATGTTTGATTATTGTTATTGATAATATCACGACTACGAACGATCTAAAGAAATTAGAGAGTACCAATGAGCTTAGCAACGATCTCTATGAAAAGACCAACACTTAAGCTCTACCACATCCCACAACAAGGCCGGTGGTTGGTGTACTTAGTCCCTCGCATATTGCTCATCAACTCGGCATTGTCTAATAATGATGTTTTTCATTGCCGGTGGATAGTGTACGTAATATAAAACGTCTTCGGTTCAATTATATCCCTACTTCCAAACATGCTATGCATTTAAATATTACCTGAATATTTCAATCAAAATTAATTTCCAAATCATATACATAACAGCACACAAATAATCCCAACTAAGTTATATTAAATTTAATTTAAACCTTGATGGGCAAAAAATTGTAAGATGTAATGATACAAAAAAGAAAAGGGTTAGATTAACAGTTGTCATCACAGGAAGATGCTGATTTATAATAAACATGAGAATGGCGAAATAAATTAACAGCACCAAAATTCATAACCTAACTAACCTAAAATGTCTTTCTCAAGTTTTGACAAATTTAACAAGGTACGTTTATCTAATGAAAAACCCGCCATACTGGCCTCCTTACAAACCTCCCTACACTTGCCCACCCTCCCTGCAACCATATACATATTAATCAAGTCACGATACATATCATATGTCGGAGAGAAACCCGCTTCCTTGAGTTTGGAAAAATATCTCACCGCTCTTGCCAAATCCTTCAGGCCAATAAAAAGCTTTATTACTACACGATAAGCAGGAAGATCCAAGAGACATTCCCTGGCCTCCATTTCCCAAACCAGAGCTAATGCTTCCATGTACTTGTTCTCAGAATAACGACTATGAAGCAATGTTGTGTACATCACCACACTGGGGTCACGCCCTGATTGCTTGAACCAGTAAAACAAGCTCTCCACAATCTCAAACTTCCTATGCCTAATGCAAACCTTCATGATCGCTGTACAGTCCTGCTGACTCAAATTCAAATCATCTCTTTCTCCAAGATCACCCAGTAACTCCTCTACAAGGGTGTGTTTATCAGGATTCTTTCCAAGCTCCAATATTAACTTTGCGTAAATGCCTGGATCCAGCATTCTTTTACTTTGCTTCACAACCGAAAGAAGCTTCCATGCAAGGTTCAAGCTTCCACCTTTAACGAATCCTTTCACCATTGCCTCAATCAGACTACGATTGGTCGAGCTCGTGAACTTCTCCAAGTTGACAGGCAATTTTAATTCACGCTTCCTAGCCAATACTTCAACAGTTGAAGTCAAAATCCTATCATCCGGGTACAAGTGAGGCATCTTCTGTGCCCAACAGAAAGTTTGCAGAGCTCTTTGTGGAAGATCCATAAGACCCAATTCCCGAATTGTGATTGATAACGAACCCTTACGCAAAAAGGGAGCCCATTTATTGAGGACTGCAGACACATCATCATCGGAAGCCAGGTCTTTAATCTCTTTAGATAAGCCAATAAGAAAGCTTGGATTCTTATATAACTGTTGTGATACAGAAGCACGAGATGAGTTTACCCCAGGAGAAGCCTTCTTAACGTGTTTCTTTGGCATAGGAAATCCCAGTGGCCGTAGCTTGTGAGGAAGTGGGAGAGGAAGAGGCCTCTCTCTACCTACTTTTCCTGGTTTTTGAGGAATTCTTCCCTGAAAAAGTGAAGATATGGCTTCAACCTCATCTGATTCCCAAGCAAGATCAATATTCACATGATCTTCTTCGTCGTCTTCTTCTTCAGGTGAATCATTATTGTAACCGTAAATTGACTTTATTTGTTCAGTGTCAGTGGACATGTCGATTTCAGTTCTAGGTTTCTCCAAGAATAAGTTAACGCCAAAGTCAGGAGGGAGTTTGGTGCGACGCGGATAACGGCGGTTCTTGGGTTGCTTGCTATAGCAAATTCTTGTGTTGGGATGCGCCAGGTTAGTAACACAAATGCTCTGTTGTAGTTTTCCTCTCAAAGTTATGAAAGGATATGTGGTGATGGATGAGAATATGCAATCCATTTTCTTAGTGATTTAGAAATATTGTGGTGGCCGTAGGGTGTTAGGAGTGCAGAAGGTAAAGTTATTTTGTTAGGGTTAGGGATTTAGAAATTAGCTGTTAGAAATTGGGGGTAGTGACTTGAAGAGGAAAAGAAAACTGAGGTAGGTAATTAGGCATTTGATTCGGTGTCGGGCCGGGCATGACCCATAATTTTTTTATGATATTTATCCAATTATAGAAAATTGAAACTTGTTTTAAATTTTTAAATAACATTTTAAATTATTTAAAAAAATTCAATATTCCCCTCCAAAGTGTTTGGTTGATTAATAATTATTGTTTAGGTTGGGTTTGAAGTTCTTTTACTTGTCTATTTTGTGTTTATTCTGGAGTTCTTTTAATGGTGATTGTTTATTTGCTGCAAGCGAGTGTCAAATATGTTATATTGATTCGTATTTAGGGTGGAGAGTTGAAGCTTTGAAACTGAAATGAATTAGCTTTTACTTGAGCAGGACACCATGAAAGGCCACCTATAATGACAATATTATAAGGTCTGTGTATCATTTCCGGGAGTATGATGTTCACAAGCTCATGCACCTAGAGGAACCGAATGATATTTTCCTTTCACAGTGATTATGGGAACTGGCAACAACTTGTTCACTACAAAAAACATTTCAAAGATGAGGTAATTATAATCGATTGGTGGAAATGCATATTTGTGAAAGAATGAAAATCTTCATATCAAGCTTATTCAGTCTTCTTGTTGACCATTCCTGGTTGCTTGTTGGTTGAAACATATTTCCTAGATCCAGCAAGGAACTCTTGGAAGCAAGCCTGCTGCTCGAAAAACTCAAACCATCATATTGGTTTTCAGCTCACTTGCACTGCAAATTCACCGCTCTTGTTGAACATGAAGAGGGTGGTCGAGTGACAAAATTTCTTGCACATGATAAATGCCTTCCAGGGCGCAAGTTCTTGCATGTATCTATCAGAAGTTCTGACCATTTCATTTAGGTTCTTTCTTTTGGTCTATGCTGGAAGCTAATAAATGAATTCTGGCTTTCTCTGATCTCTTAGATTGTTGATATTGAATCTCATCCAGGCTC
Organism: Gossypium sturtianum; assembly: GCA_025698515.1. Lineage (NCBI taxonomy): Eukaryota > Viridiplantae > Streptophyta > Magnoliopsida > Malvales > Malvaceae > Gossypium > Gossypium sturtianum. The sequence goes on from CM046953.1 coordinate 154,585,955, forward strand.
TTATGAGGTTCAATATGATGAAGAATGGCTGGCAATAACACGGAAATTGAACTGTGTCTTTCCTTTAACCTTCCGACATGGAGACTTTGGGTGTATGTGTATATGACATTTTTGTTTTGACCATGCCACTCATCTCGCTCTCTCTCTCTCTCTCTTGGGTGGGGTGGACTAATGTTTTATTTGAAAATGTGCAATTTTCTATTTTTGCATGTACTATTACTCTACAAGAACTAGTGGGCCGACAACTGCTGTTCTAATATGTAGGAGAACACAGCTTGACATGCAAGATTGTGGTCAATGGGTTAAGAGCAGGATGGAAGACAGGGGAGCCAAACCTAGTGAATTTTCTGAAACAGCTCCACCTCACAAACCCTCTGATTCAGTTTCAAACACTACTTTTTCTGGTAAATAATATGGTGATATTTTGATGCTTTTCCTTCTTTGAGGTGTTAAAAGTATCTCCATTAATGGTTCTATCTTTTGGATTTAAGAAACTCACCATATATGTTTGCATATTTATGCCACTTATCACTATCATGATTAGGCATGTTTGCATATTTATGCCACTTATCACTATCATGATTAGGCATCTCGATATTACTGTCACAGTCGTTAGAAAACACTATCCTTCATTTTTTTATCTTATTTTAGCTCAATTAATTGTCAGTTAGCGAATGCATTCTTTTTTATTTAGATTTGCTACTAGAATAATCATGACTTTTGCAATTTGTTTTTGCTCGATTTCCTTTTTAATTATTAAATTTTTCTCACCTTGTGTAGGTTCTCTCCATAATCCTCATACTGTATCTTTCTTGGAATTGCTAGATCTTCTTTAAAAGGGTAAAGAGTTTTCTATTTAGCTTGTCCCACTCAGTTTTGATGATGTTACAGCGTCCGGCATGTGATAGGATTATTCCAGTTCAGGGAAAGGCCTTTTCAGGAGTTTTGGAGAAATCACCTCGAATAACAAAGGTTTTGAAGCTTTCAAGTTAGTATTCTGTAAGACTAATGAATGGAGGGCTTTAAACAAAGCTACAATTGTTGGGGCTTGGGTTGCTGGGCTTTAGCTTGAATTCGGTACAGATTTTGAAGTGTGTTGTATTTGATTTTTGTTCTTATTCCGCTCCATGAATATCCCTGTCATATCCCGGCTCGGTATAAGCTATTTAAGCGATATCCCCTTCATATCCCGTCCCGGTTTAGAATTTTCTCTTTTTGGGTCTATTTGTTGGTATTTTTGATAGTTGAAATGTTTTCGAGATTAATGCAAGGTATTGAGTTATATGTCTTTTTAAACTATGTTACCTAGACTCTTCATTTTTTTTTTCTAAAATATGATGATCTAAATATATGGAAAAACTTTGAAAGGTTTAGTATACCCATGTTGGACGCATCCTTATATTGTATCTGACACTAACCCTCGATTCTAAGTAACAGCCTTTTAATACTATTTTGAGATAGTCTCTCTCCCTCTATTTAAGTTCTAAATATGTTCGATATTATTCTTGCAGGTCTATGATATAAAAGGTTTTATCAGCCCTTTTTGTTTCAAAGGATATGGTAAACTAAGTGATAAAGAAAAAGTGGAATGGAACAATGGGTGCAATTTTGTCCTATGTTCTTTTCTTCTTTTCCTTTTTCTTGTATAAAAAATTGTTCAAAATATAACTTTCTTTCCTAAATTTCTTTGCAACATTGATCTAGATAGCCTTATCTTGTACAGGGGATTTTCAACTTTCCATGCTTTAATTGCAGCATGGGCTTCTCTCTACCTCTTACTATTCTCAGATCTTAATGACTTGCTTGTTAATAGAAGCTCTATTATATCGAACATGATCTTCGGGGTAAGCTACGATTTTATCAATATGTGAACTGATTGTCTGGGTTTATTCTTTTCCTTTGATTAACATAGCCTTGGGAGTTCAAATTAGTCTATAAGATGCACTAACATTTGGACTACCAATTTCTATAATTTAATGCTATGTGGTTTGCAAAATATGTTCAATGCTGCTTTACAATTTGCTAAACTTTGATCATGATGACTTTCTTTTCTTCAACTTTGCCTGTAACATGCTTGGTATTATTTGTTGATGGTTAACTTGAAACATATTTTTTATTGTTTTTTCCTAATCATTCTCTTGTACGGTTCTCTATTGGTTATTTTCTATCAGACTTGGCAATGGTGTTTTGGCATTTCCCAGCTTTAGGAGGTCTGGAGTATGTACGTTGAGAATCATGCCTGATGTCTCCTGAGTTTTACATACGGTGACAGGAAATAATTTTCCTTAAGATTAATAGAAGCTTATCCGTAACATTACATTTTGGAAATGTTATAGTTATATTCTGGTGTTAATCGAAGTGTTTTCGCCATACTGAGTTGCTAGATTATTCAATGAAGTCGCTCGGATGTCTCCCGAGGATGCTTTGATGTACACATTGTCCTTGGTGTTCTGTATAATTTGTCGAGAGAATATGATAAGGCCATTGCATCTTTCAAAACCGCTTTGAAACTTAAACCTAATGATTATTCTCTTTGGAACAAGCTTGGTGCAACACAAGCCAACAGATGTGTGAGATTTGATGCAATATTAGCTTATCAACAGTAGCCTCTTCATGATTCCCCTTAAATAGTGGTGGCCTATCTCAGTATACCACCTGATATGTTAATTTCATAATTACTTTTTATAATTAAAAATTTATTTTCCTATCCTAAAATTTTGGGGTTCTCTTTACTAAGTTGGAGTACTTGTAATGTGTGAAATTCAAAATATATGAGTATTAAGATTTTACTAAGGATTAATTTGTATGGTGTGTTTCTCACTATTTTGCATGTTAGGCCAAAATAAAAAAATGAATTATGAAGGTGTTGACAATGTTGGCAAGGGTGTCAGTAACTACTGAACCATTTGAGGTGCAAGATGTAAAAAGAGCACTTTTTGAGTAAATTAAGGTGAATATGTAAATTTGTGCTTCTTGAATCAAGGGGGCTTTTTTGCTTCTATACAAAAAAGTGTGCCTAGGACTTGGCTTGTGCTTAATCAATTGAAAGGATGGCATAAAGAAATGCAAAACATGTGATAACCCAACATGTCAATCTTCTGTGTGCCAAATTCATATGGGATGCATCGTCTTTTCCTCTATTTCTCTTCTATCTTATCATCTTTTCCTCTATTTCTCTGACAAAGTTAAAGCTTTTGCTTTTTGCAGATGTCTATCTGACTTCCGAGATAACAGAGTAACATTGTATAGTTATTTTCACTTACAACTATTTTTTCTTCTTTTTGACAAGGGATAATGTTGCACAACGCATTGTAGCATGCATATCATTGTTCCAACTATCATGTATCTGGTTCTCTTTGACAGATAATCTTTTATGGTAATCAAGCTTGAAGAAACCTTTTTACTTTAGATGTCTCCCCACCCATTTTTCTGTTATTTTTTGACGTCTAGTAGTTTCCTTTTTTTTCCTCCATTATTTTGTAATGCCCGAATTGAGATGGTTCTGGAGTCAACACTTATGTACCCCTAACACGTTCAAAGGATAATTTTACATTGAACTATTTAACTGCAAAATATGTGATTCAGTATTCCTTTTCTTGTGTCTACAGATACAAGAAGATATTAAGAAGCTAATATCTTATACCCTAGAATGCAGGGGTTTATATATAGAGAGATTAATCATATCATGTATGTTATTGTGAAAACTGAGACTTGTGGTGTGGTTTTTTTTTTTTTTTGGTTTGCTCATTAATAAATGGTTGATACTTTCTTGATTTTTAGGTTCTATGCATTTGGAAAATATCGAAGTGATTGAAAATGTATAGATATAATCTTAATTTCATATGGTTATTACTTGCATCATAAAACATATCTACTGCGATGTGGATGCCTCTTGGTTTGCGCACAAAGATTTGTGATCAAAGCGTGCATAACAATTAAAAGTAATTAAAGCGTGCATAACAATAAGTACTGGGTTTATTTTCATTCTTATTCTGCTCCACGAATATCCCCATTATATCCCGTTTCGGGATAAGCTATTTGACAGGGCTTCTTCCTATACCTATGAATTTCATTGGACCCAGAAATGATACATTGGAAGAATCTTTTAGGTCTTCCAATATCAATAGGTTGATTGTTTCGCTCCTGTATCTTTCAAAAGAAAAAAATCTCTCGGAGAGTGTTTCACGGATCCAAAGAGAGTACTTGGGTTCTCCCAATAACTAAAAAGTGTATCATGCTTGAATCTAACCGGGGTTCGCGGTGGTGGAGGAACTGGATTGGAAAAAAGAGGGATTCTAGTTGTAGGTTACCTGTCGTACTTATTCCAGCCAGGGATATCCCATTCCAAGTATATCCCGACTTAGGGTTATCCTAATGAAAGATATCCCGATTTTGGTATATCCCATTCCAGGGATATTCAGGTTTGGGTTCTAGGGGTTTGAGGCTTGGGGTCTGTGTTTAGGTTTGGGCTGATATTTTTGGGCTTTTGTTTCAGTGTTTTGGGCTGTAAATCTCTGGTCAACATATGTGCCCATCTCACAATCTGAACTATAACTTTAAAATTTAAACATTCTTGTACGATTTATATACTCTTGGTCTCATAATTCAAATTGGGGAAATTGGGGAAATAGATATCAAAAGGATCTAAAATATTAACCTCCATTTAGGACTTAAGGGTAAAAAGCTTATAAAAGCGCTCTTAAATTTAGTTAAGCAAATATTTTTCATAACTAATATAATTTACTTTGTAAAAGATAATATTTTTAATTATTAATTAAATGTGTGTTTATATACTATATTATTAAATCTATACTATATATAAATACACAATTAACTTTTCAACTAAAATTAAAATTTGAACCCCCTGAATCAAAAGAATATATGTGCACACATTTCACAATACATGCAGCTAAATTTATATGGAAGATGGAAAGAATTATATAAAGTATATGCACACACATACAGATAGAAAAAATATATATACACAAACAGATAGAAAGAATATATATAGAAGCAAATTTCACTTACGGATGCATGCAAATATATCAAAAGAATATATGTACACACACATTTCACTTACAGATGCATGAAGCAAAATTTATAACAGATAGAAAGAAATATATATACATGCAAATTTCACTTACGGATGCATGCAAATATATAAAAAGAATATATATACACACATTTCACTTACAGATGCATGAAGTAAGATTTATACGGAATGCGCCAAATAAAACATTAACAGCCATGTAGACAGGAAACAACAATCAAATAAAACAACACGCTTCAATGTTATTCCAAACAAAACCATGAGATTGTAGAGAGATACTTGGGTCGATATGAATGGCCGACGTCATCAAAAGATAAACCTTCTTTTGCTACATAATTAACAATACCAAAGCAAAAGATGAATACTTTGGATTTTTTGAAAAATAAAACCAGTAATACAATTCAAATATGAAACTTTGAAAGAAAACTCTCACTGTAAGATCAAAAAAGGCAAATATACTGCGTTCTTCATAAGAAAGAAAACAGCACATAGAATGTTTTGATCCATATTTGGAGATCAACCAAATCCAATCCAACGCTTTGATCAACCCTTACTCTCTCATTCTAACTTAGAATGTGCTACCCCGCAAGTCTCCATGCATTACTCAAGGCCAATAACGGGCTACTTGTCAAAATGCACAAGGACGACGTATATTCTCCAACTTATAAGGGCAGGGGGTGTTTGCATTTCTATCCATTTTAAGATAAAAACGGAAAAGGTCAAAAGTAGTGCCTTTTGAATTGTTAAAAGCCAGACCAAGTTCCAGGTCGCGACCAGAATTTGGTCGAGGGAAATTTGTTTTAAGAAACAAATAGAAAAAAAATATATAAAATGAGCATCACCTGTTGTAAGAATTATGCCATAGTTCAAGAAGGAAAAAAAAAGGCCTGATTTCTAAAAGATCTTTCCAGCGTACAAATAAGCAGGGACTGAATCTGCAGAATTTAAAATCAGAAGTAAAAAAGAAAACCATAAAAAATTAGCACCTTATCATTTTCATACACCACGGTAGCTGGGATTTCCTTGTTTATGATTTTGTCAAATCTAAAAAAATAAAATAAAAAAGTAATGAGAAGGAATGATCCCGGTAATTCACATCAAAGTGAAAAGGGAAGGAACATTTACTGTCGAAAATTATTCTAAAAAAAAAGAATTCTTTTTTTCTAAAAGAAGAAATTGATGAATTGAAGGAGAAGGAGAAACATAGGGCTGGGCTGACATGCTAGGAGCATCAGAGGGAGCAGCAGCAAGGACAGCTTCTTTCTCCGAAGCCATAAGGGAAGATGCCGGAGGCAAACGGGTTAAGTGAGAACTCAAAACAAACAATCAGCTCTTCTTTATTTCATCATTCATCTATAAATATAATCACTAACCCTAGTTTCTTGCCTTTTTGCATCGGGTGAAAAATATATATAAAAATTATATTTAATACAAATTTGTGTAAACCGCACAGTTAGGTCTGAAGCAGGGCAGTGATAAATATAAATTTGTGTATATTTAATATAAATATAATCACTAACAGCAATATCGAGATGCCTAATCATGATAGTGATAAGTGGCATAAACATGATAGTGATTCCAAATTCAATTAGACTGTGAAGGATAGTGTTTTGTAATATCCAGATGCCTAATCATGATAGTGATAAGTGGCATAAACATGCAAACATATATGGTGAGTTTCTTTAATCCAAAAGATAGAATCATTAATGGAGATACTTTTAGCACCTCAAAGAAGGAAAAGCATCAAAATATCACCATATTATTTACCAGAAAAAGTAGTGTTTGAAACAGAATAAGAGGGTTTGTGAGGTGGAGCTGTTTGAGCAAATTCACAAGGTTTGGCTCCTCTGTCTTCCATCCTGCTCTTAACCCATTGACAACAATCTTGCATGTCGAGCTGTGTTCTCCTACATATTAGGACAGCAGTTGTCGGCTCACTAGTTATTGTAGAGTAATAGTACTTGCAAAAATAGAAAATTGCACATTTGCAAATAAAAAATTAGTCCACCCCACCCAAGAGAGAGAGAGCGAGATGAGTGGCATGGTCAAAACAAATATGTCATATATACACACACCCAAAGTCTCCACGTCGGAAGGTCAAAGGAAAGACACAGTTCAATTTCCGTGTTATTGCCAGCCATTCTTCATCGTACTGAACCTAATAAGGTCCTGGATCAGATTCAATATCAACAATCTAAAAGATCAGAGAGAGCCAGAATTCATTTATTAGCTTCCAGAAAAGAACAAAAGAAAGAACCTAAATGAAATGGTCAGAACATATGACAGATACCTGCAAGAACTTGCGCCCTGGAAGGCATTTATCGAGTGCAAGAAATTTTGTCACTCGACCACCTTCTTCATGTTCAACAAGAGCAGTGAATTTGCGGTGCAAGTGAGCTGAAAACCAATACGATGGTTTGAGTTTTTCGAGCAGCTGAGCAGCAGGTTTGCTTCCAAGACTTCCTTGCTGGATCTAGGAAATATGTTTCAACCAGCAAGCAACCAAGAATGGTCAACAAGAAAACTGAATACGCTTGATATGAAGATTTTCATTCTGTCACATATATGCATTTCCACCAATTGAATATAATTACCTCATCTTTGAAATGTTTTTTTTATAGCGAACAAGTTGTTGCCAGTTCCCATAATCAGTGATGCCGAGCGGCCAATCGTGTGAAAGGAAAATATCAATCGGTTCCTCTAGGTGCATGAGCTTGTGAACATCGTACTCCCGGACATGATACACAGACCTGATAGAATTGTCATTATAAGGTGGCCTTTCATAGTGTCCTGCTAAAGGAAAAGCTAATTCATTTCAGTTTCAAAGCTTCGACTCTCCACCCTAAATAAGAATGAATATAACATATTTGACACTCGCTTGCAGTAAATAAACAAACACCATTAAAAGAACTCCAGAATAAACACAAAATAGACACGTAAAAGACTTTCATACCCAACCTAAACAATAATTACGCGCATTGTAAATTCCGGAAAGTCCACCGATACGGATATTGCCAAACTTCGCAACCCCTGCAAACCCCAAGAAGTATATATTAGGTGCTGCCCATCCCCCATAATACCTAAAGTTCACACATTTCAATCGCAGAAGGTAAAATTCAAGGCCTTTTCATAAAAGAATCAAAATCCCCAAGCTAGAAAACTTGTAAATTCTTCTTTTCTTGGTGCATGGCCTGACTCTATAGCTGGGAGATGGGGTTAATAAATCTATAACCTCAGGTTCACGAGTGACATCGAAACTAGGGACATGATCTTTCAAAACTGCAACTCAGTGGTCAATGGTTTCCCTTTTCTCCATGACGGTTGATCTCCACTAGCTGCTACAAAAGCTGAAAATTGCTTCTGAATCCGACATTCCTTCTCAATAATGCTTATATTGGTTCCTTCAGCTGTCTCTTCATTAGAAAGGCTAGTAACAACTGAGGAAGATGCTCGTACTGGTGAACAAATGACATCAAATGGCTGCCTGTGATATACTCCAAAAGTGCAAGTGTCCCCTAGCTTTTCATATTCCTTGTCAGTAGTTGATGGTTTCTCTTTTACCAATGGTTGTGGATCTTCATCAGCTTCCACAGCATATTTAAACCGCATGCCCCTCAAAGACTCCTTCCCAGCAATGCTCATATCTGCACATTCAGCAACATTTACTATGGTGAGGCCAGTAGCAATTGAGGTTGCCTTGCTAGGAGGGGGATGAATGAAAACTAGTGACTCTACATTACCTACTCCAAGATTGGATGACTCCCCTGGTTTTCTTGTCTCATTCTTCAATGTGTTCAGATTGTTCATGACAAGCCTCATGAATGATGCTATGCAAATTATCTGCTGAAACAATAACCACTTCATTTGGATATGTTTCTGGAACAGTTTCACATGTATCACTGACTTAGTCATATTCATCCAAGTTATCACAATCATCTTTGTATTCAAACTCATTTGGTTCAGTATAGCAGGGGAGCTCATCCATTGGTGAAACTTTAACTTTCATCTGCTCCGGCAAGCTTGGGCAACTAGCAGAATGATTTGTGTATTTGGTTGAGAAGTAGTTTACCGTGATGTTCAAGCTGATCAAAAAACAATATAACACATTGGTTAACCAACTAATGACCTAAACAAAACAGGATTTATCAGGGATAAAAGGCAAGTATATACCTCTGCCAGGCAGGGAGGGTAAGCATCGTATATGCAAGTTTTATCTTATTGGTGACACCAGAGAAGGATTTAAAAGTTGCAGCTGCTTGCCTCACGGCCGCTGATTCTTGAGGATGCTGCCAGGCCCACTCAAACTGCAGGCATCAACCCATCAGAAAACATTTATATATTAGTAATAAACCATGAGTCAGAACAGTTATTGGAAGTATAAATAAAATCAATTAGCTCAGAAAATTTTAAATTTTGGAAGCATTGTTCACCAATCAAGAATGTCTCTTCGAGTGTCAAAAAGCTGCCTTTTCTGCATTTAAAAAAAATCCAGCATTCTCTATCTCTTGTTGCCTTATGGCTCAATTTAACATACACATTTATATATAGCACTTCATCAACTAAGCATGGACAACATAAGACAATTAAATTTCACAATAAAGTAGATAAGAACAAAAAAAAAAAAAAAATCCCCTAATCTAAAGGTTTCCTGCCATAGCCAAATCTCATCTAGAGTGAGAAGATATTCATCTGCAGTCGCTGGAATAAGTTAACCAAATACCATAAGAATAAAAAAGATGATACAAATGCATGAAAACTCAAGGTAGAATATAGCTGTTGAGCCCAACAAAATTCGTTGTTACAACAAGCAAGCTAGGATCCTGAGCGCATGTATACAAGAAAATCAACAAGCGCTAAATGATGAGACTTGTGAGATAGACCAATTCATAGTCATATAAATGGCATTTCAAGCATAACCTGCCAGTTTTCTACTAAGCCCAAAAGGTGATGCAACAGATTCGAATACAACCACGTTATAGACTATATATAAAATATAAAATATATATTATATATATGACCTGAAGAGCAGATACATTGGTTGGAAAACCATATATGCACACAACCATTTCCCACGGGCGTCGGCTCTTTGTCCTCGAAGCACCCCTCCCTGTTTCCCCATTGTGCTGTCTTATTCGACGCAGTGGGTTCACAGTATATCTGCAATTGGGCAACACTGCCGTTAGATAAATAGTTCAAACTGCAAACTGTTTGATCAGCTTGAATTTTTTACTAGAGAACCTCGTATCAAAGGAAAACAACTGCAAGCTGATATTATTTAAATGACTTATTAAGCCACATAGATAGTAGCATCAATTTGTTCATGGTAAGTGGTAACGAATCAAACATGAACCAGAAAAGAAACTACACGGAAATTTTGAAGGGAAAAGATGATTAAATGTTAGACCTGATTTATCATTTAAAGTGGTTGCAAAACAATTAATTAAAATGTTTATAAAAATATTGTGATACAAATTAAATTGGATCAGACCTGATTTATCATTAATATAAAGAATGGTTAAAATATAAAATTAACTATCAAAATATATTAATAATAATAAATTTAATTTTTTAATATTTACATTTTTTTCAAAAGAGAATAAAGGAGAAGGAAACATGTCATTGAGAGAGTTTCATTCATTGTAATCTTTATGGAAAAAACAATATATAAAAGTAACATTTTCTCTATCATTTATTATTTGTTCATGTATCTGTCACGTTTCTTTAGATATGCTTTTTTTTTCAGTCTTTTTATTTAGAAATGCTAAAATGATACTTATATGTCAAAATAAATAACTACTACTTCAGAAAAGAAATATTCGTTAAAAAAAAACCTATCCAGTTTATTTGAGACATTAAAATATATAAATTTTACTAACAATTGTTGAATGTAATATTTGGGAAATCTCCAAAATATTATTGAAAAGGATAATTTCCAATTCAAAAAAAATTATAAATCGTAAAAAAGATACAAAAAATAAATAAACTATACAAATTAAAACTATTTGGGAAGCTATGTTAATGTACATTTGGGTTTCATTTATTGTCATAATTGTAGTACCCAGCTATCATCCACTTATATTGGTCTTATTTACTTCGTCTAACTTTTGTAGCTTTTAAGTGGTGTGTAATGCTTGAACCTAATGATACGGTTTAAATTTTTTTTTAAAACAATTCTTAAAATTTAAATTACATTAAAGTTTATTAAAATTATTTTATTTTAAAACAATTGCTTCAAAATTAAATTGTTTTGGTCAAAAATATTTTCTTTTTAAATTAAATTCGATCCAAAGAAAATTCACTTTAATTTTGACAATTTAGAAAACAACAATCAAATAAAACAACATGCATCAATGTTATTCCAAACAAAACCATGAGATTGTAGAGAGAGATACCTTGGGTTAATATGAATGGCCGACATCCTCAAAAGAGAAACCTTTAGAGAAAATATTGATACTAAACAGACCTGGTAATATTGTACACAACACAAGAAAAATAGCTAAAATACAATATTACACAAGCACAAAAACATATCAAAATCAATATAACACCAATCATTTTAAAATGTCAAAACTCATAATAAATACATGACACCTTAAACATGATTATGACATAGAAAACAAATGGACAAGCCTTGGATACACAAATTGCAAATTCTAACACTAAATTATTTCATCGGACATCTTTGAGCCTTATGTTTGTTTCATTACACACCTTACAAGTGTTTTAATGATTGCAATAAGTTGATGGATTGAAATAACTTGGTGCTCAGCTTTTTAATTCTAGACTCGATGGCATACTTTCTGTTCATTGGGAAGGTCATCTATTTTGACTCAAGGAAGGGTATATGCAATTTAACTCTAAAGACAATTTCTTCCAACAAGGATGAATTATGGATATTGCTTTAAGGTTTTATTAGGGTTTTTCATTGTACGGATATATTTAGAAGCTCAATTTATCTCGTGGATTTATGGCCTATACCTATCAATACTTGCATATCAAGTTTTAAGGTTTTCCTCAGCATTGATGTTCTTTCAGTTCCCCACCTTCTTATAACCACTAATACTCTCTTAGTCTTTACCACTAGAATTTCATACAATTTCCATTTAATTTCACTCCTATTTTCCTTCTCTTTCTTTTCCTCATACAGCATCAAGAGTGAGCAAAACGCAAAAGGCAAATCAAATTGACAAAACTTGAGCAGCATTCTTTTAACAATACTCCATACATTTTTTCCAAATTAATACCCAGCATTAATTGTAGTTTCCTCTATGATAGAGGGCATAAATGTTTACTGCTCAGTTAGTCGTGAGGACAAAAAAAATTGTACCTTAGACAAACCAGTTAGGCCATCCTTTGATTTTGGAATAATTAAAATGTGCGTAGGAGACTGGCGAGCTATGTCCCTAAAAGCTAAGACCTACAAACAAAAAAAAAAGGCAAACAAACATAATGTTAGCGCAAATGAATGTCAAATAAACTTAAACCTAGCAGAAAAGAATTAACATATTAACCTAAAGAAACAGCAAGAATATATTCGTGTGAACCTGCCCCAAACAGATAAAAAAAAAGAGGTCATTCTCGCATGCAACTGACAAGGTGAATGCATCATTCATACAGAAAACAATAACATAAATTAACATTCGCAAATAGAAATCAAACTAAGAGGTTAAAAAGCTAAAACTTTCAACTTCAGATTATAGTTTTGCAAATAAAAACTATAATCATAGCTGAAGATTTTCATGCTTCTCTCATTAAAACGATTCATATTTTGTTATCACGTTTCACTTAATGTTGAGCAAATATCAGATATCAGCTAGTGTTAACAGAAAGGACAACGCATAATTTTTGATTGTCAGCTATTTAACTGCTCAACATGCCAAACGCCTAAGCCAGCCTGACTAGAAGCTACAGAGAAATGAAAGGGCCTAACCTCGAGCCTAACGCAAAACTAAAGGCTATTTCTGAGCAAAGTAATATGAGAAAACATTGATCCATATTTGGAGATCAACCAAATCCAATCCAACCAAATTGACTAGAAAAAATTAAAAAACACTAACCCAAAACTGACACAAAAGTCGATCAAAGATTATTCAAACTCAAGGAACCTTTCCAATTGCTACATAATTGTAAGCAACAGACTAAAATGAAAAAGAAAGTTACAAAAATATGAACAAATGAAAGAAGATAAGATTCACTTGATAGTTCCAAATTAAGTAGTTCCTGAAGAGTCCAAGACTTAGTACAATAACAAACTGTTGATGACCTTCTCATCCAGGTCCAAATGGAATTAATCACAATTCTATAAAAATATTTGTAAAATATACCAAAGAGCTTAAGTTATGTTCTAGCATCTCCAAATTTCATCTAAAAATAATCAATGAAATACTGTGCAGAGACCAAAATATCGATTATATGTTTTTACTTATAAAATGGATAAGACAAAAAATGCATACATTGAATACTAAGATGCTAAAATAATTCATACCATCATTTATCATCAATAATAACATTTGAAGAAATGAACAATTAAGGCCATATTTCTTTTGTTACCAATAAAATATCTTTTACTAGAAAGTCATTTATCTCTTCACTAAAAAAGGGAGAAAAAAAGAAAAATGAAGATACCAAAAAGGTGCTAAGTACATGTGTCAGAAAGATAAAATGAAGCAGGAAAAGGGTCGTTGTAAAGAGCAGAAATGTATCACATTACAGAAGAGAAGAAGCATAACAAGGTTGAGAAAGGAGAGACAAATTGAGAAGGTTGGTCGGTATTAAAAATGAACAAAGTGTTTGGCTAATAAAATAAAAAGGCTTATTGTAAAATCTTTACCAGAAGTGATAGCTTTAAAGCTTTCGGCCAATGGAAGCAAAATTCAAAGCTAATTAAAATTTTCTTCAGTGCAACAGTGAGTACTGATATTTCTTTGTTACGAAAGAAATAAAAAAATAAGGATTTTTCATTAAGGCAGCAATAAACAGCCAACATCACATACATCAACTTCAAAACATCATACCAAACAATCCCCTAGCTGCTAATCCACACACCCTCGACAGCTTAAATACAGTTACATACAATGTCTTTACCAGATTCAAACCACCTAATCAAGCTTTGTTACATACAATATCTCTACCTGATTCAGCTCACCTAATCAAGCTTTGTACATTAGGTCTCTAATTTTAGTTGCGGACATATTCCTGATTTTGCTAATGCCAACAACATTCTCATTTGTTCAATTTGGAATGGATCTTCCAAAGTTTCAGCTAGCATTCCTGAAAGCTACTTAAACTCTAATCTATCAATGAGTGGCCTTCACCAGTTTTCATCATCAAAATTATCTAAAACTTTAAACGTGGTCCAATTAACTTCTCTTGGAAGTGATAACCTCTTTCCATTAACAATTATGAAGCCAATTGCATTCTTTCTAACTCTTACTTGAACATGAAAAACCCTAGTATCTTCTTTTTTTGTTAAGACAACTTTCACTAATAACTGACAACACTCAACAAAAGCAAACAAAGGACAAAGACATTTCAGAACCAATATGTAGAATTAAAATATCAGCAAGTCAACCAAAACTCAAACACCAAGTAAGAACAGACAGCGCCAGGACATGGAAATACCAATGATCGCACAGAGAACTCAATAAAACAGAACAAATATCACCATCAAGCCATGAAAATACTTCCCTTTAAATGCCAACCTTACCTAATACATCTGCTATCTCATTTCCCTGAAAACATTTGACCAGCTGACTGATCCAATTAATGAACCTAATAATTTCAAGGCATAAGGCCACTTCCACGTTCATTCCTTAGAATCCATCCTCTTAAATACAATAAGCATCCCTCAAAATTCCAACAAATTCTCATCTATTACCCTTAGCAAGACCACTAGTGAAAATAAATTAAACAAAAATAAAAAACACAGCCCTTTATATAGACAGCTCTTAAGACAAACAAATGAACCTCTACTCTCTCATTCTAACTTAGAATGTGCTACCCCACAAGTCTCGATGCATTACTTTAGGCCAATAACGGGCTACTTGTCAAAATGCACAAGGACAACGTTCTATCCATTTTAAGATAAAAACGGAAAAGGTCAAAAGTAGTGCCTTTTGAATTGTTAAAAGCCAGACCAAGTTCCAGGTCGCGACCAGAATTTGTTCAAGGGAAATTTGTTTTAAGAAACAAATAGAAAAATATATATATAAAATAAGCATCACCTGTTGCAAGAATCAAGCCATAGTTCAAGAAGGAAAAAAAATGCCTGATTTCTAAAAGATCTTTCCAGCGTACAAATAAGCAGTCACTGAATCCGTAGAATTTAAAATCAGAAGTAAAAAGAAAAAGAAAAAAGATCAGCACCTTATCATCTTCATACACTACGGTAGCTGGGATTTCCTTGTTGATGATTTTGTCAAATCTGAAAAAAAAAAAAAAACAAGTAAATGAGAAGGAATGATCCCGGTAATTCACATCGAAGTGAAAAGGGAAGGAACATTTACTGTCGAGAATTAGTCTAAAAAAAAACAGAATTCTTTTTTTTCTAAAGAAGAAATTGATGAATAGAGGAGAAGGAGAAACATAGGGCTGGGCTGGCAGCAAGGGCAGCTTCTTTCTCCAAAGCCATGAGGGAATATGCCGGAGGCAAAAGGGTTAAGTGAGAACTCAAAACAAACAATCGGCTCTTATTTATTTCATCATTCATCTATAAACATAATCACTAACCCTAGTTTCTTGCCTTTTTTGCATCGGGTGAAAAATTTCTATAAAAATTATATTTAATATAAATTTGTGTAAACAAAGATGATTAGAGTGCAAGCAAGGAAGCGATGATAAATATAAATTTTTGTATATTTAATATAAATATAAATCACTAACCGCATGATTAGGTTGAAAGTACTACCACATATGCCAAGCTCACTTCCATGCATACCTAGCTAAAGGATAAGCATTGTATAACTTATGCATATTATAAATAATTACTGACATTCCTCAAGCTTTGGAGGGATAAATATCATGAGCATACTCCATTGGCGAGTACCTTTCAACCTTTTCAGGCATACCTCAATGAAGGTACAATTATATAAGTAATTACAAGTTTTTCAGGGAAAAATACTGTGCAATGTTCAAGCACATATTTCCAGGAACTTAGCTTTCAATGCATACTTCTACTTCTCAAACACTTAACCTACGAGACATACTTTCTATTCTTAAACACAGCCTTCAAGGCATACTTCATCTTCTTCGGCACTTAGCCTTTAAGGCAAACTTCGTCTTCTCAAATACTTAGCCTTCAAGGCATGCTTCGTCTTCTAAGACACTTAGCCTTCAAGGCATAATTGCCTTCTTAGAGACACACGACTTCAAGGCATACTTCAACTTCTCAAACAACTAAACTTTTCAAAAACAAAGCCTCTTGAGGCACATTTAACCTTTTAGGTAAATAGCGTTTCTAAGAACACCTTGCACATTTATACTTTGCCTCCAAAGCTTCATGCATTCATACTTTGAATGTTTACACCTTGCCTTCAAGGCCTTGTGCGAATTTCACAAGAACAATCAAATCACAAACTTCGCAAAAATTTCCTCCAATTTTATGAAACAAAGTAGGCGTAAAATTTTCTTGTGTAACTTGCCCGAACATAGACACTTCACTAATACTTTTTGTCTCGGGTAAGGTTACTTTATAACCTTCCCTTCAACAGAGGCAATTGTTACACATATCCTCACTTAACATACATACCTTCACCAGACCTCATCAATTGGGACAACCCCACCAAGCGAATAACCCCGCCAATCACCACCCTCCGCCCAAGGCCACGTCACGCCAAGCTAAACCACTCTGTTGTCACTACTCTTTATCCTCGTTACATCAAATCACATAGCCCCTAATATGGCACCCACTTTGAATAACAAGCCCAAAGAATAAAACAAGGACACATGGCTTATAAGTGTTCCACTTAAATACTCCCCTAAAACCTCATAACAAGAGGGGACCAATCTATCTACTACCACTTACAACTCTCGGCCCATTGAGTGAACTCGCCTCCAACCTTCTTGCCACATTCTTATATTGTATCAACAAAACCCTCTGCTTAATAAAGTTTAGGGTTTTAAAATATTTTTATTTCTTAGAAAAATGTATACTATTATATAGTTTACGTTAAGTATTTTATCTTTTACAAACACTAGAAGAGATCTACTTGAACAACGCTTTTTATAAAACATCTAGGCCAAACAAATCCTAAGCATCCAATTTCTAAACGAACATGTCGATTGATCCAATATTTCAAGGAGAGAGCGTGAGAATACCAAAAGCTTATTTGAAGAAACACAATTATTGGTTAAGCGGATGCTTTAAATCAAATTGCTTCGAAGGAACTGGGACCAATTCGAGCGATAATATAAATAACATCGGGCATGATTCTCTACTTACATACTCTGGACCTCCTAAAGTCGGAAATGCCAAGTCCGATAGAAAATAACCAATAGAGAACCGCATACAGAAAAAACTACCAAATAAACTCTACACGCGTCACAACTCTCACCGGGTTCCTAGAACTAAAATCAAGCCAACACAGATGCAATAAACAATTTACATACGGATGCATTTTGTTTAGGCAATTAGTATTCTCATAAGCAAAGATTTAAAGGAAATAAAAAATAACACAAAAGCAATAATATTAAACAGAGGAAACAAACAATCCAAAAATAAAGAACAACGTATAGTAGACGATAAACAAACAAAAATGAAGAAAAAGACCGACATCTATAGATCTCGAAAGACTGAACGAAATGTAATTTCTAAAGTTGAAAACCAAAAACCCTAAGAAAAACCCACGAAATACAAGTAAAAAGCATGGAGTCAAACTAAAAAGAGATTGATACAGAAATGAGTCTCCGTTGAAGCAAATAATTTCAAAAATAACAAAACCAGAACGCCAGAGAAAAAACTTAGGGTTTCTCTTTCACGAAAAACTCTCTTCCTACTCTAGCGTGTGTTTTTATGGCTGTGGATACCCAAAGCTAAAAAGAATGACAGAAAACGTTGAAAAGAGACCGAAGTGAGAGAGAATCGCCAAGAAATGGGGAGCAATGCATTGGATAGATATATTTGAGGATTTAAATTTCGAATGATGGGAAGGAAGTCGCCGATCGGAGGTAAGGCGCCGGAAAGTGTGTGGAGGCAATGCAGCGGCTTTGTTAGAAAGGACAATAACCAAACTCACGAGAGATATGAATAAAGAAAGAGTTCTTATATTATTTATTTTGAAAACGGTTTGAATTTTATTTTATTTTTAAAAAAAAATATCGGACTGGATATTAAAATAACCAAATAAACAGATCACAGCCCAAACACTGAAACGAAAGCCCAAAAACACAAGCCCAACCGTAAATCTTAAACCCTTAACCCAAGCCCAAAGCCTCAAACCCATAGACTCCAAACCCGAATATCCCTAGAACAGAATAAGAATGAAAATTATGTAGAACAAAACACTAGAAAAATCTGTTCCGACGCAAGCTAGGCCCAATAACACAGTACTTATTAAAACATCGTTATGAAAATCTATTTGATTGGTCAGTAATAAATTTTATGGTCTAAAATGAAACCCATTATGTGTCTAAGATTAATACATTTTGGGCTTGGAGAATGGGCGTGGTTTTAAGGTTTCTGCTCAGTTACTGTCTTGTGATAATGGGCATTTTTTTGGTAGTTTATTCTCATCTCATTTTCCTTTTTTTTCTAACATTGCTTTTCCTTTTACTCTCTCCTTCATTTTGCCCGTCTCATTTCAAATTTTTCCTCTTATGTTTTTTAGCTTTTTTGTAACCGACGCCCAAAGGAATGCAAAGACACTGCCGTTTCTGTTTTTGGGATTTTTGGAATCCCTTGCTTCATAAGGTATGAATCTTTGCTTCAACTTGTCTTTTTCGTTCTCTGTTTTTTATTTAATAACTATGCTCTTGTACTTCTATTTCTTGGTTTATTTTATGGTTTTTGGTTTTCAGGTTTAGAAATCACTGTTTCTATTCGTTGTTTCTTTTATTTTTTTAATTTATTACTCATACACACGCTGGTCGGCAAATTCTGCTCATTCTCTGCATTCTTCCTAAGTCAAACAGGAGACTTGAACATTATTTATTTGAAAATTTTCTATTCTCGTGCGAAATTTTAATTGTCATCTCAGAGTTAATTTTCTTTCTTATTCCGTTAAGCCTCTATCCTGTCATATTCAGACTTAATAAGCTACTCCCTGATATCCTGGCATTTCTTATTCCTGGTTCAAAATTTTTAAATCTTAGGTTTATGAGTTTTAGTGGCGGTTCGAGATATTTTTCCTCGTCTGGACCGCAACAACACATGCTTATCTCGCGAGGATATCCCATTCCGGGGATATCCCAGTTCACCGTTATCCCGTATTGGTATATCCCGGTTCGGGTATATACCATTCCAAGAATATCCCAATTTCCCCCCTTTTTTTTTTCCTAACTTCTCTTTATCTTTTTTGACTTTAATTTCCAAAAAAAAAAGTAATTTAAAGACGGTATTAATTATTCTTCAGCTTTTTCAAATCCCCTCCCTTCTCCATCGTTGAGAATTTCTCTCTCTTCCATTCATAGCTTTTTTATTAAATAAAAAAATTAAATAAAAAATAACAACCCCAAAACTGATTTACTAAGTGACCGTTTATTAAATATCTCTTCAATCTATGCACATTTATTATCCGTTTCTTTCTCTCTCTCTCGGTCTCCCTTCTTTGTTTTCCTTTTCTTCCTCATTTCTTCTGTTTTCATAACAAATCATCAACTATATCTCTTCAATCCAAATCTCCTCCCATTTCTTTACCGATTCTCTCTCTCGGTCTCTTTTCAATTCCTTTCCTCTCATTTTTTTAGCTTTGGGTAACCAAAGGCCAAAAAACACACACACGCTACACTGTTTTTTGTGGTTTTTGAAATCCACTGCTTCATAGGAGACTGATTTTGAGGTATGAATCTTGAACTTGGTATGAATCTTGAACTTCGTCTTTTTCTGTCTTTGCCTTTTCATTTCTATTTTGGTTTCAGATGAATGTTTTTTTTAGTTCTATTTCAGTGGGTTCATTTCTCTGCCGTTACTTTGTTGCGATTTTTGTAACCCCTGCTTCATTGGAGACTGATTTCAGGTATGAATCTTTGCTTCAACATTTTTCTTTTGCTTTTTTCATCTCTTTTTTGGAGTGTGGTGTGTTTAGCTGTGTGGGTTTGGGGTGTTGTTGGTTCACGTTTGCAGTCTTTGGTCTGACCAAATTAAAGTCTCTTCTTTCCTTTCCCTTTTATCTCACTTAAGATAATATAACTACGTTTGCAATATTTTGAGATTTTTTTTGTTAATATTTCCATTGCGTCTTCACCATTTTTTTTAGTAACTCATGTAACTGACAATTTCCTTCATCCAATTACTCAGTGCATTTATTCAGAAGTAGATCCTACTATCTTGTGGGCCGAATAAAGGATACTGTTTGAGAAATTGTTGATATGATAGGACTATTCTTTACAAAGAAATAGAAAGTGTAGGTTATTTAAATAAAAACAAAAGACGATTCATTGCTTGCATGATGCCACTTGGATAAAGGCACCAGTGATTGGTTAATGTGGAAAAAAATCTTTCGTTTAAATAATAAGGTTAACTTTAGCAACATAACATATAACAGTTTTATTAATGAATCTTTGGATGCAGCATAAAAAATGCTTTCTTTTAGGTAAACCATAGTGGCCTTTTCTTTTTTCTCCAATGATTGGTAACATAAATTATTCATTCCTTATACCAAGTGTCCTGTCTTGCAATAAATCCAGAACTAAGACTACCCTCCAGGTTTTGTTTGATTTGGGATGTCATGGCCTATAGGTATCCAGCAAAACTTGCACAAAAGTTATAACTCACAACTCTGTATCCTTGTATGACTGACACATCACTTTTGTTCAGGATGATCGGTATTCGAAGTATGTTGGGAAAATGACAATTGTCCCTATGACATATGGTCGTCATGTTCCTATCATCTCTGATAAGGTAAAAGCATGTCTTTTTCTTTTTTTCTAAGTATTGTTGCATTCTCCAAACTCCAAATTTTGCATCAATGTATGAATGCTAATTTTTCCTTTCTTTGTCACTCAAATTGGTAGGAATGCACATGACAGAGGAACTGAAACACAATTTTTAAAGCAAAAAGTATGTTGGATTGTTTTAGCATAATAAAATCATATCATTTTAGTTGTAAAAGGTGTAGTACATTTTGGAGTCTCTAATGTCCATTTCGTGCTTCAAAGAAATTGAGATGCACTGCCTTACAGAAGCTGTGGAATATCTGCCTTGCCTAAGGTTATTTTGGTCATCATGATGAAATTGTGCTTCAAATTTAGGATGTATTCCCTGCATAACCTATAGGCTTCTTCATTGTGGGCTTCGCCACTAGTTTTAGAAAACAAATGGTTTGCTTGACCTGCTTAATGGGATTAGTCGAGGTGGCAAATGTTTCAACTCTGTGCATTAAATTAAGAAATTTCAGGTTGACAATCTCACTTCTGCTTTCTTTGTTATGTCAAAGGTGGCAGTATGTTGATAAAGACTTTGGGACTGGTGTACTGAAGATAAGCCCTGGAGATGATCATAATGATTATGTTCTAGCTAGAAAGCATGGCCTTCCTATTCTTAATGTCATGAACAAGGACGGGACATTAAATGAGGTTGCTGGACTGTACTGGTAATATTTGTGGACTTTCTGAACAAATGCTAAATTAAAGTTTCCTGTTCATCTTTTCTTTTGTCGTACTTATGGCGGTGGCTCTTAAAATTTAGTGGCCTTGATCGATTTGAGGCACGGAAGAAATTGTGGTCTGATCTTGAGGAGACTGACTTAGCTGTGAAAAAGGAACCCCACAGTTTAAGAGTACCGAGATCTCAGCGTGGCGGAGAGGTGTGCATGTTATCTTTCAGTTATATTCTTTTTGTTTTTGAAGTTAGTGTCGATAATTATTCTCTCAGTAATTCTTTCTCTTATCTTCCCCTTTTATGGTTCTTTTATTAGGTAATAGAGCCACTAGTAAGCAAGCAGTGGTTTGTAACAATGCAGCCTTAGCTGGAAAGGCTCTTCTTGCAGTTGAAAAGGGAGAATTGACTATTATTCCTGAAAGATTTGAGAAGGTATGATGGAAAGCATAACTCTTGATAACTTTACTCACCTCATCACTTTCCCTTAACCTATGCTGTTCTGCCTTATCCATGTTTCCTAATTAAAGTACCTGCATTTAATGCTCATGTCAACATGTTTAAATGGACACAAATAAAAAGAAATCTATTATTATTGCATAGGGTGTAACTTAATTTTTCTTTTGACATCATCACAATGTCCTGTTCCTAAGAAGATTGGCATCATCCTAATCAGTAAACTTTCCTTTTTCAGTTTAACACGGAGGGGTTTCTTCTAAGGCTTCCTCTTCCAGAATGTTGGGTGGTAAGAAAAAAATACTGTGCTTGTTTTGCCACCATCTATTTATTTGTATACTTGAGCCAAGTTACCTCCATTCATACATACCCTGATTATTCTTTTTCTGAATGCTACAGAGAAGTTACTTGAGTATTGTTGTTCATTTTTCAGGTCTCAAAACTGCATATGCTTATTGATGCTGTCACTGGGAGTTATAACAAATTTTTCTTTGGGGACATTGGGAGAGAAATATATGATTTCTTTTGGGGTGATTTTGCCGACTGGTATGTTGAACGTAGTTCTATTGTTTTATGCCATTAAGGTCTGGATTTTATGCTATTTACAGATCATGGAAACTGAAAAGTAATGAAGTTTATGCTGTTGTTATATAGCACATAATGCCCTTTTTTTCTAAGGTTAAAGTTGTAAAATTCATTTGGTGGATAGTGTTTGTTATTTTATTGTTCTAAAATTAAAAATAAGGGATAAATCTTAAAATAGCACATGAAACTTTGATTTAATGTACAATTTGATACCATGAATTTTAATTTGGTGCAATTATACACATGAAACTTTGATTATGGTTCAAATATATACATGAAATTTTTATTGTGATTCAACTATACACATTTAAAGAAATAAATACGTCAATTTTTTTTTCATATTAGATAAATATAATTATTTGTATATGCAATATGTAAACATAAATTGATGCTATGCAAATTAAATACACAAATCATTCTGCTAGTTGCCCAAGCTTGCCGGAGCAGATGAAAGTTAAAGTTTCACCAATGGATGAGCTCCCCTGCTATACTGAACCAAATGAGTTTGAATACAAAGATGATTGTGATAACTTGGATGAATATGACGAAGTCAGTGATACATGTGAAACTGTTCCAGAAACATATCCAAATGAAGTGGTTATTGTTTCAGCAGATAATTTGCATAGCATCATTCATGAGGCTTGTCATGAACAATCTGAACACATTGAAGAATATGGGACAAGAAAACCAGGGAAGTCATCCAATCTTGGAGTAGGTAATGTAGAATCACTAGTTTTCATTCATCCCCCTCCTAGCAAGGCAACCTCAATTGCTACTGGCTTCACCATGGTAAATGCTGCTGAATGTGCAGATATGAGCATTGCTGGGAAGGAGTCTTTGAGGGGCATGCGGTTTAAATATGCTGTGGAAGCTGATGAAGATCCACAACCATCGGTAAAAGAGAAACCATCAACTACTGTCGAGGAAAATGAAAAGCTAGGGGACACTTGCACTTTTGGCACACAGAAGATTGACATATGAGTTTGGCACACAGAAGATTGACATGTTGGGTTATCACATGTTCTGCATTTCTTTATGCCATCCTTTCAATTGATTAAGCACAAGCCAAGTTCTAGGCACACTTTTTTGTATAGAAGCGAAAAAGCCCCCTTGATTCAAGAAGCACAAATTTACATATTCACCTTAATTTACTCAAAAAGTGCTTTTTTACATCTTGCACCTCAAATGGTTCAGTAGTTACAAAGACCCTTGCCAACATTGTCAACACCTTCGTAATTCATTTTTTTATTCGCCTAACATGCAAAATAGTGAGCAACACACCATACAAATTGATCCTTAGTAAAATCCTTGTACTCATATATTTTGAATTTCACACATTACAGTACTCCAACTTAGTAAAGAGAACCCCAAAATTTTAGGATAGGGAAAATAAATTTTTAATTATAAAAAAAGTAATTATGAAATTAACATATCGTGGTGGTATACAGATAGGCCACCACTATTCAAGGGGGAATCATGAAGAGGCTACTGTTGATAAGCTAATATTGCATCAAAGATCAACATTACACTGTTGGCTTGTGTTGCACCAAGCTTGTTCCAAAGAGAATAATCACTAGGTTTAAGTTTCAAAGAAGTTTTGAAAGATGCAATGGCCTTATCATATTCTCTCGACAAATTATACAGAACACCAAGGACAATGTGTACATCAAAGATCCTCCTGAGACATCCGAGCGACTTCATTGAATAATCTAGCAACTTTGTATGGCGTAAAACACTTCGATTAACACTGAATATAACAATAACATTTCCAAAATGTAATGTTAGGGATAAGCTTCTAGTAATCTTAAGGAAAACTATATCCTGTCACCGTATGTAAAACTCTAAGTCCAAAATATAATCACTGCAGTCATGGAAATCATATGCAAAAAGACAATCTTGTAATCACAAAGATTCAAAACATAAGCAAACTATCCCACAAGAACATTAGAGGAAGTGGCTTACACTCAAACCAAGATTGCAATATCAAGGCATTGTTCCAAAAGACAAAAAACCGACCAAAAAAACAAAGAATTATACCCTAGTGTACTTACATCAGCATAATACAAAGAATTAGCAAGCTCCGGTGGCGCAAGAGTATCATACTTTGGGTGATGATGTAACCATCCATACAGATACTTCAAAGCAAAGATGTTCCAATTCTGAACTTTTCAAACATTATTATGTGTTTGACACTCCAAAATTTTAATCTCATCTTGATTAAAGGGATAAGCATTCACTAACCATTTGTATGACTCACGCCAAGAGCAAGAAGTACTTCCAGATTCGTAGGGTCAGCCTCCCGAGTACGCATCATTCTTGCCGCAATAGCTTTGCATGCAGATATCTAATCGATGAATTACATTTTTTCTACAAAGTCAAATATATGGACCCAAAGAAAGACCACATAAAATCTGCGGATGCATTAATCAAGAATAATGTATATAAAAAGGTCTTGCATAATCCGTGTAAGTCTCAAGACAATGACAAGCAGACGCATTAATCATCCAAAACAATTTGCAATAAATGTGAAACATTACACTTCATAGGCTTAATATAGACATAGTTTACGATGGAACCTTATCCATTCAAATTAATTTTAATTAAGCCAAAAAGGTTTTGACATGGTTCAAGAATAAATAGAAGCGGATGATAAGTGAAATGTAATGCACTACAACAAATGATAAAAGGTTAGATCCGAACATTAGTAGCTGTGCAAAGATCGCGCCTTAGATCCGCACTCATCAAGCCTCGTGCCACTAAGATAAACATGATATCAATCATATTGCAAACTTCAATGTTTAAACGAAAAATAGCTCCTCCTATCCCTTTCCAAAGAAAAGTTTTCATATATAAGAAATGATCATTGCATGGTACACCAAAGTGGCTATATCAAGCCAAAGAAATACAACACAAAATGCAGAGGTACAAGAAAAAGCAGATCCTCTCTGTGTTGAAAGGTTTTCTTGCTTGCTAAATCAATAGGTTGTTCTCTTTCCTAAAATATGATCGTATTCACAGGGGCATTAGACATGATTCAAAATTATTTAGATTCAGTGGAATAGAAAGGTAAATGGTCAACCTTGCCGAGCAAAGAATCATGTTGAGTATTTTTTGTTATGGTTGAGTATTTTGAGATAGTTATATGTAGCTAACTTTGAGTATTATATTGAGATGGAAATGGTTAATATGTGTTGATTTGTTGAATGGATGAAAAGGAATCGGTATGTTTAAGCTAGCATAAAGTTGGATAATTTCACAATTTAGTCCTTGGATAATTTCAACAATCATGGATGAAAAGGAATCGGTATGTTTAAGCTTGGGGAATCCGTGATGCATTGTACAAAAATCGACCGTGCGAACAAACCAGATTATTAGAAAACAAAAATACAATTACTACTTTGCTTTGATAAATCAATATTATACGATATCAAATAAAAGAAATATGGGTATCGAAGTTAAATCGCATCTAATCTCGCTTAACCCGTACATTTAATGTAATTTTAACAATTTATACAAAGGCACAATTGCTTAAACAATTTCACTAGAAATGAAGTTATGTGGTCTTAGTTGAACTTTAAGCATTATATCCATAAAAGAAATATGGATATCAGGTTAAACTGGCATCTAATCCCCATTTATCTCAAGTTTTAGGGCATTAAAGAATGAATTTAAGCCATGGGAGAGAGCATAAGAACATTAAAATTGAAAAGAAAACATACTGGGATAAGAACATTACCGTGCAATACGATGAAAGGGAATAAGCGTGTCTATTTGGGATAAGAATCAATGTAATAGAGAAATGAAGAATAAAGTAGTTGATCAGTAAAAGAGAGGCCATGGTCGTGAAATCTTATGCAGACTGCACTTCTTTCTTTCCCAAAGCATCCAACAAGAACAACCACACCGACATCCATAAATTTGAAAAGACGAACCAAAACAATATTTCCTAGTAATAAAACCCAAAATCTATGGATGAAGCAAGTGATTTCAATATCACAATAAATAAATAAAAAAAAAACGATTGAGAAGGAAGAGATAAAAGATAAAAGCGGACGAGAGAGGAAAAATTTTGAAGAGAAAGAGATGGTGAAGAAATGGGTAGGAAGGGGATTTGAAAAGATCATGAAAAAACAGGCAGGGGGCTCTTCTCCCACCAACGGTAACTATTGCTATTTAATACATTATATTCTCTCTCCGATTTCCCTTAATTTCTTTCTATCGTCTTTTTTCCTTTATCTTGGTCATTAGTTTTCTTTCTTATTCTCGCTCGACTTTATTCTGTCTTACACTCCTCTAATAAGCTATTCCAAGGATATCTGTCATTTCTTATTCCTGTTCACAATTTTTAGTCGCTTAGGTCTAACTGCTTTTTAGTGGCTTGGTTTCGGTTATTTTTCTTATCCGGACCAGACAACTGTCATATACTTATCCCGGTTAGGGATATCCCATTTCAGGGATATCCCGATTAAGGATATCCCATTCTAGGTATATCCCGGTTCATTGTTATCCCATATTGGTATATCCCGGCCGGAGTATATCCCATTCTAGAAATATCCCGATTCCCCTCTATTTTTTCCGAACGTCTCTTTATCCCCAAAAAAAAAAAAAAAAAAATTAGCCTTTTCAAATCCCCTCCCTTCTCCATCGTTGGGAATTTCTCTCTTCCATTCATAGCTTCTCCATTTCTTCACCTATTCACCCATCTCTTTAAATTTATTTTCCTTTATTTATTTCCCCTTTTATTCTCTGTTGTTTTTCCATTCTTTGATCTCTGTTAATCCCCTCTTTCGTTTTCTTTATTCTCTCTCCCTTCCTTTCTTGTCCTTTGGTAACAAACCCTAGACACTTCCGCGCCATCAACACCTTCCGGCGTCTTACCTCCTGATACATCTCCGGCAATAAAACTCCACCGTTTCATTCCATCTTCGTTTGTTGGGTTTCGGCTCAGATCGACTCCCGGGTAAGAATTCGAGCCTTTGTTTCACAGTTCGACTCCTTTTTTCTCTTCTCCTAAAGATTCTTCTCATTTGAATCTTTGCCGTTATCGTTTTTACACATCTTTTGGTTTGGAATTACGGGTCGATCATAGGATGGTTGACTGAATCGGTTTCCAAATTGGGTTTTTGTTTTGTATTGTAAGCAATTGAGTGAATTGGGATTATAAATCCATAAATGGGTTTTGGATTTCTTTGTCTTTGTTGTTTCAGAAAGTGATTTGTTTGTAATTTATGCTTTTGGTTGGTTTAAAATAGTTTAACTATTTTGGAGTGGCATAGGGATTGTTATAGTTCATTTTAAATGAAATAAAATACAGTTCATCCTCATCTACTCAACTACTATAAATTTAGGGAGACAAGATGTTTGGGAGTATGATTCGGTACTTTTCAACGAAACCCAAGCCGACTATGAAGCCAATCGAGTTGAAAACGTCGCCAGAGCAAACGCAGACCATAACCAGAGTCATCTTTGACATTCTCAAGGAGCATGGGCCCCTCACCGTCGGGGATACTTGGGAACGAGTCAAGGTCAGTTGTTTAGTGGACTATAATATGTATTCATTTTGTATCTATATTTGTTGTTTCCACATCTAATTAAGCCAAGCCCAAGAGTGAAGTACGGGCAGTGCAGTTTTATTTTTGCATAATTTTAGCATCTTTAATTCCATGCATTATTGTTTTTTCATGCTTTACTTGCCCGTGCTTGACATAACGGGAGTAGAAATGTGTTTATGAGTTCAGGAGGTTGGATTGAGAGGGCTTACAAGCAAGAGGCACATGAGGATCGTCCTGAGATGGATGAGAGAGAGACAAAAGATTAGGCTAATATGCAACCATGTGGGGCCTCACAAACAATTTCTGTATACAACTTGGTTCACTAGACCAAGCATCAGCCACACAAGAGCTGTATGAAAACTTTGTGTTGTATTTGCTGTCTTGATATAGCCACTTTGATGTACCATGCAATGTTCATATCTTATATATGAAAACTTTTACTGGAAAGGAATAGAAGGAGCTATTTTTTGTTTAAACATTGAAGTTTTGCAATATGATTGATATCATGCTTGTCTTAGTGGCCTGAGGCTTCAGTCAGAGTACCAGATCTAAGGCCGCAGTCTTTGCCTGGCTGCTAATGTTCTGGATCTAACCTTTTATCATTTGTTGTAGTGCATTACATTTCACTTATCATCCGCTTCTATTTATTCTTGAACCATGTCAAAACCTTTTTGGCTTAATTAAAATTAATTTGAATGGATAAGGTTCCATCTTAAACTGTGTCTATATCAAGCCTATGAAGTGTAATGTTTCACATTTATTGCAAATTGTTTTGGATGATTAATGCGTCTGCTTGTCATTATCTTGAGACTTACATGGATTATGCAAGACCTTTTTATACTTCTGTTATTCTTGATTAATGCATCTGCAGTTTTATGTGGTCTTTACTGGGGTCCAAATATTTGACTTTGTAGAAAAAATGTAATTCACTGATTAGATATCTCTGTACAGGCTATTGCAGCAATGATGCGTGCTCAGGAAGCCGATCCTACCAATCTGGAAGTACTTCTTGCTCTTGGTGTGAGTCATACAAATGGTTAGTGAATGCTTATTGTCCCTTTAATCAAGATTAGATTAAAATTTTGAGTGTCAAACAAATAATACTGTTTGAAAAGTTCAGAATTGGAACAGAATGATGCTTTAAAGTATCTGTATGGATGGTTACGTCATCACCCAAAGTATGGTACTCTTGCGCCACCGGAGCTTGCTAATTCTTTGTATTATGCTGATGTAAGTGCACTAGGGTATAATTCTTTGTTTTTTTGTTTGGTTTTTGTCTTTTGGAACAATGCCTTGATATTGCAATCTTGGTTTGAGTGTAAGCTGCTTCCTCTAATGTTACTGTGGGATAGTTTGCTTATGTTGTGAATGCTGTGATTACAAGAGTGTCTTTTTGCATATGATTTCCATGACTGCAGTGATTATATTTTGGACTTAGAGTTTTACATATGGTGACAGGAAATAATTTTCCTTAAGATTACTAGAAGCTTATCCAATATGAGTTGTGATGAACTTATCATTGATGATAATCAGGTCAAACCAACATCAGAGAACTGGGCAACAGAATATCAGCAACAGTACAATGGAGGTGCTTCTTGGGCTGATGAATTTGCTCATGATGAGGCAAGTAGAGATCTTGTGGAAGCCAAAGAAGCTTATAGATTAATATGTCCTGATAATCAGTCATAAATTGCGTTTAGCAGTTTCCTCCTTTTTTTTCTTCTGCCTTGCCTCGTAGAGACTAAAATGGAACTAACATCACTGACCTTTGGTAGTAATCTCATTCACCAACCCTAGGTGGTTGAAACTAGTTTTGATGATTTGAGAATGTCCCAAATGATAATGATGGTTTGGTTAGTGCTATTATCTATATATCTACTATAATTTAGCAAATAAAGTGTGAATGACTAATGATTCTGTATTATTACATCTTCAGTTGAACTTTTAAATCAACTAAACCTGTAAATCTTAGATGAGATTATCTTTATTTGTTATTTATAAAATATGCTACTCACGTTTTGGTGGTTCTTAGTATTTCTATGGGCCAAACCAATGGGTCATGGAGTTTGCTACTAAATTGAGCAGTGAGAGCTTATTGATTATAATAAGTTAGAAGATAAACTGTCACTGATGATTCTTGTAATTGTATATCTTTGTTTGGTATTAAACCAGGTAAAAACATTGTAATTTGTATAAATGTTCTTATTATACAGAATCTGCTACTCTGGTTGGTGGTTCTTTGATTTTCTTCAACCTGATCAATGGGCTGAGGAGTTTGCTACTGTATGAGAACAACTAGGGTCTTTTGATTTGTTTATTCAGGATACAAAGTGCAACTAATGATTCTGCGTGTTATGTATTATTTTGAGACTCTTAAACCGTGCTAAGCTCTTATTCTTAGTTGAAATATTCTAATTTTCTTCATTTCATTAAATGTTCTTGACCTGATGGTTAATAGGTTTTCCGTGGACCTGACCATTGGGCCGATGAATTTGGTGCTGAAAGATTGCAACAAGAGTCTGTCGATGATCAATGGGTCAATGAATTCTCAAAGTTGCATGTAGTTGACTGGGCAGAAGAATTTGGTTGTCAAGTTGGTGAGGGGGCTTTGGGAGATAGTTCGTCTGATAACTGGGCAAATTCATATGATGAGTAAGTCTGGTAGCCTTGAAGAAGTTCACTTTATAACCTCTCTTAATTCTACGTGAATGTTTTGGTTGTGAAAACTTGTAGGTTCCTCAGCGGTCGGACGCTTCAAGGGGGTGTCTATGTATTTTCTGATATGAATCCATATGTTGGTCATCAAAATCTTTTAAAAGAAGGTCAAGAGCTATTCAGGAAAGGACTTTTGAGTGAAGCAGTGCTTGCCCTAGAGGCTGAAGTTATGAAAAATCCTGAGAATGCTGAAGGTTGGAGATTGCTAGGAATAACCCATGCTGAAAATGATGACGACCAGCAGGTAATCCACTTTGCTCTAGTTTGTCAGAGTTGGATAGTTCATGTGTATTCTTACACCGAAAGTCATTGTTTTTGTGTAATTTCTATTAAGAGATGTGACTGCTTGTCTAGTTCAGCCATCTGTTCAGCATCTTCGGTTATGATTCTTTGCCTGGCAAGGTTGACCATTGACCTTTCTATTCCACCTAAATCTAAATCATTTTTAATCATGTCTAATGCCCTGTGAATACCATCATATTTTAGGAAACAGAACAGCCTATTGATTAAGCAAGCAAGAAAACCTTTTGACCACAAAGGATCTATTTTCTTGTACCGCTACATTTTGTGTTTTATTTGCTGGCTTGATATAGCCATGTTGGTGTACCATGCTATGTTCATTTCTTATATATGAAAACTTCTACTGGAAAGGGATAGAAGGAGCTATTTTTCGTTTAAACATTGAAGTTTGCAATATGATTGGTATTACGTTTATCTTAGTGGCCTGAGGCTTCAGAGTACCAGATCTAAGGCCGCAGTCTTTGCCTGGCTGCTAATGTTCTGGATCTAACCTATTATCGTTTGTTGTCACATGAACTAGTAGTGCATTACATTTCACTTATCATCGCTTCTATTTATTCTTGAACCATGTCAAAACCGTTTTGGCTTAATTAAAATTAATTTGAATGGATAAGGTCTCATCTTAAACTATGTTTATATCAAGCCTATGAAGTGTAATGTTTCACATTTATTGCAAATTGTTTTGGATGGTTCATGTGTCTGCTTGTCATTATCTTGAGACTTACATGGATTATGCAAGACCTTTTTATACTTCTGTTATTCTTGATTAATGCATCTGCAGTTTTATGTGGTCTTTATTGGGGTCCAAATATTTGACTTTGTAGAAAAATGTAATTCACTGATTAGATATCTCTGTACAGGCTATTGCAGCAATGATGCGCGCTCAGGAGGCCGATCCTACCAATCTGGAAGTACTTATGAAATTAAAAATTTCAGAACATTAGCTTTGTGGTTTCGAGGATAGTGCTACCACTTTTATTCCCTTATTGGCTGTGCGGCTGCTGCTGCTACTGTTTCTGTTCGCCTTCAGCATTCGGCTTGGTTTCTCAAGTAAGCATTTTCTTTTTATTCGTCTTTACTATTGTCCCTATCCACTCGTTGATTTTGTTAAGCTTTTTTTTTTTTAGGGTTTCTGTGACGTAAAATGAAACAGCTCTCTCGTATTTTTCATTAATTTACTTTTCTGTTACTCTAAGATTATTAGGATTTTCTGCTTTCTGGGTTGAGTACAAAATTCCTCGTATTGCATTTCCTAATTCAAATGAAAGAAGGATTCTGACTTGTGCTCATCTTTGCATATTTGATCCTCTGTTTTCCTTTTGCCTTAGTGTTACTTTTGAATCTAGGGTTTTTACATCTAAAAACGAATACAGGATGTAGTTTAAAACACAAAAACTTAGTTTTGAAAGGGTGCTTTAGGGTTGGGAATAGGGTTAGAATTTCTTATTCATCCGCCGTCTCAAAAGATTCGCCAACATGACCTCTCCTCTTGGCTTTTATTTCAATAATAATATTATTATTCCCTTCGTTGCAGCTGCCTAGGCTTTGTTTTATGATTGGATCAATGGATTCTGGAAATTGTGCCAGCAAATGCAAAGACAATTCTCTCAAGTTAATTAAAAACTCAGATAAAGTTTGCACAGACGAAACTAATAGGGTAATTATTGATCCTTCGGCAACTACTAGACAGGGTAATAAGGAATCTTCTCTAGGGGCCTATCACCTCTGATGCGAACAGAGGAATTGGAGAGTTCGCCTATAAATTTAATTCTCCACCCATCGAAGTGAAGAATGCACAAAATCATCCTCACTTTGATCCTGATACTACCATAAACCAAGAGTCAATGGTTTCTGTCAACCATAGTAGTCCTAGAACCCCAAAGGATAGTATTTTTGACCCATTTGCTCCTGGCCCAGAATGCATGGTGTTTGCTCCTTCCTACAGGAAATATGTTGATGAAATGAGGATAACTGTTGCACGCGGCCTAAATTTTGACATCTCTGTTGGAACTGTGGGTTCTGTAAACCATAGAACTGCTGCAGATTCTATTTCAGATGAAGAAATGTTTGAGTCTGATTATGAAAATCTCTTGGAAGTTATCGTTTCAAACCAAGCTGAGGGTTTTCTTATTGAATTTTCAAATATAGAATGTGATTCTGATGGTAGTAAGACACCCCCTTCCTCCTTGCCTAAATGGGGTTTCTGATACTTGCCCTGGTGCTCCTATTAAACTCACTGGGAGATCAAGGGTCATTGATTTGGGGTTCTGCAGAAAGCTTGAATTCTAAAACTACACTTAATGACATGGCAGGGGATATATTTTGCTCTATTTGTTTCAACCCTAACAGCATGCCTCTAGTTAAAGCTTTTGCTTTTTGCAGATCTGTCTGACTTCCGAGATAACAGAGTATAGTTATTTTCACTTACAACTATTTTTTCTTCTTTTTGACAAGGGATAATGTTGCACAACGCATTGTAGCATGCATATCATTGTTCCAGCTATCATGTATCTGGTTCTCTTTGACAGATAATCTTTTATGGTAATCAAGCTTGAAGCAACCTTTTTACTTTAGATGTGTCCCCACCCATTTTTCTGTTATTTTTTGACGTCTAGTAGTTTCCTTTTTTTTTTCCTCCATTATTTTGTAATGCCCGAATTGAGATGGTTCTGCAGTCAACACTTATGTACCCCTAACACGTTCAAAGGATAATTTTACATTGAACTATTTAACTGCAAAATATGTGATTCAGTATTCCTTTTCTTGTGTCTACAGATACAAAAAGATATTAAGATTCTAATATCTTAAACCCTAGAATGCAGGGGTTTATATATAGAGAGAGATTAATCATATCATGTATGTTATTGTGAAAACTGAGACTTGTGATGTGTTTCTTTTTTTGGTTTGCTCAGTAATAAATGGTTGATACTTTCTTGATTTTTAGGTTCTATGCATTTGGAAAATATCGAAGTGATTGAAAATGTATAGATATAATCTTAATGTCATATGGTTATTACTTGCATCATAGAACATATCTACTGCGATGTGGATGCCTCTTGGCTGGCGGACAAAGATTTGTGATTAAAGTGTGCATAACAGTTAAAAGTAATCAAAGCTTGCATAACAATAAGTACTGGGTTTATTCTTTGGGTTTATTTTCATTCTTACTCTGCTCCACGGATATCCCCGTTATATCCTGTTTCAGGATAAGCTATTCCAAGAATATTCCCATCATATCCCGTCCCGGTTCGGTATTTTTGGTATCTGGTTCAGCTGTTTTGGTATACGGTTCAGATTTTTTATGTGTTTGGACCGGGTTACCTGTCATACTTATTCCAGCCAGGGATATTCCATTCCAAGGATATCCTGGTCTGGGGTTATCCTATCGAAGGATATACTGGTTTTGTATATTCCATTCCTGGGATATCCGGGTTTTGGGTATAGGGGTTTGAGGCTTGGGGCCTGGGTTTAGGTTTGGGCTGGTATTTTTGGGCTTTTGTTTCAGTGTTTTGGTTCGTGGATCTCTGGTCAACATATGTGCCCATCTCAGAATCTGAACTATAACTTTAAAATTTAAACATTCTTGTACGATTTATATACTCTTTAAGCATAAATAATTTAATTTTGATGTTCCCACCAACTATCTCAAAGATTAATTAAAGGGGTAAATTACCCTACTCTTGTTTAATCGGTTTCCTCAAATTAATTGTCTTAAATTTGACGAATTAACTTCCACTACATCCAAATTCAAGTCCATTTGCTTTGCTGTGAGTGAATTGGAGAGAGATGAGAGGTGGGAAAATTGCCCCAGGTGGCAATGACGCGAGAAAGAGGAGCGAGAAAGAAGACTCGAACTCCCTCAATGCCTACTTCAAGCAGAGGAAGTCACGAACAGAATTCAAATGCCGGGATCTTGAAGTTGAAAATCAGGAACAAATAAGAGAACCGGGAAATGAAATTAAGGGCAAGCCGGGAAAAGGGTTCTTCGCTTGCTATCTGCTAACCTTTCTCAGCCCTCGTCATAAAGGCCACACCTATATCGGGTCTGATTCTACTGTTCTCTTCCTATATTAATATTTTGCCTCATCCTCCCCGTGTTTCTTTCTTATCTCAACATTATGGATGCTAATGCTTTTTTTTTTTGCTGTCATAGATAGATATTTTCTTTTTTGGCAAGATATCTTTTCCAATTTTACCTCTTAAGGTTCAGCTTTATGATTCTGTACTTCTCACTCGAGTGTTTTGAATGGTACATGACATGTTCCAAGGCTTTTATTAGATTCGTATTTACACCCTTTGAGGTTTATCTGAGTAAATTCAATTTTAACTCGATGTTTACCTGGTTATGATCTTTAAATTCAAATTTCGCTTTTTCCCCTTCAAATTTTCCGTGTAGTTTCTTTTCTGGTTCATGTTTGATTCGTCACCACTACCATGAACAAATTGAATTGCGTAACCCTCTCGCATTTGCTCCACCTATTGTTAACCCACCTAATGATTCCCCTAATTTTACTGTAATTATAACTTCTATGATCTTACACTTTTTTTCCCTTTAAATTTGTGTAATTTCATAAGTGTTTGACATGATGAACACTCCATCAGCCAGGTGCAAAAGCCGATGCAAATGCAGGAGGTCAAAATGCCTAAAATAGTATTGCGAGTGCTATCGGGTATGTTTTAACTTTTTAGCTCCATGTTACTTATGTTGCTCCCAATTTCCTTTTTTATTTTTAAGAACTTGTATTCAAGCTCCATGTTACTTATGTTGCTCCCAATTTTTAG
This sequence comes from Gossypium sturtianum, assembly GCA_025698515.1. Taxonomy (NCBI): domain Eukaryota; kingdom Viridiplantae; phylum Streptophyta; class Magnoliopsida; order Malvales; family Malvaceae; genus Gossypium; species Gossypium sturtianum. Next base: position 154,622,145 of record CM046953.1, read on the forward strand.
GAAGATGAATGAGAAATCGGAGTGATTTTTAGGAAGATGGATGAGAGGATTGAATAATTCCTAGAGCTCCGATACCATGTAGATATTTAGAGATAAGATTCATCTATATTTCTGCTTGTTAGCTTACAAATATATAGAGAGAAATTATCCTAAGGTAAGAAACAATCCCTACAAAACAGGAACAGCCTAAGAATCAGTAATTAGGATTAGTTTCTATTTACAGAAGATCTCCTAGTAATCTGTCCTTAATTTTAGGAATTCCAACAGAAAGGATGGCATAAAGAAATGCAAAACATGTGATAACCCAACATGTCAATCTTCTGTGTGCCAAATTCATATGGGTTGCATCATCTTTTCCTCTATTTCTCTTCTTTCTTATCTTTCAATGGTAAAGTGATGCATTGGTGTGTTATACAGCTCTCTTATAGGGTTGAATTATTTACTTGCTCCATCTTTGTAACCTTAGGCTGCTAAAAAGATTCTTCAAATAACATGTTGCACCTAGTTGGACCTTAGAAGACAAACTAGCTCTTCTATTAAGCTCCATGTAATTAGTTATTTGATTTGTTGAAGCTATTGGTTAATTTAGATGATTTGATTATGCACTTCCTCAATTTACATATACCCTTGATCATCTCTTTCAAAATGCCTTTTTTAATGCATTCAGATCTTGCATATGCAGTTTGATTTGTTTAGCCTCTGTTACTGAGATTGTCCATTTAAAATTATTTGATGATAAACTTCCCTTTGCCTGTGGTGGCCATATTTTTAGCACTATTGAATTTAGTCTTTTGGTCTATGTCTGGATCTTTAGGCACTAGATTTGAAGCCAAACTAGGTGCGTGCTTGGGCAAACATGGGTATCAGTTACGCCAACCAGGTTTGTTATATCCTGCACTGTTCTCTCATTGTCTTGACATTCATGAAAAGGGAACTGCATTTCTTACTTTATGTCTTCATTTCCTTTTGCATATTTCTGAGATGGTCAATCCTTCTAAATGAAAATTTATGGGTATGTGATCAGGAATTTAATCACCTTGTTTTCAATATATAGGTCTCAACAAATTTTGGAAAGAGAATTGGTTCGAAATAACAGTAATGTCGATGGAAAGATGAAAATCTATTTGATTGGTCAGTAATAAATTTTATGGTCTAAAATGAAACCCATTATGTATCCAAGATTAATACATTTTGGGCTTGGAGAATGGGCATGGTTTTGGGGTTTCTGCTCAGTTACTGTGTCTTGTGATAATGGGCATTTTTTTCGTAGTTTATTCTCATCTCATTTTCCTTTTTTTCTAACATTGCTTTTCCCTTTACTCTCTCCTTTATTCTGCCCGTCTCATTTCAAATTTTTCCTCTTATGTTTTTTAGCTTTTTTGTAACCGATGCCCAAAGGAATGCAAAGACACTGCCGTTTCTGTTTTTGGGATTTTTGGAATCCCTTGCTTCATAAGGTATGAATCTTTGCTTCAACATTGTCTTTTCCGTTCTCTGTTTTTAATTTAAGAACTATGCTTTTGTACTTCTATTTCTTGGTTTATTTTATGGTTTTTGGTTTTCAGGTTTAGAAATCACTGTTTCTATTCGTTGTTTCTTTTGTTTTTTTTTTTAATTTATTACTCATACACCTGTTGGTCGGCAAATTCTGTTCATGCTGTAGTCAATTTTCTTTCTTATTCTGTTCCGGCTCTATCCCTGTCATATTCCGATTCGGAATAAGCTTCTTCCCGGATATCCTGGCATTTCTTATTCCGGTTCAGAATTTTTAGGTACAGGTTTATGGGTTTTAGTGGCCGGTTCAGATATTTTTCCTCGTCTGGACCGGGCAACCTGTCATGCTTATTCCGCCGGGGGATATCCCATTCCGGGGATATCCCGGTTCACTGTTATCCCGCATTGGTATATTCCGGCTCGGGTATATCCCATTCCATGAATATCCCGATTCCCCCCTTTTTTTTCCTAACGTCTCTTTATCTTCTTTGTCTTTAATTTCCCAAAATAAAAAAAGTAATTTAAAGAAGGTATTAATTATTCTTCAGCCTTCTCAAATCCCCTCCCTTCTCCATCGTTGAAATTTCTCTCTCTTCCATTCATAGCTTTTTGATTAAATAAAAAATTAAATAAAAATAACAATTTAATAATTCAAATAAAATACTAAGTGACCGTTAAAATGGCCCAAAACTGATTTACTAAGTGACCGTTTGTTAAATATCTCTTCAATCTATGCACATTTATTATTCGTTTCTCTCTCTCTCTATCCGTCTCCCTCTTTTGTTTTCTTTTTCTTCCTCATTTCTTCTGTTTTCATAACAAATCATCAAATATATCTCTTCAATCCAAATCTCCTCCCATTTCTTTACCGATTCTCTCTCTCGGTCTCTTTTCAATTTCTTTCCTCTCATTTTTTTAGCTTTGGGTAACCAAAGGCCAAAAAGAACACACACGCTACACTTTGTTTTTTGTGGTTTTTGAAATCCACTGCCTTTTCATTTCTATTTTGGTTTCAGATCAATGTTTTTTTTACTTCAATTTCAGTAGGTTCATTTCTCTGCCGTTTCTTTGTTGCGATTTTTGTAACCCCTGCTTCGTTGGACAACATTTGTCTTTTGCTTTTTTCATCTCTTTTTTGGAGTGTGGTGTGTTTAGCTGTGTGGGTTTGGGGTGTTGTTGGTTCATGTTTGCAGTCTTTGGTCTGACCAAATTAGAGTCTCTTCTTTCCATTCCCTTTTATCTCACTTAAGATAATGCTTTTAACTTTTTCGGCTGGCGTTCTTTCTAATATGACAGTCCAGATAGCCTACTGGTCTCGTGTATAAAAAACTGCTTTCTAGTCTGATGTCCTGCAAAAGAAAAATCTCTGATTGGCTGGATTATAAGTACTGTGAAACCGGTATCCCAATTGTTAAGTCAACCATCAGGAAATTGGCACACATGAATGACTTTAATTAAATAATTCCCTTGAAAACTGTACAATAATTAGTTTAATTGATCGGTCTGAGGTATGTGCTTGTAAATTAAAGGGGTAAAAGGCAATGTTAAGCTTGCTTGTTTAATCTGTTTCCTCAAATTAATTGTCTTAAATTTGACGAATTAAAGGGGTAAATTAAACAAGATTAGGGTAACATTGGATTTTACCCCTATAATTAAAGGGGTAAATTAAAGTTATTTAATTAATTTAAGACAATTAAGCTTGCTTGTTGTAACAAGGAATTTTGTTGGGCTCAACAGCTATATTCTTCCTTGAGTTTTCATGCATTTGTATCATCTTTTTTATTTTTATGGTATTTGGTTAACTTATTCCAGCGACTGCAGATGAATATCTTCTCACTCTATATGAGATTTGGCTATGGCAGGAAACCTTTAATTTAGGGGATTTTTTGGGTTCTTATCTACTTTATTGTGAAATTTAATTGTCTTATGTTGTCCATGCTTAGTTGATGAAGTGCTATATATAAATGTGTATGTCAAATTGATGAAGTGCTATATATAAATGTGTATGTTAACTTGGGAACGTGTTAAAGTCAGTTGTTTAGTAGACTATAATCTGTATTCATTGTGTAGCTATATTTGTTGTTTCCACATCTAATTAAGCCAAGCCCAAGAGTGAAGTCAGGGTAGTGCAGTTTTATTGTTGCATAATTTTAGGATCTTGACTATAATCTGTATTCATTGTGTAGCTATATTTGTTGTTTCCACATCTAATTAAGCCAAGCCCAAGAGTGAAGTCAGGGTAGTGCAGTTTTATTGTTGCATAATTTTAGGATCTTGAATTCCATGCATTATTGTTTTTTTCTTGCTTTACTTGCCTGTGCTCGACATAATAGAGTAGAAATGTGTTTATGAGTTCAGGAGGTTGGAGACAAAAGATTAGGCTAATATGCAACCATGTGGGGCCTCACAAACAATTTCTGTATACAACTTGGTTCACTAGACCAAGCATCAGCCACACAAGAGCTGTCCATAATTCCTCAACTTCTACAACTAGTTTTTCTGTCGGTACTTCTAGTCCAAAGTCGTCTTCAGGTTAGGTTGTAGCACGCTTGTGCTGGCTGCAATACCATCGATTTCAGGACATGTACTGTTTTTTGCAATAGTGTAATATAATTGTTCTGTTGTCATGTTGTGGAAACTTTACCCTCTTCTTCCCATATATTTTCGAATTTAATGTACAAATTCCAAATTCGATTACTTATCATCATTTCTGCCATTCAGACGGCTCTATAAAAAAAATGAAAAACAAAGTAAAAGAGGTAAGAATTTATAGAGAAATCTCGGGAAACAAACAAATCGAGAAGGATCAGAGGAAGATAGAAAGAGGAACCTTGATGATTATCAACCAAAAAAATTATCAGCTCAGAGTTAAGGGAAAGGGACCTTTCTTCTTTCCTCTGTTTTTCTTATTCTCGAATTTTCTCTATCTCCCAATTCTCAAAACCCTAATTATATATTTTTTATTTACCTTTTTGATTCATCAATAGAAGCTTTGCCAATTGCCAATAGTAATTTTCCTCTAAGAATCATCAATGTTCTTTTTTCTATCTTCCTCTGATCCTTCCCGATTTTCCCGATTTGTTTGTTTCCCGAGATTTCTCAATAAATTCTTAGTTCTTTAAATTTGTTTTTCATTTTCTTCGTTCCCAAAGTTTAGCAAGTTTTTCTGGCTGTGATGAATCAAAATCCTCAGCTATTTTGATCTAAGCAGGACCAAAAAGCTTACCTTCCGAAATCCGAGCTAGCTCCTAAAAACCTTGAAAATGTGTAAAAATGTTGCTTTCTTTTTGAAGCAAGTGATTTAAATAACATTGATTTCTATTTAATGGGATTAGCAGTCAGAACTGTATGATAAATAAATCTACTTAATTCATAGGCCGTCTACATTTGTACAAGCAGCCAAACTTAAGAGAGGGGCTCCTGCCAAGGAGAAGGAACTAACAAAATTGAGGTCACTTTTCCTTTTTTAAGCCATTGGTTAATGACTTCGGTTTTCATCGTATTAGTTTGCATGAATTTGATTCTTTGAACAATCTTCTTGTGGTGTTTTAGGGTTAATTCATAATTTTCCATTTGGAAGTACTTTACGTTTGAACTATTAGCAATTTCTACTCAAATATGATGATTTTGCCACTTCCTTTTTTTAATATATATTTTTTTTGCTTTTGTTCCATTTAACAAATTTTAAAGAAGCATAATGGAAATTTGAAATTTCACAGATGCTAGCTGGTGATCAGGGTGGAAATTAGATCATTGGGATATTGAAATGATCAAATGACTTTTATGTACGGTTCTGCTTACTTGATGGTTAACTTAACCACTTGAATGTCAAATAATGCTCAAGAACCTATTATTTGACTATGCATTAGGGAATAAGAGGCATTTATTGTTAGTAGGAGCTCTATTATGTCGAACATGATCTTAGGGGTAAGCTACGATTTTATCAATATGTGAACTGATTGTCTGGGTTTATTCTTTTCCTTTGATTAACATAGCCTTGGGAGTTCAAATTAGTCTATAAGATGCACTAATATTTGGACTACCAATTTCTATAATTTAATGGTATGTGGTTTGCAAAATATGTTCAATGCTGCTTTACAATTTGCTAAACTTTGATCATGATGACTTTCTTTTCCTTCAACTTTGCCTGTAACATGCTTGGTATTATTTGTTGATGGTTAACTTGAAACATATTTTTTACTTATATTTCAGTGGGTTTATTTCTCTGCGGTTTCTTTGTTGCGATTTTTGTAACCCCTGCTTCATCGGAGACTGATTTCAGGTATGAATCTTTGCTTCAACATTGTCTTTGGCTTTCTCTGTTTTAATTTAAGATTTATGCTTTTTTACTTTTTTTGTTTTGTTTTTGTTATGTGTTTGAAATTTATTGATGTGGTCTGTGAGTTACTTTGTGGTTGTTTTATGCTATATCAGTTGGTTATTGTTAGGATTTTCTAAATAGGTGACCTAAATTAAAAAAAGTAGGTGTTTAAAAAAAACGACAGATACATGAACAAATATTATTAGGATTTAATTATTGTTTTTTCAATAAAGTTTATAATCACCGAAACGTTCTTTATATTAACTCCTTTATATTAAATGATAAACCAGGTCGGATCCAATTTAATATTTATAAGAATATTTTTAGAAATATTTTAATTAATTGTTTTGCAGAAATTTAAATAGTGCATAGATAATTATTTCAATAGTTTTCCATTCTTTATAGAAATGCGAAGTACCCAGTAAACGATCAAAACCGGCATATCGGATTCCAGACTGGGACATTCTGTTTCTTAGTTTTCTCAAAAAATCTGTACTTCAGTTTTAAAAAATAATAATAATAATCTAATTGGGATGCTTGTTAATATTGATAGTAATTGAAGAATTGGAGAATTTCAACCGATTTGCTAATTGCAAAGGTTTTTTTCGATTTGGGTTTCACGATCATAGATGGTGGAGATTGTCAAGATTCGTGTATGCATATATGTTTTCTTTTTCATACTGCTAGGTGCTTGCATTCATTAGTAAGGATTGGGTATATTTTCTTTAAAATAGTTGGGATTGTTCGTGTTCTGTTGGGTATGATTTGCAAATGGATTTTGATTGGAAGTTTTAGGTAAACCCATGGTATCTCTGTATATAAGTTAGAAGCACCTATTACTGGAACAACTAGTTCGCGCCTCCTTGTTTTCATTTTCCTTGGTGTCAGTTATCTCAATTCCATTAATGAAAGGTTGAAAACTCCTCCTACACATCCATATATTATTTAGCTTTCTTTTCCTTTTTTTTTATAAACATGAAGAAAGGACAAAATAGTTGTGAATTAACAACTAAGCAGTCCTCTTTCTCAAGGAAGCGAATAAGTTAATTAGAAAACCATAAAATCCAGATGAGGTAAAGGAAGAAAGGTAAGAAAATGAAAGCGAATGGGAAATCAGAATGACAGCTAAAATGAAAGGGGAAAAGAAGAAGGCCCCAATTTTAGCAGGTAGGTTAGAATCTCTTAAAATTTAACAAAAGAATGAGCCGGAAAAAATGTCCCCAAAACAAAGAACAATCTTTACAATTTTATTGCAATGGCATAAAGATAATGCAACGAGGAAGAAAGAATGACTTGCCTGCTCCGTAGCTTGCTCAGGAAAATGAAGATGAAGAAGGAATCTTGAATCCAAATCTAATTAAACCCTACTTATCTTGTGTATCCACAGAGAACAACACGACAAAACAGAATCTGAGAATCCCTTCTAGTGTCTTAGCTTGCGTCGGAACAGATTTTTCTAGTGTCTTGTTCTACATAATTTTCATTCTTATTCTGGATATCCCATATCGGGATAAACTATTCCAACAATATCCCCATTATACCCCCGTTCCGGTTCAGTAATTTTAGTGCCCGGTTCAGTTGTTTTGGCACCCGGTTCAGATTTTTTACGTGTTTGAACCGGGAAACCTGTCATAGTTATTCCTAACAGGGATATCCTACTGAAGGATACCCCGGTTAAGGTATATCCCATTCCAGGGATATCCCATTTTTTCTACTATTTTTCTTCTTTTTCTCTCTCCCTCCTTTATTGTCCTTTCTAACAAACCGCTGCCGCTGCCTCCACACACTTTCCAGCGTCTTACCTCCGATCTGGCCAGCTTCCTTCCCATCATTCGAAATTTAAATCCTCAAATATATCTATCCAATCCATTGCTCCCCATTTCTTCAGCGGTTCTCACTCACTCTCGGTCTCTTTTCAACGTTTTCCTGTCATTCTTTTTTAGCTTTGGGTATCTACAGGCCAAAAAAACACACGCTAGAGTAGGAAGAGAGTTTTCGTGAAAGAGAAACCCTAAGTTTTCTCTGGCTTATCTGGTTTTTGTTATTTTTGAAATTCGCTGCTTCAACGGAGACTCATTTCAGGTATCAATCTCTTTTTTAGTTTCAGCTCCATGCTTTTTTACTTGTATTTCAGTGGGTTTTTCTTAGGGTTTTTGGTTTTCAGCTTTAGAAATACTGTTTCGTTCCGTCTTTCAGATCTATAGATGTCGGTCTTGTTCTTCATTTTTGTTTGTTTATCGTCTACTATACGTTGTTCTTTATTTTTGGATTGTTTGTTTCCCTCTGTTTAATATTATAGCTTTTGTGTTATTTTCTATTTCTTTTAAATCTTTGCTTAGCAGAATACTAATTGCCTAAACAAAAAGCATCAGTATGTAAATTGTTTACTGCATCTGTGTTGGCTTGATTTTAGTTCTAGGAACCCGGTGGGAGTTGTGACGCATGTAGAGTTTATTTGGTAGTTTTTCTGGATGGTAATAACATGTCTTGTACGCAAGAACACTCATGGAAAGAGGTTATCACTTCCAAGAGAAGTTAAAGTGGACCACGTTTAAAATTTTAGATAATTTTGATGATGAAAACTGGTGAAGGCCACTCATTGATAGATTAGAGTTTAAGTAGCTTTCAGGAATGCTAGCTGAAACTTTGGAAGATCCATTCCAAATTGAACAAATGAAAATGTTGTTGGCATTAGCAAAATCAGGAATATGTCCGCAACTAAAATTAGAGACCTAATGTACAAAGCTTGATTAGGTGAGCTGAATCAGGTAGATATATTGTATGTAACAAAGCTTGATTAGGTGGTTTGAATCAGGTAAAGATATTGTATGTAACTGTATTGAAGCTGTGGAGGGTGTGTGGATTAGCAGCTAGGGGATTGTTTGGTATGATGTTTTGAAGTTGATGTATGTGATGTTCGCTGTTTATTGCTGCCTTAATGAAAAATCCTTATTATTTTATTTCTTTCGTAACAAAGAAATATCAGTACTCACTGTTGCACTGAAGAAAATTTTAATTAGCTTTGAATTTTGCTTCCATTGGCCGAAAGCTTTAAAGCTATCACTTCTGGTAAAGATTTTACAATAAGCCTTTTTATTTTATTAGCCAAACACTTTGTCCATTTTTAATACCGACCAACCTTCTCAATTTGTCTGTCCTTTCTCAAACGTGTTATGCATCTTCTCTTCTGTAATGTGATACATTTCTGCTCTTTACAACGACCCTTTTCCTGCTTCATTTCATCTTTCTGACACATGTACTTAGCACCTTTTTGGTATCTTCATTTTTCTTTTTTCTCCTTTTTTAGTGAAGAGATAAATGACTTTCTAGTAAAAGATATTTTATTGGTAACAAAAGAAATATGGCCTTAATTGTTCTTTTCTTCAAATGTTATTATTGATGATAAATGATGGTATGAATTATTTTAGCCTCTTAGTATTCAGTGTATACATTTTTTGTCTTATCCATTTTATAAGTAAAAACATATAATCGTTTCTGTTTTTTTTTTTGTGATATTGAAATCACTTGCTTCATCCATAGATTTTGGGTTTTCAGCCCTATGAAATATTGTTTCGGTTCGTCTTTTCAAATCTATGGATGTCGGTGTGGTTGTTCTTGTTGGATGCTTTGGGAAAGAAAGAAACTCTGGTTCTGCAAGATTTCACCAGCAATGGCCTCTCTTTTGCAGTCAACTACTTTATTATTCATATTCTCTATTGCATTGATTCTTATCCGAAATAGACACGCTATTCCCTTCATCGTATTGCACGGTAATGTTCTTATCCCAATATCTTTTCTTTTCAATTTTAATGTTCTTATTCACTGCCTGACATCCTCCTTCAAAATTACATGATATGAGGGACTGTCAAAATGTCTCACAGGCTGAATCAGAAAAAGGAACTAGCCTTCATTGCTACTCCTCTGCCTTGAGTCCTAAGCAACCATGTCGGAGTAAGGAGATTGATAATATCTGTGAGATCATGGTAGATGGTTTTCCTGACTACCACATGGAAACCTCCAACCCCATCGACACAGTAAAATCTGGCTCGGGTTTGGGGCTCTATAATGGTGAATGACTTTGATTTTTTTTCTTTTGTACAATTTGTGATGGTAATAAAATTGTGTGTTATGCCTAATAAAATTGATGAATGGATATCCCTCCAATTATGTTATCTCCATATTTTGCCTGAAATTTTATGAATTTATGAATTTATTTACACTACCAGAGGCTCCAATGCATATGACCTTTGTGTTTGTGTGTATTTTGTTGTTGCAAGTACCATCCGTTTTCTTTTAATTATTTTGCTTTTATGCGTCTCACTTTTGCACTTTAATTTTGATTTAGGCTCATTTTTCTATAGGGGCATTTTTATACGGTTTAGTTTCATTTGTTATAAGAGAGGGATTTAAGCTCATTATTAGTGAGTGCTCTTGTAGGATAAAGCATTTCGCAAAATGTCTTTTTTAATGCATTCAGATCTTGCATATGCAGTTTGATATAGAGATGCGAAATGCTTTATCCTACAAGAGCACTCAAGAGGAGGCTGCCTTCAAGTGAAGCAAGTGTGGGGAACAATGCAAGTTCTCCAACAGTCATGGCTTGGCCATCTGCTGAAACTCAAGGGCATACTGGATATTTGACATTCGCAAGGAAGTGTTTCTTGAAAAAAAAAAATAGCTCTAACAAGTTGTAATCAATTCAAACACTGAGTTTTCATCCTACTATTATGATTGATTCTTAGCCATGACACATTCCTGAGTATTCACTTTACAGGTTTTCATCCTATTTTTGGCCTGGTTTAAAATCACTGTTGTGAGTTTAACGTTGTCCAAGTTTAGGTCGGACCAGGCCTACAGGTATCATAGGGCTGATAATTAAATGATACATTAAACAGCTTCCAACGTCTCTCTAAATCCTTGATGAGAGACCTTTCTCTTGCAAATTGTGTCTCTTCTGTCTCCCTTTATTCTGATTTTTAACTTCTTTTTCTTTTTTATTTATTTTCTCTTCCTCCCTTTCTTTACTACCCAGATTCTATCTGGGTATCTTTCCATTTTTTATCCTGATATCTTTTTTAGCTTTTGTGTAAACACATGCCAAAAAAACACACTTGCTACAGCAGGATATTGAAGTCCCACCCTTCATCGGATTGTAATTTCAGGTATGATTTTCACTTCTACTAACTTTTTCTTTTCATTTCTTTTTTAGTTTCAGACCTATGCTTATCTTCTATTATTTCTATGGGTATTGTGGTTTTCATCTCTGTTTTAGTTTTCATATTTATGCTTCTTTTTTAGTTTTTTCAGTGTGTTTTTGTTATTCGTTTTGGTGTTCAGCCTTATGAAACACTGCTTATATTCAACTTTTTAAAACTTGTGATGTCGTCATTTTTTTGATAGTTTATCGCTTGTTATTTGTTTTATTTTTTTCGATTGTTTGTTTCCCTCTGTATTTAAGGACATTTTCTTACAAATCATTTAGTTTGTTCTAGTTAATTTTCATTCTTATTCTGCTTATATGTTTCTAACAACTATATAAGTATCTACCCTAAAACCCTAACTGATTAGCAGAAAATAAATGGGAACATTTTCTTGTTTCTTTCCCTTTTATTCTCTTGATTTTCCCTTTTTGTTGTGGGAATAAGAAAACAATAATTAAATCATAATGAGTTTTTAAATATTTTCAGAGAATTTGACATTAAATATTTTCATAAAGACGTTTTAACAAGTACTGTGTTATTGGGCTTAGCTTGCGTCGAACAGATTTTTCTAGTGTCTTGTTCTACATAATTTTCATTCTTATTCTGTTCCACGGATATCCCATATCGGGATAAACTATTCCCAGAAGCAATTTGATTTAAAGCATTTGCTTAACCAATAATTGTGTTTCTTCAAATAAGCTTTTGGTATTTTGCTGCTCTCTCCTTGAAATATTGGATCAACTGACATGTTCGCTTTTGAAATTGGATGCTTAGGATTTGTTTGGCCTAGATGTTTTATAGGAAACTGTTGTTCAAGTAGATCTCTTCTAGTGCTGTAAAAGATAAAATACTTGAACTTTTTTTTAACTAGTAAAATTTCGATGTACAGAAAAAAAAAGAGTGAAGTATAGACAAAATCCAAGTAAGCATACTGGCGTTACATGATTAGTATTTCTTTCAAAATATTTTTGTTGGATATCTAGCTGGGAGTTTTCTCTAGCTTGTAATGGAGTACAATCAAGAAGTTTGGAGCTTAATATGATTTTGTTTAATATGCTATTCTAATATGCGCAAGAACACAAAATTTTGTCTAGAAATTTTGTTAAACATGTCTTCTTAGTTCTTAAGAAGGTGCAAGGAAGTGTCGTCTAATAACAACAAAGTACCAGAAAATATTATGACTGATAGGTAGAATTTGTATGGTCAAGGGCACAAGGCGCATTCTAGGTGCTAAAATTCTTTTATTTCCTGAGGTGCGAGGGGCAAAAAATTAAAAAAAAGAGCCTAGATGCCATGGAATCCATGGAAAAATTTCTTTCAGTGTGCTAAAGTCGAAAATTCAGATTTATATTACTTGGTTACATTGCTTGCTTTCACTATGTATAAATTGCTCTTGCTTAGTTCTAAACTTACATGGCTGTCATGGTCCAACTTTGGCACAATGGTGAAGAGCTTTTACCTTTTTATTATTATTTTATTTCCAAGTGTTTTGATTTTATTTTTGTTTGAGATTTTGGTTGTGTGATAACTTCCCGAGTAACTAAATACATTTTATAATTCTACAATTTTGTAATATATACAAGTAAAAGAATTGAACAAAAACTTTGAAAATTATTTTAATAGAATGTCTAAGTTAATAAAACATGATTCATATAAAATAATATTAAAATGAAATAAGAAAAATTATTTTCTTTATTTCAGAATTTTCATGACTTTTTATCTAATTTTAAGCCATCCAAACTCTATGTTCTTTCAAATATTTTATTATTTCAAATATTTGGGACTGTAAATTTGAATAAAAGGATAATGCAATTGGAAACATAATGCATTTCTATCATTAAATATCATAAGTTGGCTTTAGCTTTAGAAGTAAATTGAGTAGCTGCATAAGAATTAGCTTTTATACAGTAAAGGTAATTTCACTTCTCTTTTGGGTCTATTTGTTGGTATTTTTGATAGTTGAAATGTTTTCGAGATTAATGCAACATATTGAGTTATATGTCTTTTTAAACTATGTTACCTAGACTCTTCATTTTTTTTCTAAAATATGATGATCTAAATATATGGAAAAACTTTAAAAGGTTTAGTATACCCATGTTGGACGCATCCTTATATTGTATCTGACACTAACCCTTGATTCTAAGTAACAGCCTTTTAATACTGTTTTGAGATAGTCTCTCTCCCTGTATTTAAGTTCTAAATATGTTCGATATTATTCTTACAGGTCTATGATATAAAAGGTTTTATCAGCCCTTTTTGTTTCAAAGGATATGGAAAACTTGTTTCAAAGGATATGGAAAACTAATTGATAAAGAAAAAGTGGAAAGGAACAATCGGTGCAATTTTGTCCTATGTTCTTTTCTTCTTTTCCTTTTTCTTGTATAAAAATTTGTTCAGAATATAACGTTCTTTCCTAAATTTCTTTGCAACATTGATCTAGATAGCCTTATCTTGTACAATGGATTTTCAACTTTCCATGCTTTAATTGCAGCATGGGCTTCTCTCTACCTCCTACTGTTCTCAGATCTTTTTGACGAGGATTCCAGTAATGACTTGATTGTTAATAGGAGCTCTATTATATCGAACATGATCTTAGGGGTAAGCTACGATTTTATCAATATGTGAACTGATTGTCTGGGTTTATTATTTTCCTTTGATTAACATAGCCTTGGGAGTTCAAATTAGTCTATAAGATGCACTACTATTTGGACTACCAATTTCTATAATTTAATGGTATCTGGTTTGCAAAATATGTTCAATGCTGCTTTACAATTTGCTAAACTTTGATCATGATGACTTTCTTTTCCTTCAACTTTGCCTGTAACATGCTTGGTATTATTTGTTGATGGTTAACTTGAAACATATTTTTTACTTATATTTCAGTGGGTTTATTTCTCTGCGTTTCTTTGTTGCGATTTTTGTAACCCCTGCTTCATCGGAGACTGATTTCAGGTATGAATCTTTGCTTTAACATTGTCTTTGGCTTTCTCTGTTTTAATTTAAGATTTATGCTTTTTTACTTGTGTTTTTTTGTTTTTGCTATGTGTTTGAAATTTATTGATGTGGACTGTGAGTTACTTTGTGGTTGTTTTATGCTATTGAATCAAGGGGGCTTTTTCGCTTCTATACAAAAAAGTGTGCCTAGGACTTGGCTTGTGCTTAATCAATTGAAAGGATGGCATAAAGAAATGCAAAACATGTGATAACCCAACATGTCAATCTTCTGTGTGCCAAATTCAGATGGGTTGCATCATCTTTTCCTCTATTTCTCTTCTTTCTTATCTTTCAATGGTAAAGTGATGCATTGGTGTGTTATACAGCCCTCTTGTAGGGTTGAATTATTTACTTGCTCCATCTTTGTAACCTTAGGCTGCTAAAAAGATTCTCCAAATAACATGTTGCACCTAGTTGGACCTTAGAAGACAAACTAGCTCTTCTGTTAAGCTCCATGTAATTTAGTTATTTGATTTGTTGAAGCTATTGGTTAATTTAGATGATTTGATTATGCACTTCCTCAATTTACATATACCCTTGATCATCTCTTTCAAAATGCCTTTTTTAATGCATTCAGATCTTGCATATGCAGTTTGATTTGTTTAGCCTCTGTTACTGAGATTGTCCATTTAAAATTATTTGATGATGAACTTCCCTTTGCCAGTGGTGGCCATATTTTCAGCACTATTGAATTTAGTCTTTTGGTCTATGTCTGGATCTTTAGGCACTAGATTTGAAGCCAAACTAGGTGCGTGCTTGGGCAAACGTGGGTATCAGTTACGGCAACCAGGTTTGTTATATCCTGCTATGTTCTCTCATTGTCTTTACATTCATGAAAAGGGAACTGCATTTCTTACTCTATGTCTTCATTTCCTTTTGCATATTTCTGAGATGGTCAATCCTTCTAAATGAAAATTTATGGGTATGTGATCAGGAATTTAATCACCTTGTTTTCAATATATAGGTCTCAACAAATTTTGGATAGAGAATTGGTTCGTGTTCTTTTTGTTCTGGTCCTACTGGGCCATTGGTTTTTTGACAACCAATGATTTGTTTCAAGTTGTTTAACATGTTCTTTCTTAGAAGGTGAAAAATCTTTATCACAAATAAATTTATGGTTTTCAACTAAGGGTATTTCTACTGAAGTTTTTTCAATAGTTAATATAACAAAATTTTTATCAACAGTTACTTCTCCCATATTATCTACTTTTTCTTCTATTTTACTAACCTTAGTATATAATTTATTAAAATATATAGATGTCATATCTATTAAACTATTGATACCTTTACTAAGAGCCGAAATATTATTTTCATTCTTAGAGTCTATATGCATAGTATGATTACAAGTTTTATCTTTGTATAAACAATCTATTAAACTTGTAATCATACTATGCATATAGACTCTAAGAATGAAAATAATATTTCGGCTCTTAGTAAAGGTATCAATAGTTTAATAGATATGACATCTATATATTTTAATAAATTATATACTAAGGTTAGTAAAATATTTTGCTTGTTTAGCTTGATTTATTAAAACTTCTTTTCTTGGAATAAAATAACCATCAAAAATAGTATTTTGATTTAATCTTTTATAATTAATAACCATTCTAGCTTTTCCTCTTTTTATTTCTGCATGGTTTCTTACCATAAAAGCAGGAATAGAAATAGCAATAATATCTGCATTAATATCATAAGCAATAAGTAATTCGCCATGCGTCCGACAATTTCGATGCGGTGAGACTTCAAACAAGACTAAAGTTATTCATGAAGACACCAACTTCCCAAGCATTACAGAACAAATTGAAAGAAGGCATGTATACAAGTAGATAATACTCTCCGCAGGGCTAGCAATCACCAAAAGCATAATGCCTCAGGCTTGAGCTCATAAAAGAGGACAGGGAATTCAAGCAACAGCCAAATATGGAAAATACTAAACCCAAATTCTAAATCAATGCTTGAATGACATATTCCAAGGCCTATGTTAATCAGGCACATGCATATCCAACATATACATTCAATTTTTTCCAAGTTTTTTCGTGTATTTGGAGGATCTTTAAATAGCTATACCCCCGTACCCACGTCCAGATATACGTTAAACATGAGCACTTCAATAAAAAAAGAAGAGTCAGAAAATGCAGTCTAACGCAACTATTAGGTGATTCCATTCACAACCCAAAAAGGAGGGACAGAAAATGACAAGGACATATACATATAATGCTCTTGGATCAACAGCATCAGCATATTTCATACGACAAACAACAATCCTTCATAAGGAAGACATTAGCATTCATGTAGAATATTGTTGTTGTATGGTAATGGTAATGGTGGAAAATATGCACAACGAGTGAACATCTTATTTGCAACTCACCATATGTAATAGAGGCAATTGAAATTCTCTTATACACAGAAGTGACTGATCCAACAGAACTTTATGGATCAGATTAGATATTGATAGAATTTTCAAATGAGACTGATATGAACTAAGCAAAATCATATAAGTAATTAATGGAAATCGATGCATAAACTAGTCAGACGTAAAGCCTTTATTTTCAAAGCAAGCAGCATCTTGTTAAAATTTGGTTCTGACTAAATTGTGGAAGTAAAACTTTTGTGCTATTCCGTAAAATTTGATTATTGTTAAACTAACTAAATTGTTTTCCCCCTCTTCCCTCTTCTTTCTTTTATTTTTTCTTCCTCGTCCTTCTTATCATTTTCTCCTTCTCCTCTGTTCGAAATTCTGTTAATTGTTGCCATTGTTCATTATTGAGAGATCAAATTGCTCATTTTCAAAATTGACAAGGACCGTACTTACACTAAATTGCTATTCGAATTATTCTAATTATTCGAATTGTAAAATTTAACTCGATTCGAATTCGAAACTCAAATTACCTATTCAAGTTGACTCGAATAACTCGATTTGATTAACACGTAATTCAAAATTTTATTTTTTAATTTTTTCGAATCAAATCAGGTTTTACTTGCATCTAATCACAATGCTAGTAGTTTGTACAATAAATTAAAAGGAAAAATTCATTTATATAATTGCATAAAATTCACATATCAATATACATTGAAGGAATGCTAATGTATAAGTTTAGGCAGAATTTTAGGCTCATTTTTTGAGCCAGGCTCAGGACTTAAAATTTTACATTAACCCGACCCGATCCATGATCAAGTCTAACTTTGACTCCTAATTTTTTTTTTTAATCTTATCTTGTTCCCCTGTCACACATTCCTGACTTTACCCTTATGTATGTGTCGAAACAATTTTAAAATCGGGTTTTGAAAAATGGGGATCGACTTTGAAAAAACGAAAATGGAGTCGCCATCAATCTTTTTTACTTAGGTGTGATTGGATCACCTTGTAAAACGTTTTATTTTAAAACATTTGATTTTGGTCCGCGAAAACAAGAAAATAGGTTCGGGAGTCGGTTACGTATGAGGAAGGGTTAGCACCCTCATAGCGCCCAAAAATTGGTACCTAATCGATAAAATCATGTCCAAATGTTTGAAATTTAAAAGTATTCAAAAATATGATTTCTTTAAAAAAAACTTTGAGCATTTAAGTTAAAATTTGAGATTTTCTTGTACCAAAAGAATATAAACATCACATCCAACACGTTAGGACATGATATTTTAAAACCTTTGTAATCAAAATCATCTCACGATTTACAAAACTTGTTAAAAGGATATTTAGTTATTTAACTAAACGGAAAATCACATCCAGCACGTTAGGGCACTATTTTCCGAATTTCTAAATACCGAAACATTGCCTTATTTAAAAACCTTTTAAATAAAATATTAATTTTGCAAAAATGTATTTTTTTTTATTTTAAATAATAATCCATGTAACCATATTGCATTCATACATTATCGAACGTAAATATAAAAAAAAAAAAACAATTATAGCATACTAACATTTAAGATAGGCAATAATAATACAAAATACAACAAATAATAATTCCTATACTAAAGCAATGACAAATACATGATGAAGAATAGACAAATATAATAAACAATAAAATCAACTATGAACATATTTCATGCAAATTTAAATAATAAATAAAAACGACATACATATGATATAAACAATGTGTTAAAAATAGAATATAATGATTTTTTAAATATATATATATATATAAAATATTACAAATAAAATATATTATAAATAATTTTAGTTAAAAATAATATATGATATAATATTATATAATATAAAAAATTTTAGAATATGATATAATAACCAATATATATAAATACTAAAATAGTTTTGTAAATAAAAAATAATTAAACTAAAATAAAATAATAAAATAATAATAATTAGAAATATATAATATAATAACTAGTATGCTAATTTATATAATATAAGTAATAAATAATAATAATAATAATAATATTAATATTAATATAGGAATGCTAATGCTAAAAGTAATGATAATCCTAATATTGATAAAATGAAAATATTAGTAATAAAATAATAAAATAATAATAGTAAAAAAAATAATATGATAATAAAATAAAATAAACAATAATGATAATAAAATAAATAATAAAATAATGAAATTATAAAGGAAGAGAAAAAAAGGACGACATTGAATCTGCAAATGAAAGTTTAGGGTAAATTCAAAATATAAAAGAACTGAATTAAAAAAATTAAAAATGTAGAAGGGCTTGATGCGAAAATAGCCCATTTAACTGAAAACCACGCGGATCCTGAAGGCTAGGTCGGATTTGGTTTAAGTTGTACCATTTTCTGACTTGTGTCAACTTAATACTATCTGCCCTCTCTATAACATCATTTCATTATTATAATCAAGTTTGTTGTAGAACCCATTTTTTATTTTATAAGAGCTTTTCATCTATAACAACAAAATTTTTACTCTTTAATAAATTAGTTCTTTATAACATTTTGCCTCAAATTTTGATAAAAGTAGTTCTATTCTTAAATGAATTGAATTTTTTTTTAGTTAAGATATTATTTTAATAAAATTTTGAAATTTATATAAAAATAATAAAACATTATTAAATGAAAATAATCTTTAATCAATGTAATTTCATTTGCAAATTTTTATTAAAGATACACTGCAATCTGAATCTCACTAATTAATCATATACTAAAAATGGAAATACAATATTTTGTTTCTCCTTTTGTTGTTCTTTCCTTCTTCGCAGGTCAACGGAGAGAATCTCGGCGCGGATCGTGGCGCGATGAGAGGTTGCTGAGGCTGCGGCGAGGTCGAGGGCGCGGAGTTTGTGGCGCGTCGGTTGGGATGCTGTTGGGCACTGATGTTGCGGCGCGAGGGAGAACCCTAGGGTTCTGCTGATTTCGTTTAATTTTTGGGCCTGGGTGTATTCGGGCTTGGTTAGGTCTGAGTTTGCTGGGTATTGGGTTATAAGTTTAAAAATTGGGCTCGGGTGTAATGGGCACTAGGTAACTGTTTTAGGAATGTGTTGGGTTGTTCGGTTTAGTGTGCTGGGCTATTAGAAGTTGGGTTTGTAATGGGTCCAATTTGGGTCATCTGTTTAGGTTTAATTTGGGCCATCAAAATTGGACTTTGTAAAAGGACTGGACTTTTATTTTGGTTTTATTTCAGCCCAGTCAAAATTGGGCTACTACAGTATCAGTATGTATTAGTTTATAGTATTAACATCCTTACTCGACGCTTGCACCCGAATCTGATATTGGAGCTGATGATAGTGATCGGAGCATCAACTATACGTTCGTAGTAGGGACAGCTTTGGAATGACGACTATAAGCTCTAACTGGTACGATAGTATTGAAGAGAACCAAAGAGTTTACTGTCTCCATCACCATTATTCTGCTGTCTTTTTTAAATAAATAAACAAATTTGTTTGTTTGTTTTTGAAGGAATCATTCCATGTTTAATTCAGCTCCTGGGTCTTAATTTCATCAGCGAGTCTCCGAGATGGTTGGTAAGTGCACATTTATATTTAAATTAGTATTTTTTTACCCGCGATTCGCGTTAAGATAATTATTTATTTTTTTTATTAAATTATAAAGTAAAAATTTAAGCATTGCAATATGTTTAAAGTTATCGTGCTCTTTGTATATTTGGAATTTAATTTCAATACTTTATTTTCAAGGATATAGTCCCTCTACTTTTCAAATTTAAAAATTTAGGCTCATTTGTTACAACTGTAACTAGAATAAAGTATTTAAGCTAACTAATGACATTATAAAAGTTGATGTACCACATTATAAAGATTAATTTTCATATTTGAACGAAATGTAGGGATTAGATCTAGGATTTAACCATTTTTATACAATCTCAAAAAAAGTAGAAGGATTAGAATTGATATTTGACAATTAGCTTCTCGTGTCAAAAAGAGAGAATGTAACGGCCTAATTTTCAGTGGTGTCGGAAATGGTGATATGAGATCACTAAATCCGGCAAGTAAGATTGAATAAGATAGTAATTTAATATTTATGAGTCAAGTGAGAATTTAGAATAATTTGTGGATTGGTGAATTTAGTGAATTAAAAGAATTTATTAGGTCAAATGGGTCAAAAACGAGGTATCGAGACCTAAAATTTGAAAATCGAGCCATAAATATTTTTAGAAATATTTATGGAGTGTTATTAAGTTAGTATTAAAGTTTGGTTGAGAAATTTAAATGTTTGGGTAGCCAATTTAATAAAAAGGATTAAATTGTAACAAATGCAAAATTGCTAGAAGAATTAAATAGCTCAAGTGTTAAAAGAAAGAGGATTTATAGGCCAATTAACCCAAATGTGAAAAGGCTGGACGGCAAATGGAAGAAAATCATCACAAAGATAAGGATAATAAGGGCAAAATTGGAATTTTGTAATTTTAATATGTTATTAAGATAAGATTGAAAATAATCTAGACTAATCTTCACAATTATCTCAGCCAAAAACGTCAGAGGAGTTCTGGAGAAAGCTTGTTTTCATACTATTACATCCTGTGAGTTTAATTCATGCTTTTTCTTGATAATTTTTATGTTTTTATGACTTTTACAACTAGATCCACTTATAGAATTCATTAGTTTTTGATTTGGTGAGTAAAATTAAAAGTTAACCTTGCTGAGAAATGGAAGTTTATGATGAATTATTATGAAATTTAAATTTTAATTTCATACTAAGGTGGTTTTATTAAGTGATTTTGATAGGAAATGATATTTAGGACCTAATTGTGAAAAAGTTGTGAATTAGAGGTTGGTGTTGAAATTCAGAATATAAAAGGTTGTGAAATAATTTGTAATGATAGAATAAAGTGTTGATTGAGAAAAATTAGTTCAATTGATGGTTGAATTGAGCAGGGACTAAATTGTAAAAACTATAAATTTTGGGGTAAAAGTGCAATTTCGAAAATTGAAGAGCATAAATTATGAAGTGAAATAGAAATGAAATATATGCTGATGAGTGAAAATATTTTACATTATAGATCAAGAAACCAAAGAAGAAAGAGGAAAAGAAAAAGTTGCAGAGTAGTCCCTAAATTTCAAAATCTTCTACAAATCAGCCGGGTAAGTTTATATGGTTGAATTTATATGTTTATTTGTGAATGATTGAATGATATAATGTGCTGTTAAATATGAATTTGCTGTGGGATTGTGAAAAATATGATAAATGAAAGAATAAATGGTGGTAATTCAAATTAGGAAAAACGCAGAATTGAGTACGTTCGTGTCGTGACATGTGATGAATTGACGGATAATATCTTGGTTAATCCATGGCAAATGTGAAATGTAGGTATGGTATCATCCATACTGAGTTATGAAATGTAGGTATGGTATCATCCATACCGAGTTGTGAAATGTAGGTATGGTATCATCCATACCGAGTTGTGAAATGTAGGTATGGTATAAACCATACTGAGTTGTGAAATGTAGGTATGGTATAAACCATACTGAGTTGTGAAATGTAGGTATGGAATTATCCATACTGAGTTGTGAAACGTGGCACTGAGCAACGACGTACTCAAATTCGTAAGACGTTTCCTAATTTGATAAGAAGTAATATAAAATGAGTGAATCAAATGGAAGAAATTGAGTAGTTGTTAATGTTGAGCTCAACTATGTGAAGGATTTTAACAATGGTTGTGAATGGCAGGGAACTTTAGTAAATGTTTTGTTATTGTTTTGGAAATATTATGTGTGGTAAGCTACTTTTAAACCTATGAACTTACTAAGCTTCATTAAGCTTACTTGTGTGTGTTTGATATTTATGTAGATTGAATTAAAGAGAAGTGGAAGATCGGATCATCACAGCAAAACTCACTATCCAGATCAATTCCGGTAGCTTTTGTTTTATGTTTAAAGGTTTATATGGCATGTATAGAGTTTAAATGAGATGGAGTAAAGATGTTATAAACTAGTTAATGATATTTTGCAACGAAACAGTTTTTGAATTACAGCAGTAACGTGATTTTGAAAAATCACCAAAAATAGAAGAAATGGAATTAGAAAGTGAAAGAGATATGAATTGAAAGCTCTTTGAGTCTATTTTCATATGAAAGAAATAGAGTAAGCAAAAGATATGGAAATAATGAGATATTCAAATTTTAGTGAAACTGGTTCTGAATGAATTCGTGATCCCCTGTTCTGCTTTTGAAAAATCATTAAAAATTTCACAAAAATAATTGTGGATTAAAATTTATATGTATGGAATGCTGAATGAGTCTAGTTTCAAATGAGCTAAACAAGGAGGCCATCTAAATTCTGTACAAAGAGTAATTTGATTCGTAGTGAAGAGAGGTCAGAGCAGTTAAATAGTAAAATAGGGGAAACTTTAATGAATAAACTGTATTAATTTGCCACATGAAAAATTCTGGAAAAATTACAGTAAAAAGATATATGAGTCTAGTTTCAGGGAAAATTAACGGATCTTAATTTGGAGTTCCGTAGCTCCAGATATAAATATTTTAGTGACTATGACGCAGATTGACAGTTTTAAATTTTATGCCGAATTAGTAGTTAAGTTTAGTAATGCCTCGTGCTCGACTCCGGCAACGGTCTCGGGTAAGGGGTGTTACAGAGAAAAAGAGAACAATTGACATTAGAGTACTGGATGGTTGTCATGTAAAAAGTAGAGAGACTAGAATTGATATTTTGCCATTACCTTCTCATGTAAAAAGAAAAGGAAAACAATTGACATTAGAGCATTGAATAGGTATCATGTAAATATGAAGGGATTAGAATTGATATTCGGCCATTAGTTTCTCTGGTAAAAAAAACTATTGATATGGGACAGATTTCATGTAATAAAATATATATAGTAGTATATATTGCACTCCCCATGAAAGAATATGGTTCGAACCTTAGGAGCGGCAATGTTAAAAGCGATAATTATTAACCTTGAACATGAACTGTAGAATAAAAATTGGAATAACACCAAATTGAATCCCTTCCAAAACATTAAAAAGAAGAAAAATGATTTATGATTTAAGGCAAAGGTTGGGTATGAAAAAAAGTTCTACAATGCTTTGAAGAGACTCCATGGAGATGATGAAGATGTTGTTTCTCATCAGGGGTGAAGCCAGGATAACTTTTTAGGGGAGGTCGGATGAACTTTTAATTTTTTTTAGTTTATATATTTCTAATTTGTAAAGGATTAAATCGAATTTTTATAATTTTAGGGGGTCAAAGTAAAATTTTACCTTTACTAATTTAAAATTTTTTAAAAAATTTTAAGGGCCTAAATAAAAATTTTACCCTTTAGGGGAGCCGGGGCCATGCCAGTCCTACTGGCTTCCCCACTGATTCTCATGAAGCAAATGAAATCCTAGTACTAATTAAGCATTCAATCTTTTTTAAATTTTCTAACATTTTTCTTTTTACAACAGTTCTGCTCAAAATTTTATTTATTTATTGATAGGATTATTTGCAAACCCTAGAGCACCAAATCTAACGCCATTATGCTAGACTCGTTCCAAACAATATACATGCATTCCATCATTGTAAGCATCCAAAATTTCGAGGACCCCCCACACATATGTTTATATATATATATATATATATTAAAGAATATTTCTGTGTTTCAGGCTTTTCTTCTTCGCTATAGGAGCTTTTGCCTCTATTCACGTATTAATTCCCTCTTTTATTTTGAAAAATGACGGTATGGAACAGATACATTATGTCATTTTATATTTTTTTATCAATTATTTAATATTATTTAGTTTTTTTATATTATTAACACATTATTTTGATAATTCTTTTAACCTAAACCTTAAATTTTAGACCTTAGATTTTAAACACTAAATCTTAAATCTTGGACCCTGAGTCCAAGGTTCAAGATTTTACGGTTTAGGATACAAATTTAAAAATTTATAGAAATAATGTGTCAATAACATAGAAAAATAAACTGAAATGACATTGAATAATTGATAAGGGATACAAGATGACGTGACATCTCTTGTTAATATTAGGTAAATTTTAGTTATTATTGGTATTGTGTTTATATGGCATTTAAAATTAAGGATAATTTGTGGTGATAATAATACCTAATTGAATTATTATAGATCCCTATAACAGCTATGAGTGCATTCTTAGTGGATAACTGTGGGAGAAAACTCCTTTTGCTAGTAAGTCCCTAATTACTTGCATTTATGTTGTTACCATTTTTCTTAAAATAATCATGCTTAATGTGTATTGAAATATAATATTAAAAAAACATGAGTTTTTCTTTTTCAGGCTTCATCAACAGGCACATTCTTAGGATGTTTTATTGCAGCAATATCATTTCTACTGAAGGTAAATCATTGATCCTTCTTTTCTTTTAAATATCAACTTTAATTTAAAAACAATAAATAAATGTTGTCTGAATTCCTAGTACTTGGTTTTTTATGTACAAAATCTGAAATTCTCAAGAACACAACTTGATTCAACAATGGGTTCCATTGCTTGTACTGAGTGGATTGCTGGTAATAAATTTTATGTAATTATATCATTATTTCGTACAAAATAACTTTAAAACTGCAAGCAGATGAACATACAACTGTGGCTACTGCTGTTGGGCTGATGAAATCCCCAGCTGTTGATTTTTCTGTAACAATTGGTACGCCTGTTATTGCTTTTGGTGCAGAGGCAAGCTATGTGACATTTTCTGGTGAATTGAGGAAGTATAATGCTGGAGTGAACATGACAAAGCCTGATTCCAATGCTTCAGTAGTCTTGTAAGCTTTTTTCATAAGCAATTAATAAAGCCATACCTTGGTTTTATAAATATCAAAGGGTTTAAAGATACGATGTTCCTTCATTGCTGCAAAACATCAAAATAAAACTAAATTATGGAGATCGCCTTTCCTTCCCCCCCTCTTCTGAAAATGGGTTAATGTTAATGGCCACAATAAATACTGTAATCAGTTGTTGTCCTTTGGTTGCAGGGCTGATAAGGGAGACTCCCTAAAGGTGTCATATTTGCACCATTTAAATCAGCTAAATGGTGGAGCTGTTGTGGGTGAGATTGCAAGAAAGTTCTCCACAAAGGAAAACACATTAACTGTGGGATGCTCATATGTTGTTGATCCACACACACTGGTGAAGGCAAAGCTCAATAACCATGGCAATCTTGGTGCTCTTGTACGGCATGAGGACTCCAAAGTTTGGTTTGGCACTCTCTCTAAAGGCCTGAACAGGTATATTTGACACAAAGGCACTCTCTCTGAAGTCTTTCTTGTTACTTTCACGTTGGCATCCGATAATTTCAAACAATTAAAGTACGATATAATTTTAGTGTGAATTCACGAGTTAATTTCTTTGTTAAATCAGGGTTTATATACATACAGAGTCCGTTTAAGGCAGGACTTTTCGTCTATAGGAATACAAGGACTTTTCCTTACAAGTATGTAACACCCCTTACCCGAGACCGTTGCCGGAGTCGAGCACGAGGCATTACTAGACTTAACTTACTAGTTCTGGGCATAAAAATTGAAACTGCCCGTCTGCGTCATGTTCACTAAATTAATTATAACTCGAGTTACGAAACTCGAAATCAAGATCTGTAAATTTTCCCTGAAACTAGATTCATATATCTTCTTACTATAATTTTTCCAGAATTTTTGGTGTGGCCAATTAGTACAGTTTATTAGTTAAAGTCTCCCCTATTACACAGTTTGACAGTTCTGACCTCTCTTCACTAAAAATCAATTATCTCATAATATACAACTCATTTTCCTACACCGTTTTCTTTATATGAAAATAGACTCAATAAGCTTTAATTATATATCTCATTCACAACCTAATTAAATTTCTAATATTTTTGGTGATTTTTCAAAATCACGTCACTGCTGCTGTCCTACTATTCCCCTGCATATAATTACATAATTTCTTTAAAATAATTATCAACTAGACATTTCATAACATCCACAACCATGTTCTTAATTAACCATTTTAATGGCTAATCATTACCAAACATTTACAAGTCCATAATAAGCAATATCATAAGGTCACACACATAAAATGGTTAAGTCCCTATACATGCCATAACTTAAAACGTTCGAGTCACAAAATACCAATATAATTCTTTGATAGTGTGTACGATCTCCGACGTCCTTTCGATCCCCGAGTTGGCTTGCAATACTATAAAAAAAATAAAGAATGGGAGTAAGCATAAAGCTTAGTAAGTTTACATGTAAATAGATAACAACATTCTTAATGAATTAACTTATTCTTTTCTTATCAAGATCATTTAAGCTTTTAACTCAATATACTCAAACTTGTATTCTTACATTGTCTTTTTAACATGAATTTATCTTACCTTACCTTTTTAACAAGAATTTATCTTACCTTACCTTTTTAGCTTGAACTTGTCTTAACTTACCATTTTAGCTTGAACTTATCTTACCTTTACTTTGGTATACTCTTTGAATTTTCCCGTTGAACCACTTGGAATACTAAGGATACGCGGGTACCTTTCCTTATGAAACTTAACCATTGCCATGTCTTGACATGGTCTTACGTGGTATCCTTGCCTTGTGAACTCACCAATGCCATGCCTTGGCATGGTCTTACATGGGACCTTTGCCTTATAAATTCACCAATGCCATGCCTTGGCATGGTCTTACATGGGACCTTTGCCTTATAGTAACTTATCAATGCCATGTCTTGACATGGTCTTACATGATTTCCTTAAACACTAATGTCATGACATTTGTATCCTACACATTCCTAAGGTTCAACCGGAACTTTCTGAGATAACTTTTCCGTCAATTCATACTTGAGTCTTTAAATAATAAATTTACAGAATAAATATGTAAATGCTGGAATTTCATAATATTAAATGTAAAATAACAGAATATTGCATTTATTTACTGCAAACTTACCTCGAAATAAAATCGATAAACTATATCGATTTAATCCTCTATCTTTTTCTTTCCCCGATCTAACTCTGGATTTCGTTCTTCTTGATCTATAATAGCAAATTTAGCTTATTTAATACTCATATTTATCAAAACAGTCCTTAACTCTCATTTTTGGCAAAATTACAATTTTGCCCCTAAACTTTTACATATTTACGATTTTGCCCCTAGGCTCGAAAATTAAACTTCAGCCCTTATTCTTATGTTTTATAACATGCTGAACATTTTTCCCTTCTATAGCAGCTTCAAATTCTTACTATAACACATACTTATGAATAATAACAACTTTTACTAATTAGTTCGTTTTACTCGTTTTCACCGAAAATCACTTAGTAAAAATTATTCCTCTACTCATAAACATGCAAAATCTACCATCAATCATCAAAAATCACAAGTTCTCATCAATGGCATAACTCAAAATATTCATCAAAATTCAAAATTGAAACATGAGTTTTGTAGCACTCAAAGCAACGATATCAAAAACGTAAAAATTATCAAAAACCAAGCTAAAACATACCTTCAATTTAAGCTTCAAAAGTGCCGAATCTAAGCTTATTCTTTTCTTTCTCTTTTCTTCTACATTCAGCTAGTAGAAAAAAAAGATGATAATGGCTATTAACTTGTGTTTGCTTTATTATATTAAAATTATATTATTTTATTATTATTAAACCATTATACATAATAAAACAAGCTATATAATTTGACATAGCCGCCCACTACTCTCACTTATGGGTAAATTACAACATAAAGCCTCCAAATTAAAAGAACATCCACTATTTGGCCCTTCTAAAAATAACCACTAAATTTTCATTTTACGCGATTAAGCCCTTTTATTAAATTAAGCACCCAAACAATAAAATTGAATCACGAAAATTTCACACATAATAATTCACACATTATAAGCACTGAAAATAATATTAAAATATTTTACTGACTCGGATTTGTAGTTTCGCAACCACTATTCCTTTTAGGCCCTATTTCGGGATGTTACAAAGTAAGTTTCTTTTAATCATTGCAAATTTGAGAGAAGAATGAGTTACACACAGCTTAAGCTATAATCTAATGTCAATCAAGTAGTAAAGGAGCTTTGCCATTTGAACTTGTCTTCCTTTTTTCAATTTCATGTCTTAATTCCGATGTTTTGAGCCAGAAGGTGTTGCAATGTCAAAGGCATGTTCAAACTTAAACCTTCCATTTCCAATAAAAAACTCAAGCTGTTTTTTGGGCATTATTTAATTTTTAAATCACTTAATGAAAGAGTGAAAGCTTTCGATAGGAACGAAAAATACGGCAAAAATAACAGAAATGGAGAGTGGAGGGGGCTGCTCTGTATGATTGTGGTTGGTGCCTTGACTGAAACACCCCACACCCGGCCCACGAGTCTGAACCGGATCTGGTATGTTCCTTAAGTAAACCGGTTTTCAAATTCTTTGCTACTTAGAGAAAAATTGTAAAATTTTGGAAAAATGTGGTTTGGATTGGGCTTAGATTGGAACCTATTTAATAAGGTTTGAAAATCCAACTTAAGTAAGGTGACAAAATAATTTTAGGGTTTATTATTTCAAAAGGAATAAAGTTTTGTTTTATTCTTAACTTTAAAAAAATAAATTGTAACATAACCAATTAAAATAAACAGAAATAAAGAAAATCCAACTGGGCCTTATGGCCTTATTACATCATTCAAACCCAAAAATAAAATTTAAAGTACTAAAATTAAGTAAAGTCCAAATTCTGAATAAACTCTTCAAGTGATGCATGGCCACCCTTAGCTCCTGCCGACCCGGTCCCTTATTGCTCATCAGCTGAAAAATATTTCCCCAACGGGGTGAGTCAACAGACTCAATGTGCACACAGTACTAATATTCAATAAATCAGGCATACAAGTTCAAATCAATTCATATTCATATATAATACATGATGATGCAACCCAAACCCAATCCTAATGGTCCATCCGCTACACACCACCCGTACCTGCCATTCACACCGTGGGGACTACTAAGTCAACCCTCCATCCACTACACACCATCGAAGGCAGTCGCTGCAGTCGACGTGCTCATCGCCCATATACGTTGTGTCATTAGACACTATAGTCAAATTTATACGTTGTGTCATTAGACACTATAGTCAAATATTGTAACCGAAGTTACCAAAATTCCGCAATGTGACCGTAGTCAACATATTTCGTTGGTGAGACCGTAGTCATCACCTTCAATTCTTCCTTCACATATATCCCGAATGCCCCGAAATAATTTCATAACATATTCAACATACTTAAATTTCATTCATATTACTATTCACATGTTCAGAGTATATCACATTGCGTTACTATTCACATGTTCAGAGTATATCACATTCATAATCCTATCAGAAGTAGGAAACGTACCTGGGTACTTTTTGCCACATTTGTGGTACTTAGCCACATTCTCATTCTTATGCATATTCATATATTAAAATAACTATTGCCATAATATATTGAAAATTAGTGTGAGTACACACCTGATTTGCTTAATAGATTCCTTGAGATCCTTAAAATCCCGATCTAACTTTAGATCTGTTAATTCCTATATTCGGCCCATCATATAAAAACACATTAATAACCTATTTGGCTTAAAAACCCAAGTCCTAGTAGGGTTTGTATTAC
This sequence comes from Gossypium sturtianum, assembly GCA_025698515.1. Taxonomy (NCBI): domain Eukaryota; kingdom Viridiplantae; phylum Streptophyta; class Magnoliopsida; order Malvales; family Malvaceae; genus Gossypium; species Gossypium sturtianum. The sequence goes on from CM046953.1 coordinate 154,652,133, forward strand.
TTACCTTGTTGCCGAATTGGATGGTTGTAAATCAAATCCCAAAATTGCTAGTATCCCTTTTCCTTGGAATCGGCTAACACTAATTCATGTAATCATGTGAGTTTTTGGCTTTTGAAATAAATGAAAATAATTCCAAATACCAAAATTGAGCCTTGGCCGAATATCACTTACCATACAAATTCCAAATCTGAAGAGGATTCCTTGCCCTATATGTATGTCGAAATCTTCATGTTAGATCTAATCTAACATATACATCATAACCTTTAATCAAATAAATTTATCTTACCTTAGATCCTTGATCCTTGTATTCGACAGTTGTAGAAACCCTTTTGATGTTGTAGTTGATTGCTCCTTTACTTCGAATCAACAAAGATTCGGCTTTGACTGTAGAAACAGAGAAGAAAATAGAAGGAAAAGATGGATTTTGCTTGAAGAAAAATTCGGCAGAGAGGGGGAGAGAGAACTAGGGAATTTTCGGCAAAGAGGAAGCAAAAGTGAATGAGTAGCCCTCCTGCCCTCCTTTTATAGCCAAAGTTATCAGCCTAGGAGTCCCTTACTTGGCCACTACTCATCTTTTTTGATAATATTATCTCTTTTATTTAAAAGATAAAAGCCTTTAATCCATCAATTATCTCCTCAATTATCTCCTTAGAAAATAATCCTTTATTTATCTCTTATTATTCACATATTTATGTGAATAAAACTCCTTTATTTATCTCTTATTATTCACATATTTATGTGAATAAAACTCCTTTATTTATCTCTTATTATTCACATATTTATGTGAATAAAACTCCTTTATTTATCCCCTAATTAATCAAATATTTATGGAAATAAAACACCTCTATTTCTAGAAGGCTTGTGCCGTCCATCCCTTAGCCTTGGAAGCAAAAATAAAACTTCATTATTTGCTTCCCAAGTGACTCGAACCCAAGCCCAACACCTTGCATGTGGCGCCATTTCCATAGGCCCTAGGTGACATCTTCAGGCCACTTTTCCAAGCTTGATGGTATGTCAAATCCCACCAACTTTTTCTTTTAAGGCCCTTTAGCCCTTAATTCCTATTTTGAACTTTAAAATTTGACATTTCGGCATCATTTCTAAGTTTCCTAAAATTTTTGATCGGCTCTGTAACTTGCCATTTTTCTTACAATTCCAAGTTTCCTAAAATGTTCAAGTTTCCATTTTTGGATCATTTCCAAAAATGTTCAGGTTTTCAAAAATGTCTAAGTTTCCAAAAACGTTCGGGTTTCCAAAAATGTTCATTTCCATTTCCATTTTCATTTCCATTTCCATGCATTTCTAGGTTTCCGAAAGTATCAAAAATTTATTCATAATGCTTAAACTTGTCATTTCATACAATTACACTGGAAATGCATAGGCCCTTTTCAGGATGTTACATTGACAAACAAGTGTAATAACCCCACAAAGAAAAACAAAAACACGCTAACTCTTATGTGATCTCGTTTAGCAAAAGTGACTGCTAAGCATACCTTGTATTTCAAAGACAGTCAGGGAGGACAAGGTAAAGGAGTTTGGGATTCCCGAAGTTTTGACTGGCCTCCCCCCTTATCCCTCTCAAAATTTCTACTCCCCAAACACCTTATGGGCAGTGTGCTCACATGGCTATTTCCTTTGCTTCCAATTTTATTATCTTTCTCTATCACCATCGTCACCAACTCAAATCCGCAGCAACTATGATATTTAGGCATTTCAGCACCATTAAAGACAATACGATCTAACACCACTAGCCGATAAGAATGAACCACAACTTTGTACTGAAAAGCTGAGTATCCTATTGTAAATTATGTGATTGTGTAACATAAATAGATAAATACAATTTCTATTCAAAAAGATTAAATTCAGTTGGATGTTTCATAAATAATATAGATATTTATTGCGATTTCAATGAAAGTGAAAAAGAGGAAGGATTAATGTTCAAAACTAATGCATGCAAAACTAATATGAGTTTGGTGAGGGTCAAACCCATTAATTATTGATAAAAAAGAATTCTAGACAGCTACAAGAATGCAAATACAACTCAAATTAAAAAGCCCAATTGAAATATATTGGGCCACTAACTCCAACTGTTACCATAAAGACTAAGGAGTATACAAAAGGCCCAATTGGGGCTGTTTTAATAATTTAGAAATAGCAGGTTATTTAAAAAACAGAAAAAAGAAGTTCAATTTATTTGAGAATGTAGTTCCCTTATGCTATTTATGACCCACTTATTGCACCACGAAAATCTAAAAACAACAATCCTATCCATTCGCATTCACCTTCAAAATCACGTGTTTCATCTTAATTACACGTGGTCTCTCCCTTACCCCTACTGCCTCCTCGTGGCCCATTCGGCGCGTGATGCCGACAGGCCATCCCCAATCAGATCGCACCATTTCCAATCCAGTCAAGTCAACGACACCTATCCTGCCACGTTAATCCTTCACAAATTACTAGCTACAGGTTGGCTTGGCACCGAATATTCTTTTTTTTTTGTTTGAAACGGTGAGCTCCACGCTCTAGGGGTCGTCCTCTTTGTTGCTTGTTCTGATGCTTCTGGTCACCGCGTAGCCTGCTGCGTCATCGAGCATGATGCCCGTCACTCCTCTCGGTGGGGTGTTGAAGTGGTGGGTTCCAAGTGGGAGGGAGATGCCAAACTTGGCGAGCCAGTCGGCAACTCGGTTCCCTTCGCGATAAATGTGTCTTGTTTGGATCATCCACGGTCTGCTTAGGATATGTCGGCATTCTCGTATCAGATGCGCAAATTTGTAGGTTCGGTCTGGTTTTCTCCTGAGCCAAGTTAAGGCTAATTCTGAGTCCGACTCAAGGATGCCTTGCCTAATACCTCTGTCCCACGCAAGATTGAGGCCTGAATGGATGGCCATTAGTTCCACAAGTGGTGTGGTGCATATACCAAGGTTGGTGACAGCCCCCGCGATCCAATTGCCTGCGTTGTCTCGGAGGCAAGCAGCAGCTGCCGCATGTCCAGGATCGCCTCGGGCAGCTCCATCCGTGTTAATCAGCGTCCATTCTGGTGGTGGTGGTTTCCAGCTAACCAGTCGTTCGTGTCTTGTGGCTTGTTGACCGGTAGTAAACAGAGAGGTAAGTGAGTCCTTTATGAAGGTAGCTTGTTCAAAAATAAGAGTAGGAGTGTTACAGGGTGGTTCCTTCCCTTGGAATATTGTTTCATTCCGCCATTTCCATAGCCACCATAGTGAAATGGCAAAGAGTACGTTCCATTCAATGTCATGACGGCCGCGGCTCCGGCATATAATATTGGTTCGGATCCATTCGTTTGTGCCACATCCGAAGAAAACTCCTTGTAGCCATCTAGGGACAAGGCTAAGCCATAGATTTTTTGAGTGGGGGCAGTCCCTTAGTAGATGCAGCATGTCTTCTGAGAGGCTCGAACATCTCTCACATTGAGCCGTTTGAGCGAGGTCCAGCCGGGTGCGACGCTCATTTGTCATTAGTCGTCCATGAAGCACAAGCCATAGAAAAGTACGAATTCGTTCAGGAACTCTAAGTTTCCAAACTACTTTCCAGGTCATATCAGCCTCAGTGTCGGTATTCCTATTGAGTGATTCATAAGCCGATTTGAAAGTAAATTTACCATCCGGTGTGTGCCTCCAGGATAGTCGGTCTTTTTCTCCCGGAGCTAGGTCCAGAGCTATCGGGGCCAATTGTAGTAATGCTTTATGTGGAAGGAATGGTGCAAAGTCATTCCATTTCCAACCGTGGCCATTGTCCCAGAAATCAGCCACCTTCTTGTGCCTGATGCTTATAGGGATGGGTGCTTGTATCTGTTCAATTAGACGGCCATGACCAATCCACGAGTCGTCCCAAAAGTCTGTCTCCTTGCCTCTAGCCATCACACGTGTTGACCCTTGGGATAGTGTGGGTGCCGCTTTGACAATTCCTCTCCAAATGGGTGATTGACCGTGTTTCCTTATCAGGGAGCGCGGCGAGTAGTCTTTTATCTTATATTTGTTCGCCAGTACTCGGGCCCATAAGCTGTCGTTTTCTGTGAGGAACCGCCATCCGAGTTTTGCTAAAGAGGTAAGGTTTGCCTGCCTCATGGAGCGGAGTCCCAGGCCACCTCTGTCCTTTTCCGTACACACCGTTCGCCAGTTCACTTGATGCATGGCTTTTTTCGTGTGGTCCCCTGCCCATAAGAAGCGTTTGTTAGCAGTGTCTATTTCATCACAAACACTAGCTGGAAGGGGTAAAGTTTGCATGGTGTAGAGAGGAATTGTAGAGGTGATAGATTTGATAAGCGTAAGTCGTCCGGCGAATGACAGGAATTGTGTTTGCCATCCTTCGAGCCGCTTGTGGACTCTAGTGATTACTTCCTGAAATGTGTTCTTTGTTATCCGTCCATTGATGGTAGGGACTCCTAGGTATTTCCCAAGGTCTTTCGTAACCTTGATACCCAGCCGGCTAGCAAGGTCCTTGGCTTGCTGGTTTCCTGTTCTTACAGAGACCATCATCACCGACTTATCAAGGCTAATTTTCTGTCCTGACGCCTTGCAGAACCGAGACATCGTTTCTTTGATGATGTCCACTTGTGCCATACTAGCCTCCGCAAACAGAAGTAGGTCATCTGCAAAAAAGAGGTGAGTAAGCGGTGGACCATTGCGGCTGAGCTTAATAGGCTTCCATTTTCTGTCGAGCAAGGCTTGGTTAATAAGATGAGCAAGTCTTTCCATAATTAAAACGAAAAGGTAGGGGGAAAGAGGGTCTCCCTGTCGCAACCCGCGTCTCGGGAGGAATTGGGCCGTTTTTTCTCCATTCCAAAGTACTTGCATGGAAGTAGTCTCGACACACTTCATGACTTTATTAGTCCATCCCTCTGGTAAGTCCAACGCGTCAAGGGTTTCCCGTAAGAAGTCCCAGCTGACTCTATCATAGGCTTTCTCGAGGTCAAGCTTAAGGATCATCCATTGGTGGTGGTGCGATTTCTTTCTCATAGTATGAATCACCTCTTGCGAAATGATGATGTTGTCCGTAATTTGGTGCTTGGGCACGAAGCTGCTTTGATTCGGGGAAATGAGCTGCGGTAGAATAGGTTTGATGCGGTTGACAAGGCACTTGGGGATGATCTTGTACAAAACGTTGCAAAGCGAGATCGGCCGAAAGTGTGTCAGATCTTGCGGGGCCTCATTCTTTGGGATGAGAGTGATCAATGTTCCATTCACCTTCTCGGGGGACGCATCTTCATTAAGGATTGGGAGAAGGAACCCACACATTGCCTCTTTAAGGGTGTCCCAGAATCTTTGGAAGAAGAGGGCGTGGAAGCCATCGGGCCCGGGGGCCTTATTCGGGTGCATTTGAAAAAGTGCTGTTCGGATATCCTCTATGGTGAACTCTCTCCTCAAGTTTCTTTTTTCCTGTTCAGTTAGCTCAGGGAAAGCACCCCGAATGTAGTTCAGGCATATGTCACTTTCAGGGGTAAACAGCTTTTGGAAGTACTCCATCGTCATTTGCTTTAGAGCCTCTGGATCAGTAATCCATGTACCCAGAGTGTTCTTAATCCCTTCTATTTTGTTACGTCTTCGTCTGACAAGAGTGGCTGTATGGAAGTATTTTGTGTTCCTATCCCCTTGCACTACCCATTTCTCCCTCGATTTCTGGAACCACAAAGTCTCTTCTTGTTGGAGAGTGGCGTCAAGTTGTTTCTTTAGTTCTTTTTCGAGTTTCCAAAGGCCCGGGACAAAATGGTCCTTGAGGGTTTTCTGAATGCCCTCAATTCGAGCTTCAAGTCTTTTTTTCCGAGTGAAGATGTTGCCAAAGACAGATTTGTTCCATTGGAGGCATTGCTTACTCATATTCTCCAGTGCATCGGTGATTTGATCATCGGTTCGCCAATTGTCTTGGACTAATGTATTGAAATCCGGATGTTGGAGCCAGGCCGCTTGGAACCGGAAGGGTCGCAAGTTACGGTCGGGGGGAGGGTTTCCATTAAGACGTATGAGTAACGGGGCATGGTCAGAGTTGAGTCTGGGGAGGTGCTGAACCAGACATTCTGCCCATTTGTGTCGGGCAGCAATATTCCCGAGGGTCCTATCGAGCCGGCACTGAATCCTGCTCTGGTGAGAATTCCCCCTGGCCCATGTAAAAGGGAGTCCCACAAACCCAAAATCAATTAGCCGGATGTCGTTGATCGTATCTCTGAAGGGTGCCGTGCTGGTATGGTCGAACGATGCGCCTTCACTTTTCTCGTGCATCGAGATGATGGAGTTAAAGTCGCCCGCAATGAGCCACGGTTGGTCCTCCCCAATAGCTAGAACTTTTAGTTCCTCCCAAAGATCCATCCGTTTTCGCCGGTCGGGGCTCGCGTAAACTGCTGTAAAGGTCCATTCCGGTTCGGTCGGTTGGCTAACCTTGGCGTGAATGAACTGGGCATGTGATTTAAGGATGGATACTTGGACCTCATCAGTATTCCAGAAGAGCCAGATTCCCCCGCTGAAACCCTCTGCTTCGATAAAATGTCTGCCCTTGAGATTAATTCTTGAAAAGGCAAGTTTGGCTTTAGAGGAGGAAACGCGAGGCTCAAGGATAGCCACGATTAGTGGTTTATGCTTCTTAATCAATTCTCGGAACCTCATGCGGAAGCTCGGGTTTCCTGCACCACAACAATTCCAAGTAATAATGTTGTTCTCCTTCATTAACAAAGATATTTAAGCGTAGCCCAAAAACTTAGAATTATCAAATAAAGAAAAGGATGTTCAGGCCTCTCTTTCAGGGGAGTGGATTCCCGCTGTAGTAGTCAAAAGGTCCTCGTCCATCGTCATTGTGTTCTCACTCTCCTTGGTTGAGATTAAGTCCGTCATCATTAGCGTTGTTGACGTGCCTGCTTGTACCTGTGCAGCATCCAACTCCATGTGGATTGTTGGGTTTCCCGACTGTAGGGTTAGGAGCGGGTCAGGCGGTTTTGGTGGGTGTCCCATGGTCTGGGTAGGTGGGATAACAGGCCCAATAGTTAGATTTGATCCAGTGTGATTCCCAAATGATTGTCCAGAACTACAGCCTTTTTGTTGGTTAGGCTTCTGGGTTTGTGTGGCGGTGATGGTGTTGTGTATGTAGTTCACGGTTGGGGTAGTATCGATTGCTGTCTCAGTTACAGCATTTTCTTTTCGGGGCTCTACTTGTGCACTCTTGAATGCAAGTTTGGTTGGGTTCTTTCTCCCTTCTGTCTTTTTTTTCTTTAAAATTGTTCCTTGTGTCTTACCAGATCTTTTTCCATTCCTGGCGTCCACATTGTTCGAAATATCAATAAGGGGAGTTAACGGGGGGATGTGTATACTTATCTGTTGCGGAGTTGCCAAGACCTCAAATGGGTTGGCCGAGCCTATCACGGTTGGATTCGGTCCCTTGGTAGTAGCATTGGATGGCTTTGACCCATTGTCGGTCTGCTTAGGATAGCCCAGTGAAGTACTTGGCACTGATTTTCCAAGTAGCTGCTCTTTCTGTTTTGGGGGCCTTCTCTTCTTCTCGACAGTCACCCATGCTCCATAAGGGGTCTGGGATTGGAGCGTCGTATTCTTGTTGTTGGTTTGGTTTGGTTCCTCCCCACCGCTCTGCATTTCAGTCATTTTTTGGTTGGTTTCACTCCCGGTTGCTATTGGTCGGTCCCTAATGCTTCTGGCCGCGTCTCGAGTTGGGCATAGGTCTGAGAGGTGGCCTACCTTCCCACAGGAGTAGCAGATGGTGTTTAGACTTTCATATTGAACTGTGAAAGTCTTGTCGAGGATTCGGAATCGCGAGATGAGGGGTTTCTGTAAGTTCAACTCCACACACACACGAGCAAATTTCCCCTAGATGTTAGAGCCGAATGAGTATCTATTTTAATCGGCCGACCAACCGCCGAGCCGATGACCTTCAACGCATCTTCATCAAACATCTCCAACGGTAGTCCTTGGATTCGGATCCAGACTAAGGTAGTATGGAGATCATCCTCCTCTGGCCTAAAACCCGCTTTCCACGGTCTAACTGTGAGGTATGAATCGTGCACTATCCACGGTCCACCCGTGAGTACTGTAGCATAATCTTCCCTTTGGGCAAATTTGACTACATAGAAATCGTTTCCGACATTAATGAAGGATACAGTACCTTTTGGATTCTAGAGGGTGAGCAGTCTTCTCGTGAGCATCTGGTACCCGACCTTCTTATCCAGAAGTCTGACGATTAGAGTTTCTCGCCACGGCCTACAGAGTTCCTCATAGAGCGTCGGATCCACGAGAACTTCCGCTTGGGAGGGGTCATCGGTGGAGTGAATCACTTTCATCATGTTGCAAGCAACCAGGTCAGTTCCACGGGGGAAGGTCTTACTTGGTTGGGGCGACTCTCCAGTAAGAGACTCGCGGAAGGTGCGGGGCGGAGGTGGACCATTCGTTGGGGGTTTCAGGATCGCATCAAACGGGTGACTTTGGGTTGCAAAGATCGGGTTAGCAGGCGTATCGGTGTCTGGGGGTTTTTCCCCGGTCGTACCGCCTTGATCTATCGGCGGATTGGGCGAAGCCGGCGCCATTTCTGGGCCGGTTGCAGCTTGTGAAATACGGGGTTGGCTTAGGGCGGCATTTTTAGGGTTCCCCTTCTTCTTTTGGCACCGAATATTCTATACCACCCAAATTGAATATTTCTTTCAGTAGAGTAATAGACCTCTCTTTCCCAATCCCACACCCTAACGTGACGCACTTTTTCCCATTTCCTTACAAACGGCAGGGTTCTCTAAGATTCGCAGATTTTTTCCCTTTTGGTTTATAATTTCTAGGAAAATTTATCCGCCAAACAAAACTAAGAAAAAATTTAATGGCTGCATCCTCATTCGATTCTCTTCCGTCATCGTCTTCGTTGATCTGTTTGGTTTCTTCTTCGCTTCGGTTTTGTTTTGTCGATCGTTTTTTAATTTCTAAGCTTTCTTCTCATCTTCAGATTCTTAGTCAACCTTTTACCTGTTACTGACAATGACATAATAAAAAAGTAAAATCCAATCGAATAGGAATCGTCTCCAACATGGGAAAACGTAAGTTTATTTTTTTCTTGATTTCCTTTTCGTTCTTTAATTTGTGTTTTTTTATTCTTTTGCCCTAGAATAATTTGATTAGCTCTTGCTTTTGCTTTTCTTTTTCCTACTTTACCAATTATGTTGTCATCCCTGAATGATATGAATAGTTGTTGATTATTGATGGCTTTGTCAAAGCTTGTTTAAAGAATTTCATATTATTTGTTTTGGGTTGTGTTTGGTGTTGATTTTAGTTTCGTTTTATTGAAGTTGTCATTTTTACTTTTTGCTAATTAGAAGGAATTGTTTGAATTTGGCAGGTAAAACTCAGCGTAAGAATGCGACGGTGTTAGATGGTGACGATGATAGTAGTAGTGTAAGTTCATCGTCAACCATGCGTTCTGATCGAATGTCGGTGTCTGCTTCTGAAGAAGTAGAGTTTAATAAGGATAGTTTACTTGATGAAGCTGTTGATGCTTTATATGAAAAGAGGTTAGAATTAGTTGTTTGCTTATTCTTTTAACTTTCTGGATGTAATTTGATGCGTTTGATTGGTTTAATTCTTTATACTAAGTACTGGTGTTGGCAAAACAGGACGAGAAAAGGGTACATCACGAAGACTTCCATCTCGATACATACCAAGAACAAATGGCATTCGCTTATTGGAAGCGGACAAATGCCCAAGAGAAAAACTAAGCATGTTCGGCCGGTGTGCTTGGAATCAGTATACAGTTCAAATTCCAAATCAATAGCACATTTTTATAATCAAAACATCAAAGCTCGTTTTGGATTTTTTATTTTTCATTGAATCGCATAATGGGCTCAAGCCCAATAAATCAACAAACAGAGTAGTCCAAGAAGCCTAACCCAAAGCAGAAAGCGTGAAACTTCTGGTTGATTCTCATAGTCATGTCAGCTGTTTAACGAATTCATTAACCTCTCGGAGTCTATGATCGAACAAAGGATAGAATCAAGGAAATAAGAAACAAAAAACATGGCTGGTTTTGTGCGAAGGGTTGGTCAGAGTCTAGTTAGAGCTCATCGTCCACCTCAAGTTTCATGGAAAAGATGCTGCTCTTCGGATGCTTTGATGGAACTGGAGACAAAGCCTGGTGAGGTTGGCATGGTCTACGGAATCCCCGAACAACAACTTAAACGAAGGGTACAGCTCTTTTTGGTTTTAACCTTTAATTTTTGAATGCGGAATGCGTGCATCTTATTGCGTAATTTAGGATTCCCTGCCTTGGTTTTTTAAAGTATGTTGTTTGCCTTTTAAGGTTATAATTTACTCGCCTGCTCGAACTGCATCACAGCAGGGCTCGGGGAAAGTTGGGGAATGGAAGATCAGTTTTCTCTCAACACACAAGTAAATCATGTTCCCCTTTTTCATATAGTTTTTGAGAATCAAAGTCTTGAAAATATTAGCAAATTATCTCAACACTCGATTACCATCTGTATTTCTGTTTCCTTTGCTACATGTTGCTATGGTTGAGTTAATTGAATTTTTTGCCACTTGTAAATTATTATCATGAAAATTCTTCTTTCATTTCCTGAAGAAGGTAATAAAGGGTCAGCCTTTAAAAGGTTTATAACATGAATCATGTTTGAAATTCAGCTGGAGCAATAGAAACATTGGCGTTACTTCATTTCCTTCATTGACATTTTTGTTTAGGTGGGAAAATCCGTTGATGGGTTGGACATCAACAGGAGATCCGTATGCCAATGTTGGTGAGGCTGGACTTGAATTTGACACTGAAGAAGCTGCAAAAGCATTTGCTGAGAAATATGGCTGGGAATACCAGGTATGCATATGTGCCTTAGCGGGTGCTTTTATTGTGCTGTGTAGTGCAGACATCACTGATGAAATCTAAGAATACTAGGGTCATGTTCCATCTTAGTCTTCCACACGGTTCACGCATCACCAAACAACTTTTAACATTTACGCTGCTTATAACAATTGGTGATCTCAAAGTTTTAACCACATGCAATGTATAATTTGATTGAATCATGCTAATTATCAGAGAGCAGTTAGTTCGTGTCAGCAATTCCAGAGCATGGAAATGAAGTGCCTTTAAAAGGAATTAACTAAGAGGCTAACTCCATAACCATTTTCCTGAAATTGCTCAAGAGAACTAATTCTAAACTTTTTTTTTTTTTTTTTTTTTTGGAGAGTAAACAGATTGGGCTTCATTTAATATTAAAATTAAGTCAAAGCAAACAACAAAAATAAAATAAAACGGCCCAATTAAAAAGGCCCGTGAAAAAGAAGAATCGGGAAATAGAAGAAAAGGAAACCTAAGAGTAGGAGCACCGCCCTATCGGCCCAATCTTTCGTCTTTAATGGCTGAAAACGTGAACCGAGGGAGGTTTAATGCGCAACAGCTCTTTAGTTTGAAAACGGATGAAAGCCGTCCCTCTCCCCTTCCCTTTCTGTTCTCCTTCAATCTGGCTCCCTTGCAAAACCGATCTTCGACTGAAACTCCGCATAACTCGGGACGCCATTCACCAGGTAGACTCTTTCCCTCCTTTTCAACGTCTCAGATGCTAGAATATGGGCTAGGTTATTAGCAGATCTAGGAACAAATTCGAAACTGACTGTTGTAAATCTGTTTTCCATCGTCTGTCTATCATGAATGTATGAACCCACATGAGATTTATCAAAGTCCCTCTGTTTGTATTTCTTTATTATGGTCGAAGAGTCCCCTTCAATGATAACACTCTCTCTGGTTATGTTGAGGGCGATTTGGGATGCTCGAAGGCAAGCGATGGCTTCGGCGGCGAAAGCTGAATCGACGGCATTGTGAAGTTCGTGCTGAATCGTCTTTGGTGCCTCCATTTTCCTCTTCTTTTTTGTTACATTTTTCTTTTGGGATTTTTTTTATAATGTCGCAGGAGGGTTATATCTTTGCGAGCAAGAAAAGGAGCTGATATAGGGAAAAGCTTGCATACGATGTCGTTTTGAGTAGTGCAAGTGCCAGTAATCCAGTTCTTAAAAACCTGCGAAACTACATATGGGTCTCGGTTTATGTTATTATTGGGCTGAAATATGGACTCAACTTATTGAAGTACTGAAATTTGTGTCACCCTCAAAACCTCCTCAAAATTAATGTCATAAGAAGTTTGTGTAGGTGTTTTTTTATTAAGTAAATATATATATTTTATAAGTTTAAAATGTCTGAATTTAATAAAAGAATTTTAACATAAAAAAATAATTTTTTTTAAAAATTAAAAATAAAATACTAAATTTCAAATCAAAAAAATATTTCTTATACTATATTATATAAATTAATTGCCGAATTAAGTTTGTATGCTAAGATAATCAGCTCCAGTCATATATTATATAAATTAAACCCCAAAACGAAATATAGAGTTTATTGCGAGAGTTCACAGCTTCTCTTCTCTGGCTCTTCTTTCCCAAACCGCCCATTTGGCTTTTCAAAGTTGAAACATGAAAAAAGTACCTGCACTCTTCTCTGATTTTGGCAAAAAAGCCAAAGGTAAATTCCACTTTTCTTCTCACTCAATATTTGTGCAGCTTTTAAATTATCAGACACTTATGTAACCATTTTTGTTTCTCTTTTACAAGATTTACTCAACAAGGACTACACCTCCGGCGGGAAGATCACCATTTTTTTTACCAGCAACACTGGATTGGTATCAATATTCATCTCTTTTTTCTTCTTCTTCTTTTTTGTCTTTCTTTTAATTCTTATGTTAAATAGATGTCTGTATTAATGTGGTGAACGGCGATGTGGTTGCCATTATTCTTGGTGTCTCTTTTCCGGATGACGGCTTTATCATTCTTTGAAATTTATCTTGATTTACTGTTTCCGATTGTTTTTACGGAAGATCTGTTGCATCATTGTGTCACTTAGTTTGTTGATGCTAGTAAAGTACATGAGATTTGCTGTAGGGCAACTAGTTTGATTTATTGTTGCTTTAAAGTTATTGTTTCACTCTCTTATGTATTAGAGATTAACAATTTCTTATTGCTTTTTTTTTCTGCTGCCTGGTTGGTTATATCATATCCGTGCCTGTTGTGATAGAGCTTATCTTGGATTTATTAATTTTCTGGTTATGTCTTCCATTTCTTCAGCTGCTTTGTCTTTTCTTTATTGATGTCTAATACCAATGCAATTTTTCCATCTTCAGCAACTTGAATCAAGTATTCTTTGCAAGGAAGGCCTCTCCTCTGGGGATGTGGTAGTACAATACATGCACCAGAATGCTATTGTTGGTTTGAAGTTTGACAGAGAGTCAAATGTTGTTGCCAACATTATCTTTGAAATTTAAATTCAGTTTAAATTCTTGCTAATAATCGTTTGATCTGTTGAGCAGATCTTGACAACCGTTACCCTCCCAGATTTACATCCATCTGCAAAAGCAGTGGCTTCTTTTAAGCTGCCTGATAATATCTCTGGGAAGGTATTGACTTATCTTGTAATCTTGGGTAATATATGTATCCATGAAGATTTTTTACTGTATAAATTTTCTTTTGCAGTTGGAGGTTCAGTATTTCCATGAACATGCAACTGTGGCTACTGCTGTTGAGCTGAAGAAATCCCCAGCCGTTGATTTTTCTATAACAATTGGTACGCCTGATATTGCTTTTGGTGCAGAGGCAAGCTATGTGACATTTTCTGGTGAATTCAGGAAGTATAATGCTGGAGTGAACATGACAAAGCCTGATTCCAATGCTTCAGTGGTCTTGTAAGCTTTTTTCAATAGCAATTAATAAAGTCATACCTTGGTTTAAAGATATGATGTTCCTTCATTGCTGCAAAACATCAAAATAAAACCAAATTCTGAAAATGGGTTAATGTTAATGGCCACAATAAATACTGTAATCAGTTGTTGTCCTTTGCTTGCAGGGCTGATAAGGGAGACTCCCTAAAGGTGTCATATTTGCACCATTTAAATCAACTAAATGGTGGAGCTGTTGTGGGTGAGATTGCAAGAAAGTTCTCCACAAAGGAAAACACATTAACTGTGGGATGCTCATATGTTGTTGATCCACACACACTGGTGAAGGCAAAGCTCAACAACCATGGCAATCTTGGTGCTCTTGTACGGCATGAGCTTGGACCGAAGTCCTTCCTGACTATATCTGGGGCCTTTGACACAAAGGCGTTGAAGACTCCCAAGTTTGGTTTGGCGCTCTCTCTAAAGGCCTGAACAGGTATATTTGACACAAAGGCACTCTCTCTGAAGTCTTTCTTGTTACCTTCACGTTGGCATCCTATAATTTCAAACAATTAAAGTACGATATAATTTTAGTGTGAATTCACGAGTTAATTTCTTTGTTAAATCAGGTTTTATATACATATATAGTCCGTTTAAGGCAGGACTTTTCGTCTATAGGAATACAAGGACTTTTCCTTATTTTATCATTACAAGTAAAGTTTCTTTTAATCATTGCAAATTTGAGAGAAGAATGAGTTACACACAGCTTAAGCTGTAATCTAATGTCAACAAAATTAATTTTTCTTTTATTTTTCAGTTAAATTAAACTTGAGTTCAATTTTCAGGCATTTCATATTTAGTTTTATTTAAGCATTTCATATAGAGACACTATTATATTAATATCTATTAATTTATTAAAAGTCAAATTTCAGTTAATTTTTCATACTAAATTAGTGTCACATTATATCTTAAACGAGCACATTACATAAATATAGGTGTGCAATTGAAAATTAAATATACTTATGTTAAAATGCATTCTCTCTCTCTCTCTCTCTCTATATTCGTAATTGATATTCATCCGAGACAACATAAAACATATTTTAGGGTGGTGAACAAATTTATACAAAAAAAAAAAAAAGAAAAAAGATGATGAAAATATAAACATAAAAAACTGCATCTGTCAATAAATTACAACAATGAAAACATCTATTATTCAAAATAACATTATTTAAAAAAAAAGAAAGTAATCTTCAATATTTACAGGATATCAAGCAAGTTATAATAGGGCTTGCAGCAAGTAGGGATTTGCATAATTGGCCAAAAATAAAGATCCTCATCTCCCAGCTGATAACGTTGGCACTTATTTAAGGGGTTCCGATCACAGAACCGAGACTCCCCGTGCAGTCAGGCTGCTTTCCACCGGAGGCTTTTACAACCTGAAACTTCAATGGCAAAAGACTTTTACAACCTGCTCAATACGCCTCCGGCAAAGAGGGCAGCTTGTTAAGTGCGAAGCGCAGGTTGTACAGCAGCACATATGGCCACATCTGCATTAATATCATACGCAATAAGTAATTCGCCATGCGTCCGACAATTTAGATGCGGTGAGACTTCAAACAAGACTAAAGTTATTCATGAAGACACCAACTTCCCAAGCATTCCAGAACAAATTGAAAGAAGGCATGTATACAAGTAGATAATACTCTCCGCAGGGCTAGCAATCACCAAAAGCATAATGCCTCAGGCTTGAGCTCATAAAAGAGGACAGGGAATTCAAGCAACAGCCAAATATGGAAAATACTAAACCCAAATTCTAAATCAATGCTTGAATGACATATTCCAAGGCCTATGTTAATCAGGCACATGCATATCCAACATATACATTCAATTTTTTCCAAGTTTTTTCGTGTATTTGGAGGATCTTTAAATAGCTATACCCCCGTACCCACGTCCAGATATGCGTCAAACATGAGCACTTCAATAAAAAAAAGAAGAGTCAGAAAATGCAGTCTAACGCAACTATTAGGTGATTCCATTCACAACCCAAAAAGGAGGGACAGAAAATGACAAGGACATATACATATAATGCTCTTGGATCAACAGCATCAGCATATTTCATACGACAAACAACAATCCTTCATAAGGAAGACCTTAGCATTCATGTAGAATATTGTTGTTATATGGTAATGGTAATGGTGGAAAATATGCACAACGAGTGAACATCTTATTTGCAACTCACCATATGTAATAGAGGCAATTGAAATTCTCTTATA
The DNA here is from genome assembly GCA_025698515.1 of Gossypium sturtianum. Lineage (NCBI taxonomy): Eukaryota > Viridiplantae > Streptophyta > Magnoliopsida > Malvales > Malvaceae > Gossypium > Gossypium sturtianum. Next base: position 154,668,096 of record CM046953.1, read on the forward strand.
CACAGAAGTGACTGATCCAACAGAACTTTATGGATCAGATTAGATATTGATAGAATTTTCAAATGAGACTGATATGAACTAAGCAAAATCATATAAGTAATTAATGGAAATCGATGCATAAACTAGTCAGACGTAAAGCCTTTATTTTCAAAGCAAGCAGCATCTTGTTAAAATTTGGTTCTGACTACTGAAAGAACAGAGAGCATGAAGGGCTTGGGTAGGAACTACGAAGACTCTTTGATTGCTTTATATGCATTACTCAAAAAGAATGCAACTATTGAACTTACTGAATAAAAACGGCATTGCACTCTTGCTCGAGGCATACTACACATATATTTGGCATCATGCGATCTCTCTTGGGTTCTGCTCCGTTTTCAACTTTCAAAGTTGGATCTACAGAAATTACCGTGAGATCCCAACATCTTACACAGATAAGACCATAACAATAAACATCATTTAGACAGCATATTACCTTCATTATCTGGCCCTGATCTCTTAGCTGCAGCAGCAAGAACCCTGAATGAACAAAGTTTACAATTGAGTTTGTTACTACAGAAAATAACATAAGCAGATGCTTGTAAATACATGCCTCTCTTAAAAGGGGGATCCTACTAAATGTTAATTGCTCTCAATATTCAATTCATACCCTGGTGTTTCTCAACAATTACTACAAGCACTCATCAACCATACCTTCGCTGCAATTCACGTCCGCGTCTTCTCTCCCAGAAATAAAGGATTGCATGCTTGGTGATTAGGAAGGCGCCAAAGATGGTCAGTCCAAACGAAGCATACTTGTACAATCTAAAAAATTGGACCTGTTACTCTCTTAATTTTTTGAAATAATCACTGAAACTTGAAAATGTGAGAAAAAAAGTCCCAAGTCTTGAATATTTACAACCTAGCCCACTTTCCAAGGTTGGAAATGAGTTGATCAATAGATTTTGGGGACACATAAAATGGTCCTTTATGGGGTTTCTGAATCCAAATTGTTCCAACGTGATCCTTGACAGCCTACCATGTATAGGAGAGGCAAAATGAGATAACCAAAATACAAATTGTGAACCCAATAATAGCAGCAACAAACTTCTAGGCAGAGCCAAAACTATGGCCTTGACTAAGTTACCTGGACCAAAGATCGATCTCAAATACTAATCAAGTTTTGTTTCATATCCATTAAAAACTATCATCAAACTGCTTCAGCACTGGGCCTTGGATGTTTTAAGATAAGACTTCAGTGTCCAATCACATTGAAACATAACCTTCTACTCATTATGGACCATATATGCATCAGGATGGACCGCTTTAAAATTATACTTTAGTACCCCAAGTTCTTAAAAAAAAAAAAAAATTAAAAATTGATTTTCTACCATAATTGCACGCACAAGATACTTCTAAACACATTTCCAAGAATTCAACTTCAAAACCTTGGTAGGGAGAAAGGCAGAAAGCACCAAGCATATTAACTAGTACAGCATTGCAATTTCCTAATATTTATATATTTTTGTACACTGGAATTTGCATCGATATTCCTGCATCATCAGAAACTCAAGGCAATCATTATCCAAAACCTACCTCACCAACAACAGTCAAGGAAGAACCAATGGGAAGCACACGCTCTATTCTCTCGACTCCAAGCATCTAGAAGCAAAATTGGCCCTCAAATAAGCTTAATTCAACTGAAAGTGTTACAATAAAATGGACAAAAAAAGAAATTGGAAGAAATACCATGAGACCTTGGAGATAGTCTAATGTTCCACGTCGGCCTGAATCATCAAACACTTCACTTCCAACAGTTAGTGCAAAACCTGATGCGCTGCGAGCACCAACTACATATGCACGACCCGTCCCATCATCCTATAATTAATAATTTAAAGACTATTTCAGAAAATCAACTAAATTAACAACCTCAATTCTTATGCAACACAACATAGTTCCTGCAAGTGTGATTTCAAATGACAACCACCTTAGAAACCCAGAAAACATAAACAATTCCAGCATACAACTCAAACCAAAAGGATGAAGAGAAATATGTTCTAACCAGGTACCATGGGACCTCTTTACTCATAGAAGGCATCAAAGCAGAATCTTCTATCCAAGAACCAGCATCATTGTGCTTTAGAAAATGCTGCACGGCCTAAAGATACATGAACAAGAATTATTACATGCAAGCACCAAAAAATCCAACATTAATGCTCTTTTAATTTAAGAAAAGAAAGTTACCGTTTCCTCTACTATAACACCTCTTAATCCACTATGTTCACAATTAATTGGGGTCTCAGAACCAACTCTTCCGGAAATTGTAACGATTAAAGGAATCACTTTACTTTCAATATCTAGCAATTGAGCTGAAAGGTGAAAGAAACATGGTATCACCAAGACACGGCGTAGCAAATTCAAATGATGGAAACTAATCAAATCATCACCAATTACGTCTGTCACCTAACATTAATTTAATGATGAACATCTCTAGAGCCATAACAAGTGAAAATGCCTATAAAACTCACACCAACAATCAAATACATGTGTCCAACACCCAACTTTCATTAGTTAATGTTTAAGGTGGATAATATCATTTCTATGTTACTTGGACTCGAGTGCAAGTGTTGGATATAAGTACTTATCTAACAGCGGTATACTTAATTTTTCCTACGTTTTCCCCAATAGTTGACATAACATAGGAAGTTTTAATTTTGAACAAGGATATGTGCTGAACACGAATACACAAGCACTTCAAAGAAATGAAGAGTTGACATACCATAGGATAATTTCCAATGTTATCCGAAGTTTTTAACATGAAATAATGAAAGTTGTCGGATTACAGTTTCCTAATAAGGAATCTTGACTCTTGAGTGTATCAGATAGGATTCTGTAAATATTTTATTGATTGCTATCCCTAACTTTAAGGCTGTGTTTTAAGGGACAGCATCCATAGAATCAGTTTGCTTCCTAGTATAGAGTTTCTTAAGTTAGGCTCACTATGTATATAAATATTAGTGTAATTCCTTGTGAGATAATATAATAGAAAAAGCCTATTTCTAACATGGTATCAGATTAGCCCGGTTTCTGGGAATTTTTTCTTTTGTCTGGTATATTTTTTACTCCCACTCAACCCTCGAGCCTGTCTATTTTGTTCAAAAGAAATATGTCTGAAATTGTCCAAACCAATACCAATGGGGATAGTTCAGAAGCCTCTATGAACAACTCCAACCCAACAAGTGAGTTCCAGAACATTCAAGTGGCCTACAGGTTAAATGGGAAGAATTACCTGAAGTGGTCTCAGCTGGTTCGCACCTTCATGAAGGGAAGAGGAAAGCTGAGTCACTTACTCGCAACGGGACCAAAAGAAGGAGATCCTAAGTTTGATGCTTGGGATGAACAAGACTCTATGGTAATGTCTTGGTTATGGAATTCTATGATGCCAGAAATCAGTGACACATGCATGTTTCTTAACTCATCCAAAGAAATATGGGAGGCTGTGAAGCAGACTTATTCTAAAGTTCGGGATGCTGCTCAAATCTATGAAATCAAGACTAAGATTTCATCTACCAAGCAAGGAAGTCGTTCAATCACGGAGTATTCTAATCTGTTGCAGAGCTTATGGAAAGAGATGGATCATTACCAGTGCATTCAGATGAAGTGCAGTGCAGATGCAGCACTCCTGAAAAGGTTCGTTGAAAAGGATCGAATTTATGATTTTCTTGCTGGGCTAAATGTTGAGTTTGATGCAGTAAGAGTCCAAATACTTGGAAAAGAGGAGCTACCATCACTAAATGAGACAATCGCGATTGTTCGTGCTGAAGAAGGAAGAAGAGGAGTTATGATTGAGAATAGTCAAGTGGACAAAGGCTGCACATGAGAGGAGATTTGGCCTGGAACAGCCAACTAGCGACGATATTAAGCAGACAGAACTTACAAGGCCTATTAAAAGGGAGTCTGTATGGTGCACCTACCGTAAAAAATCTCGTCACACTAAAGAAAAATGCTGGAAGCCACAGACAATTAAAAAGAATTTTTCAGAAACCGGTGGACAACCAAAAGAACAAGGGCGAGCAAATATAGCAAGACAGCTGGATGGAGAAAAGAATTCTCAAGAATCACCTGGTGCATTTAATAAAGACAAAATTGAGAAGTTGAAGACTTTGCTGGGATCATTGGAAAAATTTTCTTCAACAGGCACTTGTAGTTTGGCTTTTTCAGGTATATCCTCTTCTAAAAATTCTAACGCCTCGGCTACAGTCACCAACAGGACTTGAGTCATTGACTCAGGAGCTACAGAACATATGACCCACTCCTCACAAAAATTTGTTTCATATACACCTTGTCCTAGTAATAGAAAGATAACAGACATTTTATAAAGGCGAAACTTGACAGTGGCTTAATTTGCACTCCATATGTGTCCACTGATGGTCAATTGGCAGATATCCTTACCAAAGGATTATCTGGGAAGACCTTTCAGAAACTAGTAAGCAAGCTGAGAATGGATGATATCCACTTCCCAGCTTGAGGGGGAGTGTCAGATTACAGTTTCCTAATAAGGAATCTTGAGTGTATCAAATAGGATTCAGTAAATATTTTATTGATTGCCATCCCTAACTTTTAAGGCAGTGTTTTAAGGGACAGCATCCCTAGAATTAGTTTGCTTCCTAGTACAGAGTTTCCTAAGTTAGGCTCACTATGTATATAAATATTAGTGTAATTCCTTGTGAGATAATATAATAGAAATAGCCTATTTCTAAAAAAAGTCAAAGTGGTACTCAATAAACTTGCTGCAAATCAATGATCAAGGACAGTGAACATATAGCTACACTCATAAGCACTTGGGATGTTCCAAGGTAACTGATTAGCAAAATAACCAATAAATTCTTAAATGATCAATAAATGCAGAACCAGTTCTCGAACTTGATATACAATCAATCCTCTCTATAACAGCCTCATTTGCCGACCAAAACTTTGGATGTTACAGAGAGGTGGTTGTTATACACCTATAATAGAATTTGAGATTTAGATAATATTTGAATTTTCAAATTTAAAAACTATAATATATGATTAATATTATTAATTAGTGAGATTCAGATTGCAGTGTATCTTTAATAAAAATTTGCAAATGAAATTACATTGATTAAAGATTATTTTCATTTAATAATGTGTTATTATTTTTATATAAATTTCAAAATTTTATTAAAATAATATCTTAACTAAAAAAAATTCAATTCACTTAAGAATAGAACTACTTTTATCAAAATTTGAGGCAAAATGTTATAAAGAACTAATTTAGTAAAGAGTAAGAATTTTGTTGTTATAGATGAAAAGCTCTTATAAAATAAAAAATGGGTTCTACAACAAACTTGATTATAATAATGAAATGATGTTATAGAGAGGGCAGATAGTATTAAGTTGACACAAGTCAGAAAATGGTACAACTTAAACCAAATCCTAAATTATTTGCACACTTCTCACATTTCCTTCTAAAAGTTATAAAAACAACAGAAACCCATACCCAACCGCTATAAATCTCAAAAAATTATGAAGAAATCAAATAAATCACATAGATGATAAAACGCAAAAAGAGAAATTATCTCCATACCCAATTCCTTAAGCTGATTGACTCGAGTGACCGTCTTGAGAATCTGTGCACCCCTGTTCCACCGTTTTAAGCATGGAATTTCATTAAAACTTTCTTTTCTATTTTCCCTGAAATTTCTGTCAAATGCATAGATAAAAAAAAAAGCAGATAAAATCAGTATTACTGATACAGTTAACGGAAAAACTAACCTGCCACAGCTGATTCCAAGAAGATAAAGAGCGGCGGCTGCACCCAAGCAGCAAGAGAGGCCGTCCCACGGAACCATTTTAAAGAGAGGGAAACTCAAAACGAAACCCTAATTTCTGCCATAAATCAACACCAGATTTTGCCCAAAAAAATTGAAAAAGAAAAGAAAGGAAAGCCAATCGGATTCCGGTAATGAATGTTTTAAAAACAAACGAAAGTCGAATGAAACAATAATTTATAAAAAAGAAAATGAAAATGAAAGGAAGAAAAAAAAGTAAATCAGAAGGAGAATCGGTGATGAAAGGTCCAAGACACGTAAAGTTCAAAGCTTTTATTTAATTTAATATATTATGGGGATGAGACAGAAAGAGAGAGGGATAAAATGAAGAAGCAATTAGATGCGAATTGTGGAGGAGACAGACAAAACCTACGAAGCATAATATACAGATACGGCGATACAGTAATATGTTATATATATATATATATATATATATTTATGTTAAAATACTGAATGTAAATAAAAATATTGATATTTTTTATTAATATATAATTAATTCTTTTGCATTAAACTGTTTTATTATTACTTAAAATATAATAAAATATAATAATAAATTATGCTAATAAATACAAAATATATTATACTAATAAATATTAAATCTTCTAGAAAGAGAGTATATTTTGTTTAACTTAACTTGTAAACAATGTGATATTTTATTTAATAAGAATTTGGATCACATATATTTATTAATTTATAATTAAAATTATTTTTTAAAATATTTTTAATGTAATAAATATATTAACTAGACAAATATTATATATATTCTTATTATAATGAATCTCGTATATTTATAAATTAAATTTATAGGTCAAATAAATTATACTAATAAATGTAAAAAAATATTATACTAATAGATATGAAATCTTCTAAAAAGAAAATATATTTTGTTTAACTTGACTTACAAATAATGTCTTATTTTATTTAACAAGAATTTAGGTCACACATATATTTACTAATTTATATTTAAAATTAATTTTTAAATTATTTTAAATCTAATTTATATGGGTCTCACATATTTTTATTATATTTACTTTAACTATCTTTATATTACTATAATTTATTTTTACTTTCTTACCCCATTATAAATTTATAATTATATGAAACCATACATTAACTAATTTTTTCACAACATTAATTTTTTTCTTTCTTTTTTACACAGCATTAATTGTAGTTATTAACTTTTTTTTTCAACATTAATTATTAACTTTTTTTTCTCTCTTTTTTTTTATGCAGCCTAATTTTTTTTCTTCCCCATTTACCCCTTTCTTCCTTTCACATTTACCATATTTGCCTTTCCTTGCTCTGTTTTGCAATCTCTGCAAATAAAATCCAGTAGACTCGGGAGTGTCATTGTTTGACACGTTTCAAGGCGTGTCCGATACGTATCCGGCCGTGTCGGCGGCGTGTCCGTGTTGGACACCGGTACGAGATGATATTTGCCGTGTCGCTGCTTCCTAGCTACTGTTACTACAATTATAATCTAAATAGATTGTATATTTGTTAAAATAATTATAAAATTCAAGATATAATAATATTAAGGTTTTGAATATTTTTATTTTTAATTTATTGCGGGTTTAAATAGTTTTTTTATAGATTTTATATAAAATTAAAATATCATTGTAATAATATTTATTACTTATAAAATATATTTTAAATTTTTTTTCGATAAGTTTTATGGTTTACTCGTGACAAAAAACTTAATTAATGGCTTAATAATAGTAAAGACATAATGACAATTACATTTAATATAATTTAAATAACCATAAATGGAAAACAAAATCAATCATTGTAATAAAATAATAAACTAATGAACTATCAATCAGAATAAATCTAAAAAAGAACTTATATATGATAAGATTAGATATAAAAACTTAAAATTCCTAAAGCTTCCATCAAAAGTTTTTAGAACTAGACCGATGATCAAACCGGTCAGACTATTTGCCAATACAACCGATTTGATTAAAGAAATCATTAAAAAATTCAAAAAAAAAGGTTAAAAATTGGTTCAATAATTCCATATTAATTGAAGGCTCAATTGGTCTAAAACACCCATTCACATTGAAAGGAACTCCCCTTCACCTTCTGTTCAACTAAAATATTTTTAGATACAATATTTTAAAGATTTTATCTTACTTTTTTATTTTTTGAAATAAAGATTTTATTTTCATTAACATAACTTGGTAAGTTTTTACTAATATACAGATAATGTACTTTGGTTTTATTTAAAATATAATGAAACCAAAATAATTTTATGGGTTAGTTTTAAGTTTTTTCATTTAGGAATAAAATATTTATTTTATATTATAAAATTACAATTCAATTCGTTTCCAGTAATTACGATTTTTTGTCATGTATATCAATCCCAATCGAATGTATTTAATTATGATTTAGATCAAAGCCAAAATAGAACATTATACACTACACCAAAACAGACTTTTAGCGGCGTTTTTTTGGGCCTTTAGCGGCGTTTTTAAGCGCCACTAATAGTACTTGCGGCGCTTTTGAAAGCGCACGCAAAGGCCATTGCGAAAACCGCCAAAAAATTAGTGGCGTTTTTTGTGAAAAAATGCCACTACAGGTAGGGGCTTTTAGCGCGCTTTTATAAAAACGCCAAAAGTAGAGCTTTTAAGCGCGCTTTTAAAAAACGCCGCTAAAAGTAGGGAGCTTTAAGCGCTTTTTAAAAACGCCACTAAAAGTAGGGAGCTTTAGCGCGGTTTAAGGAAAACGCCGCTAAAGGTAGGGGTTTTTAGCGGCGCTTTTAAGGAAAACGCCGCTAAAGGTAGGAGCTTTTAGCGGCGCGTTTTCCTACAAACGCCGCTAAAGAACATGACCTTTAGTGGCGCTTTTTAGCAAAAACGCCGCTAACTATAATAAAAATAAAAAAATTAAAATATTATTTTTAGCGGCGTTTTTCTTTAAAACGCCGCTAAATGTCATGAAAAATAAAATAAAAAATTAAATATTATACTTTAGCGGCGCTTTCCTTAAAAACGCCGCTAAAGGTCATGAAAAATAAAAAAATAAAATATTATAAAAATGCCAAAAATCTAATTTAGAAATGTATAATTTAATTTGATTCTTTCTCCTATCCCACTCAATGGCATCAAGTTCTAATGCTACACGTTTCATATATTTCCTTGCCAATTGTACAAATGAAGCTTGATCTGCAATATACAAAAGGAAACATAAATCTATAATTGCATTGAAAGATTCTCCAACTTGCCGCCACAATTTACATGAAGTTACCTATCCAAAGGTAAAAAGTCGTTTAATCCACATTTGCAACAGAAAAATAATACGTAAGAAGAGTTAAATTTATAGAGTGTTGTTACCTAAGAAGTCCAAAGTTCCACACAACAAACAGTTGCATGATATACATAGCACACAGTTTAAGAGAAGTTCTTTAAAAATGAGTATGTGCATGCATGTGTGCATGTGAAGCGAGTTTGTGTGTGTATGCGTGTGTATTTGTGAGTGAGTGCAAGTGTGTGGGTGTGGGTGGGTAGGTGCATTTGCGTGTGTTCACGCGTGTGTTTCCCAAGAGGACCGAGTTCGAATGAATATGTTGTACAATAAACCATGCTTTGAATTTTGTATGCACTTTCCCGACCTAAGTTCTCAAAAAGTAATGGCTTATGTAAGTAGGAATGTAGCATTTGCCAATGACTCATCTAATATAAACAAAGACCTTGCATAACTTGCAAGATAAGACAATTCTCTAGAGTAGAATTTAACCCACATAAAATAGCAAAAACAAGATTTTGGACTAAGATTCCATCAAACAAAGATATTGTCAAAACAATATGTACCTTCCAAACAGATTTGTATACAAAATGCCAAACAAGATCCAAATACAAAAGAAATTTGCTTTGGAGGAAATGAATTGGAGCCAAGATCGAATATTTCAAGCACAAGGTAAATTAAAATTATTCCACTTGAGTCTAATCATAGCGCGTTCCTTAACTTGGCACCCTAAAACCATATACAATTCATTGAAGTAGAATGGTACACAAATGTTAAATTTATAAATTTAAAAGTAAATCAAGGCAAAACACACATACCTTGTCATAGCCACCCAATTTAGTAACACTTTCCACAACCTTATCCCCATAAAGGTGTATAAATGTCGATCAAATAGAAACTTCCCAACATATCGCAATTGCAAAATGAAAACAATAATGCAATTACCAATAAACTTACTTAAGGCAATTCAACCCTTCCCATATAAAATTTAGGAGGCTTAAATTCCATGCCTCTCTCTTTGAAGAAAATTTCCATTTGCTTCATGAAGACTGATTGCTCCTCTTACTGCTCCCGACTCATTGCCATCGGAAAAATGAATGTCATCCAAAAAAATGAGAGCTCAGAATTGTTGTTCCCATTAACAGGGGTTATAGGCAACTCATTCTTCAAATCTTCCACTTTCTCCTTCAGTGAGTTCCATATCAAAAAATAATGGAGAAGGGTAAGTCATAAGTGACTCGTGTTCATCAAGGCAAGTTGGTATGGGGTTATAATCATAATTCGTTTTGCTTTGAGTTAATGCGGAAGAAGTTTCGCTTTGGCATTTTCTGTGAGTTTAGGAGGTGAGACAGTAAGAGGTTTCGGGCTTGAATATGATCGGAGGTAGAATCAATTGTGTGGTCTTGAAATGAAAAATAGAAGATTTATTCAGATTTCACATTGCTTGTGGTATCTACATTAGGCTTCAGTGACGATTGATCATTGGAAACAGAAAGTAAGCACGTTGAGCGGTGAGTGGAGTAGAATGTGGTTGTATGTTGCTATCAAGATTGGCATGCCCCGTGTGATAGGTTATGGCCTATACCTATCAATACTTGCATATCAAGTTTTAAGGTTTTCCTCAAAGATTGATGTTCTTTCAGTTCCCCACCTTCTTATAACGACTAATACTCTCTTAGTCTTTACCACTAGAATTTCTCGATACAATTTCCATTTAATTTCACTCCTATTTTCCTTCTCTTTCTTTTCCTCATACAAAGAACGCAAAAGGCAAATCAAATTGACAAAACTTGAGCAAAACATTCTTTTAACAATACTCCATACTCTTTTTCCAAATTAATACCCAACCATAATTGTAGTTTCCTCTATGATAGAGGGCATAAATGTTTCTATCGCTCAGATTAGTCGTGAGGACAAAAAAATTGTACCTTAGACAAACCAGTTTAGGCCATCCTTTGATTTTGGAATAATTAAAATGTGTGTAGGAGCACTGGGAGCTATGTCCCTAAAAGCTAAGACCTACAAACAAAAAAAAAGGCAAACAAACATAATGTTAGCGCAAATGAATGTCAAATAAACTTAAACCTAGCAGAAAAGAATTAACATATTAACCTAAAGAAACAAAGAAGAATATATTCGTGTGAACTCCTTTAAACAGATAAATAAAATGAGTCATTCTCGCATGCAATCGACGAGGTGAATGCATCATTCATACAGAAAACAATAACAAAAATTAACATTCGCAAATAGAAATCAAACTAAGAGGTTAAAAGCTAAAACTTTCAACTTCGTGATTATAGTTTTGCAAAGAAAACTATAATCATAGTTGAAGATTTTCATGCTTCTCTCATTAAAACGATTCATATTTTGTTATCACGTTTCACTTAATGTTGATCAAATATCGGATATCAGCTAGTGTTAACAAAAGGACTACACATAATTTTTGATTGTCACTATTTAATCGCTCAACATGCCAAACGCCTAACCCAAATGACTGACTAGAAGCTACAGAGAAATGAAAGGGCCTAACCTCGAGCCTAACGCAAAACTAAATGCTATTTCTTAGCAAAGTAATATGAGAAAACATTGATCCATATTTGGATATCAACCAAATCCAATCCAACCAAATTGACTAGAAAAATTAAAAACCCTAACCCAAAACTGACACAAAAGTCGATCAAAGATTATTCAAACTCAAGGAACCTTTCCAATTGCTACATAATTGTAAGCAACAGACTAAAATGAAAAGAAAGTTACAAAAATATGAACAAATGAAAGAAGATAAGATTCACTTGATAGTTCCAAATTAAGTAGTTCTGAAGAGTCCAAGACTTAGTACAATAACAAATTGTTGATGACCTTCTCATCCAGTCCATATGGAATTAATCACAATTCTATAAAAATATTTGTAAAATATACCAAAGAGCTTAAGTTATGTTCTAGCATCTCCAAATTTCATCTAAAAATAATCAATGAAATCATCGCATGCAGAGACCAAAATATCGGTTATATGTTTTACTTATAAAATGGATAAGACAAAAAATTGCATACATTGAATACTAAGATGCTAAAATAATTCATACCATCATTTATCATCAATAATAACATTTGAAGAAATGAACAATTAAGGCCATATTTCTTTTGTTACCAATAAAATATCTTTTACTAGAAAGTCATTTATCTCTTCACTAAAAAAGGAGAAAAAGAAAATGAAGATACCAAAAAGGTGCTAAGTACATGTGTCGAAAAGATGAAATGAAGCAGAGAAAAGGGTCGTTGTAAAGAGCGAAAATGTATCACATTATAGAAGAGAAGATGCATAACAGTTTGAGAAAGGAGAGACAAATTGAGAAGGTTGGTCAGTATTAAAAATGGACAAAGTGTTTGGCTAATAAAATAAAAAGGCTTATTGTAAAATCTTTACTGAAGTGATAGCTTTAAAGCTTTCGGCCAATGGAAGCAAAATTCAAAGCTAATTAAAATTTTCTTCATTACTGTGAACAGTGAGTACTTGATATTTCTTTATTCTGAAAGAAATAAAATAATAAGGATTTTCATTAAAGCGACAATAAGCATTAACATCACATACATCAACTTCAAAACATCATACCAAACAATCCCTCAATTTGCTAATCCACACACCTCGGCGGCTTAAATACGATTACATCTGATGTCTTTACTGAGATTCAAACCACCTAATCAAGCTTTGTTACATACAATATCTCTACTGATTCACTCACCTAATCAAGCTTTGTACATTAGGTCTCTAATTTTAGTTGCGGACATATTCTCGATTTTGCTAATGCCAACAACATTTTCATTTGTTCAATTTGGAATGGATCTTCCAAAGTTTCATTAGCATTCTGAAAGCTACTTAAACTCTAATCTATCAATGAGTGGCCTTCACCAATTTTCATCATTAAAATTATCTAAAATTTTAAACGTGGTCCAATTAACTTCTCTTGGAAGTGATAACCTCTTTCCATTAACAATTATGAAGCCAATTGCATTCTTTCTAACTCTTACTTGAACATGAAAACCCTAGTATCTTCTTTTTTTATTAAGACAACTTTCACTAATAACCGACAACACTCAACAAAAGCAAACAAAGGACAAAGACATTTGGAGAACCAATATGTAGAATTAAAACATCGATGCTACAAGTCAACCAAAACTCAAACACCAAGTAAGAACAGATACGCACAGACATGGAAATACCAATGATCGCACAGAGAACTCAATAAAACAGAACAAATATCACCATCAAGCCATGAAAATACTTCCTTTAAATGCCAACCTTACCTAATACATCTGCTATCTCATTTCCTGAAAACATTTGACCAAAATTGATAGTCCAATTAATGAACCTAATAATTTCAAGGCATAAGGCCACTTCCACGTTCATTCCTTAGAATCCATCCTCTTAAATACAATAAGCATCCTCAAAATACCAACAAATTCTCATCTATTACCCTTAGCAAGACCACTAGTGAAAATAAATTAAACAAAAATAAAAACACACGATTTCTTTATATGAAGCGGATCTTAAGACAAACAAATGAACCTCTACTCTCTCATTCTAACTTAGAATGTGCTACCCCACAAGTCTCGATGCATTACTTTAGGCCAATAACGGGCTACTTGTCAAAATGCACAAGGACAACGTATCTTCTCCAACTTATAAGGGCGGGGGTGTCTGCATTTCTATCCATTTTAAGATAAAAGCAGAAAAGGTCAAAAGTAGTGCCTTTTGAATTGTTAAAAGCAGACCAAGTTCCAGTCGCGACCAGAATTTGTTGAAGGGAAATTTTTTTAAGAAACAAATAGAAAAATATATTTATAAAATGAGCATCACCTGTTGCAAGAATCAAGCCATAGTTCAAGGAAAAAAAAAAGGCTGATTTCTAAAAGATCTTTCCAGTAGTACAAATAAGCGATAACGAATCCGTAGAATTTAAAATCAGAAGTAAAAGAAAAAGAAAAAGATCAGCACCTTATCATCTTCATACACTACGGTAGCTGGGATTTCCTTGTTGATGATTTTGTCAAATCTGAAAAAAAAAGAAGTAAATGAGAAGGAATGATCCCTGTAATTCACATCAAGTGAAAAGGGAAGGAACATTTATTGTCGAGAATTAGTCTTAAAAAAGCAGAATTCTTTTTTCCTAAAAGAAGAAATTGATGAATAGAAGGAAAGGAGAAACATAGGGTGGGCGGCAAAGAAGGCGCTTTCTTTCTCCAAAGCCATGAGGAATATGCAGAGGCAAGCGGGTTAAGTGAGAACTCAAAACAAACAATCGGCTCTTATTTATTTCATCATTCATCTATAAATATAATCACTAACCCTAGTTTCTTGCCTTTTTGCATCGGGTGAAAAATTTCTATAAAAATTATATTTAATATAAATTTGTGTAAACCGCATATGATTAGGTCTCAAGCAGAGGCGTGTTGATAAATATAAATTTACTGTATATTTAATATAAATATAAATCACTAACCGCATGATTAGGTTGAAAGGTACCCATGCCACATATGCCAAGCTCACTTCCATGCATACCTAGCTAAAGGATAAGCATTGTATAACTTATGCATATTATAAATAATTCTTGACATTCCTCAAGCTTTGGAGGATAAATATCATGAGCATACTCCATTGGCGAGTACCTTTCAACCTTTTCAGCATACCTCAATGAAGGTACAATTATATAAGTAATTACAAGTTTTTCAGGGGAAAATACATGCAATGTTCAAGGCACGCCGTCTTCTAAGACACTTAGCCTTCAAGGCATGCTTTGTCTTCTAAGACACTTAGCCTTCAAGGCATACTTCCGTCTTCTTAGACACAGCCTTCAAGGCATACTTCAACTTCTCAAACAACTAAACTTTTCAAAAACAAAGCCTCTTCAGCACATTTAACCTTTTAGGTAAATAGCGTTTCTAAGAACACCTTGCACATTTATACTTTGCCTCCAAGGCTTCATGCATTCATACTTTGAATGTTTACACCTTGCCTTCAAGGCCTTGTGCGAATTTCACAAGAACAATCAAATCACAAACTTCGCAAAAATTTCCTCCAATTTTACGAAACAAAGTAGGCGAGAAAATCTTCTTGTGTGAACTTGCCTGAACATAGACACTTCACTCATACTTGTTGTCCGAGGTAAGGTTACTTTATAACCTTCCCTTCAACAGAGGGCAATTGTTACACATATCCTCACTTAACATACCTTCACCAGACCTCATCAATTGGGACAACCCCACCGCGAGAATAACCCCGCCAATCACCACCCTCCTGCCCAAGGCCACGTCACGCCAAGCTAAACCACTCTGTTGTCACTACTCTTTATCCTCGTTACATCAAATCACATAGCCCCTAATATGGCACCCACTTTGAATAACAAGCCCAAAGAATAAAACAAGGACACATGGCTTATAAGTGTTCCACTTAAATACTCCCCTAAAACCTCATAACAAGAGGGGACCAATCTATCTACTACCACTTACAACTCTCTACCCATTGAGTGAACTCGCTCCAACCTTCTTGCCACATTCTTATATTGTATCAACAAAACCCTCGGTTTAATAAAGTTTAGGGTTTTTAAAATATTTTTATTTATTAGAAAAATGTATACTATTATATAGTTTACGTTAAGTATTTTATCTTTTACAACACTAGAAGAGATCTACTTGAACAACAGATTTTTATAAAACATCTAGGCCAAACAAATCCTAAGCATCCAATTTCAAAACGAACATGTCAGTTGATCCAATATTTCAAGGAGAGAGCAGCAGAGTACCAAAAGCTTATTTGAAGAAACACAATTATTGGTTAAGCGGATGCTTTAAATCAAATTGCTTCGAAGCTGGGACCAATTCGGAAGCGATAATATAAATAACATCAGGGCATGATTCTCTACTTACATACTCCGGACCTCCCTAAAGCTCGGAAATGCCAAAACACCATTGCCAAGTCCGATAGAAAATAACCAATAGAGAACCGTACAAGACATGTTATTACCATCCGGAAAAACTACCAAATAAACTCTACATGCGTCCACAACTCTCACGGGTTCCTAGAACTAAAATCAAGCCAACACGGATGCATTAAACAATTTACATACGGATGCTTTTGTATAGGCAATTAGTATTCTGCTAAGCAAAGTTTTAAAGGAAATAAAAAATAACACAAAAGCTATAATATTAAACAGAGGAAACAAACAATCCAAAAATAAAGAACAACGTATAGTAGACGATAAACAAACAAAAATGAAGAACAAGACCGACATCTATAGATCTCAAATATCTGAACGAAAGCAAAGATTTCTAAAAGTGAAAACCAAAAACCCTAAGAAAAACCCACCAAATACAAGTAAAAAAGCATGGAGTCAAAACTAAAAAGAGATTGATATCCTAAATGAGTCTCCGTTGAAGCAGTAATTTCAAATATAACAAAAACAAGCGCCAGAGAAAACTTAGGGTTTCTCTTTCACGAAAAACTCTCTTCCTACTCTAGCATGTGTTTTTATGGCTGTGGATACCCAAAGCTAAAAAGAATGACAGGAAAACGTTGAAAAGAGACCGAAAGTGAGAGAGAATCGCCAAGAAATGGGGAGCAATGGATTGGATAGATATATTTGAGGATTTAAATTTCGAATGATGGGAAGGAAGTCGGCAGTTGGAGGTAAGACGCAGGAAAGTGTGTGGAGCGCGGCGTGCAATGTTTTGTTAGAAAGGACAATAACCGAACGTGAGAGATATGAATGAAGAAAGAGTTCTTACATTTATATTATTTATTTTGAAAACGGTTTGAATTTTATTTTGTTTTTGAAAAATATCGATCGGATATTAAAATAACCAAATAAATATCCACAAACCCAAACATCAAACGAAAGCCCAAAAACACAAGCCCAACCAGTAAATCTTAAACCCTTAACCCAAGCCCAAAGCCTCAAACCCATAGACCCCAAACCCGGATATCCTGGAATGGGATATACCTAGACCAGGTATTTGCTCAATAGGATATCCTCAGCCGGGATATTCCTTGAATGGGATATCCTGGCGGGAATAACTCGACGAGGTATCCCGATGATGATAGGTTGGATAAGATGTTGGAATTTTTATCTAAGAACATCCGGGAACATGTTGAATCGATGAATTTATGGAACATGTGCGTCAAGGTTTGGATTCTCACCCTCTTCCCTTGGTGGAAATCGGCGACGTTAATTCACTCCCATCTCATATTCTACCATTAAACCATGATCCCTTGATCTCACCAGTGGAGAGTCGGTGATCATGTTGATAATGATCACCGTGGAGTTCGACCATTAAACCACGATCCTTGCTCTCATCACTAGAGAGTTGGTGATCATGTTGATAGCGATCCCCATGGACTTTGTGTACCGTAAAATATGGAGGATTCTCGAAAAGTGTCATGTTTTCACCACTCATAATCCCTTATGAACAATTTCTTGTGAGGTTGACCAACTATCCAAATCCCAAGATAGGTCAAAAGGGGAGAGGCAAGTTTCACATTGCTTTCTTAGTGTGGGATTTATTG